>OY728150.1:1973992744-1976551442 GCA_963277665.1 Viscum album | reverse complement strand
CATAAATAATATTCCCTATAAAAATATTCATATTTTGAAAATGATAAAAAATATCCTGATTTCCCCAGTCAGTGAATTAACATTTAAAATAATGAATCGTATCTATATATTATATAAAATTTAGACAATAAGAGTATCCATGATAAAGGAAATGTAAGATCCCTGACTTCATGAATGTTTGTCCTAGTTTAAAATTTGTCTTTAAATATCTTATTTTTTTAATGATGTGTTTTATGGGAGTTTGAGGTTCCTCAAGTGTGTCATAGTGGTTTAAAATAAAAAATAAAGGAGAAAATAAGCCAACCTATGAAAGTCTCACGGTTGGAGCATAGTTAAATAAAATGTTCGTGGTAGTGGTCAAATTTTCCGATTTTGGACAGTGACATAATTGGACAATTTATTTGTCAATTATTTACCTTCATCATCATCTTGGAAATTCTTATGTGACTTTTAAGGAGGTTTCAAGCCATTACTTGTAAAAAAAGCAAGTCGAATCCTACTATTGAATACTACATTTCCCCGTTTTATATTTGATGAATAGAAATACATAAACTCATCAAAATACCTATCTTCGAGATCGTCCCACAATGCGAGATTCTTCATTACATTTAATGCATCAACCTAAGTGTTTTCATTTTTCAAAGGCACATATTAATTATTAATAAACTTATATAAAATGAGAGTGTTATAAATACTATTCAAAGTTAGCGCATTTGAGTCTTTATCCTTAATCATTAAGACATTTTCATTTATACATGATAGAAATATTCTTAGTATCATTTTCATGATCTTAATATCCTTCATATTAGCTTCGAGTACCTGCATGTCCCCCATAATAATATCCAATAAATGAAAAGGTTCATTAATAAGTTCATTTCAATGCATCTAAAAATAGTAATACTTGTTATGAGACAACTTGAAGTACCCATAAATATAGGAATCCAAGTCAGTCCATTACATGACCTAAAGGGAGTTCCTATTCTCCCTTGGGTTGTTGAATAGTGTTTGGACATCATGAAAAAACATCAAGGATAAATTAAAAAATATATATTATTCAAACAACCATTCAATGAAATAAAATAGAATTAATTTCTAATAGGAAACAAACCAACTATAGGGAACAAAGAGGAGAATTAAAACCAATGTTGACAGAAACCTAAGAAAATGACATAACTATACGCCAATATAAATACAACACAAGGGTTTTTTATTGTACATGATTCCTTTAATATCCCATTTCTATCAACCACGGATACACACAACCTCCCAAAGGATACATTACATTACCTAAACAAATAAAAACAATGTATGCAAGCACCTAAGGGAATATACTGGGTTTGAGTAAACAAGCCCAATAATATCTTACCAAGTGTTTTATAAGAATTTCATATTACATAAAAATATAAAAAATAAAAAATAAAAAAAATCAATGATGAACATTTTCATAGTTTTTCTAAAAAATCTTTTCAATAATTTCATAAGAATTTACCAAAAAAGGATATCTAACACATTTCAAGAAAAGTAATTTTCATGGAAGGCATTTATAAAACATCATTTCGAAAAATAAACAAGAAAATATATTAAGAAATCTTAAATACATAGTAAGAGAGTTATTATGTATGTTACTTCAAAGGTCAAGGATCCTCACACTTCTCAAAGATGATGGATACCAGGTGTGCACATAATCCAAGGGCAATAAGAATAGGGGAATTAGTCCACCCGTAAAAGTGTCTCCCTGCCTCATCAATTTTTAGATAATGTTTTCATCGTAAAATCAATTTCTTGGTGGAGATAAATAAGAATATTATTCATGAACTATACTTCCCACAAAAATTTATGGATCCCATGGGATTCAAATCGATGTTCAATCATGGGTTATCAAACACCATTCATTATTCTCATTAATCATTTCACAACTCACCCAAACTCAAGCATTCAAAATCCATGTCAATTAAATTACTAAAAACCATCATAAAATGTAATACAAAAACACATATCATTAAAATAGATCATTTTAAAGGATATATTAATATGACATTACATCTTAATTTCATCACCATGATTAAATAATTCTCTTCAAAATAATAATTTATATTATTTTTTTATATATATAATTATGATCATTGATTTATGGGCCAATGAAAAGCGTGTTTTTATTTATTTATCATTAAATTAAAAAAATTCAAGGGATCTTATTTCACTATTGAAGAATCATATTTTAAATGAATTTTTTAAAATTGATGTAATAATGGTACCATTGATTAGAGATAACATATGAAACATCTTACCAAAATTTTCAAGATGCCAAAAATCAGAAAGGGTATCCAATTTCTAGAATGTAGAAAACAATAAAGAGTCCAAAATATATAAACTCTTATCGAAATTCATTATTTCAAAATTCTACAATCTTTTCATATAGAATATAAAGAAATGAATCTAAGGAGAGAAGAGATTCTAGCTAAAAAGGTAATACTCACTGATTAGAATCCACCAAGATGAATGATTCTTAAATCCACCAAAATATGATTTTGGGAGATGTATGTAAATAAAATAAGGTTTCTAGAATAACATTAATTGAATTATAGTCAAAGGGAAGTAATAGAGAATAAAACGTGGGTTTCAGGGTAAAAAAATAAAGTATAACAATTAAAATTCCCAACCCCAACAGCATCATCGATGACAAAATGGTTTCCCAACCGATAGCTGGTAACCCATCGGCTAGACTGTTGTTAGTAGAAGGTAATATATTAGTTTCAAATTCAATTATTACCACAAAAAAATTACACTCATTAATAATAGGACTTTCTATCGCATGGGTTAACATAGTTCAGTCCTCCAATTGGTTGGTGGCCCTCAGTGACTAGTTAGTGGACCTCCTGATGATTTTTTATGTATAATATTAGGTCCACACTTACATAAAATTCAAAATGAATTGGAATAACTATTTAAGGACTATATTCTAAAAAGAACAGATAGAGGGAAATATTTTTATAGTGAAAATAAAAAAATTTGATGGTCATAACTGAAAAAAATAATGGGATATGAAAATTTTCTCCATCATATTTCTTTCTACACAATAAATCTACATAGATGATGGTAATGTTAAAAAGAGTTTAATCCATAGATATATTATCATATACTCCCATTCCAACATAACTTGTGTACCAAGTACCATTTCTCATGATCCAACCTCCATGAGAGATGAACTAGTCCATCTTACCCCATGGGTCTAGGAATTGGACTTGATCTATAATAGGACCTAAATGGAATTACCAATCCCCTAATAATGGTTTTTAGAGAAATGGTATCAATGAAATTACCTTGTGAGAAGTTTATTGGAATTCACTTTATTTATGTTGTGGGGTCCACAATGAGGGATTTTTTTAATGAGGGGGAGGGGGGTGTAACACACTTATATTAGTTAAGCTTAATAGACTAAATATTACTACCCATTTCAATATGGTGATTTTAATTCAGGATCCTACTTGACTAGAACCCCATAGTTAAGTGTTGTTTTCCTTTAGCAGTGTCAGGATGGGTGACATCATGGGAAGTGTCCTAGGGTGTGTCTCTGTGAGGAGAAATAACATTGAATGAAAATTTGTGGACATGTGTGGACAATAATTAGTCTAATAGATAACCATAGTGGGAAATAGACTATGTTATTAATGAATGGAATCTAATGTATTACAAGAGAACCATGGGGATCGATGACTACATTCATGCCTAAGGAGGTCAGGCCATGATAGTTGTTGTTACATAAAACATGCAATTTAGCTTCATGTACCTCATAATATCCTTCATAAATATTGTGATGTTTTTCCCTCATAGTGTGTGAGAATTTAAACACCACCCCCTTTATATATATTGCAAGGGGAAAATCTCCTCCTATTTTGTTTAATCATTTGGCATCAAATCAAGTTGCATTTGGTCTTTCAATGATAATTGTCAACTCTACCTACTATTTCAGATCCCGTGTATAGAATATATGTATATATCTATACTTAATTATTCGAAGACCAATGGGTTATGTGACCATGTTCATGGACTAGTGAGGATAGATCATTCCAATATTTATAACATAAGACCTACAATTTGGTAAAACATACCTTGGAATCGCCTTAATAAATATTTTGTATTTTTTCTCACATGGTGTGTAAGGATTTGTGCTATATCACTGTTATGTAAATTTCATTGAATATGGATCCTCATATCATGATGACTCTTTTGGAATCAAATGAAAAACACTTTGATCTTTCTATGATAATTCTCATATTTAACTAATAACTGAGACCATGTGTATGGATTCCAGGTAGACATATATCCCCAATGATTATAAATAGTGTTTCATCAAATTCATGCATAGTTGAAAATTGTTTCCATCAATGATTTAAATACACTTTTTCTTGATGAATGTTTCCATGACTTATAAGGGTGATATTTAAACAATAACCTTCCAATCCAATGCCATATTTGTTTTCCAAATAATGTAAATACATTTGGAGAGGGTGAATTAGGGTATATATATTTCTAAAAAAAATCCAATTCTAATGATCTTTTTATTATTTTAGTATAAAATATTATCTCCCTCATAATAATATGAATTGATTTACCCTAACTAGGATAATTTAATGAGTACACCGTGATAATGTGTTGATGTGTGAGAAACATTAAGGAAACTACTTGTTGCATTACAATTTAATGAAATTGTAATGATCATCTATTTTTAAAACCATCACAAAGTAGAAATCGATTTTGGATGAATCCCTTAGAAGACTCACATTTCATCTAAGAGAAACTGCCTTAATCTTACTAAATCAGGAATTTGATCACACCATCGATTTTTTATCAATAAAATTCTATTTAACAAACATGATGAATATTTTCTACCTACTAGCGTGAATAGTCATGAATATTCATCCATTATCCTCTATTTTTTTTAGAAAAAATATACAATTACAAAAATAATATTTAAAAATCACCTTTACTTTTTTATATAGAATGATATCTATAAAACCTTTATAGTATCTCCAAATTTCTCCACTATTTGATCTTAAAACACCCTCAATCTGGATCACAAAATACATCTAAAAATTACCTTTTGTTTCTAGTTAACATTTCATAACTTGTTGAACAAAAAAAAAATTAAAAGGAACATTTAATTATAGATATTTTAACAACATGTTTTTTTTGAAATGGTCATAAATTTTACAACATGATGTCTTCATTCACTAAAACACCCAAGATTTTTTCTACATCTATTTTTGAAAACATTATGTTGTGAGAAAATCCTTCAAAAAAGATATTCCCTCTATGTTTCTTGGATTAGACCCTTGTATGGCTGCAATATTAAATAATTAGAAATAACATTCAATTACCCCTACATAGTTAGAGCTCAACTTCATGGATTAACCTTCATTTATAAGAATATCATTATATATCAGCTCTTATTCTTCATTTCATGAAAATAAAATTATGCGGTGACTCTCCTTATAGTATTTTAGGTTTACTATTGTATTATTCTTATTTAATCATATTTAAGACCCATTATGGAATGAAACCCTATTCCTATGGGGAAAACACATGGAAAACTCTAGAAAAACATGAAACTAAGATTCACAAGAAAACCATAATAGTGAAAATCATTCCATGATATCAACCTCCCTAATTGGTTAATCTTACATAAAACTGTCACAAAATGACATAATTGAGAATGGAATTAAATATTATCCATTAAAATTTCATATTTATCTATTATTAATAAATAACATCTTATTAATCCTTTCATAAAACCCCTGTGAAATGGTTACTTCCCTCATGACATAATCACTCGTTCATTCAAAGGACATTAATTTGATGTGAGACCATGGATACATTTTAATATTATTTTCCATCATGCAGGTTTGACGATGTGATGAAATATATTAGGATATTAAATTAAACTAAATTATAAATCATGTTTATTTCCATTGGAATAGTGTTTAATGTTTACCCAGTTATATATCATGATTACTAAAAATTTATAGACTACATTAATTTAATAACGATGAACATTCGAATTAACTTGATTTAGAGCATTTATATCTCTTTAATATAATTTTTTTTATTTATTTGGTATTGAATATGTTTATTACGCAATGTAAAAAATATATGGATACATTAAATATTTTTAAATATATCTTATGTGGGGACCAACATATCGATGAAAATATTAATTGTTTTGGGATGGCTTTTCATTTCACTGACTCATTGAACAAACCTCTCTTTTCATTGGGATGTGACGTTTTATTTATCCATGTCATTATACATGATTCTATTTTATAAGGTATGGGTCTCTAGAGACCTAAGAAGACATAGAAACAGACATTTGTGTGTAGGTGAATATATATATATATGAGTTCATTATATTAATGTACAAAATATTCCTCTCTATGAGGAATATAACGATACTACGTCTTAGATTTTTATTTGAGGCCTAAAGTATGTAATTTCGTTATTGAATCCCTAGTACATGGGGTTATATTTTGTAAGAAATAATATTATATTATTTTATCTACTATTTATCTATTGATATACTTCTTTTTAATATTTCCAAAACTTTTTTTCTTAATATATATGTAAATGTGTGTAAATTTTCATAGAGACACCTATTATTCCACTATTGTGGTGAGACACCATTGGTGGTTCCATATTGAGTATTTATGCTCCCTTGATGCATGAACGTGTTAGTTGATATATATATTTTCGAAAATATTTTAGGTACCAGAATGTATTCTACTTGCTTTTGACAATATTTTTCTTGTTATTCATACTTACCTTTAGAGAGGGTTCGATCCCCACATCAGAGTTAGAGATATTGGTATAATAGTTGGAGGTTGTGTTTGAGACGCCACCTAAATCTTATTTTTCAACCAATATGTTCAGAATTATTTGGCCTTAACTTTTATGAGGGAATTGTTATAAATTTGAATTTAAATTTTTAGAACTTTATGCATTTATCTATAGAATTATTTTATATTCATATTTTTGTTTTCTCCTGACCATCTTTAAATGAATTTAATGATTTTATAATATATTTTTGAAATTTTTTATTTATTGATGATTGAAGGAAGCTATGTGGTAGAATTTGAACTTAATTATTATTTTTTATCCAATTTAAGTGAATAATTGTCTAATGGTATAATGAGACCCACTACACCAGTTTAGAGTCCCTAGGGATCGATGACATACCTTGGGGATAGTGGAATCATAATTGATGATTGGGTTGGGCATTGGGGTCAAGGATTCTTTAAATATTATTAGTTAAATTTTGAGTTTTTTTTGTTTTTTTAAATATAGATATGTAGGACCATAAACATTTGAGATATAACACATAAAAAGGTAGTGTAGACCTCTTCACAGTGGAATATCAAGTTACCAAGAAAATTTATAGGTATCTAGTAGGCACTCTAGGTTTGAGTGAGGAATTCATTTTTTTCTCATTGGGTATAATGTAATTGAACCTGATACATGTATGTAAGGATCTACAAGGAGTCAATATCTATTTTGGTTAATGGATCATGTGTAGATTTCAATGAGTATGAATACATAGGATGTCATACCATATTGAATTCCTGACCATGATTGTTTACAATAGAGTTGGAATTAGTTAGAGGATTTAATTAGCTAAGACATTAGTAAATTTCTTAAAAATAATTTTCACTCATAAATATGTATAAGTTAGTGATAGTTTGGTTAATATAAATGAAAAACCAATTCATTGACTTGATATATATTTTAATTTATTAACGGTAGATAGTTTTTCCTTTTTAATGTTTTATCTACTGAACCGTGTCATTATTATTTTTTGATGGTTTTTCTCCTAAGAACCGTCCTTTGATTTTCTGATCATAGCTCGTCACTAAGAATGTTCGCTATTTAATATCATAGATTTGATTACAAAATATGGTTCCTCCAGTTTTGATAGAAATATTTTCCAATCATGAAATTTATTTTTCTTCTAATTAATACCCAATATTTTATAATTATTCTTACTCTATATTTATTTCTAAGTATCTATAATTGTTCTAGGAACATGTCCTGCAATTATATTATTCACCACATTTTGGTCATGTCTATGTAGATTCTCTAAAATTTAGTATGAATAACTATGAAGAACGTATTTGTGTCATTAATTAAATGAATATTCATTATAACTAAATTTTAAAAAAATAGTGGAAAAAAATTAACATAAGAATATATAAAATGGAAGTATATTTTAAAAATATGGTCGGGTTTGTTTAAAAATGATTTTGGAATAACTTTTTATTATGAAAACATGGTGTTTTATAATTGTGAATAAAATTTGGGGTTTTAGTTTAAATAAGGATCAGTGGAAATATATTTTTAAAATTTAATGGATGGTTTTCAAAATAGAATGAGAATGTGATTTTTAAAATTCATTCTGTTTATTTTTTTGTGAAATTGAATACAATTTATGATTTTTTTATAATATACCTTAGAAGAAATAATGTTTTAAAATGAAAAGATGGGTAGTTTATATTATATGAATGGGGTTTTATAATGATTTTATTATTTAAAATGTGGATTTTTTGATGTAAAATGATGTTTATCATCTAATGTGAATTATGGTTTTCTCAAAACTTTTACATTGAGTGAATCTATGTTCTAAACTGCAACTGAAAGTTAATTTATTCATAAGTAGACCCTAGAAGTATCTTATGGTGTGGATTAACTAAATATTTATCCATGACATCCTGATGATTATGATATATCCTTTAGTTTTTATATTTTATGTTGGTTTAGCTCAATGTATTTTTTTATGTTGTTCATTAAAATCATGATGGTTAATTTGGTTATGCCTTAGTAATATTGTTATGGATATTATAATTTTATTTTTTATTGTGATTTTTATCCAATATTGGAGTTATGGATTGAATGGTGGATGCATGTTTTGATATTTTCTTGAGGTGATTTTTGGGTATAGAATCAGTGATATAATTACGGATTGATTATTTGGGATTTTTTATTGGTTGAATTTTATGATTTGGGGTGGATATCGAAGTTAGACATTTTGAATTTAGTGGATACATTGATGTATGTATTCAAGACTTCAGGATTTAGTTTACTTAAGAAAGTGTTTACTAATAATTAATGAAGTTAAAAATTCTCATGGTTGATGGTTTTGATGACCAATGTCATTATGAGAGTGATTATGGTATTTTCATGTCCCAATAGAGAATTTTAGATGAGTTATGAATTAGATTTTTTTAAAAAAAATTGATCCCAATTGAGAGGTATTTATATTTGAAGATTTTGATTTAGTTATGGGTGTTTAAGCCTGGATTATTATGTGTTTTTGGATGTGGTTTTAGATTCAATAGAGGGTTTAGAGTTCAAGGGTACCTATACATAGGTTTCATCTATAGTTTACAAATATAGGTGACAATAGGTACTTGGTGGAAGGAGACCACATACTTACAATATTGGCTAAAGGATATATTGTCTGGGAGGGGGTTAAAAAGGGTACCCCATGGACCTAGAATGGGTACTTATTAGACTAAAAGGTTATGATTTTAGTTGGTTATTTTTGTATATTTTACCCCTCCCTTATTTATTTTTCCCCTTCTCCATGAATTCATTCATTATCTAGCTAATGGGAGAGCCTCTAATCACATATCCTAGTCCACCTCTCCCTTTCTATATTACCCTTGATTAAAGGTGAGACCATGGGTTTTTTTCATTATATAATTAAGGTAAATAACATGGCTTCCTAATACTATTAACCATCCGTGGATTTTCTTTTATAACACTACTTGCTATAATTAGGTATTTCATGATGAATTCCATCAATGAATGGTGAAATTTGGGTATTCCTCTTTAATTCTCTAAAAAATGTTTTATAGGTATCTTTATGGTTTTCTATACTATAATACCATGTGACCGAGGTATGGTTTGTATGTAAATTTATAGTGTTTTTTTCAAAATTTGATGTTGTATTATTAGAGTTATTTAAAGATTTAGGTTAATCTATTTTTGGGATTATTTTTGGAGTCGATCATATTAAGTTTTTCATATATTTTTTAATTCATCAAATTTGGTGATTATGAAATTGGATCCCTTTAGTTATTTAATTTAGTTTTACGGTTCACAGGTTCTTCTTAGTGATCATGAGGACATATAAATATTTCATATGGTATGGGTAGGTGTCGTCAACCCTCTAAATGATTCTCAAGATATACCTACAAAATGTATGACTCTTTCATTCCATATAATTCATGCATAATTTCTACCTTATATTTTAAAAATATGAATTTGTGTCTTTAGAACTATATATTTTTATAAAATATTGAAATTTTTTTCAATGGGAACGTATGTTACTTTTCAGGGTTATTCACCATTTCATGTCTATTTTAGGGAAATTTTAAAGACATGATGTTTTTAATTAATTCCTTTTATGTATTTATAATTTTTGTGAAATACTATTCTAATGTGTATACCGGATGACCCAAGTCTGTGTTATGTTTCATATTATTTTTATTTTCAACAATTTCACACCTTATTAGTATTAAACATGGGTTAAAATGGAAACATTATGGGTGTCTATTGTGATAAACCACCTTGAGGATAGATTATTTTATAAGGATTGTTTTATGGTCTGAACCTTCTTGGGTATTAAACTTTTGGTTAAGTGCACTTTCGTGAGTCATAAATTTATTCAAGAAAATAAAAAACCACTTTCCACTTAATCTCAAATTAAATTTATGTTAGTAAACATGATTTAACCATTAGTTAAGAGAGTACTTTAGCGGTGATGTGTTATACAGGTTAATCTGAAGATAAAAAGTGGTTTTATAATAAAATACTATTAGTTTTATAATTAAAATAAATCATTGAGTAATGATAATCCGAATAGTTTTAATAGGAATTGACTGTGATTAAAATCTTATATAAAACATTTTCCTAAAATAGAATTTTTTAAAACACCTCTTAACTAAATTTAATCATTTACTTTACCATTTAAAATCCACACTAAACAAAGTTGATCTAAGGTTATCACCTTCAACTTTTTGAAATAATGGATTATTCAGTTTTTATAAATTGATATTACTTTAAATAAATATAATGTAGAGATATATATTTTCAAATTTTCTTGATTGTGTCAATAAATTATTCATTAAAGTTATTCCACATGTTTTCCCTAGCACATTCCTTGTTTGTCCCACCCATACCATGTCTTGATCTGTTATATATGCCTAGTATGTTACTTTTTTCTAATATACCTAGTTTCTTTTAGAAATTAGTATGTCATAACTATGTGTTCCACCGGTATTAACACTAAAACATTTAATTTTTATATTTTTGAATTCATTATTTTGGGTTTCATAATACCGTTTCATGTATATATTTTTTGTGTTACTTACTAGCATGCTAGTATCTTACAATGAAGAGATATATTGATCTTGTGTTTTAGGTTTCCCTATAAGGAATTTTTTTCTTTGACATAGATCTTAGATTTTACTCAACTAAAGAACTTGTAATTACTTCATTATATAGTTTGGATAATTCTAAATTATGAGCATGTTAATTAACTAGATTTAAAGAATTATCATAACTTTGAAATAAATCATTTCTATTACTTTGGTATTGAATATGTTTATTTACTAGAATATGAAATATAAGGCTATTTCATTTTTTTTAATAAAAACTACTTGAGATGTTACCCACATATTGATGAACCAGTGGGTAGTTTCAGGAAATTCTCACATTACACAAGAACATTATAACCATAACCCTTTTCTCTCGGATATTCTACTGGATTTAATTGAATTTTTATATATGATTAACCTTTCCAAATGAATGGTATCTAAGGATGTAACTATATATCAAGGTATCTATATATATATATATAGGTGAATATATATACATGACTGAATTATATATATTAATAAAATATTATTCCATTTTTAGGATAAAAAGGGCACTTTATATTAGTTCTAGTTGTTTTTATTCTATGATTTTATCCGATAATGATCTTTTAATATACATTTTTTTATTTCAGAAACTATTTTATTGTATATTTATATAATTGTGTTGACATGTTCTTGTATACACATGTCATATCACTATTGTATTGAGAGACCGTTGGTGGTTCCCTATTCAGTAATTATGCTCAAACCCTTCATGGATACCTTGATGGACATGAAGTATTTATATTTCATTTTAGGTAACTATAGATACACTAGTTGTTATGGACAATCAATTTTATAGTGCTTATTTCTTATTATTCAAGCTTTTTCTTAGTCCTTTTTTGGATATAAATTTTATTATATACTAGTTATATACATTCAAATTCATTATATTTAACCTACTATGAGTTCTTATATATATTTGTTATATGTCCATATTTCATTTCACTATTGGGAATCATTATATGATATGTTTCGTTTTATTTTATCTTTTTGGAATGTACTATTGATGGAAGATTCATTATAGTAATATGGAAGTATCTAATTGTGAATTATAATTAACCAAAGCTGGTAAATCATTCCCAAAAAATATATTGAGACCCGCAATGCTAGTCACTTGACATTGAGTATTAGGGAGCTTGCTTGGGGTTAGGGGAATCCGTATTTGGTTATGGACTGGGTATCCATGTAATGTTTTCTAAACCATTCCCAATTCCCACATATGGGTATGGGTTCGACTATTGTGGCATATATAGTTCTGAATGGATATATATGGTAATGTTTAATGCCAACAATGTGAGTGGATGATAAGGTATACGATGTTGGATAAATGGAAACTAGATTGGTGGGGTTTGGATTTTTTGTCCCTTTTTATTATTTTAGAGATAATAAAAATATATGTAGTATATTTTTGTTGACTAATTTCATTACTGAATAGTTTAGTAGATTTGTAATTTTCCCATGGTCGGGACTAAAATTCATGTTTTTTCCACACATTAATGCATTAGTATGATTTATTCACATTAACAAGATTTGGTGTTCATGGGAAGGAAACATAAGTACTATTTTACCATCCACTATTTATTATATAATTTTTAAAAACATTTATTATCATGTTTGTGTATGTTTCATAAGGAGTTATCTATGATGACCATGATGTTCATGATTCTAGATGTTAGAGGTTGTACTCACATTCTACTAAGGTATATGAGGAGGAATATTTTAATACTAATTATCTTTTAGGTTATTTTTTTTATTATTTAGACATTGTCTATTGTTTATGTATTTGAGATATTTGATGAAATTCATTAATAAAATATTAAATCATGATATTTGTGTTCATCGATATTTATATTGGTCCAATTTATGATTTTATTTATTTTAGAATTTTAATATACATGATATTAATGTATTCCATTTTTGAGTATTTATACTCTCAAATATATTCATTAACCATTAAATTATTGAAGGTTGGATAAGGATTACACCCTCTATAACATGTGGGTTTTTCACAAGGTACATTTTCAATCTAATTTTAACTAAAACTTGGGTATGGTTGTGTTTGAATAATGGAGTTATTTATTGGGGCTCAGTGTTTTGGTTAGGGAGAATGTAATATATTTTGAGAACATTTTTATTATAAAATATTCCACTGGGTACCCATTGTAATGGTACAGATTACCCAGTGGAGGTGGGAAGAGGGGAAGTAGTACCAGGTCGACCACCTGTTGCCAGTGACTGTGGAGCAGGTACATAGAGGCCATTTTTATACCCGATGGATGGATAGAGGGTACCCATTTGGTTATTGTGGTAGTTTATTAAATATTCAATTAAATTTACTAATTGTTATATTTTTAAATATAACACACCCCTCACATCCCCAATTTACAACATGAGACCTCCCACTCTTTTCCCTCTTGTTCCCCGCCTCCATGTGGTGGAAGTCCTTTATTTTGTGTTGGATAAAAGATAAATATATTTTATGAGATCAAATTTGGTATAGATAAAACTCCATTTTAATATTTTTCCAGTTTTAATTTTCTAGTTATACATGCATCTTTGGCTATGACCTAGTGTGAGATGTTTTTTCAGGGTTTCTATTTTTGTTATATTAATGAAAAATCGACCAGTGGTATCCAATTTGTAAGACCCTACTAAGTCTACGTAGGTATTCCCTTACATTCGAATTGGTTTTTAAAATTATGAAACACACCCTGGGAAATAAAGGAATAAACAATCATGTTCAAAATCCATAGAAACAAATTTTAATTTAATCCATGAACTCCAGGGGAATGAGTGAGATTTAATAGGAATAAGAGTAGTCCTCCATGAGACATGTTATGGTATTAAGACAAATGATGAGATAAAATTTGAATTTTCTTGTTACAAAATCAAAAACCAATACCCTTGGTGGAAATTTATATTTATTTTATGACTTTAGTTTCATCATGTTGTTTCCTTGAACAAACTATGGTATGTAATGAATTTATAATATGATAGAATAGGGGTGGGAAATCCTAGGTATTATAACTTTAGCGAGTTAATGGATTATGATCATGACACTATATACATTAAATAATTTAAAATTATATATATTGTGTAAGAGTAATGAATTTTTTAGTATAATGAATTTTTAGTTGCACATAGTTCACCCTAATATATTTAGTGGTATATTTTCAACCATAAGATTATTTGTGGTATATCATCCACTTGAGTTGGGATAGAGGCCAATCATTCAATATATAGTTGTCTTATTGGTGGTACATTATCAACCTAAAGTGGGCTAGTGGTAGTTCATTATCTACCTTTGATGTGTTGGTGGTATATTACCCACTTATGGATTATTATATTTATATTACCACATTGACTGAGTTATTTCGTGGGACATCAAAAAACTGTAGATTTCTCATGGTGGTATATCATCCACATATAGGGTTTCATTTTTTTAGTTACTTCACATAGAGAAGTCTATAGGTTTGATATTTTCCACTCAAGTTTTTCATATCTATGGTGCCTCATCCACCCATTGAATGTCATGTTGGTGGTACATCATCCAATTTAGATGAGTAATGATGGCATATCATCCACTAAGGAAAAGAAAATGATGGGGTATCATCCTACTAGATTGGTGTTGCCTCATTCACCAGTTGATGTCTCACTATCTATTGGTATTAGGTTGGTGATATATAATTCTCCAAGATGGGTTGTGATTGTGATACATCATTATGAAAATTGCACTTTATGGAGATAGATCATTCATCATGGTTATAAGAAGATGATTGACTCATTATTTATTATAAATTCCTTTTTATAAAATGCTTTTATGAAACCATTATATAATTGGTCAATGTAATTATGGTCACACGTGGTACATCCACAAATTACTCATTGTTGTGATATGATATTCATTTATTTTCTTTACTAAAATTATATATAAAGAATGAAATTGTATTTACAGAAATTTTTTGTGACATCATTGGTGGTGGACCAATGATTTGTACACACACCCTACTTGGTAACCCTAGTACCTAAGAATACTTTATGGTTTAGGATCCAGCTAAGGGAAAGGGTGGTACTATAATGGACGGTAATGTTGGTGGCTTTTGGATGGATTTGGGATATGAGATTGGTCTTTATCTTAGGACTATGTTTTTAGATATTTGTAGAATGTTATTTCTAGACCCTATAGCATATGACCATCCCCCGAAATATTTTTTTTTGATTGTATGACTTGTGTGACATTTACAGTAGCCAGGGTGTGGGTTTATTTCATCCTCATAGAGGTAAAACCTCTCTATAGTGATACCATTTTAGTTTACGTGAGAATATTCAACGTGATTATGATAGAAAACTAATGGATTTTTATTCCTATAGGGTGATGGGGAACTTACTGATTTTATATTGTATAACAATACATTTGGAAAGAGGGAATGTATTCGTTTAGTTTTTTGGTCTAGGAGTAGATTCATGATTACAAAAATAGTTTAGTATCTATGGTTCCTTTCATCACTCTAGTCATGTGGTTTGTCCTGGTTCATAAGGGAAAGAGAACAATTCTTGTAGAGTGATGTCCCTTAGGTGTTTTGTGAATTGAGGGCTCCATGTTAGGGTGTATGCCAGATTTATTCCAATAAGCATACATTATACTTAAAGGTGGGGAACCTTCTATAGAGAGAGGTATAATTTTTATTGTATTGAAACTATCACCCATTATATTTTATATGGGTGCATGAAAATCATTCATATTTTTAAAATTTATAATGATTTGGGTTTTTCTATAGAGTACCTATATATGGTGATGATTACTGATATTATTTTAGGGGATTGGTATACGGATATCTAGATATTTATATAGAGTGTTGTAATGATATGTGGATGTATATTTCATTGGTAGTTCTTTTTTTACTACACATTCAAATTATTAATGTGATCATTGTGATAGATTAGTTGACTAATTATTGGTCACACACCAACCTCTTCCATCAGTGTGTATTTTTCACACACCAAGAGAGTGATTTTTATACCCCCATCAACGAATGTAATTTTCATGAATACTATTTAGGTTATGGGCATGGTAAGTATAAGGTGTTCATCACTTAGATTTCTAGTATTATTATGGGATAAAAAGACACCCCAATATGTTTTATCTATCATATTTGTTGAGTTATAGGTTGTATTCCCTAAGTATATCATTGGAATTACACCAAAGAGTGTGATATTATTCCATGTATGAATCCCATATCAATTCTTTTTTACAAGATGACATATGTAGAGATTTTAGAGATAAAAGATCATATTGATATTCTAGAGGTGAAGTTGTTAGGGTGCCCTATATTATTTTCCATGTAATAAGATGGATCACTGTGATTTTTTTGGATTAAATTAGAATATACCAAGTGAGGATTAAGAACTCACATAATATTCCTGGTCTTGATGACCTATTTTATTAGTTAATGGGCCCATTAGGTTCTCCATAATTAAATTAAGTGGGAGTTATCACCAGTTTCAAGTGAGGATTCTGATATTACAAGAAATTATTTTTTGATTAGGTATGACAGATATGAGTATATCATGATGTTGTTCATCCTGATGAATTCACTGAAAGTGTTCGCAACCCTAATTAATAGGGTTCATAATCTATATTTGGATTCATTCATAGTACTATTCATTAATAAAATTTATTATTATCTCTGTAAATGGATGGTCTTAAACAATATTTGGATATTTTTTTGAGCACACTATGATAACATTATTTTTTTGATAAGACTGTAAAGTTCCAATTATGGATTAGTGATCTCTACTTATTAGAGAATGTGATATCATAGGTATTAATATCAATAGGAAATGATAATGTTGAGATTTGTTTGGAATAATCCATAAGAATACCTTTGAGGTACATAAATTCGTGGGTTTGGTGGATTACTACAAGAGATTTATTTTTGACTTCCATTAGGAAATATTGATGGTGGACCTATATAATAATATGTGAGTTTTCAATGGTATGAATCATATAATATATAATTTTAGAGTTTGATTGATATATTAATATTTTTACTAATCCTATCATTTGAAAATATTAGTTACGAGTACATGTTTTATTGTGATTCACTAGGAGTCGGTCTTTTGTCTGTAAAAATGCATGATGGGTGAGTAGTTTCATATTAGTCTAGGAAGAGGAAGCTTTATGAGAGGAACTACATGACCTGTGATCTATATTTACCAGTGATAGTGAGTTCATTAAGATAATTGTGTCTCTATATTTGGGTGATAGGGTCTTAATATATATCAATCATGATAGACTAAAGTATATATTTTCCCTATATAACTTAAACCTTCAGTATAAGAGGTGGGTAAAGTACCTATAATATTTTAATATCAAGATGAAATTAAAACGGAAGAATGAGAATATCATGGAAAATGTACAGAGTAATATGACTCAAGTGAAAATTGTATAGGTGTATTTTATAATGTGGTAGTCAATGATCCTCTTTACTAAGATTCACTATGATATTAAAGAGTATTTAGGTTAGTGTAACCCAGATATCCTAGTGTATTAAATATTCAATCTAAGAGTTAATAAAAGAGATATATTTATTTTAATTTGACTATTTAGTGAAGGCTTAACATATATATGTTTGGGAAATTACAATATATCTGGTCCCTTTATGACGATGTTCATTATGCATTAGGTCATTCGGCTGTTCCCTTGAGCATGTTTGAAGAACTGATACAAGATTAAAATTAATTGAGGTGGGAGTTTCACCCAGGAAATACCAATATGTATCATGATATTTAGAGGTAGAATTGTTGGACTAAGATAAATAATAAAATAATAGGTTTTTCTTCACAGTCTTTTACATATCATCAGGTGATTATTAAGCACCAACAAGACACCAGTATTTTTTATCCATCATTAATTATTAAGTGGAAATGAAATTATGTGAATGTGGAAATAATAATGAGATAATAAAGTCCATCCTTCCATAATTATGTATTATGGGATATTATAGACCACTTGATGAAGTTCATACATTTGTAACAGATCTGTGGGAATAATTCCATCAATGATCTAGACTGGTTGTATGTCTACAAGATATTGAATATTAATAGGGATATAAGGATGAATTTTTCTAATATCAATACCCTTATAACATTTTTTAGAGACACAGTCTTTTCCTTGTAATTATTTAGAATGTTTGTACATATTTTTTCAGAGTTAGGCGTCGAGATGGTGTGCGATTCTGTGGCTGGATGTCCCCAAAATAGATTTTGTAAAAATATTAGGTTTTTTATACTATGAATGTGGAGGAATTGTGTGATCTCTTTTAAAGTTATCATATATATGAAAACTGAGGGTATAGTTTATTTTGGAGTGTGCCATTTACTATAGGTGGTGTATATCATTTGTCGGTGTAGAAATTCTTTGAAAAAAGTTAGCGAGGACATAACTGTAAGTAAAATAATTTAAATAAAAACATTTTATTTTGATGATAGATCAAATAAATCTTTAATGGAGTCTCTGAATTTTTTTGAGACTGTGGTTTAGTTCAAAATTCTAGGATTACACTAGGCATGACATAAACATCACCAGCTTCGGGCATTGGGTCAAAGGCGAGTTGGGGCCGAGATATTAAGTGGATAGGATTTAATTAAAAATTAAATCCCTCTACCACATCCTCTCCCTTGTACACACATATGATTTGTAGTATACCATCCCATATTCATCATCACTAATGAAAAACTCGAAGGATGAATCGATGAAATGAGGTGCCATCCGACTTGGATCTAGATGGAGATCGCTCCCGAATCATGAAAAAGTAGCTTCAGAGAGTAGATCTGACACCATTGCTTAGAAGATTCACCTAGAGGTAGGAATACTTTAGTTTTAAATATAGATACCTTTTTGTGCATTTTTTGTTTTAATCATTGAAAAACCATAAAGTGGATCCGGAGTTAGTGTAGATATCATCCCAAGGTTTCTGGATCCGGTCTCCTAATAAATTTCCAAGAACCGGGGTGTTCTCGATGGACTGTAAAAGGACCAATAGATAATGGTGACCTGACCATGGTAGGAAGTGGTCCAGCCATGAAAGGATGTGGTCCAGCCACGAAGAGGATGCAGCGCCACAGGAGCGGGAGGCAGCGGACCCTGGGTGGTACTTTAGTGTGAAGCTAGGGCTTAGTGGAGCGCCACCGGGATGAGGCGACACAGGGTACATAGGGTGTGGAGCTAGCAGGTGCCAGTATGAAGAACCAAGCAATGTAGGGTAGTGTTCTATAGAGTAGTTACTCGAGCTAGCTGAAGCAGACCACCCCTGGGGGTGCAGACGAGCTGGAGCAGGCCGGTCCTGCCAAAACGGGCCGGGTTGGGCTGTGTGGACTATAAACCCCCATATCATACAAACCAGACACCCATTTTTGTGCCTTATGTGGAAACATTGTATTATATTTGAGGTGGACATTTTGGGGCGGGCTTGAGAGTTTTATTTTTTGGAATCAAGACTCATTGAAATGAAATGTCTTGTTATTAGAATAATAATATAATTATCATTATTTGGATATTCTGGTATCAGACGTATCTCCTACATCTGATTTCCAATTGATGCACCATTAGAGTTTTTGAGACCCTGATATTAATGCGAAAATTGAAAGAAATATTTCATATTCTTCAACCAAAATTAAGGTGTGGGACCCATCGTTCCCGATTTTGGTGTTTTCTGTGAAATGTGACTTTTTCATCGGGTTTCTATTTTGGGTGAAAACATAGTAGATCCCGAGTGATTTTTCATGAGGATCGCAACGGTTAAATACATATGATTTTTTTAGGGACTGAGGCATGGGCCCACAATGACCATTTCAGGCTTGGTGTGATGAGAAGTTCTTTTTCCACTCGCTAACCATCTTGGGTGAGTAAATAGCCTATCAGGCGTGTTTTTTTCACATAGAACGTAATGGTGGCCAATGTTTGGGCCTTGGAGGTAAAAGGTGTAGATGAAGTTATGTGGTTTTCTTGGTTCAGTGATACCTTTATTGAATGGGTTGTGAGGGTGCCCTTGGCCCTTTCACTATGATGGTTTACAACATTACGTCTTTGGTACATGATTGAGATACTAATGATAAGATGAGCTCAGATAGAGTTATAGAATCCCCATTGTAAGGAAGGGGAAGGATCCTATAGCGTATCATTTTCCTAGATTAGGTTCTTGGTAATTTTGTGACCAACTCTACAAGGGAAGTGATCCCTTATATAGTAGCACTGCTTTGTATGGTTTTATTCATCCTTGGGTATATGATCCACTTCATAGTAGGAAATGATTGTATGGTTGAATTATCATCGGTTATAAGATCCCCAACTCAATTTGGGGTTTTGGTAGGGTCTGTGGTATTATTGTTATGATCCCCTACATCGTGAGTTATACCATATGGGGTTTTCTGTATCATTCTGACCACTTATATATGAGTGATGATCCTCTATCTAAGTGAAGTGATCTGTTGACTGTCAGATCGGTTTGTAGTATCCCCCAAAAAATCCTTAGAGTAATCCTTTTTCTGAGAGATCTTCACATTACTGTATTAGTTTTTAGTATCCTCTAGTGGTCCATAAAAATGATTCCTTATCTCAGAATTTTTTTTTTCACTAAGTCTAAGAGTGACGTTAATATCAGTGATATTCCATAAGAGTGTTCTCTTGGATGGACCATCTAGGATAGTGGTGTGAGACTCAATAGATCTTACCTCTAAAACGAGTGTCATTTGGGATTAAAGATCTCAAGGGGTGTGTCCTCCTAGTTATGTGTTTCCTTAGAGCCTTGATAGTAATCTTTGACTGGTGATGATGTTGGAACCTTAAGAGGCTGGGTGCTTGAGAAAAATATATCTGTAGTTATTTCTAGTTTTCCCTTATGGTTATGTCACTTATTCAATGACATACCTAGTGCTATGCACTCACTAGTAATGTGTTTCCAACGATGGTCCTAAGATGGAATTTTTCTATCATTTGGGTTCCCTCTATCTAAGTCAATAAGACTCTTTCCTTTCATTTTCATCCTTTTCATTTTGGGTTTTTTTGGACACCATCCTAGAATATTTATTCTCACCCCTATAGGGGATTTGCCCGCATATGCCCTATGTAGACCAAAGGACTTTCAATGGTGTCCCAAGAGGACTCGAAGAACTTGGGTCTTAGTGAGATAGACCAAACAAGGTGTATAACAGAGTTGCACTACTGGAAAACTAACCTTTACCAACGGTTTGGAACCGTTGGTATAGGCCTCCAAACCGTTGGTATAGCCTATACCAACAGTTTGGAGAACCGTAGCCAAGTAAGCCGTTGGGATAGGTCTATACCAACGGTTTTCCAAAAACCGTTGGTATAGACCTATATCAACGGTTTTGGAAACCGTTGGTATAGGTAATACGAAATCTATACCAACGGTAATGGAACCGTTGGTATATAAAATCCAAAAATAAAACATCCGCTGGGATTTGATCCCAGGACCCCTCGTTTATAATCGAACGACTTAACCACTAAGATAACATCACTTTGTAAACATAATTTCATAAATATATATATGTATTATCATAATTATTTAAAATTTTGATTCATATAATGTTCTCTGTTAGTAGATCTGGAAAAAAATTAAAGAACCTATCCCAACGGTTTTGATGAACCATTGGGAAAGAGGAGGGAAAGAAGACCCTTTCCCAACGGTTTTGATGAACTGTTGGGAAAGAGGAGGGAAATAAGACCCTTTCCCAACGGTTTTGGTGAACCGTTGGGAAAGAGGACTCTTTCCCAACTGTTTTGATGAACCGTTGGGAAAACCGTTGGGAAATGGTAGCTATACCAACGGTTTTTACAAACCGTTGGTATAGAAGTGTTGGGAAAGATCATCTTTCCAGTAGTGTTGGGAAAAGTAGTTTTCTGATGAGTACATTTGAAAATGATCCCTTCCATCAGAGCAGGTTGGATGATTTTGCAGTTTTCATTTATTGGCCCATATTTTTCACTTTTGGTTCTTCTGCTATACTCTAGTTGGGAATAAATGTATGCATGAATTTAGTTTTAGTTTTATATATATCTACACTATTGTTTGGATGTGTATATGTTTCTGTACATACATGTACGATAGGGTAAGGCTCTTATGTTCCTGATAGCCTACTTGGTTCTAGTCTCCTTGACATAGCCTATTAGAGCTAGGATTGGGAAGTTGTGGATGGGGCCCCTTTGGGTTGGGTTTTGATAGATTAGTATCAGAGGCAGTCAGTTCAACTTTGGGACCACAATCCTGAGATTGGTTTGGCTTGCATAGTGAAATCGTTAGAGTATTTTTTGAGTTCAGCTTTCCAAATAGGGATTCTAGTGTTGGTGCGGTGGCTGATGTATCCATTCACCAGGACTCTAATAACATATCTTTTGGAATGGGACATTAGGACACTGTTCATATGGAAATAATGATACATAAATCATATATGATTGAGTTTTGGGTTTTACTTTTCCTTCTTGAGTCATCTCCCCTGATACACTCTTTGACCATGGTGCATCTTGATGTTATTTCAGGATACCTCCATGATATAATCCAGGCAGGGTTCCACAATGAGATTGTGGTAATGACCTAAAATATGGAGAGTATTTGGTGTTGGGAAAATGTTTTGAGGTGGGACGTCTAGGTGGTCTGCCAGTTGAGCCACCAATTGTCATGCAGTAGGTTGTGCCGACACCGAAGAATGAGGATACATGATGGCTGAGTGCACTGCACAAGTTCAAAAGGCAGAATCCTCTGAGGTTCTGGGGTGACCAAGACACCCAGGTTGCAGATGAATGTCTTGAGGCAGTCATTCCCAATTTCTACATTGTGTGGACACCTCTTGGTCAGATGGTTGTCCTAGAAGTGTGCCTTTTTTAGGGTTCTATGAGGTTCTTGTAACGTTTTGTGACATAGAACCATGATGAGGAGATTCTCTATGGGTAGAGTTTGAGCGGATCTTTAGGTAGGTGTTTTATCCAGCCATTCTAAGGTTGGTGAATATCCAGGAGCATCTGCAGCTATGAAAAGAGAGACATACCATAGAAGAGTACTCATTAAAGTTCACAGACCTATCGTGTTACTCCCTATATATAGCTCCAGATTCGTTCTTCCGAGCATGGACCTTTGAGTAGGTCTTGAACCAGGAGATCCAGGTGTCAATAGTGATGTTGTGTATTCTAAACTATACTATAGTATTAGAGAGGGTCTTAGTGTTGGAGAGATTTCGGGCAGAGCAGACTCTTATTGTTAGAGATGGGAATGTGGGAGCTAAGACCTCAGAAGCTCATTCAATAGCTGGTAGTTGACAGCAGACACTTGGTTCTAGGTGTGCGTGCGTTTTAGGAGGCAAAACCGAGATGGGGGATGTGAGGTTCAAGGCTCTCAGACTGATTTTTGTCAACAACAGGTGAGGAAATTTTATGCATGCGAAGACCTTGTGCATCATGCAATAGATTTTCAAACCTGTCGTGCTGTTGAGAGGGAGACTATCAATGGACCACCTTAAGAGAGGCATTTTTTTGATCAGGCAGGTCTGCAAGGAATTAGACACTAAAGAGGAGAGGGTGTAGTAGTGGGAGGTGGAAGACGATATGAGTTACCACCATAACCGCTAGGTGGTCCATGCTAGGATCGGTGACCTGGAGGATGGGGGTGGGGACAACTGTAGGCCATAGAGGCCATTGACCCGAAGGCTCTACGGAAGGTTAGATGTATACTATGTTTTAATTCAATATTCTGTAGTAGTTTAGAGGTATGCTTCCCTTTATACTATTTTCTCAAGGTTTATTCATAGTGACACGAGAAGCAGTAAGATCCTATGTTAGTGTTGTTTGTAAAAGAATCAAAATTCAGGAGGAAGAGGGATCCTTCCCCCACCAAGATATGTTTTTGTTATGTGGCTAAAACTGTGTAGTCGAGTAAGTGCTTCCCAAATCACCCAGTGTCGTGGTTTAGTGGTGGATTCCCTCAGACATGTGTTTTCATAGAGGGGTTGTGTGTTGGGTATTTTACACGAAGGGTCTGGTAAGACCCAGGTTGTGTTCTTATAAAACCCAGTTTTTTTTATTTTAACCCACGCGTGTTCAACGTTAGCCTAGTATGTGAGTCACTTGAGGAGGTCTTGGTGCAGTTTGATGTGACTTCAGGCTCACAATAATTAGGTACACCTTCCTCACTAATACACGTTCTTGAGATGTGATGAAAAACTATTCGAGGGACTTAGTGACACCCAAAGCGGATAGTATCTAGGTGTGGTGGATGAGTCCTGTTCACTTGTGTGTTTGGAGTATGGTTGATGGTATCCTTGTCAGGTTTGGGAGGTGACATACCGAAAGAACCTATGACTATTAGAGACCATGACCTCGTTGTTTCCCACTTATCATAGCTAAGGTGACATGTTCCCAGTTGCACGATGTCGACTTGGGATGATCTGGACAATGGTGTGGTAGCCCTTGTGGTGCCCGTAAGTGTATTCTTGTCGGAAGCATGAGTATCTTTAGTGGATTGTGGTAGTTTTTAGTGAAATCACTGGTGAGGGAAACCGAGTTGAGAGTCTAGTTTATTTCCCTCTTTCCTAGTGTTTTTATGGGATGAATGTATTTATGGGGGGGATGGTGTATCGACTCAGGTTTTTTCCTTATAAGACTTTCAAATAAAATTCACATATATTTTCAAAGAAAGGTGCTAAGACAACATGTGATTCTATGTCTGGGTGTGCCCAAAATAAATTATATAAAAATATTAGGTATTTTTATACTATTCATACTACGGAAATGGGTTCTCTGTTAAATGGTAGCTCAAATTAGAAAAAAAAATCCACTGTTGAGTCTGGATAATGCTGTTTACCCTAGGTGGGGATTGACTTTTGTGAGTTTAGGCCATATGTGGAAAACATTATCGAGGATGTAACCATAAATAAAATAATTAATGAAAAATATATTATTTTGATAGTGGATCAGATAAATTATGAACGAAGTCTTAGATCTAATTTCAGTGACTGTGGTTGAGATCCGAAAGTGGTGTATACCCTAGGTGTGACATAAAATTCATCAGTTCCAGTTGTCGGGAAGGAGGTGAGTTGGGGATGGGATATTAAGTGTAGATGATTTAATTAATAATTTAACCCTTCTACCCTATCCTATCCCTTGTGCATATGAAATAGGTGAAGTAGAACCACCCCTATTACTCATCATTGATGAGAATATCGAAGGCTAAATCGATGAAATGAGCTGTTGTAAAACATTGATCTTGATGAAGATTGCTCCTGGATAATGCTTTAGGTGATTTCGAGGGAGGATCTGAACCCAAACCATTGGTTTTTCACTTTGAGATAGTATTATTTGAGCTTTAAATCATGATCCCCTTGTTTATGCGTCATTTTTCTTCGAATTTTCAATGAACATTCATGCAAAGACAATGTTAAAGTAGATCTCATCCAGAGGATTCTGAATCTGGTTTTAGAATAATTTTCGAAGCATCGGGTTTCTGCTGGGGGTATTTGGATGGCATATCAATATGCAGTGGTCCAACGGTGGTCCAGCCACAAAAGTCATTGGTCCGACCACAAGGAGGCAGAATCACTAAAGGTGAAAGATGCAGAGGCCGCTAGGTGACACGACAGTGTGGTTCACAAGCAGGACAGAGGGCCGAAAGGCCAACGTGACATGGGGTGCGTGGGGGGTTGGATCCTTCTATAGTAGGCTGGACCTGGTGTAGTAAACCCACAGATCAGGCCTGTCCATCCAGAATGGACCAGATCGAGATGTGGGTAATTTGAAGACACGTATCGTTCATACCAGACCACTGTTTTGCGTCCCGTCTATAGAAACATGATCCCCTCTTGAAGGTAAAATTTTGGAGGCTGACTTGGGAGTTTTCTTCAGGCTCATGTCTCGGTGGAATGAACATCATAATATAATAATAATAATAATATAATTATTATTATTGGGTGACTCTTGTATCAGATGTATATTTTGTATCTAATGTCCAATTGTGGAAATGTCAACCGAATTTCATCCCAGAATATAATGCGTATGTTTCAAGTCCAATTTTAGGTGCTTAAACTGAAATCACTACATGGGTACCATGATGCGCCATTTGTGATTTTACGGTGAAATGTGAATTTTTTCACAGGATTTCAGTTTTGGAAAAATTAATAGTCAATCCCTGGTGTTTTTCCATGAGGATCTCAATGGTGTGATCCAAATTATGTGTTCCGGGGTCAAGACATGGGCACTAGAATGTCCTATTAGGGAATTTAGTGATGAGAAGTTCCCTTTCCATTGGTTAACCATTTTGGGTATGTAAATAGAATATTCTGCATGTTTTTCCATGTAAAATGTGATGGTGACCACAGTTTGGACCTAGGAGGTGCGAAGTGCAGACAATGTTGTTTGGGTCACTTGGTTTAGAGATGCCTTAATCGCAAGGGTTTAGTGGGTCCCCCTAGTCCTTTTCACTATGTGTGTTTATGGAATTACATCCTCAGATTATGATTTAGATCCCCTTGATTGGATGAGCACAGATAGGGTCGTAGCATCCCTTCTGTGAGGCTAGGGTGGTATCCCTTAGCTTATCATTTCCCTAGATCGAGTTATTGGTATCACTGTGACCATCACAACATAGGGGTAATCCCCTATGTATCAGGGGATGATAGTAGGGTTGCAATATCATCAGTTATACAATCCTCTACTTAGCATGTGGTTTTAATAGTGTCTGTGGTACTATCTCTACAATCCCATACATCATGAGTTATAACAATATGGTTTAAAACATACTTTGACCACTTATTCACAAGCGATGATCCTCTATATGAGTGATGTGATCTGTAATTAGTAGGATCATGTTTTTGTATCCCCTAGGGGATTCTGGGAGTGATCTCTTTTCTGATAGACATTCGCATTACAAAATTGGGTTCTAGTATCCCCTTGTGGTCCCTAGGTGTGATCCCATATACGAGTAGTTTAGTTTTTCTTATGATTCTCAAAGTGAAAATCTTATTAGTGATATCCAATGAGCGTGTTCTCTTAGATGGGTCATCAATGATGGCTATGTTAGAACTAATAGAGTGTTCCTCGATGATGAGTGTCATCTAGGATGAAAAATAACATGGAGTGTGTTATCCTAATTTTATGTTTCCTTAGATACTTGATGAGAATTTGTTACTGGAGATATAGTCATAAACTTCTGAGGCTTGGTACCTGAGATGATTATACATAGTGTTATTTCTAGGTTTCCCTTTTGGTGTTGTCACTTCTTCGATGACACACCTGATGGTATGAGCTGAGTAGTCATGTGTAGAAGAGGATAACCTCATGATGGAGTTTCTATATCATTTGGGTTCCCTTTGGATGGGTTTGGTGGGCTATTGAATTTCAGTTTATCCCTTTTGTTTGTGGATATTTTAGACACCTACTGAGTATTTTTATAATCACCCATTCACGGGCTTTCCCTGCACATGTCTTGTGTCTTCTATAAACCAAAATAATTTTAAAGGAGTCCCCAGAGGACCCATATCAGGTAGATGATAATGAGATATACTGGATAGGGTGTTTATCAAAGGTGGGATGAGGATTTTTCCAATGGGTGATTTTTTATAGCGATCCAGACTATCTGAGCAGGTTGGATGGTTTTGATGTTTTCTTTTGGTGGGCCCTATTTTCCCTATTTTTCTTCTTTTTTACATTGTTTGAGAAGAGATGTATTCATTAATTTCTTTTTAGTTTTATATATTTTCCCATTCTTATATGGAGGTGTATGTGGATACATACATACATGTATGATAGGCTATGGCCTCCCATGTGTGTGATAGTCTACTTGATGTTGGTCGCCATCCCTAGGACTATTAGAGGTGGTCTTGGGGGTCACATCTTGATCCCCTTTGGGACAGGTTGTGACACATTACACTTATTTTTGGAATTATAAAATTCTCTTTATATGAATGTTTTTATGTGAAATATTTACCGTCTTGGGACACATGGTTATCATAGGTTTACCGTCTGATTATTGGAGGATATACTGCATGAATTTGTTTTTAATTTTTGTGATTCATGGTTTCACCATATTGGAATAATATTATTTTATTATAATAATATTTATTAGGTATCAATTTAGAAGGAACCTTTTAAGGACTTTTATGATTAGAAATGTTTATTTCCTCTATTATAGTTATTGGGTTTATAGTCTTTTATTGTCTAGATGAATATCATATATGAGGATTTAATGCAAATTTATTTTAATGGGATTTGGTTAATAATCATCCTGAGTAAGAATAGATTATATACTAAATAGTGACCTAATACTACAGTTATTGAGGGAGGTAGATGTGTTTTCTTACAAGTTTTACCTTAGTTGGGACACATGATTGTTCTAATACATGGGAAGATAGAACCCAAATTAATTGGGAAATGTTTTGTTATGGATAAGGTCTTTATCATGGTGTATTGTTTTAAACTTCATTATATATATGCTTATATAAACACCATCTTCTATGTATTTCATATAATTCACGATAACATAAAAACACATCATTTCTTGATTTATAATAAGGGATACAATTTTTTTACATCTTTTGTATATTTTATATTTATACTATTAGATAATTTAAAGAAACATTACATTATATAATGAACAATAAAACATAGCTTCCATTATTATCCACAAAATATTGTTATTAATTTTAATCTCTTGTTTCATTAAAAACACTTCAGTATCTTTTAGGATGAGTCACCATAGTGTAATGATTGAATTTTGTATAGTTTATATGCATCCTTAGATCAATTAAAAACATTTGAAAAGATGTGGTGAAAAAACAATCATAGAGTGAGATATAAACATAATTTAATTCCATTAGTCTAGTAAAAAACTTGAAAACCGATTATAATGATTACCTTTTTTACAATAAAACATTTTTCACAAAAATTAAGCATATCCACGTGGAAAATTAAAGTTTACTCAAAGAACAACACTCAAACCCATTATAATTCAAATGAAAACTATAAAAGAATCATGATAATATTTTATGGAAATATAAACCTTTCAGTTTAACAATTTATAAATAATTATTACCTTATAAAGTCATAGAATTTCCACACAAAAATCATTTTCCAAGAATAATATTGGAATTTGGTATAATCTTATTCATAACCCATATGAACTCATTTTTAACATATATTAGTATAAGTAAATCATTTTTAATTATATATAAGTAACCTACCTTGTTATATCTTTCATTTTTACATTCAATGATGATTCATTGATGAGTTCATTGGATATATATATTAAGATTACCCATCACCATGAATAATATCATGATAAAACATCATTATCTATAGCGATAAAGTACCATATCATAAATAATTTTATTTAATATTCCATTTCTCCATCAAAAATATATTTTTTAAACTCATTAAATCCCATAAGAAAATAAACTTCCATTTTCACATAATTATAAAGAGAAATATATTTTTTTCTTTGGAAACTGTTAAAAATTAAAAATTCCAAAAAATATTGTAAAATTTAATTTAATTTGGAAAACCATGGAATATTTTATAAGGAGAATAATAATAAATTAAGGGCATGATTTTGGTAAAATATTTTCATATATGCTATAAAAAATTCTTCTTCACTTATATAATAAATGTTACAAGTGGACCTTACAAAAAATCATAAAAATCATTTTGAAACAACTGTAAAGAAAGAATAAAGTTTTTTAAAATAAAATTTATAATAATTTTAGTTTTAAATAATAACATTCTTAAAAAAGATCATGTATATGGAAGATAAAGAGTTTAAATAGTTAAAATAACATTTTAAAAGAATTTTTTTTACAAATTTTGTACATTTTGAATCAAAAGAAAATTGAATGAGGGAACATGAAAATGAATTGTAAAAAACATTAAATTCAGTAAATTAATGATAAAATATATTCCATAGAGATGATTATACACCACACAAAAGAAAACAACCAAAAATGTAATGAGTCTTAAAGGTAGGAACATGGGATGATAAATCCCTTACCTCATTTCATGATATTCGACGTAAATTATTCAACTATTGCAAAGAAGCTTATATTAGATAATTAATTTTGTAAAAATAAATATTCAGGTTTATTAATTTATTATAATACAGTTTATTTCATTTATTACCATGTCTTTTATAGTTAATATATTGATAAAATTCATGTCAGACGTTTTAATGACATTCAATTCATGATCCCCAAAACAACCTTTTTAGGTTGAATAATGTAAAAGGGGTAATTATCCAATAAAATAATTAACATGAATTATTAAATAATTATCATTTTTAAAAAGTAAATAATATTTTGGAATGAATGGTTTACATGAAAAATGAATCATGTTTCTTTTTGTAGGTAATATTCCACACAGACACATGATCGACGTGATCCTTTTTTAACGAGTGGAAAAGTAAAAAGATATGTAATATTTCATATTTATATAATAATTATTATTTTATTAATATAATTTATAATTATTAAATAAATAATAATAACCATCCTTTTTTTGGTTATGAAAAACAATGCATATCACTTCATGAAGGTGGTAGTCCAAATGAATATACCAACGATGTTTTCATTTTCCATATAATGGAAAAGGAGATGATAATGGGATAATACATCATAGAAATAAAATTTTATTATGTGGAATATATTTATGTTATTAAATCAGTTTGATTGGGTTATAATTGAATGTGGTAGATTAAGGAATAAAATCAAACAACATGGTTAAGAGTTATACCACTTCTGTTGAAACTGTCCTTTAGTTACACCTTAAGCATTCATGGAGAGTATTTTTATGAGGGAAAAAATATATTTCATGTGGTGGGTGGTTAAGAAGTGATTTAGAGAGTTATATTATGAGATAAATTGATTAACATGCCTATGTAATAATGGATTGGTTGTTCCCTTTTATAAGTGAGGTGAGGAGAACAATTGTAAATATGAAGAACTTTAAAATATAATAAATATTATAATCATGTAAGGTGACACCGAATGGACATATTTTTTATTTTAGGACATGATAATGGCTGAATAAATTAAAAAAAAATATACATGTTTACATTTCATTTTAAGCCATATATCTAAGTTTAACTCACTCATTAAACCTTTTTAACCTTAACAATGGTAACACATTTTTCACTCATTAAGGGATATAAATTTACTTATAATGTGGAAAGTGGCTAAAAAATGGTCCCTAGATGAAATTTTGGACCATTTAACATTCCATTTTTCCTATATCAATATCATTTTTAGTTTTTAATCTTTTAATAAAATTTATTTTATCATAAAATGTCATTAATGTTATTTTAGGGACAATTTATTTATTTTGGCCTCAAAGGCATTACAAAACAAAAATTAAATTTTAATATAAACTCTCTAAAAATCATTTATACATTATAATTACATATTAAATACATTAAATAATAAAATTTTTCAAAGTTATATTAATTTTATTATTTTTAAAATAATTTACCTTGATTATTCTACTACTTGCACAAACATTGTTTCGACATTGAATATGAATGTAATGTAATTATATCATACCTAACAATTATAAATAAATAAATATAAAAATAATAATGTATTAATATTTGAAATAACCATTTTTAACCATCAATAACTTCATTTTATTTCCAATTCAACATATTAGAGATATTAAAAAAACGTCAGTTACATTTTTAAATTATCCTTCAAGTAAAAAATACAAAGGTCACAATCCAAGGAAAATGTCACGTAAAAAATAGAATTATAATACAATGTGAGGATATTTGAAACAAATTCATCCAATAAACATTAATACAATATTTTGTGACATTTTCAAATTGTTTTAGCCTTAATTAACCTATTTTACCCATTTCCCATATATACAATATTTTTACCAACAATTCAATTCATAATAACAAAAAATGAAATTAAATTCATTAATAAATTTAAGCCTTTTGATTAAAAATAAGAAACCAATTTTTAAATATTAAATTTTTACAAGTGAATGAAATTACTTTTAATAAATGTGTTAAAAATGTAACAAAAACATTTTTTAAAAAAAATAACATTTTGAAGCATAAAAATGGAATTATTCAAAAAAAGAAATATTATTTTGATCCCCATGAAATTATATATATTATGTTTAATAATGTGGACATTATGATATTTTAAAATTAAATATAAATAAATATTTTAATTTGATATTAAATTGTTTTCAGAAAATAGAAGACAGATTTGAGAAATTCAATATTTTCCTAATTTAGTCAAAAATAAATATTTTCATAAAAATATAAAACATACAACCTAAGAAAAGTTTTATAAAAAACAAGAAATTGTTAAACTCTAGTATGTTTATATATTATTAAATTGAATAAGATACAAGGGATCACATTCCCATGGATTGATCAGTTTAATTAGTGATCCCTTATATTTATATTCTTTTTCTTTTTCTAATTCCTCGTCTTTGGATAGTTAAAGCATTGATGCACACTAATTCTTAATCTCTTCCTTACCATGAGTGATTCAATAATTAAAAGGCACAAAACATAAGGATTTACAAGGTTCTATACATACACCTATTTCTTTCCATGTTGGTAATACCCCCATCATGGGTTCTCAACTATAATATTTTTATATTTTACAATGGTCGATTTAGAGTCCCACTATATCATAACTTCTGAATTCACTCTGAAGGATATTTTGATTGCTTCCCATAGTGTTACTAGAATATTTTCTGCCCTTATACTCAATAATTCACATTGGAGGGTTTTCATATTTCCTCACACAGTGTTACCAAAATGTAGAATGGACTTCTAATCATGGATATTTTGTTAAGGGTCTTTATATAGATTCAGAAAATCTTATATTCATTAATTTTGGATATATAACACGAATATCTATTTATCTTCCATCATGATCTCATTTAATTATAATTTATCTTGTGTAATTCCTGAAACTTGACACCTTACTGGTATTTCAAAAACACTCTAATCACCGGTGGATAATTAGTTGCCTTACTGCAACAATGGAAGGGTTGTTATTTTTCCTTTGATAATGAAGTACTGGTGACAATTGATGTGTGGAAGATTTTTTAAAAAACTATTCAATATATTTGTATTAAAGATAATACTTTCACAAAATGAATCCACATTATTATTTAATTTCAAGAAACATGAACTCATATTCACTTCATTCATGGTGAATGACATGAGAAACCATATCATATTTATCTATTTGTATTTTTTATGTTCTAGGTCACTATTCTATTTCAATTATTTCATATAGTGATTCACATGTGTGTGTATACCTGAAATTCGTCACACAAACCACTTATATCATTTTCATAAACATGAAAATGTATGAATGGAACTATTATTTTTGATGAAAACATAGCTATAATGTATCCAATCTCATGATCTCTCATCCTTCACACAAGTATATCACACAAACCAAGAAAGGAATATTGAACCCCAGTTGCTCTTATAATACTATTCAATAAATATATTGTGGGTGAATACACCGTCACACTATGTCTCAAAGAGTTCACAAAATACATAAGGGCTTCATAGAACCAGTTATCCATGATTCACTTTGTCTACGATAAATACAAGTTGAATGCCTATGTATTTTCTTCTTCTTGAAAATAGAGAGCTTCAAATATTTTTATCAAAAAATATAATTTCATAGTGCTCTATTTTTTAAAATAAAAATGATCATCAATCAGGTGGTAACAAATCATCTCAAGGATTGTTTCTTCTTATTTTATAGAAATGGATCACCTCTACCTTACACAACCCAAACATTGATATACATGCCATGTAAAGGATAATTATCAATGATCCAAAACTCTAGAAATACCTGAATACTTTGAACTCTTATCTTTCATCATTTGAATCATCACATGAACTATGAGACACTAGAAATCAATTCATATTTTCTTTCAAGACGACACATCATGAAAAATGATAAATTATCATTATTTTAAATCCAAAAAATCAACCATTAAAGAATGGAATAGTGTATAGTTATACCATACTCAACCACATCATGTTCTTCAAATGATCGTATGCATGTAAGATTAATATTTATGTAATGTATATTTATCTTATTCTTCCTAAGATCATTATTATAAAACAATATCAATATTTTCTCTAGTTTTTGAATATCTCATCATGAATAAATATGTTGTATAACTCTCTAAAGAAGATAGTGGATGACGATGAAGAAAAATATTTATCATATAGATGAGATAAAATCAATTTTGGGACCAATGTTATTCATATATAATTTTAATTTATGAACAATGTGATCATATCCCACACCATGTTTCATACTTCCTAATAGTAGATGGATTCTTAATAATTAGCTCTGTGTCATAAGTGCTTCAAGATTTCAGTGGGTTTTGGTACTCAAAATAATGAGACACACATAAGAAGTTCCCATGCCATCCCTCATGATGGATCATAACCTTCTTGTTCTCACAAATATGCACTTTTTCCTACCCATGTAGGCTCTCACCTATGTGCATCTATTTGGGTTATCTATAGCCAATTAGACCCATTCCTCCATGTATAATACTTCTATTGCCTTTACCTTGTGGTTGAGATAACTCCCAAATAGTAGGTCGATGACCTATCCCTCATGTCTTGTAATGGTTGGCCCATTATTATATATGGAGATACATATATACTTATTAAAACAATTATTAATATTTCCAACCAAATAAAATATAAATATAAATATATTTTGTTTTTTAATACTAATGCAACCACAAATATTTTCTATCAATTATTCTTCCATTCATTATGTAATTAATTTATTTTTTATGGTCGTAATTTGATCTCTTCATGAAATAAATAATTTCATGGACTTTTTAAATTTCCCTTCACCTAAATAAGGGATTTACACTCGTTATAAAAATTTTACACCTCTTTATGTTCTTTTTCAACATGACTTTATCATTTAATATTTGGTAAATAATCAACAAATTATAATATACAATAGTAATTTTTCCGTATTATTCACTTCAATTATTAACATCATCCATAACACCAATTGGAATTATAGAAAATAAATGAAATCCTAGTACATTGGTTTGAATAATTTATACCATTGAATTTATTTTTGATATAATTAATAATTTGTTAAGTTAGTATTGGAAATATCTTCCCTTTTCCTCTCCCTTTAATTGAAAATATATAATTGTTTTAGGTTTCTTCATCTCAGAAGCTAACTATTTTTTTATACATTTCTAACTTCTCTATCTTTAAATAATGGAAGCAAATTTTTTAATATAGTAATGAGATTTAATTAGTCATATACATGTATACATGGTATAAAATGGTGTAAAAACATGATGTATGTTACCAAATCATAAAATATGTTCTTAAGGAGTATTTATCTATGATTACTTCCATAATCTAATTCAACCATATCATTTAATAGATATATGAGATAATTAATCAATATTTATCATACATATGTCTTAACAAACACATAAAGATATTTAATTTGAAAAAAATATTAGTCTCCATGCATATTATCATTATAATGATCCATCATTCCACTTGATATGTAGTTTTGACATAATCAATAAATATTTTCAATTGTGATGGTCATACATCAACATCAGTGTTTCTTACCATTAATGGATATAATTCCCTCATCATCATGAATATAGGTTTCCTCTATAATGAATTGATATTATCCATTAATTACTGACATGTTAATTTATATAAAAAGAGTAATGGAATAAATAGGGACAATAATTTTTTAGAATACATATTGAGTCTAAGAGTTTCTTATTGAACATTTTTTACCTTTTTCTTCTTATTCTCAACGTTGGATGATCCTCCTTTATCAGCTCTCTCATAATATCTAATTTATTTTTCATAATTTATTAATACTTATGATTTGGATATATTTTACCATATTGAAATATATGTATTTCATTATGTGTTCATTCTTTATTCATACATAATAATTTTCATGTTATCATTTTTAGATCACTTTGAATCAACTTCGACTTCTTCAACTATCACCAAATGCATCATTTTTAAAGAAATCTTCTAATATAATTCATGGGTTACTATAAATATCTTCACATTTTTTTATTCTTTTATCATTTAAATTGTGAGGGATATCATTATGTAATTTAAATAAATAATTCTCATTTTATTTACCATCATTACCATATTTTAGACAAACTTATTTCAAGCTTCGAAATTTGTTTTGTGTTGATAGTTTATATGATATATTTGTTTTAGGATTATGTTTAAAATTATATAATATCAACTATTTTGAATTACTCCCCAATTATTCATTCCTCTTTCCTAGTAGTGAGTTATTATACAGACATAAATAATATCTATGACTAAGAACTATACAACACCAGTAGTAGATTATGAACCACAATCTTACAGTCTGGTTGTAGTTCTACTCTAAATATTTTATTTTTTGTCTTTTTACATACTCTGGGTGTTTCTAATTTATTGGTTACATTTTGGATTAATTATTCCACTTTTTATTTTTGGAATACATTTTTCATTTTTTTGGTTTATCATAATTCAATATTGTGTGTTGGGCCTACACTACTAGAAATAAAAAATGCCCATAGGGATTTAAAAGTTTTAGTGTCAATTGTTTCCTTTGGTTCGGTTTTTCATGTTTTTTTATATGGTTAAACCTTAAAATAATATTATTTACATAATTAATATTTCATTTTTTTCAACTAACTTTGAGGTAAAAGGCACATAAATTACATCTTAGATAATTATTTCTCTTTCTCATGAAGTATTTTTTCAAGATTATTCACCATAATATTCTGTTTAGATATGTTTAAATTGTTTTCTTACTTCAATGGATGAAGTTCAATTATGATTGAGCTATTCTCTTCAATGTAAATTTTATTTATAATCTTTTAGTTTCCTATCTATCTGAAAAATATCATTTATATATTCCCTTATCTTATCAAGTTGTTTCTCTTACTTCTTACCACACACTTAATTCTATTTTATCACATTAATTTTCTCTATATTATGATTCATGATATTCTCTAGATTAGATTGTAGATTAAATTTTAAGAACCAATATATTTCAATTCTATCTTCCCATTATACATCATCAAATGTGTGTTTAGATGATTTGGATTTTCCCACTTAACACACATGATTTCTGGAAGGTTGTTCATCATTTTTTATCTTCTTGATGATGAATATCAATCAATTTCCCCACTCCTCAAATATATTATACTCTTTTTTAGGAACTGTTTTTTTATTTATCATAGTCACTATTTATATATTTCTTATATTTTCACTTGAATGTGTATTTTTACTCAATAGTATCAGTTACAGCAGATTTATTCTTTGGACACTCATATGTAGAATTTATAAATCCTTAATAGTTGAATAAATTTAGCAGATTATTTCATTTTTCAGATCTACATCTATTATACATCATTTCAACAAATGACATCATTTGATTGATGTCGTCTTTTAATTCATCAACCTTAGTATCGCATCATTTTGGTTATTCGTAAACATCAACATTAACTATTCTAATGGATTCAAAGGCTATCCCATATTTTTTGTTTCTTCTTGAATGATGGAATTTTTCTCCTTTAATATGATATGAAAATGTTATGATGTTCTTATAGTGATATATCTTCTCATCCTTCTAGTGTATAATACTTTTATCCAATATATCTAGAACATTTCTTACCAGCATCATCATAATGGTGGAGTCATTCATCTACACATCCCAACTTATAATGCTATAAAAAATATCATTTACTCTTGTGAAGTAGACATTAATAATTATGCCATCATCCATTTTATTCTCATTAAAATTTATTCCCCATATTTTATTTTAGAATAATTAACTTATATATTTTATTATAACTTCACCTAATTTATTTCCAAATCTACTTAGAAGTTGGAAGTCCCATGAGTTTATTGTATACCTTGTCAGATTATAACATCAATGTGAAACTATTTACTTTACAATCTATTCATATATTTTTCATATCAATAAATATAATAGGTTAATTTTCATTAAATATTAAAAATTCATTTGTAACGACATATCACACTTCAAACCCATGTGATAAGAGGTAAAATATCCTCCCATTTCTCTAGATATGATATTTCACATCATTGTTAGTGGGTACATACCACCTGTTAACCTAATTCATGTACTAGATTCTTATTAGTCGGTTAGATCATTCATAAAATTCATTATCTCTAACACCACTTGTAGACCCCAAATCATCCTGAGATCAATAAGACAGGGAGGGTGTGAATTAGGGATCCATTTTTTGTTTCAAAAATTATCTTTATCAGTTCATCCTATGTAGCTGGTTAATACCTCAATCCATAATTATTGTGACATAGATTTACCTCATGTGATTCTATAATTCAATTGAATAAAACATAAGGATTATAAAGGTTTAATACAAAGAAATAATAATTTCCATGTTGGTTGTACCCTCCAACATTAATTATCATGTATAATATATTTATCTGTTACAATGGTTGATATAGAGTTCTACTATATCATATATTTTTAGTCCACATAAATTCATCTTTAGACTCTTTCCTATAGAGTTACCTAAATCAACATTAGACATCTACTGTTAAATCCACATAAGTGGTTCTTTATGTTTCCTCACATAGTGTTACTAGAATTAAAATTATCCTTCTACTGCTGAATCCTTATAGTAAGAACTTTATATATCATCAATGATAATTCTCTAACTTAAAGATAGATCTGTTATAGGATGTTCCCTTGAGCTATCTTCAGGATATCACTGAATCACACTTTCTCATGTAAGCATAAATAACCTTTATAGCATGTATTTAATGATGAAATATATCGATAACCTATATACAATCAGAGACATGGTGAAAAAAGTCCTTAGATGTTAACATTCATCCTTATAATGAAGTGTCAAACACAATTGAATTGTGATCCCATAAATTTTTCTATATTATATTATGCAAGATTTGAATTTAAAAAATTCAATAATTTTTCTTCTTGAGTTTTTAATTAGACTAGATCAAATACACTTCATTCATAGTGCATGAATTGCTAAAACCAATAACATTCATTCATTGATAATTATTTTTTCTGTAAAATATTATTTTTATATTTTAGGTGTTTCCTCAATTGATTAATGTCCACATGCATGCACTTCCTTCGTTTCACTAACCACTATAAACCGTTACAAAAAAACCCAAATTGGTGAGAATGAAACCACTATTTATCATGTAAACAGGAGTATGATATATCCCATGTTCACTATTTCTTCATTCAAATAGGTCACAAAAACAAATAAGTGGTTCATGGAACCCCATTATTCATGCCTTCTTCATTGCTAAATATATTGTGGGTGTATACACTATCTTGATGTGTCTCAAAGAGTTCAAAAAACATAAATGGATTTTCATAACTAGTTCTTCTAGATGAAATTTGAGTGTGATAAACATTAATTGAAGGCCTGTGAATTTTTTATATTCACAAAATTAGAAATATTCATGGAATATATTCACAAAAGAGACGTTTATATTGGTATGTTATTTTTCTAAAAAATGATTTCTTCTCTTTCATAGAATCAATTAATATTTGTCCTCGGTTCATCAAATTTTATAATAATGGATAAAATCTTATGTGAACCACCACAACTATGATATTTATTCCTTTTCAAGTATCATTATCAACAAGATGTAAATATTTATGTCTCTAAACATTATGAACCATATAGTTATTTTCCATATTATTTTTTTTTGTACTACATGATGGTGAAAATAAATTAACATATTCCTTTAACAATATTCTTAAAAGAAATGATAAATGAACATTATTTTAAATCTTTTAACTTATCCATTCATAAACAGAATGTTGTAGCTTTATACCATCCTAGAGATTATTCTTTTATTTGAATGACCAAGTGAATTAAAGATGATGTTTTCATGAAAGTAAATTCATATTCTTATTCTCAATATCTCATTCATATAACAATATCGAGATGTGATTGGGTCATGGAATCTCTCAACCTGAAGAAATTTTGAATAAATATCTCTACAAAAGGTAGATATTGAAGATAATGGACCAAATTAATCAGATGGATGAGATAAAATCAATAATGCTTCTAATATTTTGTTTATAACCTTTTTAATTAACAAATAATAAACCCATATATCACATACCACATAATACTTCCTCATAGTTGTGTATTTATTAAGATGTATCTTTTTTTTATAGACACTTTGATCCAATTGTGGGGTTCAACACTCAAAACACCCACACCCACATAACACTTGCCACAGTCCCACCCCACATGGGGGTTTGACATCACATTGTGTAGAACTTTGTAAGCATATTTCTTACCATGTATGATGTCACCATTAAACCACCTTGTGGGCTCTATATAGCCACTCACAACTCTACCACAATATGAGAAACTTGGGTTGAATATCATTTGTGGTTGAGGTACCTCTAACATATGACGTTGATAGACATGCCCTTATGGCCAGTAATGGTTAAGTAATTTTATATGTAAGGCCCACAATATATAGTTTGTAAAAATAGAAATAATATTTCCCATGAAATAAAATACTAATATATTTTTAGTTTTCAATAAAAATTTAACCAAAAATATTCTCCATCAATTATGCTCCCAATCCTCATGAATTTAATTTTTTATGGACTTCAAGTGATTTAATCGCTCTTAAATTTATAATAACTCAAATAAGGAATAGAATGTTATTGAAAACATTATACAACTCTTCAAAATTCCTTTTACAGACTTATTTAAAAATTAATTTCTTGTTCAGTAATTGTCCCATTTTTAAATAGAATAGTAATTCACCATGATTCAACCAATCAACTATTCTTATCATCCCCAACACATATCGACCCTTATTAAATGAAAATGAAATACAAGTCCATTAGTTGAATTTGATTCCTTAATAATACACTTGGTAAGAAAAACTAAATAATGGTAGGATATAATTACAAGTAAGGGGTACATTAAATAGATTCTATCATGAATAAACAGGGTATAATCAATATGGAATTGTAAATAACTAAGAAAATAAAATTTAGTCAATAACTTGAGTGAAAAATTCTTCCATGGATAATATTAATGAAATAATATCATGTATAATAATAATTGGATTATCAATGGAGGAAATTCATAATATTTGATGTCAGGATATCAAAAATAATTTTATATTTACTACCAATTCATTTCACTAAGAAAGTTCAAACTACGGTTATGTATGCACCAGAAACCAATTTAATAAGTAGTTACAACTATTTTATCTAATGAGGCCTATCAGTGCATCGAGGGGCTATATAATTTTGGGCCCCACCAATCACTGTATATCAAATAAATTCGACAAATATTGAATGAAAAATTTAATTCATAAATAATATTCCTTATAAAAATATTCATATTGATAAAATGATAAAAAATATCCTGATTTCCCCAGTCAGTGAATTAACATTCAAAATAATGAATCGTATGTATATATTATATAAAATTTAGACAATAAGAGTATCCATGATAAAGGAAATGTAAGATCCCTGACTTCATGAATGTTTGTCCTAGTTTAAAATTTGTCTTTAAATATCTTATTTTTTTAATGATGTGTTTCATGGGAGTTTGAGGTTCCTCATGTGTGTCATAGTGGTTTAAAATAAAAAATAAAGGAGAAAATAAGCCAACCTATGCAAGTCTCACGGTTGGTGCATAGTTAAATAAAATGTTCGTGGTAGTGGCTAAATTTTCCGATTTTGGAAAGTGGCATATGTCATAGTTAGAGCATTAGTTGTAAACCACATGGGTATCCCCAAGTAACTATGGGAACAAATTCTCCATAGACTATGGGTTGTACATGGTTTGTGTATGTTTTGTAAAATCATGTGGGCAAACCATGCACCCATGTAAAGGTTGGAAAATTACAAAAAAAAAAACTCTTACGGTATTTAAGAACCTCACCTAACTTATCCTCCACTTCTCTTATCTCTAACAGTAGTAATTACCCAAGACCTTCAAAACATCAAAACATTGATTCTCCTTCAATACTATGCGATTTAAGCTGTCATTGGTTATGGATCAAAGCTTGGGGTGAATCTAATCCCACTCTTGATTCCATTTTTGGTTTAGGGTTTTTATCTTCCTCTTATTTCGATATAAATATATAAAACCATATTTTTTCAGAGATACATAGGTTGATGAATCAATGGGTGGATGAATTGTGGTCTAAGGATTTTATTAGGAGTGTGTTTTTCAAGATCTTCATGATAGGTGGACTACAAGCTATATCCCATGGTTTTTAAATGGATTTGTGCATGAAAAATTATGTTCTTGTTTCCACTCATTATGTTATTTGTTTCTCTAATTATATTTTATATAAGGGGGTTACAAATGAAAAATTGGACTTATTATGATCTCAGTGAAATGCATAAATTTTGACTTGATGAATTTACGGAAACACATAGTGTGATACGAGTTTCATGTCAATGTTAGCATATATTTCAATTGTGAAACAGACATATAGTTAAGTAGTTCCCATGTTATGAAAGTTAAATTAATTTTGTGATGAATATGAAGGAAAATGTGTAGTTATGACTAGATGTGCATAATTGAAGAGGGGAAATTTTCTTATCATGAAAAGGGTTAAATGAAGATAATGGTAATATACCAATTAAGGTGTGATTTTTACATGAAATACATAAGTGGGATAACATATTAAGAATGCTAAATAATTAAATGGTATAAATTATGGAAAGAGTTTTATTTTTTAATCAGGATGATGTAGGGGAATATAGTGGATTTTCATAGTGATTTAGGCATAAGAAATGGGAAATGGGGCTAAATAGATATGTAATGTAAATGGTAAATGTGTCATGGGTTATGAAAAATGTTAATTCTTAGGTTGCTTGTTATGGATTTTGATTGATATTGAAATTGATTATGTTTGGTTATGGTATGGTATATGTGATGTTATTGTAAAAGTAAACATTTTCACATTTCATGATATAGTGGGGTATTGACTTGCGGATGTTCACCCACAGGTTGAGTTAGACTGATGCTCTAAATTCTACCCAAAATGTGTGGATTAGGGAAAGGGATGGAGTTCTATTTCCCTAATGGTTGCATTCGATGAGATCACCTAGACCAGGTCATCAATGTGGGTGTTTTGTATAGGAGATGATGTAATTTTTCCTAGTGAGATATAAGGAACATGTTTTATTTTTTCCATATGCATTGAGTTGATAAAAATACCAAACCCATTGAGGATGTGATAAAATTGAACTAAGTAATGATGTTGTTATAATCTTTGAAATTGGGAATAATTTTAGTAATAACATAGGTGAAAATTCTTATCTAATGGAAAACAACATGAAATTATTTACATTGTCTCTAATTATCCCTTGGATTCACTATATTTTGACTGGATATTTTATAGGCACCGTTGGTGGGGGTCTGCTGAGTTATACTCACACCCTGCTTGGGCCACTGTTGAGTACCTAAGAATACATCATGCTTGTACGATAGGAAACGTTAAATGGGCCTATTCTATGGTGTTGAGTTGGGAAAAGGAAATTAATGGATGAAGTTTCAATCTTCTATTTGGGACCATTTTGGGAATTCCATTATTTTCCATTTTTTGGGTTTTTTTCACTTTTTCAATATTTTTCAGAAAATGAAATACTTATTGTTGGTCGTTGTTTGTACCTTATATTTTGATATGTTTTTATGTATGTTTTATAGTTATTTTTATTTTTTTTGGTATTTATGATTTTTATCTGATGTGGAATACTCTAGTAAAGAGGGTATAGTCTTCCCACATGACTCATCTAGACCTTTTCTGTTAGTCGACAACCTATAGTATATGGGAAGGCCTGCATGAGGTCAGTTGGAGACTCAGAATGGGGAACCATTTAATGGCTCCCAGGTTGGGGAAATTATATAAAATATGGATATTTAAAATAAATTTAATGTCCAATTTATAATTACACAAATAAAGTGAATTTCTCAATAGAATGATAAGGATAAAAAATTTAATAAGGGATAATGTATGACCATAAATTCATTGGAAAATTTTATTTTAAAATAAAACATGTCCTTTAGAGAATAGAGGAAAATGGAAGAAAAAACTTATGAAAATATTTCAATAAATTATTTTCTATGTAAATCCATAAAAAAATTATAATAACCAAATAGAATAATATTTTTATTATACTGAGGAAATCCATTACTATTATATATGCTTAAAAAATTTATTTCTTAAAATAATATAAAAAATAGATTTTTTAGAATACATTATAAAGGTATCATTAAAAAATTTTAAAAATTCATTGATAACATTACCTTTTCTTAACAAAACATTAGATTAAATAAAAATGAATTTTTAAAAATAATTTTCAAAAATATAGACATCGAATAAATATTTACCCAATCGAAAAGAAAAATAAGTTGGTATTTTATTTTTAATGTTTATTTACTTGATTTAAGTTCCATATAGGGGATTGTTGTAAGAAAATAAAAAAGAATCACAAAAATACATTGAATAAAAATATATAAGGAGTTTTCATGGATATATTATATGAATCTTATAAGGAAAATAAGATTAATCCCAAAAAATGATATTGGAAAATAAATTCTTACCAATTTGGTAACTTTTAAATTATAACCCCATTAATGAGTAAACAAGATTTGAGACACTAAACATAAACAATAAATATATATTCATTTAAAAAATAAAAAATGGGTAGTATATTCACCTTTTAAAAATAAATAGGCGCATTATACCAAGAATGTATCAATAGAATGGAAATTTAGATAAACCCCCATTCCATGATCTTATCATTGGAGTGAGATCTAAATTAATGATGTTATTATGTGATAAAAAGTATAAGTCCAAAAAAAAAGTTTAAATAACATATAATACAGTAATATTTAGTTTCACATATAATCATGGTATAATGTAGTCGGTGAAGTAGAAGTATAACCTAATGAATTATAATTGAGTCAAGAAAACCATTTTGTACATATCCCCTTAGTTGAACATGATTTAACCACCATTATAGTAGTTTCAAATATGTTGTTAATTTATAATAGAACGATATACAGATTAAAAATCATATATTATCCTCCTATAACTTCTTTTTACCCACTGGTCAACAATATTTCATTATTACCATTTCTTTAGGGGTCAACTACTTTATTTTCTCATGTATGTTCATTCATGGAAGTTCTAGTTCTTTTGAATAGGATATAGATTAATATTTTATAAAAATAAATTAATTATATAAATTTTAATAGTTATACACTAGATAGATTTATTGAATCATTCTTGATTGTTGGGCATGAAAAGTGAATAACATCGCTTCACGGAGATGATGGACCACACATACACAAGAGTGATGATAACATATTCTTCATTGGTGAATGGTTAAGAAATTATAAGATATATTAAATATATAGAGTAAATATTATATCCAATTTATTATATGTATTCATTATTTCCATCATGATTATTATTATCAATGTGAGGCTATGACGGAAGACAAATTACATCGTTTGAAGAATCTGTATTCTGCTGTACGCATGAGCGATAGTTTTGTTTCCCCTTTGATGAAAAAGGAGATGAATAAATATTATTTCATAAAATTAATAAAATCTTATTATATGGGATATTATTTTGTTATTTTCATGATAAATTTTAGGACTTAAATGAAGGTGGTAAAAGAAAATGTAAAAAAGAAAGAGCCTCGTTAGGATGATTACTTTCTATTAGAGAAACCAATATTGGTTCTCTTCACACAGACCCTAGTGTTGGTATTTATAGAAGTAAAATTGCTCTATAATGTTGATATGTATTTTGGGGAGAATGTTTTGAAGGATTTAGTTGATCTAAATTGAAAATTAGTGGACATTATGTGATGGGAGGTGGTTCCCATTTATAATTTAAGTGAGTGAAATACTTCTAACTTTACCAACTTTTAGAAAATTATTAATCCAATTTATTTAAAAAATGGATAAAAAATTTATCATATTAAAATTTTATATGGTTAAATCGAAATTAAAACAAAAAAATATGGATTATTAAATTCAATATTTCATTAATACCCTTTTATTTTTAGATTAGACCTATATAAACCGATTTTGACCATAACCATAGTAATCAATTTTAATAGTTTACTATTAATTAAAGTAAATGATTAAGTTGAACTTATTAAATAATATTAAATATGATGACTCTAAAAATGGAATTCATTTTATCAAATTCAATTCATTTAAATGGAATAATATAATTTAAAAAGACCCACAAAACTAGATGAAAAGACATTTTTTTCAAGAAATACATTTTTCAAGAAAAAGATGTTATTACATTAACTATACAACTTATAATAACCATTATGTAGATGTAATTTTTATATATTTATATATATATAATATATTATTATTAATTATATTTTTATTAATTAAAATATAAATCATTATTTATTTAAAAATAGTTTTCCAAAAAATATCACTTTCTACCTCTAAATGACCATATCTTAATTTCTATCCAATTGATAATAAAAACATCATTAATTATATAAATTATATAAAATTGTTATAAATAAAATTATGTATAGTTAAATATTTCATTTTCAATTATTCATAAAATCTTATTTCATAGGTAAAATTTCCAAAAACATTTAAGGATTATTTTGACTTAATAAGTTCAAAATCCTTATTCATCACATCATATTAGAATTATAGTTCATTGAAACATTAAAATATTAATTGTATTATAGTTTTATTTAAATATAATTTTCCCTTACTATAATTTAATCTCATGTGTTACATTCATCCCTCCTTCCCAAATCTCATCCTAAAAATTTTCATGGATATTACTTTTTAAACAAATGAGGTTGGGTCTTATTAATAAAATACATAGTTTCCCAATTTTATTTCTATATTTTTGCATATATTCAAAATACCTTTACTAGTTGATATTTTTTATTCTACTGCACTTTTTATCTAGTCTTTGAAATCTAGATAAACCCTTTATAGAAATATAAATCATGTTCCAGTTCTATTTTTTCTATGGTGAGAACATTCTTTGGGTCTAGAATGTGATTCCATAACAATAATATGTGGAAGATATCATATATTTTAGAGATTCTCATTGGCACAAACAGATGAAAATACACAACTCCAATTCCTTCTATAAATTTTAATGCCTAATGTACCTGATATAGTGACCATAATTTTCATACATAAATATCACATCATAGTAGATAAATATTTATTTATTTTTAAAAAACACTCATGAGGTTCATAATGGTTTAGTGTCTTTAGAAACTTGGATACATAAAAAATAAATCATAATTGAACAAATTTATCTCTAACTATAATATTAATAACTAGAACCCTTCTTCGACATATCATAAAAAATATCATTCTTCATAACCTATGAAATAGAATCATAAGAAAGCATGGAATCAATATCAATATGGGTGAACAATAGAGTTGTCAATGATCACATAAGAATAACACGAGAATAAGGGAATAAGAACCTGAGATTATCATTTGAAAACCATACACTGCATAAGCAATATCATAATTCTGATTCATGGAATATATCATGATAGTTCATATGTAATGAATCAGAATGTAATCATATAACATAAACCATGATAACATAAAAATAACATAATACATCGATTTTTGGCACACCCATAAGCATATAAAAATCATGTGAAGGCTACTCACCATAAAAATCATAACATGTTAGGCTTGGGATAAACACATGTGTACATAATTTGGTGTTGGGAAAACCTATCGTGTACCCTCTTATTTTCTTAGGATAACGTCCTGTGTACCCTATTTTGGTATTGGGATAACCTCTCATTTACACTTTGAGATCATAGAACATTAATCATTACCCAATGCATTATAGGGATATATTATTTTTGGCCCACCATATCATAAAATTAAATATATATATATATATATGTATGAAAAAATATTACAAAACATTAATCATATTATATCCCATGTGAAGGGAATTTTTTTTCACAATTTTTTTATCATATATTAAGTATTGGAAAAGAAATATATTTCAAAATCATTTTTTCAATTCATTATAGATTATTGAATAAAAAATTAACATGTTTTGAAAACATCTATTAGTTATAATCATAAAACATATAGATTAATAATATGGATAATATCACTGGATTATATCTCCAGTAAAAATTATGAATCTTTATATTATTTCTTCTCAAAAGAAAAATAATTTTGAATATAAGATGAAATATTTTTTAAGGAAAACATCCTTTATAACCTGAAATGACTTATTTAAAAAATAATAATTTCTCAAATACTAAAGAAAAAATTTTCTTTGAAAAGAAACCTATAAACATGTAATAGGTATATAAAAAATATGTTTTTATGATGGTAAGAAATTATTATCATGTTGTATATATTAAAACAACGATTGATTTCACATTTTTTTTAAAAATTCAAAAAAAAACATTTTCTTAAAATAAGTGCAATATTTATTTTAATTTTATTTAAAATGGGTAAAATTAATTTCAACAACCATTTGGTAATATTAAAAACATTTATCAAAACATACTGAGATAAATAGACATGGAAGATAATGGATTTTAGACTGAAGAGAGAAAGAAATCTAGTTTTCCTTTAAAAATATTTGGTATATTCAGTTCCAATGGAATGAAAATTAAATTAAAATTTTTATTATCTAGAAATATATAGATTATAATTAATTTATTTAGTTTCTTCATATTTATTACATATTATTTTATCATTGAAAACATAATCATAAAAATTCCCAATATAAAATGAGATTGTGACATAAAACCCTTACCACGCGGGTAACTTATGAATTGTAAGAAAATAAATTAAAGTACCTTATATAGATATTTATATTCTATATTTTCATATTAATAATAGTATGTAAATTATTTTTTGGTATATAAACTAATAAAACAAACAAACGGTGAGTAAGGAATATGTCCCTCATAAATAAAAGTAAGATGAAAATACCTTACCACTATGGTAATCTTTTTAATTGTAATCCCCATGAAAGAATAAATTGAAAAGAAATGTTAAATGTCATGAAAATATTGATCTTAATTATATAACATTTCAAATGGGATGTAAATTCACTTTATAAATGAATATAGATGCATATCATAACATATGTCCCAAAGAAAACAATTTGAGATGATAAACCCTTACCTTAAGTATCAAATTTATTCATACACATTTAGACTTAATTAATAATATATAGAGGTTTTTTATAAATATATTTCAGAAAAATAACCATATTTATCATTACATATATTATTTACTAACATATTTTTGTTACCAATTTATTATCTTTTTGTTATTAAAATAACTCCTTTATGTAAAAACTATTTTGTTTTTCATGTATTTTCTGGTTTGGTGGTATCCGTAGTTGACATTTTATCTTGATTAAATAATATAATTAATTATAATAATGTTTTAAATATCATGAAAATTTATTATATAAAACTTTATATTCCTTCCTAAAAGTTATATATAGAAAAATGGATTACACTATTTATAGAGACTGTAGCGCGTTTGTACGCATGAAAGCAGTTTCCATTTTCTTTATGGATGGAAAAAATAATGGGAAGTATTAAATAATTTTTATTAAATAATTTTTATATCATGAATATTCATTAAATATATTCCTATTACTATCCTTGTCAAAATAAAATGGAAGACGCGTCATATCGTTTTGTGGAGGTGATAGTCCACACATACACATGAGTGATGTTATCATTTTCCAATGGATCATAATATAAGAAGATAGATGTGATATTATAATTATATAAGGATAACTAAGTGAAAAATATAATTTATACATGTTAAATACACTATTATATCCAGTCATAAGATGTGATGTTGTAAAATGAATTAAATCAGCTCACGAGGTGGTAGTCATCCGAACACTTGATCAATAGTACTGTTTCCCATTTGATGGAAGAGGATATGGATATAGTTTGTGTTGTACCTCTCGTACCCCTCGTGGTTTAATTCTCATGATCACAATCACTCTCTTATTTATCTAATATTGTTTTAAGTGTTTTTGGATGATAGGCATAATTTCAGGTTGCCAAGGAATTGGGCCAAGAAGGCCAAGAAGGAAAAAAGCCAAAAATGGACTGAAATTCAGTCCACCGGCCAACCGGTGGAAGACCACCGGCCAGCCGATGGAGGCCTGGACAGAAGGCATCTTTCTGTCCAGACCACCGGCCAACCGGTGCCTCACCAACGGCCAGCCGGTGGCACCCATCCAGAACAGTGTTTGCTACTGTCTCACCACCGGCCAACCGGTGGCCTCCTCACCGGCCAGCCGGTGGAGCTTGGGCTGAATTGATCTCCATTTTACAAGCACCGGCCAACCGGTGGCCTTGCACCGGTCAGCCAGTGGAGCCAGTCAAACTAGCCGTTGGGCCTTTGACCAGACCTGTCCACTTGCCTCCCAATGGCTCCGAAGCCCTTTCCAATGGCTCCGAATACCTCCAAAGGCCATATGAGGGTTCCCCCTCTATAATTAAAGGACTAGGAAGCCCTGGAACATTGTCGGAACCATTATCAAGCCACGGAAGCCCACGGGATACATTTTGATCATTTGGCGAACCTCCGGCGCATTCCTCCAATGAATCCTCCAATTGCTCCAACCCAATTCCACATCCAAGGAGCACCACCAAAGAAGCTTGGGAGCGACCTTCATCAACTCCTTCAATCCATTGGCGCCCAAGACTTCCCCATTACGGTTTTTCATTGCTTTATTTATTTTGAGCATCAAATTGGGTTTGTGCCTACAAACCCCATCTCTTTCTCTCATCCTCTCTTTTGGGTTTTCACACCACCTTCAAGGTGTGAAGAGGTTAGACAAGCCTTCCCTTTAAAAGGCTTGAATCAAAGGTGAGCTAGCCTTCACCTGTAAGAAGGCTAGTGGGTTCTTGATCAACCATTGAAAGCAAGTGGGTTCTTGCTCAACCAATAAAAGCAAGCTGTAATAGGTTCTATACTAACCTTAAAGTCTAGTGGGTTTCTTGCTAAAACCATTAAAAAGAAAGCGGTAGTAAATCTCTCAACGGTTGAGTTGGGAGCGGAGACGTAGACTTGGGTTTAAGAAGAACTCCGTTATCAAGTTGTGTGTTTTGCCTCTTTATTTCCGCTGCACTTTTAACATTGATTTTAAATTGTTAATTAATTTTTAAAAGGAAATTCACCCCCCTCTTGCCATCACTTCCTTCTTTTCTCCGCCCAACAATTGGTATCAAAGGGAACTTTTAGTAATACCTTCACCGGTTTCAAATTTAGGATCCACTTTGATGGCTTCAACCTCTTTCTCCCCCGAAGGCTATTCTTTGGGTCGTGCTCCATTTTTTGATGGAACCGACTATAATTATTGGAAAACCCGCATGACCACTTTTCTTAGAAGCATAGGATACCCTATTTATAAAATTGTCATGCATGGTTATTCTCTCTCCTCTCCCGATGTATCCAAATGGACCCAAGCCGATATTAAAAATTTCGAGCTTGATGGCAAAGCCATGAACGCTCTACATTGCGGCCTTGATCGTAATGAGTTCAATCGAGTTTCCACATGCACCTCATCACATGAAATCTGGAAACTATTAAAGGTTACCCATGATGGGACCAACAAAGTTAAGGATACTCGATTGGACATGTATCGTCAAGATTTTGAGTCTTTTACTACGCACCCACATGAAAATATTACTGAAATGTTTACTCGATTTACTGACGTTTGCAATGGAAGAAAATCTCTTGGAGATGATGTTTCTACAGAAACGATGGTCAAGAAGATCCTTTGGATCTTACCAAGCACATGGGCACAAAAAGTCACGGCAATCCAAGTAGCAAAGGACATCAAGAATATGCCGGTCGAAGAGCTCATCGGATCCCTCATGACCTATGAGATCACCATGAGGAGGCAAGCTGGAAAAGAAGGCAAACCTATCAAAACTCTAAAGAACATCGCCTTCAAAGCTCAAAAAGAAGAAAGATCCTCCTTGTCATCGTCTTCCTCTTCAAGCGGCGATTCCGAAATGGATAACCTTGCCCGCAAGATGCACAAGTTCATGAAGAAGCACAAAAAGAAGAAATCCCGCAAGGCTCAACCCAATGAAAAATCTGAGCCCAAGGTAACATGCTATGGGTGTGGCGAGAAAGGCCATTACAAGCCCGATTGCCCACTCAACAAGAAAAAGGCCAAGCAAAAGGAAAAGAAGAAGGCTTTCAAGGCCACATGGAGTGATAGCTCCACATCCTCCTCCTCCTCCTCCTCAAGCGCCAACAGTAACAAATGCCTAATGGAATTTCATGAGGTAACATCTTCCGACTCCTCATCCTCTTGTTCTTCAAATTCTTTAAATCATTTATCATATGAGGATCTCCAACATGCTAGAGATCAATTGGAGGAAGGTTTTCACGAACTTTCTTCCAAATTTGTTGCTTTAAGAAATAATTTCAAAAACATTTCTTCCGAAAAGGAACAACTTCTCAAAGAAAAGGAGGAGATGTCCCTCAAAGTCCAAAACCTTCCCGATGTTGATTCTATGGAATCACCAATCAAGGATTTAAGGGAATCCCTAGCCAAGTTCACCCAAGGTGAAAAACATTTGACCAAACTCCTAGGTTCCCAACGCATATCTAGAACCACCGAAGGGCTTGGCTATTCCAAGCAAGCTTCCTCCTCCCATGCTCCAACTATTTTTGTAAGGGGGAGCTCCCAATTTAAATTTTGAAATTATTGTAAAAAACCCGAGCACTTAATTTATGAGTGCGATTGCAAAAATGCCCGGTATGGAAGGCCCAAAACCATTTTCCTTAATGATAAATTTTATAGGAGAAGACCCGCCACTAGACAAGTATGGATTTAATAATCCCTTTTAGCGAGTCTTACCGGACCAAAATTTGTCTCGGTTTCAAAAACCTCTCCCCGGTGATTTGTTGTTTTTATTTAGGGGGAGTTAAGTTTGTTTATGTTTTTTTTTCAAACTTTCAATTCAAACTGTTATTCATTTTTCAATTCAAAATTTTCATTCAAAATTTTCGATTCAAAACTTTCAATTCAAAATTTTCATTCAAAATTTTTATTCAAAACATTCAATTCAAATTTCAAAAATTTCAATTGATTTAAAATCTCTATATTGTTTTTAAAACTTATCCCTCAATCAAGTTTTTTGCCCCATGCTATTTTGATAATCACAAAGGGGGAGAAATTCTTGGTTGATTGGGGGAAAAATCTCATAAAGGATGCCTCTCATTTCAGTCTTTTTACATTGTTTGTTTTGGTGATTGTGATCATCAAAATAGGGGGAGATTGTTGTACCTCTCGTACCCCTCGTGGTTTAATTTTCATGATCACAATCACTCTCTTATTTATCTAATATTGTTTTAAGTGTTTTTGGATGATAGGCATAATTTCAGGTTGCCATGGAATTGGGCCAAGAAGGCTAAGAAGGCAAAAAGCGAAAAATGGATTGAAATTCAGTCCACCGGCCAACCGGTGGAAGACCACCGGCCAGCCGATGGAGGCCTGGACAGAAGGCATCATTCTGTCCATACCACCGGCCAACCGGTGCCTCACCAGCCGCCAGCCGGTGGCACCCAGCCAGAACAGTGTTTGCTACTATCTCACCACCGGCCAACCGGTGGCCTCCTCACCGGCCAGCCGGTGGAGCTTGGGCAGAATTGATCTCCATTTTACAAGCACCGGCCAACCGGTGGCCTTGCACCGGTCAGACGGTGGAGCCAGTCAAACTAGCCGTTGGGCCTTTGACCAGACCTGTCCACTTGCCTCCCAACGGCTCCGAAGCCCTTTCCAACAGCTCCGAAGACCTCCAAAGGCCATATGAGGGTTACCCCTATATAAATAAAGGACTAGGAAGCCCCGAAACATTGTCGGAACCATTATCAAGCCACAGAATCCCACGGGATACATTTTGATCATTTGGCGAACCTCCGGCGCATTCCTCCAAGGAATCCTCCAATTGCTCCAACCCAATTCCACATCCAAGGAGCACCACCAAAGAAGCTTGGGAGCTCCCTTCATCAACTCCTTCAATCCATTGGCGCCCAAGACTTCCCCATTACGGTTTTTCATTGCTTTATTTATTTTGAGCATCAAATTGGGTTTGTGCCTACAAACCCCATCTCTTTATCTCATCCTCTCTTTTGGGTTTTCACACCACCTTCAAGGTGTGAAGAGGTTAGACAGGCCTTCCCTTTAAAAGGCTTGAATAAAAGGTGAGCTAGCCTTCACCTGTAAGAAGGCTAGTGGGTTCTTGCTCAACCATTGAAAGCAAGTGGGTTCTTTCTCAACCAATAAAAGAAAGCTGTAATAGGTTCTAGACTAACCTTAAAGTCTAGTGGGTTTCTTGCTAAAACCATTAAAAAGCAAGCGGTAGTAAATCTCTCAACGGTTGAGTTGGGAGCGGAGACATAGGCTTGGGTTTAAGCCGAACTCCGTTATCAAGTTGTGTGTTTTGCCTCTTTTATTTCCGCTGCTCTTTTAACTTTGATTTTAAATTGTTAATTAATTTTTAAAAGGCAATTCACCCCCCCTCTTGCCATCACTTCCTTCTTTTCTCCGCCCAACAGTTTGTTAAATAACATATTAAATACTATAAATATAGGATATTATAATTTTATTAAATCATAATAGTTCTATGATATTTTAATTATGTGTAAAAATAAATAAAAATAAACACATGGTTCAAAAATATGCATCTTCTTCATAGATCTTCTTTTGGTTTATAACTACTGAATTCATAGCAGGGGTTCCAAAAAAATAAAGAATCATGGGAATGGTTTTAAAATTAAGGAATTGGGTTCATGTAGGAACTTATAAATGGATTTTTATTTCTGCTGGATATAGTATTGAAGATGCCCTTTTATATGCAGGGGAGTGGACCCACTTGGAAGCAACATGAAAATTTCCAAAAAGAGTCCAAATTGATACTGTAATTCTGAAGAAAAATTCATCCAAATTTAAATATATAATATTGTGGGATTATATAAGGTCAGAATATTTCTATAAATTAGGATTTTAATTTATTTTTTTTTTCAAAAATACCCTTATCTCTTGGTTTTACCCTTGGTAATCTCATTTTAAACTTACCCGTGCTAATTATTTTTTAATGTTTTTACTATTCATTATTAAAAAAAAATTAAGATTCACTAATTAACTAATATTACCTATTATGATTATTTTTTTAAATAAATTGAAAAATATTTAATTCAATTAATTGGAAAATTTTATTTTAAAATTTAACACATAGATGTATGGAAAATGTATTTTCCAAAGAAATAATTTTCATTGGTATAAATGGTTTTTTATAAATATTTAAAATAAAATCAATTATAACGAATTAAAATGGATTAATTATAAATTTTTTTAAACAATATTACTTTTATAACTATCATTATTTAAAATGTATGTTTGTAAATTATTTATATGTGTAAGAAATTTTCAATAAGAGAAATTTTTTTTCACTATTCATATAAAAATTAATCTTTTTAGATTATTATCCAAAATTAACCATAATATAATTAATAAAAGTTGATTTCAATAATGAAATTCATTTTTCTAAAAAAATTTGTAAATGAGGAATTTTTTTATTGTTTTAAATAAAATATAAAAAATGTTTCTGAGTACTATTTATTTTTTTGGAAGTAAGTAAATACTTTACTAAAAATTAAGTAATTATTTATGAATATTATTTATTTATATTATTATTAATACTTAATTTTGTAAATGTTTTATTTTATATTTATACTTCCATGTCTAATAACTATGTTAATATATTCATGTATTAAAAAAATAATATTAATAATATATTTTAGTTCTTTATTACTCGATTTTGAAGGTAATGCAAGCTATTAAAAAAATTAAATTTATTTTTAAAAAATATTTAGTGATGTAATGGGGTGTTAGATTCTACCCCCCATTAAAATTAATTTCATTGATTAAAATTACATAACATCAATGAGTAAAATTAGGATACTTCTTCTTCATCATATCCTCAGGTTTCTACATATCATATTTGAATTTAAGATTCCTTTAGAAAAATTTAACCAAGCGAGTAGTGTTGTTCCATAGTATGTTATCTCTATGATCCATGATTTCATTTTTTTTATTCATATAAATGATCACTCTACATTGGTATGACCTCTATGTTTTGTGCATGTGATGGATCATGTATGAACATCCTTTAGAGGGATACACGAAACACATCATAAACCTAAGAGAATTTGGATGGAATGACGAATTTTTATGGTACTATCCTTACTCGATCAATAATATAAAAGGGTAAAATATACCTTGTGATAGAGTTTTATTTCTTACAGAATCTCATTACCCTCTTCCATAGAGAAATTCATAGAAACACATTCTCACAAACAATAAATTCCAGATGACGCCATCAATTTTCAAGATAATTTTTTTTGACTATGAGATTCCATGATGTGCTATTGAATGGTTATGAATTTATCATCCATTTCCTTAGCTATGTCAGGCCCAAGTAGATATATTTCTTCAAACTAATCCATGAATATTTTAGTATCATACATCTTTTCATAGAGTTATTCTTAATGAGCCATCTTAATTCTTGAGTGAATGATACTATTGTAAGAAAACTTGAATAAAAGAAGGTGTTGATTCCAAAAACCATGAAATCCAAAAAATAATATATCAACATATCCTTTATGGTTTGAATGTATCCCTCAGATTGACCATTTATCTGAGGTTGATATGCGTTACTGAAACTCAACTCTATATCCATATTCTATTGAAGGCGTCACCAGAACATCGAGGTAAACCATAGATCCTGATCAAATGTAATAGAATGATTTACTCCATTATACCATACAACATACTTAATATATATTTTGGAAAATGATTAACATATAATTATCCGATAATGGAAATAAAGTGTGTCAACTTTATAATGTTTTCAACTATAACCCAAACTGCATTATGAACATTAGATTTTTTAGGGTGTCCAATAAAAAAATTTATGGTGATGTTTTCGCATTTCCATTATAGCGGGGGTAATGGTTGTAACATCCAATTATATTTTTTTTATCTTAGCCTTAACTTTTTATCATACCAAGAACCAAGATACATACTCAGAAATATCCCTATTCATTTTTCATCTATATAAATAATCTTTTAGCTCTCTATACATATTTTAAATCCAATGATGAATAGAAAATAAAGAACTATGAGACTCCTCTATGAACCCCCTATTAAAGTCTGGTATGGATGAAACACATACATGGTTCATGAAACTTATCATTTGATCCTAATAAAGTTTAAACTCATGAATACTTCTCATCTTATTTAGAATATCTATATCATCCCTTTTGTGGATCTTTAATCTTTAATTGGATAGATGGATGGAAACTTATTTGGGAAAGATAATATCTCTCCCCTAACTTCGTGATTTCCTGATCCATCATTTGAAATTCATGTAAAATGGATCTTTTTTTATCCTCATCATAAATAATTAATAATGATCCATTTAACTTAAATCATCATCCACCTTGTTCACTTTCCCAGGTCGGTGATGCATTGAGTAGTCATAATCATTAATCATCTTCAACTTTCTTTATTGGAACATAATAACTCTTTATATGTGAATATATACATTAAAATTTTATGATCATTAAATATATCACACATTTATACATAAATATAATGACTCTGTATCTTTAATGAAACATTACAATAGGTAACACCAAAGAACAAGTTGGGTATTTTTCTCACAGAAGTTCAATTGTCACGTGGCATATGTAATCATCATATACATTTTCATGATAATAAATCCTAATCCTTGATTTTATGTATTACTAAAGACTAAGAACCCTTTTCCATTATAGGTTATAGTCAGAATAGGTTCAATAAATATCATTGTCTTTAGTTACATAATATTTTCTACCCATTTATATATCCAAAGGAACATGTATCCTTTCAGAGTTAACATAGTTTGTGTATTAGAGAACCATGTGAATTTTTTCAAAAGTGCTTATAATATCTATCCAACCTCACTAAACTATGGGTAATAGTTTATGTGGTTGTTCTAGGCCATAGTTAAATAGATTAATTTTTTGATTAATTCACTAATATACCATCTCTTGATATTTTAAAACAAAAAAATGAAACCTTTTTATCCAAAATTAAAACATGGTAAACTATTCATACGACTTCTCCTTGGTTAGTGTTTTTAGTAATATTTTAATGTTACATTAATTATCTTCATTTTTATTTAAATATAAAAAAATATTATCTAAAAATAATAAGACAAATTGATCAAGGTAATCTCTAATGACTGTATTCATTAAATCCAAGAATTTAGTGGTGGAATTAGTTAAACAAAATAAAATAACTATATATTCATATTGTCCATAACATGTTTTGAAAAATTTCATGGGTATATCTTCCTTTTAAAACTCAATTTATGATATCTAGAATAAAGTTCAATCATGTAAATTTTTTGAGCTCTGTATAGTTGATCAAACAAGTCATAAATATGTGGTAGATGATACAAATTTTTGATTGTGATTTCTTTAGTACTCTATAATAAATACAGAGTCTCATTAATCTATATTTCATATCAAAATAATAACTAGTTCAATCAATTGTAAAATAATTAGAGGAATATAAATTCACTTTATGTTTAACCATTTCCCTTTTATTTCAACCCAATGGGATATATATATTTTCAAGAGAGTCAATATATTTTTCAGCTATCACTAGATTAGTATTTATACTAAAATATTTAGACTTCTATCACATGAAATGATCCAATATAAGTGAATCATTCCATGGAACATAATTATGCTCCAAATTTGGAAGTTTAATAGTAAGATCCAAGTCCATATTCACTAATATATATATATATTCATAGCTCTAATAGTAGTGGTATTAGCTTTCACAGTTGGGAAAATTCTATGTTGGACACATGTATTGATACAATTCTTCTTATAAGAATCAATTTATAAACAATGTAATATACATGATTAGATAATAACATTATGAATTTTAAATAATAAAATATAATTCTAAATCGAATGTATCTCTTAACATAAATGTATAATTTATGCATTTTTAATCTTTGAATCATAAACATGGTTTCATTGGGCATATATTTAACACATAAAAATATTTTCAAATTATTCATAATAGTCTTTAAAGGTAATATGAATTAACCAAATAATATTCCATAGGACTGTTAAACTAGGTGTGTGTTAAGGGACCATGAACTATACACGATAATGATGTCTATCATATACTCAACCAACTATTTTAGGAGTTATTAACCCTAAAAAAAATGTACCAAAACCATGTCCACTTTCAATACCTAGACACATATGTATTTTTTGAAAAACCTTATATTGTATACCTTCCCAATACCTTTTATATAGTTTCTATAATTAAACATATTATCAAAGTCTACCTTTGGGTTATTTTATAAAATATATGTTTTTATTAAATCTATTTACCATTATTTCTTCTAAACATCCACAGATACCAACTAATACAACCCCACGTATAGTATATCAGATTCATTAACTAATTTATTACATTATCATAAGATACAATAGACTAAGTAACATCACCACCATGATTCCAATAATCTTTTATCCTAGATGTTTTTTATAAGGCCACAAACACAACTATCAATATGCTAGAGTTTGATGACAAGAATTGAGGGCCCAAGGTGTGTCCATAGAGAGACCATTATTTTATATCAAATGATGGAACCAACATAAATAACCATATATAATATGTAAAGACCCTTAAATTTCAAGGATTTTGTTTAAATACTTTGGAATTTTATGATTCTGTGGCTTCTGACAACACTTGATTACGAGGCCCGGTGTGCCCGAAATCAATTTCCTAAGTTTATATCGGGTATGTTCAGTGAACGAACGACCAGGTTTTTCTATCTTTTGAACCGGTGCCCAGAATTGAAATCCGAGGTCACTGATGAACTCGCAGCACTGGTAATTACTTAAGGGTACATTTACCGCAGTTGCGTTTTAAGTGGGTTTGAGTGTTTTTTGGAGTTTAAATAAGAGGTGAATAAAATTGTTTGTAAAATTTTATTGTAGGGTGGTTAAATTCCTGTCATGGGTAGTTATCGGTGGGACCCACAACCATCTAACTACCCAAGGGTGGATGTTAGGGAGGTGGGGCCCACACGAGCCCCAAATATTCAATTTCTCTCTAACTCTTTAAAACCCTCTCATAAATTTTGGAAAACCCTCTCTATTAATTATTTTCCAACGTGTTTAATTAATGGGGTCTACCTCTCCTTCCTTTAATCAATGGTCAACACGTTATTAAATGTGGTGATTTAAATTTTGGAAGTTTCTTTGCATGAGTAATTAAATAATAGGAGGATCCAATTATTTAATTTTGTGAAAGATATTTCATTATGCGAGGGCGACCAGGAGAGCTCTTGAGATTTAGGAAGAACGCTGACTTCTCATGAAGAATGACGCCTCTTTCGACAAAGAAACGCCGGTTCCTCAGAGAACGACAACGCGCCACCCCTTTCTATTCTCCGCGACAAGAGAGGAGACACTATTTCCTCCTCAACACCCTCCAATGATGCCTACGATCCCTTTCCCCGCAACGCCGACATTCAACATCAATTGTTGAGGTAGGGGAAACTTTGTATATTTTTCTTTTATGAGGATTATACATTTGTACTTGGTGTTCAAATTGTTGGGCGATGAATTGAACCTCTAACGCGGTGGGTGTGGGTTGACTAACAAGACCAGACCCACCACTATTTTGTTTCTGATGTGTAGGGTGATTGGCGATGACGAAATGGGATCGGAACGGAAAATAAAAGCCTTCGTAGTGAAGCTCGGGTCCCGAGACGACCGCAGGCACAGATGGGAGCAAAAACAGACCATCAGAATGACTCCGATGGCCCGCAGAGTACCACGGCGGCGCCGGTGCTGGTGGCCGGAGGCGGAAGCACCATGGCGCGCCACCAAAAGATGCCTGCCATGGCATCGGCCGCGACTGTGAGGGAAAAAAATCACGCGGCCGCGCAGGATATGGGGTGACCAGCGGCGCCACCCTGGCGCCGCGTCCACGGAAAATGGGGGTCGCGCCCCACCGCTCGGCTCGCTGGCTGAGCCAGTGCACCCCCCCCCCCCATCCGGGTTGGGCCACGCCCATCCGGGTTGGGCCACGCCCTACCAGGCTCGACCCCGACCAGGGTCCGGTCGACCCGGTTCGAGCCGATCCTGGGGGGGTTGTGCCGGGTCGGACCAGGCCCAGGCCCCCACTTCAGACCATTTTTCGGTCTTTTGCCCATAAAATGAGATACAGACCTCCGATCGACGCACCATACACTGTGTAGGAATCCTTGGATAGAGACGGTCATTTATGTATATTACACTCAAGGTTTCGGCAATGTTTGGGTATGGCCGGGTTGGTTCGAACCTGAAACCAACCGGGCCCTTGGAGCATAGACGCTTGTAACTTAAGTATTGAATGTATGGTCAACGTGTCGTCAACTGCGTTGAATTCCATTTGTTGAGATGGTTATTTTGGAATACTCCACTTGTGGTTTGGATGCAGCTGGAATACGGTCGAGTTGGTTTTAGCTTAAAAACCAACCGAGCCCCTGGCACGGAAAAGCCAATAACTCTCAGATCGGGCGTCCGATTGACGCACCGTCTGTCACGTTGGGTTTCATTGGATGAGACAGAACTTTGGGATACAGAAACTTTGGAATTCATAACAGTTGATGTATCAAATATCTTTATAGAGGAAAAGACCCTCCTGGAATCGACCTTGCTCTGTGCGGGAACCCTAGAGCTAGCTGTGACACAACGATGACGACTGCACTTGGATCCTCCGTGGGTTCGGCAGCGAGGATGACTGTACTGTGATCCTCTATGGGTTTGGAGGTGATGAATGCTATTTTTGTATCCTACGTGGGTCCGACAGTATTTACCTCTGTACTTGTATCCTGAGTGGGTCCGACAGAGTAGCTGGTCTTGTATCCTATGTGGGTCCGACAACTTAGTTGGTCTTATACCCTATGTGGGTCCAACAACATAGATTATTCAGTGGCTACATTTTATCATCTCTATCTCTATACAAAAAATGTATACATGTGTGAGGTTTGTCGTGACTTCAATATTTATCATCGATGTGATTGTCTTGCATTCCTGTGTGTACTGGGGTGTGTTTTCTTGTGTGGACTGGGTGGTGTTTTCCTATGTGGATTGGGTTGTGTTTTCCTGTGTGGACTGGGTGGTGTTTTCCTATGTGGACTGGGTTGTGCTTGGTCTCAAGAGTTGGTGATGAATTGTAATTGATGACTTAGGTATATGTATGGGCTTATACCTAAGTAGAGTCGGTTGATACATCGTGATTGTATATTTATTTTGTGATTTATCCTTCGTGGATTATGAGAGAACTTCGGGGGTCTCAGGGTCCATACTGAGTATCATATACTCACCCCTGTATGGGCTATGCCTGAACTACGTTGTGTTGGATGCAGACGATGGACATCCTTGATCAAAGTGGAGGTTTGTAGAGCTGGACGGTACCCGGAGGTGGACCCCTTGGCGGGATGTACACGGAACGGATGACCGGACCCGAGGAGGTGAGGAGACTATCTGTACCCACCCTTCAGGAGGGATTTCTAGAGGGTGACTCGGTGTTGCTGTTTTACTTACTACTATTGTACTTTCCTTTCAGTTGTGCTGTACTTTTAGTTGGGTTTGTATACTGGACCATTTACTTCACAGCACTTACCTTGTACCAAGTTTTACTTAGTACTTACTTCACTTGTGTACTCTGTTGTGTTTGTTTACATTTTAATGGCAATGCCTTCCCATTTTTTTGTTGATATTTACTCCTTTGGTTCTAGTCTCCATCTCCTGGCCTATGGATGGTGGCCTTGGGGTAGTCACGACACGATCCCCGAGGATGGGTCATGAAAAATTGGTATAAAAGGATTCGGTTCTACTACAGAACTCAAAACTCTGACCCTTCCTTTATGTGAAGCAATAATGTTAAGAGTATTGAGTGTGGTTTTCAGTATAGGGAGTCCAGTTTTGGTGTGGCGGCCGACGTATCCATACACCAGGACCCTGACCTATGATTTCCGAATCAGTGCATGAAAACACTGATTACGTGTGTGTTTCCTTTCAAATGTTTTCTTTGTGATTACTTTGTGTCAGCTCACCAGGTATACTATTTGACCGTGGCACACCTATTTCTTTTCAAGATGCCCCCACGAAGGCATCCAACCAAGGTTCCTAGTTACGTGTGGGATAGCAGCCCACCGCGTGATGAGGCCTCGGTGCATGGCCCCATTATAGCGGAGGCACCAATGGTACCACTACTCGCTGAGCCACCGATGCTACCAACCCTAGTGGCGGAGAGTGTACAACGCTTGAGCGCGTTGCATGAGTTTAAGAGGTAGAGGCCGCCTAGGTTCCATGGAGAGACGGATCCTCAGGTAGCCAAGGATTGGCTGGGGGATATCATCAGAGTCTTCAGATTTGTATGGACACCAACAGACCTTATGGTGATCCTTTCCACAAGTCTCCTGCATGAGACAATAGGTAGATGGTGGAGCCTAATGCTCCAGGTGCACGAAGATGTATGACTACTTTGGACGGACTTCGAGAGCCTCTTCCGCTCAGAGTTTGTACCAGCCACCCTCCATGCGGTGTGCATCCAGGAGTTACTACAGCTGCGACATGGCAGCATGACTGTAGCCCTGTACTCGGCGAGATTTATCGACCTCTCACGCTACTCCATGGACATGGTACATGATGCATTCTTCTGGGCCCATACCTTTGAGTAGGGACTGGGTCAAGATATCAGGGCTTAGACGATTCCCCTCACCATCTCGACGCTGGAAGGGGTGCTGGAGTGAGCCCTTTTAGTGGAGATATTTCTCACCGAGCATCCATCAGCAGCGAGACCCACCGCAGGACGGCACTGAGAAGAGTCTTCTGCAGCCGGTAGTCGACAGATGTCACGGGGTTCCAAGCGGACCAGGCTATTAGGTGGGAGACCTCAGGATATTGGTTCGGATGTGCGGGGCACACTATGTAGAGCCATCCTTACAAGGAGCAGACAATGCTATGCATGCGGCGGGCAGGGCTACATGGCTCGTGACTGCCCAACCTGCCATGCAGACGAGTAGAGGACAGTGGAGGGACCTCCCAGGCATAGGTAGAGGTTTGACCGTGGCGGTCCACAGGGAGAAGGTGGACGAGGTAGAGGAGCTGGCCGTGTAGTGGGTGGTGGGCGACGTTTCAAGGCTCTACCAACACCACCGCCAGGAGGTCCACCCCAACCACAGTGAGCTGGCGGAAGGAGGCATGCACATATTATAACGACCCATACTTTACATACATTATTAATAATTCAAAATTGAAGCATACTTATTACAACATATAACAAAACCACGAAAGGACCGTATAGGTATATTGTCTTTAAAAACTGGGAAACATAAACAACTGGTTCATAAAGCATCTACACTATCTCCCATATATTTCATCATATATATAGTCCCTTTTAGAATATCTTACTTAATAACCTTCTTCCTGACCTGGGGAAAGAAAACATACATAAGGGTGAGCTCAAATGCTCAGTAAGGGTAAACAAAAGAAATATCAATCACATCATATTCATAAGAACATAACTTTTGTAAATCTTAACCTGCAAAAGAGAGCATAATTTCATAACATGGGATAAATCATAGTAGTGAAATGGAATCCCAATAATCATAACATAAAACATGAAACTTTTTTGCATACACACATAATAATAGAGAATCATTTATTATTAGTCAAGACTCATTTCCAAGACTATCTTAGTGGAGAAAATCCATTTCTGAACCGAGTTCACTCCTCGTTTCAGTCCCGTTTCACTGAACCGGTTTAACCTACCATTCCAGCCATGTCTATCTCATGAGATATAAAATCCATACCCAATGCATTGGAGGGACATATAGGTCCCACCCATCTCATAATGATACCATTCTTATGTGTGCCACAAAATCACAAATCATACATCATTGCATAACCCATGTAATAAAAATGGGATTCTTAAACATCATTCCATCATAACAAAATCCATATAAGATAAAAGGACATCATAAAAATAATTCCATAATAACATTATCAAATAAATTTAAAAATAGGGATAGAAACAGAACCCTATATTATCTTAGATGGAAAATAATTTCGATAAAACACTTGAACTCCATTCATGAGGAAAATATCCTTTCTACATCAAAATGAATTTTCCTTTCATAACATGTCATACAATTTAAAACTAAAAGAATTTGATTAAAAATAATCTTGAAAAATTGAAAAGGAAGCTTCTTTGAAATAATGTTTTCAAAATCCATTCATGCTGTATAAGTTAAAAAACATTCTACTCGTACTTTTGTCGGAAAAGTCAAAAAGTACATCGTACGAAAAACGACAAAAGATTCCTTTCATATATTTTACTAAAAACTCACCGAAGGGTAAAATTGTATTTAAAAATTTTTAGGTGGATGGAAATAATGTTACATATTGGGGAAACATGGATGTGGATGATAAAATACAACCCAGTAAATTCCAAAGTATAAACAATCTCGGATAAAAATGAGATTGTGATATTTCCCTTACCTTAGGTCTGATTTGCTTCGTAAGTGTCCGAACCTCCTGTATAATGATATAAATAATGTTATTTACTTATTATAGAATCATACATATTGTTATGATATCATATATTGTCATATTCTTAGCTTCTTATTAGTAATATTTCATTAATACTTGTTATTCGGGTGTTTATTACTTTTTGTTCTTATGCGTGTTTTGTCAAATAAATTATTATTCTTCTCTTTAGGTTATAGATACCTCATTTCCAGAATGGTATTAGTGTAATATATATGATATTCATTAATTCAATTCATTTATATAATCATTACGAAATGAAGATCATGTAGAACGAGTTACATCACATTGTGGAGACGGTATTCCGTACGTACGCACGAGTGATTATATCGTTCCTATGATCGTGGAATTGTATTGGAGTGTATGTATACTATTTCAGAATCAATATCAATTTATAATATTCATATATAGTCATTATTTACACCATTATACCCATCCATGTAATGTGGTGGTGGAAAATAGATTACACCACGGCGTGGAGACGGTATTCCGTACGTACGCACGCGCGGTGATTTATTTTTCCGTAGGATTGATAGATGGTGAAATAGGGTTGTTTCAAACTTATAATAACATATCAGTATATGAGTGATACTGTTGTTATTACTTCATAATGAAACAACTGAAGAAGAATATGTGTATGAAGAAATAAAGATGAAAGAATCGGTAACAGACATTACCTCTTCTTTGAAGTGATTCTTTGAGACCTCCTTTTAGGGCACTAAGATAGGTCTTTGAAGAATACCATGACCTCTAGGATGTTTCTAGGGAAGTGTAGATGAGAAATTGGCAGGGTTTTACGAGCTTGAAGGCTCAAAGTGGTGTGAGGAAGAGGGGGAGGAGGTGCCCTTTTATAAGGGAGGAGATGGGCACCTTTGGAATAATTAAAAATATTATTTTATTATAAAGTCAAATTCGGTTTATAATATCTCCAAATTTATATATTTCGAATCTAAGGTGGGTAGGGGTTGAAACCCTCTCATATAATAGAATTTAGACAAGTTTAGGTATCAATTTTAACCTTATCATTTAGATTTAACTTTAAGTTAGATAATTTAACTTTTACCGTGTCTTCTTGTTTTCTTACACTATAAGGTTAATAAACTTACTATATCAAGCCAAACGAACCCCATGTTGTTTTTTATTAATATATATAACTTTATATAAGTCATTTTGCCGAACCATAGATTTTTAGGACTAAAATAACAATTAATAAAATAATATTTGTTTTAAAAACTATTTTATGTCAACTTTGACACTATTTAGTAATTGATTTTTGTGAAAATTATAACAGAATGATTAGTTCAAAAAAAGTTACTTAAATAAATAATAACATGTCATATTAAAATATAAAATTATTGTAATTCATAAAAAAACTCAAATTATATTTATTTGGGTATTTATAATATCAATTATTCTAATTTTTCACTATTATGGTAATTGATGCATCATCACTGAGTCATAAATAAACTAAATTATTTAATTTATAAAAATTATAAATAAAATATAATTATGTAGGAAATCTTAGTATCCTTCTAATGAATATTTACAATAGAATTTATCTTATGTATAACCCTATATTAAAAATGTTTTAGTAAATAAACATTGATTTTAACTCTTTTAACTCTCCTTTGAATTAAATAATAATAAATGTCCTAATCCAATCCAAGTGGGCCTAAATGGTCATATATTATTCCTAATATTGTTTTTGGTCGAATTACACTTATCCAATAGAATTAGGACATGTGTTAGGGTAATAATAATATCATTTTTACCCTTAATTACCCTATTTACTTTTAACCGTGGTAAAAAAGTAAAAAGTTACTATTCACCAAAAATTATTTTCAACTCATTGAACCACATTTTACTTACTGACATCAACCCTGTCTCTCAGATTTTTGAAATTCCACTCATAGAAGAGGTAAAATTATGTTTTATGAAAAAATTCTGTTTTTTTACTACCACTTAGTGGTTTCACTATTCATCAAAAAAAATGAAAGTTTCCAGAAAAATACTAAAAATTAGGCCTAAGCTATATTTGATATTATGAATTCAAAAATGATTTTTATTTTACCAAATTCAAAACATATCAGTTACATTAACTAATTTAAAAATTAATTCCTATCGTCAAAACAAATAGCCTGTTTTTAAGAGATAATAACTATCAAAAGATTGACACTTGTTTATGTCTGGTTTAAATGTGAAATTACATCAAATGAAAAACATTGTATTAAATTTTAAAAATATATTCTAAATATAATTTAAAAACACTCAAATTAATAATTTATCACTATTAATTATTTTGATTAAAAATATTGTTTTTAATTAAAATTTAGTAATTTTCACTATTCATCAGAATATGAAAGTTATCTGAAAAGTACCAAAATTTCACCCTAAGCTAATTTAAATATTATAAATCCAAAAATAAAGTCCATTTTGAAAAATAAAATTTACAAAATTTCAAAAAGTTGTTATTACTATTCATAACGTCTAGTTTTAATAATATTTTAATAGCATATCGTTGTTTAGTGAAACTCAGTATTGCGTACTACACACGCTATCGAGGAAGGTCGCGACTGTATGTAATGCAAGGAAAGTAAAGGATGCATTTTGTGGAAGATCCATTTGGTGTAGTGTACATAACAAGACATTAATTAAATTAAAAAGAATATTTTTCATAAAATATCGGGGTGTTACATTCTACCCCCCTTAAAATGAATTTCGCCCTCGAAATTCGTCGGGGTTATAAATGGTTTACTATTCGAAAGTTTCTTTGATAGAAACCCACATCGTAAAAAGGAATACCAAAACCAATCTTTAAAAACAAAACTATGAAACGTAATGGTTACCCAAATAAACTAATCACTAGGTTTCCACATAGGTGAAAATATGGATATGGGAGAGAAATATAACCATCATGTTCTGATGGAGAGTGGTAGAGAACATGGCTTTGGAAAATACAACAATCACAAAGCCAAAACTTTGTGACGATCTATGGTACCATCTGATTCATCAGTTATAAGAGCACTAGGACAACATTTTTGGTTTTCAAGATCATTTCCCTAAAGTTGATGAAATTGGAATTAGAAGAAATACTTTCGTGATTTCGGTATAGTCTCACAGTTGGTCATTCTTTGGACAGTTTCCACTTCATCTCTTAAATAAATGAAGTTGAATCTGTCATTCGTGATGTGTTAACAAATCATGTGATAGAATGATGGGTCATTCCATCTGTCTCAAACAAAAGGTTAGAAAAGTTATCAAAACATACATAAGTCCATCTATAGTGAGATTAATCATATATTGTTCCTAAAATGGACTTATAATTCATATATCATACTTATTAATATAATAAAACTAGTTTCTACTAAATAGGTACTTCCTGTAGGCCAATGGTAGGCGATAAAGGCCAGTCGCACTTCAGTAGTGGGTTCGATTCCCACGGCCTTGTCCGACACGATGGGCTGTCGCCCGTCCTGCAGGTTGTCCTTTTTATAAAACTATATTACTATAACATCCCATCAATAATATCTAAAAAACTTCTATCCTCAAACAATACTAACTTATTTCCAACATAATCCATTCCAATATTCAGGCTTATCCATAATACTGCAGTCCACTCTCATAATATAGTGAAAACGATTACCATAGATTTAATATCATCGTTGATCCCCATATATCATAAGATATGTCTTGTTGGTAAAATTCCAAACATCCAAAGGCCTTAATCATGTATTCTCTTGAATACCCATTGAACCTTAGTGAAAACATGAATTCAGATAAAAGTTAACACTTTCCACATACCAAAATCCTCAAAATTATATATACTCAAACCATGATATAACTTAGTCCTTATATCAATCATGAGCTCAGGAATACTGTCAAACATTTCATTTTCTCCTTATCCCTTCATTATGAGCATATCATCTGCTTTCCAAAATATTTGAACCACTTTTCATGGTTACCAGTACCTTAAAATTATTGAAAACCACAATAGAATAATAATAAAATATTCTAATACATAATAAAAGTACCTCAACAACATTATTCTTGAATACCAATACATAAACACTTCAATCCATCCTATTCAATTATTGTCCTGGAATAAGTCCTTCCTTGATTTAGAAGTAACTATTTAGGTCAGGGCATTGAGTTGGGTAATGCCCATGTTCTCCAAAAATAATACATTGAACTCCATAAAATTATGTCACTCTATGACCCTTTTCTCCACATAGATAACATCGGTCCCTCCATTTGAGGTATTCCTCAACGTTCTTCTTCCCTTCTTTAGAAATCTCAATCTTCATTTCTTTATGCTCATCAACATGAAAACATGCACAATAGTTTATCTTCCTCTTCTTTGATGAATTAGGCATACCACTAAATTTCACCTTGTTAATCATATATCGCGATGAATGATTCGGCATAATCACAATATCTTTCTCTCTAGGAATTACACTATTTTGTTGCTCGTAGTCACCAATTTGTCCATTGGATTCAATGTTAACCTAATTCCTTCTGGTTCCCCCCATTAACTAAAACACAAAAAGAATTCTGTGAGAGGCAAAAATAATTCTAGAGAAAACAACATAGTAAAGGGGAGTACCCCCAATATCTAACATCTTAGGTTAAATTCAAAGATCGTTAGCGCAATTCTAGGACAATAACCTATGCGTATACTTAACCTTAGAGACATCCATAGACATACCTTATAAATATCTCTAGGGATCTCACTAACGTTTTCGCATCCTAGTTTCCAAAGGTTGACTAAACCTTTCCTCTGATACCAACTGTAGATACCTGAAGCTTAACGTACATGGACATTACATTACTTTTGCGGAATAATTAGTACATAACAAAAACACACACACAAGGACCGTAATAGTTTAGTGTCTTTGGAAACTCGGAACGTAATCTTCTAATCATGGTGAAAGATCTTTACCCAATGCATTGGAGGGAGATATAGGTCCCACCCATCTCATAATGAAATCATTTTTACTAGTGCCACAAAATAAACATACATCATTCATAATAAACAAATAAATAAAATGGGTTTCATAAACATCATCCCATCATCACATAATCCATATAAAAGAAATAGATATCATTTCATAATAAGAGAAGTGAAACCATGTAAATCATAGAGACATTTTACTTGAAACATAAACATATGAAATAATGTCATCTTAGATGAATTTATTTTTGATAAAACACTTGAAATGAATTCTTGAGGAAAATATCCTTTCTTGTTCAAAATAAATTTCTTTTCCCAAAATGTCATGCTATTTTAAAAGAAAGAGATTTTGTTGAAAATTGTCTTGAAATCTTTTGGAGGAAGCTTCATGAAAATAATGATTTATAAAACCATAAAAATCCGTTCATGCCGTATAAGTTAAAAAAAGCATTCTTCTCGTACTTTTTCCAGAAAATTCAAAAAAGTACCTCGTAACGTAAACATAAGAAATATTTCTTACATAACATGTAGTAAAAGTCAAAAAGTCAAAAATGGGTAAAAATGACTTTAAACATACATGAAAACACTTTTATAAAACATGGACATGGATGATAGAATTAACCCTAGTAAATACTTACGAATAAGAAATCTCAGATAAAAATGATATTTGCAAAATTATCCCTTAGCTTATGTGCGATATGCTTTGTATGTATCAGAACCTCCTCTTCTTCGATACGCCTCTTTGAAACCTCCTCTTAGGGCACTATGATTGGTCTTCAAAGTAGACCAGAACCTCTAGGTTGTTTCTATGGAAGTGGAGAAGATAATTTGGCAGGGGTTGTCTGAGCTTGAAGGCTCAAATTGGTGTGAGGAGGAGAGGCAGGAGGTGCCCTTTTATAAGGGAGGAGAGGGGCACCTTTGGAATTCTTAAAAATATTAATTTATAATAAATCTAACCCCACTTAAAAACCTCCAAAAATGACTCATATCCGAATCTTAGATGATATATGGTTGTAATCTCATCATCCAATCAAATTTAGACATGTTAGGTATTTATTTTAAACATTATCAACTTGATTTATCCTTATTTAGTCAATTTAACTTTATTTGTGGTAATAACATTCTAAAATTTAAATTATAACAAATAATTAATTATTTGTTGTGAATTTTCCATAAATTGATACTTTTTTACATTTTCTACCATATAAATCTAAATTTATAATTTTTAAATATATTTGTGATTTTTAAACAATTTTATAATATATTATTTTTAAAAAATAACAATAGTGTCAATTTTGACACTTTTCATTTATTTGAATTTAAATAAAATATATACAGAAGATATGTTCTAAAAAAAGCTTTAATAGAATCATAAAAGGTCATATGTATCTATAAAATTAGTGTAGAACATTAAATAGTTCATATAATATTTATTTTATTATTTTTAAAACCATTTATTTGGTTTATCTCTTAATAAATAAATTACAACAACATTTTTGTATAATTATTTAATATACTTATTTGTTGCATAATAATTAAAAATAAAATCCTATGATGAAGATAAATCTATAGAAATTCATAATAATACTTTTACTAGAATTTATCATCTTAAAATCACAATATTTAAATTGTTATATTTATTAGATTATGAAGGTGACAACTTTGGCATCATTTAAAATAAAATAGTATAAGTGTCATAATCGCTTTTATAAGGCTCCAAACGGTCCAATATTCGTCCATTGGATGATTATGGTTTATATGTACATGAAAAATAAATTTTGGTCAGGTTTTTGGGCATTTTATTGTAACTATTATTTTAATAACAACTATATTATTGATTTTTCACTAGATAAACAATTTCTGCATCACTATTGTGTTACAATTAATGATAATTATATAATCCCTAAAAATTATAAATAGATTCATATGGTGTAGATAATTTTATTATATTTCTGGAGACTATTTATTTGCAATGTTTCATGAAGTTTATCACTAAATTAAAATTAATATACTTATAACATTTAAGAGAGTGACATGTTGTCACTTTCTTTGGTTTTAATAATAAATAAATTATTTTCATGGTCAAAAGTCCATAAAAAGAATCTAATCAGACCCTTAGGTTATATGGGTCTACCTTTATCCATCCAATAGAATTTTGGCATGTGTTAGGGTAATTTTATAATATTATATTTACTCTTAATTACCCGAATTACCTTTAACAATGGTAAATAAAATTTACTGTAGTTTCTATTCATAATTCCCAAAAATAAAAAGTAGCTTATTAACATAATTTTCACCCACTGATTCCAAATATGGATTCCATTTATCCAAATTCAATACACAAAAGTTTCAGAAATTAAATTAAAATTAATCCCGTTGTCGAAATAAAACGGGTTTTTCTTTAAAACATTACAAAAGATTGAATTGATTTAACCTACGAATTTAATGTAAAATCAATGCTAATGACATAAATTATATTAAATGGTAAAAATATATTCTATTTATACTTTAAATCCATTCAATATTATAATTTAACCATATAAATTATTGCGATGAAAAAAGTTGTTTTTAATAAAAATATAGCGTGTTTTCACTATTCATCAAAATATGAAAGTTACCAGAATAATATGAAACATTTATCCAAAGTAAATTTTTATTTCATGATTCCAAAGAAGAATTTTATTTTGTCAAATTGATCTTATAAACATGTCAAAAACTATATTTAATGTGGGTGCGCCATCAAAAGGTGGCAAAACTGCATTTTTTGAAAAACACTTATTTTACTTGAAAAATTTATTTTGTTCTTATAAAATGCTCTAGAAAATGTGTAAGATGAATAATAATTTTATAAAAGTCAAAATTTAGTTAATACTATTCATAACGGCTAGTGCATAATAATATTATAATATTATATCATTGTTTAGTAAAACCCGGTATTGCGTACAACACACGCTATCGAGGAAGGTCGCGAATGCGTGTAATGCAAACCAAGTCAGGATTGCGTGTTGTGAAAGAATACTTCGTTGATTCGTATAACAGAATCCAAACTTATTTCATTAATACATTGAATATATATATATACTCAATGTTGCGTAGTATAACTATTATCAAAATTGTTTATAACACGATCCAAGAATAGTGTTGCGTATACTACAAGCTAATACGTTGTTGCATATAGCCCAAGGTAATCTTGGTGTAGCATACAACACAAGATATTAATGAAATTAAAAGAATATTTTTCATATAATCTCGGGGTGTTACATTCTACCCCCCTTAAAATGAATTTCTCCCTCTAAATTCGTCGCATTTATAAATGGTTTACTAATCGAAAGTTTGTTTAATAGAAACCCACATCGTAAAATTGTATGACATGCTAAGAAAGGAAAAGTGTTTTTGGTTCATAAAGCGTCTACACTGTCTCCCATTTATTTCATCATATCTATAGTCCCTTTCGGCATTTCTTACTTAATAACCTTCTTCCTCACCTGGGGAAAGAAAACATACAAAAGGGTGAGCTCAAATGCCCAGTAAGGGTAAACAAAAGAAATATCAATCACATCATATTCATAAGAACATAACATTTGGAAATCTTAACCTGCAAAAGAGAGCATAATTTCAGAACATGGGATAAATAATAGTAGTGAAATGGAATCCCAATAATCATAACATAAAACATGAAACTTTGTGGCATACACACATAATCATATAGAATCATTTCTTATTAGTCAAGACTCATTGCCAAGACTATCTTAGTGGAAAAAGTCCATTTCTAAACTAAGTTCACTCCTCGTTTCAGTCCTGTTTCACTGAACCGGTATAACATACCGTTCCAGCCATGTCTATCTCATGAGATATAAAATCGTTACCCAAGCATTGGAGGGAGATATAGGTCCCACCCATCTCATAATGATACCATTCTTATGTGTGCCACAAAATCATAAATCATACATCATTGCATAACCCATGTAATAAAAATGGGATTCTTAAACATCGTGACATTATAAAACAATTCATATAAGATAAAGGAATTCATAAAAATAATTCCATCACAACATAATCAAATAAATGTAATAATAGGGATAGAAACAGAACACTTTATTATCTTAGATGGAAAATAATTTTGATAAAACTCTTGAACTCCATTTTTGAGGAAAATATCCTTTCTACTTCAAAAACACTTTTCCTTTCTGAACATGTCATACAATTCTAAACTAAAAGAAGTTGATTAAAATTAAACATGAAAACTTGTAATGGAAGCTTCTTGGAAATAATGTTCTAAAAATCCATTCATTCCGTACAAGTTAAAAAAACATTCTTCTCGTACTTTTGTCCGAAAAGTCAAAAAGTACCTCGTACGAAAAATGAAAAAAGATTCCCTTCATATATTTTACTAAAAACACACTAAAGGGTAAAATTGTATTTAAACAATTGTAGGTGGATGGAAATAATGTTACATATTGAGGAAACATAGATGTGGATGAATAGAGTCTTTAGAGACTATCTTGATCAATTTGTGGTAGTCTTTATAGATGATATTCTTGTTTATTCAAAGAGCAAGGAAGAACATGAAGATCACTTGAGAATTATATTGAAGACCCTGAGAAAGGAGAAGATTTATGCCAAATTTACCAAGTGTGAATTTTGGCTTCAAAAAGTTTCATTTTTGGGTCACATAATTTCAAAAGAGGGGATATCTATGGATCCAGCAAAAACATAGGTTATTGAAAGATGGTCGAGACCAACAACACTAATTGAGATCTGAAGTTTTCTTGGTTTGGCCGGATATTATTGACGTTTTGTGAAAGATTTTTCACGATTATCTAATCCACCCACCAAGTTGACTCAGAAAGGAGTTATGTTTGTTTAGATGGAAGAATGTGAAGATAATTTCAAGGAGTTGAAAAGAAGTTTATCCAGTGCACCTGTGCTCACACTGCCTTGTAGTGGAGAAAGGTTTGTGATCTATAGTGATGCATCCAAGAAGGGATTGGGGTGTGTTCTTATGAAAAATGATATGGTGATAGCTTATGCCTCACGAAAGTTGAAAATACATTAGAAAAATTACCCAACACATGATTTGGAGTTAGCTGCAGTAATATTTACATTAAAGATTTGAGGGCATTATCTTTATGGAGAAAGGTGTGACATTTATACTGATCATAAAAGCTTAAAGTATATTTTCCCACAAAAGGAGTTGAATATGCGTCAAAGAAGATGGTTGGAGCTGATTAAGGATTATGAATTCTCAATCCATTACCACCCTGGGAAAGAAAACAGGGTGGCAGATGCATTAAGTCGACAAGACCATGCCAGTTTATCCATGATGAGGATCACAAAAGATCCAATATCTTTGGATTTACAAAGGATGGATCTTGGAATTATATTGGAAGGGGAAAAATCTTATCTTTCTCAAATGAATGTTCAACCATATATACATGTGAAGAATAAAAAGGCACAAAAAGAAGATGTCGAGTTACAAATGAAGGAGGGAAATGTTACTGAATTCAACCTTGATTGTGATGAGATAGTAAAGTTCAGGAATCGGGTTTCTGTTCCTCCCATCCCGGAATTAAAGAAGGAGCTGCTGGATGAGGCTCATAGTTCTTCATTCTCTATTCAACCTGGAAGCATAAAGATTTATAGGGACCTGAAAGAGTACTTCTGGTGGAATGGCATGAAAAGAGATGTTGCTGAATATGTCTCCCGATGCTTGGTTTGTCAGCAAGTTAAAGCTGAGAGACAGAAGTCTAAGGGGATGTTACAAGAATTACCCATACCCGAATGGAAATGGGAAAACATCACTATGGACTTTGTCACAGGACTTCCTGAAACATCCAAAGGCAACAATGCTATCTGGGGCATAGTTGATCGTCTTACCATGTCTGCACACTTCATTCCTATTAGAGAAGATTTCTCTCTGGATCAGCTTTCCAGGATATATGTAAAAGAAGTGGTAAGATTTCATGGAGTACCAGTTTCTATTATATCTGATCGGGATCCGAGATTAACTTTGAAGTTCTGGAAAAGTCTCCAGCATACTCTGGATACAATGTTGAGTTTCAGCACTGCTTATCATCCTCAAACAGACGGTCAGTCTGAGAGAACAATTCAAACTCTAGAAGATATGTTGAGAGCTTCCTCTATGGATTTCAAAGGTGGTTGGGATCAACACCTACATTTGGTTGAATTTTCTTATAATAATAGCTTTCACTCCAGTATTCAGATGGCTCCTTATGAATCTCTCTATGGAAAGAAATGCAGGACTCCAACTTGCTGGGATGAAGTTGGGGAAAGAAAGCTATTAGGACCTGATCTCGTTGATGAAATGACAGAAAAGGTCAGATCTATTCAACAACACATAAGAGAAGCTCAGAGTCGACAGAAAATTTATGCCGACAACCGAAGAAAAGACCTAGAGTTTGAAGTGGGTGATAAAGTGTTCTTATGAATATCTCCCTGGAAGAGAGTCATGAGATTTGGAATGAAGGGGAAGTTGATCCCTAGATATATTGGTCCTTTCAAAATACTGGATCGTGTTGGGAAGATATCTTACCTATTGGCACTTCCACCGAATCTCTCTCACGTTCACGATGTGTTCAATGTATCTCTCCTGAGAAATTACATACCTGATCCTTCACATGTACTTAGCTCAGAAGTTGTACCGCTAGAGCAAGATCTTTCGTATGAAGAACAGCCGATAGAGATTCTGGATCGTAGCGAAAAGTCCTACGAAGAAAGACCACTCGATTGGTGAATGTTTTATGGATGAACCATCAATTAGAATAAGCTACATGGGAGCTTGAGGATATGATGAGGGAGAGGTATCCTCATCTGTTTATTACAAAGTGACGAATTTCGAGGGCGAAATTCATTTTAAGGGGTGTAGAATGTAACACCCGAGAATTTTATGTGAAATATTTTGTTTCTATGTAATATAAATCATCAAAGGAATCTTTCACTACACACAACACTATCTTGCCATGCTTTACATGCAACCATGGCCTTCCTCGATAGCTTGCGTCGTACGCAATACCGAGTTTCACTAAACAATGATATGCTATTAAAATATTATTAACACTAGCCGTTATGAATAGTAATAACCACTTTTTGAAATTTTATAAATTTTATTTTTCAAAATGGACTGAATTTTTGGATTCGGAATATCGAAAATAGCCTAGGGTGAAATTTTGGTATTTTTCTGAAAACTTTCAATTTTTTATGAATAGTGAAACCACTAAGTGGTAGTTAAAAAACTGAATTTTTCATAAAACTTAATTTTACCTCTTCTGTGAGTGAAATTTCGAAAATATGAAAGACACAGTTGATTTCATTAAGTAAAATGTGTTTTAATGAGATAAAAATAATTTTTTGGTGAATAGTAACTTTTTACTTTTTTTACCACGGTTAAAAGTAAATAGGGTAATTAAGGGTAAAAATGATATTATTATTACCCTAACACATTTCCTAATTCTATAGGAAAAGAGTAACTCGACAAAAAACAACCTTAGGAATAAAATATGACCATTTAGGCCCACTTGGATTAGATTAGGACATTTATTATTAATTTATTTAAAGAAGGGTTAAAATAGTTAAAATCAAAGTTTAATAAGTAAATCATTTTTAATATGGGGTTATACAAAAGATAAATTATACTATAAATATTTATTAGAAAGATAAAACGCTTTCCTACATAATGGTGTTTTATTTGTAATTTTTAGACATTAAATAATTTAATTTAGTTATGACACAATGATGATGCAGTAATTATCTTATTAATGAAATATTGACATAATTAATGTTATAAATAACCAAATAAATGTAATTTGAGACTTTTTATGAATTACACTAATTTTCTAGGTTAATATGACATGTTAGTATTTATTTAAGTAACTTGGTTTGAACTAATAATTTTTTTATGATTTTCAAAAAAATCAATTACTAAATAGTGTCAAAATTGACATAAAATAGTTTTTAAAACAAATATTATATTATTAATTGTTATTTTAGTCATAAAAATATAAGGTTAGGTCAAATGACTAAGATAAGGTTATATATATTAATAATAAACAACTTGGGGTTCGTTTAGCTTGATATAGTATGTTTATTAACCTTATAGTGTAAGAAAACAAGAAGACACGGTAAAAGTTAAATTATCTAACTTAAAGTTAAATTTAAATGATAAGGTTAAAATTGATAAATAAACTTGTCTAAATTCTATTGGATGAAAGTATTTCTACCCCTACCCACCTTATATTCTAAATATATCAACTTGGTGGTATTAAAACCTAATTTGACTTTATAATAAAATAATATTTTTAGTTATTCCAAAGGTGCCCCTCTCCTCCCTTATAAAAGGGAACCTCCTCTCCCTCTTCCTCACACCACTTTGAGCCTTCAAGATCGGCCAAACCCTGCCAATTTATCATATCCACTTCCCTAGAAACATCCTAGAGGTTCTGGTCTTCTTCAAAGACCTATTTTAGTGCCCTAAAAGGAGGTCTCAAAGAAGCACTTCAAAGAAGAGATAATGTCAGTTACCGATTCTTTCATCTTTATTTCTTCTTCCACTTCTTATTATTTAGTTGTTTCATTATGAAGTAATAACATAAGTATCACTAATATACTGATATGTTATTATAAGTATGAAACAACCCTATTTCACAATCTATCCATCCTACGGAAAAAGAAATCACCGCGTGTGCGTACGTACGGAATACCGTCTCCACGCCGTGGTGTAATATATTTTCCACCACCACATTACTTGGATGGATATAATGGCGTAAATAATGACTATATATGACTATTATAAATTTATATTTATTCTGAAATAGTATACATACACTCCAATACAATTCCACGATCATAGGAACGATATCATCACTCATGCGTACGTACGGAATACCGTCTCCACGATGTGATGTGACTCGTTCTAAATGATCTTAATTTCATAATGACTATATAAATGAATTGAATGAATGAATATGATATATATTACACTAATACCATTCTGGAAATGAGGTATCTATAACCTAAAGAGAAGAATAAGAATTTATTCGACAAAACACACATAAAACAAAAAGTAATAAACACCCGAATAACAAGTAGTAATGAAATATTACTAATAAGAAGCTAAGAATATGACAATATATGATATCATAACAATAAGTATGATTCTGGAATAATTCAATAACATTATTTAAATGATTATACAGGAGGTTCAGACACTTACGAAGCAAATCGGACCTAAGGTAAGAGAAATATCACAATCTAATTTTTATCCGAGATTGTTTATACTTTGGAATTTACTGGGGTTTATTTTATCATCCACATCCATGTTTCCTCAATATGTAACATTATTTCCATCCACCTACAATTTTTTAAATACAATTTTACCCTTCGATTTGTTTTTATTAAAAGATATGAAGGGAATCTTTTGTCATTTTTTGTACGAGGTACTTTTTGACTTTTCCGAAAAAAGTATGAGAAGAATGTTTTTTTAACTTATATGGAATGAATGGATTTTTAAAACATTATTTCCAAGTATCTTCCTTTACAAGTTTTCATGTTTATTTTTAATCAACTTCTTTTAGTTTAGAATTGTATGACATGTTAAGAAAGGAAAAGTGTTTTTGAAGTAGAAAGGATATTTTCCTCAAAAATGGAGTTCAAGTGTTTTATCAAAATTATTTTCCATTTAAGATAATAATGGTTTCTGTTTCTATCCATATTATTACATTTATTTGATTATGTTGTGATGGAATTTTTTTTATGAATTCCTTTATCTTATATGAATTGTTTTATGATGTCACGATGTTTAAGAATCCCATTTTTATTACATGGGTTATACAATGATGTATGATTTATGATTTTGTAGCACACATAAAAATGGTATAATTATGAGATTGGTGGGACCTATATCTCCCTCCAATGAATTGGGTAAATATTTTATATCTCATGAGATAGACATGGCTGGAACGGCAGGTTAAACCGGTTCAGCAAAACAAGACTGAAACGAGGAGTGAACTCGGTTCAGAAATGGACTTTGTCCACTAAGATAGTCTTGTCAATGAGTCTTGACTAATAAGAAATAATTCTCTATAATTATGTGTGTATCCCACAAAGTTTCATGTTTTATGTTATGATTATTGGGATTACATTTCACTACTATGATTTATCCCATGTTATGATATTATGATATCTTTTGCTGGTTAAGATTTCCAAAATGTTATGTTCTTATGAATATGATGTGATTTATGTTTCTTTTGTTTACCCTTACTGAGCATTTGATCTAACCTTTTATGTTTTTTCCCAGGATATAAAGAAAGGTTTTAGGTAAGAAAAAAAGGAAGATCATTATGGGAGATGTTGAATATCTTTCACCATGATTAGAAGATTACGTTCCGAGTTTCCAAAGACACAAACATTTAAGATCCTTGTGTGTGTGTTTTTGTTATATAATAAGTATTCCGCAAAAGTAATGTAATTTCCTTATACGTCAAGCTTCAGGTCTCTACAGTTGGTATCAGAGGGAGGTTTCGACCCTCCGACCCGTGGGTACGTACGCATGAACGTTGTTTTCGTTTCCTTATTGAGTTGAATGGAATTAAGTAGTAGACATACATATATACATAAATCCAGTAGCTTTATAATGTCATATATTTCATTATTATTTCTTATATATACTTTATAATCATTCTTAAATGGTTTACATGGATAATGAATCACATCGCATCGTGGAGACGGTAGTCCGTACGTACGCACGAGCGATGATATTGTTTCCATAATTATTGAATTGAATTGGAGTGGAAGATACAATATATCAGAATCAGTATGATGTTATAATAACTATGTATAGTTATTATTTACACCATTATACCCATCCATGTAAAGTGTTGGTGGAAAAACATATTACACCACGGCGTGGAGACGGTATTCCGTACGTACGCACGCGCGGTGATTTTGTTTTCCGTAGGATGGATAGAAGGTGAAATGGGGTTGTTTCATATTTATAATAACAAATCAGTATATTAGTGATACTGATGTTATTACTTTATAATGAAACAACTAAACAAGAAGAAGTTTAAGAAGAAATAAGCTTGAAATAATCGGGAGAAGAAATTACCTCTTCTTCGATACGCCTCTTTGAAACCTCCTCTTAGGGCACTAAGATTGGTCTTTAAAGTAGACGAGAACATCTAGGATGTTTCTAGGGAAGTTTAGAAGATAATTTGGAAGGGGTTGGCAGAGCTTGAAGGCTCAAATTGGTGTGAGGAGGAGAGGGAGGAGGTTCCCTTTTATAAGGGAGGAGAGGGGCACCATTGGAATTCTTAAAAATATTAATTTATAATAAATCTAACCCCACTTAAAAACCTCCAAAAATGACTAATATACGAAGATTAGATGATATATGGTTGTAATCTCATCATCAAATCAAATTTAGACATGTTAGGTATTTATTTTAAACATTATCAACTTGATTTATACTTATTTAGTCAATTTAATTTTATTTGTGGTAATAACATTCTAAAATTTAATTTATAACAAATAATTACTTATGTGTTGTGAATTGTACATAATTGGATAATTTATAACATTTTCTACCATATAAATTTAAATTTATAATTTTTAAATATATTTGTGATTTTTAAACAATTTTGGAATATATTATTTTTATAAAATAACAATAGTGTCAATTTTGACACTGTTCATTTATTTGAATTTAAATAAAATATATACAGAAGATATGTTCGAACCAAAAGCATTAATAGAATAATAAAAGGTCATATATATCTAGAAAATTAGTGTAGAACATTAAATATTTCATATAATATTAATTTTATTATTTTAAAACCATTTATTTGGTTTATCTCTTAATAAATAAATTACTACAACATTTTTGTATAATTATTTAATATACTTATTTGTTGCATAAAAATAAAAAATAAAATCCTATGATGAATATAAATATATTAAAGTTCATAATAATACTTTTACTAGAATTTATCTTCGTAAAATCACAATATTTAAATTGTTATATTTATTAAATTATGAAGGTGACAACTTTGGAATCATTTAAAATAAAATAGTATATGTGTCATAATTGCTTTGATAAGGCTCCCAATGGTCCAATATTCGACACTTTGATGATTATGGTTTATATTTACATGAAAAATAAATTTTGGTCAGGTTTTTGGGCACTTTACGGTTACTATTATTTTAATAAAAACTATATTCTTGATTTTTCACTAGATAAACAATTTCTGCATCACTATTGTGTTACAATTAATGATAATTATTTAATCCCTAATAATTATAAATAAATTCATATGATGTAGATAATTTCATTAGATTTCTGGAGACTATTCATATTCTAAGTTTCATGAAGTTTATCACTAAATTAAAATTAATATACTTGAAACATACACATATGAAATAATGTCATCTTAGATGAAAAAAAAGTTTTGATAAAACATTTGAAATGAATTCATGAGGAAAATATACTTTCTTCTTCAAAATCAATTTCTTTTCACAAAAGGTAATTCTATTTTAAAAGAAATAGATTTTGTTGAAAATAGTCATGAAATATTTTGGAGGAAGCTTCATGAAAATAAGGCTTTATAAAACCATAAAAATACGTTCGTTCCGTATAAGTTAAAAAAACATTCTTCTCGTACTTTTTCCGGAAAAGTAAAAAAAGTACCTCGTAACGTAAACAAAAGAAATATTCCATACATAACATGTATTAAAAGTCAAAAAGTCAAAAATGGGTAAAAATTACTTTAAACATACATGAAAACACTTCTATAAAACATGGACATGGATGATAGAAATAACCCTAGTAAATACTTAAAATAAGTAATCTCGGATAAAAATGAGATTTGCAAAATTATCCCTTACCTTATGTTCGATATGCTTCATATGTATCTGAACCTCTTGTATAAAGATTTAAATAATTTCATTGACTTATTACAGAATCAAATTCATTGTTATGATATCATATATGGTTCACTTATGACTTTATATTACCCGTTCTTTTGTAAATTCCATATTAAAGAGTGTTTTGGGTAAAATCGTTTCATTTGTCATCCGTGTTTTGTCTTTTAATTATTCATATGATTAATTGGATCATGATTACATAATTCCAGAATATAAAACATGAATTTTATATAATATATATTCATAATATACATATATATAATAGATCGATAAATGGAATGAAATACACCGTTCATGGAGACGGTAGGCCGTACGTACGCATGAACATTGTTTTCGTTTCTTTATTGAGTTGAATCGAATTAAGTAGATGACATACATATATACATAAATCCAGTAGCTTTATAATGTCATATATTTCATTATTATTGCTTATATATATTTTATAATCATTCTTAAATGGTTTACATGGAGAATGAATCTCATCGCGTCGTGGAGACGGTAGTCCGTACGTACGCACGAGTGATGATATCGTTTCCATAATTATTGAATTGGAGTGGAGTGGATGATACAATATATAATAATCAGTATGATGTTATAATAAATATGTATAGTTATTCTTTACACCATTATACCCATCCATGTAAGGTGTTGTTGGAAAAACTGATTACACCACGGCGTGGAGATGGTATTCCGTACGTACGCACGCGCGGTGATTTTGTTTTCTGTAGGACCGATAGAAGCTGAAATGGGGTTGTTTAATATTTATAATAACAAATAAGTATATTAGTGATATTTATGTTATTACTTTATAATGAAACAACTAAAGAAGACGAAGTTGAAGAAGAAAGAAGCTTGAATGAATCGGGAGAAGAAATTACCTCTTCTTCGATACGCCTCTTTGAAACCTGCTCTTAGGGCACTAAGATTGGTCTTTAAAGTAGACCCTAACCTCTAGGATGTTTATAGGGAAGTGGAGAAGATAATTTTGAAGGGTTTGGCCGAGCTTGAATGCTCAAATTGGTGTGAGGAGGAGAGGGAGGAGGTGCCCTTTTATAAGGGAGGAGAGGGGCGCCTTTGGAATTTTTAAAAATATTAATTTATAATAAATCTACCCCACTTAAAAACCTCCAAAAATGACTCATATACGAATCTTAGATGATATATGGTTGTAATATCATCATCCAATACAATTTAGACATGTTAGGTATTTATTTTAAGCATTATCAACTTGATTTATCCTTATTTAGTAAATTTTATTTTATTTCTGGTAATAACATTCTAAAATTTAAATTATAAAAAATAATTACTTATTTGTTGTTAATTGTACATAATTGGATACTTTATAACATTTTCTACCATATAAATTTAAATTTATAATTTTTAAATATATTTGTGATTTTTAAACAATTTTATAATATATTATTTTTATAAAATAACAATAGTGTCAATTTTGACACTGTTCATTTATTTGAATTTAAATAAAATTTATATAGAAGATATGTTCGAACAAAAAGAATTAATAGAATCATAAAAGGTCATATGTATCTAGAAAATTAGTGTAGGACATTAAATATTTCATATAATATTTATTTTATTATTTTTAAAAACATTTATTTGGTTTAGCTCTTAATAAATAAATTACTACAAAATTTTTGTATAATTATTTAATATATTTATTTGTTGCATAAAAATTAAAAATAAAATCCTATGATGAATATAAATCTATTAATGTTCATAATAATACTTTTACTAGAATTTATCATCTTAAAATCACAATATTGAAATTGTTATATTTATTAAATTATGATTGTGACAACTTTGGCATCATTTAAAATAAAATAGTATAAGTGTAATAATCGCTTTTATAAGGCTCCAAATGGTCCAATAATCGACCATTGGATGATTATGGTTTATATTTACATGAAAAAGAAATTTCGGTCAGGATTTTGGGCACTTTATGGTTACTATTATTTTAATAAAAACTATATTCTTGATTTTTCACTAGATAAACAATTTCTGCATCACTATTGTGTTACAAATAATGATAATTATTTAATCCCTAAAAATTATAAATAAATTCATATGATGTAGATAATTTTATTAGCTTTCTGGAGACTATTCATGTTCGAAGTTTCATGACGTTTATCACTAAATTAAAATTAATATAATTTAAACATACACATATGAAATAATGTCATCTTAGATGGAAATTTTTTTTTTGATAAAACACTTGAAATGAATTCTTGAGGAAAATATCTTTTCTTCTTCGAAATCAATTTTTTTTCACAAAAGGTCATGCTATTTTAAAAGAAAGAGATTTTGTTGAAAATAGTGATGAAATCTTTTGGAGGAAGCTTCATGAAAATAAGGATTTATAAAACCATAAAAATCTGTTCGTGCTGTATAAGTTAAAAAAAACATTCTTCTCGTACTTTTTCTGGAAAAGTCAAAAAAGTACCTCATAACGTAAACAAAAGAAATATTCCATACCTAACATGTAGTAAAAGTAAAAAAATTCAATAATGGGTAAAAATGACTTTAAACATACATGAAAACAGTTTTATAAAACATGGGCATGGATGATAGAAATAACCCCAGTAAATACTTACGAATAAGCAATCTCGGTTAAAAATGAGATTTGCAAAATTATCCCTTACCTTATGTCCGATATGCTTCGTATGTTTCTGAACCTCAAGTATAATCATTTAAATAATTTCATTGACTTATTACAGAATCATATTCATTTTTATGATATCATATATGGTTCACTTATGACTTTATATTACTCGTTCTTTTGTAAATTCCATGTTAAAGAGTGTTTTGGGTAAAATCATTTCATTTGTCGTTCGTGTTTTGAATTGTAATTATTCATATGATTACTTAGATCATTGTTACTTAATTCCAGAATATAAAACATGATTTATATATAATATATATTTAGAATATACATATATATAATAGATCGATAAATGGAAAGAAATACACCATTCATGGAGATGATAGGTCGTTCGTACGCATGAACGCTGTTTTCGTTTCCTTATTGAGTTTAATGGAATTAAGTAGATGAAACAGATATATACATAAATCCAGTAGCTTTATAATTTCATATATTTCATTATTATTTCTTATATATACATTATAATCATTCTTAAATGGTTTACATGGAGAATGAATCTCATCGCGTCGTGGAGACGGTAGTCCGTGCGTACGCACGAGTGATGATATCATTTCCATAATTATTGAATTTAATTGGAGTGGATGATACAATATATCAGAATCCGTATGATGTTATAATAACTATGTATAGTTATTCTTTACACCATTATACCCATCAATGTAAGGTGTTGGTGGAAAAATAGATTACACCACGTAGTGGAGACGGTATTCCATACGTACGCACGCGCGGTGATTTTGTTTTCCGTAGGATGGATAGAAGGTGAAATGGGGTTGTTTCATATTTATAATAACAAATAAGTATATTAGTGATACTGATGTTATTACTTTATAATGAAACAACTAAAGAAGAAGAAGTTTAAGAAGATAGAAGCTTGAAAGAATCGAGAGAAGAAATTACCTCTTCTTCGATATGGCTCTTTGAAACCTCCTCTAAGGGCACTAATATTGGTCTTTAAAGTAGACCAGAACCTCTAGGATGTTTCTAGGGAAGTGGAGAAGATAATTTGGCTGGGTTTGGCCGAGCTTGAAGGCTCAAATTGGTGTGAGGAGGAGAGGGAGGAGGTTCCCTTTCATAAGGGAGGAGAGGGGCACCTTTGGAATTCTAAAAAATATTAATTTATAATAAATCTAACCCCACTTAAAAATCTCAAAAAATGACTCATATCCGAATCTTAGATGCGATATTGTTATAATATCATCAGAAAATCAAATTTAGACATGTTAGGTATTTATTGTAAACATTATCAACTTGATTTATCCTTATTTAGTCAATTTAATTTTATTTGTGGTAATAACATTCTAAAATTTAAATTATAACAAATAATTACTTATTTGTTGTGAATTTTCCATAATTGGATAATTTATAACATTTTATACCATATAAATGTAAATTTATAATTTTTAAATATATTTGTGATTTTTAAACAGTTTTATAATATATTATTTTTATAAAATAACAATAGGGTCAATTTTGACAATGTTCATTTATTTGAATTTAAATAAAATATATTCAGAAGATATGTTCGAACCAAAATCTTTAATAGAATCATAAAAGGTCATATGTTTCTATAAAATTAGTTTATCACATTAAATAGTTCATATAATATTTATTTTATTATTTTTAAAGCCATTTATTTGGTTTATCTCTTAATAAATAAATTACTACAACATTTTTGTATAATTATTTAATATACTTATTGGTTGCATAAAAATTAAAAATAAAATCCTATGATTAAGATAAATCTATTAAGTTTCATAATAATACTTTTAATATAATTTATCATCTTAAAATCATAATATTTAAATTGTTATACTTATTAAATTATGAAGGTGACAACTTTGGCATCATTTAAAATAAAATAGTATAAGTGTCATAATCACTTTTATAAGGCTCCAAATGGTCCAATATTCTACCATTGGATGATTATGGTTTATATGTACATGAAAAATAAATTTTTGTCAGGTTTTGGTAATTTTATGGTTACTATTATTTTAAAAAAACTATATTCATGATTTTTCACTAGATAAACAATTTCTGCATCACTATTGCGTTACAATTAATGATAATTATTTAATCCCTAAAAATTATAAATATATTCATATGATGTAGATAACTTCATTAGACATTTATAGACAATTCATGTTCTAAGTTTCATGAAGTTTATCACTAAATTAAAATTAATATACTTATAAGATTTAAGAGAGTGACATGTTGTCACTTTTTTTGGTTTTAATAATAATTAAATTATTTTCATGGTCAAAAGTCCATAAAATGAATCTAATCCGACCCTTAGGTTATATGGTTATACTTTTATCCATCCAATAGAATTTTGGCATGTGTTAGGGTAATTTTATAATATTATATTTACCCTTAATTACCCGATTTACCTTTAACTATGGTAAATAAAATTTACCGTAGTTACTATTCTTAATCTTCAAAAATAAAAAGTAGCTTATTAACATAATTTGGACCCACTCATTCTAAATATGGAATCCATTTTTCCAAATTCAATACACAAAAGATGCATAAATTAAATTTAAATTAATCCCGTTGTCGAAAGAAAACAGGTTTTTCTTTAAAACATTTCAAAAGATTGAATTGATTTAACATACGAATTTAATGTAAAATCAATGCTAATTACATAAATTATATTAAATGGTAAAAATATATTCCATTTATTATTTAAAACTATTCAATATTATAATTTAACCATATTAATTATTGCGATGAAAAAAGTTGTTTTTAATTAAAATATAGCGTGTTTTCACTATTCATCCAAATATGAAAGTTACCAGAATAATATGAAAAATTTAACCAAAGTAAATTTTTATTTCTTGATTCCAAAGAAGAATTTTATTTTGTAAAATTGAACTTATAAACATGTCAAAAACTATATTTAATGTGGGTGCGCCATCAAAAGGTGGCAAAGCTGCATTTTTTGAAAAATACTTATTTTACCCGAAAAATTTATTTTGTTCTTATACCATGTTCTATAAAATGTATAAGATAAAAAATAATGTTATAAAATTCAAAATTTAGTCAATACTATTCATAACGGCTAGTTCATAATAATATTATAATAATATATCATTGTTTAGTAAAACCCGGTATTGCGTACAACACACGCTATCGAGGAAGGTCGCAATTGCGTGTAATGCAAGCCAAGTAAGGATTGCGTGTTGTGCAAGAATCCTTAGTTGTTTCGTATAACAGAATCCATCCATATTTCATTAATACATCGAATATATATATATACTCAATGTTGTGTAGAATAACTATTATCAAAATTGTGTATAACACGATCCAAGAATAGTGTTGCGTATACTGCATGCTAATATGGTGTTGCGTATAGCGCAAGGTAATCTTGGTGTAGCATACAACACAAGAAATTAATGAAATTAAAAGAATATTTTTCATATAATCTTGGGGTGTTACATTCTACCACCCTTAAAATGAATTTCGCCCTCGAAATTCTTCGGGGTTATAAATGGTTTACTAATCGAATGTTTGTTTAATAGAAACCTACATCGTAAAAAGGAATACCAAAACAAGGCTTTTAAAAACTAAAGTATGAAATGTAATGGTTACCCAAATTAACCCATCATGGGGTTTCCACGTAGAAGAAGATACGTGAAAATATGGATATGGATGAAAAATCTAACCATCACGTTCTGATAGAGAGTGGTAGAGAACATGGCTATGAAAAAGCCAACAATCACAAAGCTATTGATTTGTGATGATCTAAGGTACCATCTGATTTATCAGATATAAGGGAACTATGACAAAATTTTTGGTTTTCAAGATCATTTCCCTAAAGTTGATGAATTAAATGAAATACTTTCATGATTTTGGTACAATCTCACTGTTGTTCGTGAATTGAAAAATTTCTACTTCATCCCTTAAATAAATGAAGATGAATTTGTTATTCGTGATGTGTTAGCAGATCATGTGATAGAATGATGGGTCATTCCATCTCTTTCAAACAAAATGTTAAAAAAATTTATAAGTCTATCTTATGGTTAGATTAATCGTATATGGTTCCAAAAATGAACTTATAATTTATATATCATACCGATTAATAAAATAATGTTTTTACTAACCAGGGACTTCCTGTAGGCCAGTGGTAGGCGATAAAGGCCAGTCGCACTTCGGTTGTGGGTTTGATTCCCACAGCCTTGTCCGACGCGATGGGCTGTCGCCCGTCCTGCAGGTTGTCCTTTTTCTAAAACTATATTACTATAACATGCCATCAATAAGATCGAAAAAACTTTTATCCTTAAACAATACTAACTTATGTCCAACATAATCCATTCCAATCTTTAGGCTTATCTATAATACTGCAGTCCACTCTCATAATATAATGAAAATGATTGCCAGAGATTTAATACCATCGTTGATCCCCATATATCAAAAGATATGTCTTGTTGGTCACATTCCAAACATTCGAAGGCCTTAATCATGTATTCTCATGAAAAATGAATACCCATTGAACCTTAGTGAAAACATGAATGCAGTTAAAAGTTAACACTTTCCACATACCAAAATCTATAAAATTCTATATACTCAAACCATGATATCACTTAGTCCTTATGTCAATCATGAGCTCATGAATACAATCAAACATCTCATTATCTTCTTATTCCTTCATTATGCGCATATCATCTACTTTACAAAAATATCTGAATAACCTTCCATGGTTACTGGTACCATTCAACATATACTTTCAAATACTTTTAGGAAAAACAATAGTGTTACAATCCTTATATGATTATTTATTCCATAGTACCATTAACTATACAACATAACTCTCGATAAACATAAAATCATTCCACTACCTTCTAAAACAACCGACTGAGCTTCAACACTTCTTTAAGCTCATATATCATTTTTAGTCTCCTCATCATCATCCACATACATACTACCCATATGACCATGCTGATTCTCATCATGAGATTTTCCATTAGGGAATTAGTTTACATAATGCCTGTACATTCCACATTTAAAACATCTAATAATTGTTTATGTCATATCAATACCATTATCCTTTACCATGGAGTTACACACATAATCATAGAGAATCATTTATTATTAGTCAAGACTCATTGCCAAGACTATCTTAGTGGACAAAGTCCATTTCTGAACCGAGTTCACTCCTCGTTTCAGTCCTGTTTCACTGAACCGGTATAACCTACCATTACATCCATGTCTATCTCATGAGATATAAAATCATTACCCAATTCATTGGAGGGAGGTATAGGTCCCACCCATCTCATAATGATACCATTTTTATGTGTGCCACAAAATCATAAATCATACATCATTGCATAACCCGTGTAATAATAACGTGATTCTTAAACATCATTCCATCATAACATAATCCATATAAAGTAAAAGGACATCATAAAAATAATTCCATCATAACATAATCAAATCAATGTAAAAATAGGGATAGAAACAGAACCCTATATTATCTTAGATGGAAAATAATTTTGATAAAACACTTGAACTCCATTCTTGAGGAAAATATCCTTTCTACTTCAAAATCAATTTTCCTTTCTTAACATGTCATACAATTTTAAACTAAAAGAATTTGATTAAAAATAAACTTGAAAACTTGTAAAGGAATCTTCTTGGAAATAATGTTTTAAAAATCCATTCATGCCATATAAGTTAAAAAAAACATTCTTCTCGTACTTTTGTCAGAAAAGTCAAAAAGTACATCGTACGAAAAACGACAAAAGATTCCTTTCATATATTTTACTAAAAACTCACCGAAGGGTAAAATTGTATTTAAAAAATTTTAGGTGGATGGAAATAATGTTACATATTGAGGAAACATGGATGTGGATGATAAAATACACCCCAGTAAATTCCAAAGTATAAACAATCTCAGATAAAAATGAGATTGTGATATTTCCCTTTCCTTAGTTCCTATTTGCTTCGTAAGTGTCTGAACCTCCTGTATTATGAATTAAATAATGTTATTGACTTATTCCAGAATCATAATTATTGTTATGATATCATATATTGTCATATTATTAGCTTCTTATTTGAAATATTTCATTACTACTCGTTATTCGGGTGTTTATTACTTTTTGTACTTATGCATGTTTTGTCGAATAAATTCTTATTATTCTCTTTAGGTTTTAGATACCTCATTTAAATAATGGTATTAGTGTAATATATATCATATTCATTCATTCAATTCATTTATATAATCATTATGAAATGAAGATCATGTTGGACGAGTCGCATCACATCATGGAGATGGTATTCCGTACGTACGCACGAGTGATGATATCATTCCTATGATCGTGGAATTGTATTGGAGTGTATGTATACTATTTCAGAATCAATATCACTTTATAATAGTCATATATGGTCATTATTTACACCATTATACCCATCCACGTAAGGTGGTGGTGGAAAATAGATTACACCACGGCGTGGAGACGGTATTCCGTACGTACGCACGTGCGGTGATTTATTTTTCTGTAGGATGGATAGACGGTGAAATAGGGTTGTTTCATACTTATAATAACATATCATTATATGAGTGATACTGATGTTATTACTTCATAATGAAACAACTAAAGAAGAAGAAGTGGAAGAAGAAATAAAGATGAAAGAATCGGTAACTGACATTACCTCTTCTTTGAAGTGATTCTTTAAGACCTCCTTTTAGGGCCCTAAAATAGGTCTTTGAAGATGAAAAGAACCTCTAGGATGTTTCTAGGGAAGTGGAGATGAGAAATGTTCAGGGTTTGGCCGAGAATGAAGGCTCAAAGTGGAGTGAGGAAGAGGGGGAGGAGGTTCCATTTTATAAGGGAGGAGAGGGGCACCTTTGGAATAACTAAAAATAATATTTTATTATAAAGTCAAATTCGGTTTTTAATAGCTCCAAATTGATATATTTTGAAGGTAAGGTAGGTAGGGGTCGAAATCCTCTCGTCAAATAGAATTTAGTCAAGTTTAGGTATCAATTTTAACCTTATCATTTAGATTTAACTTTAAGTTAGATAATTTAACTTTTACCGTGTCTTCTTGTTTTCTTACACTATAAGGTTAATTAACTTACTATATCAAGCCAAACTAACCCCAAGTTGTTTATAATTAATTTATATAACCATATCTAAGTCATTTGGCAGAACCTCAGATTTTTAGGACTAAAATTACAATTAATAATATAATATTTGTTTTAAAAATTATTTTATGTCAATTTTGACACTATCTAGTAATTGATTTATGTGAAAATTATAAAAGAATTATTAGTTCTAAAAAAGTTAATTAAATCAATACAAACATTTCATATTAACATATAAAATTATTTTAATTCATAAAAAATCTCAAATTATATTTATTTGGGTATTTATAATATCAATTATTCTAATTTTTCACTATTATGGAAATTACTCCATCATCATTGTGTCATAAATAAATTAAATTATTTAATGTATAAAAATTATAAATAAAAAATCATTATCTAGGAAATCTTATTATATTTCTAATGAATATTTACAATATAATTTATCTTATGTATAAATCGATATTAAAAATGTTTTAGTAAATAAACATTGATTTTAACTCTTTTAACTCCTCTTTGAATTAAATAATAATAAATGTCCTAATCAAATCCAAGTGGGCCTAAATGGTCATATTTTATTCCTAAGGTTTTTTTTGGACGAATTACACTTATCCAATAGAATTATGACATGTGTTAGGGTAATAATAATATCATTTTTACCCTTAATTACCCTATTTACTTTTAACCGTGGTAAAAAAAGTAAAAAATTACTATTCACCACAAATTATTTTCATCTCATTGAACCACATTTTACTTACTGACATCAATCGTGTCTCTCGGATTTTTGAAATTCCACTCACAGAAACGATAAAATTAAGTTTTATGAAAAAATTCAGTTTTTTTAACTACCACTTAGTGGTTTCACTATTCATCAAAAAATGAATGTTTCCAGAAAAATACCAAAAATTAGGCCTAAGCTATATTTGATATTATGAATTCAAAAATTATGTTTATTTTACCAAATTGAAAACATATCAGTTACATTAACTAATTTAAAAATTAATTCCCGTCATCAAAACAAATAGCGTGTTTTTAAGAGATAATAACTATCAAAAGATTGACACTTGTTTATGTCAAGTTTAAATGTGAAATTACATCCAATGAACAACATTGTATTAAATTGTAAAAATATATTCTAAATATAATTTAAAACCACTCAAATTAATAATTTATCACTATTAATTATTTGAATTAAAAAAGTTGTTTTTAATTTAAATTTAGTAATTTTCACTATTCATCAGAATATGAAAGTTATCCGAAAAGTACCAAAATTTCACACTAAGCTAATTTCAATATTCTGAATCCAAAAATAAAGTCCATTTTGCAAAATAAAATTTACAAAATTTAAAAAAGTGGTTATTACTATTCATGACAGCTAGTTTTAATAATATTTTAATAGCATATCGTTGTTTATTGAAACTCAGTATTGTGTACTACACACGCTATCAAGGAAGGTCACGATTGCTTGTAATGCAAGGCAAGTCAAGGAAGCGTGTTGTTCAAGCTCCTTTTGGTCTAGCATACATCACATGACATTAATGAAATTAAAATGAATATGTTTCATAAAATCTCAGGGTGTTACACATCTCCAGGAAGCAGAGGCATACGACCACGGCGCACCTGAGATGATTCGAGATACTATCTGTGTCTACTCCACCCATGCTTCAGTTCTTATAGACAAAGGTGCGAGTCATTCTTTTATTGTTGCTGCCCTTGTTCGGAGCTCAGAGATTCTGACGGAGCCGTTGGCTCGATCCTTATGGATAAAGACTCCTACAGGAGCAGAATCGACGATTACACACTGGTGCCGACAGTGTGAGGTTACTCTATGAGGCGAGAGCTTCGGCTGGGATCTTCTTGTAGCGAGGTCGAGGCCTTACGACGTCATCTTGGGTATGGATTGGTTATCTATAGTCCATTCCCAGATCGACTGTATTAGGCGCAAGGTGCGGTGTGTCCGCACGGATGGGACAAGTATCAAGTTCACCACTGAGAAGGGAACCTTCCCAGCATAGGATGGACTTACGCAGGGGAGAGGGCAGCCGATCAAACATCAGTTGACTAGTCTCATCCTCGGAGCCGTTGACGTGCGAAGTCATAGTTTTCCTGTTGTGGTGGATCAGTATGCGGACATTTATCCTGACGATATTCCAGGAAAACATCCTCACAGGGATATAGATTTCTACATAGACCTGTACCCTGGGACGTCACCGATATCTACTCCAACATATCGGATGGATCCTACCGAGCTTCGTGAGCTGTGGGTACAGCTGGAGGACTTACAGGGGAAGGGTTTCATCTGACCCAGTGTTTCACCCTGGGCTTCTCCGATTCTGTTCGCCAAGAAGGCAGATGAGAGCTTGCGACTGTGTGTCGACTACCGTCGCCTGAACCAGGTGACCGTGAAGAACATGTACCCTTTTTTGAGGATTGACAATCTCTTCAATCAGCACAAGGGATAACGATGGTTCTCGAAGATAGACCTCATGTAAGGTTATCATCAGCTAAGAGTTCGGGATGAGGATGTGCAGAAGACAACCTTCAGGTGTCGGTATGGCCTCTACGAGTTCTTGGTTATTCCCTTTGGCAAGACCAATACTCCAGAAGTGTTCATGAGTCTCATGAATAGAATCTTCCAGCCTTACCTCGATCAGTTTATTGTAGTGTTCATTGATGACATATTGATTTACTCGACTACTGAGGAAGAGCACTCCTACCACTTGAGGGTAGTACTGGATACCTTCCGAGAGAACCAGCTTTATGGTAAGCTCTTGATGTGCCAGTTATGGATTTGAAAGGTTCAAATCTTGGGGAACGTCATCATAGAGGTAGGAGTTGCAGTGGAAACTGTGATGATCGAGGAAGTTCTTTCTTGGGAGCCACCCAGGAGCGTGACGGAGGTGCGGAGATTCCTAGGTCTGGCTGGGGACTATCATTGATTTGTTCCAGGCTTATCAAGATTTGTGTCACCATTTACAACCTTGAAGAATAAGGGGAAACCCTTCATGTGGTTAGAAAGATGTTAGCAGAGCTTCCAGGAGATGAGGCAGAGGGTGACCAGTGCACCCATCTTGAGGCTGTCAGAGGAGGGTGTAGGGTACGTAGTTTACTGCAACACATCAGGGACTGGACTCGGGTGTGTCCTGATGCAAGAGCGAGCAATGTTCACTTACGGTTCACAATAGTTGAGGCAACACAAGCATAACTACACTACCCATGACCTGGAGTTAGAAGTAGTGGTCTTCGCCTGGAAGATGTGGCCGCACTATCTGATGGGAGAGTGCTTTACAGTCTACTCTGAAAACCAGAGTCTCAGGTACATTTTCTCGTTGAAGGACCTGAATCCGAGACATCGACGATGGCTCAAGTTCCTTCAGGATTATGACTTTGAGATTTTCTATACTCATGGGAAGGGGAACATTGTGGCTGATGCTCTTTGCAGGAGATCGGGTATTCAACTACATAGAGAGGCGGTAGAGCAGTTAGCTGCTTTTTAGATATCCTTTATGGATAGTGATGTGGTAGACTATCTACAGTCCCTCATATTCACTCCTCCACTACTTTAGTGGGTCAGATAGGAACATCATTGGGATGTTGACTGTGAGGCACGACATGCTCAGATATCCTCAGGCTTGGCACCCGAGAGATTTTCTGAAGGTGGGGAGCATGTCATCCTCTTCAGGGGACATACCATGGTACTAGTTTCACTGCAGGAGGAGGTACTTAGGGAGTTCCACACTTACCCTCTCGTGGTACATCCAAGAGTAATGAAGATGTATCAGGACCTCAGATGACAGCACTGGTGGCCGGGTATGAAGAAGGTTGTGGCAGAGTTCGTTTCTCGATGCCTAACTTGCCAGCAAGTGAAGGCAGAACACCACTTACCAATAGGATTGTTATATCCCTTAGAGGGCCTGGAGTGGAAGTTGGATGAGATATCCATGGATTTTGTGATGGTTCTTCCTCATACTTCCAGAGGGCATGACTCTATATGGGTGATTGTCGACCGACTCACCAAGTCGGCCCACATTCTACCGATCAAGGATTAGGGCTCAGTAGAGAGCATATGACACCTCTATGTCCAGGATATCGTATGACTTCATGGTGTGACATCATCTATCATCACCTATCGAGACGCTCGCATTACTTCCCGAAATTGGAAGGGGTTATAGGAGGCTTTTGGGACGCAGCTACACCTGAGCACTGCCTTTCACCCTCAGACGGATGGCTAGACAGAGAGGACCATTCAGACACTCGAGGACATGCTCCGTGCTTATGTCCTTGACTTTGGTCACAGCTGGGTGGATCAACTTCCCTTGGTGGAGTTTGCGTACAATAATAGCTACCACTCCACCATCGGGATGGCACCTTACAAGGCATTGTACAACCGACCATGTAGATCACCTCTGTGCTGGACTGACCCAGGGGAGTCAGCACTCTTAGGATTAGAGATGGTTCAGGCTATGACGCAGAAGGTGCAGATCATCCAGGAGAGGATGAGGTCTGCACAGAGCAGACATAAGTTCTGTGCTGATAGGAGACGGGGGCCACTGGAGTTCGAGGATGGCGACCAAGTTTTCTTATGGGTCTCACCTCAGCGTGGGTTATGGAGATTTGGCCGGGGTGGTATGTTATCTCTATGCTTCATCAGGCCTTTTCATCTCCTCAGTAGAGTAGGTGAGATGGCTTACCACATGGACCTTCCAGCTTAGCTGCACCGGGTGCACGACGTCTTCCACGTATCTCAGTTGAGGAAATATGTGCACGACTTGACACATATCATTGACCACAAGGAGATGGACATCGATGATGGGGTGACATTTGCAGATGTCCCGGTGGAGATCAAGGATCGACATGAGCGGGTCCTACGTCGGTGGTCGATTCCTGTTGTGCGCATTCGTTGGCAGCACAAGAACCTCCAGAAGAGCACATGGGAGAGGGAGGCTCAGATGCGTGCTCAGTACTCTCATTTGATTCCATAGTTTTTGTTGTAGCTTTACGGGGACATAAAGCCCTGAGGTGGGAGTAATGTAAAGACCCAGAAATTTCAAGGGAATTTTTTTAAATACATTGGAATTTTGCGAGTCTCTGGGTTCTGAAGACACTTGATTCCGAGGCCCAGTGTGCTCGGAATCAATTTACAAAGTTTAGCTCGGGTATGTTCAGTGAATAAACGAGCGAGTTTTTCTATCTTTTGAACTGGTGCTCGGAATTGAAATCTGACGGCACTGATGAACTCAAAACGCCGGTAATTTCTTAAGGGGACATTGACCGCAGATTCATTTTAAGTGGGTTTGAAGTTTTTTTTTGAGTTTAATTAAGAGGTGAATAAATTTTTTTGTACAATTTAATTGTAGGGTGGTTAAATTCCTCCCATGGGTACATAAGGGTGGGACCCATAGCCACCTAACTACCCAAGGGTGGATGTTAGGGAGGTGGGGCCCACACGAGCCCCAACCCTTCAATTTCCCTCTGACTCTTTAAAACCCTCTCTTAAATTTTGGAAGACCCTCCCTATTAATTATTTTCCAACACATTTAATTAATGGGGATCTACCTATCCTTCGTTTAATCAATGGTCAACACATTATTAAATGTGGGGATTTAAATTTTGGGAGTTTCTTTGCATGAGAAATTTAATAATAGGAGGAGCCTATTATTTAATTTTGTTAAAGATCTTTCATTATGTGAGGGAGATCGGGTGATCTATTGAGCTTTTGGAAGAACGCCGGCTTCCGACGAAGAACGACGCCTCTTTCAATGAAGAAAATCCGGTTCCACTGAGAACAACGACGTTCCACCCCTTTCTATTCTCCGCAACAAGAGAGGAGATGCCACCTCCTCCTCGGCGCACTCCGATGACGCCTACAATCCCTTTCCCCACGACCCCAACTTTCAACATCAGTTGCTGAGTTAGGGGAAACATTTTATATTTTTCTTTTATGATAATTATACCTTCTTAATTGGGGTTCAAATTGTTGGGCAACGAATTGAACCTCAAACGCGGTGGGTGAAGGTTAACGAATAAGCCCAGACCCACCGCTATTTTTTTCTGGATGCGCGGGGTGATTGGTGATGACAAAACGAGACCAAAATGGCAAATTTAAGCCTTCGCAGTGAATCTCGGGTCTCGAGATGACCGTATGCGCATACGGGAGCAAAACCGAACTACCAGACTAACTCCGGTGGCCCGCAGAGTACCGCGGTAGTGCCCCTGCATGCCGCCGGCAGAAGCCCACTGCGGCATCAGCCGCGGCGGTGAGGGCAGAAGATCCCGTGGCCGCACGGGATCCGGGATGACCAGTGGTGCCAGCCTAGTCCCGCGTCCGCAGAAAACGGGGGCCGCCCCACCCTCCCCCCCCCCCCCCGCTCGGCTCGCTGGTCGAGCTAGCGCACCCCCCCGGCCAGGCCGGGTCGTGCCCCGTCGGGCCGGGCCGTACCCAAAAAGGTCGGGCTGCGCCCGACCGGGCTGGACCTGGACCTGGGTCGGGCCGACCCAGAGGGGGTTGGGCCGGGTCGGACCGGGCCTGGACCCCCACTTCAGACCGTTTTTCTGTCTTTTGTCCATAAATTGAGGTATGGACCTCTGATCGACACACCGTAAGTTGCATATGTATCCTTGGATCGAGAAGGTCATTTGAGTATATTACATTCGAGGTTTCAGAAATTTTTAGGTATGGCCAGGTTTGTTTGAACCCTAAACCAACCGGGCCCTTGGCGCCGAAACACTTATAACTTAAGTACCGGACGTCCGATCGACGTGCCTTCAACTGTGTTGAATTTATTTTTGTTTAGAAGTGTATTTTGGAATACTCCACTTGAGGTTTGGACACAGCTGGAATATGGTCGAGTTGGTTTTAGCTTAAAAACCAACCGAGCCCCTAAGACGGAAAAGCCAATAACTCTCAGACCGGGCGTCCGATTGACACACCGTCTGTCGCGTTGGGTTTCATTGGACGATATGGAATTTTGGGATACATCAACTTTGTACTTCGTAATAGTTAATGTATCGAATATTTTTCTCGAGGAGCGGACCCTCCCGGAATCGAGTGTGCTGTGTGCAGGAACCCTAGATCTGGCTGCGATGCGACGATGACGACTGCACTTGGATCCTTCGTGGGTTTGGCAGTGAGGACGACTGTACTGGGATCCTCTGTGGGTTCAGCGGCGATGACTACTATTCTTGTATCCTACATGGGTCCGAGAGTATTGACCTCTGTACTTGTATCCTGAGTGGGTCCGGCAGAGTAGCTGGTCTTGTATCCTATGTGGGTCTGACAGCTTAGCTGGTCTTGTATCATATTTGGGTCCGACAACATAGATGATTCAATTGCTACATCTGATCATCACTATCACTATATGAAAGATGTATACTTGTGTGAAATGAGTCTTGACTTCAATCTTTATCATCGATGTGATTGACATGCTTTTCTTTGTGGACTGGGTTGTGCTTTCTTGTGTGGATTGGGTGGTGTTTTCCGGTGTGGATTGGGTTGTACTTGGGCTCAAGAGTTGGTGATGAATTGTAATTGATGACTTAGGTATATGTATGGGCATATACCTAAGTAGAGTCAGTTGAAACTTCGTGATTGTATCTTTCTTTTTTGGTTTATCCTTCATGGATTCTGAGAGACCTTCAGGTGTATTGTGGTCCCTACTGAGTATCGTATACTCACCCCTGCATAGGCTATGCCCGCACAACGTTGTGTTGGATGCAGACGATGGACAACACTGATCTAAGTGGAGGCTTGTGGAGCTGGACGGTACCCGGAGGGGGACCCCTTGGCAGGCTGTACACGGAGCGAACGGCCGGACCTGAGGAGTTGAGGATACTATCTGAACACACCCTTCAGGTGGGATTTCCGCAGGGTGACTCGGTGTTGCTGTTTTACTTACTGTTGTTGTACTTACCTTTTAGTTGTACTGTACTTTTAGTTGGGTTTGTATACTGGACCATTTACTTTTCAGCACTTACCTTGTACCCATTTTTACTTACTGCTTACTTCACTTGCGTACTCTGTTGTATTTGTTTACTTTATAAAGGAAATTCTTTCCCTTTTTTTTGGATTTACGCCTTTGGTTCTAGTCTCTTGCCCCTGGCCTATGGAAGGTGGGCTTGGGGTAGCCACGAAACGGGCCCCAAGGACGGGTCGTGACATAATCCATAATAGTAGTAATGAAAATGTATAACTAGTAAATATGAATATAGATGTAGTAATAATTGAAATGAAGAAAAATCCCAAACATCCATGTCATATATCAATATAGGTAATCCATTGGGCCAATCACATATACAAGGGTAAATAGTAGGAACATAAATAAAAAACAAGGATCTACTTTATACATCGGGCCAAACCACATACCTAAATCTACATATATATTTGATATGTCCTTTTTAATCATTCCAAGGCCTCATCCCTTCCTATTTCTGAAACCAAGTGAACATCTTCTATGTACCACAATGCAATGGTGTCCCATATAGTGTGTGAGTATGAAACTCAGTTGGGAACCACCCATGTGATCCTGTATATATCCAGTAAATGCAGTGTATTTATATGTGAACTAATCATCTGCATAAAAATATTAATAATAAGTAAATACTAAAAATAATATAAAATAAGGTTATAAATTCATTTCCATCAAAATAGAATGGCTAATCAAAATTCTCATTATTGCTGAGACACTACCAAAAATGATAAATAGAAATTACAGTCGATCCTTGCATATGTGATCCCAATCAACGATTACTACTTCGAGAAATGATGAAAATGCCTCTGAACATGTGTCATCATGTTTATATATATATATATATATATTATATGTATATACATATCTTGAACTATCCTAGATACTCTGGTACCCAAATACCCAATTTGGCCCTGTCATTGCTTGATGGGAATTCATGATCACCCAAGGATGGTGACTACCACATGGAATTATAGATGAACAAAGAGGGAACGTTTTTTTAAATTATAAGAAGATAAAATATTACATTTTAGTACTCCCAACACTCAAAAAGAATAAAGTTGGAGAAATAATCATTTAATATAGTACCAAACAGAAAGATAGACATATCCATGGAAACATCATCCCAATATAACAACATTAAATAGAATAAAATCTCAGAGTCCGTATTCAACAAGTGGACTACAACTCCACCTATCTCCATCACCACACTCTGGTCTAAAGGATCAATAAAATCAAACACCTCAAAGTAGAAATTTACCTTTTCCCTGAATTGAAATAAGACAATCTACAAATTATTGAAGGAAATGGTAGGGTGTGAGCTATAAACCATAGCAGGGTCTCACCAAGTGTTCTATATTCAATACCATTAACATTTACCATTTATGATAGAAGTTTAAACAAAACAATCTAGTGATGTTCAATTTCAAAATCTAAACCTAAACATTCTTTCATTAAAATAGATGGAAGATATATCAAAATATATTTCAACCACTCTTAAGTGAATATTTAATATAAAATATTTTTATAAAAAAATTGGAATGAAGAAATTTTTTCAATAATCAATTTAATGTATAATAAATTTCCTAGACCTCTTGTTTGAGTTAAAGTAAATACAAAAGATAAGACAATCTTTAATCAATCTATTAATAAATTTTAAATAAATAATTAAAAAATAAAATACAATACAATTATCTAATATAATTTGTCCACATGAATTCTCATTTCAATAATAATAATAATAATAGGTTTTCATTATTTCTTTCCATTTCAAATAACATTTCAATTAAATTTATTTTCTTAGGATCGACATCAAATTATATCATCAAAAAAATTTCTAAATCAAGACATCATTTTTCATAAATCCACCCCACATTTTCAATTCCACTGAAATTGGGGGTTTATCTCAATTCCCATGCCAATTTCAAATCAATAATGGAATTATATCAAATCCATGTTTTTATATCATATAATAAAATTAAATTTAATCACGAAGCATAAATATTCAATCTAGGTTGAAGAATTATGGAACTACCAATCATTAAATCAATGATCTAGAAATCAACACCCACAGTGGGACTCACCAACATATAATGATGGAATTGAAGAAATATGAACACAACCTAAAATCAAGATCCCAAAAAATATAGTTTAGGTCCAACAGTTGATGATGGTCTATCCATATATAAGAAGGAGAGAAATATAAATGAAACTAAAAAACACGAGTGGAGATCCACTTTCCTATGGGAGATCGAGCAAGATCAATTCTACTTTGACCCGCCAAGAAAAGGGTTTAGAGGATCCATAATCTCTTATTGGGGGACTCTAAGGATGAAAATTCATACTAGGGTCGAATGGGGTGGGGATTAGAAATCATAAACCAGGGTTTCAATAATATAAATTAAATATTCACTGGAATTAAAAACTACATTCATGGTTTACTATAGAGTTCCCCATGGTTAGAAAAACCATGTTCTCTTATTGGTATTTTGTTTTGGGTTATCGGTTTGGACCCACACTTAATCTAACTATTCACCAACCATGAAATCCCTACATTTATAGGGGTTTATGGTTTGGAGGGGTGGGCATATGGTTTTGAAAAACCATGAAACCCCTTTCTAGTGGCTCTCAACATGGTGAACTATTTTTTGGAAAAAAATAGGATTCTTTATAATCATACACCAACTATGAATTAACCAATGATCTTCCCTAAATATCTATATTTTAACCCAAAATTTCAAAAATAAGACCCTAACAAAAAGGAAAAAACATGTGTTAAGGAATTCCAAAGACAAGGTAACCAGATGTTACAACCTCCCAATTATAAAAACATTATATCCCCAGAAGGCCCTATAATGAGAATTCCATTTCAAATAGATTAGGTCGTTTCTATACTATCAGTTAATTAGGATCCCATGACTATTTAAAATAAGAACCATTAAAACATCACACATGGGAAAAATTTATTCTCCTATCATAAAGTACCTTTGTCTTAGAATCGACAATCCTGACTCGAATCTCAGTCACAAATAAATTAGGCTAAACATCATGATCCTCCTAGCTCAAGAAATGAGACAGGTCAAGAAGATATATTGTATGGTGCAATACACAGAACACATTATGTGTCAATTTCAACTATGGTGGAAGTGATAAACTATAATTCACTTTCCCTACCTTCTAAAATACCTCAAAAGGTCCCACAACTAGTTGGGAAAACTTACCCTATTTTATAAGTTATTGATGAATCAAATGAGGTGAATCTTTCAAAAACACCCAGTCCCCAACTAATGACTCCAAATTTTTCCTATGATGGTCGTTATAAAATTTTTATTAGAAATATTCCATCAATATTATCTAATGAATCAATTGAATCTTCCCAGTCATCTCTTAGACCAATATTGATCTAACCAAATAACATTCACTAATCTGTGACCAACACAATGGAGATTTATAAGGAATACTATAGAAGGCCAAAAAAGGATCCAGCTAAATTATAAACTGGTCACTATTGTGACAAGGAAACTTAACAAACCCCAAATGGACATTCCAAGATCCAATAAAGTCGATGAAATATGTATGAGGAATTTCCTTAAATTTTTTTATAGCCCTATCCCTATGTCCATCAATTGGTAGATGGTATTTTTTTATGAAAAAAACCTGATATCATAGTGCCTAGAAGAGGCTTCTCCAAGAGTAAGAAGTTAATCAATGAACTCTTCCATGTAATATAGTATATATAACTACATCCAAATAAAAAATCAATTTCACGGAGATATTTCCCAACTCCTCAACTTTGGTTGTATCTAGAATGGGTAATAAGTTAGCCGATTTCATCAACCTATTGATCAAAAACCATATCACATTATTTTCATGAGTGTTACATGAAAAAACAAACAAAAAACCATAGATTTTATTAGTAGTTTCATGTAGGCACTAGATGTGGATGATGTATACTCAAAGGTCTTGAGTACTAAACATTGACACTTTGATAGGTATAATAGTGTGAAAAAAATTCAGAAATTCCCAATCTCATACCTAACCATAAAAATCATCATCAAATGTCATAAAAACTATTTGTGGTACCCTGGTCTACTAACTACAAATCATTAGAGAAATTGACCATTAAAACATTTCTTATTGAAAAAGGAACAAAAAACCAATTTTGAAAAAATAGGATTAACTTAGAAGATAACATCCACTCACTGACCATATCCCCCACTATAAAAAGGGTACCTAATTAAAAAGTATTCACCATCAAGATGTTTTTTCTAAAGAATCATCTCAAGAAGAGGTGTGGTCAAATGAAACTTCCCAGGAGTACACTAGGTTCTTCCTCTCAGACTCCTAAATGAAATTAGGAAAAAGAGACATTAAGTTCCACTATTCTTATGATTCAATCATGTCTTGGTTTTAATGTATCATACTGAAAGAATTGAAAAAGGAATTTTCCCTCTGGGGATGTAGGTAATTTCAAAATAAAATTTTTTCCAGAACACCACACAATTCCTCTAATAGATGATAATTATTCGCATGTGGATTATTTTTTTGGGAACTATATGCTACCTTGTGATCACCCTATATAAGAAGACAACACAAACTTGATCATTGATCATCACAAGAAACCATATAGCCCTTTCCAACCGCTAGAATAATCAACACTGGTGAAAATGTCAAAAGATTTTTTTTGTTCAAAAAAGGAACTCTAAAATATATAAGTCAAAAGGATATTCACTTAATTTTGAGTGAGAGTAGTCATCAGATAATCCGAATATAAGAAATCCTTAATAAACCATTGATCATACATCGTAAACCCAAGATGCTATTTATCTCAAAAACACTATGTGGTTACTCCCATGTCAAAATAGATTTTATCTCCCCATGATAAATTGAAATACCTTGTTCATAGACCACATGTACCAATAATATCACTTCCCATATTCAAAAATCACATTTTTATACCTTATTAAATAATCATTGATTTATTGTCATTTATAAAACTAATCTAAGATGACACACATGATCCTCCTCATATCAATAGTAAACCTGGATGTCATCCAAAAATACCTAGATGAATGTTTAAAGACACTCCTGGATGATTATATTTATCAATTACATAAATAATTCATGGGATTACGCCAGGCTAAACAGAATGAAATATAACTCATAATGCCTATACATGATTTTGAGGGTAGTCTTTAGAATGTCAGATATATTTATTCGCAACTGGTGATAACCAGATCAATGATAAATCTTCAAGACCCACCTTATCCACATAAAATATTAAAAAATATCATCAATATTTGGTAATTGATAATTTTTATTCACTATAAATATATTAAGATTATGATAATAAACATTAAGGAAAAGCGTTACCCCAACTTTCTACAAAAAGAGAATGTGTTCCACCCATAGTGACATAGTTGGTAATATAAATATATAATCATAATGATAATACAAAATATTCTTTAACTCTTTAAAATAAGACTATGCATATAGTATGAAGGAATAGACACTGGTTGAGTACCATACACTAAATCAATAGAAAACACTACATCTCTTAGTGGTAGAAAACCATATAAATTTGAAGTAAAAACATCAGTAAATTTTAAAAAAATTATAGGGAAATAATCAAAAAATATTCAGACTCTAAATCCAAAAAATAGATATCACATTCCCAAACTCTAGATGAGAAAGGTTGGTTCTACGCAACTACAGGTCCCATTCTCCCTGAAAAACATAGCACACACCATTAGGTCTAGTAAAGGTGACCCATTGCATATAATAGTAAATTCATTCCATTTGAAAAAATAGCCAATCCATCCTAAAATGACTTCAAGAGGTTTCATGACTATACCTGAAATTTCTTTATATGCTCGATTTATGATAGAGAGAAAACACTAGAAGGGAAAAAACCGTTCTCTCTCTTCATTCTGAAGGCTGTTGTAATATCCATAAGATAAGACAAAATATCCATATGATTATTTAGAATATCTAAAACAGCCATTGATTTAAAAAATTGATATACAATAGTGTCAAATAAAGAAATAAGTAAAGATAAAGATATGTTTATGGTACCTCTCATAGTCACTTGATTTGTATCAGCCTCTTCTAATGACTTTTCCACCACATAAAACAGATTTATTTAGAATTCATGTAAATTTAAATATTCATTCATAATGAAACTGGGTGTACTATAGTACATTTAGGTGTTTAGGATCCTGTTTGACTATAGAAATCTATAAATGAAATGGAAATTTCTTTTTAGGTTTCCCGAGAAACCAAAATAACTACGGGTTTTTGGTTCCTCTGTATAAACAAGTATCAAATGCTCAACATTTCCACACCAGAAGAATGTAAAAAAAGAATCTTAGAGGAACTAAAGGAGGTATGAAGTATTCATCAAATTTAGTATCATAATGATACTCATTACACTTCTTATTTTCATTAAATTAACTTATAAAAAATTTAACGAGAGAAAAAATAACTCCCATTTACCTTGAATTACCAGCCCAATCAAGCTCAACCATCAATTTATTATCTAATAAATCATCATATGAATGAATATTAGTAAGATACATGGAGAATAAATATTAGTTTAGATACCCATGTCATTCCTTTTAACTTTGATCTTCTCATTTGATACAATCTAATATAAAAACAACACGAGCTTAGAAAAGTGGTTCACATACTCTTTCATTGTATTCTCAGCCCACTCTAGGATAAAAAAACTGTAGCCATAAATAGTTCCATATATTAGTGATTTAATACTCAATGAATCTAAATCGAAATTCATCTAATTCCAATACTTAATGCTTCTTCACTCTCAGCATAGAATTACACCATATCCCTCTAGGACCGTCTGAATTCATGGAATCACACATTATGTTAATAGCATTGGGTGTTTACAGTTAGATAAAAATAATCTCTATCATTCCTAATCAGTCTTCTACCTCTCGAGGATCACTATTTCCATGGAATGAAGGCCTCTTCAGTGAATTTTTTTTTGATAACTATTCCATGATTTATCCTTTTAAGTTCCAACAACTAGAGCCTGAACGGGAATGGGTGAAAGTGCCCATCCCATAGCTTAGAAAGCACACACAATAATCTCAAAAAGAATATATTCAATGGGAGGATGTTCACAACGTGGTTCAATATCATCATCCTTCAATGTTAAATTTAAAATTATTCTTAGAGGTATAATGATTCACAACACAATTAGACTACATTGTAGCCATCATAAGATTACTGAGATCAACAAATCAAACAAGAGAAATTGGTATATCAATCCAATAAGATTAAATATCAATATTTATATTTCAACATAACCAAATTAAAATCATGTAAAATACTAGAATTAGATTAAATAATTTCTCAAAAAAAATTACAACCCATGTTGACTTAAGTCTTTTTACAATGATACGCTGATAATGGTCCATGGACTCACTAGAAACCACCTCATATATCCAATGAAGACATACCAAAAACATATTGACATGAAATAATGATGTGTAACCTATACCTTTACTATCAATTTCCCTGAACTAGCCTAAATACCACTGCAACTTGATACCTGAGCCTACATTCACATAGATCAAATGGATTTCTTTAACCCCATAGGTTGGGAAGTAGCACATGGAAATAAACACGATCAAATAAGGAATGATTTTTTATTAAATAGGGGAATGTAAAATATTAAAATTCAAAATGCCAAACACTCTAAAAGAAAATGAACCAGAAAAAACAAGTATAATAGTACCCAATAGACCGATAAACATCGCAAAAAATACATTATCCCATGATGTAATCATCAATAAGATAAAGTCCTTAAAGACCATGTATAACCAGTGGACACTATCTCTTCCAGTCACCATCAAAACATAAATTTCCAAAGGATTATGAAATTTCACGACCTCCATGTGGTTCCTTCCATTTTCGAGGACATGGGAAAATATAATCTTCAAAAAAACATAAGGAAATGGTAGGTTCTATGCTATAAAGACTAGTAGGATCCCACCAATTGTTCCATAATCAATACACTAAAATTTTACTATTTATGATCACAATTTAAGTAAAACAAGGAATAGAATTACATTTTCATATTGGAATCCAAAACATTCTTTAATTAAATTATATGAAATGTATATCAAAATATCTTTCAAACGTGATTAAATTAACATTTTATGTTAAATATTTTATAAAATTTATTTTTACTGAATAAAAAATATCAATAATCAATGTAACATATAATAAATTCAAATATCATAGAAAATCACCATGATAAAAGACCCATGATATGTTAGCTCTTTAGAAAATAAGACCCTCACACATCTTATAATGATATTGTCTGAAGTTATTTTTCCACAAAAAAATACACCCTAATAGGGGAAACTATAGCAGGAATTCTACACCTTAATAGGGGAACCCATCATGGGTTGTCAAGATGAAGTTTTTTATTGTAACTGTTGTCATCATCAATCCATTGTTAGAGAGTCAACATCCAAGCGTTCTTGTCCCAGTTACTAGAAAATACCCCAAATAACACATTCTTTAAAAAATAATCAATCAAATTGGTAATAAATCATTTCAAATTTTTTTATAATATATTTTCCTAATTTTAGTTTTCAACATGATTTCTATTTTAAAAAATAAATATCATGTCTTCGTCATTTCATGTCATTTCAAATAACTTTTCAATTTAATCCATTTTCTCAAGATCGACATCAAATCATTTCAAGAAATTTATTTCCAAATAAATTCAAAATTTCTCCTAGATCCACCCCACAATTTGAATTCAATTCAAATTGGGGTATTTCTCAATTTCTATTCACATTTCAATTGGGTGATCAACTCATATAAAATCGATTTTGTTTAATAATTTTAAAAAATAAATTCAAGTTCCCAATCACATGGAAAACAATAATGAACATTCTATATTAATTACACACTTTCTCTAGGACTCACCAACAAATAATGACAGAATGGAATATCTTGGAACATAACCTAGAATCGTGAACTAGAAAAATGTAGTTTTGATATATCAATTACACGGTGATCTATCAAAATCAATTTGTGATTGAAAAAGAGACCATAGGAAAACACATGAGTAGATATTAAATTTTCTTGAGGAGATTGAATGAGATCAAATCCACTTCGATCTTCCATGAAAAGGGTTTATGGGATCCAAAATCACATATATGGAGCCTCAAAGGATGAAAAAATCATGTTAGGGTCGAATGAGGGGGATTATGTGCAATAAATAAAAAAATTATCAAAGGAATTTTTTCTTATTATAATAATATCACATATTATAAATCCCCTAAAATCACATAGATACCATAAAAAAAGTGTTATAAATGAATAATTAATGGAAGAAGAAGTATTTCTATAAGTTAAGAAACTAATTTCGATAAAATAAGAACATAACCTTAGGAAAGGTAATATGAATCTTATGAATAGGAAACCAGCCAAATTATTAGTAACCACACAAATGATAGTATAAATAAAATTTAGGTATCTCATAAATAAAATCATTGTACAATTAAATCATTGTATATGTAAATAAATGTTTTAAAAAATTTAATTTAGTATTAGTATTTTTGTAAGTCATTAATATATAATTACAATTTTATTAATACATTAATAATTAAAAATTATATTAATTTTCATAAAATTTATTAATAATACAATTGTTGATGTCTTATGATTTGCGGATAATTTTACGAGTCCTTAGTATATTTTCAAATTGTTATAAAAGCAATTATAATTCTAAATTCTATATTTTCGATGTACATGATGATTTTATTTAAAAGTTTAAGTACTCATATGTAGAAAAATTATTTTCATAAAATGGAGACTATTTTTGAATACTACACATCAAAAAAAAATTAGGGTTATTTTTTTGGGATTTTTCTGAATACATAAATTTATGGAGAATAGTGAAATACAATAATTTACGGTATATATACATTATAAGGTAACTAAACTATTCATTGTGTCGTCACTGATTTTAGAACCATTTTTTAGAAATCACATGATATAATTATATTATTTTTTCCGAGTAATATACACTATTCATTGTCTTGAAAAAATAATAAACTAATGAATTGAATAATAAGAAAATACTCTTCTCTTTCACTTTAAATACAACCCCTCACACCCTCTTCTCCTAACACCTATCAATCCATGAGCCTTTCCTGAACACTACCAAATACACTTATTTATCCCCTACCCCGCATCCAATATCTCTTGGTAACATCAAATTACCAATCTTATTTTCCTTGAGGAGGATTTCTAAAAGATAATTTAGGAGGTAAATCCTCTCTCTTTTTCTTTTAATTTCCTTTCTATTTCATTTATATTATCATTTACTTCTCACCAACCGTCATAAAAATGGAATTATAACTCCAGTAAGTTACATATACTGTAAATATATCATGCTAATGGAAGACCCATCATTAAATTCCTCCCTCTCACTATTTTATTATAAAAATGAAATTATCTCTCGTGATGTATCAATTTTCCGACGTCATGGGTGATGCAATTTAATTTTAATTAAATGCCTTCAATGATGTTAATAAAATACATAAATGGTTAAAAATATATATTAATGATTATTATAAACCCATTTTATGTTATTTATCTATCATTTATACATAATAAAAAATTATAAAACAAAATGAGTTACTTTTGATCGAAACAAATGAAAAAATTAACATTAAATGATCATCATTATCTTTTATCTAATTATCCATCCTCATTTTATATAACAAAATTATTTATAAGATAATTTTTTTTTTAATATCATCAATAATATATAATGACAATTATGGATATTTATCCTCATTTTACTGAAACTTCCATTCATGAATACAAGTGAACCGATTGTGAAAATTACGAAAATGAATGCTCTTAAACAATGAAATTAAAATCTATAACTCATCAAAAGTACTATAAATAAACTTAATAAAACTTTTTTTAATCATATTCATGTATAAAGGTTCTTTACTTGTTAATTTTTTAATCTAATGTTATTATATAAGATATTAATGTGATTAGAGCATTCCGACACAAGTTAAGGGGAATTATTATTCTCAACTCTCTTTCTTTGGGGTTTCCCTATTTCACACCCTTTTTAGTACGAATATTCCTTAAATATAATTTCATTATCATTATCATACATTTTAAATTATATTAATAGTATCTACTTGAGTTTATGATGAACACAATGTTTTCCAAAAAAACACTTCTTTATAAAAAAACACATGTTACTTCTTAATATTATTTCTTCCCCACTCAAAGTTGATGATTCAAGTATGTTATTCCCTATTCAATTTTAGAACCCAATTTTTATGAATGTATTCTTATGAAATTAAAACCATCCCTTTCCATGGGTTATTTTTTGATCGATATATTTTATATGTGTCTGGCCTGATAATGTAAATGATATGATGTGATGGGTTCACTCAGAATTATATAGAGCAATTTAAATGTTATGATGTGATAGGTGCACCTGGAATTACATATCACTATAATACATCAGGTAATGTGATGAATCATATTAAATGAGTAAAATATGTATGAATATTATGCTATCATTGTTCATAAATTTTTAGAGTTGTAAACCACTATGACATGATGGTTCACTCTTATAAATTCCCACATTCTAGGCATTTTATTAAAAATTTATATCATTATTAGGATCCTATGACTATGTAATGATGATAATGATTATAAAAATCCAATGATATATTGTTCCATCTTATTATCTATCCTTTTACCTAGATTTTAGCTCACCCATTTTTTATGTATATCCTCTGGTGATTGCATGTACTAATGTGAAATAAAGGGCCAATAAGAAGATAGTGAATAATGAATTAAATAAATGTTTGTGTTTTATTTTGTAAATGTTATGTATGGTCCAAATTTTTCCATGAAACTAAACCCATTTTATCCTTGTGGTTTAATGATTTTAGGTTTTTTTATTTAAAATGATGTAATAACATCTGTATAAAAAAGTTGGGTCTTATATTATGTATCATAAACCATGGGTCAATGAATTTAATTAATTTTTCGGATAAATTGGAAACCATGCACATAGTTTTATGGGGGGGGGGGCGGTTTAATAGTGGGAAGAAACAAGTTCCCAAACAATGTTCTATTATAGTTCTTCTATTTGGTGTGAAATGATTTTCAAAATGGTTAAACTAAAAATTCTCCAACCATGTATTTCCTATTATCATAGGATTGTGCTGTCTAGAGTGGTGGGCACACCATTTTGGAAAACCAAGTTCCTCCTTCCACTGGATATCAAATGGGAACACTAATTTCTAGGAAAAACCACAAGTTTTCCAATAACATTATAAAAAATCTACATAGTATAAAGAGTATAAAAAATTCTATAAATTCTACCCAAATTATTCCAAAACAGGACCCAACCAATGGGGAAACAATAAAAGGGTAAATGAATACATGAAATAAGGAAATTGAATGTTACAACACATTTATAGACTATATATATATATATGTATTACTATCTATTACCCAAGGCATGAGACCAAGTGGCCCATGAATAAACTAATAAGGGTCTTATAATCCTAATAACAATAAATAACCCTAGCATTCAATCATGGATTAGGAGAACTGTGCCCGAAAAACCAATAAAGGGGAATGAATCAACATGTCTATCAACCCAATAATAATTTTAAACCTCATGTACAAAATATTAGAACAAGGTAGTATGAAGAATCATTTATAATGAACCTAAAGAATGTACCTCTATTAATCCAGTTAAATATCATGATCAATTCAATTAATATAACAACAACCCACTCCGAGAAAAATATGGCGAGTATAGTAATGGTGCACCCACAAAATCATTGGGAGAATCCTCAGAATCACATAGGGAGAGTTTAACCATCATTGAGAGTAAAAAGAATATCATGAGATTTGTGTAATTCCACCCACATGATAACATCATATGTGGAAAGTCATGTATACCAATCTCAACAATATATGAGGAGCATCATGTCCCACTTCCAATATAGAAAAGAAATTATTCCTCCTTCTAGAAGTATGTATGATAATCCCAATAATATAACAATCGATAAAAACCTCATTATTTGGTCATAATTAGTACCTCAAGGAATCCCAATCATATATAACATTGTATTAGATTCATTTTACAAAATACTGGAAAGACCCAATGGGAATCAGGACTGTATAAACAATAACTAGGTGAGTATATAAATAAAAATGTGAGGGGAGATAAATTCCCAAACCCACCACTAATTTTACCACCTATATGGATTAGTTTTTTGGTATGGGTTCTAAGGTGAAAACGGTATCGTCTCTACCCAAAGTCATGATGAACTAGCTTAGGTCTAGTTAACCGCTGAGGGTCCCACATTTTCCTCTATGTTAAGAAACCAGATAAGCATCCAAGTAAAGATCATTTATGTCAACACAAAAGAAAAGGAATATCACTTGGGATCTTAACAAGGAGTAAGAAAATGGAGGTATTCTATATGGGATCATATTGGACTGATCATAAGTGGTGGAATCCTAGAGGGGACCCTTAGACCAAGTGATAGTCTTATGTTGAATTAAGAATGTAGTTAAAAGGGGTTGTTAGTGACCCCAGTCATTCAATGTTTTAATTCCAAAAAATAAACTAATTAATCATTACATTGAAATAAATCTAAAATATTGGTGTCACGCATAGGGGAATTCCAAAGCATGTACATACTACTATTCACATGCATAAACATAGGTCATGTATGATAGATCACTATCCTTTTGGAATATTTCCATTTATTTTTCCAAGGGTTTACATTAGCTTCAAAATGCCATCCTAGATCATTTGGATGTGAATGGTCCCATATCAAAATTAAAACATAAGAATTAATTAATTATAACAACTATAATTAGTTAATTAATCTTAATAGGATATATGTAATTAATAAAAATATCAATAAATCTTAAAAATAAAAACTTCACCAGTAAGTACCATTACATCTAAATCGCAAACTAATGATCTCCTATAACATGTGACACATCAAATGAATTTAATTGGGTATGAGACACAAGAAAAAACATAAAAACCCATTAAAAAATATAACTTTAGCCTTAAAGAAATAAAAATTCACCAAACCAATGTACACCAATGAAATGAAATGCAATGAAGTGAAGACATCTTCTCAAGTCACCCTCTTCCCAGGAAAAGTGAAATCCATATCACATGTATCTGATTACACCATTCAATTGTGTAATTATGACTAAAACCCATAACCAATGAATCAAATCTTAGAGGAAGAATAAAAAATAACTCAAAAGAGGCTAATAAATTCCTTGGATTACTTTAAGGCTTCTAAAACATCATACAAAATCCAATATTGAACATGGATGAGGAAGAATTACCATGGAGGAAGGGATATGGGGCCAGGTACATGTGGGAGAGATCCTAGGTGTAATGGGGAATAAAATATGGGTAAAAATACTTAAGGGTATAATGGTAATAATATTAATTTAACCATTTTTATTGGGCTACATAGTTTGACTATAAAATTGGACAAACTATGTGCCAACTATGAAGTTGGCACTACCTAAACACCACACCTCATGATCATGTATGTCACATGGGTTAATAGACAATGCGTTAACAATGAAACATGTTTGAAATAAACTTGAGGCACCCACATAGTTTTCACTAACCTACTGAACAATTTTCTAGGCCTATGCACCAATACTGATTGGGCCAAATAGTTGAGATGCATGGTTTACACTAACTGTGCACCCTAAGATTCATGTTTCCAAAACACTAGTTCAATCCCCAAACCCTTAGGATGATCCAGAAAACTCTATTACATATTCCAAGACATATTCCACGTTTAAAAACATTATTAAAATACATTATATCTATTAGAATTTTGTTCTAAACCTCTTATGACAAAAATCAACCCCTCTGTAATAAAAAATTCAATTTCATTATAATAATTTTCAACTCTATAATGATGAATGTTAGAGCCTCTCCACTATAAAAATTATAATCAGTGGGAGGTATTGGGGAAATAATGAAAGCATCACATGTCCAACCGAGGTCATGATGTTCCATTCAAAGGATCATGTTTCATTTCACAAACACCCAATGCACCTCCAAGTACCCCTATAATAATACGAAAATAAATCTAATAGCACACCAGCCAAAAATGATTTTTTCTAATGATACATAAATACAATAATTAACCTAGCCCTTCTATCCTAATAAGTGATCATATTTTTATCTCATTCTAAAACAACCTATATCACAATTAGAAATAGGTTTTTTCATTCAATGGAAAATTATGATGGAGGGAACTTCCCATGTTAGACTTTCTTATTAGAGAATGCATCGAGCATCCTAACAATTAATTTGAAATTTTTTTCACCTTGAAACACCCAATCCCACATGAGGAAACTTCTCGTATCCCTATATTTGACTTAAATATTAAAATATTGATCGACCAAGCTCAAACTAGTTGCAGCAGTTTTTCTTTGAAAATAAATGTCCAACATTATGTTTCACCCATGTCACCCCAACAATATGCTAATTATGGTTCCTTTATCACCACATAGAACCATTATAAGAAAATTATGTGAAACCACATCCATTTGACTAATTTTGAAATCAATCATCTTAAATAAGTGATGCATCATGATCAATATATTTCAAAATCCATTATCCCAATGTGAACCTAGTTTTCATTGAGAACGCTTAGCAAATATTATATCCAACTCTTGATGAATTATTCTAGATGAATGATCCCCGATCATAATATATATCTCTTCTATATCAAAAACATAGTATATAGCTATTCCGAACCAATGGATCATAAAAATCTAACCCAGATTTGATATATATGCTCGAACTCTACCCAATTGTATATTCAAAACAATACCTGAAATTTAATTTGAGAACCACCTATAAGTTGTTTCATTTATCCAACATCATAATAAATAAAAAAAAACTATCCAAAATTCAGTCTCATTGTCCCGTAACTGTTTCCACATGAGGTTCAGAAGATATCATTTATCATGCCACTTTCCACCAAAGGAGTATCATTATTATGAAACCAATGAAATGAATTCCCAATCATAAAAGACTGTGACCCATCCACCTACAAAATTTTTGACTGAAAAGGATAAGAATTATATTATACCTGATCAATAATAAAAATGTCACCCATTTACCATTCCCTCATGATGAAAACGGTTACATGGGGTTTGTTGAAAATCAGTTGATAATCGTGGTTACCACCCTAAAATTAACTATTCCATAGTGAACACATTATTAATTACCTTTTTACCTTTCCCCCATAACCACTCCTAAGTATTTCCTTTAATAAAATCATAAAAGGATATTTATTTAGCATGGAATATAGCCAATCCTCTCTCAGAATTATCAGTATGATACCGAGATATGGGATTGATTATCTCTAATCTTGGTGTACACTATGATTCCATTGATATATGTGTGTTGGTCCAAGAACATATCATCACATTAAACTGGGATGAAATTTCATTTAACCAACTCCTAACACCACATGTCCTAAAAATGTGTGTCTGCATCCAACCATGGGCCAGTCGCCTCATGAAAGCTGATGTAATCTCATTGTATCCTTTACCAAGGATGGAAATTCTTATTTTATTACAACTATTAGGAGACCATGCCTAAAAAAGATATTTAGGACCATCGTTTCAGAACTAATACATCGACACTCACATATTTCATGATTTAAATAGTACAAAAATAAACCTATGCATAACATTATTACCCAAATCAAACTCCCATGAGTTATCCATTATATGTCTGGATGAAAATGATACTTGACACATCTGTCTAAACAGGATAGAATCTCCTTTTTTACTCCTCCCCAAAATTTAGAACTCCATATGTTCCAAAATTGATTTCATAAGCACCCATCACATGATGTTGTTTTACAAAAAAAATGTTTCAAACACATTACTATTTATCAGTAGGTCCGGACTTCTAAAAAATCATTCCTGTAAAACATAGTTTGAAACACAAGCACCCCGGTTGAATTACTAGGAACAAATGGCATCAACTCGAATATATCTCCAAACTCAAGTAGATGACATGCATCAGTTACATAAAAAGTTTACTACTATGATCTCCACCTTAAAGGGACCAATAAACAAGATAAAACTACTCTTGTAGGATTACCATGATAAAAAATATTATAAACCTAAAATTATATAAGTCACAAATAAGAGTCTGTTTGTCTCCCACATAGTCCCATTGATTAGGTCCCATATCTATGTAACTAGGTCTAACCACCTAGCCTTCTGTTTAGTCTATAACCAAGGTTATATCACATGAGGCATCATCCACACACCCATCTTAACAAATGCTATCAAACACACCAATCCTCCCTTTCTAAGGGAGGTGTGGAAAACACGACCTACAAGGGTCAAAACCTATCAACATTTTTACAGTTATATTTTTTTCAATTTCAAGTTATAGAGGAAAAAACCAACTAACTTTTAATTTGAAACATATTTAATGTCAAATAATTTATAAATATGAACTTAAAGAAATATTATAATTACATCAATTACAATGAAACAGCCTAAGAGGGACCAAATCCTCACTTATAATCCCCATGAGGGACTTCCCCCAAGAGTACCATGATACTAATATAGAAATGAAATATGAACTTTTAATCATTAGGTATCCATATAAGGTAATATCTAAACGTGGTTTTAGTTCACTATAAACATTTAGGTATCTATGTAAATATAAAAATTGACATCACTGGATGAACTAAAAAGAAGGAATCAACTCTCTGAATTTAACTACGAGGGACCAAATTATATGAACATCATCACCTCAGTGGTCCATGTCATATCAGAAGTATGAAATTGAGTTAACTGTAATTCCATTCCCAGATATATGGTAAAATAATGTATAGTTGGTTACTAAGACTTTAAATAAATGAACCAAAAAACAACAACAAGGGGTCCAAAACATGGTCTCCCTATTCCATATTAACCTAATAGGGTCACTATAGGTCCCATTAATAACACTAAATCATATTCTTCACCATCAAACATTTCACCATAGATTCACATACACTATCATTAGAAGATAATATAAATGAAATTAAAATCAATTGTATAGAATAAAAAAATTGACCCAATACAAGATGAAACCATTTAGATTAAAAAAAATTAAAATTTTCCACTATCATTAGTAAAATCACACACTAGTAGTCATATAACATGTTGGACCTAGGTGCCAAATATGATGCATGAGATTCCACTTTCCTTTATCATCAATGAGTAAAAACTAATCAATAGAATATTCTTAATCGTGGAGATATATAAAATCATCAATGGTCTCTCACAAATGTGATGAGAGACATAAATCCCTAATATTTCAAAAACTCCTCACAAAATGTGTCTCACTCAAAGGGAAAATCATATAAACTATAACATCAGATATCCATTAAAAAATCCTATATCATTGTAAACTAAGACTATTAATTGAAACTAATTTTATCAACACACAATTATGATGTCCATCACAGGCTCCAACAAATTCTTAATACTCTATTCTACCATATCCCAATGTGTAAAAAAATATGAAAAGAAACACCTATAACTAAAATATGAAATATAACTACTCAGATTCAACTAATTAGGTGAACCAACCATGTTCACCACATGGCTTCAAGAATTTCAATCCAAATGATAGAGGATGCCATCAAGAAGTGAGTACCTAAGGAATTTTATTGCAGACAAAATGACCTCATATTAGAGTAACTTATGGAAATAACCAGATATAATCCATAAAATTAAGAATCATAGTGCAGAAGAAGAAAATATAATCAAGGGTGCAGTCATAAATGAAATATAGTAAAGGCCGAAAAAACCATGTCATACATCAACACTGAACACTCATTATGTTATCATATATATAAGTGTAAATAGAAGAAATAGAAATAAAATTACAATGATCTACTATGTACATTGAGGCATACCACATACCTAGCTTCGTGTATATATCCATTCCATCTTGCTCGATTAGTCATGAGCCATAGCCCATCTTGTACTTACTACCAAGTGAATATCTACTCGAGTACCCTAGTGTAATCGAAACTCGATTAGGGTGTGATTAAAAAACATAGTATGGTACCTCCACCATTATTCTATATATATCCATTCCATCTTGCTCGATTAGTCATGAGCCATAGCCCATATTTTACTTACTACCAAGTGAATATCAAGTATACACACACACACATATGTTTGTATATATATATATATATACTATATATGTATACACACACACACACAAACTCATAGACACAAACAGATATATATATATATATGTGTGTGTGTGTGTGTGTGTGTGTGTTACTATACATGAACGAAGGCATGAAACCAATGAATCCTTAAATAACCTCATAAGGGTCTCATAAACATTAAAATGGATAATAGACCTGGAATTAAGTCAAGGATATAGAGTGCAAAGCTCAACAACGAAATCAAGGGGTGTGAAATCACCTATCCAACAACCAAAATATTATGTGAAACACAATTTCCAACATCCTAAACAAAGGTTTTGTGAAAAATAACTTCCAATGACCCTAATGTAACACCCCATGCTTCCATAATACACTTCTCTTTGAATAATACCGTAGTGTGTGTTGTACGCAACTTCGAGTTCTAACACACACCAAATCCAATCAAAGTAGCCGTTATGAATAGTAATAACTAATTTTTGAAATTCTATAAATTTTATCTTTCCAAATGGACTTCGTTTTTGGATTTGGAATATCGAAATTAGCCTATGTTGAATTTTTTGGTATTTTTCAGAGAACTTCCAATTTTTTTATGATTAGTGAAAAATACTAAAAACAAAATTTTTAAGAAAAATAATTTATAGTGATAAATTATCCTATTGAGTGGTATTAAAGTGTAATTAGAATATATTTTTACCATTTTATCCAATGGTGGTTATTATAATTAATTTCACTTTGAAATTTGACATAAACAATTGTCAATATTTTGATATATATTATTTCTTAAAAACATGATATTTGTTGTGACAGCGGGAATTAATTATAAAATTAATTATTGAAAATTATATTTATGGAATTTTATAAAATAGACAACATTTTTGAATTCAGAATATAAATTATCGCTTAGGGTGAATTTTGGCATTGTTCTGAAAAATATCAATTTTTGATGAATAGTGAAACCACTAAGTGGTAGTTAAAAAACGGATTTTTCGTTTAAATGAAACATTACCACTTCTGTGATTTGATTTTCAAAAATCCGACATACATGGTTTTCATTAGGAAGTAAAATGTAGTTCAATGAGATTAAAATATTTTTTGGTGAATAGTAACTTTTAAGTTTAATTAATCGCGTTTAAAGGTAATTTGTGAAATTTAAAGTAAAAATGATATTATAAAAATATGAAAATACCTTTAAACTTGTCCTAACTCTATTTTATCAGTCATGGAAAACCAAAACAATCCATGGGTCAACTTGGGGACCCCATGGAGCCACTTTGGTAGGAAAATGACATTAAAAACGTTTTATTTAATGTTAAAATAAAAATGTCACAAACATGAGTTCTTTTACTAAAACAATTTTTAAATGGGGTTATACAAGTCATATTTTTGACTATAAATATTCATTATAAATCTAAAATTATTTCCTACATCATGATTTTTTTTTAATTTTTAGACATTAAATAAATTAAATTATTTATGACACCATGATGATGCAACGATTACCTCATTAATTTACGATTTTAATAAAATAGAAGGATAATGTAAAATCTAAGAATTACACTTGTCCAACGTCTATTGGATGAGTATATTTCGAACCCTTATCACCGTAGACTCGAAATATATAAGTGTGGGACCTTTAAAATCTGAAACTCATTATATAATAAAGTAACATTTCATTACTTTCCAATAGTGCCCCTGCTCTCCTCTTATAAAAGGCCCCCACCACTACCACCTTATTCACACCATCAAAGCCTTTTGTCTCGGCCAAACTCTGCCAAAATCCTCTCTCAATTTCCCTCTCTTAATCATAGAAGCCTCAATTTGGGAAGAAGTCTTCCCAAGGAAGCCTTTGGATCAAATCAAAAAGAGTTACGCGATTTTAAAGGTAGTGTTTTCTCTTGTGTTCTTATGTTTTATTTTGCTTCTCCAAACACCTAAACTCTTTTTATTCATTTCTTTTGTAACAAAACCAGTATCCTAAATATACTTTGATGTTGTTATGATAGTTATTTGATTTAAAATTACACACACCTTCGTCTAATGGTTAAAGAACATACTGTTTCTGTGGGTGGTGAAATACTGCCTCATGAAACGATGATTGTTCAATATTCTTTTAACACCTCTAATGGTGGACATTTTGATGACACTATTTTCATATATGATATATATATTATGTTTATGTTTTCCTTATTCTTATTTATTTCTCATTTATGGAATAATTTATAATTTCCATTATGGGTAAACGCAATAATTTCATTTTAGGAAGTGCGGACTACAACCCCTCAAAGTGATTTGAATCGTTAATGCCATATGTGGGATGTAGAAAGGATAGAGTAAATGGTATTATACATTATATTATAGTGGAATTATATTATACCTTTATATAATTATAACTTCATTCCATTAAATACGAAATAGAAATGAAAGTAGATTTCATGCGTACGTACGACTTATCGTCTCCATGAACAGTGCATTTCATTTCTTACCTCTAAATGTTATGTAAAATTATAAATGAATGTATATACTGGATATATATGATGTATATGACATATAAATCATGAATATAATTATTAATATAATGGATATTTTACCACATCAACAACTTGGAATTTGAAAAAGTTTATTTTTGACTCAAGTACCAAAGATCGACAAAATGACCGTTATTAACATAAATAATTACATAATGTTCATAACATGGTAATAAGTGATATAAAAGGGATAATGAACTTGAAAAATGTTCTTAAGAAAATATAAATTAACTCTAGTTTATTATTCAGGAGGTTAAAGAGTGGTCGAGTCAAGTCGGACACGAGGTAAGGGAACTTCTTAACCCAATTTCCATTCTTTGGGTTAATCTACTACTTTGAAATTATGGAATGATATTATTATGTCGTATCTTGTATTTGTACTTTCTTTATGTGTACTTATAGTTAATACACATAATAGATCTATTTTATTTAAAAAATGTTCTTTGTAATGGACTTCATCTAAATCTCCTTTCATTGAGGCATATTTTGTTTTATACACAACCTTCTTTTATACGGTGTATAAACCCATTTGACTAATATGTTTATTCAAAAGGAATAATTTTATATAAAGAATTTTAAAAAACGAAAAAAGGATTGTTTTTTTCTTACGTATGCGGTGACAATGACTTCTCTACCGCCGTGACTATTATTTGAGTTTCGGATTCCTCTATAAGCCATAACTTTTTTTAAATGAAAAATAAATACCAAGATTTATTTTTCTTTTATTTTGGTATTGAAAATGGTTTTGAAAGTGTTTTTTACTATATCAATGTGTTGTATTGATATCCAGTGATTAAATGTGAAAATGTTATGTTTCATTTATGCATGTTTTATGTTATACGATGTTGTTATGGTTTATGATATGTTTAAACCTGTTCACATGAGGAATGCATTAGACTTAATAAGTGACGGGTGGAGCCCAATATAGCTCATCGATGCATCGGTAGGTCTCATGAGACAAACTAGTGTCTTTGCACGAGGCCTTGACAAAATCTTATTTGTGGACTTGGCACGAGGCCTTGGCTACGTGGTTATGATAGTCTGGCATTATGCATTCCATCATTATGAGAGTGGTTATTGATATTGCATGTGATTATTCGACTAGTAGAATATCCATGTGAGTAAGTAAATGGAATTATTTAATTTTACTTTTTCCATATTATGCTGAAGTTCAAGTTTAAAAAGGCTTTTGTTTTAGTTATACATTTCCTTAAATGTTAATGTTTATTTATGAGAGATTCCGAAATATTGTTATCCTTACTAAGCATCTGAGCTCACCCCTTTCAATGTTTTAATATTTTCCAGGATTTGAAGAAGTATTTTATGAATAACCTGCATGGATAGTCAGAAGAGGATATGAGTGTGGACTATGGAGACTTTGTTATTGTAATTTTTCACTTTATGATATAATGTAACATTTATGAATGTATCTAGTGTTTACAAGGCTACTAAACTAATTGGTCTTTCGAGACTTGATCTTTTGTGATCATGAAAATGTTACACAATAATGCACCGACTCTGGGTAACTGGGGTCGGGGCGTTACAGTTGGTATCAGAGGCAGTTTAGTACTAACCTTGGAAGCTATATTTAGATAAACTTTGATGAGATCACATAGCCTAAAGATAGACTTTGAGGATTAGTATAGAAGAACTTCCTAGAATTTTGGTATTATAGAGATTTTGTGAACTTTCGGAGAAACACATACCTCTCTGGATTAGAGCAGGTAGAGGCGGCTCTGGCACAGATGTACTTAGTGGTAAAACCCAAAAACACTACATTGAGCTAGACTCGAACGGGAACTGGTGCACGACAACGGGCCTTGCTGCACTCCTGGTGACAACACTCCCGGGGGATATACTTAGGATAATTCTCATTTTCTTTAAAAACCATTATGAAGGGTTTATGATTATATACTTCCTCAAAGAAAACATTTCTTTTTATGATTACAGATTATATCCATAAATAGTTCAATTTATGTTAAGTGTTTTATAAGTATGGAATTATGTATTTTAATTCATAAACGAATCTAGTTTATGCCATTGTTTAGAAATGGAGCCTAGTGGGAGGAATGGAAACCGTATCAATGCACGCATTCCGTGTAGGGATTTCCCTCCTGCTCAAGATAATTATTGCGGAGCTAGAGATACAAATGGTGCTGATCAACTTATTACCATACTGGGACAACACACTCAGGTTATGAATAATAACCTTACTCGTATGGAGAATCCCGATCTGCAATGTGGAGGATCAATGTTATAATGCTTCATAAGGCAACAACCACCAACATTTAATGGGGGTACAAATCCATTATTAGCTGAGCAATGGATAATCTCCTTAGAGAAAATATTCCATTCCTTGGGGAGTAGCGAAAGGGATAAGGTTATCATGGCAGTTTACCGCCTCACTAGAGATGTCGATAAATGGTGGTCATTGATTCAAAATACAATGGAAGATGAAGAAGTATCAAGTATGGAATGGAGAGAGTTCAAAGATCTTTTCTTACAAAAATACTTTCGACATGACCATCGAGCAGATATGGAAAGGCAATTTCTGAGTATGAGGCAGAAGGAGGATGAGAATGTCGCAAAGTATGAGGCTAACTTTACAAGGTAGAGAGGCATGCTGCAGATTATATCTGTAACCCAAGAAGTAAGATTGATCATTTCTTTTATGGGTTAAAACCATTTCTCCGTTGAGCATTAGTCTCACAAACCTTCTCGTCGTATGAAGATATTGTCTCATGTGCTATCAAGATGGAAAATGAATTCTCTATGTTTTATGACTTTAAAGTAAAGAAAGAAAAGAAGAGATCATTTGATCAATCTGGAAATGGAAATAAGGGGAAGAAGGGAAGAGCTGAATATCAGTCCTGCAGTAAATGTGGAAAGAAACACCCCGGTACTTGCTTGAAGGGAATGGGAGTCTGTTACATGTGTGGTGAAAAAGGCCACCAAGATCATGATTTCAAGGGAAAGAAAGTTGTTGTCAACGTGGAATGTTATAATTTTAGAGAGATGTGGCATTATGAAAATGAATGTCCTAAGCGTCAGGGGAACGTACCTCAGAAGAGGCTAAGGGATCAAGGAAAATCTTATGCTATCACTACTGCTGAGGTTGAAGCTCTGAAAGACGTGGTGGCAGTTAATTTAATGGTTTCCTCAAGTTTAGAAAATGTATTATTTGATTCTAGATCATCCCATTGTTTCATATCTTCCTAGTTTGCTATGAAAATTAGATATTTCCAATTTGATTTAACAAGAGAGTTGTCAGTAAAAACTCATAATGGAAGTATTAGTGCTACAATGTTTTGTGAATCCGTCCCCATTAGAGCACATAACTGTTCTTTATCTGCTGATCTCATTGTCATACCTATGATTGAGTTTGATATAATACTCGGTATGGATTGGATTTCAGACTATGATGCAAATATTTATTATAAGAATAAGGAGGTTATGATTTTTGATGATGATGATAAGGAACACCTTATTTTCAGAGCAGAATTGTCACCACCTAATTCTTATTTAGATCCACCCCCAGTAGCTCAACTAAATTCAATTATTTGGGAGGAGGAGAATGAATTGACTAAGGGCGAGGAATGAAATGTTCAAATAGAGGATGTACCTGTTGTGAAAGAATATAAAGATGTGTTTCCGAAAGATTTACCTGGACATCCTCCAGAACGAGAAGTTGAGTTTTCCATTGATTTAATTCCTGGATCAAGACCTATATCGAAGACCCCTTATAGGATGGCCACTGTGGAATTAGTTGAACTAAAAAAACAACTAGAGAAATTGATTAATAAGGGATTTATTCACCCTAGTGTTTCTCCATGGGGATCCCCTATCCTTTTTGTTAAGAAGAAAGATGGATATATGAGGTTGTGTGTTAAATACAGGGAGATCAATTTTATAACAATAAAGAACAAGTATCCCCTACCACGCATTGATGATTTATTTGACCAATTGCATGGAGCTCAATAATTTTCAAAGATTTTCCTTTGATCGGGATACCATCAGTTGTGTGTGAAGAAGGAAGACATTCCGAAGACAACATTTCGAACAAGGTACGTGCATTACGAGTTTACAGTAATGCCTTTTGGATTGACTAATGCACCCTCTCTATTCATGGATCTAATGAATAGAGTTTTCAAGGAATATCTTGATGATTTTGTGGTGGTATTTATTGATGATATCTTGGTTTACTCCAAAAGCTACGAAGATTATGAAAATCACTTGCGCATTATCTTGAATACTCTTAGAAGGCATGAATTATATGGGATGTTTAGCAAGTGTGAATTCTGGCTTCATGAGATTTCTTTTAGTGGCCATATTGTCTCTAATGATAGAATTTCTGTTGATCCTTATAAGACCATGGCATTCCAAGAATGGCTAGCACTGATGAGTATAACTGAGGTATGCAGCTTTATTGGTTTGGAAGGTTATTATCGACGTTTTGTCCAGAATTTTTCCCGATTGGCTAACCCATTAACGAAGCTCACACGTAAAGGGGTTAAATTTGTCTGGAAAAAAGAGTGAGAAGAATGTTTTGAAGAACTGAAGAGAAGAGTAGTAAATTATCCTATATTGACCCTACCATCAGGGAATGATGGGTTCGTTATTTATAGTGATGCATCAATGAATGGACTTGGTTGTGTCCTTATGCAGAATGATAGGGTTATTTCCTATAAATCATGACAACTAAAAATTCATCAGCAGAACTATCCTACTCAGGATCTCGAGTTAGCTGTTGTAATATTTTCCTTGAAGATATGGATACATTATCTCTATGGTGAAAATGAGAGATATATACTGATCCCAAGAGATTGAAATAAATTTTCTCACAAAAAGAACTCAACATGAGGCAAAGGCGATGGCTTGAACTACTCAAGTATTATGATTGCATGATACACTACCACCCATGGAAGGCAAATAAGGTTGTAGATGCTTTGAGTAGAAAAGATCATGGAGTTTTGAACATGATGAGAGTGGAAAGGGATCCTATTTTCATGGATCTAGTAAAGATGGATATGGGAATCACCATGGATGGTGAAACATCAAAAAAATATCAAATGGTTTCCAAACAATCTTTTCTAGAAAGGATAAAGTGTTCTCAGGATAATGATGAAGTGTTGAAAAAAAATATTAAAGCTGTGAATGATGGGATATTGAGTGAATTTGTGTATGAAGATGGAATTTTGAAATTTGGGAGGAGACTTTGTGTTCCCGATATACCTGATTTAAAGAAGGAATTGTTGGATGATTCTCATAGTTCCAATTTCTCTATACACCCTAGGAGCACCCAAATGTATTGAGATTTAAAGGGACATTTTTGGTGGGACAACATAAAGAGGTAGATTTCTGATTTTGTGTCAAGATGTATAGTTTGTCAACAAGTGAAAGCTGGAAGGCAACTTCCTGGTGGAGTATTGTAACCTCTTCCCATACCTCAGTGGAAATGGGATAATATTACGATAAATTTTTTCATGAGACTACCAAATAATCCTAGAAGAAATGATGCAATATGGGTCATTATTGATCGTCTCACGAAGTCAGCACATTTTCTTGCTATAAGGGAAGATCTACCACTTGAACATCTAGCAAGAATGTATATTAATGAAGTTGTGAGACTTCATAGAGAACCCCTGTCGATTGTCTCGGATCGTGATCCTTGTTTCACATCAATATTCTGGAAAAGTCTTCAGAAGGCCTTGGATAACGAACTTCGTTTGAGCACTGCTTACCACCCTCAAATAGATGGATAATCATAAAGAACTATTGAAACCTTAGAAGACATTTTGAGATCATGCTCACATGACTTTCAAGGAATGTGGTATCAATATTTACCTCTGGTAGAATTTTCCTATAACAATAGCTTCCATTCAAGTATTCAGATGGCCCCATATGAAGCGTTATACGGAAAGAGATGTCGCACACCAACCTGTTGGGATGATGTTGGTGAAAGAATACTTGTAGGCCCAGAACTAGTGGAGGAAACTATGGAAAAGGTGAAAGAAATCCAAAACCACATCAAAGTATCTCAAAGTAGGTAGAAGAGGTATGCCGACAACCGAAGGATGGATTTGGAATTTCAGGTAAGAGATTATGTTTTCTTGAAGGTATCTCCATGGAAGGGAGTTATACGTTTCGGTAAAAAGGGTAAATTAAGTCCCAGGTATATCGGACCCTTCGAAATTCTAGAACGAATTGTGGCTGTAGCTTACCGTTTGGAAATTCCGCCAAGTCTCTCCAAAGTTCATGATGTATTACACGTATCACTGTTGAGAAAATACATGCCTGACCCAACGCATGTACTCACCTATGAGGAATTAGAACTGGAACCCAATCTGTCTTATTGCGAAGAGCCCATCAGGATTCTTGATACAAGAGAACAAGTGCTGAGAAACCGGACGACTCATCTAGTAAAAGTTTTATGGAGAAACCATAAGATGGAGGAGGTAACGTGGGAACCCGAGGAACATAAGAGGAAGAATCACCTGAGTCTTTTTATACCATGATATTATATGAAATTTGGAGGATGAAATTATTTGAGGTAGGGGAGAATGTAACACCCCAAGCTTCCACGGTACACTTCTCTTTGAATAATACAGTAGTGTGTGTTGTACGCAACTTCGATTTCTAACACACACCACAACCAGAGTAGCCGTTGTGAATAGTAATACCTAATTTTTGAAATTTTATAAATTTTATCTTTTCAAATGGACATCGTTTTTGGATTCTGAATATTGAAATTAGACTATGTTGATTTTTGGTATTTTTCTGAGAACTTCCAATTTTTTTTATGAATAGTGAAAAATAATTAAAAACAACTTTTTTAATCAAAATAATTTTTAGTGATAAATTATTCTATTTAGTGGTATTAAAGTGTAATTAGAATATATTTTTACCATTTTATCCAATGGTGGTCATTGGAATTAATTTCACTTTGAAATTAAACATAAACAATTGTCAATCTTTTGATATATATTGTTCCTTAAAAACACGCTATTTATTGTGACAGTGGGAATTAATTATAAAATTAATTATTGAAACTTATATGTTTGGAATTTTGTAAAATATACATCATTTTTGAATTCAGAATATCAATTATCGCTTAGGGTGAAATTTTGGGATTGTTCTGAAAAACATTAATTTTTGATGAATAGTGAAACCACTAAGTGGTAGTTAAAAAATGATTTTTCATTTAAATGAAACATTACCACTTCTGTGATTTGATTTTCAAAAATCCGACATACATGGTTGTCATTAGGAAGTAAAATGTGGTTCAATTGGATTAAAATAATTTTTTGGTGAATAGTAACTTTTAAGTTTAATTAATTGCGATTAAAGTTAATTAGTGAAATTTAAGGTAAAAATGATATTATAAAAATATGAAAATATGCTTACACTTTTCCTACCTCTATTGGACGAGTAATTGCCGACCAAGACAATCCATGGGTCAACTTGGGGACCCCATGGAGCCACTTTGGTAGGAAAATGTCATTAAAGACCATTTATTTAATGTTAAAATAAAAATGTCACAAACATTAGTTCTTTTACTAAATAATTTTTTAAATGGCGTTATACAAGTCATATTTTTGACTCTAAATATTAATCAGAAAGATAAATATATTTCCTACATAATGATACTTTTTTTATAATTTTTAGACATTAAATATATTAAATTATTTATGACACCATGATGATGCAGTGATTACCTAATTAATTAATGATTTTAATAAAATGGCAGGATAATGTAAAATCTAAGAAATACACTTTTCCAAAGCCTGTTGGATGAGTATATTTACAACCCTTATCACCTTATCCTAGAAATATATAGGTTTGGGACCTTTAAAATCCGAAACTCATTATATAATAAAGTAACATTTCATTACTTTCCAAGAGTGCCCCTCCTCTCCTCTTATAAAAGGCCCCCACCACTACCACCTTATTCACACCATCAAAGCCTTTTGGCTCAGCCAAAATTGGCCCAAATACTCTATAGACTTCCCTTGATTACTCCTAGATTCCTCACTTTGGGAAGAAGTCTTCCCAAGAAATCCTTTGGATTAAATCAAAAAGAGTTACCCGATTTTAAAGGTAGTGTTTTCTCTTGTGTTCTTATGTTTTATTTTGCTTCTCCAACCACATAAACTCTTTTTATTCATTTCTTTTGTAACAACACCAGTATCATAAATATACTAGGATGTTTTTATGATAGTTATTAGATTTAAACTTACACACACCATCGTCTAATGGTTAAAGAACATACTGTTTCTGTCGGTGGCGAAATACTGCCTCACGAAACGATGATTGTTCAATATTCTTTTAACACCTCTAATGGTGGAAATTTTGATAACAATATTTTCATATATGATATATTTATTATGTTTATGTTTATATTATTCTTATTTATTTCTCATTTATGGCATAATTTATAATTTCCATTATGGGTAAACGCAATAATTTCATTTTAGGAAGTGCGGACTACCGCCCCTCAAAGTGATTTGAATCGTTAATGCCATATGTGGGATGTATAAAGGATGGAGTAAATGGTATTATACATTATATTATACTGTAATTATATTATACCTTTATATAATTATAACTTCATTCCATTAAATATGAAATAGAAATGAAAGTAGCATTCATGCGTACGTACGGCTTACCGTCTCCATGAACGGTGCATTTCATTTCTTACCTCTAAATGTTATATAAAATTATAAATGAATGTATATACTGGATATATATGATTTATATGATATATAAATCGTGAATATAATTATGAATTTAATGGATATTTTACCACAAGAACAACTTGTAATTTCAAGAAGTTTATTTTTGACTCAAGTACCAAAGATCGACAAAACGACTGTTATTAACATAAATAATTACATAATGTTCATAACATGGTAATAAGTGATATAAAAGGGATAATGAACTTGAAAAAGGTTCATAAAAAATATAAATTAACTCTAGTTTATTATTCAGGAGGTTAAAGAGCGGTTGAGTCAAGTCGGACAAGAGGTAAGGGAACTTCTTAACCCAATTTCCATTCTTTGGGTTAATCTACTACTTTCAAATTATGTCAGGATATTATTATTTCCTCTCTTGTATTTGTACTTTGTTTATGTGTACTTGTAGTGAATACACATAATAGATATATTTTATTTAAAAAATGTTCTTTGTAAGGGACTTCGTCTCAATCTCCTTTCATTGAGGCATATTTCGTTTTATACACAACCATCTTTTATACGGTGTATAAACCCCCTTTGACTAATACGTTTATTCAAAAAGAATATTTTTATAAAAAGCGTTTTACTAAATGAAAAATGGAAATTTTTTCTTACGTATGCGACGAGCACAACTTTTCCGCCGCCATGACTATTATTTTAGTTTCGGATTCCTCTATAAGCCATAACATTTTTTAAATGAAAAATAAATACCATGATTTAATTTTCATTTATTTTGGTATTGAAAATGGTTTTGAAAGTGTTTTTTATTATATAAATGTGTTGTATTGATATCTTGTGATTGAAATGTGGAAATGTTATGTTTCCTTTATGCTTGTTTTATGTTATAAGATTATGTTATGTTTTATGATATGTTTAAACCTGTTCATATGAGGAATTCATTGGACTTAATAAGTGAAGGGTGGAGCCCACTATAGCTCGTCGATGCATATGCAGGTCTCATGAGACAAAATAGTGTCTTGGCACGAGTCCTTGACAAAATCATATTTGTGGTCTTGGCACGAGGCCTTGGCTATGTGGTTATGATAGTCTGGAATTATGCATTACATCATTATGAAAGTGGTTATTGATATTGCATGTGATTATTCGACTAGTAGAATATCCATGTGAGTAAGTAAATGGCATTATTTAATTTTACATTTCCCATATTATGCTTAAATTCAAGTTTAAAAATGCTTTTGTTTTAGTTATACATTTCCTTAAATGTTAATGTTTTTTTTTGAAGGCTTCTTCAATATTATTATCCTTACTGAGCATCTGAGCTCACCCCTTTCAATGTTTTAATATTTTCCAGGATGTGAAGAATTATTTTATGAATGACCTACAGGTATAGTCAGAAAAGGATATGAGTGTGGACTATGGAGACTTTGTTATTGTAGTTTTTCACTTTATGATGTAATGTAACATTTATGAATGTATCTAGTGTTTCCAAGGCTACTAAACTAATCGGTCTTTCGAGACTTGATCTTTTGTGATCATGCCAATGTTACGCAATAATGCACCGACTCTGGGTAACCGGGGTCGGGGCGTTACACCTAACCTGGGTCTCTTTAAAACGAATGTAAAAACACAGGATATATTAAATAAATTGAACAACATTACCCTCCTAGAAAAATCTGGCAAGTATAATAATGGCCCATCCACCTAATCCAAGTGATCATCCTAAAAACTATCCAAGGAGAGCATAATCTAACACAAGTTTAATTTGATTATCATGTGATTTGGGGAAGTGCACTGACCTAAAAATATCATCTATGTAAATACATGTCCCCTAATCTCAATAAAATATGAGGAGTGTCTGGTCCAACCTTTGATCTAGTAAGGACTGTAAGAAAGTCCCCCAAAGTTATAATTTGAATACCAATAATATATCAATTAATAAAATGTATCAACATCCAGGTCCCATGAAGTACCTATTGGCATTTTAGTCAAGTATCACATCATGTTAATCTCATTGGTCAATATACTAGGAAGAACCTTTGAAAATTCTAACTACCTCAATGGTAACCAACTTATTCTATAAATAAAATATTAAGGGTGGATGAATTCCAAAACCCCCACTACTATCACTTCCTATCATGCTTAAATATTTCTTATGGGTTCGATTGTGACACCCACTACCATCTATAACCAAACCCACGATAAACTATCTCAATGTATGTCAATTGTTGGAGTACCCATTAGGACCTCTATGTTAAAACACCATAGAAGAATCATATATTGGATCCTCTAAAACAAAATGTATGTTATGGAATAACTCATGTTTTCTCTAAAAGGAGTAAGAAAATAGAGGCATTCCTCATGTGATGTTTCAGGTTAGATCATTAGTGTAGGTATTCGATAGGGGACCCTTGGTCTTAGTGATAGTCTCAAGGTGAAGTGTGATACTCGGATATAGGGGTTATTAGTGACCCATGGCATTAATATTTTTAATTAACCAATTTATGTAATCAATTATTCTTTTGGAATAAATCTAAACATGAGGAATTTCCCTCAAGTGAAAGTCAAATCATCCACATACTACCCTAAACTTGCTTAAATACTATAGGGAATTTACGATAGTCCACCTACCATTAAGAAGCATTATATTTATTTTTACTTGGGTTTAAATTAGTTCCAAATCCCATCCAAGATCATTGGGTTGTGTGTTGTCCAATATCACAAGGAAACCATCAAAATTAATGAATTATAATGACTTTAATAAAGTAATTAACCTTAATAGGTTATAAAAAATATAAGAAACTATAACTGTGTGGAATAAATCTCAAAACCACACTAGTAAATCTAACTTTCCCAGAACCACAACATAATGATTGGAAACAACCCACAACTCATCAAGAAACTTGAATCGAACATGGACCCTAAGAATCAAAATATAAAAACGTTCAAAAAATTTAATTTTATTGTAATAGAAATTCACTACAGAGGGGAAACGTGAAAAAATGACTCACGGTGAAGTGTATATGGCCTCTCTCGTCACCACATACTTGGAAGAGTCAACGACCTATCATTGGTATATAATTACACCATGATTTTCAAAAAAAAAACTAAAATCCCTTACATGGTAATATTATATTAATGGAAGAAGAAAAATAACTCAATAGATTCTAGCAGAGTCAGAGGCCTTCCTTATGGATTCCAATGCATCTCATGACATCCAATTATAACCAACAATGAGGGAGAACTCTCATGGTGTATGTTAGAATGAGGATGAAATGAATAGGGGAGATCCTGAGTTAGATGTGGAATGAAAGAGTGTATAATCCCACCTAATGGTCGATAGTGGAAAATGTAAATTTCAACCTTTTTATGGTTCACTCGGTTTTGCTATAGGGTTTTCCAAATTTTTTTCAAACCATGTGGTTGAGACTGCCCAAAAAAACACACCACTCAAGGGAATGAAACATGGTTTAACAGACCATGCATCAACTATGATTTTTTTTGGAAATTAACTATAAACACCCCACATAGATTTTACTATAACACCAAATGATTCCCTCATCCCATGAACCTATAAAAATTGGGCCACATAGTTGAGATGTATGGTTTAAAATAACCTTTCACCAACCGTGAACCGAATGTTTTATGTTTCCAAAACACTGGTTTGGAGCCACAAACCCTCAGGATGCTTCCAAAACCTCTAAGCCATCTTTCGAGCCTCATTCCATGCGTAGTAAAAAATATTTAGAGATGTTTTAGCTCCAATAATTACATTACAACATCTAATAAAAATTAAAACCATATTTTATTTGAAAATTTAATTTCCTTATAAAAATTTTCAACTTGAAAAACACAGGATGTTACAGATCACATCACCATGGCTCTATTAGATTAAAGAACAAAATACAATAATAATTCCAATTATTTATTGGATATAAAATATAAAAACATAGTGAACGTCAATATTATCTATCCTTGAACTCACTCAAATATTCCTTCTTCATATCTTGGGGAAAGAAAACAAACTAAGGATGATTTAAAATTCTCATTAAAAGTTATGTACATAAAAATATATCATGTATAAATAATTCATAATCACTATAGAAAGGTAAATAACCAGAAATGATTCCCATTTAATCAATAACTTGAGTATGAAATACACCCATGGAAAATAAAAATACAATAATCTAATGGATAATAATTAATTAATTTTCAATAAAAAAAATATTAATGTTGGACTTCAAGATAACTTTACCTCTATGGTCATATTCTAAGATAGTTTAAACTATAGGTAGTTATAAAAATGTCCTTTTAATATGTTTGGTCAACTAGTTAGTCTCATGAGACTCTTCGATTCATTGAGACTCTATATAATTTCAATCCTTTGGATAATAATATTCCTTATCAAGAAAAATGGAATATCATGAACTTCCATGAAAATAAAATAACTTTCGTCATAAAACTCTATATGTAGAAATATTATATTGTTTAAGAAATTACTATTTCAATGATATTAATAATATACATATCTTATAGAAATATAATGTACAATATAGAATGATCATAATAAAGTGAATATCTCAAGAGATATTTAATGAAAAAAATTGATAATTGATGAATGATTAATAACTATTCAGGAAAAATAACCAGTTTGAAATAAAACCATGACCATTGGATAATAATGAAAAGTGTAAGAAAATCAATATCTTGGGATTTTATTAAACAGTTTAATTGAATGATCCTTTTGGCCATGCATAGCACCATTCATTCTAGTAATGTTCCCATTATTGAATTTTTTTACTAAAAACTTATTAAAAAAAAATTAAACATATCAAGGACATCATGGGTGTCACAATTTCACCCACCATGAAACACTATTCCCCTAAATAGATATTAGTTACATAAAAGAGAGAGAAAAATGAGATTATTACTCCATTATCTAGGATCCATGCTTCTAATAATTTTTGTTATATCTACCATAATTCAGTTGAAATAGAATAAAATCGTTTGATGTACCCCATAACACTTAAAAAAAGTATCATAAATCAAAATATGGTTCTTAAAAAATTATTCTACTCTAAATCATGTTAGGACACTCGACCATAGATAAGGGATCGGTTTTTACTTCTTTAAAAAGGATATATAGAAGTAATTATGAATCAATTTCAATTGGGGTGATATATTCATATGATATATCAAAGATAAAATATATATTATAACATCAAATGAACAGAAACATGTCATCAAGAACCTACCTTTATTTTTTATCAATATTATCCATTTCAAAAAAGGTCCCTAAAAAATACATGACGATTAATAAACAAATATTAAGGTTTAAGATCATTGATATACACTAGAATATAAGATACTTTATTCTATATTTAAACTTTTTTTTAACTACTCACATCTCATTAGTTATTCCCTATACAAATCTTGATCCCATTAATGGAACTTCACTCACATTATTCTAACAATGAGCTAACGAACATGGCCAGCCATAAAAAACATTCAACATATCCATTTTAATTAGATAATGAAATCTCTTGTTATATGATGAATGTATCAATAAATTAATGGCACTCTTATTAATCCTAAAATACAATAACATAAAACAATGTATATCTCCAAAAATATAAAGGGTTTATTATTATGAATCCACAGTTTATAGAGGATATTTTATGATATGTTCAATTAGAACCCATAACGACATGAATACTTATCTAAAACTGAAATATAAATAAATTTACTACTTAAAGATATTTATATAGTCAATTCCTAAATCCTCAAAATTTATTACTAAAACGGTGTTTAAATCAACCAGTCAATGGGAGTGTTAATTATCCCTTAGAATACTAATATCTAAACGATAATTTCTATCACTTAACATTGGTCCCCCCAAAATATATTATTAATTTAATATACCAGTATACAAAATTTGAAATCTACCCATTATGAATTTGATAAACCAAATAATGTATGTATTTATCTATAAATAAATAATCATCGTTATCCTATTATCATTTACATGCATGTGTAATTCAAATATGAGGCTCATCTATAACCAATCAAATGGATATTAAATTATTGATACATTATAATCTTTATATTAAAAGTATAAAAGACTAAATAAAAATTATTAAAAATCCTGAAATAAATTATTTTATTTTACAAAATGAATAATTGGAGTTTTATTAGGAACATACATGTTACAAAAACCATAAAAAATTCAAACTATCTCATTAAAAAATGATATACAAATAAAAAAGATAAAAAAATTTAAAACAAATAAAATATTAAAACTAATAGGGAAAGCCACTATTCCTTATAACCATTTTTTCGAGTGATCACATAATTGGAAAAAGTCCTGATCCTTTCTCATCAACACATATACTGGATCCCAGTCCTTCTATGTGACCACTATAGATGTGACCACATATACCTTCCTCCCTTGAGAACACTCATACCGTGATCATTGAACCACATTCTATCCAATATATTTATCACCATCACCGATACTCACTATTACTATTCCATTAATATGAATTTAAATAATATTTTTATCCAAGGTTTGAAAATATTTTAATCAACATCTCTTATTGATGATAAATTTCAATTGATAAAGTATGTATTTAAAACTCTTATGATCTAGGATCACAAAGAAAATATTCCAGAAGAAATGATGACGTCACATACAGAATAAAGGGTGAATCAGAGAAAGAATGAAAAAAACAAAATTTAGTCATTATTAATTTCATACAAATAAAAATAGTATTATTTTATCTACTAAATAATTATTCTCTTTCATGATGAGGCATTCAATGGAGGCACTTTCTTTAAAATATAAAAAATGTGTTACCTATAGTATCTAGATAAACATGACTTTAAGAATCCTAGATTCATAAATAAAATTTAAATAAATAAAATTTAGGTGATTCCATTTCATTATACCCAACACAACTACATGATTTTTTTATCATAGTATATATAAAAATAATAATCTCATATATCACCTAATAACACCATTGAAAAGGTATCAATATGATTATAAAATATACCATGCACTAGTATCATGAAGACAATAAGATCTTTTATAAGACCAAGACTATACAGAGGTATTTATAACCCACAAAGCCATCCTAAAGCAATGATTCTAAATCATTATTAAATAAGGGGAAATGTTACAGAGGAGACATGTGGGGTCAAATATAGGTACTTTCCCTCATCCATAAAAACACAAAGTTAATGATCATAATATGACATATCATTCCCATAATCAGAGTCATCGGAAGTTTCCCATTTACTGTGGGACTTACCCTGATTAAGGATTTTAAGAACATCAGATTTAAACATCCCTAATAGGTTATAAGATCGAGTAAACAATGTTTGAGTTGTATTAGATTATTCCTCCATCAGAATTCAATTTGAGGGAGTAAGAGTGTAGTCAACTTCCTCTTTTCCCTAAATGAGTGCATCATTGAAAGAAGTAGGACCACCAATACCTGTTGCAATCCCTTCTGCCTCCAATATGTCACACCACTTCCATTATATCCTAGAAGAGTTCAAGAGATTCTGGATCTCCTGATGACAATACACCTAGGGAGGAGCCCCAATGTTAAAAGTCATCATAGCAGTCTCATCACTTAGAAAACCTGCACCAAGACTATCATTCATACATATATTTAAGGGGTTATTTTAAGCAGGAGATCTTGCAATAGAGAGAAGAATTTTTACAGTCCTAAATAATCTAGTGTGAGTAACTGAATGACCATCCTTGTGAGTAACCTTCATGATAAAATCAACCCGTGCAATGGAGGTACAACTCATCGGGGAAAGAGAGTTTTCCAAAATATTAGAAGGACCACTATTGGCCCTCAATAGTGATGAATCCACCAGCAGTCCCTTCCCTTTCGAAGGATGTTCATGTTTTTCCTCAGAAGCCAATAAATCATCCTTATTGGAAGAAGTATTGATTCCATGATCAAGGGTTTGTGACAAATCCACATCATTCCTCTCTTATTTCTTTCTACAGATGTTGGATGCATGACCCTTCATCCTACATTTCTCACAAGAAATCTGTCTCAGATAGAGTTCCAATGAATGCCAAACAGACATACATTCATTGTAAAAATGTTGCATTAATTCATAGTCAATATGAATTTGAATGTCATATGTCAGAGTGGAAAGAGTAACCTTGTCAATCAGGATGGAGCTAAGATCAATCTCAACTAGCATCCTTGCAAAGTGTCTAAATCAGACATTATCTGTCCCCTTATCATGTCGTATAGGAGTCCCAATTGCAATGACAATATCACACAGAATATTTGGGTGCCAAAGAAACCCATTAAGACCATGATGACAAACCCATACCTAGGAAAAATCATTCCTTGTATGCGAAGAATTGATGTCCATGGACCATTCATAATTTTAAAGCCATCCAAGCTTTATGGAAAGATATCCAGTGCTCTACGTGTGAATTTTAAAAGCATATAATGGAAAAAATCAATGAAAGAAACCATCTCCAAGAGATACACACCTCCAGTCAGTGAAATCCCAAAATAATTAGATCTGTTAGACCAATTCATCGAACCTCCATGATTTCTGACACTTGGGTAAAAAAGGCGTGCAATCAGAGAGGTTTTCCCGATAGAAATACTTTTAGGATAGACATCTGAATTGGCTTCAACATGTGTTGAAGACCCTCTTCAACTAATTCTTCCAACGTACGAGTCACTTTAAGATGAAAATCCATGATTAACCACATCATTTGGATTGAACATCCACATTGTAGGAAAAAATGAATCAGCAAGAAACGTTGTAGCCGCCAATTTTCTAGAACCATCACACACATCTGAAGGCAAAGATTTCTTCGCCAAAAAAAAACAAAAATTGTATCCAAGGGACAAGGTCTGATGTAAGTGTCAACATACCCCAGTGTAGAATCACGATCCCGTATTCCACCTTCAAACAGCCGACTGTGAATAATGTGTTCATGTGAATATCCATCCACTGAGTGCTCGCAATCTTCGAGGCTCAGCGCACTATCATTATAGGTGACATACTGGAGAATGACGTCCTAAACAATGGAAAACTGGGGCGTCAGCAGACTCACCATATATGCATAACCTCTTAGACACTTTGAATCCTCATTCTCGATGGATCCTACATTTCCAGGCACAATTTGAGAGATGAGAAAATGGGTAACTGACATCGCAAACCCTATAAATCCTCAACGCCATCGCTGTGGAGCTCCCGTACACCCCAACATGCCATTTCACCTATCACTAGGTATTTATAATACATTGGATATACAAAAAATTATATTCATCACATAAATGTGATGTATAAATCCATACACTATTCTATTTTTATGAGAATTAGAGATCCCATTAACATAGAGAATATCTCAAATACAAAACATAATAAATCAACCACTCTTGAAGAAATAAATAAGAAAACTCTTAGATCAACTAAATAAATATCTATAATTTATAGAATATGATTTATACCATAGATTATATTTGGATCAACTTTTGACTTTCTTGGATCATGCTATACTACCATTGACCATTGAGATTCAGGTTGTGTACAATACATTATATTTGACTATGAAATATTCTACACGTAGTTAAATTTATGAAAATACCCCGTCATTATTCTACGTTTTCCAAAAATTACCATATTTATCGATGCATTAGATTGAAAATAATAAACCTTCAATTACATAAATCAAATGCACTTCTTCAATAATGAATTAATTTTATCTAATTTTTTAAGGTATCCAAGTTAGCCACATAAATGTAAATTTCTATATGTTTTATAGAAAAGAGGTATTTTAATGAATTGAATTTAAACATTAGTATAAATAATTTGGTATATTTTTTCATATGACTTATAACATCGTGATATTTAAAAATATAAACATTATGTTCGATAGCATATATGACCTGCAACATAAAGATTAAAAGAATAATGAAGTATTAATCAAATATGATTGTTATTACTGAGATATTAAACTGGATTTTATGAATAGGAATAAACACATTATTGAATAAATATAATGGTCAAACTAAATAAAAATGTTTGGATTAACTAAAAGGAAATATCATTAAATTTTTTGAAAAAATAACAGCAGGCTTCAAAAATTTGTTTTCTTCCCATATGATTATTTTATTTTTGTTTAAACATATAATATTTTTTTAACACACATATATTAATTATTTGATAAAATTTAAACCCATATTTAAAATAAACATTTCAAAACTATCTTGGTGTGATTTTTAGGAATTTTATGAAAAGATGTATTTTTTGATGAATAATAAAAAATACTTATTATTTTTGAAAACTATATTTTTGTTTTAAAAATGATTCAAGGTAAAATTAATTACATTATGTTATGAATAATTAATTTATGATTATTGAAAAAATATTATGGTTGGATTTTTTGGAAAAATATTTTTTAACTTAAAATGGTATTTTTCATAAAAAAATGTTTTCTATTTCATTATATGCATTTATCTTAAATTAATTTTTCCCAATTAATTTTATTTAATCTTAAAAAATGGATTTTATATTTGTAATTTGGTTATCCAAATTTTGGAAATATGAGCATTATATGTTTTTTTCATTATGATCAGTTACCATATTATATTTTTTCACCACAATAATGGTAATATTCGTAAATAAGGTTTAGACTTATTTCCGACTTTTTCCTTAAAAGGGATTTTTCTTAATATAAAATATTTTTTTTGTGTGTGTAAATAAGGTTAAAAATTTTAGATAAGGAATTAAAATGTATATATATTTTTTAATCATATTTGATAGGTTATGTTCTACCATTCCAATAATATTATCTAATATATTACCACGTGGTTCCATATTTATTTGATTATGACCTTTATATAAATCTTAGTAAAAGTTAAAGTCAAATGTATCACTCCTATTGTTAATATATCAGTTATTTTATTACATGGGTAAAAAAAAGTTATGTTTGGTTTTAAATGTTTATTTAGAATATAAATTAATTTAATTTACTATAAAAATTTATTTTAAATATATATTTATTGAATTATTTACCCAAACACATAAAAAACACTGACACAATATTTATTCAATTAAAAGAAAAATAAAAAAAACATATTAAAAGTAATAAAAGTAATAAAATTTTGATGAATTATGGCGTTAAAAAACTATTTTAGAAAAAATTAAATATTAGTGATTTTTAAGGTTTGTATTAATATTCCATTATTTCCATATTTAGTTCATTGTCAAATTATAGGGATAATGTCAAAATGACTTTGATAATATTTTCTAAAAAAAATTATTTTATTAAATTATTATAACTATGAAAATATTAAAAGGAGAAAATTTGGATTAAATTTGGGATAAATTATCATTACATGTCCATTTAAGATCTAATTATTACATTATATGTAAAATTATACCCCTTTAAAAGTTAAATAGGTGTTTCCACAATTAGGGTTAAAATAGATTAACAAGGGGGCCAAACCAACAGTTAATCTTTAAAACACCTCTTATACCTATAAAAATATTATTTATTGAAATAATATAAACCATATAATAAATTTTAATTGAATAAATTTATATGTGGAATCATTTGAATTTATAATAGATTTACTATATTCTAATCATTTAAGGAATTATATTACTATCCCTCTCCCCACTTATGAAAGGGAACTCATCTTTTCTAGTCCTGAAACAAATTTGATTCATATATATTTACCTAAAATTACCATGTTATCTTATAAAATCCACAATCCATGAATTATTTCTTCTATTAAAATCAAATTAACATTCCCATTTTCCATAAAAAGAGAACTAATGGATGCCTACTGAAGAAGAGGAGGTTAGAGAACCTTAATCGGAAGTCAAACTTGAAGTATGAGTTTATAGTATCAACTTTTATTCTTTGGTAAATATTTTATATTATTCACCTATAGTATTTTACAAGGTGTATATATATCCCCTTTTACATGTTATATCAAGAATCTCTTTATTATTTTTATATTTAATGTTTTGTTTGAAGTTATTCTCCCATAGTGCTTACAATTCAAAAGATACCATAGAGAAAAGGGTTTTAGCATTATGAATATGTTTATGGTAATGAAATGTCTTGATATAACTCACATTAATATCACTAATTTTCATATCAAATGGTTATTTATGGTGAATATATTATTCCCTTTCATTTTATAATCTTTAAGAACATAAGAGACTGAAATAATTTTTTATGGTAATCCAAATCTATTTATCTCTTTGGTAAAAATATCTATTTCCATCAATGTCAAAATTTTCTAAAAATTATTTTTGGATTGTTTTAATATTCTCTATTTTTTTTAAAATTCAATTTTACCCAATTTTTGGATTTTTATAAAATGGTTTTCTTGTAATATTCTTATAATTATCAAAACAATTCACATTTGACTCGTTTTTTAAAAAATATGAATGGAATATTTGTTTTATCATTCAACCGAAAATAGAATTTTTTTTTATTATAACTGCACAATTCTTAGAATCGTTACCTAAATGTTTCCAATGATCTTTTAAAAGAAAATGTTTTCTGGATTATTTTTTATTTTTTTTATTTCAATGGAATGATTTCAAAATGAAAGGATATTTTTCTCAGGAAAAATTCCAAATATTTTTAGAAGGAATTTTCATCCAAATATATAATAATTTGATATGACATATGTTTTAATGGGGATATGATCCAATTATACCATGCTTGTTATTTATAATAATGGTTTACGGTAATGATCAAGAGATATATATGAAACCTATTTACATTCTATGGGTTATGTTATTATGAAATGTTAAAATGTTTATAAAACATATTTATTTTCCGTAGGTATTATTTATGAGGAATGTTTTATGACATTGTTCTACCTATATGATTAAATAATGATTATGTGATGGTTTGGCATGCTAAATGCCTCAAATTCATTTTCTAAATATGGATAAGTCATTAGTGAGTTATGTTTTTCATGAACATATTATCATGTTTACATTTTTATTCATTTAATTGAGTTTCTTGTATATAATTTTATGAATGGAAAAGAGTTTCATATCTATATTTTTACACAATGAAAAAGGATTCAATTATATATGTTTATATATAGGCATGGATTTAATGTCTATAAGAATATGTGTGGAACTGGTTTCACATCCATAAGTTAATTCAAGGGAATTATTTCATGTCCTTTACATAATGAGTGAACATGTTTCAATATATACATGGTCATAATGTTATTAGATTTTATTTTTTTCCATAGTTCTATGTATATTTTATACTCTAATGGATCATGTTGTTTGTAAATTCATGACTAATTTCTTATAAACTACTATGACTTATGTCATAAATCAAACTTATGATCATTGATATATTGGGAATGGTTTTCAAATGTTAAGATCATGTTACCTTACCCTTATTCTCATGTTCTACATATGATATTATCATTATCTCCCTTATATATCCTTTCTGAGATTTTAATTTAATCTTTTCTTATTCTTTATTCCCCTAGGTCTTAAAGAAATAATTTATGCAGTGTTTGTTAGAGAATTTTACTATATGTAAATATCATTATCAGAAACTTTAGAAATATTAAATAAAATAAAAAGATTATTTATGTAGTATCTAATGAAAATAACCTTTATGATATCCAGGCATTTATTTGTAAAAAATATTATATATTCATCTATTAAGATGTTATATATATTTAGGGAATGCTTGGGTCACTATAGTTGATATCAGAGTAGTGTTTAATAAATCATAACTGATTAATATTATAGAACATTGGTGAAAACCTTGTAGATAAGCCTACAAATAGGATAAAATCCTAATGTTTCTGTATAATATTGATTTTTTTCTTATAAAAAAGAAAAAAAATCCATGATTGGTTAATAAAAGTGGAAGTGGTTTTGGAATAGATGCATTTATGAGTAATAATGATTAAAATAGTTGGATGAGTATATCTAGGCCATTATTATGGTACATGGTGAATGTTCTCCTACTACACATGTATTTTAACACTCCCTATTAATATTATTGTGTAAACATACGTTATCCTTATGAACCTTTATGAAGGATTTGAAACAAAGATAAAAAATGTTGGCCCAGGCTAAACCTAATCTTTCATTGATTGAAAAGAAGCTGTCATAATTTAGGAATCTTGTTAATTATATTTCATGATTATAATATTTATCACTATGAATATTATTTCTCACAGAATAATTTTTTGTATTATTTAATGGTTATAACATAATATGAAAGATTAGGTGAAAAATCATTGTAATGGAAATTGGAACAACTATATTCATGAGAATCAAAATGGATTCATAATAATGATGAAATAGTTCATAACTATGCTCACTCACCTCTCCCAAGAAATGTGTTGTAACACAACCCATTATGAACATTCATATTCACCAAGGAAAGAGCAATATGCCCCTGAATCTTTTATCTGACAACAACCAACTTCTTTATATTGGTCATTTTATCAACCTGTTGTTAAGAAATGGAGAAATACAATTGCAAATATTAATCGAATTCTTCATTGAACATACAATAAAACGTTTTACATAATTGTTTATCGTTTGGAATGTGAAGCATATCAATGGTGGGATCATATTAAGAATATGATGAAAGATGAACATTTCTTCAATATTGAATGGGATGAATTTGAGAGGATATTATTCAGTTATTACATACATGATAATTATATATTAAAATGGAGAATTAATTCCTTATCATTATGTGGTATTATGTTGAATCTATTAGTACCTATGTGGAAAAATTTACATGACATGAAAGGCGTACTTATAGATTAATCATGAATGAAAAAATAATAATTGATTGATTCTTTAGTGGTTTTCAACAAAATCTTCTAAAATTATCAGCAACAAGAGACTTTGGAAGCTATAAATAAATAATTCGATGTGCAATTGAAGTGGAAATGGAAGCTATAAACACCCATTGTTCATTTTTTATGAAAAGAAAGATTGAGTTCCAAGTAATACCCAGTGGTATGTCACATAGATGGAAGAAAACATATCAAACTTATACATTTCTTAAATATGATAAGGCGAACAAAGGTGAATTATAGAAAGGAACAAGATGACAATTCATGTGTGTAAATCATAGCTATCAAGATAAATAATATCAATGTGTTGTGAAGAGGGTAGTAAAAGATATAAATGGAGATAGAGAACTAAAAAAGTACACCACTCACACATCAATGGTAACGATGTATGGAGTTGGGAATTATGTGAATCAATTTCAAAATATAGGGGAAAATGGTGATAATAAGAAAAAAACATATGAATTCAAAATAAAATGGAAAATTTTATGCAATTACAATATGTAAAGTGAATCATAAAAATGAGGGAACACTTATCTTCCACTCCATTACTAGGAATTCTATGCCGATGTTTAAATTAATAATTTATATTCATATATTACTGTTAATCCATTATTAAAATTTAATGTGATCCTAAGAATTTATTATATCTATCTATATATATTTTATATAAATTTCTCGAATAACAAAATCATATTTGATATACTGAATTAGTCTATGATAACCTATCATTTCAAGGGTGAACCTAAACTTCTCGTGGAAATATTTTAGGCTAATATATATATATATATATTATGTAAAGGAGAAATGGTAAATTATCTTTTGGGAACAGATATGATTTTATTGAAACTTTATTTTATGAAATTTAAAGTATGTTTTGGGGGATATATAATCAAGTAATATACATTTCTGTATGAAACTATAAGAGTGACTAAAATTATTTCATCATTTTTTTATGATTTTCATAGAAATATAGAAGATCAAATCATTCCAATCATTGCATTTAAATCATGGTTATTCATGTGTAAGTGGATCCTTACGGTTATGGATTTATGGAATCGATTAAGTTAAAATCCAGGTTTTATATTGGTGATATACTTCATTATAATTATACAGATTAGATAACTTATACTAAAAAATTTAGTTTTGTTATTTATTTAGAGAAATTAGTAATTAATTTTAATTATTTTAGGGATCATATGACCCATTAAAAGTTATTATTAGTTCATTAATAATGAAATAAAAAATTCAACTTGGTTTTTTATTTCATGGTGTAAGAGATGAAGTGGAAATTAATCAAAGCACAACAAAAGAATGAAATTTTTCTTATGATAAGGAAAGAAATCGTGTAATTATATTTTCTAATGTTATATATCTTGATTGAAAAATAATATCTAGGAAAAGGACCCTCAAATAAAATGTTATACTTTTATATTTAATTATAATTAATCTATTCCATTTTTTCATATTGCAAATTTATATTATTTTATCATTATTATTATTTATAGAATGTTCTCTATCACTTAATACTAGTCCTTGAGCATTATATATCTCCCATATGTCCATATTTTTAATTCATATTAATTTTCACCTATTTGGATACTTAGTTTTATGTTATTCTACATGACCTTCATATTTAAACTTACCTATTTTTAATAGGATATTTTATTAACCCTTGTTATGATACTGTTATTACTTAATGGAATTATCAATTGTATTAACATTTTTGATGGAGAAAAAGTTCAAATTATGAAGGCACAATTTTTTAGGTGGGGGGGGGGAGGGGGGAATGTCATACCATTATATTTTCAAATAAAATATTATGTTATCTAGAAAATATGATATGAAGCACTGAGCTTAAAATAACCATGAATTATTATTTAAATATAACCGTTATAACATATCAAACGTATAGTAAATTGGGAATAGGAATAACCTAGTTATGAAATATTTATAGAAGGATCCAAATAAATAATAATTTTTTAATTAACCATAAAAAATAATCATTCAATTTTTTATAGTAAAGTCATATTATGATTCAAAAATATCCATCAAACATGTTTTTATTTCAACTTAAGGGAAAATACTATATTTATTTTATAAAACTATTAGAAAATGTATTTTTTAAAATTACATTGTTTTTTGAAATAAAATTTGAAAAATTTTAATAGATTTATTTTTTATTATTCTTTTGAAATAAATTATTTTTCATGATTAGTAAACAATATTGATTTTTAACGAAACCCATATTTTTGTTTAAAGTGTTTAAAAAGATACACTTTTAAAATGGATTAAATTTAATATAAGGGATAATATATTATTAATAACATAATTTATCTGAATGTAAAAAATTTTATTATCAATTAGGGTTTCAATTTATTATATACTTTAAATATATATTTTTAAGAACTATTTTTCATTGAATACTATAATTTTATCTAAAATAAATTTCTTCCAACTGTAGATATTTTATATTGAAAAAGATAATAAATATTAGGAACCATGAATTCCAAATTTAAAAAATAGTTCCTTTTTATTTTTTTCAGTAATTAATAGTAATCATTGTAATTTTTTAAAACCTATCTATGGGTAAAATGTGTAAAATATGGTCAAAACATTGAAGAAAAGATTTAAAATTTCTATAAAACATTCATTTATCATATTTTATTGGGGGAGTTAGAAAATTCCATCCATTTCTAGGATATATGGCCATTTATATTCATATTTATTTTAACATGACATTTATGTTAATTTATGTAAAATATATTTAATATTTGTCACACTCTTGAATTTAATATTTCTAATATTTTATCTTATGTTAAAAAATAGGTTATGTTCAGTTATAAATTTTTATTTGAATTTAAATTAATTTTTATTATTATAGTAATTATTTTTAGTTTTTATTGATTGAATAATTACATGAAGTTCTATCAAATTCCGAAAAAATAGTTGTTCAATTAACTTAAAAATTAAATAAATTAATTTTAAAATATTAGAAGTAGTAAAATTTCAGTGAATTATTTTGATACATGCTTTTTATAGATAAATATAAAATATTAGAGATGTGTGAAAGGTGTGTATTTTAATTCCATTTATTCTATGTTGTGTTGAAAATCAATTCATGCAAATAGTGTCAAAAGTAACCTCAATAATATATTATAAACAATATTCTATTTTTGAATTATTTAAAAATCATAAAACACTATATATAGGGGTAGTTGGATGAGAAATTATATAAATTAAAATCCCTTTTCCTTTTATGATAAACTGTTACTTTTTAAGAAAAATTGTAACCCTTTAAGAGTGAAAAAACATTTCCGCACGTAAGGTTAAAGGAGGTTAAATAATGTGTTTACCTGAACAATAATGTTTAAATCACCACATAAACCAATATAATTTTTATTGGTTGATGTGATTTCATAGAAATTAGACCTCATAAATATATATATGGCCATATGGAATCATTTTTCTTGAAAATAAATATATTTTATTTTAATCTATTATGAAATTATAGGAGTTCCCCTCTCCAAACTTATAATATGGCACACATCATTTCTCTCATTTAAAATATTATGAGCTAACTATTTTGACCAAACCCTAACAAAATGTCTTCCCATATTCACTAAAAACAAGTTAGATGCTCTTATTTTCATAAAATACCAGTCCAAGTGTCCTTAATAAGGTATTTCAAGGATTCCAACCAATGAAGAGGTTGTTAGAGTGCCTTCAATGAAAGTTAAAATGAGGTAACAGGTTATCACCTAAAATTATATTCTGTAGGATATATGGTATATTATGCACCTATCTTATTTTTTATGGGGTCTATACATCCCCATTGTAATTTTATATATTTATTCTTGTTATCTATATGATATTTAATGTTTCATTTGAATTTATTCATTCATTGAAATTTTGATTTAATACCACCAAAGAGATAAGAGTTTTATCTTACAAACATAATGTTTATTGGTATTTTTCTATGATTAACATTATTATGATAACATTTCATTAGTTAAAAAAAAATATCAATATTTTTCTTCTACTTTGGTTATTTTTTGTGAATACATGTTGAAAATTCATTTTCATCTCTTTAAAACTCAAGATACTGAAAAAAGGGTGTTATGGATAACAAAAATTATTAGACTAATTGATCAAAAAATCCTTTTTTATTATAAATCCATGTTTTCTAGAAAAATAAATTTCTATAATATTATGCTATATATTTTTAATGTTATTTTTCACTACTATTTACATTATATAAAATGGTTCAAAGGAATCCTATTTTAATTTTTGAAATGAGGTACTTTTGAATTATTACTTAAAATTCAAAAGGAATCTTTGTTTTAGTTTTCAAATCAAGGATAACATTTCACACTATCATGAACATTGAATGATTTTAGACTTACTCTAAATGTTATTAAGAATATATTAAAAGAAATTTTTTCCCGTGATATTGTAGAATTTTTTATATTTTAAATAATCTATTTCTAAATGGGAAGGATATTTTTATAAATAAATATTCTAGATTCATTAAATGAAATTTTCATCCAAATATGACATAATTGGAGGTCAATATTTTTTATATGGATAATATCCAATTATACCATCCTAATTCCTTCTCTTTATGGGTTATGACTATGATGAAAAGATTTTTATGAAACCGATTTACCTTGAATAATTTATTACAAGATGAAATGTTTATGTGTTTAAAAAAACTTTTTTTAGAAATGTTATAATTTATGAGAAATGATTTAGGATATTGTGTCTCACATATGAATGGATTATGATTATGTAATGTTTGGGTTTTTTAAATCCTCCAAATGCATTAGTAAAATATGGATAAATCATTATCATGTCATGTGTAAACTGGGATTAATGTACCCAATTTTATAAGAAGGCATGGGCCTCATGTCTATAAGTCTATATGTGTACATGTATTTCATGTCCATAAGATTATGTTTGGAACTGAGTTCTATTTCTATAAGTAAATTATTGGTCATGGATTTTAACTCCATCATATTATGTGTGGACCTAGATTCATGTTTATAAGTTTATGCAAGGGCCTAGTTTTATATCCATTACATAATGAGTGAACTTGTATCTATTTTTTAACAGTCAAAATGTTATAAAAATATATATTTTTTACATTCCAATGTCAATGTTGAACTTTCATGGATCATATTTTTTTTATTCTTTTATGATTCATGTCTTATGAACATCCATGGTTTTTTTCCATAACGTTGCATTATGATATATGACATGTAGTGTATGATTTAAAAATGATAAGCTCATGTTCTATTACCATTATGATAATTTTATGGTTATGTGATCATTGATATATCCCTATGTAATAGTTAATGAGCATCTAATCTCACCATTTCTTTTGTTTCCTCTCCCTAGGTTATAAAGAAAGTATTTAATTAGGGTATTCTAAAAAATATTAATATATGGGAAGATCATTTTTCATGGTGTTAAAGATATTTCAATAAATAGAAATATTTTTAATCTAGTCTCAATAGATAGTAATCCTTTACAGTCTTCATCTATTTAATAATAATAAATAATTGATATAAATCTATTAATATTTAATATAAATTCATGAAATGTTTGGGTCACTATAAGTTTTAAAAGAAAAATGAAATGAACACTTTATGATATTACCAATTTCATTAAATAACTCATTTCAAATTCTCTTAATACTAAAATGGTCTGCCTAAGTAGTTTTAGGTGAAGAGGGAAACGTTTAACACTCTAGATTATTCTTCAAATATCTTATCTACCTACATTGATTAACTCACCACTTATTGATATGAATTCCATAAAAATATGAATAATCATGATATTATTTCTATGTAAAGACCCCTCTCAAACCATCAATAATTTATGGAGTCAATACTAACTATCCCAGAGGTTAATAACAAAAAATTAGTGAAATCTGCATCATATTCCACTATAATACAATTACCCTAATAGATAACCAAAAATAATATCCCATTTTTATCCTTCTCTAAATTTGGGTAATATAAATAAATAAACATGGTCATAAAAAATTCCTTGGGTGAGTTCTCATTCACCCCTTTCATAATAAAATTGTACCATCATTCATGTAATAAATCCTTGAGCATAGTCGTGGTAAATTAAAATTTATATGTATTATGAGTCTCTAAAATTTTAAATATCACCATAATATTTTTTAACAACTCATATACCTCTTGATGATATTTTCACCCCATAATCCTAGAAGATTATAATTAATGAATTTCAAAAGTTGGTCTCCAACTTGATCTGGCACTAGATATACCTTGTTTAGAAAAATTTGATGGCTATTATAATTATATTTCTAAAAATTTTACCAACATAAGGATTATAATGTGAAGAATTTTTTACGAGCTCCCTTTAAGTAATAAAAAATTACTAAATGGTGGAATGAATCAATAAAAAGTTATGAAAAACTTTACCAAGATATACTAAAATAAATAAAATTCATACTAAATAAAATTAATCATATTATTAGTCATTATAAAATCATGAAAATATAATAGAATCATGAAAAATAATTTAGAATGGATCATAAATACTCTTAGAAATAATATAAAACCAGTAGAACGAAATTCATCATTAAAAGGGGGTTTCAAGATGCAAGGTTAGTAGTTCATGGACATGGGACCACATGATTAGATTTGAGGACCCAACTAGAAGTCTCACTGTGAGATTAATGATTCTTATGAATGGTCCACATTCTATGAAGGATGATTGTGTAACCTGAAATTTCATCTACTTTCCCCTATAAAATCAAAACATTCCACAAAATTACTAAAATGTTATTTGTATAAACCATTATTGTATCAATTTAAATAAAATATCTAAAAAAGTAAATTAAATATAATAAAAAAGTATACATTCCTAATAACCCATTGAAACTATAGTTTTGTTTTTAGAAATATTGGATAGACAATTAATTATAAAATATTTCGTATATTTCAATGAGACTATAAAAAATATAACTTAGCTCAAAAAATATCATACTCAATCTATCTCTAATAAAATTTTCCAATGAACCAATTAAAAATTCAAATTTAGTGAATTAATGTGTCCTTCAATTTTTTATAAATATAATCCATGAATGGTAACCATAAAAATAAAACTATTAGCTATTAATGAAATAAAATAAAATATTTATAAATTCCCACATATCATCTCTTGTACACTCCCAAATTAAATTACCACTTTCATCAATCTTATCAAATCACTCAATATAAAAAAAATATAATACTTATTTTATAAAATTATAAGAAGAATAAATGGATTCAATTTCATCATCATAATTTTAATATAATTCAAATATACTTTTATGAACTAAATTAAAATTTAATATCTAAAAATATATATTTATAAATAAAAACATGAATCTATTTCCACACAGAGTATAACAAAATTATATAGATATTTTATTAGAAACATAGTGTTATATACATATATTATAAATGGAATAATATATTTTTTTTTTAACACATTTTTTTATATGTAAAAAAATTTAAATACATTTTCCCAAATAAATAATTTATATTATAAATTAGTTTTATATAAATTGAAAAAAATTAAAAATACCCAATAATTCTATGACATATCAAATAGGAGAAAATTAATATAATAACATACCTTAAAATAATAAAATCAGTATACTTTCTTTAGATTGAGATATATCAAATCTTGATAGGGTCCATTGACACCATAGATATAAAGAAAACATAATTTTTTCACACCCATGAACCATTGATTTAACCACTATAGAAAAAATAGGGTGAAAGAGAATTGAAAATTAATAATCATAGATTTTAGAAGAGGATTAAGGGTATTTCCAAGAGAAATATCCAATGGACATAATGATAATCAACTATGATAGGAGAAGAGAAAATTTACTACTAATTGGTATTATTCAAGAAGCATTGATAATGTATGAGGGAGAAAATGAGAGAGGAATAAAGGAAATTAAACATAAAATTATAATGATAAAATAATGTCAATGATATGCATGGGCCAATTACATTAGTGAAAATATTTTGTATGGTACCATAAAAAAACACATGATCTATATTTTTAACATGTATGTTATCAGTTATTGGTCCTTATTTTCAGGTTTTTAAACAGTACATTCTAGGAATGTTTGAATAATTTTGAAAAATTTGAATCAAAACAAATAAACTAAAATAAATAAAAATAATAAAAATAAAAACATATAAGTTAAATTATGGGTGTAATATTTAGAATATCAAATAATGCATTCCAAGAAGGATCATTAATTTTTAGGTTAATATGACCAATTTTTATTTAGAAACTCTAATTAAACCCAAATTTTTAATGAAAATAATTTAAATTATTTTATGAAGATTAAATTGAATTAGAAGATCATAATATATTATAAAATTTTTTTTAAACCCTGTTATATTGTTTAGTACATCCGAAATTTCATTATATATAACTTCTTGGTACCCCTGGGAAATAGACACATAATAAGGGTGAGCTCAAATTCTCTATATGGGAAAAAATACAGCGGAATATACCATACATTAAGAAAGAGTGAAAAAGAAAAAACATGGAATATAATAAAAAAATTGAGTATAAAAAATATATTCATTGATAGAATAAATATAAAAACAATCACATAGATGAAAATAATTGAATTCATTCTGATGGGTTTCATAATTAGAGATATCATGATCTTTCTCATCAAGGCATTAGAAAAGATATTATTATTTCTTTTACGATATCAAAAAAAGAAAAATTATCATTGTCAAGAATGAAACCGAGACAATTTTATTGTATTGTGTAGGCATAAAACAATTTCCAAACCATTTATCTATTGAGTCTAACTAATGAATTGTGGGCCTATATAATATATATCACCACATATTTCTACTTTAATACTAATTAATTCACTATATAAAAGATAAAAATATCATTAAAATGTTCAATGAACTTTTCTTAGATATAAATAAACATCTGTATGGAGATATAAACATATGGAAAGCCAATAAATTTCTATTAAAAAGTGGTACAACATCAACATAATCTATCCAAAGAAAGTATGTGGGTGGTTAAAAAATAATTAATAAATAAAAAACTATAGGGTATACTCATTTTTACATGAATTATTTTTTTTCGAATAAAAAATGATATTATAGTGGTGAAGTGTACATTCAAATAATTGTGCTATCCATAGGAAAGGGTAATTGAGATCAATAGTTTTCACTAGTCAGCGACCATAATTGTTTTTGAAAATCATTCATTAGTGTTTGTAAAAATAATGTGAAATTTCAAAATCCTGTCCCTTGGGATTTTCTAACATTGTGTTAAATATTATGATCACTCATAATTTAAAAGTCTATATATTGAATTAAAATTAAATCATCTTTTTTAAGAGTGAGTATTTCTAGGTGAATCATTACTACAATCATATTCACTTAATAACATGAAGACATGGATTTCATTTCTAAGATGGTCATAATCTCTCTACATTCACAAATTTTGGATTTTTGGGGATTATAAAGGCTAAATAAATGTATTTAATGGGTTTAAATATCCTCTTTCATATATAATATGGATCATAATTCTTTAGAATTATAAGCATTATGACATTAAAATAAAGGTTTGTAATCAAATGTGGAATAGTTGGAATGAGAACCTTTATTTTGGAAAAATAATTACATTACCAAGAGGATATAATTATAATTGATAATATGTCCCTAGATTAAAATATATAAAATGGGAGATAATACAATGAATTTGAAGACAAGGAAACATGTGAAAATGGTTATATAAAAAAAGAATTTAAATTTAAAAGTAATGAGATGTAATGGAAACCTTTACCATTTTTAGTGTATTATTAAACCATGGGAGGAATAATTATAACCATAGGAACTCATTAGGAGTATTTTAGGGAGATATATGGAATGTAATATCATGATAAATTTCTTTAGGGTTGAGAGGGATTAGAGAATGTATTGGAGTTCAGTTCATTTATTGGTGAAAAGAGAGGATTTTTCCTTAGAAACTAACTATGGGAAAGGGTTTCGAATTGATTAACATGGGGTTATATAGGATTAGGTTATTATGTGGGGAATTATTTTGAGACATGTATGTAATAAATTAAAAGCTAAATAATTTATTCTATAAGACCTAGGTGTCAAATTTATTTATTAAAATTCCAGAGACATTATAGTTCCCATTTTAAAACTTATTAATCTTGATTAAATATTAATCATGTTTATTATTTTTTCAATAAAAATTTATGATGACCATGATTGACAAATATCAACACGATGAATCTTAATTAGGGATGGATTAAACCTAATTAAATTTAAAAATATGACAACGTTACATTTTAAATTAATACATATAATATGCTGAAAATCTATTTTGTTGAAAGATAATGTTTTAATTTGTTATGTATTTTAAAAATAATATATCATTAATTATCAATTAATATAAAGAATATTTATTTTTATATATGTCTAGAAATAATATCAGAGTACCCAATTTATAATAGATGTTAAAAATATTTTGAAATTTATTATTCTTTGAAAAATAACTTTTTTTCGTAGTAAGTAATATATACCATGATAACCTAATTTTATAAAGAAAAATGAAACAATCCTTAATAACGAATTTAAAAATTATAATAAGTTATGTGAAAATATTTTTTTGGATTTAATTTATAAAATTGATAAAAAATTATTTTTAACATTTGTTTCTGTAACATTTAAAAACCTGTCTTAAAAAAGTGTATATATAATCTTAAAAATTATTTGTAGGATAAAATTATTACACATTTGGGTTTCCTATTATAGCATGGATTATTTTTAAAAAATAAATGTAATGTGGCTGATAAAGTAATATGAAAGCAAATTTTAGAAAAAAAATATTTAAATAAATGAAAATATCAAAAACAGTTTTTATAAAAAATTATTACTGATGACTTTTAAATGTTTCAATAGGTTATATAAATTTAAAATAGTTTTTCTAAATTATATAGTTTTTCTTCTTACAATTTTATCAATTAAAATGTAGTATAATAATATTGTTATTTCTTATATAAATTTATAGTTTTGGAATGAGCTGTATTTTTCACTATTCACCTAAAAATAATCTATTTTACAAAAAACAAAATTATTCACCCTTAATAATTTTGGATATAATTAATCCCCAAATGACATAATTTATATCAATTATAAATTCTAATATATTTTATATTACCTTTTAAACATAATAATGAATAAGGACTCTTTAGACTATACATTGTGCTATAGTTTTCAGGATTAGTGATTACTTGCTAGAGTAAGGTTTCAAGTATTACATTTATCGAATTATAATGGGGTTTTATTCTAATATTCCATACCTTTATTATTCTATAAGATATGTTATTTAATTTTATATCATTCCCCTAATCTAGAAACAATTCTATTTCGAGGAGAGTCTCCTTTTTAATTAATTCCCTATCCATTTACATTTTTATTTAGTGTGTGATGGTTATGTTTCCAAAGAATCAGATATGATCTAAGAGGGTTATAGGGTTTCAAAGGTCAAAAAAGGTTGAAATTTGTTATTTTATTCTAGGTCTCATGTTTAGCACATATTTAGGGTTAACTATGCACTTAAAGCATGCATATGGTTGTATCATGGAATATAGTTTCATAAACTATAGAGTTTTTTTAGAAGAAACTTTGAAAATACTATATTAAATTACATGGGTGTTTCTCATATGTGATGCACTCTTTGGAAAACTATTCAGCTAAACCATGTTAGGTAGGGATTCTATGATTGTGTAATTTGTACAGTTAGCATACATTTTGGGAAACTTTGTGGCCTAACTATGTGGATTTAAAATGAGAAAAATTACTACATTGAGCCTATAATTTTAAAAGAGATTACTAGCCATTTTAATTCCCCCACTCATCCATTTGTCTCCTAGGTGAGTTCCACTATTTATCTTCCTCCAGGTTTTGTTTTCTCTTTTGATTCTCCATGGAATCACATTATTTTCATATCAATAGTAAGACAAAGGTGGGTATATCCTTCCATTATCATCCATTCATAGATACTTTAACTTTAAAGAAATATCATAACAGTTTCCACAATTATTCCATATTTTTTTGTGTTTCTTATACTTCTTATAATACATACCATTTATGAAATAGATAATTTCCACCATCAACGAGTTACACATTTCTATGTATAAGGTATGTGGTGTTGAATTTATCCCTCAAAGACACTTTGTTTTCATTTAGATATTGATGTTCCATCATGTGAACAGAATACATACAAGAACCATATAAATAATTATATATTTCATAGTCCTGATCCTTGAAATATAATTTTCACATGGGTTTTGATTGGTCCATCGATGAATAAAAATAAATTTATTCACAAAATATTGTGTATAAACCCATTTAAATGAAATTAGAAATTCATGGGGAGACCCTAGAGGGACCTTGGACTTAAAAAATGACTATGTGTTTTAATGGGAATTTCAAGGATATACTCTATAATCTAGTTCATGTGTTTATTGTATAAGTCTTCAACTAATTTACTATCTATGTTTATAAATATATTCATTTGCGGGTTTGTTAATTTTATAATACCCATAAATGATTAGTTTAAACTAGTTGTTAAATAATTATAAATATGTCTTACAATATAAAAAATAGGTATTCTATGGTATCAATAATGCAATAAATGGTTCATTAGATTTATAATGTGAGTGTTTTTTCATGACATATTTTGATCACCTAGGATTATCTTCCATGTGTATGTGATCATTATTAGATTATTTGGAATACTTATGAAAACATTTTAATGGTTTGTGGTGATTATTTTCAATATTAGACATTGTAGTACCATCTTCCATGGGGTCGGCTATGATACTAGATTAGTATATACCACTTAAGAACATATTATAAGGTTCAAATATGATCCTGGATTACTTTTGACTCTCTAGGGGAACCTCATAGGATAAATACATGTGCTGGATGACACGTTGTGACTTGAAAATTATTCTACATTTTAAATTAGGTATAATATATCCTTGGTTTAACCATGGAACATGATGATTAATAATAATTTCATTTATTTAATTTTCCCCTTACCTGTACTATACACATCGACATATACTAATTACGTTGTCTAGATATGATTTATATACTATTTATGAAAACATATTGAACCATACTCACACCTTTCTCAAGCATCCATTTGTTAACTCATTAGAATTCCTGATTATATGACATATCAAGTGAAATATCCTCCCAACTAATTGTTTAATTAGATAGCTAGGATACAGGAATAGATATTAGGACCATATTGGGACTCAAAACCATTTTTAGATATTTTTTATCTTTTATCCATTTTTTGATATTAGTTAAAAAGATATATTGGGATGTATGACATTGATGAAATGTATATAACCCATCATGATATAGAAATTTTTGGGTTTTTTCATTGGAATTTTTTGGAGTTTTTTTACTTCATTATCTAGATGTTTATGTTTTTTATTATTTTTACTATTATTTCACTTTCAATTGAATGTATAATATCACCACTTAACCACCTTAGAACCTCAATACTAGTTTATTACCTATGGTATATGGGGAGGCCGACCTAAGTTCATGTGGAAACATTGCATGTGACATTGATTAATGGTCTTTCATTAGATGATTTAAAAAATTTGAATTACAGAACATCTATTTGTCTGAATATTTGTGTCAGTTAGAAAAAGAATAATGTATTTTCAGAGCATAGTATGAAACTCATTCCTAATAGTAGATAGCCCACACATGAGGTAATGTAATCTCTCTAGGGACGGTATTGCTATTTTGGTTTCCATTTTTTATTAATGAATTTTTTTGCCATGAGTGACCCAGACGATAATCGAATTTATGATTTATGTGATTTTTTCTCTTAAGAATAATGGAAAGACGACATTCATTAAACCATCATACCAGGCATGTAGGATTTCCAAGTTATTCATATGATACTTTTTATTAGACATATGTCTATGGTTTTAGGTTCAGTTATATAATGTTTTAGCAGGAATATAAATTTATGGTGTTATGATAGTTATCTAATATTATAATTGGATAAAAGTGTATTATATAATTTTTTATCGTGATCATTATATGGATCCAGCTAAATAAAATTCCAATTACAACTTATATAGAATTTTACTTCATAACATGCGATAGACATGTCATTTAATTAAGCCTCAATTATGAAAATCATGGTTAATTTATGCATCATATTTTTATGGTGTAGAATTCATGTATATATGATTCGGACCCTATGTTTTAATATATTGGTTTTGTTAGAGTGACCATGTTTTAAGATTCATGAGGTATGAGATGTAGAGAATAATGCTGTGTTATGGTTGTTTTCTCTTTACTTAAACCATCATATTGAGAACGTCTATAATATTGTATTCTAATACATTAATTGATAATTAGAGAAAAATTCCTCTGAAAAAACCTATGGTAGAGAACTAGGTGGTTGGTAATGGGATAATCCAAGATATTATCTGGACATAACATATTATAGTTCCAAGGATTATGGTGGATGATCATCTCTGAGGAAACATACTACAAGTGGTGAAAGTGATGGAGTTAGAGGAACTTTTGATGTCTAAGTTGAGTATAGTGTTTTAGTTATAACACCCACTATTATTTACTAGAGATGGTGGTCTCTAGGTAGATTATTTAATGATTGAGTCTATCTATTAAATTTGTATCACCTTGATACACCTTAGTAGAAGAGGTTCATTTTTTTTGTTAATAACCATTGAAGGATAACAATGAGAAGGTGGGATATTCTAGTCCAGATATACCAACACATGAAATTTTACAATAAGGACATAGAGATCTATTTCTTTGACCATTTATTTCAGTAGAAACTTATATTTGGAAGAGTTAGGGATTTCATAAACTTTATACAAGGGAAAAATTCATTCATGGACTATGAAAATAATTTCATAATACTTTAGTTCTTTGGCATACACTGGATGGTGATGTGATGACTAGGGAGTGACATTTTATAGATAAGAAAAGGTGTATGGTTTGAGTTTTGGTGAACATATTTCATATTATATTTCTTTCTATGTTTGTGAATAGGACACTAATAATGGAGAGAAACTTGAGTAGAGGGAAAGGATCAGGACATGTAGCTTATTCTAGGTGGAATGACAGTTAGTCTTAGATATATAGAAGGTGTTATTTTGATACTTCGTGTAAAATAAGTGGTTGAAAGAGTTGTTAGGGTGGAATGATACAATTTACTCTTTAAAGAGTAACTTTGGTTTAGTTTCATCAATGTGTCTAACCTGTCCACATTCAACCTCATTCTGATCAAGAGCCTATTGAGTGTCACACATGTGGTAGGATAGTAAACTTGTAGAGGGTTTTTAGAAGTTCCTAAAATATTTATAGTGATATAGGATCTATTTATATTTAGAGGATAAAATTTGTGTTTCATAGTAGGTAGTTAGTTGGAGTTCAACTAATCATTAGAGTTGTGGTAGATGGAATGGTGATCATGGACATGGGAAACATGATTTCCAATGTAGTGCAACTCTAGGAGATCAAGAATGGTCTCAGGGTTGTAGTGTAGTCTATCTACATTCAATATAACCTACTACTACATGCCAAGATGTAAAGCATTCTATGGTCCAAGGTATGACAATGGTAGCTTTTACTTTCACATGTTCTTTCTTTAATATGCAGGCTTCACATATTTTTATATCAACTCAATTTGTTGATGACATATAGAAAACTATATAGTGTATAAATTTTATAATGTTTATGGTCACTTTTTTTAGAGTATTATTTGAGGGAATTTTCTATTATAGGGAATGTTCCTCAGAGAATAGTATGTTTAGTTTTGATCTAATTCTCATGATAGACTAGATACTATCACATCTATCCCATATCAACTATTATCATTGATAGGTTTTTATATCTTAGGAGGGTGGTGAGTATGTTCATTTTAGATAATGGGATATGTAGGATGGTTTTATAGGGCTTGAAAATCCACATTTGGGAAAGATTACAACCAAGGTTTCCATATATGAATTGGATGATAGAGAGGTTTAATAAATAATTTCTCATTCCATGTTGGACTACATTCTGGTCATGTTTCATTTTGATTTCACTAGGTTTCCAATCAATATGGTGTTTTAGTGTACAATTGATCTTATATTGAGTATTATTCCCATTTACATTCCACATCACCAGATGGATCAGGTGGAGCTATAAGAGCGTATGGTTAGATAGAATGAATTTAATTACAATATATTTATAAAATTAAGAATATATTTTTGGGTTTCACCTATATTTTTCAAAAAATGTATAATTTTTTGTGGAGGTTCTCTGTCGACTATCATAAGACAAATCAGATAATAGTTTAGAAAAAAACCATATTCCTTGTATTCAAGAATTATTTAAACTGTCAAAGGGATCTTGAGTACTCTCTAACATTACATTCAGATCTAGAAACTAAAAGTTGAGGGTGGGACATTAAGAAAAACCCCACACTACATATATGAAAAGTTATGTTTTGAATAATTATTTTTGAAGATTTTTTGGCTAAAACACTTTCTAGTAATACTCCCACACCCCATGAATCAGGTATTTCAACCATATTTGGATGCTTTTATGATCTTTTTGTGGAATACATCTTCATGTACTCTAATTTTTTGGAGAAACGCACTTAAAAACTATATATCATATTGAGAACATATTGGGAGTATCAAATTTATTCAAAGAACTTATAATGTATTTTTAGATCCACTAACTTCACATTTTGTATAACATTGCCTCTGTTGACATTGGGAAAGTCAAAGAAGTACTCTTATAGTGACCCTATATAAAAACATAATTATTTTAGATCATTTCCATATGATAATAATTATTTCTAAAAAAATAATATGAGAATCCCAAAAAAATATAATGTTTAGTATCTTATAAGACATGTAATATAAGAAAAAAATTATAGAAACATGGAAATATTTATCAATTAAAAAAATATTACAGTCCCTTATATACTTATAAAAAGATATAAGAATCTTGATAATCTAGGAATGGGAAACATAAGAAATGGATCATCTCAAATTCTTATTAATCGAAATCCTATCAACAGGTTTTCAATGGTTAGATCATAAGTGTATGATAAAAAAATATCAGGGGAGAAATATATTACTAAAAATAACATTGAACAATAAGTGTCATTAATAAGTCACAATGGAAGGGTATATAATCTCAAAATAACAATATATTCCATGAAAAAATATTTTAGTAACCTGATATAATAATCATGTTACACAGAGCATAACATAAGTATATAACAGAGAATTATTCTATAGGCATAAGTATTTATATTAGTAACATTCTGAACAGAGCTAATCACATCGATTTCACACTCATTCTTATTAAAATATATAATCTTTATTATTTTAAAACATAATCTTATAAACATATATAATATACAACATGTTTATGATTAATCATGTTAATTTAGAAAATCTTTATTTTTTCATCATTAGTAAAAAAAATATTTCTAATTTGCATCTTGGTCACACCCAATATCATTACCTAATAATGTATAAAACCTTAAACAAAGCTTTAGAAAGAGTTATAGGACCCCACCATTCATTATCTAGACATATGTGTGCAATAATATTCAAAATTATTATAAAACCCATGGGAGATAAAATTGGTGTCATTCATTATATTATATTGAACACCTAGAAAATAAAAGATGGTTTTATGAAACTTGAGGATTGTATCATTTAAATTTAAATCAATCATGTAAATAGTTGATACCAAAAATTTAACCACACTAATAGAATATTTAATGACAACATTAATATGGTGATTCAATAAAAATATTTTCAAGATATAAAAATCTTTTAGAGATAAATATGAAAATTGTGGCGAAATCATAAATGTTTTTTTAGAAAATTTGTTTATCTTTGGCATAAAAGAAGAAGTTACGATATCTTTGAAAATTATTTTTATATAAACGTTGAAGTGAAAAAACTAAAAAATAATAATTTTAAACAAGAATCTTAAATAAAAGAGATTTTAAATGATGTAAAGGTTATCAAAGAGGAATATGGAGTGGATGATAAAACCTTTGATTTTTAAATGATTGAAACAAATTTTGAAAATTTTGAAACCAACTTATTAGAATCCTACAACATCAAAATATAACATTTTTTTTTGTAGACTACAATAAATATTTTAAATTTTTTAATTTCAATTATAATATAAATATTTTTCCTGATAAAATGGTTTTTGAAATTTATATGTCATTCCTATATACTAATAATTTCATTGAATTCACAGAATTTTTATATTTCACTATTCACATAATTTTTTTAGAATAATCTCAAATAATATAAATAAACTTATTATAAAATTATAATTATAAAAAATGAAATAATTTTTATCGAATTCTTATTATCAAATTTATAATTTTTTTAAATAAAAATACATAATATAATGGAAACTACAGTTTTTGAAAAAAATCACAATTTAAACATTGTTTGTTCTTAACATTAGTTCATATCAACTCCTAATTTATAATATTTCCTTATATAAGTGAATATAAAAAATATTTTATAAGTTTTAAATTACATATATTAGGATAAAATATATTGTACATAACAAAATGACTCTTAAAAAATGTAATATTACATTTAAAGTAAATAAACTTCAACAAATAATCATTAACAAATTATATTGAAAAAATAAATTTTACAAATGAATTGATATTAAAATATTTATTTTAATTTTATTTATACATATTATCATATTTTGATAATAGTAATATTAATATATATTTAAAAAATAAATATATAATTATAATATTTTTATTTCATTCTGAGTAATATTATTTAAAATTTTCTAGCTAAAAATACATGAATTCTGTATACCTATTGTATATTTGACCTACAAACATATGTTTAATAACTGTATTTCTAATGATCGTATTATCATTGATAATGTTCTCAATGTCCATATTTAGAATGTCTAAATTTCATTCCTATAGATATAACTTTACTAAACATATTTTATTCCCACTTACCATTCCCATATTCATCATTTTAGATCTCAAAACATGTTTTCCCCTTTTATGGTTTTATTTCTCATCTTAGGTTTTTATATAATAATAGTTATTCATAAAGGGGATTATGGTACATGTGAGATTCTAGTTATACATATATTATCATTTAGATTTGTTATTCCATTCAAATTTTTGGCGTTTTAATGGATATAATCATCTATGATGTTTAATATATAGATTCATATGTTTCTATTATGATGATTTAATATTAATGAACAAATTATTGTTATATTAATACCTATATTTTATTACTTTCTACCTAATATATGCCAATTCCTCAGACGAAATAAATAAAGTTTATAATTAAAAAAATATAATTTATGGAAATAAATTTCATCCTAAAAATTACGAGCAGTACATTATCTACCTTGAAAAAATCATGTGCACACAATTATAATTATCACATACTTAGGGTAATATCTAATAGAATGTAAATTATAGAGATGAACAAAGCTATAATTTCTAGAGTGATATCTACCTTACAAAATTGTGAAACATATCACCTTCCTTAGAATAGGATTACCCATAATATTGTTTTATCCAAATATATAGGCCAAGAGTCTACCTATATTTTTTATTAAGACCTAAATTATATAATTTTTTATAGAGGGTGATTTTTATTATCCTCTTATTAATTGAATATCATAAGTTAATATAATTTTTCTTTCTATCATGATATAATTTTTTTTTATGTGGTGGTAACCAATCAACCATTAAAATAACATTAAATATTTTTAAAAGTAAGACAATAAGGATTTTATAGGGAATATTCCAATAATATTTGACTTGAAAGACAATAATATTACAAATTCCAAATTTATTTGATAATAAAATCATTATGGTGGTAATTTCATTATCATATAAAACTTCTTAGATGAACAAAAGTTCCCAAAATCAAATTCACACAAGATACGCACAACACTGTATTAGAGGGTACATGTACTGTAAATTATAGGATCCACATTTGGAGTAGTGGTTAAAAAGGAATTTCATTTCCCTCTTTGTCTCAAAGGTTATTTATGGCCATTAAATTCGTTAATCATTAGATTAGGTCATTGAGTTGTATATTTCCCAAGATCCTCACACATGGGACATTGAATTTTTAATGATTTTTTAAGATAAACTCTATTTATCCTTATCATGTTATTTTAACTAACCATTTTGCCTCAAAATCATAATGCTTGATGAAACCATATTAAATATTAAATGCATATTAAAGTCCCCTTGAATCAGTTCCCTTGGTGATTATTTCTATATTTATGACATATAGGTAATTGAATATTTTTTCCTTTATCATCTTCATCACATGATGTTTCATTAGACTTTGTCTTCACATTCTTTATTGTATTTGTGTGTTTAACTACATTAACATTATTAATAATATTTCATGATTATTGGATATTTATGATTAGTATTTTTATTTCTATATCTCCCGTTGTGATTCTTTTTTCAATGAGGTAATATCAGTATTTTCTGTCACACCCTTTCTTCCTACAATTTCCATCCATTAATAAAACAAAAAATTGTTGAAATGTGTGATATAAAATTCTAAATATGATGTAATTATTATAAAAAATAACATAAATGGGATAAAAACTTATATACTATTACCATTTTCATTATGACAGCCATTAATTATTTTTGATTCATCAATATCAATATTAGTTTAACCTTCTTTACTTTAGGTTTATTAATGTTGTAATTCTCAACCAAATACATCAAACTAAATTGATAGTCAATCATTCATAGTTGTTTGTAAAAGACATGTGGTCAACCAAAAAATACCCCACATGAGTGTTCACATATGTGTGCAGTCATAGGTCAAATAATCTTGAAATATGTTGATGACAGAGTCATTTCTTAACTGACCATTTTTAGGGTGATTACCCATCGATGAATCTATTCCACTGCCACATCCACATGCCAGTATCTAGAGATTTATATATTAATTGAAAAAAACTACTCATTAATTTAAAAATATTTCATGATATAGTTATATACTGAAAATAAATCCACTGACATTCCCATAAGGGGATTCACTACTATTATTTGATCCTAATACCGCAAAAATAAATATACTATTCTGAAAAAATAAAGGAAAACTAATATAATTCTTAATATGGAAACCTAATCTAAACCCAAATTTATTTTAAATTATTTTCATTATATATAATATGAATATCAACAAATTGTATCACAATCCCATGAATTGAAGGCTTGGTATATATGAGGACTAATTTAATGTGAAACATATTTTATAAACACGTGAACCATTCTACATAGTTAAAACATACGAGAGTCCCTTCTTGACATCTCATAAGATATACCCATAATCATAAAATGGGGAAGGGAAACAAAATAATGGTGTGATATTAAACACATAGTAAGGTAAATCAAATCAAAATTTCATCAAGGGTTAGATGATAAGCATATAAGAAAACATCTGCAGAGGATAAATGTGTCATTAAATCGAACAATGAATAATAAGAGATATCCCCATAGGTAATGATGGACGAGTATTTAATATGAAAATAAAAATATATACCATATAAAAAGAGTGTATTATGATGATATAATATACATGTTCTATATAGAATTTCATAATAACACAACATCAAATTATGTTATAGGAATAATCAAAGGTATACATAATAGTGTTAATATTTCTAACTACACTTAGGTAATTCTCATTCATTTTAACATACAAAATGAGACTTGTGTTTAAACATAGTTTCATGAACATAGATAATTACCATTTTGTTACTACTCAATCATTTTAATTTTCATAACACACATCACATTCATACTAAACATTGTGATTTTTTTTAATCTGTACTATGTTTGAGCCTATCATCATTACCTCATAAGGTAACAGACTGTAACAATTGCCTTAGAGGGCGATATAGGACCTCACCCTTTCTCATCAATATATATCTGTGGCATAATAGGCTAATATATAAAAAACCCATGTGAAATAAAATGGTTATCACTTATGAAATCATAAAGAACCCATGGAATAAGAAAATTGGTTTCACAATACTTCAATATGCTAACAAAAAATTGACATCATGAAAATATAGAGTTGATACCCAAAATAAAATCACCCCTATAGAGTATTTCATAAGAACATTTAGAAAGTGATTCATTAAAAATAATTTCAAAATAAATAAATACATTAGTGATAAATATGAAATGGTGGTGAAATCCTAAAATAATTTTATAAAAAATTCTATTATCTTCAATGTTAAATTAGATGTTACGATCACATTGAGAAATCATTTTTTTCAAAAATGTGAAGTGAGAAAATTATGACAAAATTAACATTTAAGAATCAATTTTCAATAAAATATACTTGAAAGGGATGAAATGTTATAAAAAATAATTTTTGAGTGGAAGATTAAAACTTTGATTTTGAATTGTTGAAAAAACCATTTGATCATTTTAGAATAACCTTTTAAAAGACCCACATTATAGAAACTATAACCAAAAAATCAGTTTTCAAATAATTAAAGTAAAATATGAAGTTCACATGAGATAACACATAATTATGTTCTCTATTATAATGTAGAATATTAGTGGGAAATAAAAACAATGATATGGATAAAAATCCATTCAATAGATAGGAATAATTCTTAAAACAATTATGTTTCAAAATAATAGATTCATAAAAAAAGAATACATCAATGTGTAACATGATTTACCTATAAAATAATATGGAAATATAAGAAAAAATCATAATCGGTTGGGATAACACAATATTGAAGGATTATAATCGAAGTGGGTGATTATGAATCAAGAAAATATTTTGGGTTAGGAAATCACAGTACCATTCTTTTAGATTATTAAAATATGATTAAAATTCATTTTAAAAACATAAATATCTAAATAATCTATTTCGTATCATTATTCATATTCGTTAACATTTTATATACTTAAACTACGATTATAATCAGTTATTGGTAACAATAACCGTTTCATTCATGTATCATGATGTCAATTTAGATACTCATTATTTGATACAAATTTTGTCATTCATTGGTCATATAAACTATTGTCATTTATTTTTTATAGTGATCTATAAGGTTATAAAATGATTATATGATATATTTGTTTTCAGGTTTTTTGAAAACAAAATTTGCGATGAATTAGTTTCGAGTTATTTATCGATATTGATGGATTACAAACAAGTAATCATTAATATTTGTGCTTTCCATCATGAAAAATATTTGAGGTATTTATTTATCTTTCATATAACATATACCCATCAATTATTATTTATGACTATCTATTACGATCTTAATAAAAGAAAGGATATACTATTTTATAGAGGTGGTAGTCTCCACGTACGTATGGGTGACGATTTTGTTTTCATACCATGACATAATGGAGTAATATGATTTAATATTTTGAGAATCTAAATTAGTTAATATATATCAGAATTATAAATTATATTACTCATTAGTAACAGTTTTGTTTGATGGATAAAGAAAGAGAATCATGTTTTGTAATGGAGGTGGAACCCACACATATGCACTATTAGTGTTTTCGCTTTTCATTAGGTCATGGGGAGAGGTTATTAGTTATTATTAATTAAATATAACAATATTTAGTATAATATAAATACGTAATTAGTCAAATAATATTATGAAAACTAAATTTTGAACATAATTATAAAATGAAAATATGTTTTTGAAATGATTTTATTTACATTAAGACCATTGGGTCTCTCTTGGAGGGTTAATTATAAATAAGTTCTTATGATAATATATTTTGTGAAGAATATTAAGATAGTGAATATGTAAGGTATGTAATTGATGTAAGGCTATGTTTTTAAAGAATTATTGTGTGTGGTATTAATGGTGTGGTAATAAGAACATTTTATATACTGTGAGAATGAAATTTTTGTAATTATTTCAACATAATATAAATGTATCACTTGTTAAATGACACACTACATGTTTATATAATAATTTTATATATAAATAAATTTTACTAATTTTATATATTTATTTTTTTGGAACACTGATTATAATGAAAACCACATTCTACTATTGAAATATTATTATTTAATGTAGTAGTAACTACATAACCGTTGGATTAGAGGGTATTAGTAGGGATAAATAAATTATAAAAAAAATATAGTTTACATATTTTTTTACAACCATAATCCCGAGGTCATAGGGGTAGTTCCACTGAATAGTGGTTCCATACTATTTAGGAACACAACTTTTAAAATCATGTGACCAATCTGTGTGACTCTAAAAAATTTGAGAAATTCAATTTTACCTTAATCAATTTTTTGTTTTAACCCATAATTTTCCTCCTCTTTAATGTGTATCCTCTCCCCAACCACATGTAGTTCTTCCAATTGTTGTAATATTGGACCTACGCTCGCTTCTTTATCTATATCATATTCCTTCACTTTCAGTTGCATTTGATAACCAAAGGTTAGAACCTCATTTATCTTCATTTTTTCCATCATTTATCATTCCCTTATGAGTTCTATTTGTAGGTAAGTTAAAATGAATTATTTTCCAATAATTTTTCTATTACACGAATTTCTCATATTCTACTTTTTATTTAAATCCAATAAAATATGATAGGCTATCTAACAACCTATGATAGGTGGTCTAGTTCATTTTCAAAAAATTATCTATTCTTAACATGGTGCATCATTTTTTCTGTGTACCATACCATTCATACAATGCCTTCTAAATGTATAAGTAAGTAAATAAAATTATTTTTCCAAGCTTAGTATAGTCCTAGTAATCCACAAACCAACATTGAATGATGAACACCTCAAAGTGAGAGAATCCTAAGGGTGTTCCATAAAGGCCTAAGATACTCACACATTGGAAATAAATTCATCAATAAATTGATGTTTACTGACTTGGTCATTATGAATATAATGTATTTTATATATAAAAAATTAAAATAGAAGGAATTTATATATACCATTCCACTTATTGTTTTATATTGAATTAAGCATATTAAATAAATTGTAGAACATGAAAAAATGTATTTTTTGAATTGTATGAGTTTAATTCAAGCTATAACCATTTATTTCTACTATAAAGAGTGTGATATAAGGGTCTTGATTAGGGTATCCTTAGACACAATCATCGAGCATAAATATTATATATTTTAATTGAACTGCAACACACTGGGGGAAATACTTGTTTTCTATTATAGAATACATTGGGTGGGGTCCCTATATTGATTCTTTTACGTTATATATGATAGATACCAAGTTCCCTAGTATATTACCTTAGATGGAATAAGTTGGAAATATTATTATATTATTCCATGAGTGATTCTTTGTTCCCTATGTTGTGTTTCATGTATGGGCTCATAAGAGTTTACCTATATACTATAAGAAGAGTGATACTTGGGACCCTTATTTAAAATTTCATTGATAGACTATAATAGTGGTGGGTTTTATTGTGAATATAATGTGATAATTGTGTTCTTTTTTAGAACTCCTTAGATAGGCCCAAGATGCCTATTAATTAAATCTAAGAATTAATCTTCCAAGATAAAGAATTTTTTTTGGTTTGGTCAATGATTTATACTTGAATTCTAGGACATCCTAGTTTTATATCCATGATCATAAGCCACAATAGTTTTAAAACCCCTTATATGTATGTAGAGACGCCTTGGGTATACACCTCAAGTCATAGTTGATATGAAATATCAATATATATAAATATATTTTCTAACATTTATGTTGTATATATATATATTCAAACCTATTATATATATACATACAAGGGTTGTTCTGGGGAAATTTGGCTCAAGATGAAGTAGGTTGTGTTTGTTGGGTATCCCTTGAGGAACCCAAAATAATGTGTTATATTTTATTTATTGTATTGTATTGCATTATACATTTCCACTGATTAGTTTATATGAACATACTAGATAGTTCCTTACTCCATTGGTGGTGGTCTACTGACAATGTCTCACACCATTCTTGGGCTGCCAGTTGGTACCCAGAAATACCTTTTGGATACAGGTAGGAACAAAGGGAAGCATCTAGATCTGGAATCCAATACGGTTGTCCCAAGATGGAATACAATAGTATAAGACCATGCACAAGCTCACGAGTCATGTAGATATTGATTTTGGTCATTTATTTCTTCTTTATAGCTTGATGCATATTCATGTAGCATATATCCCTTATACTTCCTAATGTATATTCATCTTCTCGTTAGGGTTTTGACCATTTGTGATGGGGTGACTCTTCTTATCTATTGGTTTCCACATCTCTCACTTCTATAAACCAAGGTATTTTACTAAATCAATGATGTTTTCCATTATCTTTTTAGTCTAGTATCCTATTGGTGGTTCCATTTCCCCTACCTCTTTGTATTGCATCCTAATTGTGGAATATCTATCTTACATACTTTTTAAAACCCTTGTGAATCACCTCTCTTAATTTTTATTTCTCACACCCTAGTTTTATTGAACGACTATGGAAAAATCTATTGTTCTAAGTTATCATAGGGATCATCCTCTGAGTCCTTATTAGGGTTCAGTGGTAGTAATTCTAGCCCTAAGTGTCACTACATTACTTCCCCAGTGGATACTAGTTGATGTTTCAGGTGTTTTATGGAAGAAGAGTGTGTATGTTGGATATTGTGGATGTACCAAGGTTGGGAATCATGGGGTACATGGTGTGGGATGGTTGTTTGAGTATTGGGAATTTGGTTTCAATATCTTCGATTGAAATCATTATTGGAGACGTTGTGAATGTGGTTGTGTGATCATCCTAGTATTTTGGGTTTGTTTTCTGATAATGATTATTCATGGAACTTCGCTAATGTCGAGTTATGTTGTGGATGGTGATAATTTCCAGTTCTACATTGCTAGTAAAGGGTGGCATGGATGCCTCTCTGGTGACAGTTTGATTGTGGTGGTGATTTAGGTGCAAAGCATTTTCGGGTTATTGAGATTGGTGGTTTGATTGATCGATAAGGACATTCATAGTGAGGTATAGTGGTGTGATGCACGAAAGTGGTGTGCTGATGTTGTGTAATGGTGACGATGACTTGATATGCCTCGCTGGTTGTGTTGTGGCATGAGGATCGAGGCATGGATGGTGGGACATATTTGAAAGTTTATGGGTTTGAATTTTGAATTCTCTCTATTGTATTTTTCAACATTATATGATGTGTACAACAATGTTTATGGTTTCTGTTTTGTTCCAACCTAAAAAAATTGGTTTATTTAAAATAATAAAAAATTATTAATGAGATTATATCCCATGTACATCACCTTTTTATAGGATTACGACATGATTATCATATTTTTATATGATATAGATTCAGATTCATCAAGTTTGTTATATATAGATAGTATGTATTTTGGTTGTTCATTTATTATGTTGCTTTTGCTGCTTACTATTATTATATACCATTTTTTACACTATGATAAAGAGGGTATAGTTTTCCCACCAAACCAGCATAGACCCCCACTACTAATTTCTTTTCTCTAGAATACATGAATGCATGATTTATTCCATATGGCCAATCAGGTTTTGTTACTTATAGATGAACTGGGTTGGGATGCTACATCAAGTTAATGACTCTTCTCCAATTGAATTTTATGAAAATGTGTGTTCTGAAATTTTATTTATTCTCCCTATAGTTTAATTTTACTTTATATTTGACATGGATTATATTTTATTTTAGAAGTACCAAATCAATTTCTAATGAATGCATGTAATGTTGATATTCTGAACCAACCTATGGATATCTATAAGTGTGACTATGAATATATATTCTTAGGGGAAATTTAATTAATTACATTCATATTCATTACTATTGAAAATGGATGTCTATCTTGAATGGTGTGGGATAAATTCAACATCAAAGATATGCCTATTTTTTGTGATTTTTACAATTTTTATAGATGAATTTACTAGTATTCCTTTAAATAATTATGTTGAGTATACAATAGAACTCATACATAGTGATAAACCTATCATAAAAACACTATATAGAATGGAATCTATTGAGTTATATTAATTGAATAAGTAACTCATGGAGAATCATGCTAATGGATTCATCTATCCATGTGTGTAACCATGGGGTGAATAATTTATTTTTTTACAAAGATAGATATATCAATGTGCCTCTACAATGATCATCAGTAACATAACTAGATAAAAATTTGGAATAAGTATCATCTTAGCTAAATTGATGATTTTTTATCAATAATGGGGATAAAAATATTTTTCCAATATTTATCTTTGATCTGGATTCTATACATCAAGGATCAAAAGTGAAGACATACATAAGATAACAAACCATAAGAGGTATAAAAACTGTGAATTTATAGTGATTCCATTTGGTGTCAATAATGCTCTAACATACTTCATGAATTTTAAGAACATAATCTTTTTTGATTACCATGATTTATTTATTATAGTATTTATAAAACATATTTTAATTTTCGATGATTAATGAAGAACATGAAGATCATATAAGGATTGTACAAAAGACAGTAAGAAATGTGAAATGAAATGAAAAATTACTATGTCTGAATTTGGGCTATACAAAGGTCCATTTTTGTAAAATATAATCTATAAAATGGTATGTTAGTGGATCTATCAAATATGAACATTATTAAAAATTATCCTAAACCAACCACTATTATTAAAATACATAGATTTTTGGGTTTTTATGGATATTATGGATGAATTTTCCAAAACATATTACAGTCATCTATGAAACTGGACATGTTAAATCAGAAAGGATCCAAGTTCCACGAGAAAGATGAATGTGAAGAAAAATACATGTAACATAATATAGGGATAGTCAATGTACTTGTGCTTAAACAACCCAGAAATAGATAAATGTTTTTCATTTATAGGGATGCCTCAAAGAAGGTCCTGAGATACTTCATCATGTAGAATGATATGGTGATAACTTATGCATCTTGAAAATTAATGGTTCATTAGAAAGATTACCCAACATGTGGCTTGGAGTTAACTTCTTTATTTTTTCATTACATATCTAAAGGAATTACCTTTATGGATAAATGTGTGACATATTTACTAATCAAATAATGGTTAAAGTATATATTCACTCAAAAAGAGCTAAATGTGTTCTATAGATGATAATTGGTGTTGATTAAAGAGCATGATTTCACAATAAAAAACTACCATTGGAAAGGGAAAATGGTGAAAGATTATCTGAGTCAATATTTGATGTTATCAAATCTAAGATAAGGATCACAAAATATCCAATATTTAATGATTTTCAATGTATGGATTCAGAAATGTAGATGGAAGGGGAGAAATGTTATCCATTTCAGATGAGTGTTCAATCAACCATTTATGCGTGAATTAATGAGGAATATAAAAAAGATATATTGATGAAAAAGTGGTTGAAAAATTATCATGAGTTTAACCTAAATTCTGATGGAATTATTTTTTTTGGGAAATTTTATTTGTTCTATCTATACTAGGTATGTTTGAGCTATTGGATGAAGCCCATAGATCACCATTCTATGTTCATCTGTGATGTACAAAGACATATAGAGAAATAAAAGATTATTTATTGTAAGAAAATATATATATATATATACATTGTATATTTTTTATCTTATTGTTGGGTATGATAGAAAGTTAATGTTGATAGATTGAATAATAAAGAGATGTTACAACCAATTCCCATTCTCAAGTGATAATGGGAAAATATCACCATGGATTTTGTCACTGGTATATCCAAAACATTTATAGGACATATTAAATTTTGGGTTACAGTAAATAAACTTATGAATTATGTACACATAATATCTAGAAGTGAATATTTCTCTCTTAATAATAATTTCAGAATATACATTCACCATGTGGTAATGTTTCATGGAATACAACATCTTACTGTATTTGATTGAGATCAGATGTTTACTTTGATGTTTTTATGATATCTTAATCAAGATCTATATTAAGAGTTGTGTTGTATTAAGAATTTCCATCCTAAGATAGATGGTCACTCTTAGTGAACTATTTGTACCTGAGAGGATATTTTGGGTTCTTATTCTATGGATTTCAATGGTTTTTGGAATCAAAACCTTCATCCAATTCCAATTTATTAAAATAATAACTTTCATTCAAGAATTTATATGGCTATTTATGAATCCATATATGAACAAAAGTGAATAAATAAAATGTACTAAGATGAATATAGAGAAATAAAACTATTGGTACATAATCTAGTAGAGTAAATGATTGAGAATGTAATATCTATTTAGCAGTATATCAATAAATCTTAGAGTATTAAAAAAATTTATACTGAAAATCATTTATATATCATTTAATTTAAAGTTGGTGACAATTTATTCCTATAAATATATCCAATGAATAATGTTATTAGCTTTATAAAGAAGGAAAACTTTATCCCCTGATATTTTCCCCGTTGAGATTCTTTATTGATAAGGGATTGTAGCTTATCGATTGATTCTTTCACTAAACATCTATCAATATCATGATGTTTTCCATGAATATCTCTTGAGGATGTACATAATGTATCCTTAACATGTACAGAAATCAGTGGTTATAAAATTGAAACATGATCATTAAAATATAGAAAAACTAATAGATATCATTTATTAGAGTGATAAATTTCTATATTACAAGGATTCTCACATTGTTGAAGTAGTATTCATGAATCAAAATTTTAAAGAGGCTACTTTGGAACCTAAGAATGTGATCAAATAAATAATTATTCAATTTTTTTTTGTATTGGATTGATGAAATTTCTAGGAAAAATTCATTTTAAGAGGATTTTAATGAAACAAATTAAATTTTTTAATATAGTTTTCTATAGATAAATTTGATTTTAATGATATCATTTTTTACATGAAACACTTATTTTATAGGCACCACATTATTCTATTAAAATATTAATTTTTAATATGGTATTTAATTCCAAGCTATTGTATTTGTGTGTATAAATATGAATAACTAAAATATATTTTTCACAAATGTATAAAATGAATTCATTGGTGATATTTTTATTATAAATAAAAATAAAAATCATTTTAATTTAAAATTGATGTTATTCTAGAAAAATATTTTTATATATAAATTTTAATTATGTTAATAATTATATTAATCACTATAGGTGATTGATTTTAATGAAATATACTTATATATATTATATTCAATTAAAAGTTTTAACATTCATCTTCTTTTTTCCTAGGCATGGTATATTAATAAATTTGTTTTTATCTGGAAAAATTTACTTTTTTAAAAAATTATTTTCTTCACCTTTTGGGTACTTATTTTACTAGGATTCATATTTTTAATATATGTCATTTCTGCTTCATTTTAACTATATGATTTCATTTATATTTTTTTAGTTAATAAAAATATCAAAACACCACACCCTTGATATTAATATATATAAATTTTTTACATAAGGAAAAAATTGAATAAATTAAATTAATTTTTATTATAGAAATGAATTGGTTTTTTAAAATTAATTTATTTTTAATTTTCATTTTTAAAATAAGTACCATGAATACTTATACAATGCCGAAAGAGTGCATGTGCATATAGTAGAAAAATCATGTAAATAATTTAAAAACCTATAAAAGTAATTTTATTTATGGAATTATATTTTACCATGAATTTTATAGATAAATATTTATTGTATTATGGATTATTTAACGTTTTATATTCAAATTTGTTTGATTTCATGTTGTTTTCAATGTAAAATTAAATGAATATTCCAAAAAATGTCATTAATGGTATTTTATAATAAACAATAATTTGTTAAATGATTTAGAGTAAATAATAATCGTTTATTTATCCATGTGAATTGGATATGTTTTAAATATAAACCATTTTTTATTAATGGGTCACTAGTAATTTTATGCTAACATTTTTTACCCATGTTTAGTTAAAAACATTAATATTATGGTAATTGAAAAAAGGTGTAATAGGGGGTTAAAACATAGAGATAATGGAAAAAAATCCACCGTAACCTATATAAATATTTTATTATGAAATTATTTCATCTCATAGTAACCATATATTTCAAAAATATAAATTTTTATCCAAATAAACATTGAAATTAGTTAATATTAATTTAATAATATAACATATTCTAATTGTGACCATCTCCACACTTATAAAAGGACATATATTCTCCTCTCTTACTCAAAACCACAATTATATATAGCTTTATAAAACCCCAAATAATTATCTTAAAAACCACTATATACATGGAACAGATGTACTAGTCTCCTTGAAGGCCTATTAAAAGGGTCTTTAATAATATATCTAAAGGAGGCCACCTAATTAAGAGGTTATTTCCATACCCGACCTGTTTAAATTTATTTCTTATTCTACATATAAATATTTGATATTCATAATGAAATAATATATTGAGCTTAAATAATATAATGAAATATTATTATGATTATTTAACCACAAATATCAACCATATATTAAATCAAAGGTAATGTTAATGAATCGCTCATGAATACATGTGGACTACTACATCCATGTAGTGATATAATTCATTTTCCATCACCATATTTCATGGATGGGAATAGTAATGTGTTTGAAATTAATACATTATATTTATGAAATAATTACTCTTATATATTTATAATATCATATCTACCATTTTACATCCCAATATGTTGGAAAATAGTAACCTCGCTCGTGCATATGTGTGGACTAACACATCCACAATCAAATGTGATTATTCTTTTGATTATGATTTACACATATAGTAATAAAGATATGTTTAGTTAATATATATAATATAAAAATTACTCTTAAAATGTGAATTATTTTTTACCTTTAACTCTTTCCATTGATTTTAAAGTAATAAAACACATTCATGTGTACATATAACCTACCATCTCGTTGAACAATGTTATTGATTTTTTATATCTACCTTCAAATATTAAGAAATGAGATTTTAAAATATTTAATTGAATCATATATGATATTCTAATTTTTAAAATTATTTTGGTATATAATTATAGGACATGTAATTTTTTTATATAGGAGGTTAGATGAATTTTGAAGCGAGTTGAACACGAGGTAAGGGTTTATCGTATCAATTTAATTTCTATGAGACCTATGATATATTAACTAGTTTTTTCATTATATATAAAATATACTTCCAATGATTTTATTTATTATAATATTATAAAAAATATGGTTATTCAAAAATACCTATAAGTTTCCAACTATCTTGAGATTTGGATATCGATATTTCAAAAGAAGTCAAGGATTATGCATTAATTTTTCTTCATTGAGGCATATTTTAATATTATGCACCTATTTTTTATTATATTATGTATATAATACCCATTTCACACATTATATCACAAATACATAACACTTCAAGACATTTTATGTTTAAATTAAAATTATTTCATCCAAGGGGAATTGTCTTGAATGTTACCAAGTGATAAAGGTTTCATAATTCAATATTCTACCATTGGGTTATATTATTTATTCATTGATTATATTATGTCAAGAATATGTGTAATATTTCATTTTTTTGATTTATTTGTTTTTTAAACTTCTTTTCATGGGATTTACCTTTGTTACACCTAACCACTCCATCGATTAATTATCAATTCAATGATATGATCTTTGTAATGGTCATTAGTCTCATGTTATATTTCTATAGGAGATATAACTATGTTATGAAAATATATTATTTATTTAGGAGTATATAATGAAATTTTTATATGTAAAACAATTAGTCTCTTTATGTGGATTATATTTAATTTTTAACTTGAAGTTATTCTTTTATGGCTGCTATGATTGAAAAATTACCGAAATGGTAAGGGGTTCATATATCAATCCCATTTTGTTCAGGATTATTTATTCTTAAATCTCTATTGAGAAAATTATATAAACCATATTTGATAATAAAATTAAATTTTCATCTACTTGACATTTCTTTAGGAATTTTTAGATTTAAATACATATTTTTCTCTACTTGGTACGAAAAATTGTTCAGAAAATGATTTTATTAAAGGATAACATTATTCATATTAATTTAGATATAAAACCTTTTTATTTCATATACATGTTTTCTAAAATGTTATGAATATTGTTTTATGTATTATAAAATTATTTTTTAATTTATTCTTACAATATTTAAAATTTTAAAACCTTAAAACAATATTGTTGTCGTTTAAAAAAAAGATAATTTTTAACGAGGGTTTGAATAAATAAATATTATAAAAATTATGGCTTGAAAATAATATTACCTTATCATGACCAATAAATGATTTTAATATTACATAAAAAATTTTCATGGTTCTCCTAAAATTAAATATTTTTAATAACATTCAAGAAACTATTAGTTTAAAAAAATTGATGTTAAATATTGAAAGGGTGTTTTCTTCATTATTGTTTCTCATTATATTTTCACGATATTTATATACATCGACAAAACCCCCTTGATTATAATTATTCTACAGTAGGGATATTTTCTAAAGATACCACCCATACTCTTTTTTAGAATGGATTATTATTTTTCTAATGATATTTTCATGGAAGCCATTTATTTTTTCACAAGTAAATCAAGATATGAAAGAACAATGGTAGTTATTGTATTAAGAAAAAAATGATTCATGTGTTAGGATTTTGTTATGTTCCATAGAAAATTTTTATGATGATTAGAGAGACATATATAGATTCTGATTTTGGGTGTGCATTATACATCTCTTCAATGCATTAGATAATGATGATAGTGATGACTAAGTATATATAAATAATAAGAGAAGAAGAAGTTAAGTAGTTAACAAGTTTCTACTAAGATTTCATGGGTATTAAATAGGTAATGTTAAACCTTAATTAAGGGAAAATTTAAGGCATCTACAAAGAAAAAATTTTAAGATACCTACACATATTCATTATCCTTGATATGAGTTTTTAATCTTTCCTTTGATCAATATTTACATAAAATAGATCAGGTTTTTTATTCTTATGACTCTTTTATTTTTTAAATATTTATTCCATGTCATATGTATAATGATATATGTTTTTGTGGGTATGAATTAGCTTATTTTATTCTCATGAATTTTTATTGTGTCATCATAAACTTATGCCCGCTGATGCTATTTAATTGGTAAGGCTTATGTTTACACTAACTGAACATTTGAGATCACCCTTCTTACATTTCATTTTCCCAGGTTATGAATAATGAGGTTAAATAATTTTTCCCTAGATTAATTTCACGTGTAAATAATTTTTTTGAGATCTATTAAAGACTTAATACGTAACATGAAAAGGTGGGTATTGTGGGAAGATGCTCACTCGAGGATATGTGTATTTTTTTGTAATAGTTTTTCAAAATTCTATAAAACTATAAAAGTAAAAGGTATTAGTGAGTTTATGTGATATAATATTTCATTTTTATGTTTCTTTTTTGGATGGTTTTTGTTGGGGTCAAATTATTAGTAGGAAATCTAAAAATGCAATGATTATTTTTTAATAATCTAATACAGAAGTGGGGATCCAAATCTATTTTATTAAAGAAGTCATGTAAATCTAAAAATAGAAAATAATTGAGCATATGGAGAGATAAGGTCAACGATCTCACAAAAAAACAATAAGAAACATGTTTTAAACTTGTTTAAATCCCTTTATTTGTTGAATTGTTACATATTCTAGGTTATCTTTTATCATGATAACTAGTTTTTAATTAGGGGAACATAAATTTTATGAATAAAACCAATATGTTCATTATTATATAATTTGGACCTAATGATTTTAAATTTTAAAAACCATTTTCATTATATTATTAAAAGTCTTAAAAATTATTTTTAATATAATAAATGTATAATTTATTAACTATATTTTTAGAAAAATTATTTATTGATATTTAATGCATAAAATATATGTTTTTAAACTATAATATTTTTTTTTAAATATATATCTTCAATAATATATATATTAAATAAAAAGGTTGTATAAATTTCTATATCAAACCTACAAACTAATAATTCCATTAAAGTTGTATGAGTATATTCTACTATTCACAGAAAAGATAATTTTTTACAAAATAGTTAAAAATAAAGATTAACTAATTTTTAAATAATAAATAAAAAGTGATGTTATTTTTTTCTAATTCATAATATAAAATTTAAAAAATTAATATTTATTTTCAAATACAATATATAGATTGAACTGTTTTTTTGAAAAAATGATATTTTTTTAACATTTACAAATTTTAATATTATTTTATATTAATTCATATTTTAATGATGTTAATATATTAGATAGTATAAAGTAAAATTTGAAAAGTTTTATATTTTATCTATTGTGAAAAAAATATAAAATATCTAGATAAAAATTTATTTAAAAAAATTAGTATTATTTTAATACGAAATACTGTTTAATTAATATAATTTATTATTTATATTTTAAAATTTAATTTTCAAACTGAATTGATATTAATGTATTTATTTTAATTTTAAATAGAACTCTTAGTAAATTTTAATAACAACATTATTAATATTTATATGAGACTTATAAATAAATATATATTTCCAATTTTTTAATATATAATTTTTATTTCATTATGGGTTATATTATTTTCAATTTACTTATTAAATATACATTAATTTAGTATAACTATTAGATATATGGCCAATGCCCATATCTAAAATTATTATAATTGCAACGATCATATTTTCAACACCAATAATTTGTTTATATATATATATATATCCTTACTATAATTTTTCCATTTTCAATTTCTAATTAAATAATATTCATTTTAGATCTATCAACCTGATATATTATTTTATGGTATTCTTTATCATTATTGGTATGGTTATATTAATGGTTATTATTAATTGATACAATAGTCTATTTGATTTTCTAGTTTTAAGGAAATAATTATTTTATATTTATTATCCTTGTTTAATTTTTGATGTTTTAATGCATGTAATCTTCCATGATGTGTAAAATTTAGTATAATGGGATTTTGTTACCACTTTTTTATTTTTAAATATTAAATTAATGGATGTTTAATCAGAATCGTGTATGCATTTTTATCTAATCTATTTCAGTTCATTGGAATAAATGGAAAAAATAACTAGAATTTTAATCATATAATATCTGTAATGAAATTATTATCTAAAAAACCAATATGTTGAATTATCTCCCTTAAATATAATGGGCCCATATAATTTTAACTATCACCGAAATATTTAAATATATAAGGTAATCAAAATTATAGAGACAATATAGGATATTTTTTATAGAGGGATATAAACTTAAAAAAATAGGAAACACATATGTTTATTTAGAGAAGTATTATCCCTAACATTTTGATTATCTCAAACTAATTGGTCTAAGTTAAAACATTTATATGTTACTAAGAACCAACTTATATAATGTTTTTGCCGTGTGGGTCTATTAATATTTCTTAATTAATAGAAATATCATAAATTAATATAAAATTTATTTTCCTTACATTAGATAAATTTTAATTTAAGTGGAGGGGACCAATCCACCACTAATTTCACATTAATTTTACGTAAATTTAGGATTATAAGGTTCCCATAAGGCACATTTACATAATATTAAAATTTTAAAACAATAATCATTCTATTGAAATATTTATTCAACAACAAAATAATTGTGTGGTGATATAAAGATCCTATAAATCTTCTTATGTACATCAATGTTTCTAGAATAAAATTCCATAGAAAAACATATAACTCTGGATTAGAGGGTACCTCTACCTTATATATTAGTATACACATTGGGAGTAGTTTTTACATAAGTAATACATTATACTATTGGAATTTAAGTTTCTAAATGTTCATCATCATGGTTAGTCCATGGGTTAGAGAGTTAACATGAATATTTCCCTAGTTCCCCATATAGAATATATTTAATTATAAGTGTTCCATAGGATAAAATCTATTTAATTCAATCATCTCAACAAGTTTCTTAATTTATCCTAAAATGTAATATTCTCAATGACCCCTCTTCATTAATTAATGAATGATAAATCTCCATTGAGGAAGCTCATGTGACTCTACCTTCCTCATTTTTGACAAATAGAAATTGAAAAATATTTTCCCCATCAATTTGTTCTTTTGATATTTTTTGATATTATATCCTTCTATTTTTTAGTGTGTTTGGGGATTTCACTATTCTCGCATTTTTAATCAAATTTAACGATATATGGTTTTTATCAATCACATGGTTTCTCACCCCAACACCTATTTGTATTCTTTTTTTGTTGATGTAATCTCCTCATTATCACAAAACCCATGGATCCTTTTAGTTCTTTCGACAACTAAATACAAAAGGGTTGACATGAGTGATGAAATTTTAACAATAAATGGGAATTATCACAATAAATTACAAAAAATATATTGAATCATTAATCCTTTTACCATTATCATCACAATATCCTTTAATATATTTAGTTAAAACTATAACAATATTAGTTTATCCTTGGTTACATTATGTTGGTTTAAGTCATACTTCTCTAACTAATCAATCATTGTTACAACGAAATCATTCCCTCATTATGGTTTGTAAATATAATCTAATAAAAAAATTATTTCCCACAGTAGTATCTATCAAGGTATGTTGTCCTAGCCCCACTCATCCAGAATTAATGTGACGATCAATATAGTGGTAAACCAACACGTTTCGAGGTGATTACCACCATGTGAATATATTCCATAACCACATCCATTTTCCAGTATCAAGACATAGATGTTTTCTAGGGAAGCCACCCACATAATACTTTTTAAATATTTTAGGATACCATCCTATACATGGAACCAACCCTTATATCTATCCCTAGGGTTTTAAATAATTTTTTTTGATTTTTATCAACTAAAAATAACTATAATAATATTAAAAATAACTAAAAAAATGTCTGATACAAACTATAGAGAGACAATATAAAACAGATCATTTTTACATCATTTAAATAAGATAAAAATTAAATCTTATAAAATCATCTCACAATACCATGAATGGATGGTTTGGTGTCTTTAAAAGAAAATTACATTAGAAAATTATTTTACAAAAATTAAATATTTCACAATAATTGAAAATTCCTAGGATTCATTCTGGAATTATCATAAGATATACCCATCTTCATAACCGGTGGAAGGGAAACAAAGTAAAGGGTTTGTCTCAAATGATTAGTAATGTAAAGTACATAAAAATGTAATGAAGATCTAGATCATATGAATATGAGAAAAATGTGCATGTGAAAAATTTCTTATTAAAAACAACAAAAAATAATAAGAGATATATACTAATCATGATTGAAGGGAATTTAATCCTCAAAGGAAAACATCTACCATGGAAAAGAGTACAAAATAATTCTATAACAATCATGTTACATGGAGCATGAAATTAGAGTATAGAATAGAATTATGGATTATTTATATGAATAAGTATTCATAACATTATAAACATAGATAACCACATTGAGGTTGCAATCATTCTTATGAATGTATATAATCCACATATATTTTAAACAAAATATTTTGAACATAGATAATTTGAATCACGTTCATTATTAATATTTTTAATTTAGGGAATATAAATTTTTTTATACTCAATCATTTAAATTTAGCTAATCTACCTCATATTGATACCCAACATCAAGACCCCATGACATATAAAATCTAAACCAAAGTATTGGATAATGATATAAGACCAAAAACATCATCATAAATATATATATGGTCCATAAGATTATAACATATCATGATAACCACTAAAAAATATAATGGACATCATGAATCACATCATAAAGAACCATTGTAAAATAAATTGGGTAAGATGGTATCATAGAAATAAACCTAAATCTTTTAAAGGGTTGATACTCAAAATTCAATCAACCCAATAGTGTATTTTATAACAACATTAAAAATGGGATTTATAAAAAATAATTTTAAATAAATAAATGCTTTTGAGATAAATAAGATAATGCTCATGTAGTCATAAAAAAAGTTTTTTGAAAAGTTGTTTTTGATGTATCATTAAAACAAAAAGTTATATTCACTTCAAAACAATTTGTTTGAAAAATTTTATGTGAAAAAACATTTATAAATTTTACTATGAATAATTTTAATTATTAGTTATTTAAAAAGATATAATATTATTAAAATTTACTGTGGAGTTGAAGAAGAAATCATAGAATTTATAATGATGGGTTTTTTACCATTATTAAATTACCTTGTTGATAACCCACATCATAAAAAGAGTAAAAAAATAGTTTTAAAAAAGGGATAGGAAAAATCTAATGGTAACATGAGATATAAAATCACTAGTTTTAAAATTATATTGTAGAACATTGTTGGGAAATTACATGAATATGGGGGGGAAATGCAATAAAAGTGATGAGAATTATTCCTAATAAAATTGTATTTTTTTCTCAAACTATAGATTCATCACAAAACAATACATCAATGTGAAAAATGATTTCCAAAAACTGTAATAGGTATATATAACCATATATAATCATAGGTTATTATTATGCATTCATGAAATATTAAAATATATGTGGAATGATTATGACTAGAATATATTTGAGTGAAGAAAAACATCAACATTTATTCCCATATAGTTGAAAATGCTATAAACTCATTAGGAAAACATAAATGTATAAAAAATATATTCAAAATCCATATTCATATACAATAACCTTTTATATTGTCCATTTATGATCATTAATTATGAATATATTATTTATTTATTACTTAATTTACATTCTTTTTTTAGTTACATTAATTATTTAGCACATGATTTATGATGTTGATTTCAGTACCATTCATTGAATAAGATTTTATCATTCCTTGGTCATAAAATATATTAAAATTGATGTTTTATAATAATCTATAAGGTTATAATCCTATCATTTTATATTTTTTTCATGTTTTCTGAAAACAAATTTGATGAAGAATTTGTTGTGTGTTATTTATCAATATTGATATATTACTGAATAATGATCATTAATATACTCATATATATAATATAAAATTATAAATTGAAATATAAATCCATCTATGGAGGTTTTTGTGGAAATTATAATAACAGTTCCATATAGGTGGTAGTTATCACGTACACATGGCTAATTATTTCATTTCTATAGCATAAGGGAAATGAGTAACATGGTAATTTATTTGTAAATCAAAAATAGTTTATATATATCAAACATATGTATTATATTTCTTATTATTACTATATGTTTGTAATGTTCATTGAATTAGAAACAAGTTATTTCATGGAGGTTGTAATTTTCATGAACACAAAATTGATTTTTTTTTCTTAAGGGGAGGGTATACGTGGTTAGTATTTATTCCTATAAAATAAATACATTTATTAAAAATAATGATATTTAATGAATCATATTAAATTTAGAAAATTAATTGTTAAATGGAATGATAGATATGAAATAGGTTTTCAAAAATAATAATGCTATATTTAAAACATTGGGTTTTCTTGGGGGGTTCCTTATAAAGGAATGTACTAAGATAATATATTGTGACTAGAAGATTAGGAGAGTGAAATATGATGATATGCTGACAATATAGGTCTTTATATCAGAAGGAAATCTAATTTTTAGAGTTATATTAAATGATTAGTGATTAAATCATTTTATAATAGTTGGGTATTAGATCCAAGGCCTCTTATAGAAGGTAACTGAAAACTGAGTCTGGATTTTTTTTAATCCATACATGGTTGAACCTAGAGTTTGGAATTGATGTGTTTTTACAATGCAGATGAATTTATTATCAAAAAAACTATTTCTTCCCAATGTTTTTCAAAAATTTGTGTCAAAATTTTTTGCGATGAAACAATTTGTTCAAGTAAAAGGATAGTGAATAAAATGTTGATGGTTTCCTGGAAACATTCTTGAAAGATATTTTTTGTATATAGTCACATCAAAAGACACCAAAGAAAAGAAACACATAGAGGATTTATAATTACATGAAAGATAATATAGGAATGGTGTAAGATGTGGAGGATAAGAAAGAATATTGTGTTCCAAATATGAAATTTAAAAAGAGTTCCACACATGGTGGAAAGAGCACCATGATCTTTTATGAAGGGAATTTGATGTCTATAAATAGTCATCCACCCCTCCATTCTATGTAACTTTTTTGAAGGACAATCTGATTTCTCTTCTCTATGAAAGAGTTAAGCATAAAAGAGTTGAATGTAGTAAAACATAACGTCATTCTGTTCCTTGTGTCTATAAAGACCAAATGAAAATCAAGGTACAATTTAATGAAATATAACTTTTGCGCAAAATATAACTTGTATAAAAAATCCACAAGTTGTGTACAAGTACTAGTTTTGTACAAACATGTTTGAGTTGTGTGACTAATAGGTTTTTAATATCTGGTTTCCTTGATCAGTGATTTCATGTACAACACTTAGGAATAAAATTCCAGAATACTATCATGGTATTAAAGGATAAACACTTTAAATACCAATAAACAAAAATTACTTCATGTTGTTAAACTGAGTAAGACTTCACCAAAGTAGTGAGATGGGGGGAGTCGATAGAAGTGGTCTAAGGGAGGCAATGTGATATACCTTAATCTTTTAAAGGAAGAGTTCTTGAAATAGAGTGACTATGTATAAACTTATGTTTTACATAACTAGTGAATAATAGTGGATATTGGTATGACCGACACACTATCATTGTAAGCACCATGGACTAGCCCTTATTGGTAAACCAAGTAAAAATGATATTTTGTATCTCTACATGTGACTATTTAATTACATCAAAATTTCATAATTAATGGTTTACTATGTTCTTACCAATGTTAGAACAATATCCTTTTCCTTAAAAGGAAACTTTGGCACCCTGATTCACCCCTCCCCTCTCAGGGTGTTTCACGGTCCTACAGTGAGTTTGCCATTTTTCTAAATATTTCAACTTAAAATAAAGGGAGCACATGTTAAAAATGTCATGTGGATAAAATTATAAAATAATTTAGTGTATGGTGATATAATGTTGATGACATCTCAAAAGAAATTATAATCATGTATTTAAAATTTTCAAGCCCGCTATAACTTTAATTAGAGAATCTTCCATTTTACCTTTTATCAATACAAAAAGTTTTTTCCTAAGGAAACTTAATATTTTTTCCTAGAAATATTTTTTTCATTATTAGTTAACATGGACTCAATGATTCAAATATTTAAATCCATTTTTTCATATTATGTTTCTAAAATTATTAAAAATCAATTTTAATATAATAAATGTTTACGGTTTTAAAAAAATTATTAAGAAATGTATTACTTGAGTTTTAAAATATAATACATCACTTTCAAAACAATAATAAATATTTTATAATGTATAATTACCAGAAAGAAATAATTTTTTAGATAATTTTTTTTTCATAATTTTAAACAGCATACTTATATACTAATAATTATTAAAATTTCACTGCGTTAGTATAGTTCACTATTCACCAAAAATTTAATTTTTTTTCTTAAAAAAACTATAAAATTCATGAATGAAATATTTTGTCATTATAAATTAAAAATGAAAGTAGTTTTATTTAATTAATATTATATAATTTATAAATTTATTTTTTAATTGATAATATAAAATATAAAGAAAATTATTTTATATAAATGGAAATGCTTTTTTTCAAATTTAATATTCTTAATATTATATCCTATTAATTCTATATCTAAAATATGTTAATAATTTTTTTTAATATATAATAACATTTTAGCTGTTCTTAATTTAATTAATTTGAACAAAATATAAAATACATATAAAATGGTTCTTTTGGAAAAAATCACTTTTAAACTAATTTTTTTAAGAAATACCATTATTTATTTATATTCTAAAATTAAAATTTATTACACCATTGAAATTGAAATATTTATTGGAATTTTAAATATAAATATTATTATATTTTAATAATAATAATAATAAAATTTATATATAAAACCTAAATTTATAGATGTTTACGTTTTCCTTATTAATTTTTATTTCATTACATGATATATTATTATAGACATAGTACCTAACTATAAAAGATATCAACACACCAATTTAATACATTACCAATGACCATATATACATCAACAATATTTAAAATTACTATATTTTCAATGACTATTTTTAATGACCATATTATTGATGAACATATTTGAAATGGCCATATTTTGCTCCTAAATATATATAATCGTAATAAACTAGTTCTATTCATACGTCCCAATTTTATTATTTTTTATTTTGGAACTCACAACATGCTTTCCCATTTTATTGTATTTTTATCAATTTATATTTTTTTATACTAATGGTGATTATAAAATGTGATAATGGCCTATGGTATATTCTTGTTATAAATATATTATTCTTTTCAATTTATTTTCCTCATTTATGTTTTACAATTTGAGGGGATTAAATAATCTTTTATTTGTAAAAAAAAGTTTATGTGGTTTTATTTTAAAGTTATACTATGAGAAAAAATGTATTTAGTTTAATCACAATCATGTATTAAATTGAGTCTGCAGAATATTAGTTTTAACATAACATTGGAAATAAATAAGGAGGTATAAATTATAGAGATGATACTATATATTATTTCTAGAGGGATATCAACCTTACAAATGTGGGAATCATATCTCTTTCCTTATAATAGGATTATCCTTAATATTGAGTTATTCTATAACTATTTAGGCCAAGATCACCATTATTCGGAATCAAGACCGACATTAAATAATTATTTTCTAGAGGGTGTTTATTATTTTATATTCATTGATAGAATGTTGTTATTTAATATGAAATATGCTTTCCATACTATAGATAATTTTTCATCTTAGTGGAGGGAAATAGTGGATCCCTAAAATCTAAATAAATTTATGTAAAAAATGGATAATATAATTTTCCCAAGAAAAAATTGTTTATTCATAAAATTGGAAGAAAATAATCATACAATTAGAATATTTATTTGATAATTAAATAATCAAAGTGGGGATTTAGTGATCATAGAATACATCACAGATATACTAGAGTTCCTAAAATGAAATTTTGGGATGACTCTATTTTGTTTATATTGGAGGGTAGGGGAACCTTACATTTTAGGATCCACTTTAGGAGTTATGCTTACATAGATAATCCATTTTCCTCTTAGTATTAGAGGTTGTTGATGATTATATTTTTAGTTAGTCCCTAGATTATAGAATTTACATGGATAAATACCTTGTTCCCTATAAAAAATACATTGAATTATTAATGGTAAAATAGGACGATATATATTACATTGAATCATGTGAACTGGAATTTTAATTATTTCTCAATAGTTTTTTTCTCATTGACAATATTCTCCAAAATTAAATAATATTCTATTCTTCTTGAGGTACATTGTTTTGTTCTTTATTAAACATTTCAGTCATATATAAAATTTAATTTTTTTTTTCATTCATCAACATCATCACTTGATCTTTAATAAGACTCCATGTTTCTATTTTTTAGGGTTTTGGGTACTTCCACTACGATTACATTGGTAATTGTATTTTTTGATAGTTATTTTGGCATAATCTTAATTTTTCTCAATATATCTCCCATTCTGATCAATTTTTCATTGTGGTAATATTAAAAGTTTCCCTCACATCCATGTTACTTTCAAGTTGCATCCATTACTAAAACCAAAAGGATTGAAATAAGTGATAAATTTTAAAAGTATTATGGAATTATGATAATCAATAATATTAAAGTGATTTAAATATAGAACATTTTACAAATTTAATGATGTTATAATTTAACTCTGTTAGTCCATTCTATATCAATAATAGTTTATCCGATGTTATATCATGTTGGGTTAACATATACTTCCAAACCATATACCTCTATATCACTCGGAAATCAGTTATTCACAATGGTTCAAAAAGAGAATTTGAATAACCAAATCATATAACCCAAGACTATCCAACTAGGAGTGTAGTATTATACTTTCTAATCATGAACTATGGTGTTGATCCTATTAATAGTTAACCAACATTTTTCATGGTGATTACCCATAGGTACACTTACTACACAACCACCTAAAATTTCGATATCCAGAAACATATTAATTTCTTGTAAAATCTCCATCCCAAGAATTTAAAAATATGACAGGACAAAATAATTCTAATGAACCATATTTTCTTGAGCCAGTACTTTGTGAAAATCTAGTGCTTGTGGAGTTATTTGGGGTCATTTTGGGTCATTTTTAGAGTTTTCCTAAAAATCCAGTTTCACCAAAATGTTTCACCAAAATGCTGCCATTGAAATGGTGGAACACAAAAATAGTGGCCCCTTAACGATGGCACCGTAACAATGATTTCATAAGGGTGGAACACAGAAATGGTGGCACACTGAAATAGTGTCACACCAAATGATGTCTCACCCTTTTCCAGATTTCCTATTTCCATAGTTTTTCTAGATTTTCCCCTCGTACATTTTATTTGATGTAAACTGAGTTTAAAGCCATTCTTGGGTGTTTTAAGGATGTTTAATAATATATAAAGTATATATTTAATATCCTAATGCTCTGGGGATATTTAGATATTCAAACTGCTTGATCTTGAAAAAAATACTAGTTAATGACTTCTGAAACTATTCTTCATTTAATATATGATCATGCTCTTAAAAGTTGAGGATCTTCCATTTCCAGTGTGTTTTTGTTCCTTCATGGTTCACCCAAGGCCTTACTCTATAGATGATTCACAAACCTATTCCAGAGCCCCATCATGCTATGTTTTCAAGGAGTTTCCTACTGCTCACGTGATCCGATGTTTTCACGCAAAGTGGAGATTTGGCTATCTATTGTTTCAACTAGGGATTCTTTTGACTGTTTTTATTTTTGTATCATGTTGGTTGGGTGTAATAATAATTAATTTTGAATAATGTGTGAGTTTGTTTCTAAAATAAGTAATAAATAACTGTAGTAAAGTGATGATTAAAAGATAAAATGTAAGAAATTGAATACGGTTGATGTATATTATTTGTTTTATCTTATCCATTCGTTTATTTTTTATGGTCTGTTAGGGATGTCTGCATTATGAAAATCATGGATTTTGGTGGTCTTTTATTGAACACTGGTGATGTTCTATTATTTTTGATTCGTTGATAAATGTATGTAACATGAAATCTACTTAATCACGTATACTTTTTTAATTAAAATGAGTTCCCCGGGATGAAAACCCTTGTGTGATCACCCCTTTTATCAATATTGATTTAAAGAAAAATGTTTACCAAATCTAAATATATATCATTTGATGGTGTGGCTCTGTGCTATGTTTTATGGGGTGTGAGCCTTGTATGGGTTGTGGGTACCAGTGGTTGACACAGGGGTTGGTACTTTGAATTGGGGAAGGTATGTTTGTGTAGAGGGGATACTATTCGGTGGAGTTTTTTGTGGGATTTGTGTATAGGGTTGTAAAAGTGTTTTAATAGAATCTCAAGTTTAGAAATTGATTTATTGTTGAATGGATGAACTTGTTTTGTAGTGGGACTGCATCTGGGTAGTGTTTGGGAAGTGGGTCTGCAGGACTGGGTTGTGTTGTGAGTTCATGTTTATGGGCGTTCTAAGTATGGTGTTTTTGGGCAGTGAGGCTTTTGGTTCTAATTGTGAGGGGATTATTGTAGAGACCCAAAGCTTGACGTACATGGACATTACATTAATTTTGTGGAATACTTTATACATGACAAAAAATGACGCCCAAAGACCGTATTAGGTTAGTGTTTTTGGAAACTCGGAACGAAATCTTTTAATCATGGTAAAAGATCTTCAACATCTCCCATAAAGATCATACTCTTTTCTTTTTCTTACCTAAAATCTTTATTTATATACTAGGGAAAAGAAAACATAAAAAGGGTTAGCTAAAATGCTCAGTAAGGGTAAACATAGAAAACATAAAAAAATCCATAATCATTTGAATTCAAGAACTTGAACATAAAATCTAAACATCAAAATCTTGAGTAAAGACATAAATCATGGAAGTACGTAAGGAATATATAATAAAGGAACATAGATCATGATAAAATAAACTGGAAATAAAACTTGTAATTGTGTCAAAACATTAAGAACATGATATAATTTCCATAGTAGCCCAGGCATTGCTGCCAAGACCATCTTAGTGGACAATGTCCCTTTCTGAATCGAGTTCACTCCTCGTTTCAGTCCTGTAACACTGAACCCGATTAACTAACCATTCCATCCATGTCTATCTCATGAGATATAAGTATTTACCCAATCCATTGGAGGGAGATATAGGTCCCAACCATCTCATAATGAAATCAATCTTACTTGTGCCACAAAATAAACATACATTATTCATAATAACCCAACGAATAAAATGGGTTTCATAAATATCATCCCATCATCACATAATCCATATAAAAGAAATAGAGATCATTTCATAACAAGAAAAGTGAAACCATGTAAATCATAGAGACATTATACTCGAAATATACACATATGAAATAATTTCATCTTAGATAGAAATTGGTTTTGATAAAACACTTAAAATGAATCCTTGAGGAAAATATCCTTTCTCCTTCAAAATCAATTTCTTTCCACAAAACATCATGAAAATTTAAAAGATTTTCTTTTTGAAAATAGTCATGAAATATTTTGGGGTAATCTTCATGAAAATAAGGCTTTATAAAACCGTAAAAATCCGTTTGTGCTGTATAAGTTAAAAAACATTCTTCTCGTACTTTTGCCGAAAGAGTCAAAAAGTACCTCGTAAAAGAAAGATTCCATACATACCATTTAGTAAAAGTAAAAAATGGGTAAAATGGACATTAAACACACATGAATCCATTTTTAGGAAACATGGACATGAATTAGAACAATAACCCCAGTAAATACTTACGAATAAACAATCTCGTATAAGAACGAGATTGGAAAAGTTATCCCTTACCTTATGTCCGATATGCTTTGTATGTATCTGGACCTTCTGTATAATGATTTAAATAATGTCATTGACTTATTACAGAATCATATTAATTGTTTTATATCATATATGGTTCAATTAGGTATTTATATTACCCGTTCATTTGTCAATTCCATGTTAAAGTAGTGTTTTGGGTAAAATTGTTTCTTTTATCGTACCTGTTTGGACTTGTTGTTCTTGATATTATTATTACTAATATCATGATTTACTTACTTCCAGAATGTAAAACATGATTTATATATCATATATATTCAGTATATATATATATATATGTAATTGATAGATAAATTAAATGAAAACACCATTCATGGAGACGGTAGGCCGTACGTACGCTTGAACGCTGTTTTCCTTTCTTTTTTGATTTGATTGGAAGTAAGTAGATGAAATATATATATATATATATGTATAAATTAATCCATTAGATTCATTATTTCATATATTTTATTATTATTATATATACTTTATAATCATTCTTGAATGGTTAATCATTGAAAATGAATCTCATCGTGTTCGTGGAGACGGTAGTCCGTACGTATGCACGAGCGATGATATCATTCCCATGATCGTGGAATTGTATTGAAGTGTATGTATAATATTACAGAATCAATATCACTTTACAATAAAAATATATAGTTATTTATTTACACCATTATACCCATCCATGTAGGGTGGTGTTGGAAAAACTGATTACACCACGACATGGAGACGGTATTCCATACGTACGCACGCGTGGTGATTTCGTTTTCCGTAGGATGGATAGAAGGTGAAATAAGGTTGTTTCATATTCATAATAACATATACGTATATGAGTGATACTTATGTTATTACTTTATAATTAAACAACTAAATAAGAATAAGTTGAAGAAAAATGAAACTTGAGAGAATCGAAAGAAGAGATTACCTCTTCTTCGATGCACCTCCTTTAAGCCTTCTATTAAGGAAGTAGAGTTGGTATTTTGAGAATACTAGAACCTCCAGAATGTTTCTAGGGATGTGGAGAAGGGAAATGGTCAGGGTTTTTCCGAGTTTCAAGGCTCAAAAGGGTGTGAAGAGAAGAGGGAAGTGATGCCCTTTTTATAAGGGAGGAGAGGGGCAACTTTGGAAAAACTAAAAATATTATTTTATTATAAAGTTGTATTCGGTTGTTAATAGCTCTAAATTGATTTATTTCTGAGCTAAGGTGGGGATGGGTCGCAATCCTCTCATACAATGGATTTTACAAGAGTTTAGGTTACTATTGTAACATTATCATTTATATTTAACTCTAAGTTAAATAATTTTACTTTTACCTTGTCTTCTTGTTTTCTTACACTATAAGGTTAATAAACATACTATAACAATCCAAACGAACCCCACTTTGATTATTATTAATATATATAACCTTATCTAAGTCATTTGGCCGATCCTAAGATTTTTATTAATTAAATAACAATTAATAATATTATATTTGTTTTAAATACTATTTTATGTCAATTTCGACACTATTTGGGAATTGATTTTTGTGAAAGTCATAACATAATGATTAGTTCGAATAAAGTTAATTAAATAAATAATAATATGTTATATTAACCTATAAAATTAGTGTAATTCATAAAAAGTAATATATTACATTTATTTGGGTATTTATAATATCAATTATTTTAATATTTCATTATTTAGGTAATTACTGTATCACCATTTTGTCATAAATAACATAAATTATTTAATGAATAAAAATTATAAATAAAATACCATTAGGTGGGTAATCCTTTTAATCTTTCTAATGAATATTTATAGTCGAATTTATCTTATGTATAGCCTTATATTAAAAATGAATTAGTTATTAAACTTTGATTTTAACTATTTTAACCCTTCTATAAATAAATTAATAATAAATGTCCTAATCTAATCCAAGTGGACCTAAATGGTCATATTTTATTCCTAAGGTTGTTTTCGGTCGAATTATACATATCCAATAGAATTAGGACATGTTTTAAGGCAATATTAATATCATTTTTACCATTAATTACCCTATTTACTTTTAATCGTGGTAAATAAAAGTGAAAAGTTATTATTCACCAAAAATTATTTTCAACTCATTGAACCACATTTTAGTCCTTGATATTAACTGTGTCTCTCGGATTTTCATAATTCCAATCACAGAAGTGGTAAAATTATGTTTTATGTAAATTTGATAATTCTCTTAGGAGGTGGGTAAACGACGGTGAAAACTTCAATAAAATTTTTATATAACTAAAATTATTATAAAATGAATCCAATTAATTTCATTGAACTTATATAAGTATTATGTATCAATTTTGATCTAAAATAAATTTAAATAAAATACATAATTATTTAAATAAAAAGTCGGTTTTTAAATAGTAACCCAGTGTTTTCACTATTCATCAAAAATTGAAAGTTTTCAGAAAAAAACCAAAATTTTACCCTAGGATAATTTCGATATTCCGATTCCAAAAATTAAGTCCATTTTGAAAAATAAAATTTACAAAATTTCAAAAATTTGGTATTACTATTCATAACGGCTAGTTTTAATAATATTTTAATAGCATATCGTTGTTTAGTGAAACTCGATATTGCGTACAACACAAGCTATCGAGGAAAGTTGTGATTGCGTGTAATGTAAGCCAAGAATAGTGTTTCGTATACTACAAGATAATTCGATGTTGCGTATAGTACAAACTAATCTTGGTGTAGTGTATAATAGAAGATCAAAGAAATTAAAAAATAATATATCTCATAAAATCTCGGGGTGTTACATTTTACCCCCCTTAAAATAAATTTCATCCTCGAAATTCGTCGGGGTTATAAGTAGTTTACTGTTCATAGAAACCCACATCATAAAAAGGAATACTAAAACTTAATTTTAAAAACTAATGTATGAAATGTACCGATTACCCAAAGTAACACATCATTGGGTTTCCATATAGGACAACATAAGTGAAAATATAGACATGGAAGAAAAATCTAACCATTATGTTCTGATGGAGAGTGGTAGAGAACATGGCTATGAAAAACCCATCAATCACAAAGCCATAAATTTGTGATGATCTAAGGTACCATCTGATTCATCGGATATAAGAGCACTAGGACAACATTTTTGGTTTTCAATATCATTTCCCTAAAGTTGAAAATTTTGAATTAGAAGAAATACTTTCTAGATTTGGGTAAAATCTCATTGTTGTTCGTTCTTTGAATAATTTCCACTTCATCTCTTAAAGAAATGAAGTTGAATTTGATATTCGTGAAGTGTTAACAGATCATGTGATATAATGATGGGTTATTCCATCTGTTTCAAACAAAAGGTTACCAAAAGTTATCAAATATACATAAGTCCATTTATGGTGAGGTTAATCATATACGATTCCAAAACTGAACGTATACTTCATATATCAAACCGATTAATAAAATAAAACTAGTTTCTACTAACCAGGGACGTCCTGTAGGCCAGTGGTAGGTGATAAAGGCCAGTCGCACTTCGGTTGTGGGTTTGATTCCCACAGCCATGTCCGACGCGATGGGTTGTCGCCCGTCCTGCAGGTTTTCCTTTTTTCTAAAACTACATTACTATAACATACCATCAATAATATCGAAAAAAGTTCTATCCTTAAACAGTAATAACTTATGTCTAACATAATCCATTCCAATCTTTAGACTTGTCTAAAATACTTTGGTCCAAGATCATAGTATAAAAAAATGATTACTTGAAATGTCACATATCAATCACGTGAATGCCATCATTTATCCCCCATATATCATAAGATATATCTTGTTGGTCAAATTAAAAAACATGTGAATACCTTAATCATGTATTCTCTTGAAGAATTAATACCCATTGAACCTTAGTGAAAACATGAATGTTGTTAAATTTTAACGCTTTCCACACACCAAAATCCCAAAAATTCGGTATACTCAAACCATAATATCACTTAGTCCTTATATCAGTCATGAGCTCATGAATACAATCAAATATATCATTATCTTCTTATCCCTTCATAATTCACATATCATCTACTTTCCAAAAAATATCTGAATAACCTTTCATGGTTACCGGTACTATTCAACATATACTTTCAAATACTTTAGGAAAAACAATAGTGTAACAATCCATAGATGTTTCTTTATTCCATAGTACCATTATCTATACAACATAACTCATGATAAACATACAATCATTCCACTACCTTCTTAAACAACTGACTAAGCTTTAACACTTCTTTCATCTCATATATCATTTGTAGTCTCCTCATCATCATCCACATAAATACTACCCATATGGAATTGCTGATTCTCTTCATGAGATTTTCCCTTTGGGAATTGGTTTGCATAATGCTCGTACATTCCACATTTAAAACATTTAACCGTTGTTGATGTCTTAGAAATACCATTAACCTTGTCCATGGTGTTAACCAAACCTTTTCCTTTGCAATTACTAGCTTTGTGTCCTTCTTTTTCACACCCAAAGCATCTTCCAGTTCCTTTGAAACATTCTCCCTGACGCCTCTTCCCCAAATGATTTACATGAAGGGAATTGAACTTTCTTTTCTCTATGATCATCATGAAACTCCGTCTTTCTCTTATTAGCTGAGTCAGGAAACTTACAAAAGTTGATATTATTGATCATATTATGAGATTTCTGATTAGGCATAATATCGATATGTTGACCTCCAGATCCAATTTCATTTGGTTTCTCATGAAGAATTTCATTACATTGTCCATCATATCCTCCATTAGCGTGAATCTTCCTGTTTCCATCCATTTTCTAAAACCAAAAAAGAATAGTGTTAGAGGAAAAAATCAAGCTAGGAAAACAACATAATAAAGGGGGAGTACCTTCAATATCTAACATCTTAGGTTTAATTCTAAGATCTTTAGCACAATTCTAGGACTATAACCTATATGTATACTTAACCTTAGGGATATCCCTAGACATACCTTAGAAATATCTCTAGGGATTTCACTAGAGTATTCGCATCCTAGTTTCCAAAGGTTAACTAAACCTTCGCTATGATACCAACTATAGAGACCCAAAGCTTGATGTACATGGAAATTACATTACTTTGTGGAATACTTAATAAATGAAAAAAACAGACGCTCAAAGACCGTATTAGTTTAGTGTCTTTGGAAACTCGGAAGGAAATATTCTAATCATGGTAAAAGATCTTCAACATCTCCCATAAATATCTTCCCCTTTTGGTTTTATTACCAAAAACCATTATTTATATCCTGGGGAAAAGCAAACATAAAAAGGGTGAGCTCAAATGCTCAGTAAGGGTAAACATAGAAAACATAAAACAATACATAAACATTTGAATGCATGTACTTGAACATAAAATCTAAACATCAAAATCATGAGTAAAGACATAAATCTTGGAAGTACGTAAGGAATATTTCATAAAGGAACATCAATCATGATAAAATATCTTGAAATAAAACTTTTAATTGTGGAAAAACATTAAACACATGATATGATTTCCATAGTAGCCAAGGAATTGCTTCCAAGACCATCTTAGTCGACAAAGTCCCTTTCTGAATCGAGTTCACTCCTCGTTTCAGTCCTGTAACACTGAACTAGATTAACATACCATTCCAGCCATGTCTATCTCATGAGATATAAATCTTTACCCAATGCATTGGAGGGAGATATAGGTCCCACCCATCTCATAATGAAATCAATCATACTTGTGCCACAAAATAAACATACATCATTCAAAATAACCCATCGAATAAAATGGGTTTCATAAACATCATCCCATCATCACATAATCCATATAAAATAAATGGATATCATTTCATAATAATAAAATTGAAACAATGTAAATCATAGAGACATTATACGTGAAATATACACATATAAAATAATTTTATCTTAGATGGAAAATGGTTTTGATAAAAACACTTAAAATGAATTCTTGAGGGAAATATCCTTTCTTCTTCAAAATCATTTTCTTTTCACAAAAAATCATGACATTTTAAAATAAAAATATTTTTTTGAAAATAGGCATTAAATATTTTGGAGGAAACTTTTTTAAAATAAGTCTTTATAAAAGAGTAAAAACCATTTGTGCCATATAAGTTAAAAAAAACATTCTTCTCGTACTTTTGCCGGAAAAGTCAAAAAGTACATCGTAAAAGAAAGATTTCATACATACCATGTAGTAAAAGTAAAAAATGGGTAAAAATGACATTAAACATATATGAAACCATTTTTAGGAAACATGGACTTGGATGAGAACAATAACCCCAGTAAATACTTACGAATAAACAATCTCGGATAAGAACGAGATTGGAAAAGTTATCCCTTACCTTATGTCCGATATGCTTCGTATGTATCCGGACCTCCTGTATAATGATTTAATTAATGTCATTGAATTATTACAGAGTCATATTGATTTTTTTATATCATATATGTTTCACTTAGGTATTTATATTACCCGTTCATTTGTCAATTCCATGTTAAAGTAGAGTTTTGGGTAAAATTGTTTCTTTTATCGTACATGTTTGGATTTGTTATTCTTGATATTATTATTACTTATATAATTATTTAATTACTTCCAGAATGTAAAAAATGATTTATATATCATATATATTCAGTATATATATATATATAATAGATAGATAAATTAAATGAAACACACCGTTCATGGAGACGGTAGGTCATACGTACGCATGAACGTTGTTTTCATTTCATTTTTGACTTGAATGGAAGTAAGTAGATGACATATATATATATATATATAAATCCATTAGCTTAATTATGTCATATATTTAATTATTATTATATATACTTTATAATCATTCTTGAATGGTTAATCATGGAAAATGAATCTCATCGCGTTCGTGGAGACGGTAGTCCGTACGTATGCACGAGCGATGATATCATTCCCATGATCATGGAATTGCATTGAAATGTATGTATAATTTTACAGAATCAATATCACCTTACAATAATCATATATAGTTTTTTATTTACACCATTATACCCATCCATTTATGGTGGTGGTGGAAAAACTGTATACACCACGGCGTGGAGATGGTATTCCGTACATACGCACGCGTGGTGATTTCGTTTTCCGTAGAATGGGTAGAAGGTGAAATAGGGTTGTTTCATATTCATAATAACATATCAGTATATGAGTGATACTAATGTTATTAATTTATAATGAAAAAACTAAATAGGAAGAAGTTGAAGAAGAAGGAAACTTGAGAGAATCGAAAGAAGAGATTACCTCTTCTTCGACGCACCTCCTTTAATCCTTCGCTTAATGAAGTAGAGTTGGTCTTGTGAGAAGATTAGAACCTCCAGAATGTTTCTAGGGAAGTGGAGAAGATAAATGGGCAGAGTTTGGCCAAGCGTCAAGGCTCTATAGGGTGTGAAGAGAAGAGGGAAGGGGTTCCCTTTTTATAAGGGAGGAGAGGGCCACATTTGGAAAAACCAAAAATATTATTTTATTATAAAGAAATATTAAGTTTTTAATAGATCCAAATTGATTTATTTAGAAACTAAGGTGGGTATGGGTCGAAATACTCTCATCCAATATATTTTATACAAGTCTAGGATAATATTTTAACCTTATCATTAATATTTAACTCTAACTTAAATAATTTTACTTTTACCATGTCTTCTTGTTTTCATACACTATAAGGATAATAAACAAACTATAACAGGGCAAACGAACCCCAAGTTGTTTATTATTAATATATATAACCTTATATAAGTAATATTTCCGAAAATTATATTTTCAGTAATAAAATTACAATTAATAATATAATATTTGTTTTAAAAACTATTTTATGTCAATTTTGACACTATTTGGTAATTGATTTTTGCGAAAATCATAACTAATGATTAGTTCGAATAAAGATAATTAAATCAATAATAATATGTCATATTACCCTATAATTTTTTTTAATTCATAAAAAGTCTCATATTACATTTATTTGGGTATTTATAATATCAAATATTTTAATATTTCATTATTTAGGTAATTACTGCATCACAATTGTGTCATAAATAACTTAAATTATTCAATGTCTAAAAATTATAAATAAAATACCATTAGGTAGGAAATATTTTTATATTTCTAATTAATATTTATAGTCTAATTTATCTTATGTATAACCCAATATTAAAAATTAATTAGTTATTAAACTTTGATTTTAACTATTTTAATCCTTCTTTAAATAAATTAATAATAATGGTCCTAATCTGACCCATGTGGACCTAAATGGTCATATTTTATTCCTAAGGTTGTTTTTGGCCGAATTATACTTATCCAATAGAATTAGGACATGTGTTAGGCCAATATTAATATCATTTCTACCATTAATTACCCTATTTACTTTTAACCGTGGTAAATAAAAGTGAAAAGTTACTATTCACCAAAAATTATTTTCTTCTCATTGAACCAAATTTTAGTTCTTGATATTAAATGTGTCTCTCAAATTTTTCATATTCCACTCACAGTAGCGGTAAAATTATGTTTTATGTAAATTTGCAAAATCTCCTGGGAGGTGGGTAAATGACGGTGAAAAGTTCAATAAAATTTTTAAATATCTAAAATTATTATAAAATGACTCCAATGAATTTAATTGAACATAAATAGGTATTATGTATCATTTTTGACCTAAAATATATTTAAATAAAATAAATAATTATTTAAATAAAAATTCGGTTTTTAAATAGTAACATAGTGTTTTCACTATTCATCAATAATTGAAAGTTTTCAGAAAAAAACCAAAATTTCACCCTAGGCTAATTTCGATACTCCAAATCCAAAAATGTAGTCCATTTTGAAAAATAAAATATAAAAAATTTCAAAAATATGGTATTACTATTCATAACGGCTATTTTTAATAATATTTTAATAGCATATCGTTGTTTAGTGAAACTCGATATTGCGTACAACACAAGCTATTAAGGAAGGTCACGATTTCATGTAATGCAAGCCAAGAATAGTGTTGCATATACTTCAAGATAATTCGGTGTGGCGTATAGTACAATCTAATCTTGGTGTAGTGTATAATAGAAGATCAAAGAAATTAAAAAATAATATATCTCATAAAATCATGGGGTGTTACAATGATTCAATGGGATAATATTGAAGAATGACAATTATTAGTAGTTGAACGGGCGTCTTAGAAAAAGGGTGATGTCCAGTGGGACTACAGGTTGGTTTTTCTCTATTTATTTTATGAATGGGTGTTTGAATGGATTTTCCAAACCTTTATCCCTACATCCTTGTTTCCCTTAGTAGTGCATGATGGATTTTAGCCATCTCAAAATGGTTGTAGATTATGTGGTTGGTAGTTTCCCCAGGAAGAGATAGAATAGATTTAAGAAAAACACTTAATTAATGAATAGGGAGGGGTTAAATGAAAAAGCGGTTTGGTTTATGCTTTAGAGGTGGTAGTTTATGTAGTTTTGCATATAGGGGTAGCATCAAAATTGGTTGTGGGGGTAGTTTTTTTGGGACCCGTTGGTTTAGATGAGTGTTTGTTTACATATATTTTTAAATTATAGTTCCATTTGATTTCAATACACACCCCACCAATGTTGAGAACCTTGTGTCGAACAACCCCATTTCATGGGGGAGGGTGTATTTCCAAATATCCCGGTGGGAGGATGAATTGGTGGTTACTAACTATATTCCTTGCACCCTCTTTCTCATTCTTACCATGTGAGCATATTCAGGAAGGCTATAATTGATTAAGGCTTATTGTATACCATGATCCATTGGGTAGGTTGTGGTGTGGGTAAGAGGACTAGGATTTTGTGGTCTAGGATAGTTTTCCCAAGTTTCTTTAGGATGATGTCGAGGTGTCTTGAGGCGAGAGGTGTGGTTATTATGGTCTGGGTGTCTGTGGGTGAGTTGTGCAGGGTGGTTGTGGCCCAGGTGTCTTGGGTGGGATTTGTGTGTGGTTTGAGGCCCACGTGTGTGAAGGAAGGTTGTGGCAGTGTGAGTATATTTTGGAAGAGTGGTAGCGTCAATATGTTAGACCTTATGAACTAGTAGCTAACTAGTGGTAAATTGGTGTGGGGTACCCAAATGTTGATGTGATTATACTACTACTTTACTTGAAATTAATTATTTGGTGGGTGTTCCTTGGAAAGGTTGGGCTGGTTAATACTCCTAGATTGGTGCTTTGAGGTTCAGTTGTTCTCTCATAGGGGAATTGGTATGTTCCCTCCACTTATGCACATGTGACGTTAGTTTACCTACTGGTTAAAAATGTATGCTCTCCCTACATTTTTAAAACTATTATCAGGCATCCAAGAGGTCATTGAGGACAGTTCTGGAGATTACAATCTTGAGAATTGGGATAATTTTTGTCTTTCTACTTAGTTTCCTTCTATTGGTACTTTCTTTTGTGCTTTGATTGTACTTTTTTGGTAGTTTATGTTTAAATCATGCATGGCATGTATTGTTTTTCATTTATATTAATGTTTTTCATTGGTCTGGTTTTTTACAATCTTATATCCTAATCATGTTTTCATTAAAAAGGGTAATGCATTCCATTTTGTGTGAGATTTTATATCTTTGGTGCTAGTTTCCATTCTAGGTCCTATTGAAGGTGGGACTTTGGGGGTCCTTATCTCACCATCATCTTGATAAATGAAGGGTGTTACACATTACTATCCCTTCCTTCGTCTTGAAGAAGGCAGGTCATGACAGAATAGTATCAGGGGCCAATGGTTGAGGGCTAGTATGGAGTTCAGAGTTAGGCATAGTGGGGATTTAATGGGATGGTAAAGCAAAAATGTTTAACAATCATGGTGCATTAAGTAGGTTAAGGATGGCTGGGTAGAACATGAGATTTTATCCCCCCTGTGATATTAATAAAGGACTCTGAACCAACTAAACTACCAAGTGAGGCGACACTGATTGCAGGGTAATGACCCTTGATATAGTACATGCATCATAATGAATAGTGTTATTTTGTGTCTTGGGTGTATTGGGAATTTAAAATAAATAAAGAGTTAAAATGAATTTAAAAAAAATACATACTACCCAGGCTTAGGACTTCCTTATTCACCATTTTCTGCTATTGTAACCAAACATCACCCTTATGTGGTATGACCAGTTGAGGCCCAATAGGCTGACCCGATTGATTAGTGGATGGGCTTTCAAGAGGAAGATGTTGAATTTTTGAAAAAGAACCATATTTATTTCTAGTGGTAGACCCTATGGAAGTATTAAGGCATTGTTTTAGACTTAGATACGAAGGGTTGGCTTGAGGATCTGACAATCACATTTACCTTCATATGTTCTCCGATGGAGTAATGGTTTCTTCTGGCCGTGAGAAATATGTGAGTAGTGTCATGTCAGTGGTGGAAGCTCTACATCAAGGAGAGGAAGGATACTAATTTATCATGGGATAACATTGAAAAGGTGTTTTGGGAAGAGTTTCTTTCCTTGATGGTGAAGTTTGATAAGTTGAAAGAGCTTCACTCCCTCCAACAGCAGAGTATGTCAGTGAGGGAATTGGGGATCATGTTCAAGGATCTCCTACAATTTTCTGTGGATCTCTTTCTATATGAGGATTCAGGGGAGAGATGCATGGAGGAGTCACTCTGACCATCTCTATAGTATTTCATCACTCCCTTTATCCTACCGAAATACTTAAAAGTTTAGAAGATGGAAAATGTTTTAGAGATGATGCACTCAATGGGATGTGTACCATGATAGGGAAGACAACTAAGTTTATTAAAGGGGACAATGGTTTGCAGAAGGTCTCCAATGTCCATCCCTTCAAGGTTTGAGCAAGAGGAATGTAGGTCTCAACAGTTACACTTCTAATCACTTGGTCCCCACTATTTTCCCATGATCCCGGGACCGAGGCAGATTGTCGTTGGAGGTCATGGATATATTTTTAGTCATTTCCCAATTTGAGCTCAATTTGGTGGGGGTGGGAAAGTTCAGCACCCACCTCAGTAGAAGGATTTGTTGGTCAGACCTTTCCAGTAGCAAGGGTTGTGGCATCCCACTCTACCGAGGGAAGATGGTGTAGGCTGAGGCTGACCATAGGGTGCTCCCTATGTATATTGACCAGGGTGTGGTCTGGGAGCTGGTCGAAAAAAGAGGGGTCGAGTAGCTGGGAATGGGTAGTTTTACGCCACCAAGGCATTAGTTTAAGAGAGGCTGGAGGTTTTTCGAGGCACTATCAGTCTATTTAATACCCTTATGTGTGATTTGTTTCAGTCATGATATTCACACTCCTTTTTTGCAACAAGGCTTGCACATTCCCAAGAAAGAGATGTAGAGAGAAGTTCTGTTCCCTTGGTTTTAAGAATGCTAGTTGGAGGTCAGACCAGTTTGATTGATGTTTTCCATGGATGTAGACTGATGTTGGGGACACATCAGTCTAGTGAAGAACTTCTTCTTCTAAAAATTCATCCATATGATGTATTCCATGCCATTGACTGGTTGTTTTTAGTGCACAATATTTTCAACTTATTCCAGATAAAAGTCATGTTTTCAGGTGTGGATGGCCAGTGTGTAGTTTTCATTAGCGAGTGGGGATGTCAGGTGGGCAGTTGGCATGTGGAGCATTTTCTCTCCTTGTTAGCCGAGCCATCAGAGGAGTCGATGGGTGCTGAGATTGTGGAGGTTTTGGGAGTTTTGGAGGAGTTCCTAGATGTTTTCCTTGAAGATATTTTTACTCTACCTCCTTGACGTGATGTTGATTTGTTAATATACTTGTAACTTGGTGCCCCCTTGATTTTGATGGATCCAAATTGGATTGTGCCTTCTGAGTTGTGGCACCTTCAGATTCAGGTTGACGACCTGATGAAAAAGGGTTTAATCTGGATGAGAGTGTCATCATGGGGTTCTCTAGTCTTATTTACCAAGAAGGTATATGGTGACCTAAGGTTGTGCATAGAATATAGAATACTGAATCAGGTAATGGTCAAGAACCGTCACCCTCTCTCAAAAATAGATGATCTTTTCAACAAGTTTAAGGGAGTAGGTTTGTTCTCCAAGATCGATCTATGGTCTGGATATCACTAGTTGGCGGGGAATGGGGGTGACATCCTAAAGACAGCTTCCATGTGCAGGTATGGTCACTTCGGGTTTGTGTTCATGCCCTTCAGTGTTATGAATTTCCCAGCTGTGTTCTTGGGGCTCATGAAATCTGTCTTCCGCATGATCCATGACCACTTCATCATCGTGTTCATCAGTGATATTCTTATTTACTCATGGTCATTAGATGAGAATGTTGAGAACCTCGGGATGATCCTAGAAGTCCTTTGACACCACCACATTTATGGGATGTTGTCCAAGAGAATGTTCTAGATGAGAGAGGTTCACTTCCTTGGACATGTGGTTTCATAGTAAGAGATAAAAGTGAACCCATAAAATGTTGAGGAATTTGTTTCTTGGGAAGATCCCATGAATGTTGAAGAGGTTTGTAGATTCCAAGGTCTAATAGGAAATTATCAGAGGTTCATCCCAATCTTCTCTCAAGTTGCGGCTCCATTGATGGCCTTGAACGGATTAGAATAGTCCTTCGTGTGGAGTGATTAGTGTTCGGCAGCTTTCAGCTACCTGAAGGGGAAGATGTACATTGATCTAGTGCTTAGGTTTCCAGAAGATTAGGTGATGTTAGAGGTATTATGTGATGCTTCAGGAAAAGGTTTGGGATGTGTGCTGATGTAGTAGTGAGGTGTGATCTCTTATGGGTCTAGAAAATTATGTCTACATGAATATAACTATGATACCCATGATCTTGAGCTTCTAAAGGTCATATTCATGATGAAGTTTTAGAGACATTACGTCATTTAGGGACTACATTATGTTCTTCACAGATAACAAGATCCTAAGATATATCTTTTCCCAGTGAGACCTTAACTTATAATAGTGAAGGTGGATAGAGTTTCACTATGACTAAAACATAGAGATCTATTAACCCTCATGAAAGGGGAATGTGGTGGTCGATTCCTGGTGTTAGAAGTTGAAGAAAAGGTAGTTCAAGAATCCATGGAATCTTCGAAAGAAATTGAGGAGTTGTCTATTTTTCAACCATATAAGAGAGTGGATAGAGGATGAGGCTGTCCATTTTAGATGACAGTGTAGTCTCTCATGGGTTGTTAGGTGGAGGAGACTTAGTGGGGAGACTCAGAGACTAAAGTGATTCATAATCACTCTGTCTAGGGTAATGCTCTGGATGGATGGTTGGAGGATAGTCACAATCAGAGCTTATCTATGAAATCTGTTTGTCCTAGTGGCAATGTGCGATGAAGTTCTCAGTGAGTACCATAGGTCACCCCTGGAGGTGAATCCATGAGTTTCTAAATGGAACCGAGGCTTTAGGGAATAGTTTTTGTGTCCTAGGTTGAAGTGGGATGTGGAAGAGTTTGGGGAAAGGTGCTTATTGTGTTAGAATATCAAGGATGAGCACCATGTTCCTGACATTATTTTGCATCCATTAGACATTTATGATTGGAAAAATGATGGTATATCAATGGATTATATCATAGTATTAACTAGGACTCAGGGAGGATATGATACTCTTTGGGTAGTAGAGTATAGATTGATGAAATTGGATCACTTCTTAGCGATCAAAGAGTCAAGAGGAGTAGATTACTTATCAAAAAGGATTGTGCATTAGGTGGTGTAACTGCATTGAGATAAAATATACATTATCTTGGATCGAGAGATAGGTTTTACATCATGATTCTGGAGGGGATTGTAGCATTCCTTTGGCACTCAGTTATGCCTTAGCACTGCATTCCACCCTCAGATGAATGGACAGATAGAAAGGACCACCGAAATGTTGGAGGATATGTTACGAGCATGTGTTATGGACTTTAGTTAGTCTTGGGTGAAAACATTTCCCTTTTGGAGTTTTCATAAAAGAATAGTTGTCATTATTCATTTGGTATGGCTCCATTCGATGCTCTATATGAGAGGCCATGTTGTCAACCTTATGCTGGCCAGAAGTTTGGGAGGCAGATATCCTTGGGCTAGACATGGTGCAGAGCATGATAGAGAAGGTGAAGCTTGTTCGTGAGAGGATGAAGGAAGCACATGACCAATTGCTATAATATGCCCATCATAGGAGGAGGCCTTTTGAGTTTGAGGTTAGAGACCATGATTTCTTGAAGGTTTCCCCTCGAAATGGGTGATAGAGGTTTAAAAGAGGGGGAAATCCTTCACCTAGGTTCATCAGACCTTTTTAGGTGTTGGGATGAGTTTTCAAGGTAGGATATTAGATATCATTTCCACTGCAGTCGGATAGGATCCACATCATCTTCTATGTCTCTCTTCTTTGGGGGTTCCAAAATGATGACTCCCACGTCATTGACTTGGAAGAGTTGGATATCGAGGATGAGCTGAAATTTGGGGAGAAATTAGTAAGAATTGAGGATCGTGAGGAGAAGGTGATTTGTGGATAAACCATCCATTTGGTTCATGTGTTATAGAGGCATGGTGGCCTCGAGGGGATTAATTGGGAGAGAGAGGAACAAATGCATGCCCAGTACCAAGCACTTTTCTGAGTTTTTATTTTCTATTTTGCTTTTTTCTTTTATTATAATTTAATGATTGACCACATTTTATTTGAGATGACATGTTTTCATGTTCTCTGAATGTGTTTCAAGAGTCCTGATTATGGGGAAGGGAGGACCTGATCCCCAATCATGATTTATTAATGTGCCCATTCAGGTGAGTTAGTGATTCCTAGAGTGGATAATATCTTCACCTAGAAAATGGATTTCTTATTCCATATGTCTGGGTAGTGCGACTATAGTGTTTGTACAATTGTTTAGAAGATAGATGTCAAGGAGGTGTTCTTGGATGTCAAGGTTTTCTCCCCAGTTTTTGATCAAAACAAGGTAGATTGTCCTTGAGAGGTATATTATGGGGTGGTTGATCAATCACCACTTACTTATGGTTATTTTTATATCCACAGGTATTAGAATAGTTTCAGAGGTATCTGATGTAATGACTCGAATTTATATAGAACATTCCTTTTTAAAAACCTAGTGCATGTGGTGTTCTTGGGGGTAACAGTGGGGTTTCATCCGGTGTTTTAGAAAAATATATTTTCACCAAATGGTTTCACCAAAATTATCGGAAAACAAAATAGTGGCACTGTAATAGTGGCATTATAATGGTGTCACAAACGAATAGTGGAACTGTAATGGTGGCACACTGAACTGGTGGCACCATAATGCCGACATAATGAAACGGTGGCATTGTAATAGTGGCACCGTGACTGTGTCACATCAAAATGGTGTCCCACCAAACAATGTCTCACCATTTTCCAAATTTCCAGTTTCTCAAGTTTTTCAAGATTCTCTCAACTTACATTTCATTTAACGTAAGCCAGGTTTAAAGCATTTTTTGTTCATTTTCAAAGGCATTTCAAAGGATATTAATTCTTTCTTTAATATACAATTTCTTTGGGGAATTTACGATTTTCGAACCACATGATCATGACCACGATACCACATTAATGAATTTTGAAAGTGTTCTTCATTTAATATAGGATCTAACTCTTCAATGATGGGGATCTTCCATTCCCATTATGTTTCCATTACTTTTTGGTGTTCCTAAGGCCTTCCCTTATTGATGAGTCGTGCGCCTGTGTTAGATCCCCTATCTCATCATTCATAGAGTTTATTGCTGCTTGTGTGATCCCTTATTTTTGTACATAAAGGAGTTTTGGTCTTCTATTTTTTCATGTAGGGATTCTTCTGCCTCTCTTTATTTGTGTGTCATACGGAGTGGGTGTACTAAAGATACATTGTGAAGAATAGGATAATTATTTTCTTAAATTAGTTATAAATAACAATAGGTAAGTGATGATCAAAAGATAACGAGTACGGAATTGAAGATGGTTGATGTTGATCATTTATTTTATCTTCTATATTTGTTTCTTATTTTGGGTTGTTGTGGATATATTTTTTCTAAAAATCATGGTTGTTGGTGGTCTTTTCTTGTGAACTGGAGAAGTTCTATTTTTGTTGTGATTCTTTGATAAATGGATGTAACATGAATTCTGTTAAATCACTTACACTTGGTTAAATGAAATAGATTACCCAGAATGGAAACCCTTGTGTGATCACCCATATTTATCATAGTGGATTTAAATAAAAGTGTTTACCAAATCTTAATACATATTTTTTGATGGTGTGATTGTGTGTTGCGGTTAATGGGGTTCGATCCTCGTACGAGTTGAGGGTACAAGGGGTGGACAGAGAGGTTTTTCCTATGAGTGGGTAAAAGTATGTTTGTGCAGCAGGGATATTGTTTGGTGGTTTTTTGCTAGGGGATTTTGGTATGGAGTGGTACATGTGGTTTGAAAGAACCTTTGGTTGAGATACTTATTAATAGTGGAATGGTTGAACTTGTTTTTTTGTGCGACTTCATCTGGGTAGTGTTTGGGTTGTGGGGGATATTTGAATGGGTTATGCTGTTGTATCATGTTTATGGGTGTGCAGGGTGTGGTGTTGTTTGGAAGTGGGGTTGTTTATTCTAGTTGTAAGGGGATGATTGATCAGGATATCAATGAAAAATTATAGTTGTTTGTGTCTTAACGAGTTTCTAGGAATAAGGGGGTGTGTAGTGGGGCTCAATATTTTTTGTTCTATGTTGTTTTTATTATTGGGTGTTATAATGGATTTTCCTTACCTTGGTCCATACTTCCTTTTTTCCTTGGAAGGTATTGGTGGATTTTAGCCTTCTAAAAATGATTGCAAATGTTGTTCATGGTAGTTTCCCTAGGTAGTGCAAGAAAAAATTTAATTAAATGCCATGATTAATGAATGGAAATTGGTTAAATGAAATGGGGGTTGGGATTTTTCTTTGGTAGTGAATTTTTTTGTGGTTGTGCATGTAGGGGTAACCACAAAAGTGGTTATGGTGGGCTGGTTGTTTGTTTTGAGACCTATATGTTGGGATGAGTGTTTTTTTACATATATGTATATATTTTATTTCCTTGTGATTTATATACAAACCCCACCCCTATTGAGAACCATGTTCTGAACACCCCAAATTCATGGGGGAGGGTGTCTTTCCCAATATCCTAGTGGGAGGATGGATCACTGGTTAATAAATTCCTTCCTTGAACCCTTTTTTGGGTTTTTACCGCTTGAGTGTATCTCGTCAGGAAGTAATGGATTTAGGTTTACTAAATCCCAAGATCCTTTGGGCAAGTTGTGGTGTGGGTTAGAGGGTTAGGTGTTTTTAGGCCATGTTTGTTTTCCTAAGTGTTTCCTTAATGATGCCAAAGTTTCATCGGGTGAGAGGTGTGGTTGTTGTGGCCCTGGTGTCCATGAGAAAGGTTTGTGGTGTGGTTGTGGCCAAGGTGTTTGTGGGAGGTATTTTTGTGTGTTTTGAGGCCCATGTGTGTGTATGCAGGTTGTGGAAGGGGGAATCCATTTTGGAAAAGTGGTAGCATCAGGAAATTAATAGTTAGGAATGAGTAGCTATCTAAAGGGAAAGTGGTGGGGGGTAACAAAATTTTTATGTGCTTATAATACTAATTTAATTTGAATTGCATTATTTGGTGAGTGTGTCTTAGTGAAGCTAGCCTGGTTATTACTCCTTGATAGGTTCTTTGAGGTTTTTCTATTGTCTCACATAGGAATTAGTTAATTCTCACCACTTTTAAATGGGTGGATTTGTTTTCCTACTGGGTATACTAATATACTCACCCTAAATTTGTAAAACTATTTTTATGTATCTAATTGGACTTTGAGGATAGTGTGGGACATTTCTAACTCAGGTTCTGGGATAGTTTCTATGCTATAGATTAGTTTTTTTGTACTTTATTTTGTGCTTTGGTTGTACTTTTTTCATAGTTTACATTTAAATCATGAATGGGTAGGATTTTGGATTTCTTTATATAAATATTTTATTTTGGTGTTGTTTGGGATTTTACCATCTTATCTCCTGATACCATTTTTATTAAAGAGGATAATGCCTTCCATTTTGTGTGAGATTCTATACCCTTAGTGATATTCACCACTACGGGGCCTATTAAAGGCGGGACTCAGGGGGTCATTATCAATCCTTTATCTTGAAGAAGGATGGGCATGACACTTTACTGTCTAATCCATCATCTGGAAGAAGGTGGGTTGTGATATTAATTTACATGGAATGAACCATTACACTTACCCATTTTTTCAATAGTATTATCAAACCCAAATCCACTAAAAATAACAAATATAATACTAAAAAACAACTAAAACCATATCTGATACTAACTACAAAGAACCAAGATAAATACATATTACTTTTAGATCATTTCTATAAGATGAAAAATAAATATCTAAAAATAATCCCACAATCCCATGAACAAAATATTTAGTCTTTTCAAGGACTGGTTACATGGGAAACTTATTTTATAAACATGTGGTGATTTATCCATAATGAGGGAATAATAGACTGCCCTCTATAAATTTCATATGATATACCCATACTAATAACACAGTAAAGGGAACAATAAGAAATTTGTTATCTAAAATGATTAATAATGGAAAATCCATCAACATGTTATCAAGGGTTATATCAGATGTTTATTAGAAAAAATGAGTATGAGAAAAATTTTATAAAAAGTAACATGGAACAGTAAGAGTTATTCAAAAGTCATTATGGAAGGTCATATAATCAAAATATAAAAACAAATACTATAGAAAAATAGTTCGGAAACATGATTTAATAATCTTGTTCCAAGAAGTATAACCTAACCCTATAACATTGAATAATTGAATATGGATATTGATATCAATTCATAACATTGTGAACAGAGTTAAACACATTAAGGTCTTGATAAATATTGTGAAAATATATAATATTCATAGTTTTCACACTTAATCTCTCTAAAATCGATAATACTGACTGTTTCTAACATAATCTTGTAAATATAACTAATCTTCATCATTTTCACTCTCAACATCATTACCTCATGAGGTATTAAACCATAAACAATGCATTAGTGGTTGATATAAAACCCCTTCCTTCATCATCTATAAATATGTGTTCTATAATATAGAAACATTTCATGAAAACACAAGATAAATAAAAGAGGTAGCATTCATCACAGAAAAAAGAACCCATGAAAATGAAAAATGTTTTCCCTACACTTCAAACCGGTATCATCAAAATTTACCACAAGAATATAAATAGTTGATAAAAAATTTGAACCACACAAATAGAGTATTTAAAAATTATATATTGAAGGTGATTAATGAAAATAATTTCCAAATAAACTAGACTATTAAATATTAATGGGAAAATGGTGGTGAAATCATAAGAGTTTTCTAGAAAAGGATTGTATCATAAGCTTAAAAGAAGAAGTTACAATCAAATTGAAATGATTTTCTTTTTAAAATGTAAATCGTAATAAATTTGAAAAAAATAATTTTAAAAATGAATCTTTACTAATTGATATTTAGAAGGATATAATGGTTATTAAAAAAATGTATAGAATAAGATTAAACATCTGATTATGAGATGATAGAAAACCCTTTTGAACAGTTTTAGATAACATAATTTTAAACCAACATTATAAAAAGTGTTACCAAATAACACATTTAAAAATATTAGAAGTAAAATATTAAGGTAACATTAGATGAAACATAATTAGGATTCCAATTATATTTAATAACTCAATGTGGATGTAAAAATAGTGATATGGAGAAAAAAATCCATTAATGTATATGATACTAATTTTTAAAAAATTAATTTTTTTTATAAAATATTAGATTCATCATGGAAGAAAAGTTTAATGTAAAACATAATTTCCCAGGAAAATAAGATGGGGATATTTCATAACATCTTTATAGGGTTGGATAATTCAATCTTGAACAATTATAATCAAATTCAGGTGACTGTTACCCAATAATAACATTTGAGTCAAGAAAACCCTTGACCATTATTACCACCTAGTAAAAATTTATCCAAAATACTAAAAAAAATTCAATAATATCTCAGTAATATATTTTATAACCTTGTTAATACACATTACCATTTATATTAGATATTTATTATCATTTAATAAAAATACATAAGTTAGTTGTCTCTTTTTTTTACAATGGGGTGTTTGAAACACTAATTGATTCATTCATGATTTATGATGATGATTTTGATACACATTATTGTATACCATGTCTATAATTCCTAGGTAATTTAATAAACAATAAATAAATGTTTATTATTTCCTATAATGTTATAATTCGATTATATGTGTGTATTATTATGTTTTTTAAAAATTAAATTGGTGATGAATTAGTTTATTTTTATTTATATATATTGATGGATTACCAAATCATTATCTTAATTTTTATAATATCCACCAAAAATAATATTAATGATATTTTTTAATCCTATATATCATATATATCTTTGAATTATAATTTATAATAATCCCTGAATGTGATTTGTAAAAACAAAATATTCCATTCCTTGGAGTTAGTGGTTGACATGTACACATAGGGTATGATTTCATTTCTATAGAACTAGAGAAAGGAGTATTATGGTTTAATATTTTCATAACCTAAAACATGTTATAATTACAAATAATATATATATTTTTTATTATTATGACTATACCGATAAGGCGATGAAGGAAAATGAAACATGTTTTTTCATGGTGGCATTAGTCCGTACATATGCATGATGGATACATTCACTTTTATTAATTAGATGGGTGGAAGTTAATAGGTTTTTTACAAAAACAACTAACAATAGAGTTCTAATATAAAAATTTAATCCATCATATAATATTGTAAAAAAATTAAAATTGATTGATAAAATGAATGTTTTTTAAGGAAAATAATTAACTTACATAGAGAAATTTAGGTTTATCTTTTAGGATTCATTAGAATGGATTGGATCACAATAATATATTTATACCAAAATACTTATAAGATGGAAAAAATTTGTATTCAAATTAAATATTGAATAATTTATGGAGGAATCCAAATTTTTAGTGTATTATAGTAGGGGTGGTTACAAGCCCCTTTTATTAGTGGTAAAACCAAATTTTTATAATTAATTATATGTAATATAAAGGGAGTACATGTTAAACAGGTAACATAGATACACAATTTGAAAATAATATATTTAAGGTTTTCATATGGTTTAAAATATCTAAAAAATATTATCAGATATATTTTTTATACTTTTTTACCCTTTAACCCTAGAATTATTACTTTTTTTATCTTAATTTTTTTAGCGGTAACTATTTTCTTTACCTGAGGTAACATAATATTTATGCCTAAAAATAAAAAGTCTATTATTAGATAATTTTTTAACAGTAATTATAAATTATAAAACAATTTTTTCTGCATCAATTTCTAAAATTAGGAAATTAATTTTAATAGAGAAAATGAATAATGTAATAATTTTTTTGAGGAAAATATTACTTTAGTTTTAAAATATAAAATATATTTTAGTAAACTATAAAATATATTTTGAAAATCAGTATTTAAATAATAAAATAAATATTTTGTTATTAAAATGGTTTCCAAAATTTATACTTATATTTATATACTAATAAAGACATAAATGTTGATGCATCATCATATTGTACAATTCACCTACAATTAATTTATTTATGAAAAATGTAAAATATTAATAATAAGATAATTTTGATATTATATGTTAAAAAATAATATTTATTTCATATAATTAATATTCTAAAATTTATAATTTTTTTAAATGAAAGAACAATATATAGTGAAAAATATTTTTTTTGAAAAAAAAAACATTTATATACTTCTGGTGTTCAAAATATTATTTCATATGAGTATATATATGAGAGGTGGGGTGGAAGGAAAGAATAAAATATATATTTATCACAATCACAGATTTAAAATAATAATGAATGTGAAGATTGATATACCTTCATATTGTCTGCATCTCTTTGGGATATGGACCTTCTTTGGATTTTCACTTTGAGGAACCCTGACCCTAACTACCCTTTGGGTGTTAGATAGAATAGTGAAAGAATGAAATTTATAAAAATTGTAATGTATACTAGTTTTTTTCTATCTTGGACATCAACACCCCATCTACTAAAAGGGTCATCAAGAAGTGGAGGGTTTTCCATGTATCGTTGTATCCAAAGGGAGTGGTTGAAATTATGAATTCTTATAGGTTCACTATCATTGAATGAATTGTTATGAAAAAGTTAGATAATCCATGTAATTTAAATTATATTCAATGGATGATTGTAGATATATGGGGATTTAGAGAGTGGAAAATGGTTATGATGGGTATGGGTCATAGTCATATCATCTTCCCCTCTAATAATCACAAAAGAACAACTTGAGGTTTTGGATTTTTATCTATAAAACATTTATTTCTCTGAATCTAATAATGTGATGATAAATTGAGACTGTTAAATGTTGTAAAAACCCACGAATTGATACAGATTTTCATTCCATAGATAAAATGGTTGTTTTGGAATCCTTGAATCTTCTAGAACATTGCCCCATCTATCGGTAAACCTATTATAATAGTATGGAATACCTAGAATTGGATATATGAGAATTTTTCTAGGGTATTCTTGAAGTTGAAATTAATTCCATGCTTTTTTAGTAGGTCAACCTCACAATGATGGAATAAATCATTATACTAATGTATTAATATGGAAAATAACCAAAATTATGTGAAGATTGAAGCATGATTGGTCATATTCCCTCTAAAAAAATAGAATCCAATGCCTATACCTTTTTCATGCTCAAAGGAAATGAAAAGTATATCTGTTGAAGAATGTTATGATAGGTTTAAAAAATGTTTCATGATATACTAACTTCATTGAATACTAATGGATCTCAACAACTTGAAAATTATACAATTATAGATTATTTTTATAGTGATTCCCACTTTTTATCATATTGTTAGAATTAAATTATTTATGGGAAGTAATAATTTCTTAATATGTTTTAGATGTATAAAACAAAAAATGACACCAAGTAGTAAATGCTGATGGTTGGCCCATTTAAGTCCACAATATTTGCTGCAATCAATTGGAATATGGAATTTTAGTAAATATGGATGAAAATATTGGTGATCTATACTAAGAGGAAGAGACTCAAGAATCAGTATCTTATGATAGTTATGATACTTCAGAGAAGGGGGATTTTGATTTAAAAATACAACCCTATAGACTTTAAATTCCACATATAGGTGTAACACCCTAACCCCAGTTACCCAGAGTTGGTGTATTATTACATAACATTGGCATGATCACAAGGGATAAAATCCTGAAAGACCGACCAGTTTAGTATCCTTATAAGTACAAGATACATTCATATGTTTTACAATACATCATGAAATAAAAACATCAACAAAATTTTATCCCCCTTTTAAACACACTTATATCCTTAGTCTATCCCTGCATGTCCACCATAAAATACTTCTTCACATCCTCGGAAAAATAAAACACAGAAAGGGGTGACCTCATATGCTCAGTAAGGATAACAATATAGTGGAAAATTTCATAAATAATAAATATCATTTAAGGAAATGTATAAGACTAAAACAAAAGCCTTTTAACCTTAAACATCAGTATAATTTGTCAAAGATAAAATCAAACAATTACATTTACTTATTGACATGGATTATCTACTAGTCGAATAATCACATGCAATATCAAAAGCCACTTTCATAATTATGGAATGCATAATTCCAGACTTCATAACCACATAGTTAGGGCCTTGTGTGGAGACTACAAAAAAGATTTTGTCAAGGCCTTGTTCCATGACACTAGTTTGTCTAATTAGACCTACCGAGGCATAGAGGGGCTCTAGTGGGATCCACATTTCACTCACTAAGTCCAATACATTTTTCATATAAAAGGGATTAAACATAACGTAATCATTTTTATTAAAACTATCATATGAAATGTCAATAGCTTATCCATAAACCATGAATGGTAAAAAAATAACAAATCCACTGTCAAACATAGAGAAAAACCATAGATACAATATGCAAGAAATTTATTATAATAAATCAACTTAAATCAAGTTTAAAATCCCTAAAAGGATGTAGACATAGATGAAATCCAAACTTTTTGAAAGAAATACTTCATTCAATTTTGAAACCATTTAAAAGTCATATAATTATAAAGGAAAACATTTATTTGGAAAATATTCTTATAAGATTGTATGGGAAGCTTCGACAAAGTTATAATTGTAGAAAATAGCCGCACTCATATTATAATTAAAAAAACATTCTTACTTAATTTTTTTTCAAAAAGGCCATAAAGTACCTTATTTCGAAAACAATGGAAAGATTCCTTTCCAAACAAATATAGTAAAATAAGGGTATAAATGAATTTAACAAATTTTCTAGTACATACTAAAAATATTTAGAAATAAATATTTAAGAAAACACAGATGTGGATGATAAAGAGGTATTATTATATACTTATGTAAATATAACCTCGGATAATAAAGAGATTGTGGAATAAACCGTTACCTTGTACTTTTCCTTGGTCTAGGGTACATTAACCACCTCTTCATCGGGTTCTTCCTTTTTATTTTATCAAAAGGGATCCTTAGGTTGGCTTTCTGAACAAAGGAATGACTCTAAAATGAAGGTTGTAATGTTGGGAGGATATTTTGGTAGGGGTTGGCTGAGCCAAAATTATTTAGAGGTTTGATATTAAGATAATGGGAAGTACCATTTTATAAGAGAGTTGAGGGTCACTTTAGGAAAAGGTTGAAATATTAATTTATTACAAAATAATTTTCGTTTTCTAATGGCTTAAAAATGATTTATTTATAGGATAATGTGGGGATGGGTCTAAAACCTCTCAACCAATAGGTTTTAGATAGGTGTAGGTCACCATAATAACCTCATTTTTTAGTTTTAACTCTTAGTTAAATAGTTTGACATTCCCATGTATCTTTTTATTTTTATATTATATGGTTAATAAAATTACTATAACAATCAAAGATAACCCCATGTAGTTCATTATTAATATATATAGTTTTATATAAGTCCTTTTTCTGAACCCTAGTTTTTTAGGAATATTATATCAATTAATAATATAGTATTTGTTTTGAAAACTCAATTATGTCAATTTTGACAATATTTAGTATTTGATTTTTTTGAAAGCCATAAAAACATTACCACTTAGAATAATTTTTTTAACAACCCTAACATGTAATATTAACCTAGAAAATTAGTGTAATTATTCAAAAGTCTCAAATTCCATTTATTTGAATATTTATAATATCAATTATTTTAATCATTCATTAATAAGGTAATTACTGTATCATCATTGTGTCACAAATAAATTAACTTATATAATGTCCAAAAATTATAAATAAAATATAATTATTTAGGATTTTTTTCTAATGAATATTTATAGTCGAATTTATATTGTTTATAACCCAATATTACTAATGGTTTAGGTATTAAACATTAAATTTATCTCTATTAACTCTTCTTTAAAAAAATAATAATAAATGTCATAATCTAATTGAAGTGGACCAAAGAAGAACATATTTTATTCCTAAAGTTTATTTTTGGTCGAATTATACTTATCCAATAGAATTAGGACATGTTTTATGGTAATTATGATTTCATTTTACCCTTAATTACACTATTTAATTTTAACCGTATTAAATAAAAGTCAAAAGTAACAATTCACCAAAAAATATTTTCTTCTTATTGAACCACATTTTACTTACTGATATTAAGCGTTTCTCTTGGATTTTTTAAATTCAACTCATAGTAGTGGTAAAATTATGTTTTATAAAAATTTAAAATTTTTTCTATAAGGTGGGTAAAAGACGGTAAAAAGTTTAATAAATGTTTTATATATCTAAACATATTATAAAATGACTCCAGTGAATTATATTGAACTTATATAGGTATTTTGTATCTATTTTTAACTATAATAAATTTAAAGAAAATAAATAATTATTTAAATAAAAAGTCAGTTTTAACCAATAACGCTGTGTTTTTCACTATTCATCAAAAATTGAATGTTTTCAGAAAAATACCAAAAAATCACCCTAAGATAATTTTTATATTCCGAATTGAAAAATGAAGACCACAGAAAAAATTCAACAAGTGGGTATTACTATTCATAACGGCTAGTTTTATTGGTCACGGTGTGTTAGAATCTCAAAGTTATGTACAATGCAAGCTATTGCATTATTCAATGGGAAATGTACCGTGGAAGCTTGGGGTGTTACAATAGGGAATGAAACCTTATCCCAAAATATGATTTAAAAATAATATACAATAAAAAACCTCAAGCAGATGACTAGCCAGTTTCTCTGTATAAAATGATACTATAATCCAGTAAGGGATGTATGATGGGTATTTTATTAGATTCCCCTCATTAAAGTCTAAAAATAATATGTAAAATGAAACTACCAATGATTGAGTGGATATCTAAACATCTTTCTCCCACCGTTCTGAAATGATTTGGATTATGAGGTTATTGAACCCCATTTATTGGTAGATAAAAGGGATTAGAAAGAAGAACCATAGTTTCCTAGGATAATAGAAAACATAGATTATAATAGTTCCTAAAAATGGGAAAATAAATTTTTTGGGGGGAAAAGAATATAAAAATCCATGGAAATGGGGATTTAAAGAAAGACCCAATGAAAAAGAAGACCATCTTCAAAAATATAAATAATGGGTTTTCATTAAAATTTACAAATAATGATAATCCTTTAACTTAAAATTTTCTTTCTGATATTCATTAAAAAAATACATTACTTGTTACTGTTTCCAAATTGATTTTTTCATTAGGGAATTACAGATATTTCTAATAGAAATATCTGGGATACTTTTTTTTTGTCACAACTTTCCAAAAAGATATATTTCAATGTCTCCATCATGGATTAATGTGATTTTTTATAGAGGGATATCTAGTGAATTAGGTCCCTTTGGTTTTGGGGTTTTGTTCTGCACCCATCATTATTTCACGAAGGGATTCTTCTAACAAATCATTATCAATGGAATCACACTTGAAGAATAACTTTTTTCAATGATCTATACAAGAAAATATCCATTTATCTTTTCATGGAGTCTATTATCCATTTAATTTAACTTGATATTTTCTATAAATTAACTAAAAATGGGATAAAGGAATGTCCCATTAGAGTATCAAACAGTAATGGATTCATAGTCTACAATAAGAGAGTTAACTGTAGATACATGTGACCCATGTGTATAGATATGCCAATCAGGTGAAAGATGAAACTGTGAAGAAAAAAGTTATAGAATGTAGCTCGATGTGGCCCTTTTTAATACGTAGTATTGTTTCAACACTAGTGGACTCAGATGCATGAGGTGATATTCATACATTTCTCTTCAAACCCTATTGTATCACCTCCACTGTTTAATTTTTGCTGATAAAAATTTCAAGACTGGTTTTAGTCGCCTCTTGAACCAATCTAAATATTATTTGATAACAATTAATAATTTCAATTACCTCAATATATTAGGTCATATATAATAATATTTTAATTGTGCTTAATTTAATCCACTGGGGTAAAATATAATATACATAATAAAATTATTCAAAAATAGAATTTTTATTTTTATACTGAACACTCTTTAACAAATTCAATTAATTAATTATTTTCTAAAAATAAATTATACTAATCCATTAATATGAAAATATTTATTTGAATTTTATATATACATATTATTATATTTTAATAATAATATAAATATTGATATATAGTGAATAAATAAATAAATAAATAAATATATGTTTATAATATATTAATATAATATTTTTATTTTATTATGAATTATATTATTTTTAAATTAAAATCTACAAAATTCATGACATTGGTATACGTATTCTATATATGAATATAATGATAGAACATCAACCATGTTTGCATCAATAAAATTTATAATAACTATATTTTCAATGGACATATTTTTAATTACCAAATTTTATTCTCATATGTATAAACTTAAAAATCATATCCCATTTCCATATTTTTTATTTTAGATCTCACTACATGATTCATATTTTTTTGTATTTTTTTTCACTCTATGTTTTTTTATAATAATGGTGATTATTAAATAAGATAGTGGTATATAATATTTTCTTGTTCTAATGATATTATTCTTTTCTATTTGTTTTCCCATTTTAATTTTTTAAATCCTAATGGATGTAATCATCTATGATTTATAATGCTTTGTTTCATATAATTTTATTGTAACATATTATTATTATAGAATAATGTGTTATTTGTTTAATCCCCATATTTTATAATTGTTATATAATCAATTATAATTATATAGAGAAAATAGAAAAAATAGATTACAGTTATACACGTATAATTTATGTAAAGAAAATGAATACTAATACATGGAGTGTTATGTGTTTTTATGAAGATAACCCATAATTTATTTGATATACACATAATTATGGGATTATCTTATTATTTTTCGAGATTCATCTCGGACATTTCACATTTTTCAGCACTAATGACAGGACAGAATGAAAAGGGGGTAATGTTTACATGTTCTAACACATGTGAAAGTTCTATTTAGGATACTAACACTTAGTTAACTACAATACCAAACCAAAACACACTCAAACTAGGTATGGATTATACCAACTATAGAAACCCAACCATAGTTAGTCTAGTTGAAGTCTTTAAGAAAGATAGTCATGTGGCCCCATGTGGGTCCCGAAAATTGATGCCTCATGAGTGGAATATTCTTAGACATGACCTTAACATGAAAAGAATAGAACATTCCATGATATGTTGGTGGAAATAGTTTATGGGGGAGGGAGTTTTGGTGTACACAGACCCTAAAATGTTGATATATATATATATTCCCATAACGAGACCTAAAATATTATCAATGATTATGGGTTAAGTATCTATAGTACTTTTATTTTTGTATTTTAAACAAAATTTTGAAGGGGAACATAGTATCTGATGTGATTATCTATAATACACAGAAATAGGTTGTCTAGGAATTCTACATGAGTAGTAGCAGAAGGTGCTGTTTGTTGAGATGAATTTGGATGTTACTACATGTCAGGGTTGGGTAAAAATTACATCATTATCCATTATTATGTTACTACTCAATAGAATAAAGATAATTTGATTATCATACATGGAGTATTTTTACCAAGGGGGATTATATATGAATGAGAGAAACCACTAGGCTCTATCCTTGATAAGGAAAAGATTCCACATGTTCATGGTATGGATTTGGTTACCACGGGCATGCAAGAAGAAATGATGTGGGATTAAAACACCTTGATATAGTAGTTACAACCATATATGACCAATAAATCTCATGAAATGTTCCAATGATACTAGTAGCTATGGTTGGAGTAGTGCGTTTCATGTCTTGTCACTTTTTTCAAGATCTTTTAAGTAGGTGGGGGATTATCACCAATTGATCACTGATTATCTATTACTCTTACCCATTGTAGAGTGTAAATAGGGTGATATCGCTATGTATTTTTAATAGGGATATCAATGGAACCCCTTGTATGTGATGTAGTTTGGGTAATTATTTATTGAATAATAAATTCTGTTCTTTTTCAAAGGATATGAAAGAATATTTCAGTGAAACTATTAAGAATGACATTTGTTCATGAGATAATGAGCTTACAAGGGCTCTCTATGAGTTTTTTGTAATGACTGAGTCACTAATTTTATATCATATTTCTAAAAGATAATACAAAAAATTACTTTTTTAGTAAGTGAATCTAATAACTTCTTATCATCCAATTATATATGGGATGGTCAAGTGGACTTGATTCTTCTAATAGGACATGTTGAGTGCCTAAAACCTAGATTTGGTTGTTATTGGGAGAACCACATGGACATTATATAGTATTCCAACAATAAAATATATATTGAATTGATATATATTGAAATATATGTGGATTTATATGATAGAATATATCATCAAAATATGTGTTGGTTGGAGACTGGTGATTTAAGGATGATCATATTGTGACTCATGCAGGAGACATCAAAGAATATTTAGCTGATCATGAAGTGGATGTAGACAAACCAGAGTAAGAGAAAAAAAAATTAGTACCACCGATGCTTCCATATTGAATTTTAGGCGAGTGAATGGTTTTTCGTAGGGGTTTCAGTATGTTTGGGATAGAGACGTGGGTAGAGGTATTGAAGGTAAACACATAGATTTATCGCAGTCAATCTTGATAGTGGAGAAGATCAATTTAGTGGTTTATAGGGTGGATATCCCATATTGTTTCAAATTCATCCATGATATATTCCACATAATAAAGATTCAAATAAACTATCATGATCCATCTCATTTGATCAGTGATGATGATATAGAGGTTGAGGATGATGCATACTTTGGGGAGCATCCAGTTTTAATAGTTGATCATAGGTAAATGGATATTAATAAAAAGATGTTTCCTTATGTTCATATACAATATAAAAACTAGTATATTCATGTGGAGACATGGGTGTGAGATTCAAATATGTATGCTCAATTTCTAGAGTTGTTTATTGATGTGGAAAGTTAACATTTTGGATTATAACTCACGGAAAAATTGATATATTATTGGGAGGTTATAAAATACCTAACATGATGAGGGGTATTACCATTCTAATTTTATTGTTGTCCTATTTCATTTCTGGATTAGTGTGTGATAATTATTATTATGGGGTTTCAACGAAGAAATAATAGAATTTTAAGGTATAGGGGCCCACAAAGAAGGAAATTTGTTGATTCCGGTTGGGTCACATGGTTAATGAATGTTTAGTACTAACTATACAACCCAATCATGATATGGTTTTTAATATAGCACAAGTTTTTTCAAAATATATTGATTATTAGTGGAATCCTTGTGAATCCTATAGTATATTTCATTGGTGTTTCATATAGTTGGCATTTGTTTTCAAAAATAATGTGGCCTGAACATGATAGGTGTGGCTTCTAATACAGTGGATGTTGCAAGGTCGGTGCATGGTTTGACCAAACATGCATCTAAATAGTGATTGTTTTAAAAATTACTGAAATTCAATGACTTCCCTATTATATTAAAATTGTTTAACCAAAATATTTTCATCTCTCTCTTGAACAACTATCTCCCAAGCATGTACCCCTCTACTCCTCTTCCACCTAATGGTGTTTTTTTATTTCATGTCTCTACTAAATATTTTTCCATTCATTATGATAGTGAGATGAAGGTTCTTTTATTATTATATCAACTTATGTTTATTGTAACTTTTTATAACTCTCTTAGATTCTGTGACATATATATATTTTCATATAATTTTATTCTTTTTTATTATTATCATTTTCACACACTACTGAATATATATTTTGTTATATGAAAAACACAATGTTTGGCTTAATTTATAGGAAAAAACAAGTACAGATTGTGGTTCATGAAGCACTTGGATTAACTTTTGGTATATAGAACACTATGCTAGGCTTGGGTTACACACATCACGAAGTTCTTTTGAAGACTAGTAGTACACGTAAAACCAAGTTTTACGGAACAATAATATATTATTTGAAATATATTATTTAATATAACAGGATTTAACATGGAATTTAAATTAGTAGTTATGAATACTATTAAATAAATTATTAATATATAATTATTAATATATAATTTCATTTTATATCAATTACTTATAAATAAAAACATATTTCAATTGATAATAAAAGAAATTGTTTTATTTTTCATGCACCCAAAGCCGTTTTTTCGTAATAAATTAAATTAATTCAAATTAGTGAGTGATATTTTTGAAATATATATGTTATATGTTAAATAAAATATTTTTTATATTAATAAAATTTATTTTATAGTCATACAATAAGAAGAAGACCATATTAATGTATAAAACCCTATATTTTTCAAAAGGGTAATTTTTCCTTCTTTTTATGGAGAACCCATTTTAAATCTTATTTATGACACTTTTAGAATTTTTATATGAATAAAACTTGTAATTTGAAATTAGGAAACTGAAATTTAGTTTGGTGTAATTTTTTGTATTTTTCTGATAAGAATCAAGTTTAGATGAATAATGAAGAATATTGAATTTCAATTGAAAATAGATTTGTCATCAAAATAATTTCTATTTTTTAATAATATATTTTATTAGTTGTTATGTATAACTAGATAATTTTTTAATAATTTAATCTATTTTAAGTACTTGTAAATAAGTTTATATTGAATTTTGATTTAAAAACATTTCAACCTTTTGGACGTTTTCACTTTAAAACTCATTTTCTTATTGTGTCAATGAGATTAATTTTGAATTATTTTTTAAAATTTTAATGTGCTTAATTATGAAAAATAGATTTCATATTTGGAATAAGAATTTTCAAATTTATTAAATAGATCCCTTTTATTTCTGGATAATATAAATAGTAATATTTTTAATTTCGATTATCACTATTTAGGGTAAAATCAGGTAATTATGGTTAAAAACAATATTATACATATTTCAAAAACTTCCCAATCACTTTATAAAATATAATTTGATGAACTAATTCAATTGATACCACCAATCTATTATAAATGTAATTATTTAATGCACATTTTCCCATGAAAATGATTTAGATATTATTACCATTAAAGAGACTGACAAAATGTCACACTGTTACATTTAATAAGTATAATATTTTTAATATGGATATAAATAGAGTATATGATTGAATATATATATTTTTCTGAAATATAATATTATTATATATTACATATAAATTTATTTTTAATTTTTATTGAAAAAATAATAGTAAAAAATTATATAAAAATGATGATGTAGTAATTACTCATTTAATGACCCAATCAATTAAATTATACTAGAAATATAAAAATATATATATTCTGACTTATTAAGGTGATATATAAGGTTTCTTGGTGAATATGACATTTTATGGGTGCTTTAGGTGATTTTTTTCAAATTTATATTGATGTATGTATTTTCATAAACATGGGCTCCGAAAACCCAGAAACCATATTTTAAAAATAAAAAAAATGATTAGCGCGTGTATGTATTTTCATAAAGTCAATGTTATGAATATTGTTAAAATTGTCACGTATGATATTTTATGAAAATAAAATATTATTAATTTATTTAAAAATTTCAAAAATATTATCTAAGAAAGATAATATTATTTAGGCTATAAAATGTCAAAAAAAATTCATTTATGGTCCAATTTACAATTTATATGTAAAAATTAAATCCTGTTAGTATAGAAAATTGTGTTACCATAGTTTAAATTAAAATAAGTTAATTAAGTGTTAATCAAAACGATAATGATTAAAATAACACCAAAACGTGTATAAAATATATGATTTGATGATATTAAAAATATATACCAGTTTATATTTGAATAAATTTAATTTATGAGGTATTTCAAAAGATATTGAATTTATTATAATCTAATAATTTTGGATATTCCAAAAGTGCCCCTCTCCACAATTATAAAAGGTCACCTCCTCCCTCAATTATAAACATAAATTCAAGCCTTATAGAATGACCAAAATCCTTAATATTATATTATTCACTTCCCTATCCACATTATAGAGGTTCTCTTTTTCCCAAAGGAAAAACTCTATAATCCTTTTGAGGAGATCTAAAGGATCTATTTCGGAGAATTGGTAATCTCTTTGACAGATCACTCTATTTTCTTACCCTTCTGTACCTCAAAAATATATATGATATATATCATAAAATAAAAAACATAAACATCATTATTATGATTAAAATTTATTATTATTATGAGATCACAATTATACCTTTCTAATCGAACAAAAATTGAATGTATCGCTCTTGCGTACATACTGCTTACCGTCTCCACATTGCGATACAATTCATTTTCCACCACCATAATATATCAATGATAATTATGATGGATTTAATGTTTATATATTATATTTTTTACACAATTATACTTTTTTAATGAGAACATCATATCTACATTTTTACCAAAAAATATTTTGAGAAATGATTACGTTGCTCATGCATACGTATGACTTACTATCGCCATGATTTTATGTGATCCATTTTTCATCTATATATTACATGTATGGTAATATGGATTAATTTTATGAATATATTATTTATTTATTCTAATGTAATTATTATATACACATAACCATATATTTCATTTTACTTTTTTCTTCTAAAAACAAAACTAAACGGAGTTAATGTTCATGCGTATGTTCGGCCTACCGTCTCTATGATATATGTATTCTATTTTATATTTAAATTGATTATAAATTATTATAATTATTAATAAATTGGATATATATGATATTTATATCATTATATAATTATGGGAATAAACAAATCACTCTCTAAGAAATAGGATCATGAATAACAGCTCAAAACAAGTGAATATTACCTAGAACGTAACGCTGACCTAGAATAGTTAATAAATGGGTAATAGAAAGTCATATATAAATAAGATCTGGTACAATATAATTTTATATTTTTTATAGTATATAAATAAAAATATATTTATTATACAGTTGGTTTGAATGGCCATGAATAGATACAAGATATAAGGTGAGGGATTAATGTCTCACTTATATTTCTGTGGGAGATATACTATAAACACTACATGTTTCTTATAAATGATGTATATATTACACACAAATGTATTTTATGAGACTTATCTAGAATATTATGGTATTTTCACATCCATATAATTTTATTTCTTTTATGGTGAATATGATTAAACAAACTGTAAACCAATGAGTATTTATTTCTAAATCTCATCAAAATTTAGGAATGTCTTGTTTTTGAATCTCCATGGTGGAATATATATCTTCAATGTCCATGTTTTATAAGAATGTTTCCAAAAATTCTTTTATTATTATAATATGGATGTTTGTAGTCATTTCTGTCTATTTTATAATTTTAACATCATAGTTTAATAGGAAACTTTTTGTCATTTTCCAAACAAGGTACTTTACATCTTTTCTAGAAAAAGTAAATAAAGAATTATTTTACGTATATGACATGTATGGAATTATTAACCTTCATGATGAATTAATTATTTGAATTTTACTTTTAAATATTCATGGTATATTTTCAAATAATATTTTTTCTTATAAAATTTTGTGTTATTTTAGGAAAAAATGTTTTTAATGAAGAAATGATATTTTCATCAAGAATTATTCTCATGTGATCTCCCAAGATTATTTTCCATCTATGATAACATTATTTGATGTTAATTATGGTTTATTAGGAATATATTTTCATGAATATAATCCCTAAAATTTCTATTTTTGGTTGATGTTTATGATGAAATGATAATTATGAAAGTCATTTCCTTTCCATTGGTTATTTTATGATCGAATGATATTTATGAAACCAATTTAATTTTATAGGTTATAATATGTTGAAGGATTTGTATTCATATGTCACACATATGTATGACTTTATTTATGTTATCGGTGGGACCTATGCCTCTCTCCAATGAATTGGGTAAAGATTTATGTATAATTAGATAATTATGGGAACCAGTCGATGGTCTTGATCCACTTTAGAAGATGGGGAAACCCAATCCACTATTGAAATATGTGTAAAAATGATCCCTTATAAGGAAAAAACTGTGATTGGGGATGGTGGTGTGTCATTCCTAGTATGTATAATCCCCATGAAGTGCCCTGTTATTTTTTTGTAGTGCACCTTGAATTATAGTGAATAATGTTACTTGTTTACGTGTCTTCCACAAATTCCATGTCATACAACATTGTTATAATTTTATGGATAATGTGATTTCATTATCTTGTGATTCATGTATTATGATCTTCCAATATTTATTCCATGAATCTAGTATATGATCTTTGTTAGGAATGGTTGGTCTTAAAATTTTATTCTCATGTTTTCATAAAATATTTATCATGTTATACTTAGATATCTCCCATGTTTACCCATACTCATCATTTGACCCCTCAATTTTATTATGTTTCCTTTCCCCAGATTATAAGGAATGGTTTTTAGTATGAGTTCTATATTAAAAGATCTTTTTGGGTAATAATGAATATTTCCCACAAGAATAGAAGTTTTTTTCCAAGTCTCCAAAGTCACTAATATATTATGTTCTTTGGGTGTTTGTTTGTATAATATATGAAATGTTATGAAAAAGGATTTATTATCCATGTATGAAAATCATATGATGTCATATTTGGTATCAGAGTGACGATTTAGTCAACCATTGGAAACTGGGATGAGAAAACCATAGAGAGATGTCTAGAAGATATTTCAAACGATATGCATAGGGTTATCTCTAAGGATAAGGCCAAGTATATGTTACGATTATAGAATTTTAATAATGATCAAAAATAGAGGCACACCCGTACTTTCAAAATCAGTAAGGATTTTTATTTTTTAACTTTTTTTGATAATTTTATTTGATTTCATTGTTTTTCCAAAATGCAGGCTGGGTCCAACGTGAGTTTTTTGTGGTTTGCTGATAAATCAAAGTTTGACTTAGTAGTGTCCAACACTCAGAAATAGCTCGGTCAAAGTCGTGTCACATTGCTAAATCACCTTGCGCCCCACCGGGTATGCAATTAATTAATTAATCTGTGGGGTAAACATTAAAGTGTTCATAATATAAAAGAAATAATATAAAATAAGAATATTTAAGTTTTTTCTTAATAATAATGATAATAATAATAATAATAATATTGTTGGTGATTATTACTATTTCAATTCGTATTTTAATTTGGGCATGGATATTAAATTAATGTTGTCAATATAGATTTATTAACTTATTATTATTATTTTTAAATGTCTGAAGTTTCTTTTTTTGTTTTATTTTGTTTTCAATTTATTTTTATTATCATTCTATTTTATTCTTTTTATTTTTATTTTATTTTATTTTTTATTTCACTTTTACTCTTTTGTCTGGCACCGCGCAAGCCCTACAGCCTCCTCGGATCTTCAGCCGACCTCCTGCTCCCTCGTCATAGGTGTGTTACCCTCATACAGGGTTGATCATCCATTTTGGGTAAATTTTTGGTTAGGTTTTTGTTTGTGTTTGGTTCATTTAGGGTGTAATTGATCCAATTTCTTGATTTTAGGGAATAGTTGTTTTTTTATGGTGCGATTGAATTGCAGTGGACTTTGCGCACCAAGTATACGATGTTGGTCTACACTAAGGTAGGTGGTTCCGCCTATAACTATTGCTTGCTGGATTACTTTTCTTATATTATTAATAGAGCATGGACTTCCATTAATTACATTGGTGCAAACATAGTTTTTCAAAATAATTTAACATGCGTTGATTTATTTTGTAGCATGTTATTAATGTTCATTGTATGTTTTTGTGAAAACCCATATTGAGTCATTTGATTGTGTTATATGAGTTGTGAAATAAGTTTTTTTAATTTAGGAAGAGTTGAGAAATGGATTATGAAGTGGTGATGAATGTGTATTTCGTAATAAAAGGATTTTTTGTGTGAGTTTTATGTGTGAAAAATCATTTGACGTCGCTTGTAATTGTTTTATATAATTTTTTAATGCTTTATGAAATGATATGGAAGTTGAAAATTGGTTATTGAAAACTGTCTGGGGGTGCACTTAATTCCCGAATAGACATTTCTCATTTAGTTACTAGTAGCATCTTTAGGCCATATGAGTTTCACTTTTCTGTAAAAAAACCATGCCAAACTGTTTATTGTTTTATAAAATATATTTTTACTTTAGTCAAATGTTTTAGGGCTGTAGTGGCCTTCTGGGCGTCTTTTTGATGTAATCCCCTGTGGTGCTTCATGGGTCTGTTTTTATAAATTTTAAAATGATTAATTAAATGATATTGGTTGTGCAAACCATGTTTTGATAAGATTCTACTGTGTGTTTGGTTATAAAAGAGGGTTTGGGTCGGTCTAGTGTGTAAAGAGATGTTTTGATCTTTAAAATTTATTTCTGAAAATTTGGATTGTTTCATTAAATAATTATTAAGGGTGATTTTTTTTCTTAAATGGTGTAAAAGATTCTTGTGTATAAAGTCATGCAACATGTGTGAAAATTGATTAATAAATTTTTTTAATGGTTTGCTTGACCATGTCATTAATTTCATTGATTGTGTAGTCTTTAATTGGTTGTGTAAGTGATGCAGATTTGGTTTTTGGATATATTTAGTGTGTGTATTATTTTTAAATGGTTATTTGTATGTGCGAGTGTAGTTTTGGGTAGAGATAACACCTCAGTTGTTTTTTTGTTTGTGTTTGACATGTGAAATGAAATCTAAACTACTTGAGAAAAATGGGAATCTTGGGTACTAGGTGGGAAGACTAGGACTAGTATGCTAGTGAAAAGGAAGTGGCATTGGCCCAGTTTCACTTAGCTGGATTGAAAACTACATCACTAACTAATATTTTTGATGATGTTTGGAGACCACTAGGTTATGGATGTGTTTCCCTACTGGTGGCTCGTTCATGAGAACGTATATTGTTGTCTTTCAATAACATTTCCCACTAAGACACAATGTTCTAGTGTCCCACTTCTAGCAAGTATCTTAAGGGAATTTCCCATGTTTTGTGCTCCTATTTTTCTTTTCAATCATCATCGGCACACATTGTGACGTTGGGGTTACCATAAAAGTGTGTTTGGGTGTTTTAATTTAAGTTGTTTTTCTTTAAAGTAGTTTTCTATAAAACTATTTTGATTAATATTGATTATGAATTTATTTATTTTTTGTCTATTAAATTGCAAATGTATTTGTCATTTAATAAATATGCATGGAACCTTTTTTTGATGGAATCCTACTGGGAATTTTTCTCACACCCTACATACACCTTTGGGAGTATGTAGATTCGGTTCCTTCTACATTACATGTTGAGGCATCGAATATAGCATTGGTGGTTTGGGTTGCCGGTGGCACCCTCATGTTGGTTTAGTGGTGGTGGCTTGGGGATGCGAATCCTCATGTTGCACGGAGGATTGAGTTGGAGTGTTGTTTTTCCATTGATGTAGCCTTATTTGGGGTTTTAGTTCAAGTTGTAAAAATTAAATCTGAACTTGGTTTAAGGGTTTTTTTGGTTGTCTGATTTTGGTTTAAATTTATTCAGCTTGTTGTTTTTTTATATTTATTTTTTTGGTGAAATCGTTCCTATGTTTTATTTTTGATACCGGGACACTTGTGTCATCCCGTGGGGATCAGTAACACCCTTCGGGCCTTGACGTGGACTAGGTCGGGCATCGTTTTGATGGAAACCTAACATGGTTTGTGAAAAAATGGTATCATAGGAGGTTTGTTCTTTTTATTTGGTATATTAGGTAAATCATTGATATGACTACTTGTACTCGAGTGGTAGGTGGGAGAAGAGCGTTGTGGATTCTTAATCATTCTGATCCTTGAGTAACCAGGGATAATTCAAGATTTACGTTTTTTCTTTGTTCATTGTGGATGGGAGATGATGATAAGAGTAAACCTGTACTTCACGTGGTCTCACATGGGGTAGCGATAGATGTAATCCTAGAGAGTACGAGGCGACACTCCTAGTGGTTGGTGCTTGTCTAGGGCATGGTTTGCTAAACCATGTTGTCGGGATAGACACGACCACTAGTCCTCCGTCCAGGTGCTCTAATGTTTGTGATTCATTTCTTTAGTTTTTGGTTGATGCAAAAGTTTTTTTTAAGGAAGGCGGACTATAGAGATGCTCTTATTTTATTTTGGTGTGTGTTTGCATGATTCATGGGGTGTTTTTCTTTTGAACCTTATTTCTAGAATTTTGTGTTTGATTTTTCAAAGTCAAATTTATAAAAGAATGTCTTGGGTTATTGGATATCAAAGTGAATTATTTTAGAAATGAGAATAATTTTAAAATATTAGGTTGAATTCTTGAAATGGTTTTGAAAAATGATATTTTAGGATATTGAGAATGTTTTATTTTGAAAGCGGAGTAGACTAGTTTTTTTCCTGTGGTATTTCTATAGGTTCTCGCATGTGCATATGGATGTGATTAGTGGATAGTTGGTGGATCGTGTGGACAGGTTCATGGGTGGAACAAAAATGCGTACCTGTGAGGCACCATAGAATATTATTAGTGAATGATTGATTTATAAGGCTGTTTCTTATTTCCTAGAATGTGGGATTTTTTTTCTAAATTGGTTTTTTGTGCTTAAATTATTTTGTAAATTGTAAATTGAAATTGTGTTCAGAGTGAAGATGACTTTTTCAAAATCAATTTCAGGCTTTGTCGTGTATTGTTTGGTTTTTCAAGTGGGTGTTTTTCCTTGAAAGAAAATAATTGATGTTTTAAATTAGAATTACTAGAATTGTGTTTGAAGTGTAAATGTTTGTTTTGTGATGCGTTTGGATTTGGGTAAGGTTTTTTCTGTTCTTGTTCGAGATATGCCCCCTCGAAATGTCTAATGGGTTTCCAGCAGGTCTATCAGTTACTGGATCAGCCCAGACTCCCAGTGGAGTGACAGAGTTGGGTTCTTCTTGGTTGTGTCGATTTTTTGTAGATGTTGAGGTCAGTTGGATATCGTTGACTGCTTTGATAATATTGGGAATGTATCTAGTTTTTGAGGGACTCTATATGTTGTGCATGCATAAGTTGTCTCGTATGTTTGGAGGAGTGAGACTACTCTAGAAAATGTGATTGTTCTATTTTCTTCGTGAGTGGGGATGTCTTGAACGATCCTCAAGACTAGCCTCATCCCACAATTGTTCCTAAGGAAGTGAAGGTTCCTCTTCCGATGAGGAGTGTGAACCAAAGGGGCATGTTCTTGGAGTGCTCCTTCCATCAGTTTGTTTTGTGAGTCAGACATACCACTCAATCTCTTATCTCTAGTGTGACCAGTCTAACACTCTATGTTGTTCACTGCAATTCTTAGTGGGTATGTTGATGGAGTCACTTATTGGGACACGAGGAGAAGTATATAGATTACTTTTCTAGAAGAGGAAGTTCTAGTCAGAGGTGGTCTGCTTATGAGTGCAAGGCGGTAGATGCTTCAGACATCAGAGCCCCAACCAGAGGTCTTGGGGTGAAGCTTGCGCGTCGTCAAAACTTATCAGACGTGGGATGGGATTGGTCTGACTTAAGTCTATAGTGTCAAGATGAGTACAACTTAAATATCACTATTGTGTTATCATCTTTGAATTCTTCATTTTTGTTGTGAGGGGCATGAAGATCCTATATCATTAATACAATCTTAATTTATGGGAGTTTCTCTTCAGCCTTAAATTTTTTTGGAGAATATGTATTATTGTAAAGCCAACGGGAATGCTCTGTGAACCTTCTCATGATCGGTTATGGATCAAAATTGTACTTGTTTCAGAGATGCTCATGTCTTGTGGGATTGAAATGTGTTTGTCTAGTTTTCTACAAGGATAGGAGTTTCTATTATCAAAGCCATATCTTGTGGTGGACTTTTGACTAGTGTAGGAGTAATCCTTTCCGGTTGGCTTGTGTTAGTGGGTTCATGATGAAACGTTCAGTCTGTATCACTCAAAGAAAACACGGAATACCCACGTGGGTGTTGTGGTGTTAGGAAAATGTTAATATGGTGGGGAGACCCAGTGAGGGTGTTGTTGGCATCTTCTCTTATGTTGTTTTGGATAAACATAGGGAACATGGAGGGTCAATTCAGTGTTAGAGGTTGTCTGGAGAAACAATATTTGATAAGAATCCTAATATGGTGGGGAGACCACCATAGTAAGAACTTGTGGAAGACTCTGCTTTCAAAGTGCAATTGGAGAGGCATCCCCTTACATCGGCTCTGCCTAACCTCGAACATGCTAATTGGTTAGCTCGGGTAGTGGGTCGTGGTACGAGTCTTCTTAGGGATCTCCAACAGCCATATTTGTTAGGTCCACTAGGTTAGATACCCTGAGAGGGGGGGGGGAGTGAATCAGTGTATGATAGATTAAGACAACTACCCCTTTTGATCTTGTTTTGCAGTTAGAAAAAACCCACTTCTATCTCCTTACCGATGCAGAATATGAATAAAACAGAAAGCATGAACATGACACATCAATTTTTACTTGGTTCACCCTCACTGGGCTATGTCCAAGGAGCATACACCGACAGTGTGCCGATGTACCAATTCCACTATAAGTGCACTGCTGTTTACAAGTTTAAAGTGGACTCACTATCCCTCCTGGTTTATAACCACTTACAATTTGAGAACTCATTTCTCTATCAAATGAAGTGAGAACAATGCTTATTCAGAAGATCCACTCATTTTTTATAGACTTGTAGTTCTCTTGCTTATCACTAATGAATACATCTTCTATTGTATGTAGATGCTCTGTTGAAGTCTAACTTTCTCCTATAGATAAATCTCACTTTGTACCGAAGGTATCGGGCAATCTTCCAGCTTTCGCGGAGCCCTAAAATGGCTGGTGTGATTCTACCATACCTATAACTCTTCTCTAAGCCAGTGCGCAAGTTCACCTCAACCACTTGCACACCACTCTCTTCTTCATCTTCAAACTTGTGTGACTCACACCCTTTTACACCCAAAAAAATTTTAGCACGAAACTATCAACGGTCGCGCTTCTACAAAGCCTGGAACACAAGTGTCACCAAACCACCTGTGTGACACCCACTTCTTCAACTATAAACTTGGGCGACTCACACCCTTTCTCACCAAAACCACTTTAGGCATGCAGCTATCAACTGGTGCGCAACTTCTGATTATCATTACACTTGCACGACCACACCACCTGCACGACTGGAGGTCTGATTTTCTCTAAGTGTTAAACTCCATGCTCTAACGAAAAGGGATCGACCTCTATTTATAGTCATTTGGATACCCTGAGCGTCAGCATGAAAGTATCTTCTCAGCATGCAAGTCTAGATGCCCTAGTCTCTTTCGCTCTAGTCACTAGCGTGACCAACCCCAAAATTTTAGCGCCCCTTTTTCCTTTTCCATATTTTGATGTTTTTTCATAAAAAACATATGGCACGCAAGTTTACAACCCACCAAGACACTGGAACAGAAGTCTCATTGCCAAAGAAACACTTTTATCTATTTGTCGATTTTGAAGTTCAAATATTTGGCAAACACTGGAAAATGACACCACCTTGTATCTGCTCTTTTTGAATAGACACTAGATCGACCATTCCTTTGTAAAAATTCTTGAATCAGTCATAGATCGTTAAAAAAACCCATGAACTAGAAATTCCACCATGAAACCCCCTTTTTCAATAAATTTATACATCATGTTTTTCTTTTTCAACAAACACAACACGGAGGCCCACATTGTCAACAAACACAATCACCTCAAAAATGATTCAATGATACCTTGAGAGATTTTTTTCGAACAACGATGACCCCTAAGTTAGGGGTCGGGGTGTTCCATGTTGTAGTTCTATTTGAGGTGAGTTCCTTATTGCTGGTTATTTTTCTTGGTGATTTTGGTTTTGAGTTCTTTGAAGTTTCAGGTCAGGGGTATTTTGAATGCCGGATCATCGGGTGATTGAGGTTTTGTTTTAGTTGTCATCATAGTCTCGATTGGATCCCTTGGTTGACCTAGTCCTTGGGAATTTTTGGGGGAAAAAGTGTCATGTTGGGGTGAATTGTCACACAGTGACATCGCACATCGGTAATGATTTTTAATTTTTACATTTATCTGATAATTTTATATGATTTAATTGTTTTTCCAAGGTGCGGGCTAAGTCCGACGTGAGTTTTTTCAGTTTGATGATAAATTAACATTTGGATTAGCAGCGTCCAACACTTAGATAGAGCTCGGTCGAAGCGACATCACATTGCTAAATCACCATGCACCCCACCCTGTACAAGATTAATTAATTAATCAGTGAGGTGAACATTAATGTGTTCATAAAATAAAATAACGAACAAATAAAATAGGATTATTAAAGATTTATCTTAATAATAATGATAATATTAACAATAATAATGTTCGGTATTATTATTATTTCAATTGATATTTTAATTTGTCATCAATTTTAAATTAATGTCATCCATATAGAATTATTATGTTATTTTTATTATTATATTTAAATAGAATAAGATTCCTTTTTGGGTTTTATTTTGTTTTTAATTTCTTTTTATAATCTTTCTATTTTCATTATTTTTTTTATTTTACTTTTACTTTTTTTCTCTGGCACCGTACAAGCCTGACGGCCTCCTCGGAGCTACTGCCGACCTCCCGCACCATCGCTGTAGGTGCTTCCCCCTCTAACTGGGTTGTTCTTCCATTTTGGGTAGTTTTTTGGATAGGTTTTGGTTAGTGCTTGGTTCTTTTAAGGTGTAATTGATCTGATTCCCTGATTTTAGAGATTAGTTGTTTTTTTGCGGTGCGATTGAAGTGCGGTGGACTTTTCACACCAAATATACAATGTTGGTCTACTCCGAGGTAGGTGGTTCTGCGTATAACTATTTCTTGATGGATTAATTTTCTTATTTGATTAATTTATCCAGGCTTTCAATTAATTACACTGATGCGAACTTAGTTGTTAAAAATAATTTAACATGAGTTGATTTATTTTATAGCATGTTAGTATAGTGCGTAGTGTGTTTTTGTGAAAACCCTTATTAAGTCATTCAGTTGTGTTAAATGAGTTGTGTAATAAGCTTATTTAATTTAATAAGAGCTACAAATTGGATTATTAATTGGTGATGATGTGCACTTTGTTATAAAATAAGTTTTGTGTGTTTTGTGTGTGTGAAAAATCATGTGACGTCACATAAGAATTGTATTATAAAATTTATAAATGGTTTATGAAATGATATGGCATTTGAGAATTTGTTTTTGGAAATCATATTGGGGTGAACATCATTCCAGAATGAAAAGTTTACATTTATTTACTAGTATCATGTTTATACCATATGAGTTTGACTTTTCTATGAAAATAACCATGCCATGATATTTACTATTTTATAAACTCTATTGCTACTTTAATAAAATGTTTAAGGGCTACAGTGGTGTTTTCAGTGTGTTTTTGATGTAATTTCGTGTGGTGCTTCATGTGTCCAATTTTATAAATTGTAAAATGTTTAATTAAATGATATTGGTGGTGAAAACCATGTTTCGATAAGATTCTACTATGTGTTTGGTTATGAAAGTGGGTTTGGGTCGGTCTAGTTTGTAAAGCGGCGTTTTCCCTTTAAAATTTATTTATGAAAATTTTAATTGTTTTATTAAATAATTACTGAGGGTGAAAATTTATTTTGGTTAAATGCTTTAAATGTTTCTAGTGAATAAATTCACGCGCATTCTGTGAAAATTGTTAATAAATTTTTTTAATTGTTTGTTTGACCATTTAAGTGCTTTCATTGACTGTGTAGTCGTAAATTGGTTGTGTATGTGATACATATTTGGTTTTGGGATATTTTTAGTGTGTATATTATATTTAAATGTTTTTTTGTATGTGTGAGTGTAGTGTTGGGTATAGATAACACCACATATGTTTTTTTGTTTATGTTTGACATATGAAATAAACACTAAACTAATTGAGCACAAATGGGTAGCCATGGTACGAGGTGGGAGAACTAGTAATAGTGTGCTAGTGATACAGAAGTGGCATTGTCCTGGTTTCACTTAGCTAGATTGACGACTACAACACTAAAAAAACTTTTGGATGATGTTTGGAGACCTCTAGGTTATGGATGTGTTACCCTACTAGTGGATCATGCCCCAGAATGTATATTGTTGTGTTTCTATACAATTTCTCACTGAGACATGATGTTCTAGGTTCCCACTACTCGCTAGTATCTTTCGGGCCTCTCCCATGTTTTGAGGTCCTCTATTGTTGTGTGCTCACTATTGGCACATAGTGTGATGTTGGGGTTAACATTAATGTTTGTGTGTGTGTGTTTTAGTTTTTGTTATTTTTTAATGTAGTTTTCAATAAAAATGTATTCATTAAAATTTTTTATGAATTTATTTATTTTTTGTATGTCAAATTGAAAATATAATTTTTATCTAATATGTATGTGTGGATCCTTTTCTCGGTGACATTCTACTCGACATTTATCTCACACCATACATTAACCTATGAGTGTTTGTAGATTTTGATTTTTCTGTATTCCAAGTTGAGGCATCAAGCATAGAATTTGTGGTTCAGTTTTTTAGTGTAACCCTCATGTTGGTTTGGTGGAGGTGGCATAGGGATGTGACTCCTCATGTTTCACAGAGGTTTGAGTTGGTTTTTTGGTATTCCTTTGATGTAGTGTCTTTAGGGTTTTTAGTTCAAGTTGTAAACATTAAATCTGAACTTTGTGTAAGGGTCTGTTTGGTTGTCTGAGTTTATTTTCAATTTATTCATCTTATTGTTTGTTTTATATTTATTTATTTGGGTAAATCATTCCCATGTTTTATTTTTGATACCCAGGAATTTGTGCCAGCCCGTGGGGATCATGAATGCCATTTGAGCCTTGCTGTGGACTGGGTCAGGCATCGGTATGAGGGAAACCCGACATGGTTAGTGATAAATATTCTTGGATTGGACATAAGAAGTTATAGAATTATGGTAATTTACAATTATTATGATATTATAATAATATGATTCGATTCTCTAACAATATGACTTCTGATTTTAGTCAATGGATAGAATCCAGATGAACTGTGTTAATGATAGATGCGATTGCAATAATTTTCCTCATGGGAAACCGAATTTTATGGTACATGGAAAGAAAAATCTAATTATTATTCTCAAACAAGCTATGAATCTTGTTGAATATCTAAAAGAGTAGATAAGAGAACAACATTATGTTGTGTTATTCATGAGAAAATGGCTAACTTCTTCTAGTGGGTTTTCTAATCCACTAGTGACTGAGCAAATAGATCAGTACATCTGCAAAGATATTTTTGGTTTCCAATGTCCTGAACAAGAAAATTCATTCTGGCTGTTTAATGTTTTGAAGGAGAAACAGACTAGTGGTGGGATCTAATTGAGAATACAAGGAAATATGATGAAATTGAATCTATCGATTGCGACATGTTTACAAACATATTCATCTATAGTTACATTAATTGAATTCTTCATACAAAATAAAAAAAGAAAATCATTTATTTTAAGGAGAAATGATGATGAATCATATCGGTTTCTATGAGGATAATATCACAGGAAATGCAAGGTACGCACCGGTTTTTATTATCTAAATTGAATGTAATGATGATAGTTTCTTCTATGGGTTAAACCCATGTCTCATAAAAGAATTATCCCTAAGAGACATTAATATATATAACGATATTGTGCATTGTGTAATCAATGATGAAATCGAAGTTTCAGTTACATACCATTCTCATGGTTTTAACAAGGATGGGAACACAGAATTCAATAGAAAACATAAAATACCCCAGAGAAAAGAAGATTAACCTTCCTTTGTTCTTTAAGTGTGTAAATAATTTTAGAGGGAATTGTTTTATGGGGTCTAATAAATATTTATGTGTTTAAGGGATGTTCATAGGGAAATTTACTACCTAACTGATGGGAAGAGGATATAAAATGATGAAAATAAATTGAAAGATTCCCAAAATAAAAATCTTACAATTTAATGCTTCATTTTTATGGAAAATTGGCATTATTCTGATGAATGAACAAATCCAAGGGTTAATGTTGATGATCGACTTCAACAACCATTGAAAGAAAAATATAATGGGAAATATCATGTGATTATTATTGGTGATGTAGAGTGTGACAACGATGTGGTGTACTGATTTTGTATTAATGTAATATAATTAAAAAAATATTTTAGAAGTACATTTAGTGTGTTATGTAATAATGTAATATCTATGTATTTGTGTACTATAATTTTCCAAGTAGAATTAAAGAGCATGTGTTGAATGGTACTGGTAAACATGAAAATTAATTGAGGTAATAATGTGTTATTTTTGGAAACAAGGTGTTTAAGGGAGGGATAACTATTAATATGTGAATCATGTTGAGATAAAGATATTTGGATACTGATATGGATGATACAAATAAGTAAATTCGATGGTACTGATTTCATTGGAACTGATTATGGATTTTTTTGAAAATTGGTTATTCGACCATGAATGATGTTTAAAACTTTTTGGAATTAAGGAATATATCAAATAAATTATAGAATAAAAAAATGAATGTTTTTTATAAGGACTATTAATAATTCATCTTATAACCATTTTTTAAGATAATTATTGATCAAGTAATTCACATGTTGGTAATGTTAAAAACAAGAGCTACATTATGATATATCCGTGATAAATGTTAAGCTGGTTTGGTACACTTCGTTATAATATTTTGGACATTAATCTTTTAAAAGGGTTATTATGTTATCCATTTTTTGGAATGGATTAAGTTAAATAGCAGATGATATGTTTAGAGATTAATGTATTGTCTCTCTATAGTGGGATAAATTTTTATTGGATAACCTGTGTTAACCATTGTTGTGAAAACGATATATGGAATAACCCATCATTATATTTATGGATCTTATGATTAGGTAACAACTTCATATTGATTTCCTGGAGTAAGCGATCAATTTGAAAATAATCTAGGCACCAAAAATAGTGATGTTATCCTGATATAAAGTAACTATATATTATAATGAAAATTTATGCTTCAGGACAAATGGTATTGAAATAAATGTTTAACTATTATAATTATTTTTGATAACATCAATGAAATTTTTTCAGGTAGCTTTGGGTTATGGAATTATTATTATAAAATTTATCCAGCCCAAGATTTATATAACTCTCCATCAGTAATTAAATGTTGTTTTTCTCTTCTATGTTATTGTTTCTGATTTTCCACATATGTTCTCCAATGGGGAAACCCAGTTATGAGTTAAATTTGTTAACCATTATTTTTCTAATTTTCCTTTTAAAAGAATGTTTTAGAATTCATTTTTAATATGTGGGTTTCTATGAATGAAACATTCAATTATTAAAATATTTATAACCAAAAAGAATCTTGAGGGTGAAAATAAATTTAAGGGGGTAGAATGTAACAACCCGAAAGTTTTTGAAAAATAATTTTTCAAAATTATTTAATATTTTTGATATTTTTTATTTCACACAATACTGAATATACTTTTTTTATTTCAGAAAAAAAAATTGTTTGACTTGTATTATATGCTACCCCAAGCCAATATTGTGCAACACGAAACAGTGGGATTAGCTTTTGTTCTTTAAAAAAAATTATTGGATTGTGTTATACACAACATTAAGTTATTTTATGGGTTTCATTGAATTTAAGACTGAGTTTTACCAAACAATAGTATATTATTAAAATATTAGTATTTAATATAATAAGATGAAATGTATCTATTAAATTGGATTCTATGAGGAGTATTAAATATAATCTGAAAATATAAGGTTTATAATATAAATTCCTTGGATACCAATTAATTAGAAATGAAAATATAAACAAAATTATTATAACAAAAATAATATTGATTTTATCCTCCCAGAATAATTTTTTATTATTAAATTAAATTAATTAAAATTATTCAATGGTATTAATGAAATAAATATTCAATATATTAAAAATGTTTTTTATATTTATCCAATATATTTTATAACCATAATATAATAACAACCATAATTTTACACATTAAACCATATAATTTTTTGAGGGGTAATTGTACAGCTTTTTAATGGAGAAATATTTTTAAATATATGTTTTTTAGTTTATGATTTTTTATATGAAAAAATAAAAACCCTATTTGAAATCAGTATATCAAAATTTAATTTGGTTTATATTTTGCTATTTTGTAGAAAAGTCTCATGCTTGGATGAATAATGAAAAATAATGAGTTTTAATTGAAAATTGATTTTTCAACAAAATAGATGATAGTGCATAATTATATATTTGATTGGTTTTAAAGTATAATTAGATCAATGCTTTATCAGTTAATTTAAATTGGTTTGTTTTAATAAATTTAACATTAAATTTGAATATAAAAACATGTTAATGTTTTAGATTTTTTCACTTTAAAAACCTATATTCTAATTCTATCAACATGATTAATTTTAAATATGTTTGGGAAATTTTATTTTTTGAATTATGAAAAATGGATTTCATATTTGGATTCAAAAATCTATTAAATATTATTCTTTTGATTTTGGATAATATGAATAGTAACTTTATTTTTTTTATTACCACATTAGTGGGTAAAATCCTTAAATTATGGGTAAAAATAATATTATAAATATTAGAAAAACTACCTAACACTTGATAAAAAATAATTGGATGAAGTGAATTCGATCCATATTAGATAATTATTCTATATTTAATTATTCAGTTTACACTTTTCTATGAATATGATTTGCATATGATTAAAATGAAAGAGAGTGACAATATTCCACCATATTACATTTAGTAAGAATAATATATTAAATATGGGGATAAATATAATATATTGATGAAAATATATATTATTCAAAAAGATAAAATGTTCATATAAATCATAAATTTATTTAAAATTTTAGTGAATAAATAACAATCGTAAATAATTACAAAATGATTATGTTGTAATTACATGTTTAATGAAAGAATCAATTAAATAATATTATAAATTTTAAAATAAATATAATTTCACCAAATTAATATGATAAAAAAACATTTTGAGTTAATATAACTTGTTAGGAGTGTCTCATGATAATTTTTTTGAATTTATTTTAATGTATGTATTTTTTAATTGTCAATGTTATGACTAGTGTCAAAATTGAACCTTATGAGATTTGAGAAAAATGATATTTTATCAATTTTTTTGAAAATAATAATAATATTATATAATAAAATTAGATATATATATTGTCAAATACATCATAAATCGTCCATTTATGTTTGAATTTAGTCTTTATAAGTAAAAATTACATCATTTTATTATAGAAAAATCGGGTACCATAGTTAAAATTAAAATAGGTTGATTAAGTATTAACAGAAATGATAATGATTAAGATAACAACAAAACATGGATAAAAAAATATTTTTTCTATTATTAAAACCCTATATCATCTTATCACCAAATAAGTTTTTTCATTGGATGTATTTTTATTGATATTCAATTTATTAAAAATTATTATTTTTAAAGATTCCAAAAGGTCCCCCTCACCTAAATTATAAAATCACACCTCCTCCATCAATTCCACAAATCAAATTGAACCTTTTTACTTGAAAAAACTAATTAAAATTATCTTCTCAAGTTATATATCCATATTATGGACTTTCTTGTTTTCCTATAACAACAACTTGAGAGTCCTTTAGAGGATATCTAAAGGAGTCATTTCAAAAAAGAGGTAATCGCTCTAACCGATCACTCTCTTTTTATACACTATATACCTCCAAATAATCTATGATACATATCAAAAAAAATAACTTCTTATTTAAAAATATTATAATTTTTTTATGATTATGAAAACAACCTCATACAACCCCTTTCCCATCGAACAAGAAGGGAATGAATCACTAGTGTGTAAGTACTGCTTACCATCTCCACATAATGATATAATTAGTTTTAAATCACCATCATTTAAGAGAGGGATATATGATGGCTTAATATTTATAAATGATATTTATATAATAATTATACTTCTATAATGATAATATTATATATAAATTTTTACAATTTATTCTTTTTGGAAATGATAACATCGCTCGTGTGTACGGATAGCTTACCATCTCCACGATGTGATTTGATTTGTTTTCCATCTATATTTAACATGGATGGTAATAACGATGACTTTCTTGAATATATATTATTTATTTTTGAATATTTCCTCAATATATATATATATTACATTTACCATATTTTTTTCAAAATGAAAATTAAACGGAAACAACATTCATATGTACGTACGGCCTACCATCTTCATGAACAGTGTATTACATTTCATAATTCAATTGTTTATAAATTATTATAAATATTTATATATGGAATATATATGATAGTTATATCAGGGTTTAAATTATAGAAATAAAAAAAAATATATCTATGAGGATCAATATTAACAAGTCAAAACAAGTGAATATTACCTAGAATGTGACAGTAAGAAGGAATAGTCAATAAATGTGTAATAAAAGGTCACATGTAAATTAAACATGGTATGATGTAAATGAATATTTTTTTATAATATATTTATAATAAACATATATACACTATACCTGAGGTTTCAAAAAGTACAAAGAGATTCAATATATAAGGTAATGGATTTGTTTCCGTTTTTTCTATAGGATAGATTCTTTAGACCCTATATGTTTCTTATGCATGGTGTATATATACCCATGGATGTCATTGAAGAGTCCTATAAGGAGGAAAATACAATTTCCATATGAATATAATTTTATTTTTTTCTGGGGGTATATGATTCTAATAATTGTAAAGTGATGAGTATTTATTTCTTAATCTAATAAATATCCAGATTGTCTCATTTTAATTATTTGTTGGGGAATATTTATCTTCTGTGTCAATTATTTTTTTAATATGTTTCTAATATTCACTTTTGAATGTTAATGTAAATTTAATCCCTTTTTCACTTATTAATACATAGTTTTAAATTAATTATTTATTCATTTTTCAAATGAGGTAATTGGTGACTTTCTCAACAAGGGTATGGATGGAATGTCTTTTATAACTACATGAAATGAATGCAATTTCCCACTATGATGATTTTTTAATGATTTTATGTTTCCTTTAAAATATTCCAGGTTTATTTTTGGAGATAATATTTTATTTTAAAATTGATTGTCATTTTAGGAAAAGGAATCATTTTTAAAGCTAATGGGAAATTTTTCTCCAAAATTATTTTCAAGTTATACATAAATATTATTTTTAATATATGATAATAATATATGATGTTAATTATGATTTATTGTTGATATTTTTCATGGATATGATCCCTAATATTTCCATGTTTGGTTTATTTTTATGATTGAATGATATTTATGAAACCAATTTCTTTTCCATGGGTTATGTTTTGATAGAATGAATTTTTTGAAACCCATTTCATTTTATAGGTTTTGATATGAAGAATAATTTATGTTCATGTGGCACACATATGTAAGATTTTCTATATTTGATTGGTGGGATCTATATCTCCCTCCAATGCATTAGTTAAGGATTTATGTCACATGATATAATGATAGAAAAAAGTTGACATGCTTATTCCACAATAGATGATTGGGGTAGTCGATCTACTATGGGAAGATAAGGATGCTTGATCCTATATAAGTAAAGGATTGTGATTGGTGATTATAATGTGACCCACCTAGTAGGTTTAGTCCTCATGAAGTTCCCGGTTATGTTTTGATAGTGCTCCTTGAATTATAGTGAAAAATATAACATGTTTATGTGTCTAGTACTAATTTCATGTATTATTACATTGTTATACTTTCATATGTAATATTATTTGATTAACATAATGTTCATGTATTATTAACTACCAATATTTATAAAAAGACTAATAATTTAGTTATTCGGTATATAGGGTAAATCCTTACAAGTTATGCACATGTTTTCATACCAATTTTCTCATGTTATTCTTACATATAATCCATGTATACCCTTACTGAGAATCTAAGCTCAAAATTTTCATAGTTTTCTTTTCCCCATGATATAATGAAAGGTTTCATGAAAGAGTACTAAAGAGAAACATCTTTGTGGGAAACAATGATGAACTTCCACCAGACTAGAATTTTGTGTTTTAATTTTTTGAAGGCACTAAACTAATACAGTATTTGGGAATGTTTTTTTATAATGTTTGTAATGTTCCAAAAAATGATATAGTATCCATAGATGAAAATCCCTAGTCATTAAAATTTCACAATAAAATGGTGTCAATTGAGTTTCAACTATTATGCTATATTTTCATTCTTTTATTTTACTTTTCTGATTCTCTCCATTTGACCTGAAATCAAAAACTAAAATCTAATATGTAGATTTCTAGGAGAATGAGGTAGGTGATCAAGAATCTATTGTTTAATGTCTCACCAATATCATTGTGTTCATGGTGTTTTTTTGCGTCGACATACCATGAAATTGTCTGATATTAATAATTACTTTTTTTGGCTTTAATCAATAAAATTTTGTGTTCCCATGTCCACTAGGTAGTGATTTAAATCGTAGAAACCAATTTTGGTGGGAGAGACCATGAAAATGTTGTTATAAATTTGTGAGGGTGACTTTAGTTGTCCTTATATTTCTAAAAATTCAATGTTTTTTATTTTTGATTCAATTGATCAACTCTAGGATCTAGTAATTGTGTTAATTTTGTGATCTTATAAATGATAAATTTTTAGTGTTAATAAATTAACCTGTTTAGGGATTGGGTCTTTGAATGTTATCCCTAAAAGAGTATTTTAATCAAATTGAAATGTAAATATAAATAAACTTATCAAGATGATAAATGTGTTTTCTATGTTTTATAAAATATTTAATTCCCTTTGATTTCAACATTGATTGTTTTTTTATTTTATATTTAAACCACCTAGGGTTGTATCCTAGTGGTAAGTGATGGTAGTGAAGTTATTTTGATCACATAAGATCATCTACAAGGCCCATAGTGATTCATATCAAATTTATACCTTCTATAATCATATTCATAGTGGTTGGTGATGATGATTGATTACTCTATACCACATAATATCACCTCCTAGAGTTCTACAATGATTTGTGATAACTTTTGATTCCATAGGGATTCATAATAGGGGTCAAAAAGAGATACAAATTATTTTTTATGATAAGAGTCATCTGATCTTTATTGAATAAGTTATTTTTACTCATAGGTTTGACAATGGAATCCAAGGATTTATTATTGATTAATTTATTTATTTCATGCCATTATTTTACTATAAAAATTACCTTTTATTACTTAATATGAGATGATATGGAATTCACACCATTGGTAGTGTAAACATGTGTCTTACTCACACCCTACTCGACCTACTATTTTTCTCAAATACTAATATCATAGTTAAAACACTGAAAAATATAAGGAACTCCATGTATTATTATTTATTATGATAACTAGGATGAAGGATGGAAGATTGGGACCTATCAAAGACTCAAGATATATATTTTTAGTGTTTTTTAGTTTTCTACATTAATTTTTATTGTGATATTCGTGTATATTATCTATTTTAACATATGGAATGATTGAAAGGTATATAAAACATTTAGATATGGTATGTTCCATGATTGTTTAATGTCCCTTTTTGTGATGTTTGTTTTATACATTATAAGGATTTTATTTTTGTTATTATTTCTATTTCTATATCACACTTGTATGAGGGTATAATCTCCCTACTATACCACCTTATACGATTGCTTATAGTCGGAAGCCTTTGTTATATAGGGAGGCCCACTAGAGGTCGTGTAGGGAATCTAATTGAGGCGATGATTAATGCTCTCTAGTTATGGGAAATAATATATAAGTCACTTATTTAAGGATTATAAAACATTTCTTAACTAAAAAAATTTGAAATAGGAAACCCAAGTCTATAACCCATTCATTACAAATGAATTAATTTAATATATTTAAAACCTTAATTTTATGATAAATATTTACAAAAATAAAAAAAATAATTATTTATGTGTTGTTTTTAGGATAAAATCTTCTTATTATTAGGGAAATTTAAATTTAATTAAAATAATATATAATTTTGAAAATATTTAAAGGATTTTACATTTGATTTTGAAATTATCCAAATTTATTATTTTGAATATTTTTATTTTATCCTTCTATCTGTCCTTCCTCTAGTTAATAAACCTCTACTTTGTATTATATATTCTCACTTACATTTAATCTTTATTAATTTTAAATCTATATATGCCTTCTTTAAGGTGATATTTTTATTTATAGATATTATTTATTCTTTTAAAATCAAGAAAAATGATATAATGATGAGATAAGAATGATAGTCACCTCCTTATTCTATAATTTTATATTAATATTTTCAACATTAAGAACTCAATTAGGAAATTTAGTATGATGACATCCAATAGTTATCACATGATCTTTATTAAATTTATAAAACCTTAATTTCTTAAATTAATGACCCAAAATACATTCCCATAAATAATTATTTATGTTTTCAATAAATTTTATAAATAAGTGGTTTACATGAAACTTCTCATAGAATGTGACCGTAGATTTAGAGAAGCCAATGTTCAATTTATTTTCAAAATAAAAGAATTAAATGAGTATTAATTATGAATAATTTCCATAGAGTAAATTACAATTTTATATATAATGATGTATCAAACTCATATTCGTACAGAAAGTGAGATAACATTATATTCATTTAAGTGTAAAAAGAAATTGATGAAACTGATACACCCCAAGAAGAACATGACTTGATAGCTTCAAAGGGAATACAATAAATTAGATGAATGAATTTGGTAATATTTATGAGAAATAAATAACTGTGCTAATGAATATATTCATGTGTTTTTAACAACTATATGAATTTAATTAGAAAATATAGTTACATGGGTAGATTGTATACTGGTGGAAAAGTGGTGTGATTTTTTTTATTTGTTGGATAAACCATCCTAGTTCTAATGAAATTAAAAATTTATATGATATGTGTTGTGAAACACTTATATGATTATTTTAATTGATTTATATGAGGCTAGATGTATATGAGTAGTAAGAATCATTGAAATACTCTATGGTGATTATTTATTATGTTATATGTATTTGGAAAAAGCATATTTTTTGGAATTATTCTAATAATTACATCAATTTTTTATAGTATCATAGAAGTTATTTAAATTGACTCAAAAGGCCCAAAAATGAATTTAAGAAGACAATAAATTATTTTATTAATTTCTTCAATACCTTTTCAGGATACAGAGCATGGAAAAATAGGGAAGTAAATTATCGTATTCATAAGATATACTATCAATGCATAATATAATTTAGCTAATCATATAATATCATTAGTTTTACAAATGAAATCTTTTATCTTATATCAATTAGTAAGATAATTGAGGTTCTCATAACAATTTTTACGCATGTGTAAGATATTTGTAGACATTTATTGTGATTTGGAACTGGTGTAACATATTTGAGTTTGTAGTATATTAAAAATGATAGATATTTTCTCAATTTATGAGTCTATATGATATTTCTAACCACGTACACTTTTTTTTAAATAGAAAATTTTTGTGTGTTCTATGGAGAAGGAATATATCATATGGTGTACGATATTTAACTTAGTAAAAAATCAGAAATTACATAATTATGAGATACCAAATAATAAATAACTGGGTTGATTTATGAGTTATATTTCAGTGTCCAAAAAATTGAAATATAAACATGATACATGCTATGAGCTATTGAAGAACTGATATTCAACATGTGGGGGATAATATCAATGTAAGAAGATGTTTTTTGATCCATTAAAATGTTTGAAAATGTGTGTTTTTAGAATTATTGATTTTTTAAATGTCTCATACGATGTTTCATGATATTCTTTTCTGTTTTATATATATCATAAATCTCCATTAAAGCAATGATACAAGATTTATTTTCAAAAATATCAAGTCAATGTTATTCTAAATGGAGAAATTTAATTTTTTACAAAATAATGAAAATAAAAATTCATTGATTTTTGAGTTGTATTCATATACTTAAACAACATAATAAATTTTTAGATCCGAGCCTTAGAATATTTTTTTGGTGGTAGGTAGTTTGTGGAAAATGTATAAAACTTCAATTTATAAATGGGGATGAAAAAGGAAATGATCCACCTATTATGATGATAATTTTATATTTCATTACACTGGGAATAACATTTAAAAATGGAGATATTTTGAGTCAATGAAGAAGATAAAGCTGAATCATAATGTAGAATAAAAAAATATATGATCACAAAAGATGTATTAAATTAGGTTATTTATATAATATCATTATAGATGAAAAAAATTGAAACCCAAAACTAGTTATTTTAAAATGATTATTTGGGATGGAAGAACTAAATTCAACTCATTATTCTATTAAGGGAAATTTGAAATTAAGGGAATTTCTAGAATGGAAAATACCATGTCTTAAAACCCATGATACCCAAAAATTTATAAACAAAAAATAAATTATGGGTGATTATATGAGGTACACTGAATTTTTACTAGCAAGATAATAAGTCTAGATAAATATAATATGAATAGAAAACCTCTAAACCATCCTTGTTAAGACAATAAAAATATCAAAAAATGTCGATGCCCAATGATTTATTAGACAATAGATGAATGTACATAAGAATCATCGATCTATATTACCCTACTGACAAGGTCATCACTGAAATTGTCACATAAAAAGAAATATTCTTTATTCATCCTTGTGTTGGAATCATTGAAAAAACAATCATTATAAAAGAATTTATAATCACTAGTTTAGTATCTCATTTTCACAATGTCCTGGAAGATAATTCATGATCATGATGTATGAAATCCTTAAATCTAGATTTAATAACCTCCTTCAGCCTGTTTTTTCATCATGAAGCATGAGAGAAATCCATCCACCAGAATATGAAGAGTGATGACATTGCCTTAATCAACCTTCAAAATATAAAAATAACCTAGGATTTACAAGACTTTTAGTCAATGAATTCATTATAAAAAGGTTAAATCACCATGTAGATGAATAAAAATAATCATTCAAGCATGAAAATGAAAATAATATGGCAGACTCCTCCAGAAGTGTAGCATGTAATAGTACAAACTACCAACACTGAAACATAGGATAACTCTTCAACTATAACCCATTATCTGAAACTCTTATCTTGGGAGGAAACATCAAATATGAGTGAAAAATTAGTCTCAAATACCATTCCTACAAAAACATTATTCCCACTAAAGTTTAATATAATCAAAATCAGGACATTGATCTACAAAAAATTACACACTATAAAATATTAGTTCTATGATAAATAGGTAATCACCAATAGTTGTACCCATATTATGATATTTTCAGAAGACCACTTTTATTGTTCTTCATTCCAATTTTATAATTTCACCTTGTAGACCTCCTTAATAAAAAAATTTATATTTTTTATATAAATTTTATCTTATTGATAATCCTCCTTCTAGGATTAGGAGGATATATATTCATCATAAGATGTGGAGGAACCCTCTTCACTAGAGGATGTTGATAAAGAGGGATCTTAATTAATATTAGGATGTGAATTGATGTGGGATATTTTCACTCAAATAATTAAAGATATAGTGAAATTGTATTCTCTCAAATGTAGATTATTAAATGTGTTTTCAAGTCTTCATATTATAGGGAGTGATAAAACCATATGAATCAAACTTTTATTTCTTACCATTTTTTGTGCTTAAGTGCAGATATTCATCTTCTATTTGGTATACCTATTCATGATCATCTTGATTAGATTCTATTGAAATATAGTGAGTGTCTTATGCCACCACCTATTTGGTTAGAACAGCTCCTGATGTTCCCATAATAGTTTCGGAAATATTGACCACATCCACAAACCAAAGGAAAACTTCTAATTGAGAACAATGAGTCTATTTTGGGTAAATATATAGTGAAAATGAATAAATCACTAGGATAATAGCACCACATGGTTCTTCATTTTATTTTAGAAATTTATTATCTTTTTCAATCCAAACCATTTTTCCATTATGTGGGGGGGATGGAATTTTAAAAAGTTATAGTTTCCCATGGGATCTTTCATAAAGACACAGTCTTCAAGGGAGTGTCTAAGGTGAAGGAAAATTGAATAGTATCATGTAAATATTCGTAGAACCCTTCATAGGAAAAACCCCCACCTTCATTCTATATCCACAAAAGTGAAGGTATGTTTTGAGTAAGGTCAACTTCAACAAAGAAATCTGAAAATGATGACCTTTTATGATTTTGAGTAGAATAATCAAATTTAATGGGGTTTCTAATTAACATATCAATATAGAAGTGGACACTTTTCTTGAATAATTGAAATGACAAGGATGGGATGCCTAACTGAACTTGATAAAAAGAGGATTCAATGTTTAAATCAAAGATGAGAGAAATTTTTAAAATAAGAATTTACGAGCCTCAAAAAATAAAAGAACTCTTAGTCTAAATCTGATAGGAATAATTCTCAGATGGAAAACGTATTGAAACATTCAACAAGCTAAGTAGGATGATCTCATATTCAAAAAATCAAATTCCTTCAAACAGTTTCTACAAGCTATTTAGTGAAGGATGATGTTTAATGAATTTAATAACAGTAATAAATCTACAATTAGAATAAATTAAGTGAACCTCCTCATTTGAAGAGAAAATAACCATGTGTCCTTTATCAATGAACATTTTTGAATGAAAGGAGTCATCCAATGTCGGAGGGGAAGTAGGATAAACCAATTTGAAATGAGTGTTTCATGAAACAACATCCATGAATCTGAGATATTCATAAGGATTAGGGCACCATTATTGGTCATCATCCTCAAACTCTCTTGGATTCTCTATAACAAGATAAATGAAAGGAGTTATTTAATTCATCTTTTAATCTATATGAGATTATGTGAATATTGATAGGGGAAGGAAACATTGAACCTTTTATACTATAGTAAGTAGATAAATGACAACCAATCTATGAGATATATGATATCTTTAAGGAATAAAAATATTTCTATGGTTCATAGAGAACATCTAAATCTCTATACAAAAAAGAAAAATGTGGTTCCGTAGCCTGATAATGTGAAAGTGAACTGAGTGATCCATGTTTGCTCAATGTAGTTATTCTAGGTGGGTTTCTATGAATAAAAATAGAACTAATTATAATATAAATTTGGAAATTATAACTTGTTGGAATGTTTATCGAATATATTCTATCAGATGAGTCCTCAGAGTATTAACCTAATAGTTCTTGGAAAATAAATTTTAAAAGGAATTTGGAAACTGAATTCAAAACAGAGAATGTGTTGTATGATGTGATCTGGAATTTTTTTATTGTAGAAAATTTTTATAATTAAAGTATATTAGTTTTTCTTGTTTTGGTGACTTGTCTATATATTAGTATTGATATTCTTCAAGTGTAGGATGAAAGACAATAGAAAAATATCATAGGATTCAAAATTCAACAGAATCCTTGTGATAAAAATTATTTTCTAATGTGTTAGATCATGAAATTATATCCCCTTCATGACACGGTGAGATTTATTTAGGATAAAAACACCCCATACTCCCCTTATACTATTTTTCATAAATTTAGTGGAGAATAGCTATGTAAATAGAAGTTGGACATGATAAAGAGTAGAATTCTTGGATGGGGATAAACCCTATGATAATATCTTTTTCACTTACTACAATGTTTTCATTTTATATATATGATTTTTTATCTAACATAAGATCTAGTAGTCTTAAACAATTTCAAAGCATCACTATCAAATGTGTTGTTAGGGTTTAAAAAAATATATTTTGGTAATATTGGCGAACACTTGATTCACCCATCCACTCACCTTTTTATAAATTTTCCATTGTGACAGTCAATTGTTATTATAGCCAAGGAGCCATCATATTGTATCTGAAAGTAAATTGCTAAATTTTATTACTCATATTGTTTGAATATCATATTAAAAGTGTTTTAGGATTTTTTTCATATAAAGGTTTACAATTTTTATTTAATGAAGTACAAATGAAATAATCTCTTGAGACTCAATAATAGAGGAAAAAATGTATTCCAAAAAACATATAAATGTATTAATGAAAAATATTGAGTTCAACTCCAGAAATGTTGTTTAGAGTTTTATTTGTCTTTCTGAATCTGTTAAAGAGTATTTCTCTTATGAAACAAGCACAATTTGTTAAAAGGATGACCTTCTAAAATCTGTTTCTGAAATATACTTTTAGGTTGGAGAATATATGAAAAAAATATGGTGAAGTTTTCACATACCTATTTAAATTATTTGAGGAGTTACACTGTGACAATTCACATCTATTTGATCATATTAATGATAAAAAAAATAATTTTCTGGAAAGTTGAAATTGTAAACCCCACTTATCAAGGATGTGGTGACTCAAGATAAACAAATATATGTAATAATTTAGTTCACATAATTACTCATTACATCTCAAAAACATCACACAACCCTAAAACTGAATGGTTTAATGTCATTAAAAATTAAACACATACAAATATTATTTGGTACAATTGATTCAACATCTCTCACAACATTCTCATGTAGTACCTCATTCAACACATTATCTTGAATATAATTACCTTGTGAAAATGGATACATAACAATAGGTGAACTCAAATTCTTAGTAAGAGAATCTTATCATTGAGTGAAAAATGGGTTTCTCATAAAAAATATCATAAAACATGAATATTTAAGAAATATATGATCAAAAGAATCCAGGAACCAATATAGTTCTCTATAAGACATGGTAAAAGAACAAGTAATTTCAATAATCAAACATTACTGCTATATAACTGTGTATAAATGACATACAACAAACATAACCCTTGGATCATAATAAAAAGAATAAAATATGAAAATGTGGTACAGAAAAACCCATGACTATACAATAACATAAGAACTAGGAATAATCACATTATACGAAATTAATGTCATGCCTTCCCTTTATGTTGTGAGAAAACCCAATCATGCCAACCCTATGTATTTACAAAAAATGAAAACATGTCCACACACCATTTTCTCAGGAGGTATAAATTCTTAACCAATGTATTTTTCTTAGTTATATGACCCCACTCATCCATAACCATACATTTTTATGTCATATGAAAACAATCACATATCATATCATGAAAACCTATGGAACACAATTTTTTTTCAAGATTTCTAAATGGTATCACTTGAAATGAACTTAAAAGAGGACTGATTGATTCAAAAATTCACTCACCCAAAAATGAGTATTTCATTTGCCTTTTATAGGGTAATCAATGAAACATAACTCTATTGAAGATATATCAATCAGAGATAGAGAGGGAAATTTATGAAAAATCATAAAATAGTATTTCATAATACATTTTCAACATTTTTATAAAAATACAATGAAATGATTTCCTTTAAAAGGTAATTTTTGAGATGGAAACATGAAAAACATTTTACAACTCTATTTAATGATAAATCTAAATAATATAGAATGAATGTAAATAATGATTAAGTTACGAAATGAGGAGTAGCATATAAATGATATAATCATTAAAAAAACATTACTTATTAATATATTAAAATATCATTATTTAAACCAACATCATTTAAAAGAGTAATAAATCTCATTTATAAATTCTTTTGACGAAAAATATATATATATAAATATTTAATACAAATTTGACTTTCAAAATTAGGAAACAAAGTCATTTTTTGATGTAAATAATTTTTATATGGGATAAAAATCTTTTATAGAGAGGTTTTGAATAATTCATGACAAAAATAACTTTTATGTGAATGAGATTCATCATGGAAGAAGATTCAAATAAAATTTTTATTTTACTTAGATAAAAAATAAACCACCATATAATAAAATATTTGGGTGGAATATGAAATATTATAAGAGTGATATTTATAAAGGAACAATTTTAACTCAACCAAAGGATATTGATTTAGTAAACATTGTTACCTATACAGTCATCATCCAAGAATGAATTTTAACATACTTTATAGTAAAACTATCTAATTTAATAAATTATTTCCTAAAAATATTAAAATATATTACAAGTTATATTGTTTAAATATAATAATTTATTTCATATTAATTATTTAATTAATTATTATTTTAATTATTAATTATTAGTAATTTTGATTGGTTCATATATATTTTGTATTGGAGATACAAAAACTCATTCATTGATAAAATGTTCAATATTAACATATTAAAGAAGATATTAAAATCAATTTTTTGATTATTATTCATTTACATATTCATATAACGAAATCTATTGGCATGGTTCCAATAAAATAGATCTATAACGTGTTTTTTTTGGTAATTTACTAAAATCAATAGATTACATTATAATGATAATTATTTTTTATGTCATCGTATGAGAAAAATATTAAATAAATAAATAAATCTATAATATCATATATGCTTATTAAATTTTTTTAGAACATTCCATTTTGGAAGATGTTTAACAATTAAATATATTATTTACCGAGGGGGTAGTTCGCACGTAACACGAGTGATGTTTTAATTTTTTGAATGATTAGGAGAAAGGTGGAAATTTTTTTTTACATTAACATAATTTTGTTATGTATTTTTATTATAATGTATTAATAATTTTATCATGGGTAAAATATATTTTGAGGAATAATAAATAATAAAGTTCAAATGAAAAAGTAGTTATTACGAGTGTTTACTCTACTCCTTGAGATTACTCATTAAGACTTCACAAAATGGTATTTTTATGAGACTATAACACTATAAATTTAGATAGGGGGAGTTGGGGAGAGATTTTAAAGAAGTTATTCATGGTAAAAGGCTTTTAATGTCTGGAGATATGGAGAGGTGAATATATTAGTTTTTTAGTTAAATGGTAGACACTATTTTACATACTCATTGATTTATATTAATGGAATGTAACTTTAAAAGGAAAGTGGATCTGAATGTAGAATATAATAAATATGGAAGGAGTCATGGTCAATTCACCACTCATAAACACAAATTGGGAATATGGTTTTGAGAAATTAATGTAATTTATCTATAATTTAACTTTTTTACCATAATTTAATTATACTATAGTAAATCTTTTTTCAATGTTTAAAACTTATTTTTATGAATATAATTAAATTTAAATCATTACTTATTTAGTAATTATTTATTTAAAATATGAAAATAATTTTATACTATTAAAATTTCAAAACTGATAAAAAAGTCATTTAAAATAATAAATTTGTAAAAAGAAATTATTTTTTAGAAAAAATATATCTTCAGATCCAAAATTTCAAATAAAATTTTCTATTTTATAATTATTATTTTAAAATTTATAATTTTACTTATTATATATTTATTTTTTTATGAAAATATTTTCATAAATATTTAATACATGTTTATATCCAAAAGATGCGATAAAATTGAAATAATTTGTAAAAAAATTAATGTGTACTATTCACATAAAAATAATTTTTTTCGAGAAAAGTCCCAAAATTTCATTCTATTTTAATATTTTAAGTGTAAGTCCAAACACTAAGTCCAAAATTTTAATTATAAATCCAAAAACAATTTAAATATTTAAATTAAAATACAAAATATAATGACACAATATTTTAATTTTAAAATAAATCATTTAAATATCAACTATTCTTGTTATAATTTATTATAAATTACAAATTAAATTAGTTTTAATATATAATTAATTTAAAAAAGACACATTATAATTATTTTACTTTTAATATATTTATTTTTGTAAAATAAAAATGTATTCTGCATAAAATGCATATTTATAAAAATTATATTTTTAAGCATAAAATGAATTTATTATTTTTACATTAAAAGAAAAAAATATTGGATGAGTGTAAATATTATAAATACATTATTGTTAAAAATATACTACCAATTTATTTAAACTATTATATGATAAATGTATAAAAATACACATGACATATATATATATATAAGATCTATTATATTTATAATTACATGTTTAGACATTCCAAACTTATACAATCATAAAAAATACAAATATGTAAGTAATAACTAAGAATATGATATGATGTGATGGTATTTTATGTGGTTCTTCTGCTATCATAGATCTCATCAGAGTTTCCATGAGCTTGAAATTATCCCATTATTGATTTCACTCACATTAATATAGGGATTACCCAGAGAAGCTACCGCACATCCAATATCATACATTTGGTATTCAAAAGAAAGATGTATAATATTCAATGTCATTTCTTCAACATTATTTATTAATTTAATAATATGGTTACTTACATTTATATTGACTAATTCAATGAATATGTTACAACATTCATATTCCAGTTGTAACATGGTGTATTATTCATTCAGCATTGCATTTAAAATAAGCTACAATAACATGAAGTATTATTATTTTGGGTGTGCTACACTACCCTCATAAAGGAATGTTTCCTCAAAAGTTTTTTTATTTAGTTGAAATAATTTGATGGTATTTTTCTCTCACTACCTCTATCAATTAGCATATAGCTACCTCAAACTAATTTATTATCCACAGATCCTTGAACATGTAGTTGATATTGTTCTATAGAACATTATCAAATTGATCTTGGATCTCCATTGTTTTTTGATCATAAAAGAGATTATTTTATAGAAGAATAAACTATATATTTAATACATGTTATGGTTCAAGTAGGTACTTCCTAAAAAGTGATACATGGAACACATTATGTTCCTTGTAGAGGGTTAAATGAAGTATATGTTGATAATGTACCATCCCCACATGATCATGGATTTGAAAAGGATGAATGTATCTATTTCTTAACATCCATTTTTACAAATATCATAACTATATTCCTTGTTAATATTTATAGTTATAACATATCATCAAAATCAAAATCAAAATCACTTTGATAATATTCATTATAACCTTTCAATCAACATTTAATCTCTTTATTTTATTAAAGGTGAGTCAAATCCCATTATATAAACAAACAAACAAGTAAGAATAATGAATGCAGCAAGGATCACATGATTCAACAAAATTTTCATCCCGACGTGCTCAGTTTTTTTGATTTTTTAGAAATCTTATGCTACACATCTTGTAAAGATTTCCAATCTAATGTTCTTCCTCATCCACATGAACAACCCATGGTGTGCAGTACATATAATTTTCCTTCTTGTTGTATAAGGATTTCAATGTTTGAATCATCCAAGCCAGAAGACTCTATTTTTTGTTCTTTTATAGACTAGCCTACACATACTCACCCACATCCACAACTTTTAGAGTGACTTTAAATTTCCCAGTTATCTTGTAGCTAGGAGAATTCTTGTTCTTCCTCTACTATGATAGAAAGTTACATCCCCAGTAGAGTCAATTCACTTATCCCCGTTGGAGAGGGTGAAGACAAAACTATATGGTCCACCTTGGTCTCCAAAGGGTGGTCATTGAATCCCTCTCCACCAATTGTCCACACAATGTAAAGATCCCAAACAAGTGCATAAAGAGGGGATAAATTCACATGCATCATTCTTTACATAAGGTCTACTAGGGATCTCGTATTGTCCGGAATCAGAGAGAAAGAAGAGTTGTCTACTTGAGTGTTATTGGCCTCGTCCTATGATATTTCCAAATCAGGTGCAATGGAAATCTATTTTCCAGGTTTCACTGGAGGAGAACAATATTTCTTAGGGAAAAACATTAATCCCACATCTCTAAGAATATCCTAAGAAGAAGGAGCTTCATCATTCCTCGAAGCTCCTATCATAATAACGAATTACCTCCGCATGACAGTGGAATTGTCCATTTCAACTTGAGTGATCAAAATATCACCCACCTAGATTGGTGTTTTTTGTTCTATATTATCCTCCAATGGTTGATTTTGAGCATGTTTTCCTTGTTCAACAATATCATCCCATGATTTTTTATGATTTAGGCTAGGAAAATCCTTGGATTTCATTCTATTTCTAAGAGAATCTCTAAAGGGTCTATATTGTGTGTTTTCTTTTAACATTGACGTGACAACATGGAATCTTGCTTTCCTTTAACTAGATTATTCATCAGATCATTCTGGACATCCAGGGTCCAATTTTGAGGCAGTTTTTGAGTATCATTAATAGCCTTCATAGATTTGGATTTTTAAAGTAGACACTTATATCCTACCCACAGTTGGAGAAGAAATCACTGATAATAGATATATTGCAATTTAAGGAGTCATAATCAATTGTTGTACCTTCTGAACAGAATCTAGAGAGGTTTTAAACTCAATTATTAAGTCTTGTTATTTCTCATCAGTCGAAAGAAAAAAAAATTCTACCAATGTTGAATGTAAATCAACATCCACTAAAATACATATATAATGCATAGATGAAGAAGGGTCTTGCATGTGTAAAATGTAAGGTGACTCCTTTTAAGATAAACCTAATTTAGAAGAATATTTTAACAAGATTTTAAAGGTAAAACCTAAAAAATTATATGATTGGATTATTTTGGTCGGGTTGACCGAATGAGGGAAAGAACTATTTATCAAAAGCATGATTGTCTAATTATTATTACAATTGTAGTTTCTTATAGATTTTATTATTTTAGGATGATACATGTAGTGTATGTGGCCCTATTAAAACATTTATTGTGGTATTAAATGGCATGTTGATCTAGGTTAATGTGATAAAACCCAAAAATGGTTAATAAAGATATGAATTACCCTAATGATGGTTGATGAACATTATGAATAGAATGATGGATTTAGGATGAGAGACTGAAAGGTGACCAAGAAACCCATGTTGGGTGCTTGTGCTATGGTTTGACCTTGGGTTCCCATAGAGTTGGCTTCGGTTGTACGTTGACCCTAAATAGGCTGCGTACGAGATATGTGTTTTGATGATTGAAGGTGTCATTTTTGGAATCTGAATTGATGATGTGATATTTATATACCCTTTGATGTTAAGTGGTCATGCACATATGGGGCCAACCTCATACATGTTAAACGAGTTCTATAATATGGTTGAACCCCATGTGATGCATCATATGATATGTTTTGTAGGAAATAAAATAACATATATTTTTTTACATACATCAGACATGATATACATGCTCCATGGATCTTGACGTAGGTTATTCAAACCACCCAAACCCCCACCCCCACCTCAACCCCTTAGGTTTTGGATACTATAGATATCCCTTATTGAGAGTTGGTTATTGAGCCTATATATAATGGTGAGTTAGAGATCAGGTGTTTATCATCTATATAATAGGGTGATTAAACCCCAGTTCATTATCTTCTATATTTCATGTGAGTAAAGCGTATATAATTTTATCTATATACTCTGTTGGTAATCCCTAAGGGGTTTACCTCTCTATGCCAGGTGGTTTGTCCCCAAGATGTTTATCTCTTCATACTGAGTGGTTTTACCTAACATGTTTTCATTTTTTACAGGGTGGAATAGCCCCAAGGTGTTTATCCCCGTATACTTGGTGTGTCATCCCGTTAGTGTTTCTCTCTATATATCGGGAGGGTGATCCCTTTGGTGTTTATCCTTACACAATATGGTGAGTCATCCCTAGGTGATTTAAATAGTAATCATAGTCATGTGAAATGTATTGAGACACTCAAAATCCTTCCAAAGATGTTATGAAATAGCTTACTAATTTTAGGGTGGTCCTGGTCCATCGAGTGGTTTCTTATGGACAGGGGTATCATTAATTGGTATATTTAACTCTAGTTGTAATTCTGGGTGGTACATCTAACACATGATGACTATCGATTTATATTTGATGTGATTGAATGATATTATATATATTGGGTGAGTCTCAGGAGAATGAACAAAATATTTATATATGTATTTCATATATATATACTTGATCATCACAACAATTAGTACTTTTGAGGAATTTTGGAGTCTAATATAGACTATGTAGGGCTAACGGGATCCGTTATTATTCAATAATTTCTTTGGGAAGTCATTTGTATGAACACGTCATTCCATGTTTTCAGAAGATTCAGGTATGAACCTGAAGCCTTATATTAGAGGTAATAGTCTCTATATTACTATCATTGGCCCTTGAATATATAAATCATCCACTCGAGGAGGTGGATGTGTGGCTATAGTCATGTAGTGTCCCCACATGGGTTCCATTTGGTCAATACAGACCGAGTAATTACAAAGGGGTATCAAACTGTGGTTTTGGGATGTGATAATGTTTGTTAAAAATAGAGATATATTTTCCAGACTCAACTGGTTGAATTAGAACATGACTTATCAACATGATTTCATTTGAAAGTCAAAATTTAAGTGGATTTCTAGTTTCAAGAGTAGGGAAACTAGAATGAGTGAGGTGTTGGTTTAGATAGGGTACACCGATATGGAATAGATGATTCTATGAATGATTATTAGGACTCTATTAGGAGCTAATGAGTTGTACATTAATCATGGTAGTAGAATGCTTAGAGTACGAAACACAGTTCAATGGGTAGTGTTTATAAACATGTTTACTCATCAAAATATATAATTATTTTTAAAAAATTTATATAATCAGGGCTTCCCAAAATATTGTACATGGGGTGACTAAATTAATCTAGAAAAAAGTGGATTGGTTAATTGATTGTTATATATTTTCTTGGTTCTTATAGGGAAATAATTTTTGGAGGGTTAGATTTATTGAAAAAACTTTGTTTTGGAATGGAAAACATGTGAAACACTGTAGGGTTTTCATGGATAATTTTATAAGTTTGTTCTTCATAAATTTGATCACAGATCTAGTAATTTTGGAAAAAAAAAATTTTTTGGATTTGGGAACTCATATTAAAATGGGTTTTGAAATTTAATCTAAATGTGGTTTTGGAAAATGGGATTAGATATTTAAAAAACACTTGTGATTTTGATTGATATCATTTTTCATGGAAACACATGTGAATTACATTGGATGTTTCTAGAAACAAAGGTGATTGTGATTTTTTTTCCGAAATAGGGTATAGGTTATGTTACATAAAGTGTAAAATAAAACCTATATGGTGTTATCCTATATAGCTACATGGTGTCATTCTAATTAAATAAACTTTATGGATTTAATAATTTTTCATGGATCTTCCTAAAATGATGTTATATTTATGTGTGTTGGATGATATTGTGATCCACATGGGGATAGTCTATGTATAAATTATCAATGATAACTGATTCTCAAATAGTCTATTCGTTTTTTATGTGACGTTGATGATGATTATATGATATCCGAAGATAGGTTCATTTAATTTGATTTAGGTTTTTCATATAGAGTATATAAATCTTATGTAGTCCTATTTTGTTTGATTTATATGGTTATGAGGAGTGAACTTGTCATTTGAGTTTTTTATGTGATAGTTAAGTATTGTTTTTTTAAGGTGCAATGTGTAGTAATATTATAAGGTGGATGTATGATATTGGGACCGAGTATCATGTTTTGTTTTTAATTTTTGTTTATGGTTATGATAGAAGAGGAAAAAGAATTATTGATGTTGAATTTTTTTAATTAGATATGAATATGAAATGTCAATGAATCCTCAAATGTGATGAATTTTGAGGTGGTTAATTGTTCATAGAACATGTTTGATTGATCTTTTCAATGGAAGAAACAATTAAAATCACGAATTATGTAAAAAATAAATCACAAGAGGGAATGCATGAGAAGGATGCATATTTGATATTTTTAGAAGAATCCATCCATAATGGGAACTTATATTCATGATTATAGTTTGTGTGGTTTGGATTTTAATTTTATTTGAATATTTTCTATACTTATTATTGTGTTATATAGTAAAAAGATATCCACCATGAAACCAGCTAAGGGAAGAAACACTTTAGTGGAAGCCGAGCTCAACGCCATATAACCAGCATGAAGCGCTGCTAAGGAAATGCTAGAGAACACCCATGTGTGGAAGAGTAACGATGGAGCTCCATCGCGAGGGGTGGAATAGAGGTTGGGGTGGGTGTAGGATCATGCCCATAATAACAATTACACAATATCACTGAGGAGGGAGAGGAGAAATCTGAAGTCGGGTTGTAGCACTGTGTATTATATGGGAGAGGAAAATACCATTCCATTTCAATGTGGGATTTCCCTAAACAAACCATGACCATCAGATCATCTGATTGATTTATCCTGTCCCTCTAATCATTATTTCTTAAATACAACTACATGGTATGTTCACGTTTTGTATGAGATGTCTGATCAAGCATTGCGCTGGACTCAATCTTCTCTAGTGATCAATATTCAAGAATCTTCTTCTCTTCAAAGATCTATGCTATGCCGAATGATGATTGATCTGAATCTTCTCTTCATCGATTCATCAATTTAAAAAATATATGATGTTCATAGCCACATGAAACTTAATTTTCATGATAAAATTAAGAACAAACCTAAATGATGCAGTTTACATAATATAAGAGATATCTTGTGATGGTGAGTATTTGAGAAGTGGGTTTTTTTATGATTCTTAAAGATTATAAAATGTTCTATGATGATGTATGAAGCCTATAAATAATATATTCCATGTTCAATGGTTTCATGTCTTTATCTCACATTAGTGATTTTTTGAGAGAGAAAATAAGATCCTTGAATTCGTATAGTTCGCAAAGGGTTTACTGTATCTTCGATTGAGCGATGAAAGAGAATCTATTCCATTAGGAAAAAATATGTTTTTATTATAATTTTTTCATTATGTTAACATGTTCTATGAAGATACTAAGTTAACATAATTCTATAATGTTTTATTCATTTTCCTTATGTAAATAAATAGAGATCCTATTCATACACTGTTATTCTGAGATTGAAAAAGAAATTGCATATACCTGTGATGCATTCATAATGATCTAACAATGTGTGTGTGTCCACATAACTATTGCGTGAATAAGAAGTGAGAAAGAGGTTGTAAATGCAATAACAGTAGTGTGAAAACTGGTATGTGGGATGGTTTTGAGAAGACCACATATATTGAGATAGAAGTGTTAATATTGAAAAATTGGGGATATATGTTTGAGGAAGGATCAATGCATAATGTACTTGAATGATACACATATATTTAAATGCAATTTGAAAAGTGTGCTTGTCCATGTATATTTGGTTGAGTACATGCCTACATGATTGTTTAATCATTTAACTAATCATGAAAACAAATGTGTGTTTGAATTGTAAGATTGTGTAAGTGGGTAGTTTGATCTATTTAAAAATAAAAAAATGGTAGTTTCCATACACATACAATAATTCATGCAAAATGTGAGACATCCATGTTTACATGTTCATGCATTATATTTTAATAAGTACTTTGGAAATATTTTTTTCTTAATTAGTGTAAAGAGTTTTGAGAATAAAGACTGAATAGTTTGAATATCAGTGATTCAGAATAATTTTTGTATCCATGTTTTCAGAGTCAAGTGATTCTAGGTTTTCAACAGAGGAATGAATTCATTCCCAAGAAGTGTTGTACTGAGGAATGTAATTATATAAAATGATCAAAATTATTTGAAAAAGTCCAGTATTAGTTCCCAGGAAATTGAATTGTACATTATAAAGTGCCATATAACATGCTCTTGTTGGGGGATCAACTGATCATCCTATCTGTGGATTAGATATTATGAAGAAGAATGACCTTTTGACAGGGGGTTTAACTAGCTGCAAAAGAGGCTCGAGAGACTAGGGTGTTTAACTAGTCAAATGTTTGGGGGGTCTAACCAACCGAGGAAAAAGAGTTGGATTGTTAGAAGGTATAACCACAATCAATTTGAGGATCAATTATTTGGGTGTATAACCAGTTTCTTCTAGGAACATTTTAATTGATAATATGTTTATAGTGGATAAACCATGTTGGGGGGGTCTAAACAACCAGGAATGGATGTAGGCCATAGTACCAAACCTTGTAAAAATGTTGTGTGTTGTGTTTCATTTACTTTCTTAATTACATTCATTATTCAATCATCCAAATAGGTGGCATATCATTGAATAAAATGATGAAATAGAATTAAATAAAAATTTTCAAACATTATTTACCCCATCACCCCTCTCAGTGTGACTTCACAATCCTTGGACAATTCAACTGGTATCACAACATAGATTACCTTTATTTGAATCTACTCTACCTATCAAGTGGTTTTTATCAAAATAATATAAAGATTATATTTTTGTTTCAAGGAAACATAGATGATATTTAGATGGAAATTATTATCTATAATATTGATGTAAGAAATGATTATGTTTCATTCAAATTCGGGAAAAAAGAAGAAAGTATTGGTAAGGAAACTAAAGAAGAATTCAAAGATAAATTAAAACCAACTAGTTTCTAAAGGCACATAGAATTTAAATTTTTAGTGAAATTAGTATGTAAATGAAGTTCAAGTAGTGATGATGTTATGATAAATTCTAATATCAGAAAGAATTTAAATAACCATCCTAAACAAGTGGCCACATGTACGAGCATATTTTTTAAAGAACATTGGGATGAAAAATTATAGCTTGAATAAGGGGAAAATTATATGGAATAATCAATGACTAAGAATGTTGGAATTTCCAACACTCTCACAAGACATGAGAAAGAAAAGGAAAAAAATATCATTTCCATGAAAGAAATGACGAAGCTGTTAAATAATCCGAAAGTTTGGTTTGCGAGAATAAAAATATTGATTTTTTTGGAAGATATTCATGAACATGAAAATCTACATATTATATCCTTGAAATCCAAAGATTCGCAACTGATTGATAATGTGGAATGAGTGAAAGAGCTGGAAATGTTTTTACAAAATGAAAATAATATGCCTGATGAAGAGATAAAAAAGTATATTTTGTGGGAAAAAGGAATGAAATCTACTGAGTATGAGAAGTTTTCTATCAACTTAATGTTGGTTGAACTATAAGTGAAACGAATAAATATGGAAATGACACAAGATGATACTTCCCTAGTTGCTACAAAAATAAGTATTTTAATGGAATCATCTGATATTAGTCATATTTTTTAAGAACATGAATCTAGTGGAAATTAATGTTTGATATTATTAGTTGATAAATTAACTAAACAATCATTAAAGAAGGTAAATCTTAGTCATGATAAATCCTTGTGTAGAAACATTGATTTTATGACTTATGTATATTCAATATTAAAATATGGAAAAAAATTATTAAAGAGAAATTCTTGTTCCCGAAAGAAAGAATTGAAGAAGAAATGTGCTACCCAAAAGAACCTAAATGTCAAAGATAAACAAAAATTTTTACAGATGAATAAATCATTATTTTATGGCTACTATTGGTGCTATTGGATTTTTGGGAATCAATAAATATATTATTGGCATAAAATGTGATTGTATGAATATTATTTAATTTCCAAATTTATGGGGAGAAAATATTAAGATAATATGAAACCTACACAAAATAGGTAGAATTCACAGAAAAATAATCATTTTATCAATAATAGATATGATTAATTTGAATATTTATGTGATTATTGCAAGAAAAGTGGTCACTAATATGACGAGTTATCATATGTACTAATCATGCTCAAATCATCTATTAATGTAAAGAGATAATCACAGTAGAATGTGGAGCAGTTATAAAATCAAGATGACATGTCAATATTTGGATTTAAATTGAAGAATATGGTTGTCAATGAAACAACATCAAATGAATTCTGAAGGATGATATTAACAGTGTCTTAATAAAAAAAATATGTTTCTCTTGTGGTAATAAAATTAAAATCACGAATCACTATGAATTTTCCATGAACATCAATACTAAATAAATTTGGATGAAATAAAGGAGTGAATCCTTTCAGTAGAAAGACAATATGATTTACATATAGAAATATATTATAGATAATGAATATGAAATGTTTCTTTAAAAGTGGAAACTTGTTGAATTATAAAGTTGTGTCTAACAGGTAAAACATGTCTTTAGATTCATTTAAAAAATGGATGAAATTTTTTTTCTAGTCAAAAATAAATATTTAATAAAAATGAGAAAGCATATCATATATAAAATGTTGGAAAAAATAATTATACAAATAGAGTGAAGTCTTAGAATGATCCTAAACAGTGATTGAGTATATAGCTAGAATAGTTGGATGATTCATGAATAATGGGTAAAGAAGACATAAATTAAATTTCTTCACTATAAATTATAATGAATCCTTTTATATCTATGAATATTATAAGGTTGAGAACCCACTCTCAACCATGTTTCTCTATCTATGAAGCATTGAAGAGCCACCTTATTCCCATATATCTGGTGCTTGTTTCCCATTCTCGGAATTGAAGGTGAAGTATATATGTAGGGGGAAACCAGAATTTATAATATTTATCCATCATGGTAAACTATTGGTATTATGTTGTCTCTTTCCAATATATCAAATATAATTATCTGAAGATTCTTGGATTTTATTGTTGAAGAAATTCAATCATGATGCTGAAGTATTGAGTGAATATTTTAAGGGGGAGCACCAAAGATCATCCATCAAATATTTATATCACAATTGATATCTAAAGAGTATCATAAGTTCTGTTTAGGTTGGAATGTTACAGTTCTGAAAGATAAATATTAATAATATATTTGGTGATATGTATGCAGCAGATTAGTTGAAAATATTTTTAACATTTCCTAAAAATGATTTTCCGATATTAGTATCACAGACTTTATTTTTATGGATTTAAATGATGTTAAAATTGATCAATCTTGTTTTCTACCTATATAATTTCACTTATAGACTTATATATGATTAATTTTAACTCTTTTCTATGCTAGTAGTGATTCTATCCTTCAACGATGTATGTTAGAAAATATGCATCAAAATAGAAGTGGATGTTCATCAAAATAGAATTTTGGAAATACGAATTTATTCGCATACTCTTATTTTTGGATGTATTTCAAATAAGTGGTAGAATATATCATTGACTTGTTTGAATAATTTTATTTTTATAAAAAATTCAAAGGGGATATTAAAGAGGCCAAATGAATTGTTGAGGTTGAAATTTTTCTCAATTAATTAAAAATATGAAAAGTTAATGAATTCTTAAATGTTATGATTATAAAGTTGGTCAGCTATTCATTGAAAATGCGTCATTGATCGTTTGAGTTGAAATAATTTTTACAACTATTAATAAAGTAGAAAAAAAGTTCCCATGCATCAGAAGGAGAAGGATTTGATCTTTTTAGTGAAATCCATGAATTGGGTGAATTTATATTCTTGATTATAGTTTCTGTGGTTTGGATTTTCTTTTTATGTGAATAATTTTTATGTTTTTAATGTGTTCTAAATTAAACATATATCCTCTACGTAGACAGATAAGGGGACCAACACCTCAAGGAATGATGAGCTCAACCCGATCTATTCACCATGAAATATTACAAAAGAAGTTCTAGGGTAGACCCATGTGAGAGAGACAAGTGACAAATTACCACCGTACGAGGTGGCATGGTAGTAGTGGTAGGTGTCAGAGCATTCCCACATGAACTGGTAAGGTGTGATACTAGGGAGGGAGAAGAGAAATCTGATGTGGGGTTATAGGAAATAGCCTTTAAATGGTGTGGAAAATCCCTCAGGGTTTTGATGTGGGATTGCCCAAAATGAACCGTGATCATTAGATCATCAAATTTAATTATCCTAGGACTCCAATCATCTTAGATTAAATATATTCATTCAATCTATTCATGTTTTATATGATTTTTTAGATATAACATTGCACTTGACTCCAACTTCACCATTATGCCTCGTTTATGAAGGCTATTTTATTCAGAGCTACAAAATTTTCTGACCAATGATCGATCTGAACCTTCTCCTCATTGATTCATCAATTAGAAAATCAAGGATGATTTTTACCACATGAAAACTAATTTTCATTTGAAAATGAAGAACAAACCAAAAGGTTGTAGTGTACATAATATATGAGTTATCTTGTGGTTGTGAGTAATTTGGATGATGGTTTGTTCATGATTCTTATGGACTATTGAATGTATTATGATGATGTAAAATGCCTAAAAATATCGGATTCTAGGTTCATTTTTAATGGTTGTTTATCACAAATAAAATCAAGTTGTTTGAGAGAGAAAATGATATGTGAATCCATATAGTTCACAAAGTGTTCCATGAAAAATTGATTGCGCGATGAAAGAGAAGATATTCCACGAGTAAATTATGTGTGTTCATCAAAAAAAGTTTTCTTAATGATGAACATGTTCTGAAAAGAACCTAAGTAAACACGATTATCTTTAGAATTATTCATTTTTTGTGCATGAAGAAATAGAGAACCTATTCATACACTATTTTTCCAACCTTGAGAAAACTACATATTCCTATTTTGAGTGCATAAGGATCTAACATTGTGTGGGTGTGCGTAACTATTCTGAAAAGGAGAAGTGATCATGAGTTAGTAAATGCAGTAAGAGAATTATGAACAATATTCAGGTGTGAAGGTTGGGAGGGGAATGGGTATATTGAGATTGAAGTGTGAATCTTTCACGTGGGGGATATATTAATGAGGTAGAACAAATGCATAATCTACATGAATTATACACATACATTTATAATCAACGTGAAAAGTGTGTTTTCCCATGTATATGTGGATGATTATATGAACACGTGATTGTCTAATAATTTGATTAATTAAGAAGGAAAAGTGTATGGGAATTGAAATTTTATGAAAGTGGACAGTGTGATGTGTTGAATTAATGACATAAGGCGGTTATCATGCACATAAAATATTGCATACATAATGTGAGACATCCTGAAAATGCATTATTATTTCTAGTTTTAAGAGGTTCACATGAAATATGTTTTTCTTAATCAATGTGTAGTTTTTTGAAACTGAAGTTGCAATAGTTTGGCTATTAGTTATTCCGGAGAATTTTTGTATCTATGTTTTCAATGTTAAGTGAGGAAAGGTCATCAACAGAATAAATAATTTTCACCCCTTAAGTGTTTTACTGAGGAATATGATTATATTTTATAATCGTAATTATTTAAGAATTTACAACATTAGTGAAATGGAGCTTGAATTGTACATGAGCAAGTGTGATCTAGAAAAATCATGGTGGATGGTCAACTGATCAGTTCATATGTGGTTAAGATATTTTGACGAAAAGGAGTTTATAAATGGTGGGGGGGGGGTCTAACCAATTGATGAAGAGGCTCGACAGACTGGGGGGTCTAACTTGTCGAACAGTTGGGGGGGGGGGGGGGGGTTAACCAACCACGGAAGAAAGGTTGGATTATTGGAGGGAATAACCAGAATCAACTAGAGGATCGATTACTAGGGTGTATAACTAGGTTATTCCAGAACCATTGTAGTCGATAACAATATTATAGTGTAAACTCCATGTTTGGGGTCTAACCAAAATGGAATGAATATATGTCTTAGTACCTAACCTTGTAAAAATAAATTCTATTTAGTTTCCATTACTTTCTACATTGTATGCTTGATTCACTCACCCTAACAGCTGATAGGGTTTCAAATTATATAGTAAAAATAATTTAGTAATATTGGTCCCACCTGATTCACCCCCTATTAGTGTGACATAATAATCCTTGTACACTTCAAATATTAGTTTGTTTTGAGTTTCTAGAGTCAATTATTAATGTGGGGAGCACCATACACTCGTAAATGGATCAATCATGAGGTTTTGACATTCCTGGATTGATAGGTGTGGTAGGTAACCATCCGAGAACCTAGTAATTAGAGTTAGATGTTGGTTATAAATTGGTTGGAGTGAACAACTACCATCATCAATTTTTTTAATTAAAGGATTGTTCCCCATAGCGACTATATTTTTGGGTTTTGGGGGTAGAGATGGGAATACTTTTACTTTTGAGATTGTCATATCATCTTATAGGTAGAGGAGAAGGTATAAGGATTCAAATTCGAGGATAGATTTTATTTGATGAATCATGTATGATTTTATATAGAGTTATTGTATTGGAATGACTCTGTAAGGTTCAGATGTGATCTATGTGTTAGCCAGATCAAATATTTTTCAGTTCTCATAGATTAATCATGATAGTTTGATGGGTGGATTGAGGATTCAATTCATTGAATTTAACTTCAACGTTGGGATCAAAAATATTTGGGGGGGTTTCAAATTGTTCATAAATTCATAGGCGTACTAAGGCATCGTGATTGGGCATTATAGTGGTGCAGTGATGTGTTTCTTATGTATCTATGAATTTTGAAGAAAGTCAGATAGCGGTGGAATGAAATATTTTTTATGAATTATATGTGATGATCATGAAACCATATTTGGAGATTTATTCATAATTTGGTTGAGGTGGTTTCATGGTTTAATTACTTTTGGAAAATGTAAATGTGTTCCAGCCTCATCATTGATGTTTCAAAACAAATTTACAATGTATGTTTGATGAAAAATGTAACAATTTGACAGTGAACTAATGAATGATATAGTCAATAGATTCTTGTTGTTATATGTTAAACAATATTTAATAGGTATGATAAGTATTATCTTAGGGATATTTTAAAACCCTTCTCCTTGATGAGTTTTAAATTTTAGTGGAAATTTTAATTTTGGAGAATTTTGGTTCTAGGGAAAATTTTTGAATCATGATTTAGATGTGAATTATATGAGTTGTGGATTAATGATTTGAATGTATTGGATATTTATTGAAGATCGATAATTTATTTATATTCTCATTTCATGGTTTTTTGTACACAGTTTTGAGGAAAACGTGAGGTACTTTGTTCTAGAGTATTTTTATAGTTCAAATTGTATATAACATGGTTATCATGAATGATAATTTAATAGTCTTATTGAGAACATGAATATGTCATAGAAAACTATAATAGGTTGATATTACTTATGTATTGGTGTATAGTTATCACATGGTTGTAGATAAACTATGTGAAATTCCATCGACCAAGACTGTGATAGTTTTCATGGTTTTTACATTATCTAAAAGATTGTGTGATCCAACCCAATAATCAGGGGGTTCCATAGATAGTTCTTAAAACATGGTTGGTACATAGTTGGAGAAACCATATAGTCACACCATGAGGACTACCAATTTTCATAAATTTTTTTTCAAAATTCCCATATCGTTTTATATCCCACATCCCTTATTTTACTCCCACCTCTCATACGCACATGAGAAAAATGCCTACTTCTCTTCTACCTTTAAAAACCATTGATTGTGGAGTGTTTTATGGGTGATTTCAGGGGTGTGTTATAATTATATGTTATCTTATTATATATCTTATCCCTTATTTTTTCACATTGATAATATCTTCTCTATGTTTAAGGAACATAATGATTTCCATTAGAGAAAGGTGGAAATCATAATGTTTCATAGAGGTTTTATAAGAATATCATAGAAAAGGCCTTGATGGGAAATGATTATGTGTCCAGTAATCATTTCAATTATGGTATATTGCATCACAAAATTATTTAGGTATTTTTTTTATTAAATAATATATAATATCCACTTAATTGTATTTTCCTGTCTAATATTTTACTCAGATCTATATATGGGGTGAGTTTTGGACTATATACAGATGTGTGGTCACTATTTTGGTGCGACGAGGCTACATGATGAGTTATTTAAAAATTATTATATGTAAAATTACATTATAGATTTATTTTTAAATGTTATAAATTTATTGATAAATTAATTATTATTTGGTAATAAATAATTAAATATTGTTTTCGGAATTGGGATAAATGATCGAGTTGATATTTATATTTGTAAATGATTGGGAGGTAATGGTTATAAATAAGTTCATAGGATAGAAACATTTAGTTTTAGGTTGGTGACCAGGCCTACATTAATTCTCTATGTTCATAGGTTATTTATGTTTTTGTGCCTTCATTATTATACTACATTCCCATTTCATTGATTTTGTGTTTCTTGAACAGGGTTGGGATGGACTCACATCTACCTAATTGTAAACATAAGTGATACATCTCGTTTATTGATTCTACGGTTCCACCCTAGTCGAGTGAGTTTCATTTTCCCCCTTAATGGTTTTATTGGTAAAATTAGTGGTTTTAAATAACAAGTTGATTTTTTAAATATAATTCAAAATGTTGGAATGGTTTGAAATTGAATTTAGCTAAAAATTTTGATTTTATAATTCGACCATTAAATGACATTTTAAAAGGATATTTCAATTGAAAAAAGTTTACTTAAATAGGATTCGACTAAGGGACATGTGTAATTAAAATAGAGGATGATTCATTTTAAAAATAAAACATTTTGAAATAAATATTTTTAATGGGTTTTAAGAGAAATACATAAGGGAATACCCTAATTTTTTTGGTTCATTTGACCTCAAGAAAAAAATGACGGATTTTCCAACAACATAATTATCTTCGTGTTCTTTACATTTGGTTTCTTATGGATATCCTTTTATCCTGTTGAATATCAAGGTTTTCATAGACCTATGTGAGAATTTCATGAGGTATTATATGTCATGTTAATTCTAAGATATGTGATAGAACCATTAGAGGGTAAATATTGATATGAAGGACCCCATCATTTCTTGAGGGATGTAATGAGTAGAATTACAGGTTTTGGGCAAGATATGGAAAGTTGAATAAGTAACCTATGGAGAGTGTTAGTGTTATGGTTTAGCCCAGGGGACCCTCGGATGATATCTAAGTAATGTATTGTGTATATAAGGTGTTAATATGAGATATTGGTAGTGATGACTGTGAGAGTGATTTTTTTAACTTGAATCAATGATGTGATATTTATATTGTATTTACTGATAATGTATCATGCACTTGGGTGGATGACTGTAGTATTTTGAGTCTAGTTTTAGAAGATGGTCAAACCCCCTGAGATAGATCATATGGGATGTTTGGTTGGGAATCTCTACTAGAATGATGTATTTACATTCATAATATTTCTTGGAAGTGCAACTTGCATGAAGTATTATATGCAACTCCTTGCATAGGTTTCGATACATTAGGCTGTCCTGATTGGGATTTGACCATTGAGGCTACATACTGGGTTGATCGAGACCCCATGTGTTTATAATATGTATAATATTATGGGTTAGACCTAGAAACTTTTTCATATATACATAAGGTGGGATATCCCCGAATTTTTAATCCATATATATCTAGTGGGTCAACCCCAAGGAGATTATCTCTCCATATTGGGTGGGTCAACCCTAGAGTGTTTGTAATATGTATAACGAGTGGTTCATTCACATGGGTTGTATCTCTTTTTACAAGGTGGGCCATCACCAAGGTGTTTGTATTGGTATACTGGGTGGGTTAGTTCCCTAGTGTTTCTCTGTGTACACTAGGATGAGTTAGTCGTTATGTGATTACACTAGTTGGACCAATTATGTGATTTCATTAAAGACACTATAACATTCTCCAAACCGGGTGTGATATTTGGTATTGTTTTCATGTAATTAATTGGTTTCATTGACTTTTTAATTACAGAATGAGACATCTTAGAAATTCCAAAGAATTTATGGTCAGGGTTTGGGGTGGTCCATGTGACGAATGATAAATTTGAATTTTTATGTGGCATGATTGTGTGATATGATTCTAAATTGGTGTGTAGCATAAAAATGACTTTATTTATATATTTCAGGCACACCCACTTGATCATAACAATAATAAATATTTTCTATTTTTTGGTGATTCTCACTAGGTTGTTGGACTCACCCATACCTGTATACATGAAATGGGTTTAATTATATATAGGTAAATATTCAGGATTTCTCTTAGGTCATAAGGATAACATGCAGATGGATGATTGGTATAGGACTAGAATGTTTTGGATGTCTAGTGCTTTCCATGATGGTTTATAGTGATTTAGGTTAGATGATAATTTACTTTTTAATTTTATTTTACTTAATGATCAACATGCATGGGTTAGTGTTCCATTTTAATATTTGATTCATGTTTTATATATTTATTTTTTAATTCTCCTTATTTTATTTTATATATTGGATTATATAAATTTTTTACAAACTATTTTTGAATTGTGGGGGCCCTAATGGGGTCTATGTTTATGTATATTGGTATTTTTTGAAGTCTTTTGTATGGATGGGTCATGATGAATTTTTAATAAATTCCATAATGTTCCTAGAGATATATATTAGAGGGAATAGTCTACCCTTCACTATTTTATATCCTCATTATTAGTAGGCATCTGATGAAATATAGGGAGGCACACCTAACATCACATAGAGTCACCACATCATTGGCTCAGACAATGGTGTTAAAATAGTTCACTAGGTATCCTTACAAATTTACTTACATAAATACTTGAAATATGTTTACAAAAGAAACCTTCTCTAATAATAATATATTTCACTATATTCATCAAAATATTGAATACGACCCAAATATTATTTTGACCTTTAGATGTTTTGGGGTGTCCTTTGAAAAAATCCATGGGGACATTCTCCCCCTTCATTAATGGTATGAGTAATGGTTTCATCCCTCCATGAAATTATATCTTTTTAAAATAATATTCTTTAAAAAAAACATTGGGATAGATTTTTTGTAATTTCAATTTTCATATTATCACACCCAAAAGTATCCTTAAGATTGTTATACATTTTTTCTTCTAGGATGTATAGATCAGGATGAGCTATGTGCATCATCTAATAACACCTTATTAACAAATTTTATTGGGGGAAAATATTTTTTCCCGCTAATCATATAATTATATAATTTACAATTTAAAACTGTAGAATATTCGATACATTATTGTTTGACTCCATATCCTCCTTTTATGCCACCTTGATATTTGTATAGATGGATGGTTGAGTTCTCATTTTTCCAATATAGTATTTATCCATTTCATTATTTTTTTCATAGTTTATCCAATGAAAATCCATGTGTATTGGATCCATTTTAATCCTCACCATGTATAGATAATCATTATAATTTTTTCTCATAGCATCAAATACCATTTTTTCTTCCTAGTGTGCTAATGTATTAAGAATTCATAGTCAATGATCTAATACATCCATCCCATTTAGTGCATGTTCGTATAATTTTTTTAATATACATTTAAATCACTTATGTTGAGTATATATATTAAATTTTTTTACCACATTGATAATTCAACATATTTTTTAATTCAATTTCTATTTTGCCTACACCATATCAGGAGTCGAGTATTTTTACTCATGAGTCTTTAATTAATGTGATGCATAACTGATTATCCGGCCATTATATATGATAACACTTCATATAACTCCACATTTTTTTAGAATATATATTCTTTTAAAATAAATTGAATTTGTGTGATATGTTGCACAATGAAAATTCTAAAAGAGTAACTTGTATTTGATTGCATGTATGACACACAACACAAAGCACATAAGAGAATATAATATCGCAAGTATTTTTAATATATTATCTAATTTAAATAAATTCAATATATTTTTTATAATTAAATGCATGTGACACTAAATTATTGTATGTCACAAGAAATAACAAGTTATATTCAGTGGACTGCGTTACATAAAAGAGCGAGTTTTACCAAACAATAATATATTATAAAAATATTATTAATTAATATAATTAGACATAAACTACAAATTATTAATTGTATTAACTAACTTAATAAAATATATATCATACCCATATATATGATTAATTCCTTATAAATTAATTAGAAATGAATATATGAACCAATTGAATACAAAAATAATATATATATATTATCTATTTTATGATCTTAAAGTTGTTTTATCATTATAAATAAATTAATCCTAATTAGTGAGTGATATTAAATTAATATTTGTATTAAATATTTATCATAAAAAATTTCAATTTAATCCAGTAGATTTGATATCCAAAATATAAGAACAAGCCCAATTTTACACATAAAATCTATATTATTATTTAGGCATTTACCAAATTTTAATGGATAACCTATAAAAAATTAAATTTATTAAACTTTTATAGATTATATATTTTAAAATAAACTTCATATTTTATATTGAAACATATAAATTAGGTTTGAATTAATTTTTGGTATTTTTTGTGAAGTTTCATTTTTAATGAATAGTGAAATATAATGAATTTTAGTTCAAACCACAATTTCATATAATTTATTTATAATTTATAATTTTATTTTATATTGGTTTTAAAGTTTAATTATATTATTTTCGAATCGGTTAATCTCATTTAGGTAATTTTAATAAATTTCAAATTAAAATTGACAATAAAAACATACCAATCTTTTGAATATTTTTTTATTAAAAACCAGAATTGTAGTCTCATATGTAGGATAAATTTAAAATATATTATGCCACATCTATGATGGTAATTTGGAAAAATAGATTAAATTTTTTTATTTATCATAATTTCTTATTTCTAATAATGTAATCATAATTTTTTTCCAAATATATGAGTGAAATAAATTAAATTTTTTATAATTATGAAGGAAAAATTAATCTCAATAAAGGAATAAACCATTACCTTAAATTCACAATTGAAATATCCACATGTAACGACCCATTTTATGGTCGTACATAGGCCATGAAACTTACATTATTGGGTTTTTTGGGTTTTTAGGAATTTTTTTTGGTACAAATGGGAGTACACCAATCTTCTTTTAAAAAATACCATGGGAGTCCTTTTCCTCCCTTATAAATGGGAACCACCTATCCCCATTCTTCACACATCTAAAAACACTTATGTTCTGTAAATATCTTCCAAAATAGCTCATAAAGATACTCCCACTAATCCTAGAATCCACTCATTAGGTTGTAAGTAATGCAAGGGATCCCTTTAGTATAAATAAAAAGGAGTTACCCGAATAAGATGAAACAAACTTCCTCAAGTTATATTGTTTTATTTATATTAACAACTCCCTTAACTATTCATGTTGTATTATTATATAAAAAATTGTTATACTAAATATAATTATATTATTTATGTTAATTTCCCAACCAAAATTTATAAAGACTCCCATAAAACGGGTATTGAAAATATTGTATATGTGTATGGAGTACTACCGCCTCACGAATCGATAATTGTTTGTATTCTATTACCACCTTGAAATAGTAGGAATTATAATGTAAATTTATTTATAAATGTTATATATTGTAATTATAATATATTTATTTTTCTTTAATTATTTTATAACACATATCTCTAAGAACTCAATTTTGTGGGAAAACGATAACATCGTTATTGGAAGTATGGATTACTGCCTTCTGAAAGCATTGTGATTCGTTCACAGGATACATGTAATGTAAAATGGATGATTTTAAATAAAACTACTTGAAATTAAAAAATGATATTAATTACATAATTAACTTTCTGGAATGATAATATATATCATTTTCTTTATTACCCTTTGACGCACTAAAAATTGATAATGTCAGTCATGGACGTCTCGATTATCGCCTCCTTGTCATGATGTGATTCCTTTTTAATTAAAATAATTATATATATAATTATAAATGAATAAATAAAATTTTATTTATAATATTATTATCATTATGGAAATACATAGTGTTTGTTACCTTCCTTCTATAACGATCATTGAAAAAGAGGAACATTTCTCATATGTATGTATGGCCTACAATATCTATGATTGAAATGTTGGTTAATTTTTCATAACATATGTAATGATTTGTTTAAAAAGAATAAATATTTTTATAAATATGATAATTATTCCATTATTATTATTCTAGAGAAGTCATATAATGACCCCTCTGACCGTAGTTGACCAACCAGAGTTATTTTTTTAATACACGAACATAGTTTTGTCAAAGCACCCGACATAAATATAATTGATTATGTAGTTGTATAAATAATCATAATAAGTGAAATAAAAGTAATTTTAAACAGGAAAAAAATTCAAAATATAGTAAATATTTATCCTAAGTATATTATACAGAAATTTAAAATACTTTCAACTGAAAATAAATGCAAGGGATGATATTTTCATATCACATTTTACATAAGTGAGATAAATATCATATTAACCACTTATGCCTTTATATGATGTATATAATACACCTTTTTATATATTATATCTTTAATAATTTTTTCATTCATGGTTTTGAAACGTTTATATAACATTACTTCTTCATGAGGATTATGATTCAAATGTTTCAAGGTGTTATGAGACACCATGGAATGTTTAATTATTATTTTACTCATGAATATGTGTAAGGATCCTTCAATGGTATTTCAATTTTAGGAACCTATATGACCATTTTTCCATAAATTCCTTCATTTTCTAATATTTTGTTTTTTATTAATGATTTATAGGAAATAAAACATTTTTTCCAATATTTATTTCTTAAAATGTTTTTAAAGAATGTTTTTAAGAAAATTTGACATCATTTCCCACTGTAGTCGAAGAACCTGTTTTCATCTAAAAAATAACGTTTTATAAAAATGAATTAAAAAATATATTCAACAAGTTTTATTAAAGGTATTTTTATCTATTTTAATAATTTTTTAAAAGGAATCTTCTTATCACTTTTAGATCATTTTATGCTCCTATCCTTTCTAGAATGCAAAAGGAATGTTCTTTTTTACCTCATATAGAATGTACAAATTTAAACACCTGAATATATATCTTATTAATCATTTTCATGTTTAAAAAGTTAATTTTTGAATCAAATGTTTTCAAATGATCTTTTCATAGAAAACATTTTTCAAAGTGTCTTTCAAAACAAAAGAATATTTTCCACAAGAACATTTATAAATGTCATTTTTATAGTATTTCTATTTATCAACAATGATAACCCTTTATTTTTATCCACATGGGATATATTTTATTTTTACCATCCATATTCTTCCTATAGATGGTTTATGATTAGTTTTTCCATGGATAGTATTCACATTCATTCATTAATTCATTTGTTTTTCCTTGTGAAATATTCAATATTTTTTTATCATTGATAATTGAATTTCCACAAAATTATCCTATTTATTTACCATGGATACTAATAGTTCCTAAACCACATAAAATTTTACATAAAGTGTCTACAATGTAATCTTTTTTTTTTTATTTTAGTAAATATTGACAATTTCTTTTTATTTATTCTATATGAATATTTGATATGATATATTGTCTATTAATTAAATTGATTACTCGATATGTAGAATGATTTGGACATGAAGTTACGGGTAGATCGTTGACTTTATATAGCTCCCCATTGCAATTATATGTTCTCATAAGAAAAATAAGTTATGAAAATTAAAACAGTTTCTTCCTATTGTCTTAAAATCTCTATAGGATAGATCTTGATAGTATATGTATCCATGTTCTCGAGACATGACATTCCTTAATTAATTATTTCCTTCATTTTGATTCTTTATTTATTATCCACGATATTTAAAAGTGGTAAATTCTTTGGATTTGTTTTATTTTTAGTTCATTCATTAGATGGAAGGTGTTTTAGTTCATTAGTTTTCAATATTTATTTTTCTTTATATAGTTATTACAATTGAATGTGTTCCCATTTATTACCAAATAATACTTTTTATATACTTCTTTATTATTTTTTTTATTACTTGGTATGTGGGTTCTGTTATTTACCATTCCATTATTATTATTCTCATTGATTAATTATTGCTTCCACTATAGTTTACTCTTAATAAGAATTTTCATTCACCCTTATTTTTTTCCCTTGATCATTGGATTCCAATAAGTGTACTCAAAAAGATATTCAAGGATACGCTATATGGAATAAATTAATCCTCGAAGTTTTTTAGAATTTTTTTATTAATTACTGTATTCATTTTTAATACAAGAATCATGGAGGTATCTAGTTCACAAATACTATAATAATCTCAATCTATTTGGATTTGATTCCTTTTGACAATTATAATGTAATTAATAGCATACAAAGAATCTAGGATTTCTGGGGTCAGTTCGTAATAGTTGGTATCAATAGGTGTTAATAGTAACATTGGGAAGTATAGTTTTGAAAAATAGATTAGAGAACATAAACCTATGGTAGAATTTGAGGATATGTGTAGAAGAATCCCTTTAATTTTGTAATAGTAGAGATTATGTGGGTCTCTCTAGAAATACAACCCTAACTGGATACTACTAGTGGATGTGGTTGAAAAACATGTGTATATAGGGGTAACAACTTTGAGAAGGTGCATCGGGCCTGACTCGATGTAACATGGTACATGACAACGGGCCTTAATGCACACCTTGTCTGATACTACCATGGGATATACATAAGATAATTCACATTTATATTACACACATTTTTAATTATCATGACAATGAATAACTGAGATAAAATAGACGGTGTCTTAGATTGATGATATAGTGTTGTAATTTAGATATCATATAAATTATAATATCTTTTTTCTATGAAAATTTTTACTGACATAATTCTTTCTTGATTAATAAAATGAATTTTCCCTAAAATAGTAATGATAACCTAGAACATGAAGGACAAGGTGGTGATTATGAGAAACCAAATTATGTTTTTATAGTAGTGAAAGATATCATGTTTATGCCATATGATTTTTCCTGAAACAAGATTAACAACATATAAATTTACTAGCCCTCGAACTCACAAAATATGAGAATGATTGTGGTTTATAAGGTCTCAAGTGATTAAGACCATAGAGACAAGAAGGATAAATTTTTATAATGCAGGAAATGTGGAAGGATACCCCTAGTAAAGTGTCTCGTTGGATAGGGAAAATGATTTTTGTGTGTGAAATAATGACATAATGTAATTTATTTCTAATGTAAAATGAGATGTGTGATGGAAGGAAATGTAACTCATCCTATGTAATCCTTTATAGTATGTTTTCATAAGATTCTGGAACCTAGACATTACTATATTCAATTCCCAATTCTAGAGAATAAACTGTAGGCCAAGGAAGGGTCTATGTGAAATTATGTGGATGAAGTATTTATGCATTAGAAAGGTATTGAAAACCATTGTTAAAGGATATTTATTGATTAAACTTATTTGAGTTATTTATATCATATTTAACTTTAAAAATTATATTAACATGGTTTTAGAAAAGGACAACATGTATGCTAGGTGAAAACCCATCGAATCTGGCTAGGCTGTGGGATATGATCACATGACTGAATGATGATAATGGTTTGATGACAACCACTATACTATATATTGACATGGTTAATATGTTATTATTTTTAGTTAAAAAATATTTATGAATAAATACTAATAATGATCCATTAGTGTTATTTTTTGGTTTATGGATTAATTACTTTACCATATTAGTTTTGGAGAATAATTATAGGCAAATAGTTGTTCTTTTCACTCTTTTATGGGCCTTAAGATCTTTTAGAAATGTATTTTAGTTATATAAGAATCAAGATTAATTTTCGAATGAATTTAAAAATTAATAAAAGTACCATAAAATTTTGAAATCATATTTATATGAATATATCAAGTATGTATTCAACATTACAAAATGTTTCTAAAAAAACAACATTTTAGATTAAACCTTAATTTTTTTGAACCAATGACCTTTTAAACCATCACAGATTTAGAGATTTGAGGCCATCAACATTATATTTATTATAAAAATTCTTTTTAATGATGAAATAAATAACTATATATAAATATTTATACTTTTCCTCCAAGTATGTATCTCTACATTCCACTAATGTTCTCACACTTAGAGTCCTAATTATATGTTAGCCTTGTGTCCTTTGTAATTCACATTATTTCCTTTATAGAAAATGTTCTATGAAACCTTATCATCATGTTGGATTTTAGTAATATTAAATAGAAGACAATATATCAATAATATTGAGTTTAAATTGAGAGGACACAAATTATTTATGTTGAGGAGAATGCGAAACCCCGAATATTCCAAATGAGTAACTTGTATATGTTAGTGTGTTTGACATGTGACACCATGTGCATAAGAAAATATAATATCCTGAGTATTTATAATATATTTATTACTCTAAATAAACTCTATATGATTTATATATTTCAATGCACACGACACTAAATTAGAATATGTCACATGCAACAATGAGTTTCTTCAACGTCTTGAATTACACACAAGACTGAGTATTACCGAAAAATAATATATTATTAAAAAGTTATTATTTAAAATAATAAGACATAAAATAGATTTTAAGAATATTATTAACTATATATTGAAAATATTCGGCTTAAAAAAATATACGATGAATTTATCAAATAAATATTAATTATAAATGAATATAAGAACCAATTTAATATAAAACGAACATTTATATAGAAAACTATTTTTATGCTCACAAAGCTATTTAATTCTAATAAAATAAATTAAATAAAACTACTTATTGATATTAATATAGTATACATATATATTTTATATTAATTATAATATTTTTTATATGCATCCAATAGATTTGATAAGCATAAAATAAGAACAAACCCAATTTTACACAAAAATCCTATATTTTTATTAAGGCATTTTTTCCACCTTTTAACTAAGAACCTATTTTAAATATTTTTTTTGGAAACTTTAGAGGGTATATATGTCAAAATAAAAATCATATTTTAGATTGGAGAATAAAAATTAGGTTATGGGGAATGTTTGATATTTTTTTTGAAGTTTCATTTTTTAATGAATAGTGAAAGGTTCTGAATTTTTGGTCAAAACTACTTTTTTCATCAGATTTAATTATTATAATAAAATATATTTTAAATTTTATTTAAAGTATAATTATATCATATTTTTATCAATTAATTCAATTCATGTCATTGGAGTCAATTTCACTTTGAAATAGACTATAATAATAAACCAAACAGTTGATCATTTTACTTCAATACCCACATTGTTGTCCCATCAATGGGATTAAATTTAAATTAATTTCTTCAAATTCTATCATTGGAATTTGAAAAAATGTATTCCAAATAATAAATTATAATATTTTTACCTTTTAATAATAATAAATTAGTTTTTGGCCAAATCACATTAGTAAAATAAATTAAAATAAATTATAATTATTAAGGGAAAATTAAGCGTAACTATGGTCTAAACAATTATCTTAAGGGCCAAAGGAACTATCCACATATTCAAAACCCATTCCATTACCATAATTCAATCACTAAAGTTATTTTATTTTGTTTGTTTGTTTTTATGAGTTTTTTACTGTAAAAACTTGGGTACACCAAAATACTTGTCAAAAATACTAAGTGAGTCATTTTCCTCCCATATAATTTGGAACCCCCCCCCCCCTTCTTCAAACAAATCAAACCACTAATTTTTGGAAAATATCTACCAAAATAAATCCTAAAAATTTACCCCATAATCTAATAATACTCCCATTATTCAATAATCAATCCAAAGAATTCTTTTTCTACAAATCAAAATGAGTTACCCAAATAAGCATTAACAAATTTTCTCATGCTTTTTAATTTTATTTCCATTATTTACTCTATAAAATATTCTTATTAAATTATTTTATAACAACAAAATTATCATAAATATAATAGGTTGTTTTTATGTTATGGTTTGGACCTATTCTTATGCACATACCCATCTAATTAGTAAAGAACATGTTGTTTATGTGTATGGCGAACTACTGCCTCATGAGACAACGAATGTTTGTTTTACACTAAAACATTACATGGTTCATTATTTTTCTGTAAAATATGATTAAATATAATATATATGATATTTTTAATTTCATTATACTTATTAAATTATTTTATAACACGTATCATTGTGCACTCAATTTTTTCGGAATATGTTAACATCATTTGTGGAAATGTAGACTACCATCTCCAAAAGCCATTGTGATTTGTTCACATGATATATGGATTGTATACAAATTATTTTAATTAAAAATATATGAGATATAAAAAACACACATATATTATATTCATGACATAATTAACTTTCTAGAAAAATAATATATATCATTTTTTTATTACCCTTCCACACACAAAAAAGTGATAATGTCAGTTGTTGATATGTGGAATACAATGTTATGACCCAAACATTCATTAATAAAAATTCATGTTGATATAATTAAATGTATTATTACGGTTATATTAAATGTTATCTTAATTGGTTTTAGGTTTTTGGATTTTAAAATACCATTATGAATTGTCACCGTTGATAATATAGTCGTTGAATAGTGATCACATGATTAGTATAAATATTGGGATTTAACACATTCAATTTAATCCAAAAAAAGGAAGTGATGACCTCATCCATTATATTTTCCTTGTACGAAGCCGATTTATTGGAGTTTGAAAAGGATGTGGAATCATTGGGCTTCACTATTGACCAAGCCCAAGTCGAGCATGAACACGTTAAGTTTGAGCGGAACCGACTACAGGGGTAGTGAATGTTAATAGAGATTACCACCCAAAAAAAAGTTATCTGAGCCACCCCAAAAGTCAGTCACCATCGCACACCTTACCCTTCATAATTATGTGAGATTTATAAGAGGTTATGTAACAAGACCCTAAAAATATGAGAATTTACATTATTTTTATATAAAGAATGTGCATTAATTTTATTATTGTTACTTTGTAAATAGTTTTTTAAATAAAAAATAGTATTTTATTAGTTAATAATCAACTGAAAAAAAATATTTTGATGAATTAATAGATTATTTAATTGAATAATAATTTAATAAAAAATTATTAATATATTAATTTTTATTAAATATAAATTATTATATAATTTTATGAATGCAATTGTAATTTTTAATTTTGGTTTGAAAACTATTTTTTTCCAAACCCATGACTATTCGGTAAATGGATATTTTTTATTTTAAAATAAAAAATTCAAATATTTATAAAACTATTTATATAAAGATAATATTATTTTTGGAATTAGGATGCCAGAATTATCCAATGGTGAGTTTTTCATAATTTTCTGAGACAATCAAATTTTTGTGTTAAAATTAAATACCGTTTAAATATATAATGTTTTTAAGTCATCATAATGACACAATAGTGAAATAATAAAATAATATAAACATTTTTTTCGGCCAATATATGATTTAGAATCAAAATAATGTGATTTTATCTTTTTTTGATTTATTTAACAAAGCTTTTGTGGACCCTCCAAGACTTATAAAACATTTTGTCTTTATAAATTGTTTTCTTTGAAAGTGGGACTCACCTCCACATAAGAAACCCTATTATTTTAAGAAGTTAGGACATTGGACTTATAATTTTTTTTGCACTCCCCTTTGGGAAAAACCATGCGCAAAAACCATGGGCTGGTTTGTGGTATTGATTAGATTAATGTGAGGTGTCCCAAACCTAAATAATAAGGAATTCCCTCTCCTTTCCAATATAAACCAACCCATGCTCCAACATCCTCTTGACTCAAAGCCTTTGGAGTTCTACCAACCCATGACCTTATCTCTCAAGAATCCTCCCAAGGTTTCTTGGCTCCCAAAAAGCCTCTCTCAAGCCACTCCCAAGTCTTTAGGATCACACTTCCAAGTAAGGGATTTCGTCCTTTATCGTATTCGTCTCATTTTCATTAAGTTGTTATTCCATTTTTTTAATTAAAAATGTTGGGGTATGATTTATAAACATTCCCATACTATCCTCTTAATTTTTGGATTATGGTAGACCCCTTTCTCTCTCATTAAAGCTTCCCATGTACACTCGTAACCATAACGAAATTCTGTGAGATATTTCTCTCTCCTCTTTTACATCCAAGTAATTATTTCGTATTATGAATTTAAATTCCATTAGGTTTGTTGGAAAATGTTTCTATATGACCCCCTTACTTTCCATTTCGTGTACATATAATGAGACATCATTTTTTATCTCATCAACTATTTTCATGAATCCTTATGTCACGCTGTTATGCTGTTGAAATTGCACCACGTTTTTCCATTCCAAGATCACTGTGTAGTGAATACCATACCCATGTATCTATCAAGGGTATTCACCATTATGCACATATACATATTGAATGGTACCTTCTTTTATTTATTCCACATTATATAATCAGGTAATAATTTATGATGCTGATTGATTCCATGTTATATGATCCATGTGGCACACTTATGCATGCAATGAAATGTTTAAGAAGGGTGTGCCCTGATAGTGCTCCAATGCATTAGGTATAGTATAGTATCATGATACATCACGTGAACTGGGTGTTGACTCATGATAATTCATGTGCAATGGGGCTTTACTCGTGCTTCATGTACCATGAGGGTTTACTGATTCTCCATATGCAATGACGCTTGGCACATGCTAATTCCATGCTAAGGGTTGTTTCCACATTTCCATTTTATAATTATCATGCTTTATCATGCCTTTATATTCATATTTCTCTTTTACTCTATTGATATGATTATTGTATAGCATGTGTTATATTCCTCATGTTATTCCATGTTTATTGCTTTACTGGGAATTATATCTCACCCTTTTCTTATGCATGTCCTCAGGTTATCCAATGCAATGCTAAGAACAAGGGAATGCATAGGACATGTAAAAGAAGTTTTGAATAAAGATGTTGTGTGTTTTATGTTATAATGTATTATGTAATTTTCTTAATCCCAAATGAAACTAGACCTTTCCATATTCTATGTTTTATCAAGTGATGATTTTATATAATAACTCAGGTTTTACTGTGTAATAAAGATCAGGGTTGTTATAGTTTGTATCAGAGGATAGGTTTAGTTATTTTTGTAATTAGGATTATAAAACCCTAGTGAAGACTTAAAAACAAGAATATGTATAATAAAAACAACTCTCTTTATTGGTGAGTATTGAGTAAGTGGTTTATCGAGAAAATGCATCCCTGTCTGGATATGAGCAGGTAGAGGCGGTTCTGGCACTTATGTATCCTAGAGTTTAAACCAAAAAACATTGCTTTGAGCTAGACTCAAATGGGAACCGGTGCATCACAACGGGCCTTGCATCAATCTTGGTTATAAAACTCCTGAGGGAAATGCTTTTGTAAATTGATAAGCTTAGTATGAACCCCTATTAAAGGAATTAAAAAAATGCCCCAACGAATATGTGTTACAAAGTATATCAGGGATAACATAGATTAAAGCCTATGGATTCACATGTTAAGGAAATAAAAGTAATTAATAAGACATTAGTGGTGTCCTTGTATTACCCTTTATGTGTTACCCCTAACATTCATTTTATTCCAGCAAATTGCTGGTAATAGGAGAACTCAAGCTAACAACCGATGTGATGATCAATGTGATGATTGTGCAAATGAGATGCCCAATCTAATGGGAGCGGGAATCCAAAACATTGTCACGCTTCTCTCTCAGTTAACTCATGATTTGAATAAAAAAATGGGTCAAGAGGAATGTTCAACCCCCACCCCCCTAATAAAGAACAAGTCACTATCGAGAGCTTAATGAGACAAAGTCCTTCTACTTTTAATGGATCATCTGATCCCTCAATCTCCGAACAATGGATCAACTCCACTAAAAAGATCTTCTTTATCTTTAAATGATCTGAAAAAGAGAGGGTTATTCTGGTTACTTATCATATAGAAGGTGAAACTGATCAATGGTGGCCGTTGATAAAAAATACGAAGCATGAGGAAGTGATCAGGGAATTAGAATGGAAGGATTTCTAGAAGATTTTTTTCGATAAATATTTTCCATGGACACTCTGACTTAAGATAGAAAGGGAAATCCTTACTCTCAAGAAAAAAGACGTAGAATATGTCCGAGCATATGATGAAAACATAACAAGTCTTGCACGATATGACTCTAGAATTGTCGTTACCCTTAAATGCAAGGTTGAACACCTTTTTGGTGGGCTGAAACCTAGCCTACCGAAAGTGTTGGTGATCCGTGACTTCGACAGCTATGAGTAAATTGTTTGATGTGCCCTCAATGTCAAAATGAAGATCATATAATCTCAGGGGTATCATGGGGATAAGAAACGTAAGGTGGAATTCATCTTTGGCAGTCAGATGGATAAATCCAATGGTGCTATGATGATCCAACACCCCCACTTGATAATGGTGTGGAATGAAGCTCCTCATAAATTGCCTAAAGAGGACAATAAAATGCATTGGGTGTGGAAGAGAATGGCACCTAGATTTTAACTATCGATATGAAAAACCCACAGCTACAACAGAGGAGAGGACCACTCCATTAAAACCTCAACATGTAGTTCATTTCTACAACTACAAATAACCAAGGAATATTGCAAATTAGTGCCCTAAGCTAAGGAATTTCAAAGGTAAAAAACAACCTCCAAGGCACCAAGGGAGAGTTTTTTCCATCACTACTATCGAAGTGAACTCGAACAACGAAGTGGTGATAGGTACACTAGTTATTCAATCAAGAATTGCAATCTTAATTTTTGATTCTGGTTTTACACATTCCTTTTTATCCCAAAAGTTTACTAGAAAAATTCCAACACCACCACAAATCATGGAAGAAAAGATGTTGGTGAGTATGAAAAATGGGGATCATTGCATATCATGAATATAACTCCACCCATGTCATAATCTGTGGATTGGATTTCCCATAGAACCTCATCATACTACCTACAGTGGAATTTGATGCAATTCTTGGCATGGATTGGATTTCCATAAATACAGTCAACATAAACTACTGTGGGAGGGAAATGACTCTCCTTATGGAGAATCGACCCCCAATTCAATAAAAGATCATGGAATAAGATGAATATTCTTTAGCTCCATCATCTCATGCATTGATATTACTGCCCTATGAGCATGCGTATCTGGCTTAGATGATTAAGTCTAAGGAGTATACCATCCTTGAAGACATTCTTATTGTGAGGTAATTTATAGAAGTGTTTCCCGAGGAATTTCCTAATCTTCCTCCTAGAAGGGATGTTGAATTCTCAATTGATCTTATACCTGGGGTGTTTTCAATATCCAAGAAACCATATTGAATGGATGTTGTGGAGCATGTGGAGATGTAGAAAAAACTACATGAGAATCCGAATAAAGGGTTTATATGCCCAAGTGCTTCACCATGGGGTGCACCAGTCCTCTTCATTATGAAGAAGGATGGGTCAATGCGCCCTTTCATTGATTATCGTGATCTTAACAAAATCACGATAAAGAACAAGTATCCTCTCCCACGAAGTGATGAATTTTTCAATCAACTACATGGAGAACAATACTTATCCAAGGGGGATTTTCAGTCAGGAGATTTTCAATTAAGGTTGAAGAAGGATGATATCCCCAAGACTACATTCATAGTAATTCCTTTCAGACTCACTAATGCTCCAAAAACCTTCATGGACTTGATGAATAGAGTCTTTAGGGATTACCTAAACAATGTTGTTGTAGTATTTATAGATGATATTCTGATATACTCCAAGACCAAAGAACATCATGAGGAGAATCTAAGAGCTATACTAAAGACCTTGCAGACATATCATATCTTGGAAAAGTACAACAATTGTGAGTTCTTGTTAAATAAGGTATCATTCTTGGGCCATATCATTTCAAGCAATAGTATATCTATGGATCCATCTAACATATGAAATTGAGGGATGGATGAGGCTAACATTGGTAACATATATCCATAAGTTCTTGGGGTTATCTGGATATTATAAATGAGTTGTGATAAATTTCTCATGATTTTCCAACCCTCTTATGAAGCTAAATCGTAAGGGAGTAAAGTTTGTTTGAAGTGCTGAATGAGAATAATGATTCAAGGAGTTGAAAAGGAGGCTTATCATTGCGCATGTGCTCACTTTACCAACAAGTGGAGACCATTTTGTAGTATTCAGTGATTCTTTGATGTAGGGCCTCAGCTGTGTATAGATGCAAAATGAAAAATTCATTTCCTATGTTTCAAGGTAATTGAATATTCATGAGCAGAATTATCCAACACATGATTTGGAGTTAGATGCAATGATATTCACTTTAATAATTTGGTTTCAGTATCTCTTTGGGGAGAAGTGTGAAATATATGTGGACCACAAAATCCTCAAGTATATATTCACCCAGAAATATTTGAATATGCGCCAATGAAGATGGTTAGAGTTGATCAAAGACTATGACTGCTCAATCCATTACCACATTGGGAAAGAGAACAAGGTGGTGGATGCTCTAAGTAGACAGGACCCATCAATTCTATCATTGATGAGAATTTAGAAGGGCCAAATGTTGTTATATTTTATGAAGATGGACATGAGAATAATAAAGAAGAGAATATCATCAATTCTTTCCCAAATGATTGCTCAATTGTCTCTTTTAGAAAGGTTAAAGGATGCTCAATAGAATGAAGTCGGAATTCAGAAGAGATTGGGACCTATCAGAAATGGTAAATCCTCGGAGGTCAATTTTAATGAAGAATAAATTTTGAGATTTGGGAAAAGACTATGTGTTCCATCGACTCCGGATCTAAAGAAGGAACTTTTGGATGATGCGCATAGATTAAATTTCTCTATTAACCCAAGAATCACAAAGAAGTATTGAGATCTCCGAGAGCATTATTGGTGGGATAATATGAAGAAGGAGATCCCTGAGTATAAACCAAAGTGCATAGTGTGTCTTTATGTGAAGTTATAGAGGCAGAAATCTAAGGGGATGATGCAACCATTACCCATACCATCATGGAAATGAGAGGACATCACCATGGAATTGGTCACCGGACATCCGAAGACATCCAAAGGAAAAAATTCAATCTGGGTTGTTGTGGATAATCTTGGAATGTCTGTACACTTCATTACACTTTAGGAAGATTTCTCATTCGATCAACTAGAATATATATATATCATGGAATTAGTAAGGATTCATGGAGTACCACTATCTATTGTGTCGGATCGAGTTCCGTGATTCAACTCTTTGTTTTGGAAGATTCTTCAACATGCTCTGAATACTAAACTAATCTTTAGTACAACATATCATCCACAAATTGATGGACAATCCAAGTGGACTATCAAAAACATGAGGAAATGTGGAGAGCATTATCAATGGACTTCAAAGGAGGATGAGATCAACATCATCCTCTGGTCGATTTCCCTTATAATAACAATTTCCACTTGAGCAATGAAATGTCTACTTATGAAGCCCTATTTGGGAAGAGGTGTAGAACACCAGCATGTTGGGATGAAGTCTGTGAGTGTAAGATGCTAGGAATAGAAATGTTCTATGAAATGGTGGAGAAGGTGAAAACCTTTTAGCAGCATATCAAGGCATCCTAGAGTTGACAGAAGATTTATGTAGATAACTGTCGATGAGACCTTGAGTTTAAAGATAGAGACGTGGTATTTCTATGCATATCTCTATGGAAGAAGGTCATGAAGTTCGGAAATAAAGGGAAGTTAAGTCCTGGGTACATTGGACTCTTTGATATTCTTAATCATGTTGTTGTTGTGGCCTATATACTAGAACTTCCATCTACCATGTCCAAAGAACATGATGTCTTTCATTTATCTCTTTTAAGGAAGTACATACCAGACCGTTCACATGTAATCTCTTCCGAGGTAGTAAAAATAGAGGATGATCTTTCTTATGAGGAGAAACTAGTGATGATAATAGATTGTAGAGAAAAGGTTCTACGATATAAGACAATTCCCCTCGCCAAGGTGTTGTGGTGAAACCACAATTCTGAAGAAGCAACATGGGAATCAGAGGAACTGATGAAGAAATGTCACCCATATTTGTTTTAGTGTGGGAAAAGGAAATTTCGAGGGAGAAATTTTTTAAGGGGGGAAGATTGTAATGACCCAAACTTTCATTAATGAAAATTCCTATTGATCTAATTAAATGTGTTATTATGGTTAAATAAAATGGGAACTTCATTGTGTTTATGTTCCGGGATTTTAAAATACCATTATGAATTGTGACCATTTCTAAAATAGCCGTTGAATAGGGATCACATGATTAGTATTAACATAGGACTTTAACAAATCCAATTTACTCAGAAAAAGGAAGCGATTACCTCATCCTGTAGACTTTCTCCATATGAAGCCCATTTATTATAGCTTGAAAAGGATTTGGCATCCTTGGGCATCACTCTTCACCAAGCCCAATCCGAGAGTTAACATGTTATGCTTGAGCAGAACCAACTATAGAATAAGTGGAAGTTAATAGGGATTACCACCTGAGCGATGTTATCGGAGCCACCCCAAGAGTATGTCACCATCACACACCTTAGCCTTCGGTCTTATGCGGGTGTTGTAAGGGGTTATATAACAAGACCTTAGAAATATGAAAATGTACATTTTTATTTGTATAATGAATGTTCATTCATTTTATTATTGTTACATTGTAAATTGTTTTTTTAATATACAAATATTATTTTTAGTTAATATTAAACTATGTAATATATTTTGATGAATTATTATATTCTTTAATTAAATAATACTTTATAAAAATATTATTATTAAATTACTTTTTATTAAATATAAATGATCATATAATATTATGAATTCAATAGTAATTTTTATTATGGTTTGAAATCTATTTTTGTCAAAACCCATGAATTCTCCATAAATATCAGTTTGTATTTTAAAAGTAAAAATTCAAATATTTATAAAATTATTTATATAATATAAATATTATTCTTGGAATCAGGACGTCAAAATTATAAAATAGTGAATTTTTCAAAATTTCTTGAGACAGTAGAAATTTTGGGTAAAAATTAAATACCATTTAAATATATAATGTGTTTTATGACATCATAATGACCCAATAGTGAGGTAATAAAATACTATAAACATTATTTTCGTCGAATATATGTTATATAATTAAAATAATGTGATTTTATATTTGTTTGATTAACTTTACAAAGCTTTTGTGGACCCTCCAAGACTTATAAAACATTTTGTCTTTTAAAATTGTTTTCCTTGAGAGTGTGACTCACCTCTACATAAGCAACCCTATTATTTTAAGATGTTCGGCCATTGGCCTTATAAAATATTTTTTTCCAATCCCCTTTGGAAAAAACCCTGGGAAAAACCACGGTCTAGTTTGAGGTATTTTTTAGTTTAATGTGAGGTGTCCCAGACCTAAAAAATAAAGAATTCTTTCTCCTTTCCTATATAAACCCACCCAAGATCCCACTTCATCTTCACTCAATGCAATTGGATTTATAACAACAGTTGAACTAATCTCTCTATAATCCTCCCAAGTTTTCCCAAGATCCCAATAATCCTCTCTCAAGCCTCTCCCAAACCTTTGGGATCACACTTCCAAGTAGTGGATTTATTCCTTTATCATTTTGGTCTAATTTTCATTAAGTTGTTATGCCCTTTTTTTTCAATTAAAAATATTTGGGTATGATTTCTAATCTTCCCAATACTATTATATTTATTTTTGGATGATGGGAGACCCATTTCTACTTCATTAAATCCTCCCATGTACAACTGTTACCATGTTGAAATTTGTTGTGGTATTTCTCTCTCCTCTTTTACATCCAAGTAATTATTTTGTATTATGAATTTAAATTACATTATGTTTGTTGGGAAATATATTTATATGACCCAATTACTATACATTTCATGAAAATATTATGAGACACCCTTTTCTATGTCCTCAACTATTTTTTCATGAATCATTATGTCATGTTGTTATGCTACTGAAATTGCACCACGTTTTTCCAAACCATGATCATTGTGTAGTGAATACCATAATCATGTCTCTATCAAGGGTATTAACCTTTATGCAAATGTAACTATTTATTGGTACCTTCATGTATTTATTCCACAATACTTAATCATGTAATAACATATAATGTTGATTGATTCCATGTTATATGAACCATGTGGCACACTTATGCATGAAATAAAATGTTTAAGAAGGGTGGGCCCTGATAGTGATCCAATGCATTGGGTAAAGTATAGTATCATGATACCTCATGTAAAATGGGTGTTGAATCATTATAATTCAAGTTAAATGAGGTTTTACACATTCTTCATCTTAAATGATGGTTTACTCATGCTCCATGTGCAATGATCCATGGCTCTAATTCCATGTTAAGTGTTGTTGCAACATTTTTATGTTATGATTATCATGATTTACCATGCCCTAATGTTCATGATTTTATTGTTCTCCATTGATATGCCTATTTTCTAACATGTATTATATTCTTCATGTTATTCCATGTTTATTCACTTACTGGGCTTTATATCTCACCCTTTTTTATGCATGTCCTAAGGTTATCCCATGAAATGCTAGGTATAAGGGAATGTAGTGATCATGTAAAGGAAGTTTTCAATAAAGATATTTTGTATTTTATGTTCTAAGATGTTATGGAATATTACTAATCCAAAAATAAACTAGATCTCTTGAACTTCTATGATGTATCAAGTGAAGATTTGATGTAATAAATCAAGTTTTAGTGTGTAATAAAAAGCTGGGTTGTTATACTATAACCTCCTTGACACGATGCAATCCCTTTTACAAAACAATAATCCTATATATAAGTATATATGATTAAATAAAATCATATTTATGATATAAGTATCATTCTTGAATGATATTAAGTTACTAAAATTATTTTTCTAATGATCACTGTAAATTGGGAATGTCATTATTGCATACGTACAACCTACCATCTCCATAATTGCAATGTTGAATAATTTTTCATAACCATATTTAATTATTTATTTTAATATAATAATTTATGAATAAGTATGATAATTATTACATTTTAAATATTCAATATATGTTATATAATTACCCATTTGATCATAGTGGAGCTACCACATTTTTTTTCTTACACATGAACCGAATTTGGTCAAAATACACGATGAAAATGCAATTGATTAAGTAATTTTATACAACATGGTAATAACTGAAATAAATGTACTAATAAACTTGAAAATATTTCTTTGGAATGTAAATTATTTACATAATTTTTCTATACATGATGTTAATGGACATTTTCCCAAAAGGGAATGTAAGGTAAGGTATTTCCACATCACTTTTTTTTATATTTGTGAGATAAATTTCCTACTCGCCACATACATATTTGTGTGGTTAAACTACTAAAAATTATGATATATTATATCATTAATAATTTTACATTAATTTTATTTAAAACATTCAACTAGTGTTATTCATTCATGAGGCTTATGATTCAAAAGTTTCAAGGTAGAATCAGAAAATATAGAATGTTGAGAAATTATTTTTCTCATGAGTAATTTTAATGATCATTCAAGATTATTTTAACTAAAGGAAATTATATGGAGATTATGAAATTAAACCATTAATTTTTATACCCTCTTTTTATTCATAAATATTTTTATGTAATAGTATCATTTCACCACTACTTTGTACTCAAAATTTTCAAGAAAATATTATTAAAAAAACCTGACATCATTTAACTATTTAGTCAGAGATATTAGTTTCTTCTAAAAATCCTTGTTTTCAACAAATTTTTTTAGAAATGTTTTTTTTTATTATTTAGTGAATAAATTTTCACACTTTTTTTTAACAATGATTTCAAAGGAATCAACTTATCGATTTCTAAACAAGTCGTTTTTATAATATTTTTACAATGCAAACGAATTTTCTTTTTACCCCATAGTGAAATTACATGTTTTCTTGAAATAATTTATTTGACATTTCCTATTCATGTATAAAATTATAATTTTTTATTTTTTTTCAAAAGAGGTTTTCAAAGAAAAGGTTTTACAATGGTCCATTCAAAGAAAATATAATTATTACTCAAAATATGTTTTTAAAATATTTTTATAGTGTTTTCATTCATCAATGACAACTACCCTTTATGTTACTCCACCTAGGATATATTTTATTGAAACTATACATAATGTTACTCTTTCTGGTTTATTATTGATTTGGACAAGTATATTATTCAAGTTCACTTCATTGATTCTTTTATCAGTCTACATGAAATATTGAATCTCTTATGGACATTGAAGATTTAATTTCCCCTAAATTATCAAATTCATATATCATGGATATCAATATTGGAAAATACATATACAATTCTACATATATTGTGTACTTAGACAGATACTTGATTATTTGGAGAAATATTGAATTTTTTATATTATTTACACCATATATATATTTTAAAAGGAATATTGTCTATTAATTAATTCAATTACTCAATATGAATAATTCTTTAGACATGTAATGATAGGTGGAGCCCAAACATCATATAACTACTTGATGCATTGATAGGTTATCATGATACAAATAAGTTGCAAAAATAAAATAGGTTTCTACCTTTTTTTAACTATTCGTAGGATAGATATTCACAATAGAGGTTTTTATGTGCCTGACTCTTGATGTCCAATAACTAATCATTACATTTACATTGATTCATCATTTAATATCTATGATATTTTTACATGATAAAATAAATGGATTCAATTAAATTTCTCTTCATTGATTAAATGACACGTGTTTTAGTTTTTACCATTCCATATACAGTTTTTCTTGTCCAGTCATTTGGATGGAATGAGTTTTTTTAGTATCTTCCGTTCTTGGTTATGTACTTACTTATCAGTTTTTATGATTACGTGGTACGTGTGTTCAGTTATTTACCATTCCATAATTGTTATTCTCAATGATTCATTATTACTTCCACTATAATTTTCCCTCATAGAGTGTTTGAGATTTATCATATTTCGTTTCATTTTCCCGAGGATTCTAAGAAGTGTACTATGAATGATATGAAATGATATGGTAGATTGAATAATTATATCCTCAAAGTTATTTAGATGAAAAATTATGTTATAATTAGTTCATTAATTTTTAATACATTACTCATTTATGTATCTAGTTTTCCATGATCACTAAACTCACAGCCCTTCCGGATAAGATTCATTATAATCATTCGAATATAATTGATAACAGACACCAGATATGGAATTTCTAGGGTCAGATTAGTACATGATATATTTTAACACACATTACAATGAAATTAAGTAAAAAATGGTTAATTAAATTAAAAAATATATTTTGAGATATATATGTAATTTTTTTTCAAAATAATTCCTTTTTTAAATGGTCGGGATACACAAGTGGAAATGAAATTAATTCTAAAGGGACTATTATAATATGATATATTGAATTATATATTTATGTAATTATTCATTATTTTCGTCCATAAAATTATAAAAATTATTTATGAAATTATATTAATAAATAATAGGACCACGTAACAAAATCTATCAAATGGATAAGTAATAATAAGAAATATTAATCTAGTAATTCTTGGTTAAACATAAATGTTTTGTTTAAAAACATTATTTTCTATATATAATATTTTATTTAAAAAATATTTTCTCTTATTAAGAGTATTTAAAATATTTTAAAATATGTTTTAAAAATGTATATTAATGAATAATAATTCATACATATATTATCATAAGTTTAGAAATAATGATAAAATAATTTGAAGGTAAACAATGATATTTTTTAGGGAAGTGTTTTTAGGTGCATAATGAATTTTATATTAATAAAATAAATTAATATCTATTTATGAATTATTTTAATGAATTTTTAAATTATATTTTCAGTCAAATATAGTGACATTCATTTAATGGGTTTTACTAGGAATGGGATGAGGAAATGTATATTTTATTCTTAAAGATACATATTTTATAAGAATGCTTTTACGCAGTCTATGTGAAGATATTATAATTCATTTATAGAACCTATATGAATTTAATCCTTTAAAATTTATTACATATTTCTAATCTATATAATAAATATTTTGTTATAATTAAAAATTATTTTTTTCCATAATTAATAATTACCACATTAAAAATCATATCAAAGAGGTAAAAGTTAAAATAGTTTAAGAGAGGGTTAAAGTAAATCATAAGGTATAAAATATCGTTAGTAATTCTTCAAATATAATTTTTGAGATACTATAAAACCTAAATTTTAGTGTATTTAAATTTTTGGCTGTGTTTTGACACTTTCCCATTAAAGTTACGATATATTAAATTATAGTAAGGGTAAATACATGGGTGCTTGTCCCCTCACTTATAAAAGGGAACCTCCCCTTCTCAATTATATAAAACACATGAAAACCTTCACTAAGAAAAGATATGCCCAAATACATTTCCACACCTTTATAAATTACTAAGAGGGTTTTTATTCTCAACAAAACCATATAAGAATCCTTAATGAGTTTTTCAATGCAGATTAGCCGAGTAAGAGGTATATGTTCTTAAAAAATTCATCCAGAATTTCATATCATTAAAAATCATCCAAATCATATATTAAATTAAAAATATTATTATTTATGTTTATTTAATATTCTAAAATTATGGTATATTAATGTTAAAAACATTTTCTATCTCCTTTACATCCAATAGAAATTTAGAGCATCACTCACATATACGTGCCGACTACCACCTCCATGAAAAAATTTGATTCATTTTTAACCACCATGAAAAAATAAGGTTATATAGAATAATTTAAAAAAATTATATGATTTAAATATCATTCTATAAATATAAATGATCATTTATCATTATTCCTATTCATTATAAATTTAAAGAATCAGCCACGTGTATCTTCAGACTACTTACCCCACAAAGTGATTTAATTCATTTTTTTCACCACATAACACGGATTTTTCTAAAATTGTATATAGTGAATATATAAAGTATTTATGACATTATAAATAATATAAAGTTGAAAAAATATGAAAAGAGATCATGTAAAATAACCAAAAAACTAAAATATGCATTGAAAAAAGAACATTCAACAAACAAATAACGAATTTAACGATGAATTATCGATAAATAAGTAACAAGAAATTATATGGAAATAATATATTCTGATATAATTAGTAACATAGTTATTATATAGATTTATAATAAGTAAAAAAAATTTATACAGGAGTTTAGAGTGTATACAAATAATGTCACGAGTTGAGGTTTGTGTTTTCTCATCTCAATTTTCCTTTATTGAGATATGTTCCACATTCACTTACTTCTCAATTTTATAAGGTGTGTAATCTACCCATGTAACGAACCAGAATAATATCAATGAGATATTCCATATTATGTATATTTCATAGAGTATAAAACACATATATAATCATAGAGAACTCGATACAAACTTTATAAATGAATAATTAATGAAATAAGAGTTATTTTAATATGTTAATGAGCCTATACCAATGGAATATTAACACGACTATAAGAGTAGTATATGACCATTTTGAATAGTAAATCAGCCATATAAATAGTAACCTCACCGAAGAAATTATAAATAAAATTTAGGCTTCTTATAAATAAAATAATGATATAGTTATATAATATTACAAATAAATAACTATTTTAAAAATTATTAATTAAATGTGGGTATTTTTGTGACTGATAAATATTAAATTACAATTTTATAATTAATAAAAAAATTTAAAATATATTTTTTCATAAAATGTATTCATAAATTATTTTTATTCTTATGATTTAGGATAATTTAATGAGAACATTGTTAACATTTTAGAATGTTATGAAAGATGTTATAATTTGTAGAAAATTATTTTCAATTATATGAATATTTTTAAAAAAAATTATGTTTCACATACATAGTATATTATTTTTGTAAAATTGGGATCATTTTTGAATTAAAATCATCAAAAAATATGTTGGTTGAATTTTAGGTATTTCTCTAAAATAATTGAATTCTTGGTGTTTAATGACCCGGGCCCAATCATCCACCTGAACGTTGCTAAACGTGTCAGGTGTTACTAACTTAGGTGCACCACCCCAAATGCCAATGCTTTCTGGTGAGAAGCGAGGGTCTGATAGATATAGTGGGGAGGCTATACACTCTCAGAGGATAATAATGGTACTAGTCTGAGAAATAATATAAATCATGCAGTGGAAATAAAGGACTTAACATAATCGAACCAGACCCACATAATGGAATCATATCCAATCTCTAGAAATTGTGGAAGAAATAGATTACCATGTACAGTTGAAAGTAAAGAGAGAAACATGATGAACACCACTTGTTAATACTAAACAACCAAGCATGCATCCATAGCAGGTCAATAAAAAAGGGGTGCCAATGGATAAACAACAGTAGCTATAATAAACAAGGTGACATAATGACACAGGTAAGAATGAAAACAATATAAACTCTAGCAAGGAAAACCTCAAGGTCTATACCATCTCTATGAAACAACTAAAATAGACCAACTCTTGAAGAAAATATATTTCTTTCACGCAAATCCATAAAGTATACACGCATCCCGATGGGCCCATTTTGGGTGTGAGACAAATCTCAGTAGGATACCACCCAATGGTGCATATGTAATATATGTTTTTAACCAGTAATACATTTATAAAGAAAAGCATTAAACAATACAATGAAAAAATAAACACAAACTGCACTAGTTCTCAATAGCCACCATAGAGTGTCGCCAGCTTCGGGCAATGCTGTAATCACTATCATGTAACCCGGAATCACGTGCCCCCATACAATATGTGTCTCAAGTACCAACTACCCGAAGGCATGCCCAAAAGTAGTGACCCGTAGGAAAAATTACTTCTATACTCAAATAAGTAACCGAAGGGACATCGTTGCCTACCCTCAAATATGTAGACGGAAGAACAATGATGTCTTCCCTTCAATCAGTATCTGGAGGGATAAAAATGTCTACCCTCAAATCACAATAAGCCTTTGTTCCTAACTAGATAGCCTCAACGATATCCCCTAAAGGCTCCCCAAATTCCATGTGGCTTCCTATTGAATGAAACCCCAAACCAATAGATCCTAAACCACAACTAATGGGGATATCAACCTACAAAAGTGGTTAAACCCACCTCATCACAGATTCTCTCTATGTGAACACTAATCAAAGTTTCCGAGTGAGCAGTAATCACCAAAATTGTACCAAATCCACAATGTCTCTGACACCTCGTGTCCTTGCGACTATGACACTCAATTCTAATAGACTCTCCATCCATGTAACCTGGGCTACGCACAACATGGCAGCCACCTTTCCTTAAGTCGTCTATGATGCCCAATCCTATGGTCAAAACCACCCAATGTAACTTGGGTCAATCCCAACCTATGATCAACATCAATCAAGAATATTCGGGCCACACCCAACACAAACCAAAGGGGTTCTAGAGCATGCAATTAAAAAATTACATAGATAATCAAAATAATCTCTTTTAAAAAGGAAGACAAACTAAATAGTTGAAATCCACTAACCAAGTGTTGTCCCATACCAGAACTGAGGTCTTTAAAGCCTCTAACAATTCTTATCATACCTTAACAAATTAATCTCAGTCGTTTAATCAAATAAAAAAATGTTATACCATTTTGGAACCCCATCCAAAATTCCCAAAATGAACAATAGACCCTCGCCCAGCCCCGCTCAAGCAAAACAAGTAAAAGGGAATACCCAAAGACATCCTAGAGGTATAACAAGCAATTGAATAGGAAATAGCAGATGAAACATGGTCTCACTCAAAGTAGCTGAAAATGCGCTGAAGGTCGCGCCACCCAAATGACCATGAAATCAAAAAAATAGGTATTACCCACCTACCTAAGACTCATAGACATAGGAACGTCAGATATCAAGATCCAATTCAAATTCAATCTTTGTAGACACATGTTTCTGTAAAATTCAAGCAATTCCACTAGGATGGAAATTGCAACATGTGAGGAAAAAGATCGCAAAAAACTGTGTGTGTGGGTATAGCCACCTTGCTGAGATCCCGTAGCGATTTATGGATTGAATAACGGACTCTGATTGAAGATTCTAGGGGAATGTATATATTTCGGGTTTTCAAAATGTACATGTTCCGTTGTTGGGGAAGAAGAAGGTGTTTCCTAAAATTAGAGGCAACACACTTTCATTTATGTGAATAAAAATAAAACTACACAACATGTATAAAGGACTACACACCATCTTGTGGAATTGTCCGTAATCCGACTTAAGCAGAGGTAGCCACAAGGTTTGGATGTGTCACAAGGGTCGACACATAGCTAGAACTCAGTTGGCCCGTGGAAAGGAGAATACATGGCATGTCAAGAAACACAACACCCAATGTAGTAATAAATTATTACATGGTAATCACACATCATGCACTCGATGAGCACACGGACGATACATGCCTAACCCATATACATCGTGTACTTTAGTGTACAATGAGTGTAGTCTAAAAATTTCTGGAACATCCCAGATTTTCCTAGTTCTCTCAGAAACCAGACAAAATTTCAAACAGTGTTGGAATTTTGAACCATTCTAAAAACCCACCTTCTTCTAATCTCTCCACCATTATATAGCTCATCTCTGAGCTATCAAAAGAATCATGAAGATGGCACCGACCATACCACCCAAGTCATGGTAACCCAGAATACCCCAGTCTAAATAGAACATTCTAAATTCCTCATGGGGGCTCACCAGCTTAGGAATTTCATAACACAATCTCAAAATTATAGAGATCAATAAAGAAAAGGTTTGCAAACATGTTTCTGGACTCACAGTCATCTCGTAATGTATCATCACTCATGTGCCTAATTGGTGCTCTTGTGTCTTTTATAACACCCCAAATGTATCCCACACCGCATCGGTGTCCCCCTCCTTGAGGACCTACATCCCATGGATGCTCAATGCTATGCCTAGTGCCTAGCATCTCATGTAACCCACATCTTTGATGTCCCGATTCCCAAAACACGTCAAGTAATACACATCCTCGATGACCCGATACCCACAACACCTCAACTATCCCATATCTAACGATGCTCCCGATGCGAAGAACCTCATACAGATATATATAAATATCACTCACCCGATATGGTTCCAATCACATGGACCATCATCTGGTTAGTCCAAATATATCATGTGCACCTCATTCACTCAAAACGAACTTTCCTCAGCAGGTCATGCCAAAGTTAAAACAAGAAGTCGCAACCAAAATCATGTTGTACCTCTAACCGTCATTGGATCACCTTCCTGATCAGCCCCTAGAATCTCCACGACGTGTACCTTACCTGAATAAATACTGCCTGATTCCTGACCTCCGTGCGGTGCTGCACCAGTCACTAGCCGTTGAAACCTCGGCTGGGTCTTACTGTCTCTCTCACTTCCTCTGCATGCAGTTGAAACTAGACTACCATCTATTGGTACTGAACCTGAACATACTCTAGATTCCCCAGTCTCTACTACTCCATGCCTACCAGCTTTCTGAGAAGGTTTCCTACAGAACCTCTCCAGATGCGCGACCTATCCACATGCCTGACACTCTTTTGGAGGACTATCACACTGATTCCGAACATGACCTGGCTATCCACACTAAAAGAAAACCACTAATTAACTGCTACGAGGTGGTCTAGATGAGTCTGTGTCCTGACTTCCCTACTGGAACATGTCCCATCCACGCTTCTTGTTATCCGTACCATCACCTAAAGTCATCCCCTGGCCAACCTGGGTCCTATCCCTCAACTTACACACTATTATGAGAGCCTGATTTACCACCTCAGATAATGAACATTGCTTGATGATATTTACTTGTATCTGAATGGAGTTTCTTAAGCCATCCTCTATGCGCCTCACCCTTCTCGCATCGTCGCTTACCATACTAGGTGCAAAGTGGGACAACTAAATAAATGTAACTTCATAGTCCATGATGGACATGTCTCCCCACTAAAGGATCAAGAACTCTCAATCTCTCTCTACCCACTATGTATCTAGGTAAAAGTTCTCAAAGATCCTATCCTCGATGTATTTCCATGCTAGTCCCTCATTCCTATGAGCCTAAACCTTCACATCCCACTAGCACTTCATCGATCCTCGCTACATGTATGTCGCCAGCTTGAACCTACATCCGAGAGGCATCTCAAGCTGCTCAAAGATCATATTCTTTCTCTCTATCTAGTTCTCAGCTTCATGTGGAACACCATCACCCTAACAAAGTGGGGGGTGGTGCGATTGTAACTCTTGCATCAGATATTCCATAGATAGCTCTGTACCCTACCCACCTCTGTCGATCCCATACAAGACACATACCAGGATAGAATAGAGTTGCTCGTCGAGCCATGGTCTGAATGCTGCCAAACCCAGATTTTGTCCAACCTACACTAGATCCTAGACCTTTTCCAGTCCCTGAGCCTATACCTGTGGCTCAAGCATTTCCTACACCGGATCCTGAATCTGATCCTGCTCTTGCGGCATTGTACCATCTCCCACATGACGCTCCATCTGAGACTCATCAAAAAAGAACCCATTGAATACCATAAATGGTCAGACATGCCATATATATTTGTATAATAATATAATTACACAGAAATGAAAAGTATAACAAGGCCACACATAACTACTACCCTTACTCTTCCCCACAGCAACCCATGTCCACGGTATCTTGACCTCATGGCCTCTTCACCTGCCCTCAAAAGAGCCAAGTATCAAAAGTACCTCATGCCATGCCTATTCTGACAACTAATGTTGCCTCTAACAAATGACTGAGTTGCCCAATATTTCTGACCAAAATCACCTCAACCATAGTACATTCCTTCTCTTATATGATCCAGACCCAAATACCCATCCACATACAATTCTACAAATATATAAAGCCTAGCAAAACACATTGCAATAAACAAAAAATTGTATCATGAATTTCACCTATTCCAATTTCTAGTCATACAAGGCATGGAAATTGATATTATTCACTCGGAATTATCACTTCACAAAGAATGCATGTAGTTATGAAATTGAAATACCCTAAAAATGTGTTAATCAAAAGCCAAACAATCACACCCTAAGATACCTGTCAAGGTCTAATTTTCCCTTACCGCACTAGGTCAAGTTTTGCATATCACAATAAATAAAATTACACACCTAGTGAGCCATTGAGGTGGAAATAATATCAACTGTAATTTAAGAAGAAAAAAAAAAGAAATTCCTAACAATGGAAACTTGTTCTATCCCTCATACCTGAGGCTTCAGGCACCCAAGAACAAGATAGAAACCCAGTTCCAACATCATCCTAATTCCAGTATACCATATCCCAAAAAGTAATACTATTAGAAATAAAAGAGAAGTCTCAAACACATTAATAGAAGAAAAACTACTAATAAATCCATGTCAGGAACTCATATGATACAACTTTGTAACGACCTGAACCCTATCAGCCACCCGGATAGTGCTAAATGGGTCTTATGTTACTACCTTAGGCCCACCACCCTGAACGCCAAAGGTTTCTTGACTAGTATAGAAGGTCTGATAGGTGTAGTGGGGATGCAATACCCTCTTAGAGGATAAAAATGGTACTGGTCCGAGCAATAATATAAAACATGTAGCAGAAATAATGGATTCAGCATACTCAAACCAGACTCACATAACGGAAACATATCCAATATCAATAAACAATGGAAGAAATAAATAAACAAGTGAAACCGGATGTAAATAGAACTGCATGCTGAACACCACTTGTAAGTACTAAACAAACAAGAATGCATCCATAATAGTTCCATATATAAAAGGTCATCAATGATTAACTAATAGTACCTAAAATAAACAAGGTAACATGATAATACAAGAAAGAAGTTAAAAAAGTAAACTCCATCTAGGAAAGACCTCAAGGTCCATACCATCTCCATACAACAACTAAATAGTCCAGCTCCTAATGCTGATCTCTTTCCTCCACGTAAATCCATAAAGTCTACATGTGTCTCGAAGGGACCGTGTAGGGTGTGAGACAAATCTCAGTAGGATACCACCCAATGATGAATACCTAATATATGTGTTTAATCTTTCATGAATTTATAAGGAAAATAGTAAACAACACAATGCAAAAATAAACACAAACTCAACTAGTGCTCAACGGCCACTGTGGAGTGTCACCTACTTCGGAAAATGCCAGAATATTTGTCATGTAACCTGCCACCACATGCCCCATGACACCACGTGTCTCATGAACCAATGTCTCGACGTCACACCCTAAAGTAGGGAATCAGAGGAACAGTGACGTTTGTCCTCAAATAAGTAACCAGAGGGAGAATGAGGTCTGCCCTAAAATATGTAACCAGAGGAAAAAAAATTCTACCCTCCAATTAGTAACCAAAGGGACTTAGATGTCTAACCTTAAATCACGGTGAACCTCTACTCCCAACCTGATAGCCTCAATGCTATCCACTAAATTAACCTCACCTTCTATGTGGATTCCTAAAGAAATAAACCCCAAACCAATAGTACCTAAACCGAAACTAATGGGGCTCTCTACCGAAACGAGTGGTAAAAAAAACCTCATTACAGATACTCTATGTGTGCACACTACTCAAATTTTCTGGGTGAGTGGTAATAACAAAAATAGTACCCATTCCCCAATGTCTCTAACACCTCATGTTACTGAGACCATGACTCTCAAGTTTAATGGAATCACCATCCACATAACCAGACCCATTCCCAACCTGGCAGTCACCGTTCCTCAAGCCGACATCCATGACGCCCAATGCTGTGGTCAAAACCACCCAATGTAACCCGGTTCAAGCCCAAACTGTTTTCAATTTCACTCAAGAATATTCACGCCACACCCAACACAAACTAAACGGGTTCTAGCACATGTACATCAACAATTACGTATATAATCTATAAAATCACATTTAAATAGGAAAAAAATTAACTAGTTGAAATTCACTAACCAAGTGTTGTCCCATACCAACACTAAAGTCTTTAAAGCCTATAATAGTTCATATCATACCATATAAAACTAAACACAATAGTTTAATCAAATAAAAACATTTTATACCATTTTGGAACCCCCGAACAAAATTCCCCAAATGAGCAATGACCCCTCACCCGACCCCACTGAAGAAAATAGGAAAAATGGCATACCCAAAGAAATTCAATAGTTTTAATAAGCTATTGAATAAGAAATAGCAGATAAATCAGGGTCTCGCTCAAAATAACTTAAAACACACTGAAGTTAGCGCCACACAAATGACCATGAAAATACAAAAGTGGTATGCCCCACCTACTCGAGACTCGTAGACATAGGCATGTATGATATTGAGCTCCAATTTGAATACAATATTTGTAGATATAAAATTACATCAAATTATCACAATTCCACTCAGATAGAAACTATGACATGTGGAGAAATTGATCAAGAATAGAACAGGGTGTGCGGGTTTAGCCTCGCTATTGAGATCATGCAGCCACCGACAGATTGAAGAACAAACTCCAGTTGAAGATTCTAGGGAAAGGTATACAATTTGGGATTTCAGAACGGATGTGTTACGATAATAGGGAAGAAGAAGGTGTTTCCCAAAATTAGATGTAATCTCTTTCATTAATGTGAATAAAAATAAAACTACACAACATGTATAAAGGACTAAAGGTTGTGTAGTAGCCTTGGTGGTACTCCAACTTAAGAGGAGGTATCCACATAGCTTGGACGTCTCACACGGGTTGACACACGTCTAGAACTCAACCGACACGTGGAAATGAGAATAAACGTAGTGTCAAGAAACATTGCACACTGAGTAGTAGGAAATTTTTACACGGTCCTCAAACGACATGTACTATGTGATCACACGACCGATACACGCCTAAGCCATACACTGTTTGTGCTTTAGACTACACAACATATACTCTAGAAATTTCTAGAACATCCCATATTTTCCTAGTTTTCTAAAAATAAGTCAAAATTTTATACAGGGTCGGGATTTTGGCTCATTCTAAAATTTTGGGTTCTTACATGGTGAATAGTAATAAATGATAATTTGTAATATATGTTAATTACATGAATTGTTGAGTCATAGATGATGAATTGAAGATTTAAGCCCTTAATATTGAACTCTACTTAATTATTTAAATATATATTTGGGATAATTATCAAAAAATCATATTCTTGACACATAATAATAAATAAATGAATAATATATTCAAAACACCCCTCTCTTTCACTACAAATACTACCCCTCCCCACTCATGCTCCTCAATCCTAATAAGCTTTAATCGTTGTCAAATTTCTACCTTATTCTATTATTAAACCGCTTCCCCACATCTATAAGCTATTGGTCGCATAAAAAACCAAAAACCATTCCCTAGTGGGGTTCTCACAGAGTTGGAAATCATGAGGTGAAATCCTCTTTCCCTTTCATTCAATTTTATTTCAAATTATTTTCTTTTCTTATTGTCTCTTCACCCTACCTCATCCAAATAGGATGAATAATAATTTACCTTACATATACTATATTTTTATTATGTTAATGTAATAATCCAACATCAATCCCCATCCCCTATCTATTTTATTCTAAAAATGGAAGCGTCGTCTGGGAGGTGTGGTTAGATCACCATCAAGGAAAACAAGTTTTCGTTTTACTTCACTATCATCAAGGTTGTTCATGAAACAATTATAATGGAGGAATAATATTTTAGAATAAATATTAATTATTTTTTAATTTTATTTAATTAACTTATTTACATAAAATAAAACAATAAAACAAAATTTTTTCATTATGAGAAAAAACCACCATAATAATCTTAATGATTATCACAAATGTCATGTCTAAGGATCCAACTTCATAACATATAACAAAATGATATATATAAACATATAAAATTGTAGATGTTCATTAATATCATATAATTCCAATTATGGTGATTTATATCCAATTTAAATGAACTTCAATACTTAAAAATATTCGAATCGATCATGAAAACCAAGAATAAAAATCCTCTCGAACGGTGTAATTAAACTCTATAACACATACAAAACGAAATAAATGGACATAATAAAAAATTAATGAATCAAATACATGTAAATAAGTATTTTAATTAATTAATTAATGTTTTCATGTTTTTTATCAAGTACATTAAGGTCATGTGAGGAACACATTCGGACATATGGTAAAACATTATACCTGATCCTTTATTTTTACATTAAATAATTATTTCCCTATATTTAACAAAAGAAAATTTGTCTTTAGTTTTGTTTAATTATTATTTATTCTCTAAATATTTTCCAAACTCATATATAAAGATCATTTTATCTATCTATTATGGTAAATAAATGTTTTATAAGATCCCTTCTCAATTATTCTCGATAAGAAAACCTGATTAATGGGAACATCCGTATTCATTAATAATTTTAATGTACAAGATATTATTTATTTTAAGACACCATTATTTTTAATTACTCCCAAATTTTTTCATAAACAACTATTTTGTTTTAATTTATGGTCTTATACAAACAAATATAAAAAATACAAATAAGTTTTCCAAAATAACACTTCTTTTCAAACAATAATGGGTATTTCTCTCAAAAATTTCATGACTATTTTATTAGAGTACATTAATTAATGAAAAATAATCTATTGAATATTATTTTTTATTGAGATTTATCTTTTATTTTTATCATCTACCATATTTTATTAAATTGTCAATGATCCATTTTTCTGTGGAAAATCTCCCTTGATAACATTCAACACACTACTCAGAATGGTTAATGACTGTGTTTAAATATTATGGAAAATTATTTACATTTCACAATAATATGTTGTTTATATTGAACCCCATTCATATGAGGAATGTATTGGACTTAGAATTTCATGGGTGGGGACCTTTATATTTTCTTGATGCCTCAGTAGGTCTAATTATTCAAACTATAATGAGTTTTCACCCATTATGTATGGATTCTTGGCCGGGGCCTTGATGATATGTTTATAAAGTCTAGTATTATGCATATTGTCATTATGAAACTAGTAATTGACAGTCCATGTGATTATTCGACTAGTATAATATCAATGGTTATATTTTATTATGGAACTATGAAATCATCTTTTATTTCTTCCATTTTATTTTCAAGATTATGTTTTAATGCCAAGAGTTTTTAGCTATTCACCAAGGCTTATTTTTTATTCTTATGATAGATTCCACTATGTTGATTACCCTTACTGAGCATCTGATCTCACCCCTTTATTATGTTTAATTTTTCACTGGGATGAAAATATGTATATTATGAATGAATTTTAGGGATAATATATGAGTTTATGGGGGTTTCCAATGGATTTTCGATGTTTTCCATTTCAGGATGTACTGTAATGTACATATGTGTAATCTAGTTTTCCAAACTACTAAACTGATCGGTAACTTGAGATAAGTGTATTTTATATATACCAATATATTAATATAAGGCACCAACATCAGGATACAGGGGTTAGGTTATTTATTGTTGGAATTAGTGAAAGTTTGTAGAGACATTGGAAACTAGATTTAGAGAACATAGATTGGGAAACATAAACCTATGATAGACACCACAGATATGAATAGAAGAACATCCTAGAATATTTATAAAGAAGTTATTATATGGATATTCCTAGAAATAAATCCATATCTGGATACTACAAGTGGGTGTGGATCTAGAACAAATATATCTATGGGTAAAAACACTGACAAGGTGTCCCGAGCCTAACCCAAGATAACCCAGTATATGACAACGAGCCTTACTGTGCATATATTTTGACACTCCGAGGAGATATGCATATAATAATTATCATTTTCATTGCAAACCATTAGGAATGATTTAAAAGTAACTATGTCCCAAAAGAAACAATTTTTATGATTATGATATTAGATATTCACAAAATTTCAGTTTATATTATGTTTTTTATAGTTATAGATTTTAAATTATGATTCATATCAAAATTTAATGGATTCCATTATTTAGAAATTGAAAATAGTGGAATAAATAGAAACCATATAAACAAATGTATCCCTAGAAGGGATTTCCATCCTATTTAAGATAATGATGTTCTTATTGGAGTTGCGACTCATGTAGCATAACTTATAAGTATACAGGGACAGGTTATAAAAGATATAAACAATAATCTTACTCTTATAGAGCATTCTGTTCCATAATGCGGGAAAACAATGTTATACCACTTTATGTGACAAGAGCCTCCATCATACAATGAGACTAAGAACCAATATCTACCCTATTACCATCCCAACACCATTATCCCTAACATAAACACTATTTTCATCCAAAAATAATCATCCATGTAAAATGAATGGTTTTTTCAAAGATGCTTATCCATTGATGAGTTATATGTTATTATCAAAATATTTCCTGTTTTATTCTCAATTAAAAATTTTCAAATATTTCAGAAAAATATTAAAATAAGAAGATTTGTATCACTAATATATTGATTTATAATCTTAATTTCATTACCATTTTCTATCTCTTTTTCAACCAATGGAAAATGAGAGCATCACTCATGCGTACCTATGGACTATGACATACATGATGTGATGTAATTCATTTTTCATCACCACCGCACAATGATAGTTATATTAAATAATTAATTAATATATATAATATTTTAGGAAACCTACCAATGGGTCTTTTTCCATGACCACCCAAGCCTACCAATAATAGGCTTGGGGCTAGCTACTGTCATTGAGTTGGTGTATCACTCACATGGGAGCTCTTAGCCTAATGTATTTAAATATACCCACACATATCTAAGTCCACAAAATACTAAAATGAAAAACAAAAAATAAAACATTCATGTATAAATCAAAATCCCACAATGTTAGAATGAAAATAAGTACTGCAAAGTAAAAGGGGAAAATGTAATACCTAAACAAAAAATATGAAAACATGTCCAACATGAAAGTATAAAATGGAAATTCTATCAATAAAACAATAAGAATAAGAATCGATCTATATGGATCACTATGATCCACCTTGTACTAGACCTTCTAAGACATCGTCAAAAGGAAAATCATTTGGATAATACACAATACGTACAACAGAACCCCACATATGGGTGATTATAACAATACATTGTAGGAAACCCTAAAATCACTAAATATATGTCATCTAGAATCACAATAAACTCATTACAAACATATTTATACATCACATATAATGTGAAAATATAGATATACGAAAAAAATAAACTCAGTCACATGGTAATGTAAAAAATATAATGATATCACATGAATCATATTTTGTGGTTCCATATAGCTCTCGCCTAGGAGGGCACACTCCATGAATCAGATATAACTGATGGTGTCTATGTAACATATCACGCTCATTGGGTCTATTTATAAGAAGTACATTCTAGAAGTATGAATAGAATGATACATACATTAGGATCACACCAAAGGGAATGGTTATACCAACAATTAAATCAGGAGTAACTGAATAAGTAGTGGATTGATGACCACATAGTGTTGGTCACAAAGATACAAAGAGCTACACTGAGAGAAAAGTTGAAGATTGCAGATCCCTCTCTGGGCCCCATAGAAGGATTTCAACAACTCTATCTGACACTTATGTGCCTCTAAAGGCATCACAATCCTATATACAAGATTCAATTCAATACTAACCATCGTGGAATGGGTAATGGGTCCTCACCCAAGTGAAAAAATTTCAAGCTAAAGAGGATAAGGTATGTAAGAAATATAAAATGGGGTTATTGTATTTTAAAGTTAGTATAAAAATGTCCAATAGGCACTAGGCCTTGCCCATGTATCATAAATAATTATCATGTTTGTCTCTATGTAAATCAATTTTCCTATCTCGTGGTCTCCTAATATTTTCTGGGTCCCACTATCTCTATCCGTGTCAGAGTACATATCATTTCTAGTCCTATGTACTTATGACCATGTCTATGTACTTTCCATGTACACCAATAGTTGATATGAAAGCATCACATTTCATGTGATATTTATCACACACATGTGATATTTAACTTCTCCTGGGACCTTAACATTTAAAAGTGGGGTCCCACACAGTGTCTAATCCCGGACTACATGCCAAGTAAGATGGAATTTTATGAAATTCGAAATTATTCCCTCAGGATTTCATATACTCTCATAACCTCCAATTCATCTATAAATAATGTTGGGAAGTTAAGATATTATCTTATTAAGCCACTCCATCACTACTCACTGAAATCTATCCACCAAAACACATCATAAAATGATTTGCGTTGTTCCCAATCACTCACTCTATACTTGATCGAATCATGGATCTCAAACCCATCCTGAATCTATCCTCATAATTATAATTTCTTGATCATATCATTGATATGAACCCAGACATGTGATATCAATCCATTTTTTCAAGAAGGTAGAGCACAAGGATTAATTAATTGGTATTGTTTAGGTCAGTAGTCAAAATAAATAGCAACGATGAATGAATGATGAATGGTTAGGGAAATTTGAGGCACAAACAAATGAAACATGATGTGTAGCTGTATTCTGGATGATATTGATCAGTTGAATTTATAATGGATAATAAATAATCTTAGAAAATAAATAATTCTTCTAATAATCCTAGTAGATAGTCCCATAATAGAATTATAATTGATCTATGAATATATCCATTGTTTGATCGATTCACATTTTTCATAGAAATAAAAAATTGAAAGAATATCAATAATATAATTTCCTAGATCAATTTTCATAAATTGTATTGGATGAATTATTATGTGTGATTTTCATTAGAAGGATCTCTGAGTTCTTCTCCAGATTGAATGTCGATCCACGATCTAATCAAATTCCACCCACAGAATCTCCTCCAACACTCTATCAAAAAATAAACATGTTATACAAATAACCCATTTATTTTTCTATAGCATAATTTATATGGAAAATATCCAGTTGATGTTAATTAATTAATTCAATAAATTAATTTATTTAAATGTCTTCCCACAACCGTACCCAACATGAACATCTAACACATTCTAAATCTATATCAAACCTAGGGTAAAAACCATTCCCTGAACACAACATCAACCTCATATTTCTTATCTGATGTTCTGTTTAGGAGTTACTCCTCTTTTATATAAAAACTACACACATATGATATTTAATATATTATATTGATATTAAAAAATAAATTTCAGGTACACCGTGACTCTGAATCTCACACCGTCTACATGCCTAGTTTTGAAAATAATTGATTCAATATCCTAAAAAAATTACAGGAAAAGTCAGTGTCATTAATGTTTCCTCAAAATTGAGTTTTACATTGTAGAAAGTTAATATAAATATGGAAACCAAATATATGTGGGTATTTATTTTGCATTTGGGTCTCCCAAGTACTCTCAGGATAATACTCATACTACCACAAGACATACATGAAGGGAATCAATGACCCACAAATGAACCTATCATGATGATCCATTTTCTATACCAAGTACTCAAAAAGGTATATACATCAATGATGTATAGATCTGCCAAGTTGATTAAAAATGATGGATCATTCATATACCTCCTCAAAAACATCACATTGAAGACATCATATAATCAGTCTAATTGTGGTTGTACGAATAAGTTGTATGCCACCTCACCAAATCTAGGTTGAATTTGAATGGTTAATGAATCTCAGATATATCATGGCCCTGGCCAAATATCATTATTCCAAATTTTGGTTAGACCCTTAGGAACATATGTCTCCCTCCTCAAACTTCAATGTCTTCTTTCGTCCATCCACATATGACTTATAATAGATTTATGTAGTCATCATCCACTCCAGGATGGTATGCACCTTTTATATAGTGGCTCACACAAACTCGGGTAGCCTGATTGCTGACTCCCCTTGTTCAGTTCAGCATATTTTTAACAGACATGGTTTCCTATACATGGCCTTGAATGGTGCCTTATATATGGTGGAATGACAGCTGTTGTTTTATGAAAACTCCATTAATGGTAGGTAATCATCGCAAATATGGATAATGTCTAACATATATGCCTATAGAAAGTCCTCCTAGACCAAAATGGATCAGTTAGTATTACCATCATTAAAGTGGTGAAACAATATGATACATTGAAAATAAATCCAATAATCCTCATATAGTCCATTCCATAAATAAGATTTGAAGTGAGAATCAAGGTAAAAACAATAATCTAGGGAACTCCGTGGATTGAAACATCCTCCTATACGTAGTAGAATCCCAATCCCTCTACTAAACATGGATCATGGGTATCTAGGAAGTGGGCTTTCATGGTGAGTATCATTATGATCAATGAGATGGTATCTTGTCTCCTAGATTAATTTAGTAACCCTATCATGATTCCCATAGGTATTCCAACCTATTTACACTATGAAACCTCAAAGGGATGAGCTAAACCTACTAGAACATGGTGATCAACATTTACATGTTAACAAGTAAGGCATTAAGAGACAAAAATTACAATACCCTTCTTCATCCCTAGACACTAGAACTGATGTTGGAGGTTCTAGTACATCCTCCCCATAAATGGATGTACTTACATGGGATATAGAATAAAATATCTCCAAAAATACTCTTATAACTACACTAGTAACATCATTCATTATCAGAACATAATGACACAATCCCCACATTTAGAAAATCCATTAGAAGCATGTACATTGGATATCAAATTATGTATAGTCTCATAGTCTATATCCGAAAGATGTTTCACCATGAATCACATAAACATTCGAGAGGTAATAACCATTGACTAGAGATAAGATACACAATACCCATCTAATATATACTAAAATATCAAGGAAAATTAATTTTAAGCCTCACTTAGAAACTATGAACACGATCTCATTCTAAGATCATCTGCTACGACATTTCCCTTCCAAGGAGGAAAGACAATTTCAAAGACATAATCCTAGAGGAACATTATCCATTGCCTCTATTTCATGTTTAAATACATCTTGAAGAGGATATACTTGAGACTATTGTGGTTATAATAGATCATAAACTGATCCACCATAGGGTATGGTATCCCAATAATTATCGCAATGACTACTGCTACCATCTCAAGTTCATGGGTCACAATGTTATGATCATGTGGTGTCAACTAATGTTAACTATAAGTAGTCACTTCCTACCTCTACATTAAAAAATAACCAATTTTAGTCCATGATGGATCACAAAAAACTATTTACTAGACACCCACCTCTAGAAATATCATGATGGGAGAAATCTTCATTATCTTACTCAACCCCTTGAATGAAAGATGACACCTCAATGTCTACAGAAAAGGACAACCCTTTCAGGTAAAAGATATCAAGGGATATGATTTCCTAGTGAAATCAAGAATAATTATTTGGTTCTATCCTTTCTTTACATGTAATATTTTCACCTCTATCACAATATTGGGTGTCTCTATAGATAATTCTACATCGACTTTTTTCAGGAGTACTGACACATCAGCTGCTGAGATAACATGTCCTAAAAAGTGGAACTCATAAATCCCAAATTCACACTTTGAGAGAAACCCATTAATATGATTATCTCAATGTATGTCTAGAGTATGTTTCACCTAGGTAGATCAATAAACAAGTCTATGTCTTGGTATGGAGGTAATCCTAAAACATTCTTAGAAATGAAACCCCCATACTCCACACCAATGTAGGGAACTAAAAACTCATATCACCCATTACAAAAATGGTCATGCTAGTAAAATGATAAATAATAAGATTCAGACTTTTATGAATGTTACTATAATGTAATACATGGGTTTCATTTTCACCAAAAAACCCTCATCACATCATTATGGACACACTAGATCCTCCGATTTGAACATTCTTTTTAGGTATGAAATGTAGATAAACAGTCCATATCTAAAATTATGTCATAAGGCATCATCGTTACGACACTGAAATCCAAAAAGAAACTATCACCTCTAAGAGTTATGTAACACTATTGGTAGAAGCGTGTGATCACTGAGTCACCCCTAAAAGAGTCTCCAAGCTCACGGGTCGAGCCAAGGGACCAACCAAATTATCTATTTCTCAAACCAGATATGTTGAAATAATGTAATTCCTCATATATATGTCAATCATTAATAAAGATAATATATAAATGACATATATTGTAGATTTTTTCTTCTTTGGATCCACCGAGTCATAACCCTCAACCACATCTAGCTTCCATCACCCATGTACCCCAGCTCCCTGAGACTAGCGTGGACCAATTGGCAGTGGTTGTGGTATCATATCAGAATGTATTCAACCTCTATATTCTCTCCCAACTCCTTTACCATGTCCTCTACTACACTGACCTAACTGCTCCTATCACTGCCTCTACCTAGGAGGCACATCCACTATCTCTCTATTTTCAATGCAAAAGGTTATAAAAGCCTTCCTGAGATTTCCATGACCTTTGTATGAGTATCGTTGCACCTACCTGGGATGATTAGATCCATCATGTGATCCATAAACCAAATAGACTTTCAATTTATCACTTTTTATGATTTCTCACATGTCTATTTCTATCATTATTAAGTTGACACCCTACCACTAATGTCTCAACTATGGTGTGCCCACTACCGGTAATAACTGTCTACTGATTATCATCCATGATACTCTGAACTACCAATGAAATCTCTTGAACTGCTGAATAAATAGAAATTCATAGTGGTATCATTCTAGATCATATGAAATTTAATTTCCATCTCTCAAAGGTTTGATCTCAAAATAACTAATCACACACCATATCCATTGAGTATCAAAAGTTGTTGATGAACCTCAATGAATACTATGCCATATTCGCATTACCTGAATGATGTTTTAGAAGCTCCGTGATGCAAAAAATCATTAACATATTTAAAGAAAGATCCTCTATGAAATGGATCTTTAAATCATATCATGAAATAGTCACCTCATCATACAACTGGGTTACTAAACCCAACTGCCATGCTATAGATCCAAGGAGAAGGATTTCTACCAGAACCACCATGTGATCTTTTGGTGTCCTAAAAAAATGGAAAACTCATGTCACCAACTCATTCCATTAATCATCCACTTATGGGGTGGTCCTTTCTTAGAATATGAGGGGTCTCTCTCCCTGAAACTCATTATGTGCTACAATCATGTACACCTCATCCCACAGGTACTATGGGAAGTATCTGCTGCTTGATATGTGGTGTTATAACTACTACACCACATAGAGGTTACACCTGTAGAATAGTTACCTGTATTGAAGAATCATCACTAAATGTTTCATCCCCACAAACCTAATTCTGAATTAGAGTAAGAAATAATTTTGGTGACATCTTAAAATAGACAACTTTTACAACAATAAATGATTATATCCAGAGAGATTAATCATGAAGGACATGGAAACCATAACCCATTACTATATAGTGTATTTACTAATGAATTATTTATGAAACTAGTGTCATCATTTACTGAGTTAAAATGTAGGGGATCATAGTTTTGGTGTATGGATATATTGGCTACCGCACTAGAATTGGACTCCCTATCTAGATAGAGGAACTCAAAAAGCATATAACTATTTCTCCACACAAATCTCATAGACATCCATCCTAAGGTATAATAGACTGATCTGATACACCTATGTCACTATCCTTCTCTATGGGACCCATACCTTGACTACCCCAAGCTTTCCCACAATAGGTTAGGGGATGGAGACTGACACCAAGTAGGAATATCACTCACATTGGAGGACTTATCCTTATGTACCTGTAAACACACAAATATCTAATACCATTCTATTTTGAAATGTAATACAACTGGTATACCATTAATGAATACTTATAAATAAAACCATCAATGTATGAAAACATAAACTGGAAAGAAAAAGGACAAAATACAAGCCCACTATAATGACTTTAAAATCATGTCCAACCAGAAATTATAGATTGGAACTCCTGTCAACATAATCGTAGGAATACACATCAGTATGATCATCTCATTAATATTTTCCTAGTCCTAGTCACTATAGGACTTCATCAAAAGGTCAATTACATACATAATACATGACACATGTGGGAAAATCCCACGAAGGGGTGACTATAGAAATAACAAGTAGGACACCCTGAAATTACTAATCATATAACATCAATGGTAATTGTCCAATCATCATAGGTATAAGTCTACAACACATATTACATGAATATTAAGATGTACTAAAAAAGAAAAAAATTCAATGTAATGTCACAACTATTATTCCAATATTGTAATCCATCTCTAAGGTCCAAAATAGATCTGTCATGAGTAAAAACTCTCTATGATTGAGATTGAACTAATGGATCCCATTTGAGATGTCACGATCATCGGGTCTCTCCATAATATGTACACGTAGGTTGTATAAAGATATGATACACATATAGGGATCACACCAATGAACAATGGTAATACAAAAAACTCAATGTGTAAAAACCCACTATGTAGAGGATCAATAACCATTTTGTGTTGGTCACAATGAGTAAATGAAGTCCGCCTAGAGAAATGACGATGATATAGGATCTCACACTAGGCCTCATGGATGGATTCCAATAACTCTATCCAAGACTAGAGTGCCTTTGAATGGATCAATATCCTATTTATAGGAAACAATTCCATACTAACCCTCCTAAAATGGATCAAGGGAAACAACCAGAAAAATATTGTCCATGTTGTAGTAGAGAATTGTTGTAATCCATCTGAAAGGGGGTACAAGGTGTGTACTATTAGTAAAAGGAATTTCCGATCATCACTGGGTCATGATAATGAATAATGACCCATCATTATTTCCATTACTTAGTGCATAGCATGTTCGAGCACATGTACTTATTACCATGTATATGTCCCTCTGGACATGTCCATGCTCGAGTACATAGAGTGTCCAAGCCCATGTACTTTTAGAAATGTCTATGTACGTTCCAAGGTACATGCTAATCCACCAAGCAAGCATCAAAAACAGTGTGATAGCCATTACACACCATGTCATAATTATATTCTATACATAACTATATCACTTCATAGGAGGAACCATATGGTGTGTGATCCTGTATTAAATGACATGTGAATACAAATTTTCTATAATTATAGACTATTCAACAACATTGTTGTTTTTTGCACCGACCTTCTATATAGTCATGAATCACATCGGGAAGTATGGATCATCTATGGACGGTCATCTCCATCCATGCTCAATGAAATATATCCCCCAAAACACAATATAAAACGATCTATTTTTCCTCATCAACATCACATACACACCTTGAACCAGGGATCTCAAATACACCCACAATCCATCGACGTCATCATATCCACTTGATCATGTTGTATATCAAAACCTAGATTTCAAATTTCAATCTATTGTGAAATAATTTTTTTTAATACAATTGATTAGTAGGTATTTCATTGAACAATATGTCAAAAAAATTATTGGTGATGAATGAATGGAGAATGTTGGTCGAAAACCAAGAAACATAGAAGAGAGGAAAAAACCTTGGCCCTTTTCATGTTAGATTCGATCCATTTTTATTACAATGAAGAATGTTGATTTGTAAAAAATAAATAATTCTCCATATAATCCCCACAAATATTCTCATACCCACAATAAGATTGAACCATGAATCAAAACGTTGGTCGATTGATTCTTGGTGGTCATAGAAATAAACAAACATAGAAATAATCCAAATAAAAAACACCCTACCATGATTTGGATCAATAGATAGAAAAATATTATTGTTTTCATTTTGAATATAAAGATCCTCGTGTTTCATTCAACATCGATCGTCAATCCATGATCCATTCATTATTCACCCATAGAGGTTCATCTACTAACCTCTCACAAATATTCAGGGTAATATAGATAATCTTAATATTTTTAAATAGAGGGTTATATATATACAAAAACGTGGATAGGGTAGTTAATAAAATAATATAAGTTATATAATTAATTTATATAAATGTCCACCCATGATGATGTCCTGTCCAAACAACGTACATGTTCCAAAGTTATATTGCACGTTTGGTAAAACCTATGGTATGATCATAATAGAAGACTCATATTTATGATTTATGACTCTATTTAGAAGTTATACATCTTTTTCAGGAAAACCACACATTCATTATATTTATTATATTTATTATATTTAAAATAAATTAACTTCGGCCACATTGGGACTTACAATCTCATTCCATATCTCTTCTTAGCTTGGAAAATAATATATAAAATATTCAGAAAATAACACATGGAAAATTTGGAGTCATTAAATTATATATGTGTTATAATTTTTATTTTTGATATTGAAATTTTTATTTACCATTTTTAAATTCCATTCATTAAAAAATTAATGTGACACTTCTATGTATTTGTAGACAATCACCTCCATGAAGAGATGTAATTAAATATTTATCCTTGTACTCATGGATTATATTGATTGTGTATGTAATTGATAAATATGATATTTATGACATGATTAATATTTTTGATTTGATGAAACCATGACCAATGTGCAAAGGATGAATCCCTAAAACTCAAATATGCATGTAAGACAGAATAGTTATCACCCAAATTTTCAATTTAATGATGAATTTCCAATTAACAAGTTTGTAGAAATTAATAAAAAATTATCGAAATGAATATATTTATGAATATGGGTCTTTTAATATCTCATGTCTTTAAAAAATACTATGTTCAATAACATATGCGATACCCAACGTCGTTCCTAAATGAACAGTCAAATATTATTATTTAAATTTGAAAATTATTACCCAGATGTTAAATTAGTGGGTGCGAATTGGACAAAATTATCAATGAAATTCATAATAGTTATAATCAATACAAATATATTGATTAAATCTTATTTAATAAGTATAAGATTTTTAGTAAACTTTTAACACCCCAAGCATCCACGGTGCACTTCTCTTTGAATAACGCAATAGCTTGCGTTGTATGCAACATCGAGTTCTAGCACACCACAACCAATTAAACTAGCCATTTAAAAAGCATTTATGGATAGTAATACCCACTTTTTGAAATTTTATAAATTTCATTTTCCAAAATGGGCTTCATTTTTTGATTCAGAAAATCAATATTATCTTATGGTAAATTTTTGTTCTTTCTCTAAAAAAATTTCAATTTTTGATGGATAGTAAAAAACACTGCGTTATTGTTTAAAACTGAATTTTATTTAAATCATTATCAATTTTATATAAATTTATTTTAATGAAAAAAAGATACATAATACATATATTAGTACAATTTAATTCATTGGAATCATTTTATAATAAGATTAGATATATAATGTTTTATTAATCATTTTAACTTCTTTTACCCAACATCTAGGGACATTTGAAAATTTGCATAAAACGTAATTTTTGTAATGTCCCGATTCTGAATGCCACCCAAAGGCACCCCGTACCTAGTTGGTCACATGTCTTCAAGCACATTTACCTAATCTCCAGAGGCTGACAACTAGCAGCGAGGGCCTGAGTGTGATAGTGGGGAAATTATGCCCTCATTGGCAGAGTAACGGAGCGGAAGTAAAACAATTGGCCAAAGTGAAAGAAGGAATAATCCATAAAAAAGTAAATAGTGAAAGACTCTAAGATAACCAACTAGAGAACACACACACATATATATATATGAATGATGCATGATACATGTGTCTAGGAAAGCAGCCAAACAAATCACAATGCTGGAAGACAACATTACTAAACCCATGTCCAAAAGAAAACAAGTAAACATTTCCTCAGCATCGCACGCCAGAGCATGGTCTCATTCTCTCCATCTCCACAAAAAAACATGTACCTGAAGTAGAAGATAGCTTGACCTTATCTACACCTGCATACATATAATTTGATTGGGCCCAAAAGTATGGCCCAAACAGGGTGTGAGACTAAGTCCCACTAGGCAACCACCAAAAGATCTGTCCCTAACAATCAATGAATATATGGAAGGTAATAAGTACAGAAAGCAGTCAACAAGGAATTACTCAGCAGTGAATAATCCATATTTTCAATGGATTCAGTTTCATATATCAGGTAATATCTAATAAAAACATGTAATCACAAACAGGTAACCCTCTGGGAAGTACTCCAAACATATCCCCTCTGGTCCTACCTAGTAACACAAGAAAGAAACTAAACACAAATGGTAAACCTCAGGAATGTAAACATAGAATATCCCCTCTAGTTCTACCTAGCAATGCAAGCAACCCTCTAGGAAGTACACTCAGTCTAACCCCATTGGTTCAGTTTAAGCATTGATTCTTTATGGAAGCACTCGCCGTCAATTCCTCCTATAATATCATATCGGTAACTAAAGGCGCTCTAAGAAAGAACATACATCCATTCCTTATATGGCCTGCCTCGAGGAACTATATACACTTTGAGGAAGTACTTATGTCAATCCCCCCTATGGTCATGCATTGTTAGTAAAACAGACACTCTGGAGAATCCCTTACGACCATTCTTTCTATGTTCTACTACACAAGGTTTCCAGGGCCCTATGTAAGTCAATAATGTATAACAACGCATATGAGGAAATGTAAACCTCAAGAACTACTTGGCTAGCAGTCTACATCATAATCATGTAAGTATACGACATCCCATCCTACTATACTAGGCATGGAAGTCAAACAACATCCTAATAGGAAAACTAGAACCAATGGTCAAAACATGCAATCATGCATGGGAAAACACTTCCAAAGCATATCAATTGACACTATTAACATAAAATTAACTACTACTCAAGCATACAAGCATATCGGAAAAACAATAGGGCTGAAAGAGTAAACACGAAATACCCCATTCATGGGTATTGGTGATTCTGCACATATAACTCAAAGACTATCAACAGAAAGGAACAAACCACCTACCTCGGTGTTGGGAGATCACTATACGTGAACCTCAAGACTTGAATCGCCCCATAACACCATAGATCTACAAAAATGCCTCAAACTTTCAATTGAAGATAACACTTGAAAGAGGAAGAATCAAGATAAGATGTTCAAGAAGAAGAGAGAACTCACTGATGCGATTCCAAACCAACCGACAGAGTTCAATTCAGGGAACATATTCTCGATCGAGGGATCGGCGAAGATCCGCGCCAAACAGACACTCTTGGTCGAGTTCGGTGGAGAAGAAGGTGTTTATATCGATAAGACATGACCACGATCCATTTAATGAAATAAAATAAAATACATGGCATGTACAATATAAGTACACAACGTGTACTTACCGTATCTGTACACAACTTTAGGTAGACTCTCGGTCACCACCACATGGTCGTGTGCATGGCCACTACATGACCAAAACATAGTTACCCGCGGTAACTGGGTACATGACGTGTACTAAGAAAGTACATGCTGTATACTTCTAAAATTTCCATAAATTCCTCTTTTTTCCCAAAAAACACAAGATAAAGGGAAAACATACCTAAAAACAAGATTTAGTTTCTTACAAACATCCCCCGTTAAGGATATTTGTCCCTGAATTTCCCTATCAAGGTGGGGTATAAGAATAATCCTCAAACAAACCTAGCCATTGTGATCGTACATCGGCCTCCTTCTCCTTGGTCTTGTCTTATACCCGCCCGTGATTCCATAGCACTCATACTAGAGGAACAGAACGGTCATAGAGAACCATCGTAATGTGATCAACAATACCAATAATTATTTCAATGAATACTACTACTAACTCAAGATCGTGGGTAACAATGTTATGATCATGTGGTGTCAACTAATGTGAACTATAAGTAGTCATTGCCTACCTCTACCTTAAAAAATAACCAATTTTAGTCCATGATGCATCACAAAACACTATTTACTAGACACCCACCTCTAGAAATATCATGATGGGAGAAATCTACAATATCTTCTTCAAATCCTTGAAGGAAATCTGGCACTTCAATGTCTACAGAAAAGGATAACCCTTTCAGGTTAAAGATATCAAGGGATATGATATCCTAGTGAAATGAAGAATAAATATTTGGTGGTAGGCTTATATTAGATGGAATATTTGCACCTCCATCACAATATTGGGTGGCTCCAAAGATAATTCTACATCGACTTTTTCCAAGATTACTCACACATCATCCGCTGAGATAACATGTCCTAAAAAGTGGACCTCATAAATCCCAAACTCACACTTTGAGAAAAACCCATTAATATGATTGTCTCAAAGTATTTCTAGAGTATGTTTCAACAAGGTAGATCAATAAATATGTATATATCTTGGTAGGGAGGTAAGCCCAAAACATTCTTAGAAATGAAACCCGCATAATCCATACTAATGTAGGGAACTAAAAACTCATACCACCCATTACACAAATGGTCATGATATCCAAATGATGACTAATAAACTGCACACTTTTATGAATGTTCCTATAATATAATAAATGTGTTTCATTTTCACCATAAAAACCTCATCACATTATTATGGACACACCAGATCCTGCAATTTGAACATTCTATTCAGGTATGATCTGTAGATAACCAGTCCATATCTAAAATGATGTCATAAGGCCTCATCGTCATGGAAATGAAATCCAAAATTAAACTATCACCTCTTAGAGTTAAGTAACACTATTGGTAGAAGTGTGTGATCACTGAGTCACCCCTATAAGAGTCTCCAAGCGCATGGGTCGAGCCAAGGGACCCACCAAATTATCTATGTCTCAAACCAGATATGTTGAAATAAAGTAATGACTCACATATATGTCAATTATTAATCAATATAATGTATGAAAGACATATATTGTAGATTTTTTCTTTCATGGATCCACCGAGTCATAAGCCTCGACCACATCCAGCTTCCATCACCCATGTACCCCAGCTCGCTGAGCCTAGTGTGGACTAAATGGTAGTGGTTATGGTATCATGTCAAAATGTATTCCACCTCTATATTCTCTCCGATGTCCTTTGACATGTCCTCCACCACACGAACCTACCTAATCCTATCATTGGCTCTACCTAGGAGGCACATCCACTATCTCTCTATTTTCTATGAAAAATGTTATAAAACGCTTCATGAGATTTCCATGACCTTCATATGAGTATCACTACACCTACCTGGGATGAGTAGATCCATCATGTGATCCATAAACCCAAGAGACCATTTCAATTTATCACCTCTTATGATTTCTTACATGTCTATTTCTATCATTCTTAAGTTGACTCCCTACCGTTGATCTCTCAACTCTTGCCTGCCCACTAACGGAAATAACTATCTACTTATTCTTATCCATGACACTCTGATCTACCAATGAATTTTCATGAACCCCTGAATAAGTATAAATTCATAGTTGTATCATGATAGATCATATGACTTTTCATTTTCCTCTCTCAAAGGTTTGATATCAAAATAACTAATCACACACCATATCCACTGATTATCAAAAGTGGTTGATGAACCTCAATGAATACTATACCATGTTCGCATTACCTGAATGATGTTTTAGAAGCTCTGTGATGCACAAAACCATTAACATATCTATTGAAAACTCCTCTATGAAATGGATCATGAAATCATATCATGTAATATTCACTTCATCATACAACTGGGTTACTAAACCCCACTGCCATCCTATAGAGCCATGGAGAAGGATTTCTACCAAAACCACCATGTGAACTTTTGGTGTCATAAAACGATGGAAAACTCATGTAACCACCTCAATCCATTACTCATCCACTTATGGGATGGTCCTTTCTCAGTATACGAGGGGTCTCTATCCCTGAAACTCATTATGTGCACCAATCCTGTACACTTCATCCCACTAGAAATATAGGAACCATATGCTACTTGATATGTGGTGTTATAAATACTACACCGCATAGAGGTTACAGCTCTAGAATAGTTACCTATATTGATGAGTCATCACTAAAGGGATCATCCCTCTGACCCTAATTCTAAATCAGATCAAGAAAACGTCTTGGTGACATCTGAAAATAGACAACTTTTACCACTGTAAAGGATTATATCTAGAGAGATTAATCATGATGGACATGGAAACCATAACCCATTCTTATATGATGTATTTACTAATGAATTTTTCATGAAACTAGTGTCATAATTTACTAAGTTGAAGGTAGTGGATCGTAGTATTGGTGTATGGATACATTAGCTACCACACTAGAATTGGACCCTCTATCCAGAAAGAGGAACTCAAAAAGAATATAAATATTTCTCAAAACGAATCTCATAGACATCCATATTAAGGTAGAATAGACTGATCTGATACTATTATGTCACTACCCTTCCCTATGGGACCCATTCCACGACTACCCCACGCTTTCCCACAATAGTTCTGGGGATGGAGACTATCACCAAGTAGGAATATCACTCACATTGGAGGCCTTATCCTTATGTACCTGTACACACACAAATATCTAATACCATACAATGTTGAAATGTAATACAACTGTTATACCATTAATGAATAATTATAAATCACGCCCTCGAGGTATGAAAACATGAAATAGAATGAAAAATGAAAAAAATACAATCCCACTAAAATGACATTGAAATCATTTCCAACCTGATATTATAGATTGGAACTACTGTCAACATAATCGTAGGAATACGACACAGTATGATCATCTCACTAATATTTTCCTAGTTCTGGTCACTATAGGAATTCTTCAAAAGGTCAATTATCAACATAATACATGACACATGTGGGAAAATCCCATGAAGGGGTGACTATAGATATAACATGTAGGACACCCTAAAATTACTAAGAATATAAAATCAATAATAATTGTCTGATCATCATAGGTATAAGTCTACAAGACTTGTAACATGAATATTGAGATGTACTAAAAAAATACACAAAGTGTCAATGTAATGTCACAACTATTATTTCAATATAATAATCTTTCTCTATGGTCCCAGAAAGTTCTCTCATGAGTATACACTCTTTATGATTGAGATTGAACCAATGGATCTCATTTAAGATGTCATGATCATTGGGTCTCTCCAGAATATGTACATATAGGTAGTATAAAGATATGATACACATATGGGGATCACACCAAAGAACAATGGTAATACAAAAAAACTCAATGTGTAAAAACCCACTATGTAGTGGATTTATACCCATTTTTTGTTGGTCACAATGAGAAAATGATGTCCACCTAGAGAAATGATGATGATATAGGAGCTCACAAAAGTCCTCATGGATGGATTCCAATAACTCTATCCATGACACGAGTACCTTTGAATGCATCACTATCCTATGTATAAGAAAAAATTCCACACTAACCCTCCTCAAATGGATCATGGGAAAAAACCAAAAAAAATATTGTCCATTTTGTATTAGATAATTTCAATAATCCATCTGGAAGGGGGTACATGGTGTGTACTAGTAGTACAAGGAATTTCTGATCATCGCTGGGTCATGATCATGAATAATGGCTAATTGTTATTTCCATTCCTTAGTGTATATCATGTTCGAGCACATGTACCTATTACCGTGTATATGTACCTCTAGCCGTGTCCATGCTTGAGTACATAGAGTGTCCAAGCCAATGTACTCATAGAAATGTATATGTACTTTCCAAGGAACATGCTAATCCACCAGGTAAGCATCACAAACCGTGTGACAGTTGTTACCCCCCATGTCGTAATTATCTTCTATACAAAATTGTAGCACTTCATAGGGGGGCCATATGGTGCGTGATACCGTATTATATGACATGTGAATCAACATTTTCTATAATTCTAGACTGTTCCACAACATTGTTCTTTTTTCCACCGACCTTCTATATAGTCATGAATCACATCGAGAAGTACGGATCATCTATGGTAAGTCATCTCCATCCATTCTCAATGAAATATATCCCCCAAAACAAAAGAGAAAACGATCTTTTTTTCCTCATCAACATCACACACACACACCTTGAACTAGGGATCTCAAATCCACGCACAATCCATCGACGCCATCATATCAACTTGATCATATGGTATATCCAAACCTATATATCAAATTTCATTTTATTTTGAAATAAAACAATTGTACTACCATTTATTAGTAGGTATTTTTATGAACAATATGTCAAAAAAAATATTGGTGATGAATGAATGAAGAATGGTAGTCGAAAACCAAGAATCATATAAGAGAAGGACAAACCTTTTCCCTGTTCATGTTAAAGTCGATCCATTTTTATTAGAATGAATAATGTAGATCCGTAAAAAATAAATAATTCTCAATATAATCCCCACAAATAGTCACATACCCACAATAAGAGTGAACCATGAATCAAAACGTTGGACGATTGATTCTTGGTTGTCATAGAAATAAACAAACATGGAAATAATCCAAATAAAGAAACCCTACCTTGATTCGGATCAATCGATAGAAAAATATTGTTCTTTTCATTTTCATTATAAAGATCCTTGTGTTCCATTCCACATCGATCTTCAATCCTTGATCCATTCATCATTCACCCATATAGGTTCCTCTACTAACCTCTCACAAATATACAGGGTAATATAGCTAATCATAATATTTTTAAATAGAGGGTTATTTATATACAAAAACATGGTTAGGGAAGTTAATTAAATAATTTAATTTATATAAATAATTTATGTAAATGTCCTCCCATAATGATGCCCAACCCAAACAACCTACATGTTCTAATGTTATATTGAACCTTTTGTAAAACTCGTGGTATGATCATAATAGAAGACTCATATTTATGATATATGACTATATTTAGAAGTTACAGAACTTTTTCAGGAAAACCACACATTCATTATTAATATTATATGTATTATATTTAAAATAAATTAACTTCGGCCACATTGGGCCATCCAATCTCATGCCATATCACTTCTTAGCTCCAAAAATAATCTATAAAATACTCTAAAAACAATACATGGAAAATTTGGAGTCATTAAATTATACATGTAATATAATTTTTATTTTTGAAGCTGAAATTATTATTTACAATTTTTAAATTCTATTCATTAAAAAATTAATGTGACACTTCTTGTGTATTTGTAGACAATCACCTCCTTGAAGAGATGTAAATAAATATTTATCCTTATATTACATGGATTATTTTCATTGTGTATGTAATAGATAAATATGATATTTTGACCTGATTAATATTTTTGATTTGATTAAACCATGACCAATGCGAAAGGGATGAATCCCTCAAACTCAAATATTAATGTAATACATAATATTTATCACCCAAATTTTTTATTTAATGATGAATTTCCAATTAACAGGTTTGTAGAAATTATAAATAAATTTTAGAAATTAATATATTTATGAATATGGGCCTTTTAATATCTCATGTGTTTAAAACAATACTATGTTCAATAACATATGAGATACACAACATCGTGCCATAACGAAAAATAAAATATTATTATTTATATTTTAAAATTATTACCAAGATGTTAAATTAGAGGGTGCGAATTGGAAAAAATAAACAATGAGATACACTACTGTTCTAATCAATACAAATATATTGATTAAATATTATTAAATAAATAAATGATTTTTAGTAAACGTGTAACACTCCAAGCTTCCACGGTACACTTCTCTTGGAATAATGCAATATCTTGCGTTGTACGCATCATCGGGTTCTAGCACACCTCGATCAATTAAACTAGCCATTTAAAAAGCAGTTATGAATAGTAATACCCACTTTTTGAAATATTATAAATTTCATTTTTCAAAATGGAATTAATTTTTTTATTAATAATATCAATATTATCTTAGGGTAATTTTTGTTATTTATCAAAAAAAATTCAATTTTTGATGAATAATAAAAAACACTACGTTTTTGTTTAAAACTAAATTTTATTTAAATAAGTATCATTTTTTATAAATTTATTTTAAAGAAAAAAAGATACATAATACATATATTATTCCAATTTAATTAATTGGATTCATTTTATAGTAATATTAGATATATAATATTTTATTGATCTTTTTAACGCCTTTTACCCACCATCTAGGCACATTTGAAAATTTGCATAAAATGTAATTTTTGTAACGTCCTGATTACAGAAGCCACCCAAAGGCACCCCATACCTAGTTGGTAACATGTCCTCAAGAAAATTTCCCTAAATTCCATAGGCTACCGACTAGCAGTGAGGGCCTTGGGTGTGATAGTGGGGAAATAATGCCCTCATTGTCAGAGTAACAGAGCGTAAGTAAAACAATTGGCCAAAGCGGAAGCAGGAATAATCCATATTAAGTAAATAGTGGAAGACATTATGATAATAAACTAGAGAACACACACACACATACACAGATATATAATATATATATGACTGATCCATGATACATATGTATAGGAATGAAGCCAAACAAATCACAATGCTGGAATACAACAGTACTAAACCCATGTACAAAAGAAAACAAGTAAACAACTCCTCATCATCGCATGCCATAGCATGGTCCCATGCTCTATATATCCACAACAAATCAAGTACCTTAAGTATAATAGATCTTTACCTTATCTACACCTACATCCATATAATTTGATTGGGCCCAAAAGCATGGCCCAAATAGGGTGTGAGACTAAATCCCACTCGGCAACCACCACAGGATCTCTGACTAATAGTCAGTGAATATATGGCAGGTAAGAAGTACAGAAAGCAGTCAACAAGGAATTACTCAGCAGTGAACAATCCATATCTTCAATGCATTCAGTTTCATATATCAGGTAATAATTAATCAAAATAGGAAATCACACACAGGTAACCCTCTGGGAAGTACTCAAAACCAATACCCTCTGGTCCTACCTAGCAAAAAAAGCAAGCAACTAAACACAAATGGTAGCCTGTAGGAAAGTAATCATATCCTATCCCCTCTACTTCTACCTAGAAACCCATGTAACCCTCTGGGCAATACACTCAGTCTAACCCCTCTGGTTCAGCTTAAGCATAGACTCTTTATGGAATCACTCGCTGTCAATTCCTCATATAGTATCATATCGGTAACGAAAGGCGCTCTAAGAAAGAACTTATGTCACATTCCCTATATGTCCTACGTCGAGGAACTATAGACACTCTGAGGAAGCACATACGTCAATTACCCCTATGGTCACACATTTTAGTAAAACCGACACTCTGGAGATTCCCTTACGTCCATTCTTTATATGTTCTACTACACCAAGTTTTCAGGGCCCTATGTAAGTCAATAATGTATAACAATGCATATCGGGAAATGTAAACCTTGACAACTACTTGGAAAGAAGTCTACAAAATAAGCATGTAAGGATACAACACCCCATCCTACAATGGTTGGCATGGAAGGCAAACAACATCCTAATAGGAAAACTAGAACCAACGGTCAAAACAAGAAATCATGCATGGGAAAAAACTTCCAAAGAATATCAATTGACACTATTCACATACAATTAACCACTACTCAAGAATACTAGAAAATAAGAGAAATAATAGGGCTGAAACAGTAGACACGCAATACCCCATTCATGGGTATTGGTGATTCTGCACATTTAACTCAAAGAAAATAAACAAAAAGGGACAAACCACCTACCTCGGTGTTGGGAGATCACTATATGTGAACCTCAAGCCTTGAATATCCCCAGAACATTGTTGATCTACAAAAACGTCTCATATGTTCAATTGAAGATAACTATTGAAAGAGGAAGAATCAAGAGAAGGTGTTCAAGATTAAGGGAGAACTCACTGATGCGATTCCAACCCATCCAACAGAGTTTGATTCGGGGAAATTATGCTCGATTGAGGGCTTGGAGAATATCCGAGCCGTACAGACACTCTTGGTCGAGTTCAGTAGAGAAGAAGGCGTTTCTATCAATAAAATGCGACCACGATCCATTTAATGAAAAAGAGAAAATACATGGCATGTACATTGGAAGTACACGACTTGTACTTTCCATTTTTGTACTCAGCTTTAGGAGGCATCCAGGTCACCCCCACAAGGTTGTGTGCATGGCCGCTACATGACCAACACATAGTTACCCACGGTAACTGTGTACACGACGTGTACTAAGAAAGTACATGGTGTATACTTTGAAAATTTCTATAAATTATTCTTTTTCCCAAAAAAACAAATGAAAAAGGGAAAACATACCTAAAAATAAGATTTGGGTTCTTAAAAACGTCCGCCGTTAATGAAATTTGTCCCTGAATTTCCCTAGAAATGTGGCGTAGAAGAAGAATCCTCAAACAAATCTAGCCACTATGATCGTACATCGGCCTCCCTCTCCTTGGTCTTGTCTTATACTCGCCCGTGATTCCATATCACTCGTACTTGAGGAATAGAACGATCATAAAGAACCATCTTACTGTGATCAAAAATACCGATAGGATGCTCCTCAAACGAGGAATCCACCTTTAACTCAACCTCCTCGGGTTGAAAAACATTAAATGGGTCTGGGAAGTAACGTCTAAGCTGAGAAACGTAGAAAACATCGTGCATAGCCAGGTACCTTTGAGTTAACTGCTACCGATAGTCAACTGGACCAACTCACTCCAACATCTTAAACGGCCCGACGTACCTCGACGAAAGCATACCCTGTCTCATAATCCTCTTTTTTACCAACCTCAGTGTGACCAACATGAAAACATGATCCTCGACCTCAAACTCCAATGGTCATCTCTACTGATCAGCATAAGACTTCTGTCAAGACTGGGTAGTATCCATCCTCTTCCAAATCAACTCAATCTACTATGTGGTCTTCTGTACAAGATGAGGTCCCAACAAAACTACCTCTCCTACCTCCATCGAACATAAGGGTTATCAGCATGGCCTACCGTACAAAGTCTCATAAGGTTCCATTTGAATAGTTTCATAAAAACTATTGTTGTTGGAAAACTCCACAAGAGGTATGTGATTCTCCCAAGAACCTCCAAAATCTTGGATGCATGCTCGAAGCATGTCCTCAAGAACCTAAATTGTATGCTCGGACTGGCCATCTGCCTTGGGGTGGTAAGCTATACTCAAAAGTACCCATGTACCCAAAGCCTTCTGAAGCCCCTTCCAGACCCGATAAGTAAAACGTGCATCCATGTATGAAATGATGGACTTTGGAACTCCATCTAGATGTACAATATCTCAGATGTACAAACATCACAACTCATCAAAACTAAAGGTCTCCTTGATCGGCCAGAAGTGAGAAACCTTCATGATTCTGTCAATGAAAACCCAAACCGCATCGTTCCCTCGAGGCGACCTCAGTAAACCTGTCACGAAATCCATCGGAACATCATTCCACTTCCACTCAAGAATGGGTAACTGATGTAAAAGCCCTGCTGTTCGCTGATGAACTGCTTTCACCTGCTGACAGGTGGAACACGTCATTACAAAACCATCAACATCTCTCTTCATACCTGGAAACCAATACTGAAAATGTAGATCACGATACATCTTGGTGACACCATGATGAACTGCCCAAAATAAGGAATGGACGTCCAACATCAACTCCTTGAATATGTAGGCTGAGAGTCACATGTTCCATTGGAAATGAAAAATCTCATCCTTGACTATGGTCCATCCAGGAATAGGGTCCTCTCTTGACACGATTTCCCGTAAGACTAGACCTTTAGAATCTGATAGTCGCCTCATTCATACTCGATCAAGTAGAGTAGAGGTAACCGCTATAGATGAAAGAAAAGTCTACCCCAGTCTGTCATGCACAACTAAATTCATCTCAGAGAACAGAACCATAAGATGCCACTCACTGCTGGCCTCCTGAACTGCATGTATCTGAGTCCTCCTACTCAACGCATCAGCCACTGCTTTGCCTTTCCCATTCATATTGGAAAGCTCAAATTCGAAAGACTGAAATTACTCTACCCACCTTCGCTGTCTCAAATATAGATCACAATCAGTGAATATGTACTTGAGAATAATGTGGCCAGTAAAAACCACAAAATACTCTTTGTGATGATAATGTCTTCAACAACATAAGGCATGAACCACTGCATCCATCTCGAGATCATGAATTGGTAATTCCTCTCATGTGGCCACAACTATCGAGACCCGTACACAACGACTCCTTCTCCCTGCTTAAGCACATCTCCTATCCTAATACCTGAAGCATCACAGTAAACAGTATAGCTCTTTGTTGGATTTTACAATACTAGTATCAGTGCTGAGGTCAACATCCTTTTCATATCCTAAAAGGCTAACTCAGAAGAATCTAACCAAAAGAACATTGAAACCTTCTTATTCAGACACATCAATGGTGCAACTAATCGTGAAAAGTATTGTATGAAGCGTATGTAGTAACTAGACATCCCTACAAATCATTGTACCTCAAAGACATTATTCAGATAATCTAAGGAAACTACTGCTCTCACTTTCCCTGGGTCTACTGATACTTCTGTCTCTGAGATGACATGACCCAAGAAGTTAATCTGGTCCATCCAAAGGTGTCATTTTGATATCATAGCATATAATCGATGCTCCATCAGTGTACTCAAAATGATCTCAAGATTTGTGGAATGGTCGTGTCGAGTGTTAGTACACCAACAAATCATCCACAAAACCACCACTAAATAATCCAAGTATGGATGGAACAATCGATTCATCAGTGCCATAAAAACCATCATTGCATTAGTGAGATGGAACGTCATAACCATATACTTATATAGAATATAACCTTTCTGAAAGTCTGTAAGAGGAATATCTGATGGCCAAATGTAAAATTGATGATAACTGAATATCAAGTCAATATTCTAGAACACCAGGGTTCCTCGATGATGTTCAAATAGATCATATATCCTTGGCAAGGGATATCAGTTCTTGAATATCAACTGGTTCAACCTATGAGAATCCATAGAAGGCCGGAGGGTACCGTCTACCTTATTTGAAAACAGGATAGGGGAACCCCAGGGGGAAGTACTGGGTTAGATGAAACCATTTTCCTACAACTCCTCCAACTTCTTCTTGATCTCTTGAAACTTTGGTGTAGCTATCCTGTAAGGAAGAATGGACACCGATTCCACTATTGAGACAAGCTCAAAATAAAAGTCTACCTCTCGCTCGGGAGGAAAACCTAAAAAGTACTCTGGAAAGACGTACATTAAAAGATCCACCATTGGAAGAAAGTCTATCTGCGAAGTCCCCTGGTCATCCTGATAAAGATTAGAAATCTGGGCTGTAACACCTATCAACCCATGATGCTCGGGTCCTTCTCTACTAGCATGGACAACCCATTCTCCCTTATGAAGAAACGATCTGCCCTATGGTGATGTGAAACTCATCCTACAATGATAGAATTCGAAAAATACTTGGACGGAAACAAATCAATTCATTCCGAGAATGAGATCATATCCTATCATCTCTAAGACATAGTGGTCCCATAAGAAGTGACACCCACCATCCTTAAGGGGGTACTCATTGCACTGACATACAATAGCCCTTCTAGTCCCCAATAAAGTATCTAGTGTCAAGATATCTGTAGAAGAAAAGATACAGATCCCAATGCTCTTCAAAACAGCAATATATATAAATCTCCCCTGTATCGAAAATAGAATAATAAAAAAATGTGGCTAATAAGATCGTACCTCACACTGTAGAGGTTACGGGATCTTATGCTTGTTGGGTCTGATCCACTTTAAAAGTCTGGAATGCACCATGGCCCTGTGACCCTATCTCGCCACCCTGAGCTGATCCACACTATTGTCGATGAAAATCGAGGGACCGTCTACCATGACCATGATCTCCACCTCGGCCTGAACGAACGGAACGACTCCAGTTCCCAGACTGGTGAGAAACTGGTGGTGATGCTCCTGAACGAGGAGTCCTAGAAGAACCCTGGTCACCAGCTACTGGTGAGAAGATCTAATAGAAGCCCTGAATATGACCCATCTTTCCACAATATCGGCATTCCACTGGGCCTCTATGGCACTGTGGCCTATTATTCCCACTCTTCCCACACTAGTAGCATACCACCTGGCTACCAGAAGATGTCTTTCACCTGCTCGAATCACCACGCGAAGACTCCCTGCGGCGCTTCCTGCTATCTATAGGAGGGATACTAACTTCAGATACTGAGAATCCTTGGCTCAAAACTCTATAATATTTAGATTGCGCTCCATGATATGTACATGTTTAATGATAGAAGTGATGAATGTGTACCAGAAGATGTTCACCTACGAGCAGATGTCCTGTCTGAGACCATCCAACACATCCTTGCTAGGAACAACCCATCTCTCCCAAGGATGTGTGTAAATAACTGAAGCTCAATGAAGTGATAAGAATACTCCATAAATGAAATAGCACCCTCCTATATAATCATGAACTCTTGAGCTCGATCGGATCTCAAGGTCTTAGGAGAGAAGTATTCAAAGAAGATGTGCTGAAACACATCCCATGACATGACCTGCTGGCGTCCAACCTACGAGATCACATCCCACCACATCTTGGAAGAGTACCAAATCATATGCGTAGAGAGATCGACCCTCCTCTCTAGAGGCATCTCCAGATGCTCGAAATCATCATCATGGATTCTAGCTCTGACTTTATATCCTGGGGTCCCCCATCCCCTAAAAAAGTGGGAGGATGTGGTTGTTGAAAGACCCGTGTCAAATTTGCCATTGATGGGGGAGGAGGCAACACTCCCTGGAAGGTCTGCATAATCCACCGAAATACCTTCCAAAACTGTGCATCAACACCTGTATCAGGTACAACTGCCAGTACCAAGACTGGCATAGCAGGAGGATCTGCCAGATGTCCCTAATCAGCCATATCTGGCATCTGATCACTGCCTTGTAACTAGAGAACAATCGGAGGACGTCTTGGATGTAAGGTTAAACACACACCTTAGATCAATATTATCAAAGATTGATAACCAAATGTATAATAAGGGAATAGAAGAAAGAAAGCATTCATGTTTTTCTGAACATGACAACATGGCGTGTACATCCCCTACACAACAAGATACCATAAGGTAATCACATGGGTGTGTACTCTTGCCAAAACTGGTCGTGTAACACCCCAAACCCACGGTGTGTTATCCCAACACATGACATGTACATGAATCCTCTTCCCCTTCTCGGCCCCCTTACACCCATAAGACACACAATTCTCCTTGAAGAAGACCACACGACGTGTCCGTGACATACACTACATGTACTAAACAAGATTCACCGACCCGTCTTGTTAGTGACACAACCAAATACACGGATCACACTACACCGTGTGATCTAGATGGACACGATGTGTACTAGGAAGATTTTTCAGACCTCTGTTGTTCGTTACACGGCTGGGTATTCGGGTTACTCTACATAGTGTGTTCCAGACAGACAAGATGTGTATTAGGAAGGACTCAACAGACCTGTGTTGTTAGTCACATGGTTCTACAATAGGGCAGGTACATTTGGTACATGACATGTCCTACCAATGATACCAAACACCGTGTCCCAGCCCATACAGTCTGATACATGGTTAGAGATTACATGATGTGTACATACGGTACACGATGTGTACTTAAGAAAACAGTTTCTTCACAGACATAAGAACACAAGGTGTGTATTCAAAAATACACGGCGTGTATTCTAGGTTTCTCTAGATATTAAGCCACAAAAACTACATCAAAGCCCAGAATAATATGGAAACGAACATTAAAAGTGCCAAATTTCGAATAGTGGGGGCCCATACTCTCAGAGAATCAAATATTGACATCTTATAAAAGTTATAAACAATGTAAACAAGTCAATGATCCACCAAATTCTGATTCATGAAGTCCTGCAACACCTCAAGAACCAAAGTTTGGAATTCATTAAATAAAAATTGTACACAAATCAATATAATTTGAAACAACATGTATTCTATCAAGAATCTATCACAACAGTATGAATATCATAGCAAAAAATCTATCACACAAACAAGAAATCGCTAATTCACCCTAAATGGCATCGAAGGAATGTATGACATGTTATTTCTAGAAAGTGCCTATATTATGCATGAGATTGAATACCCTCATCTCATCGGGTTTCAATAGAAATATATCCTCAATAACATCAACAATAACAACACAATGCATGTGAATCACCCAATAGTGAAATCAAATCAACTGTAAAATTGAAAAACCAAAAAATTGAAAGTACGAGGTAAATTGGATTTTCCATGTACACGAGTTAGCTACTCCCAGGAAAAACTTACTAACAAGTACCTATTCCTTACTATCCCAACCTATAGTCTCAAATGGTAATTTAAGAAGAAAAATTTCATCTAATATCACATTGTAACGTCCCGGTTTCAGAAGCCACCCAGAGGTGCCCCATAACCGGTTGATCACATGGCCTCAAGCACATTTCCCCGAACGCCAGAGTATTTAAACTAGCAATGAAGACCTTGGGTATGATAGTGGGAAAAATATTCCCTCATTGGAAGAGTAACAGAGTGGAATTAAAACAAATTAAAAAAGCGGAAGCATGAATAATTCATACAAAAGTAAACAGCAGAAGACAAGAGGATAATAAATTGGATCCTGCACATATATATGAATGATTCATGATACATATGTCTAGGAAAGCATCCAAACAAATCACAATGCTAGAATAAAATAGTACTAAACCCAAGTAATAAAGAAAAAAAGTAAACAACTACTCAGAATCTCAATCCATAGCTTGGTCCCATGCTCTCTAGCTCCACAGAAAATCATGTACCTGAAGTAGAAGGAATTTTCCCTTATCTATACCTGCATCCATATAATCTGTTTGGGCCCAAAAGCATGGCCAAAACAGGGTGTGAGACTAAATACCAGTAGAAAACCACTACATGATTTGTGCCTAATATTTAGTGAATATATTACAGGTAATAAGTATAGAATGCAGTAAACAAGGAAGTACTCAGTACTGAAAAAATCATATTTTCAATGCATTCAATTTTATATATTATGATACAGCTAATCGAAAAAGGTAATAAAAAAATGGTAACCCTCTGGGAAGTACTCACAGCCTATCCCCGGTGGTCCTACCTAGCAAGAATAGAAAGTAGCTAAACACAAAAGGATACCCCCCCTGGGAAGTACTCAAAGCCTATCCCCTCTAGTCATACATAGAAACACAAGAAACCCTCTCAGAAGTACACTCAGTCTAACCCCTCTGGTTTAGCTTAAGCATAAAATCTCTGAGGAAGCACTCGCCGTCAATTCCTCCTATATTATTGTATCGGTAACTAAAGGCGCAATAGGGATGCACTTACGTCAAATTACCTCTATGGCCCATGTAGAGTAACTATAGACACTATGAGAAGAACATATGTCAATTCCCCCTATGGTCTCACATCGCAAGTAAAACCGACACTCTGGAGAACCCCTTACATCCATTCTCTCTATGGTCTACTACACCAGGTTCTCACGGCCCTGTGTAAATCAAGGAGGAATAGTAATGCAAGTCGACCAATGTAATCCTCAAGAACTACTTGGCTAGAAGTCTTCAACATAAGCATGTAAGGATACAACACCACATCCTACTATACTATGCATGTAAGGAAAACAACAGCCTAATATGAAAACTAGACCCAACGGTCAAAACAGGCAATCATGCATGGCAAAACATTTCCAAATCATAGAAATTTACATTATTAACATTCAATTTACCTATACTCAAGCATAAAATCATAGAAGACTACCAATAGGGATGAAATAGTAAATGCGCAATACCCCGTTCAAGGGTATTGGTGATTTTTAACAAATAACTCAATGAATTTCAACAGAAAGGAACAAACCACCTACCTCGGTGTTGAGAGATCGCTATATGTGAACCTGAAACCTTGAATCACCCTAGAACACAGTAGATATAAAAAAACGTCTCAAACATTCTACCAGAGATAACTCTAGAAAGCAGAGGAATCAGAAGAAGGTGTTCAAGAAGAAGAGAGAACTAACCTACGCGATTCCAATGCAACTGAAGAAGTTCGATTTGGGGAGCAGATGCTCGATCGAGGGCTCAATGAAGATATATTCTGTACAAATGCTATCTATCATGTTAAGTAGATGAGAAGGTGATTCTACTGATAAGACGCGACCCTGGTCCATTTAATGAAAAGAAAAATAAAATACACGACTTGTACTTTGGAAGTACACGGTGTGTACTTGCCATTTCCAGACTCCACGTTTGGTAGCCTCCAGGTCACCCCCACATGGCTGTGTTCATGTTCGCTACATGGCCAGCACAGAAATACCCATTGTAACCGAGTACATAGCATGTACTAAAAAAGTACAAGATGTGTACATTGAAAATTTCCAGAAATTCCTCTTTTTATCAAAAACACCCGAAAAGGGAAAACATACCTGAAACGAAGATCTTTGTTATTACAATTTTACCACTTTTTTGAATTGAATTTCAAAAATCCAAGACGCACAATTGACCTCAGTAAGTGAGATGTGGTTCAATATGATGAAAATAATTTTTCGTTAATTTTATCTTTTGAATTTTATTTACCATAGTTAAAATTAAATAGGGTAGTTAAAGGGAAAAATGATATTATAATTACTATAAAACATATCCAAATTCTACTGGATAAGTTTATTTCGACTATAATAAACCTTATTAATAAAAAATGATTTTTTTGATCTACATGGATTAGATTAAGATGTTTATTTTATTTTATTTGAAGAAGAGTTAAAAATGTTCAATTAATATTTTAATAGCTAATTTTTATTGAATACAGTGATACACATTATATAAATTCGACTATAAATATTCATTATAAAGATAAAAATATATCTTAAATCAAGGTATTTTATTTAATATTTTTAGACATTTAATAATTTAATTTATGTATGACATTATGATGATGTGGTAATTACCTTATTAATAAAATGTTAAAATAATTTATATTATAAATATTTAAATAAATGTAAATTGAAGCTTTTGATTCCATAAAAGGATTTTCTAGTTTAATATGAAATTTTAGGGTCATTTAAATGTATTTTTTTGGAAGTAAAAAACTCATTAGGACCTACATAAAAACCTAATACAAAATAGTGTCAAAAATAACATAAATCTATTTTTTACAAATAAAATTTTATTAAATGAAATAATACACCTAAAAATATATGGTTTAGAATAATAACATATATAATGATATATATATATATAATTAATAAACCAGTTGAGGTTATCATGGAATTTTATAGTCTGTATATTAACCATGTAATATAAAAATTCAAGAAGACATGTTAAAAGTTAAACTATTTAACTAAGAGTTAAATTTAAAATATTAGGTTAATATGGTAAAATAAACATTTCTAAAACATATTGGTTGATAATATTGAGACCCATAACCATAGTTTCTTTTAAATAAATCCATTGGGGACAATTAGAACCGAAAATGATTTTATAATAAATTAATATTTCAAAACATTTCATAAAGTGACCCTCACCTCTCTTATAAAAGTGTTCTTACCCTTATCTTTATTTAACACCTCCTAATCCATTTGAATAAGCCAACCACTTCTCAAATATCCTCCCAACTACCCTATAATCAATATAGAGGCTTTACATTGATCGAATTCCAACCTATGGTCTCCTTTTTTCAAATCAAAAGGAAGATCCCGAAGAAGAGGTAATTATTTCTTCACCTCTTCCAAAATTCTTTTCTCCTTCCACTTCCTCTTTCTTTGCTGCTTCCATATAAAAATAATAACTCCCATACATTTTACATAATAAGATTTTATAATAAATTTGGTACAACCATATTCATTATTCTATTCATCCTATGAATTACAAAGTCACCATATGTGCATATGTGTGGCTTATCGTCTCCACGTCCTGGTGTAGTTTGTTATTGAACACTTTGTTATTTGGATGGGTATAATAATGAATATAATTGATGTAAATAATAAATATAAAATGTTAATTATTATTTATATCTAATATAACATAAAATTACATACAATTTCACCATAAATATAACAATATTTTCACTCATATGTATGTACGGTTTACCATCTCCCCGACGCGATTAAATTTCATTCCCCAACATAACCATTCAAGAATATTTTTTATTTGATGATTAAAAATAATTTTTGAGAACTTAATACCATTCAGGATAGTAATAAAATAAATCATATCTAAATCAAATAAAACATACCCAACAAAACATATAAAGGAAAAAGATTCAGTTAACACACAAGAACTATGATACTACAGAAATATCATTAACAAAGAAATATTAGATGATCATATATGATATCGTATTTATGTGTGTGGTTCATGAATAATTTAATATCAATGATTTAACCATTATATTAGAGGTTAATGTACCGTCGACTAAGAAAAATTACAAGTTATAGGTTAATTTTATAATCTATATATTATCTAAGATTGTTAATATTTAAGGATCTACTAGGGATTCTTTATTTCCACATCTATGTTTCTTAATAATGCATTTCAAAACATTTTTAATATTTCTTGGACTATAGGTTAAAGTCATTTATAGACATGTTTTTATTTTTATAATTTTTTTAAAAGGAATAATTCCATTTTTTCCAAACAAGGTACTTTATGACATTTTCAACAAATTAAGGAATGAATGTTTTTTAACTTATACAGCGGGTGTGGCTATTTTCCACCATTACAACACGATAGAATCTTCCCTTAAAATATTATAATAATATTATCAAAATAATGGTTTTCATTTATAATTACATGACTTTTAAATGATTGAAAATTATAATGAGATATTTTTCTCAAGTAGTTTTGATTTCATCTATTTTATCATACGTTATTGGATTTTACGTTTGTTTGAAGTTGATTTATTATGATACAATCTTCCATGTTGTATTGAAGGTATTTGTAATATTTTTTACTATGAATGTGCTATTTTTATACAATTCATGGAATGTGTTTAAATTATTGACATTTATTATGCTAGTTTTTATACAAATGTTTATATTAAGTTTCAACCTATTCATATGAGAAATGCATTGGACATAGTAAGTGATGGGTGGGTCTCGCTACAGTACCTCGCTGCATTAGTATGTCTCAGTAGAAAAATTAGGGTCTTCGCACAAGGTCTTGACAAAAGATTTATTTTTAGTATTGGCATGAGGCCTTGACTATGTGGTTATAATGTTCGTCATTATACATTCCATTATTATGAAATAAGCTATTGATATTACATGTGATTATTAGACTAGTAAAATATCTATATGAATAAATAAAGAAAATTATTTGATTTATCTTGTCTATATTATATTGATGTTTCAGATTAAAAGTCTTGTGCTTTAGTCATATACATTGCCTTAAATGTTTATGCTTATTTATGATAGTTTCTTATTTAGTTTTATCCTTACTAAGCATCTGATATCACCCCTTTAAAATTTTTTATTTTTCCCAGGAGTGAAGAAGTATATTATGATTGACCTGTATGAATGGGCTATGGGATATGAGTGTGTTCAAATGGATCACAATGTTGATGTTTTTCAATTTAATAATCTAATGTAAAACATATTTATGTATCTATTACTTCTAAGGATACTAAACTAACTGGTCCTTCGGGAATTATCTCTTGTGATAAGCCGATGTTATGTAATAATCAACCGACTTTGGGTAACTGGGTTTTGGGCGTTACAAACATTATTTTATTGTACAAAACAACCATTTAAAAATGGTATTTATTAATTTTGTTGAGATAATGTTATAAATAATTATTGGATCTTTTAGAAATGGTATTTCATAAAAATGATATCTTTTTTGAAGTAATCATGTCAAAATTATCTTATCGTGAAATTTTGACCAATTTTTAAAAACTAATATTTTTCAATGAATAGGGAAAGAATACAATTTTTTTTGAAACTTTTATACTCATTTAATGTATTTATGATGTAAATTTCTATTTTAAATTAGTTTTAAAATATATTTATTTTCCTTTTATTTAAATTAATCTAATTATGATATCATAAATAAATTTTATACTTTTATTTAGTATAAAACCTTTAGTACTTAAAATGAAAATTTTTCTTAATAGTTATTTTCCTTTGTAGATTGCCGATTTAATTTTAGAATTAAATACTAGAAATTCTATGTATAAAATTTTAAATAATTTATTCTATATTTTTACATAGTTGGTCAAAATTTAGAAAATAGTCCCCTTTTATTTTAAAACATTTTGAATATTAACATTAGCAATTTTTCATTAGTAAGGGTAAATAGGATAATTAAAAGTTAAATATAAAATGATTTGGACTATATAATTACCCTAACATTTGAATTTATTTTATGTTATGTGACTATTTCATAAATAGTCTTAAAAAATTCAGTTATATGATATTTTTTCCATTTTATGTGATTATATCATTTATAATATTTTATGTAATGAAAAGTAAAAAATTATCTCATTTGTGTTTTTAATAACTATAATATTTTTAAATAGGGTATATCTAAAGGATATTTTCTAAATGAGTATTATTTTTAAATAAAAATGATTTATCAAAATCATTTTATTTTATTTTATTATTTATATAATAAATAATTTCCTTTAATGCTTACACAGCACTGACATTGTAGTTGTTCAATTAATGAAAAAATAAAATAAATGATATTAAAAGTATAAAATGTAATATAAATTTAAGAATTTAATATGTCCCATTAATTATAAAGAAAAAATAAATTGTTTTGGATATTTTAAAATATGTTACTTTAATTTTAGTTTATTATTAATTTTATAAATATCAATGTAAATGAGTTGTTGAAAAATTGACTTAAATTATATTTTATGAAAATAATATTTTATTATATGATATACAATTAATAAAAATCCTATCATCAAAAAATATATTAATATATGGTTGAAAATATATTCCATCGTCCAACAAAACCCCATTTTTCTATTTATGGTAACTATATTGACCCTCATGTACTAAGAAACCCTCATATCAAGATAAGTAAGAAAAGGTTTAACAGTGTTTAAAAATAAAATATAAGGGTAAACCATTGAAGAAACATGAAAAAATTTAATTTGAAGAGTATAATTAAATTAATTATAATTTCTTATAAAAATTTATACGTTTTGATCCATTTGGATATCAATAGTAAATTATATTAATTTAATATATTATGAAACTCTCAAGGTGCAACCACTGTCATATAAAATGATATTAATTGTTCTAATTTATTCACAATTCATCACCTGTTTGGTTTATCCAATATCAACTAAAATCCCATAATAAAATATATTCACATGTTCTGGAGGAATTATTGTTTTTGTAATTCAAACTTCAAATCTCCTATGGTTAAATCAACAGAGGCTTTTCGGAGAAGTGGTATAGTTCATAAATGAGCATTTTTGGTATATTTATTCTTACATCTCCATATAATATTATTAAAACATCATTATATAAGACAATCAGTATCTAACATATACTAGTATGTTGATATATTAATATAATAAACTATATCAATCACCATTTTTATCGAATTCTGAAGTAATTCATCAACCGTGCATACGATAGAGTAGTTCCTCACAGACTAATATAATTTGCCTTCCATCAGCACCAATCACAGTTTGTTTCAGTGATGGTTTTTATGTATATATATATATTATTCATTAAATATAATTATTCTTAAAATATAATATTCATATACATTCTCAGCAATAAATTCATTAAAAAAATGATATCGTCGTCTGTGCGTACGTCTGGACTACAACCTCAGTGAAGCAAATAGATTAAGTTTTCTCCGCCACATCAAATTATGATATATATAAATATATTTGAAGAATTAATAATATATTTGAGATATTAGTATCAAATTTTAATGATAAAATAACTCTTAACTTCTTTCCATAACCATCATTGAAAATTGGAAATGTTACTCATGGGCACATATTGCCTTTTATCTCCACGATTATAACACAATTCAATTTTTCCTAAAAATATATAATGTTTTTATTTAAAAATATAATTGATTTATAAAAAAGATAATTATTTTTTGATTTCTGTTCTAGATATGATAGAATAATGACTACTTTGTCCATAATCAACTAACCAATGTCATTTTCTACGTATGAACCAAATATCATCAAAACATCTAATTTCAATTTAAATTATTATTTAATTTTTTCATGACATGGTAATAAGTTAAATAAAAGTAATAATAAAAATAAAAAAGTTTCTTAATAATATATAAAATTATCACAAGTTTCTTATTTAGGAAGCTAAGTAATATACATGATTAATTAGACTTGAGTTAAGATATTTTGTCTCAATATACCTTCATTGTGCCATATTTTAGTGTTATGACCTTTATTTATTTTTTTGGGTGTATATATTCGGCAATTAACAGGATTATTGGGTCCTAAAAATCTTATATTCTAGAAGAAGAAAATTACATTAATTTGGAAAAGGAGAATAAAAAATCATAAGAGGAATTTTAAGAAATGGATTATTGATGGTGAAATCCTGAATGACAGGTTGATCCAAAAAAGTGAAAATCACTTCCCAGACTATTGCTCTGCATGGAGTAAAAAATCATCATAAAAAAACCTATGAAAAAAGTACATCACATAATGATATAGAACCACAAGCTCCTATAAACTAATGAAAAATAATTTTCCCGGCCAGATGGTGATTTCCTCCCCGATGAACAATAATCCCCCGTGAATGTAATATTTCATAGGAAGAGACACTATTGTCGGTGCCCACGAATGAAACCACATCATTGGTATGGACATACAGTGACTTCCTCACCCATGAATGTCTATAACCCATGAGTGAAATTGTTTTTAAGAATAGGGAGTATGACCGATTCCCTCAAAAGAAACCAAAATCATTTGCAAGGCCGGATGGGGATATTCACACCTAAAAACTACTCCCCCCTTGAATTGAATCATTCATGGGCCAGGGAATATTCCATGGGCACTCATAATAGAAACCATGTGACCCAATGCATATAAATGTACAAGATGGTATCAAGTACCTCAATTCCTCTATAAAATAAAACCAAGGGAAGCTGAGAATATAGAGGATGGAAAAACAAATATTGTGTGAGGAGAGCCCGAACGAGATCCCAAACATAGAGCTTTCTATTACTGGCATGTAAAAACACAAGGCATAAAATTTAGGTGGAAATATATATATAATCTATCTAACATTGAACATAAAACCCCTTTTATAGACACCCTTCTGTGGGGGCATAGATGGATAGACCCTATACGGTCCTACAACCCACATAGAAAAACACTATGCTGGCAGAACACCATCCCTCATAGAAAAGTTCTAGGAGGGATGAACATGCCCCCATAAATAAATATGATATGCGAATGAATCCTAATTCTGTGTAGTAACACACTACAAAGGAAGAACCCATGTCTATATAGAATAATGAAACATGGAGGATACCCTAACCTGAAGATCAATAAGTTATATAGAGGAAACCCAATCTTACATAAGAACATGCTATGTGGAATGTGGCCTCCTAGAGTGTTTTCTGATCCAGATCCCATCACTCCTATTTATTACCTCTCTAGACCCCATATTGGTCCCTCCACAAACTAATCTGATAATATCATGCCAAGGCCTCTTCCAATGCCACATGTTAGTTATTATCAGATCATTATGAACATTAGTGTGCCCTATCAAGTGAAAATACTCATGTTATATAGAGTCGTGTGTGTATCCTTCTCAACAAGGGAGAAAATAATAATGTTTTCAAGTATATATTCTCATGGTAATGAGGGTTCCTACCATAGAGGTGACCACATGATCCTCTCCGTCATTGGGATTGAGGGGAGTTACTGGCATTTCAATTTTTTGGGGGCGAGAGCTGGATATTCCTCTCTTCCCTAGGGTTTAGGAGTGAATCCCTCATAAATTAGATATCTATACCCTATTATGGGAGGCTCCCACTTCCTCCTATTTTACTTATCCTATGAGGTATCCATTTGGGTAACCAGATGTGACAATCCTAGATACCAAAATAAAAAATGATATATGCACATTCAAAGCCCCCACCCCTTGGGATCATCATGCATCCTCCAACTGATTAAAGATAATTGTTTGACCATCATATATACTTATTCCTATTTCTTCTAAAACCTATCATGACTCATGTGGTCTTAGAGGTTAGTGATGCTCATGAAACCACAAAATCCCAAAACATCACTGTGGTCCATCTATATAGATGTATGCCCAAACCTTTGTTCAAACAAGCCTTCTATATTGTATAAGCCTTGAAAACATTAATGGAACTTCAAAGGGTTATATTCCCAATGAATTAGAACATAAATTAGACCAATACATAGTATAATCCCAAATAAATTTTCATGTGTCTTCTTCATGGTATAATCCCCAATTAATGCTCAATAAAAACCCACATAGTTGTATGACCCAATAATATCAATTTGAACTTGCCTCCTATATGGTATAATCCCTATACCAATGAATCAACCATCAAATAGAAACATTCCCAATGGAGATAAATCTTAAATTCATCCTCATATGTGTTACTTCGAATCATGTACCCTTAAATGGAAATCCTCACAACTGTAAACGCCAACCTTACTAAACTATGTGATCTTTGATTCCCGACTAACCGGTATATGTAGGACGCTTCCATGAGGTCTCATACCAATGAAAAAATCACCCTAATGTTCTATGATCTATATTACAAGTAGGTCTTTATCAAAATTGGATACTATATACCGTCCAGGTCCCTCGGGCTAGCTCAACAGAAGTCCACACCATCATTGGTTGGGCATCTTTCTCCTGGACGTCCTTGCTATATGAAATTACACTATATGGTTTGGTCCTCATCGAAAGACCATAATATCCAATGTTTCCTATAATGTGGCATAGAAATACATGGGCTCTAATTCCCCTCATATATATACATTGGAATCCCATTCTATGGGCTCGATCCCACCATAAAAAAAAACATTTCTCTCATTGGATGGTAGCGAACTTGAGAGCACCCCATTGTATGAATTAAAACTATTGTCTTTCTAAGGAATGACCATAAGGGTGTGTTGATCCCAAAATCACATCCCCTCAATCAGTGTGAGTTCTTAAGATTAATTATAAAATTTACACGAAAAAATTCTACCTTTTTAAAGTAGGATTATAATTCTTCATGGATATGAGATCTGTTGGCCATTTCAAGATCCATAAAAAAATAGTTGGTTACTATTCAAAGATTTTTTACCTAAAGTTAGGGACTTCAGACAATTACAACCCCTAAACTCAGCCATCCTGTGATAAGAATAATTTATTGGAAATAAAATGGTAAACCTAGTGCGAATGCCTAACAAAGGTGGCTGTGTTTCCCCATGCTAGGAAACTTTTGTATTCAAAATTGAAGAAAGATAGACATCATCGTAAATAATTCATGTGGTCATGATATTTTATTTTGATGAATTTTGTTGTCTATATTAGTCACATTTATTACATGAACATTTCACCAGAACTATCTTCAATCCAATTTTATCTCAGCAGTGTTTTTTGGACATGAGCATAGAACACTGAAAAATTTGGTTCCTAAACCAAATAGAGGACTCCATCTTCCACCTAGAGCCTTCAAAAATAGGCTTCAAATGAATAGATCAGATATTACCTACAAAATAGTACTCTCCCAAAATGATATGTTTCTTGATAGGCCCTCCATCCCATAAATCATTTCTATCCATCCACCCAATGATTGTTGGTGGTCTAGAACCAGATGACCCTTAAATCAATTTCCAACCATTTTGGGAGTCTTTCCTCAATATGAGATAATGAGTTCCTTCCATACCATAGATATGATGATGAAGTTGTTACCAAAAATGTCATCCTAGTTGCACAGGGGTCCCGCAAAAAGGCCCCCCATGAAATATCATCACCATGAATGATGTATGGCTGAGTATCCTCACCACATAGAGGATCTTACCCCATAGGACCTACCCAATGTTAAATGAACCCAAATCCCAAGGGCGGATCATGGAGGGTGGCATTCTAACCAACAAGAACATGTGATCATCTTTATTCCATGGGAATATGACCAACTATTAAATATGTCGGAAACCTATGCGTAGATGTATATTTATAATCACATTCATGAACCCCACCATAAAAATATAGTGGTAACCCACAAGAAGATGAAAATTCATGATATTTCATATAAATCCTATCAACCAAATATGGAAGAAACCAACTATTGGAAAACACAATTTAGTACTAACATATGTCAACCCCCCCCCCCATGAAAATAAATTTGTGACAAACAAGAAGATGAAATTTCCTATTAATGAATATGAATCCCATCATCCAAATATTTTGGGTACCAACTATGACTAGATGCAAATTCATACTAAGGAATTTTTACCCCACCATGAAAATATGAAGACAAACCACAAGAAGATTAAAATTCTTATGGATGCATAGAAAGACCATAATCTAAATACAAGGACAACCAAATATTACCTGATGAAAATTAATTCCAATTGATATAATTCCTACCATGAAAATAGGGATGTAATTAGAGAAAGTAGTCAGTGTATCCCTATTGTATTTCAGGGTAGGATTCATACCACTTTCCTTGGACAAAAGGATTATCAAAACTTCTTGGAAGAAAATAGGGGACTGTAGCATGATCATATTATATCTTCAACTCTCGAGTGGGTGTATATTTTTGTTCCTACCAAATATGACTCTCATCTTATATTATCAAAGCTGGTGGTTAGAAAAAATCCATGTCCATATCCAACAGAATTTCAAGGATTAAATAGCTTCATCAATAATGATAATTCTTCAAGCCCACAACCCTACCTCCTTATGTGGGGTGGATAATTTACACAATATATTTTTCACATATGATAATACATGAATCCCTACTCCCATCCCAGTGGGACTTTAGTAATATCATCCAATAAATGGACAACAATATTAGACAAAAACACCCATTCCAACTAGGGGAAACCTGTCCTATTGTTGAATGCTCAAGGGAATCAATATAACCATATAATAATTTTGGAAGCATTCCAACATATCATGGTATCATTATAGGATCCAATTGATCAAGAAAACATATATGAAATTCATTACTTAAAATAAGTGGCTCTGGTCACCCTCAAGATAGCACATAAAATAAAATCACTCCAAAAGAATCTGAAAGTGTATATCAGTTTCATAACCAAACTCTACTAGAATCTTCAGTACATAAGGAAATAGAACATCTATCAATCCTGGATCAAGATCTTATTTATCCATTGAGAATTTAAGGATGTGTTATAATCATTTATGATAGTCCTCCCTAGGACATTATTACTAGAACTTTTGGTGGTTCTCACCATAGCACATACCACAAAAGTCTTCCTTTGTGGGAACAAGATGACCGATCATTAGAGTGTATCTCCTGGTGAGTATCATGTTGGAAATCCTCATGGCCAATATATAAATCTGCAAGAAGGTCCATCCCTTAATATCATTCACCATGAAGGTCCTCTCTAGGTTATGAACTATACAAATTATCCTTGTAGTTGGACAGTGAGTTGTGATGGTAGTCCTCACCATGATAGAACTCACATTGATGTTCCTCCCTATAGTAATATGTTATTTCATAAATAAATACATCCTCTTGATAAGTCAAATATAAGAAAATCATTATATCCTGAGATCCATAGAATGTTAGGGAGAGATATTAAGATACCATCTCAATGACAAGTGATATCCTTTCTCAACAAGAATACAACATGGTGAAACACACATACTTTAGGAAACCCGTTGACCATTATCATAGAAATGATACCCCTACTAGCATCTCTGCTGGAAAAAAAATTATAAAGAAGCACCAATGATGCATAAATAATGTAGATTAGTCTCTAGAAGAATAATAAAATGATATGATTCTCTTGAGATGAAAATTGGATTGTGATGACATACCCATCATGTTTTGGACCACAGACACTTCTTATAGGGACATTCATGATGGATTTTTAGATGAATGTATATATAAAATACATTTGAATATATGGGAGAATATCTACCACTAGAACGAAAAATGCTTTATTTATGATGGGTATTCATACCATGTAATAAAATATGGAGTGTTTCATTGAGGAATCCACTCGGAAGACCTTCTATCCAGAGGCGAACATGATTTGAGAAGCGAATGAATGATATTCAATCAGTATACCTGAATCTATTATATGATTTTTTACATCAAATTGTTAATTACCCTCTTCATGTTCACATATAGATATTGGGAGAGCATGTATATTATATTTATTTTCATTCCACATTTTGTAGAACCCATTGTAAATGAAATCCTATAATTTTATTATTACAAGAATTATATCAAGAAGAACCTCTACTTTATAATGATGGCACAATAAACAAGGTTGATCCATGAATATGTATAAAAAATCTTCAGTCCTAATGAGAGGATGTCATCAATAAAATCATGATCCATGAAACTAAGAACCTTCAATAGGTATCTTACGTAAGGGGTTCTGATCAACCAGCATTTATAATGTAATAAAAAAATAGGAAGTTTGAATGATGACAAGAAATTTTACCTAACTTAGCCTAAACAAGAATGTATGAGAACAAGAGAGTGGAGAAAGAGGCCTCAAGAGACACAATACTGGATCAGACCAATCCTGCAGGGATGGGGGAATTTTTGACACAATATTCCCCATTGGAACAAAAAATATGGATAGAGGAAAAAAATATAATGGGAGAAACCCTAGACTTCAGTGATAGGGGATTGGGGAGTTTTTACCTCAACCACCCCTTAATGGAAATCAGTATTTTCTTGTTTTGGGCAGATGAAAAGGTGTAAGGTCACCGTGTCTGTCTCATCAGGTGTCCCATTTCCCATTCAAAGGGAGGATTCCAACCATGTTATAGATAATCTCCCTCTGAGTAACACTTTTACAATATGGTTTAAGAAGATTCTAGATATGAAGGGAGAGGTCCAAAAAATGGTGAAACCGACCATAATATCATTCAATAGCTAGTATGACGTCTTCCAAGCATTATGAACAGATAAATTTCATGGAATTCAGCACTAAAAATGAAAAGTCAAATAATGATAATGAATAGTGTAGGGGAGATCATGGTTCCATACTGATCATGGTCCACAATGAGATATATAAAGAATGATATCATAAATATAACCATTAAATCACCTTGAATTTTGGTGCTCCCTTTATCAATCCCAAAAAACTCCTCAGAAAATCTCTAAGTAAAATAAAGGAAAGGCCACATAAAATCCTTCACATCCTTTCAATGAGGACATCCTACCTATACTTGAAGAAATATTTTATTAGCTGGAGGAATAAATGAAATATTTGTTGTAATTGTACACTATGTTTCACTGAGGTAGTGTACCTATTGAATATAATCCCCTGGTGGAGTCTCAATGTACACTTCTGATATGTTTATATAAAAAAAGGATTCATCCCATTAATTGAATCAATTATAGGGAATCGTCAAAACTCAACGCCTAGGTGACCAGCATACCTGGACTAGATTATAGATGGATTTCAGTATTTCTTTCCATTAGAAAGACAACTAGAGAACGTGCATATGAACCCTCAAAAGATGTCCCTGACAAGATATCAGCCTAAAACGATTATAAAACTATCACACTAGATCCTGGTAATTTATGCACCTATACAAGATTATATTCAAATAGACACTCGACAAGGGATTATTAACACCATCGATTCATTGGGAGCTCTATTGGATTCCATTGTTTAGCGACGTGTACCGGTGCAGCTGATGCATAGAAATTACTTAAACAAGGAGAGTGACACCATACCTCCTCCAAACATTGAGATTAATATAATTTTTATATTTATGGACTAGGGTACAATGAAGAACATCTAACACATTATCTATCCCATTGTGATGAAATGAAGGGAACTAACATGAAATAAGAATGAATGAAACTCCGATTTATCACATGAACCCTTCAATTGTTGGACATCCCATGGTACACATTTTTTTATGCTTGGACAATCATATGATGGGTAGACCTCCATCGAAAGTTCCCTTTCCAGTTTATCTCAAAACTTCAAAAGAGAACAATCATTGACTTATCAAAATGTAAACCACAAGAATATGAGAGAGTCTCAGATTTCATTTCCAGATGGATGCAGCTGACCTACAACATGAAATTACTACTTCATCAGGAGGATATAATTTCAATCAACATTGGTAATGATATTTATGAGATAAAAAATCTTCTATTTCTTGTAAAATAAAAATTTTTGTTTAATGATTTCACCAGAAAGTGGTGAATTTATAGCTTATCATGAAGGAAATCAATGATGATAGAAATCATATCCTCTTGGGGAAGTGGCATGTTTATGTATTAGATCATACCTTTCTATTTGGAAATGATATCCAAGACTCTATTATTTTCTCATTGTTTATGTTTTGAGAGGTCACTGATTTTTCTCTTTTATAGCATTGAGATAAACTATAAATTGAATATCCAATGGAGATATTCTCATCCTATGATTGCCCGAGCATGAAAACCAATATACCATATGAAGGATGGACCATGAAGTGTTTTTATGAGGAATATGTGTTACATTCAGTCTTTCATAGGGACTCTTTGCAAAACAATGTGTTGTTTTATTGTTGCAATCACAAGATATATAGTGATTCCCATATCTCCAATATCGGGTCTCTTGAAAATTATAAAAAACAATAAAATTAAAGAATTCCCACTCCCTGTGTATGGGTAAAACATTCATTGGTAGTCAGTTCAAGGACTACGTACAACATTATCCTCACCATAATGAGATACGAAGTGAAACCCATATTTTAGATCGTGGCCCTGCCTCTAGAAAGTCATAATTACCATATCCTTTATTTTTTTTACAATTTTTTGGTAAATTAATCATTTTACACCCCTTGTTCTCACACTGAGTATATATCACAAGGTATTAATAGTATTATTAGGGGATTCCACACAAGATCAAGGAATATCAATCCACATAATGGTTCCCATGGGTCTAGTAACAAGACAATAAAATTAACAATAGATATTTCTTCTTCCTGTCAGGTAATCTACATCCTTACCACATGGCATTAAACTTCATGGAGAATGTACTTGATGAATGAAATTAAAATATTGGGTAACCATAAGAACCACATATGGATTGATTCTCATTTTCATGATATAAAATGTGGTGCCTAGACCTAATGTCAAAGTCTGATAAATAGTTAAAAGAAAAAAAGTGATTTCCCCTCTCATGTCTAAAAAAATATATATATTAAGGATAACTCATTTTTGGGTTCCTCATTTATGGATCATTCAAAGAAAAAGGAATGACCACCCTACACATGAGTGAAATTTATGTATATAATTTCACACTTCATGTATAATCTTTGTCTGAAATTTTATTAACTAAAAGGACACATTCATTTATTCATTATACTATGTGCCCCAGGAAATTATGGATCTTTATAATACTAACATGGACATCTGAAATGGGGGGTAAGTGTCATATGTAAACCTTTGTTATACTATAAAAAATAATAACCAATTTGATCATCATATGTTTCCCAAAAAATGAATGTCAACAAAATGATAATTTTTCCCCAGGAGAGGCCTCTTCTATCTCCACAAGATAATGTAATTTATTTACCATCTCATTTATCGTACTTTGAGAATCCCTGATATCATGGGTTATGATTTTTTACCCCTCATGTTTGAGGCATGTTTGAAATTCCTATCCCAATAAGTCTCGTGAAAATAATCATTTATATGGAAAATATTACTATCCATATGAACTAAAACTCTAAGACCCCATGTCGTCCTTAGAAAATGACATTAAACTACACAGATAATGTTCTAGTCAAATGACCCAAAACTACATAACATCCCGAACGAAATGTGTATTATTTTATGACACTACAAGATACATTTTGGTGCATGAATAACCCATCCTTGTTCTAGTTTCAACAAGTGTAAAAAATTTACGCTCTTATGCATGTGTCAAACCAGTATGGGAACCCCATAAGAACTCTACATGGAATGATTCTAATTTTGATGGGATACATAAAAATACCAAAATCTTATATCCCAGTCCCAATGTAACAATAAATTCCCATAAAATCATACACCTGAGTTACATCATCATTGGGGGGGTCCAATATGTGCCTCACCCCATTGGTGTGATTATATACAGAATGAAATTATCCTTCCCCACAAAATAGTTTGATCAAGTCATGCGTAAAAATTACATGAACTATGTATGGATTTATTCATATTTTTGAGATATACATAGTGACTCCAAAAATTTATATATTTGGTTCAGAAGTAAAAAATGGAAAAAATATTTCCAACCTATGGGTCAGACTTGTAGAAGGGAAACAAATTTACCCATTCATGGAATATTTTGACATAAAATACTAATATATTATTTATGTAATTTCCTTTCTCAAACCAAAATCTTTGTATATGTAATTTTAAATATCAATAAGCCTTACCAACAGTCTAAAATAGAGGTTCAGTCTCCCAAGGACACTTTTTTTATAATGCATAATATTCCCCATTCGGCTCCGCATAAGTTGGCAAAAAAAATTCTCTTGTTATCCTTTAAAAAATTCATCTTTTCAATAGGATTTTACTACATATGTATACCCCCAAAGAAATTTTCATCCAATATAACTCCTCATATTTGGGAACCCTCATATTATTTTTTATGACCATTCCCCATCATACATGCGGATAATGGATAATTCTTGAATTTATTACCGTCAAATGGGTAAATTGTTTGTCTGTATAATAGATATGTGAATAAAAATCATGGACCTCAAACTTCCTAGTATATTCTCTTGTTATATTAAATTAAACTAAACCATGCTTCATCACTCCTTTATACAATCCAAATTCTTGTGGGAGTGGTTTCTTATTCTTGGTGAGTGCCTATACAGATGCGCTAGCCATTTATTAGAGATTATTACTTTGACAAGACACCAATCATGGTAATGAGAAACACAAATTTTCACAAATTAAATGAACATTATAATTGAAGGGTCAGATTCTTGAGACCACCTTTGTTTGACTATGGATAATATTCAATTTTCAGGACTGCATAAGATTCACAAAAAAGGACTCTCAACAAAAAGAAAATTTTCCCCCAAGAGATGCCTTTCCTACTACCTCCCTAATCTCTAGGAAACATCATGATGAAAACCATTCTTGTGGTTACTCTTCATGTAATTTCCCCATATCATATCTCATATTCAAAAATCACAAAACTAGGGGTCAAAAAAATCCCTACTTCATATCTGAATAATATTATGATATTCTCAAATAGTAATCCCTATTAGTGTTCTCACCCTATAATTCATAGTAAATGTTGTACACCGTAATTTTATTTGCATTATTCTACTTTGGAAGATATAAAAATAACATAAAAAGAAACAAAAAAACCTACAATGTGGAAAACCTATAATGGGAACAATTGAAAAATTTTGAGTTCTATCTTTGTAAACTCATAGATTCCATGTTTTTAGAAAGAATTGAGTTGACAAAGTATAAATAAAAAAGGAAAAAAACCTCTTTTGTTGAAAATTATCAAAGGTAATCCTATGAAAATTCCATGATACACCGACTAAACCCATTCCACGGTAGAATTATCCAGAAAATAGGGAAATAATGGAAAAGGAAGAAATCCCTGGGGTTGTTCATGTAACCCCAGAAAAAGTAAAAACTGTACTTGCTGAGTCCCCTAACTCTAGAGAAAATAATATCATTAAATTATTAGTTCAAATTTTCTATACTAGGTTGGGATTAAAATTGATATCTAGTAATGAAAATATTTATGTCATCTGAGGGGTTATATTTGAAAACAAAATTTCATTTCATGATTGATTGACATTAATGATAACATAAAAGAGTGGAATCAAAGGGGAAAAGTGTTTTCATTTATTTATTGAATGACAACAGAGGTGAATACATATCTTGGAGTATTTTCTTGATCATAATTCTAAAAATTTAGGGGCATAATATTAAAAGATTAAACTAAATTGAAGCAATTGATTACATCTCTCTTCAGACAGAAAATTGACTATTGATAGATGCGAGCCATAAAGGGACCAATCCAAATTGGTCTTTTTCCCGAATTCAATTTCAAATGTCAGGAAAGTTTTTTCAATGATGGGCCTAGTACCTTGACCCATTAGATTGATGTCTTAAAAACATGCATTGGTTGAGATTATACTAACCTTTAAACTAGATACCTGACCATTGAATTATCATTGCTCCAGTACTTGTGTGACGACTTGATCATATGTTCTTACTTCTTCAGAAACCATGTGGTGTGGCTCAGTAGTAGTATCCTATAAAGATTTTTACTGAGAATGGGAATCATTAAAGTGGTTAATGTCACATTCACATGTATCTTTGTATTATTAAGTAAATATGATATAGTGGATATGGATATGTAAGTTCCACTAATATAACCCACCCAATCCCATGCCAAAAAAATATGGCGATGCCTCACATTTGATAGCTACATTTGGATCATGATCATAGTCACTCACTACCATATGTATATAAACCATATTTTAAACCATAAGAGACATGTTTGATTAAATAAATGATTCCAATGTAAGAAAATATCCAATTCCCACCTCCATTCGAGCTTCAATAACCAGACCAATTGTCCCAACATCAATTATAGGGGTCCCAAGGTTGTTCCACTGGGACCACCTTTAGCAGGGATACCATTAGTGATGATTAAAAGACATTAATCTATTCCACCTTATGTAAAGGGGGATATATAATATGACTCTCCCATGATATTATTAGATTTTCGGGAAGTAATGTGTTCTCCCATTTAAAATTATGAAGAAAGAGTTTCATGCACCTTGTTGGGAGAGGATAAATGTTTATGTTTTATTCAGACTGCCTTCCCTTATATCCCATGAGGATTGTATTAGATGCAAATTCTAGAATAATACTTTGATGGATTGATGGGAGTATCATTAAAATGAAAAGAAAAACTCAATATAGAATTATCAAGAATTATCATCATTCGTAGCTGGTGAAGGATAACTTGGTGCAACTCCGGAATCCGTGGAAGGGGAAAAGTGGGAAACCATTTTATACATCTAGATTTTCATGATAATATATATGGTTTATAGAATTAATGAATGGTTAATCCATATATCCATGTATTTGTAATCTCATATCATAGAGAGATAATGTCAGAGAATTCATATGAAGTCCCATTACTATTATTAATCATCATTATCAAAGGTGATGGGTAATGGTTGAACATAATGTGGAAAAATCTGTCACTAGTTTGACAGTTCCATTGATTCCTAGCTGTTTGGTTAGAAAGATGGAAAAAATATGTAATATAGAGGATACAGTATAATGAGGAATGAAAGCTGTATACATATATTCATAGCATTGAAAATGTTCCACCAATCATATGTATAATAATTTGAACAGACTACATAGACTACATGGGCACACACCATCATGCATATGGCACAACAATTCAAAAATACGGGCAAGGGTGGGTACAAATATTTTGATGGGTTATTAGTCCACTAGTTAGAAAACCATCATCATGATATGGACTTTGACCCCAGTATTGGAATCATAAAATTGGAAGAGCCATCCACTCAGGTACATAGATAAAAATCCTACCAGCCTGAAATCATACGATAAATTTAGAAGGATTTTTAGCCCCAAAATCTCTGCTGACCTACTTTAATACTAGCCCATTATGAACCATGAATACCTCATGAATATTGAGTTGGATGATTTTGAGTACATAATACTATTATTCATAGTCCACTAACATACATAAAAAAATTTATCCAATCATTTAATGAAATAAGTTAGCGAGTATGGTGTGGATGAACAAGAAAGTCCTCTTCCATGGTTAGTAGGTCCCACAGTAATGAAGATACTTTCTCATAGTAATCCAATGTATTTTTTGTGGGAATAATGTATTCATACATATTTTCAATAATGGGGATTCTCACTTGCTGGAAGACAACACATAAAGTGGCCAAGATATCACCAAGAAATAGGTTGAATGTATTGGTTCTTAAACACTTGTGACATATATATATAGAAAATATCTCAGTCCATGAGTAAATAAAAAATTGATAATCCCAAATGGCCTGATATGGGCCAAAAAACTATAATGATCCACAATATTCCTTAAAATAATGGTTCACCTAGAATTATCGAGTGCATTCATTGGAAAAAATCCATACATACTACAAATACCCATTGGATAGAAAACCACAGTTTCAATAACCAAATGAGAGGAAGGAAATAGATGAATAATATTGAATGGTGGATTAAAAGGATATTTCATGTCTATATTTATTTTTCATATTCCACATAAAACCATTCATAAAAAAACATTATGTTGACCTGCAATGAAATAATCTTCCCTATAGAGGAGATGTTCACTTGGGCATGATACCATGACACCTCATGCCATGAATATGGGATATTATGATCAACCTATAGAATTATGGAATCATCTTATTGTTTGAAGTCATAAATTAGTAGTAAGTTTGACAATGGGTATGTAAGAATCTCTGGTGGATGGAGGTTCTTCAGAATACCCTCCTCTACGATGATGTGATATTAAAGAATGTCTTCGATATTATCATCGATGGAAGTGCATCTCTTGGTGAAAATAATCAAGGTGGAAGATAGATCCTTTTTATACTTGTGATATGTTCAACAAATTTATATGATATCCATTGAAAAATTGAATATAAAAGATTGGTGGAGGATGATAATCTTCCTAAAAACTATCAATTCATAAAGCACTGGATTGTGAAGTGCTAGTTCACAAAACATTGGATAGAGAATCATAAAATATCTAGGTGTTAGGATGTTAGACTCTCCACACATGAAAAAACTAGATTATATTCATCATATTCCCAATTACCATTCATGGTTTAGAGTTTCAGTTCATGGAAATGGATTTCGTAATAGATATTCCATATAGAACTTGCAGGAAGTAATAAATTTTTCATAGGGATTAATTAATTGAAAATAAAGAAAAGTAATAAAAATGATTCGTATCCCTATAAATAAGAATGTTTTCTAGTTACAAGACCACTTTTCAACTACAAATTAGTTCAAACATGATTACTTTTTTCATCAGAATAACCCCCTATATTCCTTGATCAGAACCCATTCTTATAGGGTAATTTGTTGGGTCTTGGAAACTAAACATTAAAATATAAGATAATTACATTAATTTTGAAAATGAGAAGAATATATCCTAATAATAATGAAATAAAAAGGGTAAAAGGGGTTGAATCCCCAATGGATAGGTTGTTCTCTCGAAGTTAATATTTCTTCATGAACTGTTGCTTCTCTTGGTTTTCTACCACTTCACATACAACCCAGTGAACAAATAATATCATGGGGGTGAGATGTCATTTCTATTTCTGGAAGAAGAAACCCCAATCTTATTCCAGACCAAATAGTTATTTTCTCATCTATAAATGATCTTATCCCAAGAATGAAATTTATTGCAGGATGAGACTATTTCATCAGTGCCTGTTAATGAAACCAAAATCATTTTCATGCCATTATAGTGATTCGCCCCACCCCCAAGAATAACTATACTTCATAAAATAACTAATTTTATTGATGATACAACACCATTGTCAGCTGTGTATGAAATAAAAATCATTTGTGGGGATTAATGGTGATTTCATCCACAATAAACAGATTACCCTGCAAAACAAATCGTTTATGGGTCGGGGCCTCCTCCTTGGGATCCAAAAAATAAATCCTCTTGACTAACATGAATGTATATCAATTAAAGTATATGGTACCTCCATTACTCAATAAAATAACCTTGAGGGGATCTGAGAAGGGAGATGATAAAAAAATGGGAGCACTGGAGGAGAGCCTAGATGAGAGCGAAAACTCGGAGAATTTTATTCCCAATACGTAAAAAACAACCTCATGGAATTAAGAATGAAATAATAAATTTTCTAGCCATCCATGAAAAAAAACCTTTTTTGACACCATTCCATAGGGAATAGGTAGATGGACCATTTTCATCCAAAAAACCAACATTGAAAAATGATAGGAGGGTAGAACCCATCACCATGTAGAAAAGTGATACACTGGAAGAACATGGACCATTTTAGAAACACACTACTCAGACAGAACCTAACCCCATGTACCCACATTCTAAGCCAGTAGAACCCAATTTTTCATAGAAAAATGTTATATGGATGGTGCCCTCTCCTACGTATCATAATTCTATGTAGAGTGAACCTTATCCCACATAAAAACATGTTATGAGAAATGGGGCCTCCTAGGGTGTTATGCACTGAATGACCCATTCATCCCTTTAGTCATTTAACCAAGACAAATAGTGGCCCCACCATGAACCATTATAATGAAATCATGACAAGGCCTCTTCCAAAGACACCTGACGTGGATGATCAGATCATCTGGCTCATCAGTTTTCCCTCTTGAGTCTACAAACACATGGTAGGCGGAGTCACATGTGTGACCTCTTCAATGAGGGGACCCTCCGAATGTTTTCAAGTATACATTCATGTGGTTACAAGGGAAATTCACTTATATGATCTCAAATGATCTTCAACATTATTGGGATTGAGGGGAACCACCAACCATTTCATTCGATGAGAGGTATTTCTAAACATCCCTCTATTCCTCACGGATAAGTAGGAAATCCCTCTAGGAGTAAGCCCTTAAAATTTCTTACGGGAGGAACCAATTTGTATCCTCTTCAGTTAAAACCTACACATAGCTGAATGGGTCACCAGTTGTGACTATCATGGTTTTTAAAATAAAAGAGGATATGAGAACATTCAATTCCCTCTCTCTCACTTTGGGCTATAGAATTCATCGACCAACCGATATAATTGGATACTGTGATCTTCAAATTTACTCCTTCCTCTTCTTTCTCACACCGAGAATGAGTCACATGTGATTAGTGTTTTGTGGAGATCCTAAAATCTACATGATCCCAAACCATCTCCATGGGACTTCTTTATAGAATTAATCCCAATATTCCATTAATGAGGGCCTCATATATGGAATAATCCCTAAAAACAAACCTCAACCTTTAAAGGCCCATATTTCCAATAACGTATCAACTCAATGAGCCTCCTATATGGTATGATCCACAGTATTCCCTTATGGGCTCCTATATCGTATAATCCCCAACCATGCTCAAAGGTAATCCCCACAAGTGTAAGACCTAATCCTATCCACTCAAACAAGTCTCCTATATTGTATAATTTTTGAACCCATGAATCAATCTTCATAGGGACATACTCCCAATGAATTGGAACCTTACTGAAATCTTCATAGGAGTATTCCATAATCCTTTCCAAAAAAATGTAAATCCTCATATTTTTAAGCCCTAAACACACCAAAATATATTCCATATGACTCACAACTAATTGGGATATATATAGAGCCTTCCAGAGGTCCAAATGCAACACCCAAATTGACCATAACGTTCTCTGAGCCACATTCTTGATAAGGTCACATCCACTCAGGATACTACATATCTTCGGGGTCCCTTAGGCCTCCTCGATGTAAGTCCCACACCGGAATTGACTAGGAACATTTCTCATGGACATCCTTGTGAAATGACATTAAAATGCGTGGTTTGGTACTTGTCACACAATAATGAAAGGCGTTGTGGCCTATTCTGTGGTTCTGAACAATGTGGGTTTTGATTCGTCTCATGAGGATATGTAGTAATCCAATCATATGGGTTTTGTACCATTTTAAAATTAACATATATCTCCTTGGATGAAAAAATAATCTAGAGTTCCCACCATATGGCTTAATATTGGTATCATCTTTTTGAAAATATAAGAAATATCTGATCCCTACATGAAAGGGGTACCATTGATAGAAACCTAATATGCATACAAATATACCCACCAATGGAGATCCTTTGATTCTTATAGATGATTCCAAACAAATTATTGTTCACAATGGATCATTAATGTAGTGTGATCGACACGTACATAAAGGTGAATGAACAAAATATTCCCAAACATATCATAAATTTATATGATATTCATGGATTAAGAAATTGTTTCTCCCAGGAGGGTGCGATGAGACAAACTTACCATCCTCTCGACTAATGTCAGTTATTAAGTTATGTTGGCCAATTTACCCAGTGATTATTAAATTTGGAATGTATTTCCATGATTTTTATGAATATGAAGGAGGTTGGGAATTTTAGGCTCCACGAACAATACCCATTGGAGAGAGTTCAATGATGATTTACACAAATTGAGTGATTTCGAATAATTAAAAATGATACTATAAACCATTGGGATCAATTAATATTTCATTAAAAATAGTGTAATATCTTGAATCCAACATACTTTATTGTATTTTATTTTTCTATTTCAATTTCAATATATGTGGTCTTTTTAATTTAATGTTACCATGTGATTAAAGGATTATAAACTCAGTTTCCTATAATTGGGTTATAACTCTTTTAAATTGATTTCATCATGCCAAGATTAGGCGGAAGTTGATATATATATATTATTTTATTCTAAATTTATATTTTTATTATGTGAATTTAATTTTTTACATTTAATATGTTCATTGATAAATATTTAATTTAGAGATATTACCATTGTAAGGGGTTTTCATCTCAAATTCCTTTTCCTTGGGATGTATGATTATGATATGAAACTATCTTATTTTCTGACATGTATATACTTCCATTCTGACATATTATATCATGAATATCCTTATTTATATTATATTTATAATTATATTTGAATTTATTGTTTCACGGGGCTTATGATTGATGAGTTACCAATTTGGAAAATGCATTACGTTACAATCTCTTTATTTTAAATATTTATTATAATCAAGATTTTTAGAGAAATAATATGACCATATTTTATTGAACCACATCTCATTCATATTAAAATGTTTATGAATGCTGTTTAAATTTTAAATTTTATATTCCTCCCTTAATTATTAAATAAATATTTTGATTGTCATTTTCATGTGATGCATGTCTTGTATCATTTTTTTGTTCTAGAATATTTGTCTTCCATATCAATGCATTCTAATTTTTTTTAGAAATATTATTTATTAAACATTAATCATTTAAAAAATAAATTAAAACTGGTATTGTATCAATATTTAAATTTTTTAAAAGGTATATTTATTTAATTTTTTCTATTGGTTCAATTTTGGGGACCATTACGAAATTATTGATGTTTTTATTATTTTTATTATTTATAACATGAATATAATTTCCCTCCATTATGACCAATTTTTCATTGAATATTTCTTAATAATTTTCCACTGTTATTCTCATTGGAACGTATTTTAATTATACCTTGTGAATTTTTATTTTTTTAAAAGTGATATTTAATGTGTAACAGTTTATTTTCTTCAAAAAATATTTTAATGATATTTTAAACGTATTTACATTAATCAACACCAATGAACATGGGTTGTAGTTATACTACACTAGGAATATTTTGTATTGATACCATCCCCATTCTTTCATTTTATATATTATTAATGTTTCGATGATGTTGATAGGGAACCCATTTCTTTAAAAATTGTTGATCATGTAATGAAAGGAGTAATTGATGGTTTTATGAGTTTTATAGAGAAATAAAATCTATATATATACACTAGTCATGATATGGATCATGTGAATCATTAATGATGTTCACTGGTTCTGTTACTAAACTAAGATAAGTGGTAACCATATTAACCATGGATTGGTGGTTTACTTAGCATCAAAGGGTGGGTGATAAAATTATATCTCTCTAATTCATTTGGTGAAGGGAAAAAGTAATGCAATTATGTTACTCGTAATAGATTATAGTAATATACTACAATTTTTATTCCAATTTTAACCATAATTTGTATTTTATGTGTATTCTTAAGAATTATTCTATTTGAAAGCATGAATGTTATCCCAATTTTTAGTGCGATATTATAATGATTCCACAAGTTACTTATTTGTTTTATATAACATTCCTATAGTTTATATATAAATATTATGATTTTTTTGGTAATAAATTAGATAATTTTAAAATGAATGTATTTTATACTTATTTTGATTGAAAAGATAGGGTGTATTAAGTGTTATAGGATTAATATTGACATAATAAGAATCAAAACTTTTTATTCCAATGGCTCTTTCCCTTATTAAATCTTTATGGAATGTTTCCTGAATAATGATCCATGTATTGATTAGTATGAGTACCCTTATACACTATAATTATTTAACTATTCCCTAATATTCATATAACTCTCACTAATTACATGTAAATTTAAATTCATATCTTTTCCCTTAAGGAATATTGTATATTACCCTTCTTGTGTTTCATTTTCACCCAGGTTTTGAAAAAAATGAGAAATCATTTTTTTCTAGAAAGGCTTCTTATGTGGAAAATTTTATTTGAGATGACATATATTATTATAAACTTGTATTTTATGAATCTGTGTAGTTAATTGTTTTTTCATATTCAATAAACTATAAACATAAAAGTTCATAGGTTGTGTAAATGATCCAATATTTCCTTCTAATGTTTTATGTTTTGGATGGAATTAATTGGGTCACATTTGTTGGTACTAAACCAAAAAATGTAAATTCATGTTTCCAGTCCCAGATTCAATAGTTTGGGTCTTAGTATATAATATTTCTTTTAGATATGTATAATTATTCTACAATTATTATACAAGATTTTATAGTGCGTCTTAGGAATTTCAAGACTTGAGGTAAGGGTTTTCAAATTACAATTTTCATTCATTGAGATATATTTTATTCACCACCTTATTTAATTTTTGTGGTCTATATACCAGCCTTGAATTTATTTTATAAATAATTTTATGAAATTTATGTGAATTAAAAATCCATATATGGTTATTTCCATCATAAGGTTTGGATTTAGAATTTACCATTGTTATTGGGGGTATATGTTACATTTTAACCTTTTAATTAGAGTAATTTTTGTTTTAATTTATATTACAGGATAATTTATATTGTTTATCTCTTAAAAAATCAATTTTTTTCTCAGCCATTTATTTATAGGGTTTAGATTATTATTAATATTTATATACTCTTTAGTAATAACAAACTATCAAAATAATGTTATAGTACAACTATAGGTTTTTATACAGTTTGAATGAGAATATTTACACCCTATATAAATGATGATAAGAATTTTTTAATCAATTTATTGATTTATTTTAAATTATTTATATAGAAAAATTATACTATCTTTTAATATCAATAAATTTTTTAAAAATATATTACATTCATTTTTCATACAGGTTGTGTGTGACTCTTCCAAAAAATATGAAACGTATTTAAAAAAAATACCAAATGAAAGGATTTTACACCATTATATCGAATCATTTGTTAAAAAATTTCCTTTTTATTTTTACTTAGTATTATAAATAAAATCATATTCATATTTTAGTTATTTTTTTCTCCCTTACTTTTCAAACGTTGTTTATAATGATTTCCAAATTTTTTTATCCATGTAAATATCAATTAAGAAATATTATTCTTTACTAGGGATATTATTTATTGATTCCATACACTTTGAATCCCTATATTAAATATGATTATTATGTTCTATGGATTTATTTTATAAGACCTATTCATTTCTAATTTTTTAATTATGAAATGATGAAATGATGGATGTGTTTATGTTATTATATTACACATATGTATAGTTTTCAATAGGTAAAATGAAATCCCAGAATTATATATTTCAATAATAAATATTTTATTGATTTATATTTCATGAGATAATATGTTAGGGAATGGGGATAGATTTTAATCCCTTATTGAACACTATCAACTATATTTATCAAAATAGGGAGTGAAACTAATCCACTATGGGTGTTATATATCTGTAATGATCTTAGAATGATTTGTTTATAAATAATTTATTTAATATACTTATTTTTAATTAAAATACATAGTTATTATGTTTATAATATTCTTTATGGGTTATTGTTGATTATTGTTTATTATACACTCTTATAGATCATGTTTTTTTCATCCAAAATCCCGATTCCATAAATAAATATTTACGGTCTATGACATTTTGTGGTGGAATTGATATGTTATAATATTATTCTCATACACTTATGATTACTTTATATTCACTTGTGATCATTGATTGATATATATAGGGTCTACCCTTATAGATCATATGTTCTCACCCATTCTTATGTTTTAAATTCAACATGTTACAATGAATGGTTTTGAGGAGGATATATTTAAAAAGAGTACTATATAAGAAGAAATTCTTGAGAGAATATTAAGGTTATTCCACAATAAATTTATTATATATCTTCACCCTAATGAAACTCAATATTTATGGTTATCCGATGTGTATTATTGTGATATGTATTAAATATTCATCCAAATGTATGTAAAATTTATGTATGAATTTATAAGGTTTATATACATTACAAAACCATTAATGAATAATCACTATATACTAATGAGAATTCTCTATTTTAGGGTTATTCATTTATAGGTGTGATGAATAATCACTTTTTAATATCATTGAATCATTTCCCACATTCTTTTCCCTATAATTGATTTTTCCTTTATATGTAATCATAGATTGAGGTATAAAAAATAATGACAAAATTTTCACAAATCCAATATAATAGATTACAAACCGAAGAAAATAGTGACATTGTATTATAGTAGTTGTTCTTGGGAATTCATTAATTTTCATTTTCTGTTATGAATCTCTGTATATACCCTCTCTTCGAATAACCTGACCTAGAAGCATACCTTTTGCAATTAAAATTCACACTTTATAAACCAAGCATATAATTTGTCCCATTATAAGGTCGGGAGAATAATCCTCAAATTCTATTAATGTTAATACTCACTGTTATAATATATTATAATTATTGTTAAAGTATACCATGAGTTTTAATGTAATATATAATGATTTTAGTCATAAAATACCTCAATATTGGAAGGTAATTGGTGTCTCAAAAGTGATTTTATATGAATTAAAATGTATATTGTAATGTCTGTGTTCTTTTCCATCAAAAAATGAGAATACTTGTCTTCTTCTTTTTTATTGGAGTATAAAGTGGATATATTCTTGGGTGAAGTATAGTGGGAATTTATTTTCATAAGTAATCTCAAAATATTTATTTGAGATGGTTTGGGCCATAAAATGAACCCCATGGTTGCCTTGTGGGCCATGTTGTTCCCTAAGTGAAAATCATGAAAGTGTATGTCTCCTTCAGATCTGACCATGTGTATGGAGAAAGGCGTAAGTTTCCATAGTGAAGAATGGATTGGTAGTCCTAACCCAAAAGTATTTTAATCTATGTTGTGTGTAAAATAACATAGATTTAGAGAACACATTGTAGACCTTGCTGTTTTGGCATGATGTGTTCAAGATTCCCCATAACCATGGTTAGGACATGGTGAATGTCTTTTCTTCTTCGATAAATTTTAAAATGAATGAATTCAAGGCCATATGATCATAAATATTTACTCAAATAAAATTAGGAATGAATGTGGGATAATTTATGGGTCTTAATGTTGTTATTAATTGATTACTCACCCCTATTAATCGATATGAATGCCCTATTTGTTGATTAATTGAATTTGATTATCATCTGTGTGTTTTTGGGCAAGGATTCAGATAAACCACTTGGAGAATCTAATCATATATATGATTCATCCTTCTCTTTTATCCTTGGTTCATCCTTGATGTATTTTCTTTTTTCATTACTGGTCCTCCCCTATTTGGGAGATTTAGCGAAGGTCATTGCATTATCTTCTTGATTGGATTAACTTATTCACTTTTTCGTTATTTTATATTAGAATGATGGTTTTATGGATTTTATTAGGTTCCCTTTTCTATTATTGCGAGGTAATTAAAATTTTAGGGTATCAAATTCCTTCTCCATGATAAATGGGGCTCTATAATATCATATCTCCATTCTCCTAGGGTCTTCTCCACTTCTCACTATCCAAGTGTCAATGTTTATTTTAACTTTAATTAAGAAAAAATTCTATTATTAAAAATTGTTTTTAGTGCATTATTTCTGTTCAAAACATGGTTATTTCATCCATCTATATTTATCTTTAAACAATATTAATTTGTGTCGATCTAATTCTATATGTTGTTAATGCGTGTTTTTATTATACATAGTGTGCCAACAAGGTTTGGAAGAGGGAACCCATAATAGACCATGGTGTTTAAATTGAAAACAATGAGGTGAGAAGTTCCTTAATATTTGTGGATCACATATACACATGTTTCCTTAGTGTGATTCATATATTGGTATTCATTGATGACCATGGATGACCGTGGTCACATGTTAGTGGGTGTGTAGAAATTTGTGATTTTATGATGCTCATAACCATGAGTATGTGTGTATCTTGTTTTTTTTCTAATTCATATTTTTCTCATGATGTTATTATATTTATAATTTTTATGATCTACAATGTTATTTGAGATAACATTCCTTGATAGGTACTATTTTTTTTTGAAGATTAGGTTCACCATTGAGAGATGTTATCCCTTATAGGGGTGTGCACATGACTTGTGATAATAATGATGATAGACCTCATCACAAGGTAGGGATACATTGATGACTATTTTATTCCACATGAATCACCCAATTCATTGTGAATTCCATGTACCATTCTCATAAGATCCGTAGTGCATTTTAAGTACCACAATCACTCAATACCTTGAAGATGATAAGTATCATGACTCACTTAATGCCTATGAAATTGAAAAATATGATTACTAGCCTTTTGGTCAGTTCTTATTCACTTATAAAATCATTTGTTACCCTTTAGTCATGGATTTAGTGTATGTACAACTAGGACTCAAGGGGGATTGGATAAAAAGTTTGTTTCTTGTAAGTTTATTTATATTATTGATTTAAAATTAATTATTATTTTTGAAGGATTCTATAATTAATGTAAAAAATTATGAGGAATCATTGGTGGTGTCTTACATGGTTTTATTACTGACACTATATATGATAATCATGATACATGTGCACATATTATGTATAGGGATCTTGGAAAAGGATAGGGGACCAAGGAAGAAGGTAGATACATGGAGCAGAGATAATGTGGAAGGATTGGGAACGAATTCAAGGCATATAAAAATTTTATTTATTTGTAAGCGTGCACATACAATCTGGTTTGGATGGCCAGTTTGGTAGCCTGAGTAGTTTTTAATGACATATATTCCATTTTATATTATTTTTTAACAACAATATTTACTATAGGTTATTATATCTTTTTAACTCATTAAAGGACATGATAGTGAGAGTATAGTTTCCCCACAGTTGGTCTTTAAACTCTCAATTCTAGTCAACATCCTCTTGCTTACATGTAGATGCACATGAGGAAATGTTACTCTCCCACGTGAATACAATTGTTTAGGTTGGATTGATGAAAAATCGAATCAGAGTAAAATTTATTATTTTTTATTTTGACTAAACTAGTAAATGGTAAACATGACATAGTTTTGTGGGGCTTGGATAGGGTAGTATTCCTGATTTTGGCCAACTCATGTGTAATAGACCCATGAGTAACCATTGATGGGATTAATATTATAGTTTTATAATATTTGGGGTGAATTCATGCATCATGATTAGGAACGTTAGATAATAGTCAATATATATATATATATATATCTATTTCTATATAGTAGTTCTTTAATTTTTTCCCTTATTATGCTATCTATTATGGATAGACTTGTATTCTTTGATTGTGTGATATACCAATTATCCATTCTACTATGATATATATATATATGATTCCATTGATTTATTGAACCTGATCTTGTAGTGTTATTTAATATATACATTACTGTGAATGACATGTACTAATGAAGATATTGGATAGTTCTAGGTGGTATTCCTTGGGTAATGTGTAGACTCGTGGAAAACCATGTATGATCCCATTGACTTTTTAAGATTTATCCTAAAGAATATGTATTTTCTAATGATTTTTCTTCACATTTTAGATGATTCCTCCCCAAAGGAGACTAATGGGACAACATAATGACACTAAAAATGTACATTAACTAGGTATTAATCCCCTATTACACCACCAATTATATAGAAGAGTGACTTTGAACACACTCTCGCACCTATTTATATGGAATTGTCCATTGGTCCAACTCAACTGAGAGTAAATCTACCTATTCATGAATATGATAGAGAGAAATCAACGTCCATGGTAGACTATTTAAGAGACATACTGTTTCATAATTTATAATCCATTTATTGTAATTGAGGGTCACACTAGGGTGAGAAATATATATAAATCGTTGAGAGTTTCTTTGACATCATTGGGACACCTGATGAAAAGAAGGTGAATTTTACATCATTCATTCCATGGGGTCCTTCCAGGATTTGGTGGGGGCTTGATGGGATAGGGAAGCATATGTTTTGGTGTCACCTAGTTGGGATTCATGTAAATTTTCTTATAAAAATTATTTCTTAATAATATGAAATTAGATTGGGCACATTACTTCATGGAGTTAATTTTGGGGTCCATGGAGGTATCTTCATACTCCACTCATTTCACTGAGATAATATATGTTTATATAATTTTTTTCATGGAATGATGAATATAATTTGAGGATGTTAGAGATTTATCTTCATTCCAATATTAATTAAAATTTTATTTGTCATGACCTTCAAACATAGTCATATGTTCAATGTAAGGCTTTGAATTTAGATATAGTCATATAAGAAGATCGAGCCATTGGTTTTCTTCCTCCATTCAATACTTAGGCAGGTTAACCTCATACTATTGTGATGAGTGGCCCATCAATTAGTAGAAATAGGAGGACCAAGGATCGATATGAAGATAATTATAAAAAGATGAAGTAGAGTTGAACTTCATCAATTTCATTAGAGGGAGTAGCATAATGATTCCCCAATGTGAATGTTGATTAATATCGTATGGTCTATACAACACATCAGAGCTAGTTTTAATAATTACTCAAGATAGGTAATATTAAGTATTATTTCACTAGATCTACATGGTCTGGTTTCCATTGATGATTAAGTTAGATTGGTTCAGGGAATGTGGGATTTGGTTGAGGCCCTAATTTAATACACTCAGACAGTGATAACCCAGGAAGTTTAGGAATATAATGGATTGGGTTGTGGATCTAACGGTGTTCATGTTTATATAGTAGATAGACTTCATCAGATAGTGTATAGGGACTATATACTTTTCATTGTATGCTGATGATCACTTAAATGTTTTTTATATCATTATATGATAATATAAATTCCCAATCCTTTATAACACAATGATTTGTTTTCGGACATAACAAACCCGTGATGTTATATTTTAGGATTCTTTCCCTTGAAAAATCATTGGACAAGAAATTAGACTATCATTAGTGGTACATAGAGTATCATATATCCATTTCTTATTATGGACATTTGTGGGACATTATGATTTTTGAGATTATGATATGTGATATTATTATCAGCTTATTCTAGCTAACTAGCTCCGAAGATCAAATTGATTACTACCACATATGTGTATCATTTAAAAAAATGATTGGAAAAAATTAAACAATGACCAGAGAATTCGAACAAGTATCAGGAAGAGTTATTCCATATTTCAGTTATCTCAGGTGGAAAACAGTTTATATTAAGGGCTTAGCTCTTTCTCTATGATAAATAGTAACACCCTAATATTTTTCACCAATAGTGGATCTCTATTAGGATGTTTTCGCATATAAATTTATAAGAATTAATATTTAAAGAGTAGTCCAATTTGAGATATATCTCATTCTAGGTGTTTGAAATATTTGGATGCACCCTTATCAATTTTCACTAATTGTGTTGAATGATCTTAAGGTACAATACACAAAAATAGAATAGAAGGGGTTCATCAGGCCAAGCACTTCATGAAGTGATCCTTTAATGTTTTTAAGGAATTAAAACTATATCCTTTGACCCAAAATAGATTATTAGTGGTAAAATCAGGTGAAAGTAACGAATAAATAATCTTTTCTATGTATTGATGAACATTTTAATAAGTTATGGGGAGATCTGGGATTGTCAAAGATTGATATTCAACCGAGAAATCACATGTTGTGGATTATAGAGAAGGATATTTTAAATATGATGTTCTAGAGTAGATATGTGTTATAAGATTTATTGGTGAATCCTTTTGGATTGATGAATTCAACCAATGTGTCTATGGATCCAAGGAATAGTATTTTCTACCCATATCTGGACCTATTCATCATGTAATTTGTTGAAGAAATCCCCATATACTCATTAACCCTACACCTGTACTCCATATATATTGATATAGTTATGAGTACACTTTATTTTCATTGCATTTAGGACAAGTCATAAAAGTGTTACTTCGGGTACATGAGGTTATATTCATGTGGGGTACATGGTGTTGGAGACATGTATATATGTGGACCTAAAGAAATTTGAGATAGTGATGTCTTAGAGGCATACCTAAAGCATGTTAGAGATCATAAGATTTATAACATTGGACAAATACTGAAATTTTTTTATTTATGACTTATCTTATTTGTCAGTAACTATGACTACATTGATGAAGAAGGTGGTGAATTATAAGTGGTCAGACCATTGTGGAGGGGAGTTTTGTGAGATGAATAGGAAGTTAAATATAGCTACAATGATTATTACTCCTAATATTTTGACTAGACATGCAGTGTATTGTGATTCATATTAATTTTCCATAGGGGTAGTAAAGATTTCGATGGATTATGTAATAGATTATGAATTTTTTAAACTATAATTCCATGAGGGTAACTATACCACATATTACTTGGATATAGCATAATTGGTCCTTTCTTTAATGTAATGGTGAAACCATATCTTTATTGAGTTGTTCTTCATTAACAATTAACAGAAAATATATAAACATATATTTATAAAAGAGAACCTATGGTTGAGGTAGAGGTGCTGTGTAAATAACAAAATAAATTCAAGTTTGAGATTGATTATGCACTTGGTATATATATTTTCCTTCTAGATAGTATTAATTTTATGATGTAGGTAGATCATGGGTTTAGTTTGTGGATATTGGGGAAATAGTGGAGCCTGATGAAATTATTGGGTGTATAGAGGATATATTCATTTGAAGAATAGATATTGATGAAAATTTTAATTTTTATTGTCACATTATCTATTAAAGAATGGGTAATGGTTGGATAGAAGACTGACCTATAGTATGTTGGGATGGGAGAAGAGCTAGCAGGTGGTGACCAGATATCTAGGAAGTCATTGGATAGTGATAATGTGATCCTTTTTCATGAAGAAATTTGTAGTCTATATGTGTATCAGAGAATATATGATGAAATAATTCTATAGAACTATGTTTGAGGTGAATCCAAAAGTGAGAATGATGTTCCATGAATTCATGTGATAGTTATAGTGGCCAGGGATGAAGATAAACATTGTTATAATTATTTCACAATACCTTACCTCCCATTAGAAAATGTTTGAGCAACAACATCTTTGTGGTATGCTTTAGCCACTTTTAGTACCCATGTGGAATAGGGATAATTCCATGATACACTTTTTATGGGGTTACCTAGGACCCTAATGAGGTGTGATATTTTCTAGGAGATTATTGATCCATTATCAAATGATTCAAATTCCTTACTGATAAGTGATACACGAAAATAAATGATAGAGGAATGAAATATATTCATGATATTGTACACATATATGGAGTTAACATGACTATTTTATCTACTATAGGTTTATATTTTTTTTCATGGATTTGGTATGGCTTAAAGAATGTCTTGTAGACTCATCTGATATTGGGAACAATGTACCATTCTCATAGAGATAGTAAATTAGATCAAAATATCTATATATTGGAGGAAACACATTTATATTTTTTATTTTAATATAGGGGAAACGGGATAATCACCAAGATATAGTTGATTTAATATAAAAAAAAGTTCATAGAATTATATTCAAATGGAACCTTATGAGCCTCTCTTTAGTAAGATGTTTATTTAAATTTTTTTCTGGCATAAGGATGGTGAGACAATGGTTTTGGGGTAAGGAATGGTTCATAATACCATCAAGAGATTGCATCTGATTAAAAATTTGTTTCTTATACCTCAAAATAAGACTAGATCTTATGCTAACTATGTAATCATCCCAATAGAGTTGGTGTAATAGGATCATCTATTTTGTCTTTTATAGAACATTCATAGATCATTAGGCAAACTATTTTATTAGAGTTGGTTTTCTAGGACTAATTGTTTTTACATTGATTACATTTATATAAGAGCATTTTAATATTAAAAAAATAGCATATGACATATTTATGAATTTTTATTATGAATGTAATGTAATAATATCTTGGGGGTATCTATCACATTGACAAGGTCATAATAGTTTATTTCAATGATTATAACAATGATGTTATGGGATGATATTCTTAAATATAGTTTCATCATTGGATAACGTACTATGAAAGGGAATAGTATGTAGCTTTTAGTATGGTTACTAATAAGAGGGGTATACTTATTCTCATTATATTTTTATATTTTAATATCCATGATGTTAAATTATGATAATATACCTACCAGAAGGATTTCCTCATGTTTTGATGTCATAAGAAAAATATTATTGGAATAATGTGTAATTGTCCTTAGAATTTGATATTATTATTGTATTTCATAACTCATGAATGTAATTTTTCTAACAAAAATCCATGATGACATATTTTCATGGTGAGTTACGGTATATTGGGCATGTCATGATTGACATTTTCATTGTTAATAATCTGAGGAACAATTTTTTCCATTCATAATTATGGATGTTGATATCTCTGTATTTTGATTAAAATAGAACCATCACATTGAATTCCACTTCCAAGGTGTGTTGAAACATTTTGTTTAGATTTTCAATGAAATAAGTATCAAGAGTATTGGTCTGTGACATAGATGTGAAACATTATTGATGAGATATTGTGGAAATATAATTATATTACACAATGAGTATTTTTATTTGGTTACCATTTTATTACAATAGGTTCTTTATACTGTTTTCCTTGACCAATTAATAGAATGTAAGTTAGGAACTTATGTAAGTCTCCCCAAAGACTATGTGAATGAATCATAAAGGTTCACACAATATGTATTTACATTAAACTCTATTATGTTCTATTTAAATGTAAATAATATAATAAATATTATCCTTAAGAATATTGTATAATTATATCCGTGCTTTATCAATTGGAAATATTTATTGATAAATAATATAGTTAATATTTTTTCAAGTGTTTAATAAATTATATTGTATTTTAAAAATAACATGAATATGTTTGGTGACAAATAATAATAAAAATATAGTTAAATAATATTTTTTTAGGAAATATGGAATGTGATAAATAATAATTATATTATTTTTATTATAACTATAATGTAGAATGGAGTTTACTAAAAGATATAATATTCTTTAAGGGACATTAAGAAATTAAATTACATTTTATCCTAAAACATATATTTATAAATACCTAGTTTTTCATATACTATTGTGTGGTATGAATATAGAGGATCATTGTGCACTAAAATATTATCCCACATCTCTTAATTCTCTCTCCCTATCAACATGAAATGCAAGAGAGATTCCTTCAATACCAAAGGATGAGCGATCAACTAAACAATATAAGATAATTTATCTCTCGTTCTAGCTTCTAAAAATGAATTGGTGTTTCTCATATATCAAAGGATAACATATGGATAATCTTCATATGGACTACACCTTTGTATCCTAATATTACAATAAATGAAATATAAAAAGGTTCAATCAAAATATCCAAAACATTCAAAAAGAAAGGATCCTAAGACATGGAATTGATTTTCTTCAAATTTAAATTAAATAAGTGATAATTTTACATGAATGATTCTCACTCGGGGTTTTATGAAAATAAATATTAAATGAAATTTAATATATCACTAACCACAATACACTTCTACTACTCCATAAACCAATAATTTTTATCCAAGCTGACATGTTTGAAATTTATAATAATTCATTTGATCGTTGATATATATACAATTGTGCTTGAATTATTAATTTCATATTACAAGTTCTTTATAAAAATTTAAATTAATGATTTTTTCATATATTAATCACATTATTTAATGATCAAATTTATTAAATATCTAATTAATGATATTGAATGACCATATATTCAATCGGGATGTGCCAAATTTTTAGGTCGCTAAAGAAGGGTTATAGGGTGTGTAGCAGGAGTACACATCATTTCCAATGTGAACAACTATTAAATATTCATGGGATAAACTGCATGCAAATTATATAATTACATGTGGTGGGATTATATCCTAATATTTATAGATCATTACATCTTGGAAAATGGGATTTTGGATTTTATGGCTTGTAGATAGCTTACATTCTATGTAGTGTACATGGGTTATCAGTATAAATTGCCCAAGGTGTGTGGTAAAAATAAATGGTCAGACCATGATAGACATTCATCTTGTATAATTTATGATATAAAAAGTTGGTATGTTGTGTATAATATAGGTAGTTTATTATTTCCCACATCTAACATACACACTGCTCCATACAACGATAAAAATATACATAGGACATATGTGATACACGATGTGTAGGTTACATGTTTGTTCCATGTTGTCCAGTAATGATACACGAAGAAGCCCTATTGATTATCCCAATAACATGAAATTTAGATAGATATCATGTATCTAGAATGTACACACCACATATTCTTACTCTGTTAACGCACCCAAGACCACGGTGTGTATCCCAGATACACAGAAGTCGAGTTTCATGATGTCTAATAGGATAATACATGTAATAAAGATTCTTAATTAATCTTATAAATAAATTATAACAATTTAAGAATTTTTGGATTAAAAATAGACTATTTATTGGATGTTATTGTGTTTTAGAATTAAAAAATGTTTTTAATTAATTTTATATATTGAATTAATTTATTTTGAAAAATCTATAATTATTGGTTTTGTTATTTATTTTCCATTAATTCAATAATCATGGTAATCTCCAAGAAGATTTATATTGTCATTAATATAAAAAATAATTAATTAAATAACTAATTAATTATTAAATTAAAGTGTGTTTATTATAATAATAATGAACAATGAAGGAATGATTGTTAATCGGTATAATTATTTATCAAAAGTTTCATGTATGATCATTCGTGGGTAAGATATAGACCAAGTTGTGTTTTAGATTTATTTATTTTATGGAATGGGTTAGAAATTATTTAATATTAATGTAAATATATGTATTTCATCTCTCCCTGCATTAGTACATAGGACTTGTGTATCAATGGTAATTTATGAAATCCCTCTATCATCAATCCATTATTTCCCATAAGTTTTTTGTGAGTTGTAAATGATGTAATTAATGGAGTTACCCAAGATTCATGGTGGTGTTTTATGATTGAACCATAATGATTCCAACCTAGGTAATATATATTTCGATTGGTGGAATGTTTTAACTCATTCAAAGACTTGAAATATGAGTTATTTTCCCTAAATCATATGCTGATTTAATTACGAATGATTAAATAAATTGTTAGATATGCTCATGAAGTTGTCATTTAATAATTTATTTATTATATTTCAGGAATTGTTTATTTTATTAATGCAATATCATGACAAATATAACAAAATAATTAATTTACAAATAAATAATTAAAATAAATAGATTACCTGTAAATGTTTTATCAAACATGATTAATTAATTATGTAAAATCCAAATACAATTTTTATTATATGTAAAGGATAAGTACAGATAAAACCTAGGTATAAATTAAAATCCCTCAAATTAATGTTATGTTAGACTAATCCATTCACTACTTGATTATGAATTAAATCCTTATAACAAATCGTTTGAACGAACCTCATTAGGAAAATTACATTTATCATGGGGTTATTGTGATTATTTTGTGTTGACATAACAATATTACCTCAAGAGATGTTTCCATATATATCCATAATATAACTTGGAGGAATGTATTGTGAAAATACATGTATGGATTTTAGGATTGGGGAGTTCACATAATGGATAATGGAGCTACAAGATTGTAACTGGAAAATACATTCCTACCTAAATAACTTAAATTATCTTAACCAACCTAGGTTTGGGTTATAAAAAAGGGAAAATTGATCCTTTGAACTAGAATATCGTTGAAACTAGAAACATCGAGTTTAATGGTGATGGATTTTGCGACTTTATAAAATTGTGCAGGATATAATAAATATTAATTAATTTACTGTTCCTCACATAAATTATATTAAATAAATGTAATTGTTATCCACTATTTTATATTTTTGAAAAATTGGCTGATCATCACCGAAATATCCCTATAATCTATATTAAAGAAATGAAATATCTTCACTTTCATAAACATCCATGTTTGGTTTAGAAACCTTCAAGTTATGTTGCACCAGGAACAAAAATCATAAATTCTAGAATCCTCAATTATCAGTCATCCAGTTAAGGAGGAGATGATAAGTATTTTATTGTATATGAAAACAATATGATATTCGTGGAATACATTAATTTTTTTATGCCTTCATCCATGACTATTGAAGAAATGTTGTTTTAGAATAGAATGGCTGTGTATAACATGCTTGATAGCCTCAAAATATTATACCAAAAGAATGATAGATAGAAATGATTCTTTATTTCCAATGATCCCTTTTAGATTATGATATCATAGGGTTTTCTAGATGGGCCTCACAAGGTCATGTTAAATGGATACATTGATTTCCTATAGGTTTTAGGGATTGAACTCCTCAAATACTATGGAATGATATTATTTTGGAATCACTCCATCAGGGAATCTATATTTTTGTTAATAATTTTAATATAAAATATATTTATAAGAATTCCAAATCTAGAAAATCTTCATCAACAAGTGGATAAGTAAAATAATTGAAAAAATTCTTAAGTATTTATAGTGAAAAAAATATAAGAGATATGAAAAGAGATTTAAGGCCAAAGAATCATGACATCTTTCCACGAAGGAGAATACCAATTGAAAAGAAAGGGAATTAGATGATGTTTGTTTCATATATGGGAAGAACTTCCACTTGAAGAAAAACACTCCCAGACCAAGAAAATCATGTGGATGCCTTAGGTGTATTTTTCATTGGTTGAAATTTATATGTTTTTTAAAGGTTCGGTTTCAGAATAAATTTTCAAGGTCATAGATTTATTGAAATACATGAACCATATAGAGTCAAAAGAATTGAGAATGTAGAGATAGATCTACTAGAATCCAGTAGATTTAAATATAGTAATGTTGAATTTAGGGACAATCAAATTTTGGGTAAAAATGTTTCATATTTTATAGTGATAAAATTTTTATTGTATGTTATATTTAAATAATAGACATTATGCATTGGATTACATGAAAAATGTACTAGAAATCAGTATTGATAATAGTTAATATGACCCACATGAGACCCGACATTGTTAGATTTTTATATGAAATGATAAAAAAAGTTCTTGACAAAATTATAAAAAGATGACTATTTAGATTATTTTGATCTAAAACCACTTATTATAGGCCACACATATTTACAAGGAAAAATGAATAAATCCCAATTTAATGGAAAATGTGAAATGTCTAATGGGATCTTTGAATTAAATTATACTGATGTGAATGTATAATTTCATATTGAAGAATGGGGTGTGGTCTCATTCTTCATAACTTTTACTAATTAATATAGTGTACATGCATATGTCTAATCGATGACGTATAAGGTAGTTAATTTTTATTAATTTAATGAGAAGATGAATAATATTTAGAACCATCTAGATATTATGATTGTAAAACACTACTCAGAATATGGTGGATATTATCTCAATTAAGAAATCATTTATTATTTATGAGAGTTTGGGATTTTACGTCATCTTACTCCTACAAATTCACTTCAGCGTAAATGGTTTATGAGAAAGTTGTAACTATAACCTTTAAGACATAGTGAGATCAATTATGAGTCTTGTGAGTCTTCAATTATCCTTTTAGTGATACATATTATACACATCTGCACAAATATAGAACCTTTTGACAAAAAATATAAAGATGGAATATTATGCCAATTATGGAATCAAAAGAAAAAAATGTTATCATATATAAATTTTAGGTGGTGTGAATCATTTTTTAGGGCCTCTTTAGGAAATAAATCTGCACCTAGTGAACAAAGTACAAATTACAGGATATCCTAAAGAAAAAAGGTCAAATTACATGCATGAGCTCTCCTAAAAGAAAGTAATAGTGGAAAAACACCATATTTTTTAGGGGGTTAATATCTCTAAAATAGATAGTTGTAGAATTATATACTTTAATGAAGTTGAGTATGAAGATACACAAGAGTTTTAAAATGAATAGATTATATAAATACCTATGGAATAAGATGTTTTTATAGAGACAAAATTACTACCTAGATGTACATGAGAGTTTTTAAAATCAGAATGTTATGGTTTTCTTGTTAGTGAGGATGGTGAATCATTATTTTTAGATAATAATGAGCCTCTACCACAAAGAAGTAGTAAGTGGCAGAAATATTTTCAAGTTGCAAGAATCCATGAATTTTGAAATGGATTCAATGTTCCATAACAAACCATTGATTTTGGTAGGTCCTCTAGTGAGTGTTAATATCATTGGTTTTAATATATAATTGAAAGAAAAAATATACATGGAAGGACAATTCAGTAAAAATAATGTGCAACTAGATTAAAAAGGGATTAAACAATGTCAATGGATTGACTATGATGAAACCTTTTTACCTGTTTGAATCTTAAAATCCATAAAAATTATACTTTCAATTTATTCTTAACAAGATTATGAGATTTGGTAAATGGATTTCAAAATAAACATCCTTAATAAGATCATTTCTGAAGATGTCTATATGATACAACTCAAAGGGTTTTTGACACCAAAGGATTCCAACAAGATATAAAAATTTTAAAAATCCATTTATGGACTAAATGAACAATCTTTTTCATGGAAAATTTTTTTACTGGGGAAAAATAATTTTTTTTCATAAAGATAAAATGTTTTCCTTGTTTCCATAAAAAAATTAGTGTGAGTTTGTACAGTTTCTTAATAGTATATTTTGACGAAATATTATACATTAGAAAAAAATACCAGTATGAAAGTATATTACAACATTGATGAATGAATTAATTTCCATGAAGGACATAGTATTGGAAATATATATTATTTGGATACATAACCATTGTGACAATTACATGATATTTACCATCCTCTATAAAGGTATATATATGGACAAGATAAAAAAAGGTTAAGCACTAGAAAATGTAATAGGGGATTTTTTATAGCGTCATATGGAATTCATCTTTCCAAAAAGATGTGTCCTCAGTCACATGATGAAAGAAACATAATTGAAAGAATTATATATTCATTAGATATTATATAAGTCATACTTTCTCTAAAATAATCATGGATTGATGTCTTATAAACATTAAGTGTGATAAGAAGATATCAAGATGACCTAAGAGACTACCACTATATAGAATAAAAAATTGTCCTTAAGTATATGAGGCTTGCTAAGGATATGTTTCTAGTCAGTGGAGAAGATATAGAACTAAACATAAGAGGATATGTAGTTTATAGTTTCCAAATAGACCATGATTATATGAAATTACAAATAGGATACATCCTCATGATTAATTGAGATATTATGACTAGGAAGAGATTAAATAATTAAATGGTTATAGATTCTACTATAGTGTTTGTGTATATTCATAATAATGAGGTTTCTAACGAAGTAGTACATATATAAAACATAATTCATGAAAATTACGTAGTTCATATAAGAAATGATCCAATTACAATATAATGTGATAAAAAAACAAAAGTGGATCTAGAAGAAGATCAAATGTTACCTTAGTAGAAAATGTACATACATCATAAGTATCTTCTCTTGAAGAAATTTCCCCAGAGTGGTGAGGCTTTGGTGAGAATTGTTTACATGCTATAAAATGTGGAGGATGCCTTTAATAAATACTTGACTCAAATGAAATAAAATTCTCATGTGAGGTATATCATACTGAATGTCGAATGTAGATGGGTCTAGTCTAAGTGGGATTTAATTGGAGTTAGTGTTATATGAAAAAAAACTATACTTTTATTTCATGTATATTCAGTTATATGAATATTAATAGAACATATTATTACATATTTCCCATTATTTTGTATGAAATTAATGTAATAATGTCATGGATATCTATCACATAGATATTGTATTGTACTTCTCCTGATGATGAGAACATTGAAGTTATATGATAATATTATTAAGTTTGGTTCTGATGTTGGACAAATAATTATGAATGTAAATTTAGTATATATATTTTCATGTGTGAGTAATCATAAGTGGATGATGCATCTTCTTATAAATTTATGAACTGATAATATCCAAGATAAGAGATTCTAGGAATAGACCAGACTGTAGGAGTCCCACATGTTTTCTTGTCATTAGATATTCCTATATGTGAGTCTATGAAATGGACCATAAACATTAATATAATTAGATGTTAATGTAATTACCAATATACTTATTTATTCTAATGAATAACATTATGAGATAACTTCATGGTGATATAGTGTATATTTAGTGAATCACACATGACTTGTTATTAATGGATAAGTCAAGGAATTTTTTTTTATTCCATCCTTATGGAATATGATATCTCCACCATTTAGACAGAAGAGAACCTTCACATTAATTTCAATGGACATTCTATAGTGATGTGATTATTTTAGATAGTCAATGAAATATGTATCGATCATATATGTTGGAAACATGGATGTGAAACCTTCTTGATAAGATATTGTGACAATGGGGTTACATTACAAAATGAGTATTCCTAAATGGTTTTCCTCATTTTGACAGCAAGTTCATTATCCTGGCTGAAATGAACCATTTCAGAAAATAATATTATATTTTTAGCAAATACACCATAATTCCAATAAAAAAACTCTACATGGTCATATAATAAGTGTTCTCGTTGAACTTTATTAAATTATATTTCAATTAAATCAAATGAAAAATGTTATTCTTATGACCAGTGAATACTTTTATTCAGATTTTAATGATTAATTTGTTTTATTGATGAATAAAATTTTAAAAATATATTTGGGTGTCCATAAAATTCATGGGTAATTTTAAAGGACCCTGACCATGACCAATGAAAAATATTAATTCAAAATCTAGTTAAATAATATTTTAATGCAGAAGTTTGGGTGCCCCACAAAATAAAAATAATAATAATATTATTATTATTATTGTTATTATTATTATTGTATGTGGTTTTTATTAAAGGATATACTATTTGATTACGACCATCATAAAATTAAATATTATTTTGAACAAATCCATTGCTCTGTAAAATATTTTTTTTTCTATTTAGTGGTGTGGTATTAATTTAGATAATCATTTCACACAATGAAATTATCTCTCATCTCCTCATTCCCTCTCTCTCTCTCTCAAGAATAAGAAATGACAGTGATTTCTTCAAAGAACAAATGGTGAGTAGTCAACAAGCACATCACAAGAAAAAATATTCTTTCTTATTGAAGCTAAAATTTAGTTTGTTTTTCTCGGATTTCAAAGGAGGACGTGTGGATCATCACTTGATGGATTTTACCCATGGATCCTCATGTCCTAATGAATCCAATCCAAAAAAGATCATTTAGAAGATCAAAATTATCAATGAAGAAAGGATCATAATACAATATATTTATTCTATATATCTTAAAAAAATAATTATAAATTTAACATGAAAGATCTTCACTCTCAGTTTTAGGAAAATTCTTGTTCAAATAAATTTTAATGTATTTTCCGCCACCGTATGCTTCCACCGAACATAGTTCTTAGAAGATAGTGGTTGTGTGGTCTAGTAAGTCTCATGAGACATCATATAGAGTAAAGTTGATTAAAAAATGTTTGATCATATCATAGAATATGTAGAGGTAGTATGCCAACCATAGGAAGATCCCTTGTTTTCTATAGATGACACAGTATCCTTGAGAGTAACCCTTCAGTTAGTTTCCAAATTTCTAAGGAAGAAAGGGAAAAATTCCTTATGTTTTGTTTGAAACATTGAGATCACTGAATGAGTTGGGGAAATGGTATACCATATAGATTTTCTTTATATCACCAAGGTATCCACATTGTGATTCATGTGTATCCACTTATATGTTATATGAATGATATAATGAATTTCACTGGCCATGAGGATGTTGAGAATTTTTTTTATCCATTATATGAGGAATCATGGTGATCATATTTTATTTGAGTGAGAAAATTCAATAAGGAATGGTTTTTCCACATGTTAGATCTTTTGTATCATGGACAAATCCTATAGGAGACATAAAATTTGTATTAAAATGTTTAAGCTCAGTTCCATGAGTTGTTTAAGGGGAAACCATAAAGAAGCTTTTCAAGATTGATAATTTTCTTGAGGTGGATATTCAAATTCCTATATGTTTATTTTCCAATTATTATAGTTATTATTTATTTATTTTTCCATTTAGTTACAGGTGGATCCATGTTTGTGTTATGTACATTTGGCCTTGAGTAGCTTATGGAATAATAAAATATGAGGTTTCCTTGGTTTTGGGAAAAAATGGTGGACATCACATCTGTAGAGAAATACATGGTGTTTCCATAGAAAAATAGGTAAAGGAAACAGATTTCTAATTATGTGTAAATGAGAGTGGGGTAAGGATTGGATTGTCTTTGTTGAAAAGGGTTTGGGTAGCCTAGGAATAGAATAATGGAAGAAAAAATGAGGGTAAAATGGATTGGATTTGGACAAAAAATTATAGGACATTCTATTTCATCTTGGTGGGTTCATGACACACTATTGATATAGATTGGCCATGTTGAATGCGGTTTTGAAATTGATAAATGATATAATAGGTGAATCTAGTTCCCTTTAATCTTGAATCATTTTTTAATCGAAATGAGAAGTGTGTTTGGATTAATTATGAGGTCCAAATTTGGATATTATTCAATTTCTATCCAGTAATAATCAATTTTATATCCAGCCTTATTGATTTTTTGAATATTTTTATCTTTTCGGTGTTTTATAGTAAGGATTTGGGAGAGAATATTGGTGAAGCTACAAAGATGGACGTCTATTGCTTCTTTTTTCTCATCAGTGGATCCATGGTAATATTTCATTATTTTTTTCCGGTGCCCCTAGATTTGTGTGATTTGTAAAAGTACCTAACTAAGACTTATTATTTACAGGAATTTCCTATCTACATCTTTATTCATTCTAGGGATGATTTTGTTAAATTATTGGATCAGTCTAATAAATTTTTTTTATAACCTCCAAATATTATGTTATCCATTTAAATAATGGTAATCATGTTTCCCTAATGTTTCCCTTATCAACATATTATTTCTTTTAATCTTATTTAATTATTATATCTTTTCGATGAACATTATGTAAATCCTATATGATTTCCGTTACATTTATATAAAATGTGGTATACCCTTATGATTTCTTTGAAATTTTTTACCTTTATTCTTGATTTATAATCATCTATATACCATTAAGCATGTTGGTAACTAACGTTAAATAATCTATATAATTATTTTTACCTTTATGTATGATAATTATTACCCTTATGAGAGATTTGAAATGTTTACTTCATACATACATATAAATCAGTTTACCATTACAAAATAATTGAAAATTTTACTTTCCCTTTACATTTATATACCGTTCTAACTTTATATTATATATTAAAATATTTATTTACCCTTAAAATTTTTTTTTTACATTTACACAACCTATGAAGAATATTTTTTTTACCATTAATGTTTTTTATCAAACCCTAATGCTACATATATAAATGTTTTTTTTAATATTACGTGAGGTTATTTGAGAAATTTATCTAATATAAATGCTACTGCTATGAGTTAAATTTTCTAACATTAGTTAAAACATGATAGTAACAGTTTTTATCTTTTATAATCATTGAAATTTTTCAAAAACTAAAAAAAAGATTGTACAAGTAGATTGTAAATACAACCACTAGATAGCCTTTAAAACTCTTTGATCGATATGTGCTACCAAATTTACAACCATGATCCCACTGGTGAAACAATGATATCATAGTAAAAATTATAATATAGTGAATAATAATGTTCTACTACCAGATTATTAGTGATATTTCCAATGTAATCCTTCTACTATTAGTATATGTTTTCTATTAATAATATTGGTTGAGATCTTTCTACTGTCAGATATATCTTTTACCTGTACTTCAATTTCATCTACCTTTAGTTAAAGTTTCTACCATCTGTTAAAATATTCTACCATATTTTCTTATAATAAATTTCAATTTATTTATAACAATTACTTGTTTATGTTATTTAATAATATAAAAAATTGAAATGGATTTAATAACGATTAATCTTAAGATTAACTTGGTTCATTGAATAATAAGTCAAAATTCTTAGAGATAATTCTATGTAATACGATTAAGATTATTTTTTATTACCCAAAAAATGGTAATTATAGTTTCAAAAAAAAATAAAATCATAATACACCCATGAATAATATATAGCTATATCATTAATTTTGTAGAAACTAATCAATTTGGATTTTCTACTAAAAAATAGTGTGGATTGAAAAATGTAGCAAACAACACACTAATGTTTAACCCAAAATAGAAATATTACAATTAATATTCAATGTTTCCAAAAGTATAGATTTACATACAATACCAATAAAGTATAAGAACATTCATTACAATATATTTATTTATCAGTGAAAGAGGAACTACAAAAACACTTCTAAAATTGTTATTTGTTTGTTATCTGTTTTATATAAGGTTGAGAAATTCCTAAATTACATTCTATATTAAATAGAACATGGTCATTCTATGCATTGGTGATTGTTATATACCCACCCTTATTCTTTTTAAAATTTTTAGCCCATGGAAATCTATAGATGAGGATGTGTCTATCCCTGAAAAACTTTTTGTAGTTAATTAATTTTAAAAAATATTCTATGTTGTAGATCATGTTTTTTTAATAAAATAATTTTTAATTAGTGGATTCAATGCGTAGAGGATTATGTCTCAACATGAGACTGTACCACTTATTTATAATCCATTGGGTATTTCATTGTTTTATTTTTTATTATCTTCAAAATAAACTTGTTTTATTTTTAATATCCCCTTAGAAAAATAATAATCATATTAATTATCCTAAACATGTGTAATATATATCACATTTAATGTGATTATATTTATTTACAATGATAAAATATTTTTTAAATTATCTTAACAGCGTTGTGATTGATCCTATGAGAATTATTTTAAAATAATTGAATTATAGATTTTTATTATTTTAGATAACCTGTTTTTTTAAATTGTTGGAATTTAGTATCAAATTGAAAATAAAATATTCATTGTAAACTCAGTTCACTCCCTCTTTACTTGTTTATAGGGACCAAAAAAGGGTATTAGATTATGTTTCTCATTATAATTTCATACCATTTTTTCTTTTGATAATGTTTTTATAAAGATCATTTTATTTTATATTTATCAATAAATATATTATTTTTAATGCTATGTATAAAGGGTATGATTGAAACATAACTCCCTACTTTCATTGTCAAATTATGATTAGAAGTAGATAAATAAATCCTTGTTGTGAGTGTCAGTGTGGATATGTAGTTACTTATTTATGATAAATATGAAAACACCAAAAAATAATAGAAAATAGTGGGATCATCCAATTAAATATTCTTATGATTCAAATTGAAAATAAATTATTTCTATATTTTATTTCATTTGGACTGAGTCAATTTAATCGGGCATTTTAATGGGATACTACGTATCAAATTTAGGACACCCTTTATATGTCTACTGAACAAACATACCATGAAAGCACAATCAAAGGAGGATCTCTGAATATTAATTAAAATAAAGGAAAAGTGCAGGAAAAAAGAGCACAACACACCTGAATAAACAACAAAATATCAGAAAACATAATACCCGTCACCATATTCCTGATAAACTAATTCATCGGTAGAAGTCGTTTCCCATTCTGAGCTTTTTTAGTGCTTCAGAATCATGGAATACTTCTTTCTCAGAGTAAAATTTTCTAATGAAATAAAATACCTAAAAGAATTCATTCCCTTCTTTAGGCCAGAGATAGCCTCAGGACGATTATCCCTCTTGGAGGATGATCTAGTAGACATCCGATTCGACAGGTTAGAGTAATCTTTCCTCGACCTTCTCCTCGGTGAGCAGTCATACCACCGTCACTTGTAGACAACTTATTTTTTCTGCCTTGAACAATATCACTATAAGACTATTTGGAGACATCATTAGCATTTTCTTTATCACTACCAGAGACATTTCCCTATCTTTCATTATTGTGGACATAATCCATCATTTGACATCCATCAGTTCCTCTAATCAAATTAACCTCTGTCACTGGTAGACATCCTCCTCCTGGCTGTTGCGCTTCCCTATTAGTGTAAATTGGAGCATGAAATTGAAGTGAAAACTCATTTCCAAGACCATAAAAGGTCTTATTATCCATTTTATCTGCAATCACCATAGGCTGAGTATAGGAATCAAGCTGTAACTTATCCAGATTAGTTTCTTGCGGGCCTTCCTCCATGGGGTAACCATTCTCAATCTCTATTTCCCTCAAACTGGTTACAAGTAGGATCATTAACCATCTTCAACGGTCCAATTCCGGTGTCATTCGCTAAAGGCCTCTTTCAGCTCGCAAGATCCAAATTCGGATGATCAACGACTTCCTACATCGAATGATTCAGAACATATCACAGTTCCTTCACCACAGCTACATGCACAGGATCCCCTTCATGATGATTTTTCATAACCTCACACTCCGCTTCTAGGTGAGTTTTCTCTTCCACCACTGCACGACCTAAGGAAGAACCATCCACTAACACCCCTTTCTCAAAAATCCCATGTACATCCTTCCTCATGGCCTTTTGCTGGATTTCATTGATCAGAGAGGCCCCAGGACGAACCTCCACTAGCTGCTGCTCCAGACCATTAACAACAGAATGACCAGGGCCCCCATTTTCACCTCCTATGATTTACCAAAAACGTTTATTCATCAATATACTAACTCCAAATAACCAAAACGATGGCAATTAACCCAAAACTGATTCCAAGACTCAAATATGCCCTCTTGCTTCCACCAAAATTATTCCACATCCGTGATCCATACCCAATTCACTGGTGGCCTAGCAACATCAACCTCGACACCTATTCATGGAAAATTTTGATGACACAGGACCTCCATTCGTCGATCAGAACATAGATATCTTCCAATAATGTTTCCAATAACACATAAAATCGAAGGATTTTGGAAGGATAGAGGAAGACCTAGAATACTAACCCACGTCGCAATTGTATATGGGTCGCGTCACATGTGAAAGTCAAAACACCATTAAAATAGAAAGAAGGAGGCCCCATTGCATCTTCGTGGGGCCAGGGACAAGGCAGAAACTATAACCTCCTCTGATCCAAATTAGATCATAATGTGATGTTGATCATGCAGGCCGACCACCACACGCTCATCTAGCTCCTAGGAACCAAATATAAAGTGGTCAAATTCATCAACCGAGGTTCGATTCCAATGGAACCTAGAAAAAATGTGAGTTTTCAAAGATACATGGTGCATGAGAGCTCCACCAAAGAGAGCGGGAGCTGAGGCGCATCCTGAAATAGACTGAGGACTTTTGGGGATAAAGAAACCATCGGCAAGAGAAGAAATGATTCAGGATTTGAGAATGGTGAGAAGGATATTCCCTTCGTGTGCACTCACGATCATCCCCGCTACAATTGGTAGGTGGAGCAGAACCTCGTGACATTAGGGTTACACGATCATTAAGAGTGAGAGAGATGTGGGTGAGAAGTTAAAGTATAACTAATGATTGAACATATAATGTTAAAGATATATGATTAAATATGTATAGTATTAAGTATTCCTTTTCCAAAAAAAATCCTGATGAAAATATCTCCAATGAGTTTCTTAGGTGAAATGAGATAATAAATACCATGATAACTCGTGGAAAATTTATTATGGATAAATATCAGGTGATGAGGATCTTAAGATATCTACTAGATTGTTAGAAATCTATGATAGTCAATATTCTGGAATCCTGTGACATCATCATAATATAGTTGCTAATTAAAATGTTGACAATTTAAGAAGAAGTGATAAAGCCAAACAATAAATATGATGAACCCAGAAATAAATATATTTATTTTATGGAATCACGGTCAATAAATTAGGATGTATACAAGAAATATAGTATAATAAAAAGTAATGTTCATGTAAACATTGATAAAGATATTTCGTAGCTGTCCCAAATATTTTAAATTCTTTATTGAATGTATAATGTTTTTCTTAAGTTGATTTACAATGAAAAATATGATAAAAGTAGAAATTACTAAAAATGATTGAAAAAAGAGGACCCACTAATGACTTTACCAACTATAAATGAAAGTGATCATGAAATAAAAACATTTTTTTAACTTTAAGAATAACTAGTGATATTTGGATAAATTTAAATGGTAAAAGAATTAAATAAAATTCATAGAGAGTTCAACTAAAGATAACTCTAATGGACCATATTCATGTTGAAAATTTAGTTATAAATAAGTAAATAATTTCATTATGGATAGTAGTGATAAAATAATGATATAGTAATTATATTTATATATATGATTATTTAGAAAAATATAATGAAGAATTATATGTATATTTTTCTATGTTGTACAATTACTTGAATGAATTAAAATAAATAATCATTAAAAGAATCATGATTTTTGTGTTGTAGATAAATATGAATTTAGTACTAAAAAGTAAAAAATTTCCAATATTCTATGGAAAATTTATTTGATGGTATTTTTAAATGGAAAATATAAAAATAATTTAAAACTTTTTTTATACAAAAAAATTAACTATCATAATGTGTTATAAATAAACAAAAACAATATCTGGAATTGGGTATATATATACACAATACATGAATCTGTATAAAAACTATTTCATTTATAATTTCAAAAGTAGGTATTCAATTTTTCAGGGTATTATTCATTTCATAAATAATTATTAATAATTTTGAAAAAAAAATATTTTTTATGTACACTTTTTATTATTGTTTTAAAAAATCATTTGAAAAAAATAGTTCAATTTTTTTTATTTTATAACCTTTCTAGAACCAAATAGTTATGGGTACCAAAATCAATTTTTATTTGATTAAATGAAGAAAATTTGATTGAAAATATGCTTAAAAAATATATGGTATCTTGATAGTGGATGTTCTAGACATATGACTAGAGAGTATTCACAATTCAAGAATCTTGTAAAAGTGGATAGTGTACTTGAACTTTATATGACAATGAAAAACGAAATATTATTAGACTTGTAAAAATTGGTAACACATAATTTGTACATATTTCTAAAGTCTTATTTGTTGATGGTTTAAAATATATCATACATAGAATTTCTCAGTTCTATGACAAAGGGTTTAGTATTGAATTTCGAAATATTTCTTATATATATTTTAATTCTTAGTAGGAATCATAATTTACTACATTAAAGAATAATAATATTTATATTTTTGAAATATATTTCATATATTCTAAAATAGTTTCTTGTTTAATCTCCTTTGATAGATAATAATAATTGTGGTATAGTATACTAGGCTACATTAACCTTCACTCACTTATAAGGGTATCTAGGAAATTTTTATTCAAGGATCAACAATAAATATAATTATCTAAAACAAAAAGTGCTCAATCCTTATCAAAAGTGATTGAATGAACAAATATTTATCCTTAATAAAGATACATTCATCTCTCAACCATTCAAATTGTATCACATTAAATTATTTATACCATATTGAGTTTCTATTTTAGTGAGAAAACACTATGATTATGTTATTATTGACGATTAATAATGATATACATGGGTGTTTCTATTTTCACAATAATGTGAAGCTCCTTATTGAATTTAAAATTACGAAGAGCTAGTTGTGAACCATAGTGGAAGAGTCATTAAGAACTTATGAACTAATCATGGACGATAGATTGAGAATAAATAAATTGAATTTATATTCTCACAGTATAGAAATGATCTCAATATCTGTAAACCTAAAAAGCCTAAAAAATAGTGTTTTTGAAAGAACAAATACAAATCTTTTATAAATTTTCATGACTATGCTCATTGAATATGACACACCTACCCAATCTAGGTAGAAGTTACTAAAATAAATTTTTATGTAATTAATACAGTTCTAGTCAAACCAATCATGAAAATTCTCGATATGAATTATGTAATGGTTGAAAAAATAATGTAAATTATTTTAGAGTTTTTTTGGAGGAAAATATACATTCAAAATAAAATGTTTATTTGATAAAATTTCACCAAAAAACCATAAAATAGTATTGGTTAGTTTTTTAATTTTTAATAATGATTATATATCCTTTAATAAGAGATTTAAAATTATTTATGAAACTTATCAAGTCCCTTTTTTGAGGCAAATCCAAAAAAAACACAAAACTAAAATAGATAATCATGAGGATATATATATAATTACAATATGAATTACATATATAAATATTCCAATCATTATACTTAATTTCGGATTATGTCTCCTCAAAGATATCATTATCTCCTTCTTGTATAGAAAAATACCTATAAGAACAAGGTTCGTCAGTTCCTAGAACCATTATAACCTTAAAATCGTCCCTTGAATATTTTTGTTCAAGACCTAGATAATGGTACTCAAAACCAAGCCTCCCAAAGAACCTATACATATCAGGTAGAATTTATCTTTGCTTAATCCTACGAACATCAATTTTTTGATCAATGATGAACATCAGGTAAAATATATACAAGAATAATTGAATTATTTTAAAATAAGTTATATATGGTAATTTATATACTGGGAAAATCACTACATAAGTTCTAGAACTATATTGGTTTTTAGAAACAAGATCGACGGGATTTGCAAAATTATTAGTAAAATTAAATGATAGTTTTCAGAATAATATAATAAAGTAGAAGGGATAAACTATGAGGAATCATTTTCACCATTTGATAGAGTTGAATCCATCAGAAAAATGCTTTCATGTTAAACCCATATTAATTTAAAAGTATATAAAATTTATGTACAAAGTTCATTTTAACATGGTTATATTATTGAATATTTTTTCTATTTTAATAAATGAGGATTTCAAAACCTTTATGTTTTAAATCAAGAATTTAGTATATTTCAATCATTTTATGGTTTAATGTAACCCAAAGACCTTAGAAAGACTGGATGAAAACTTTTCTTTTATATAGTTTATCTCTAAAAGGTGTTGTTGAGCCTACTATATTTATAAAAATAAATTTGTGGGACGTTTCAGTAGTTAATATATATTATGATGAAGTTATTTTTTGGTTCCTAAGAAATTCCATCAGTACTGAGTTTACAACACATAAAAAAATTAATTTGAACAAGGTTTTATCAATGACCCAGAATAATTTCATAAATTAAAATTTTATCAAAATAATATTAAATTATTTAAATATATATATATATATATAAGATCATTTAAAACATTTTGTATTTTATAGCTCAAATGGAAGGGATTCCAAAATTATTCCTACCTATTAACTGGATCTTGATGAAACTAGGTAACCAATTGTTCAAAATTATTAAAGAGGTATGATATGATGTTCACATTAAATAACAAATAGTTTTTGGGTCACTTTTTTTAGTGCGTGTATGTGTGAACATTTTCAACAAAACTGAATTGTGATAAATTTAAATACATTAAAAACAATGGTCAAATACATCAAAATTAAAACCCATTATTCATTATTCTACTCTATAGTAAATTCACATTACTTAGTATATTTTGATAACAATTATTATAGTTTATCTTAGTTTTTACTAAATAGAACATTTGGAACATGTAATTTTTGGAAAGTGTGTAGTATCATGGGGCAGTAAGAAAAAAAATTATATTTCATTATACACTACTAAATATGAGTACATAGCTATAAGAATTTTCCATGATTGATATTGTGGGTGAAATAAACAATATTTGAATATGGATAACACATTATATTTATTACAAAAAAATGAAAATGCAGGAGTTGTAGGCATATATAAAAATCAAGTGTCTCAATGAAGAAAAAATCACATTGATATTTTAAAATACATTTTGAAAGACAATTTTCAAATGGGTGATATACCTCTTCAGTTCACTGGCACTGATCATTAGTTCTGTGATAAATTTACAAAGCCTTTGAATATTGATAGAATATTATGTATCAAACATGATACTGGAAAGATAAATTTCACATTGTATTTTATATCTATTATTCTATTTTATCTTAAGAAGAATCTTTACATTCTATTATTACGATTTATATCATTTATCACAAGCATTTGGATTACTACCATTTGGATTTCAACCATTACTATCTACTATTATTATTCATCGCTCAATTATAACCAATTTAACTACTAGTATTAAAAATTTTGTTGTTTAATCTGAAAATTATTTATTCCAGTTTAATTTAAATATTGTTTTTATTTTAAATTATTTTTTTGTGACCAAAATGATAAAAAATAATTAATATTGTCTAAATAGAATCATCTTTTTTCCTTACCTATTCGACCCTCGAATATACTCTATAATGATGAGGGTAATTCTTGACTCTGTTTCAACGGATTATTTTCTAACATGAATGAATTTAATTGGTGAATCTAGTAGACATTTTATGTTGTGAAATAATCAATATTTGTCACAAGATATAGTTACATAAAAAGAAATTGATGGTTTTTGGTTAAAATAACACAAGTCATCAGTGTGGAGAGCTATTTAAGAACAAGGATGGGATAAATGGTAATCAAGTAATAAATGAACATTTTATCAATGATTAATTCAATATTTATATCCTTTTATGGAGTTCCATTTTGATGGTAAAAAGTATTTCCTAAGAATGATGACAGATGGATGAGAGATGGTGTTTTTCCCAAATAATTGGATAACTGCTTAAAGGTATCTCTCTATAAAATATATGAGTAATGTCAAGTTGATTATCCCATTAAACATAATAAATTTGTTTTTGAGGATTTAATTCCATACATTCTTTAAAATGAAACAATTTTATGGCCGAATATAGTGGAACCTGATATAGAATTGTAATTCTTCATTATGTTACTATTATAAAAATTATTTCCCAAGAAATAGTAATTTTATATAAAAAATAATCAAGATGTTTTCCTCTTAACTCTTATATGTATATGAGAAAAAATTAATATGTATTCACATTTTATAGTAAAAATTATGTAGTTGTGAAATTCTACTTCAAATATTGTTCTCTTTTTTACTAATATGACTGAAACCATATTAAAATATAGATTGATTATTATAAATGGAGAAGAAATGGTTACTCAATGTGATGGTTCTTGTATAAGTTAAATGGCCTGTAAAATAATGATAGTAAAATGGAATCCTTTGTTGGAGAAATTGGTTATAGACAATGATAGATTATATAGAATTATTAACCATGTGGAGAACCCTTCTAGTACAAGAGATTAGGTTTATTCCAGATTAGAGCTATATGAATAAATTGTTTACTCTCTTATGATAATGTGGGTGAGGCCAGTGTTAAAATTGATGACGAATCCATATATTAATAAAACCAATTATTTTTAACCTTTTAGTTGATGTTAATTGTGACACTAATATTGTTAGGACTCTAAATGGTTTCCTTAGAGAACCGGAATCTCCTCTTTACATAACATCTAATGAATGCTTATTTCCTAATCGACATGTCTTAGTTATTGAGATATCAAATTCTACAAATTTTTAATTATCTACTCCTTAAATTCATGAATATTTCATTACATTAATAGATTACTCCTTATATGATGTTGGTAGAGAAGATACCTATCTGTAAAATAATTCCTCATTTATAATATGTATTTATGTAAAAACAATTAGTATAGAATTTTATTAAAATTACTATAGTTTTTATGTTAGAAATGTTGGTGGAAGTTTAAGAGATGTAGCTTCATCAGATTCATACAATGTGGATACACCTTATAAAGGGGAGAAATATCCATGTTAAGTAGTTATAGGTATAACGTTATATAATTATAAAAGCGATTATCATGATGGAGGAAGTCCACTAATTCATGGGGGACCTACCACTTCACTTCTTCATAGATATTCTAAGGGATACTTATATGAAAAAATTAATGAATTTGAATTGTTAAAACCTTTTTCTTTATTAGTTTATAATAGAAATTATGAAGAATACATTATTTAAAATATACTCCAAATGAGACTGGTCAGATTCATCATGTAGAACATTCATCTTATTTACATGGATAAAATAGATCTTCTTCTAATCCTCCTTAGAATAGTCATCTAACAAGGGATGACTTGGTTTTCTTTAAGGTAGATATTTTATTTGATATTAGTGTTATGCCCATGTTATTTACAATATCAGGTAAGAGTGTAAAGGAATGTGATATATCATTTATTATTTCCTATGTTATGGTAAACATCAACCCACACTATAAAAGAGAATTGTAAATTTGGGGATGGAGTATAAATGACTGGTTGAGAAAATTTGTGTTATTCAATCTACCTTGAAAAATATTACTATAGATCTTACTCAATTATATCACAAAGTGATTATAAGGATGATCTAACTTGTTATACATATATACTCTCATTTTTAACTCCTCCTCCTATAGTTCCCACTAGTATAGAAGATGGTTTGATCAATGATGTTACAAAAAAGGAGAAAGATGTATTCGGATATTCCATAAAATCTCCCCAAGATGATATTCAATAGATAATGTCATATGATAATCATATATATATGTTGGTTAGATAACTCATGAATGAGTCCAGAAGTTATAGGGTTATAATGGACAAGTCCATTAATTACTACATATATTATATTTTTACAAAAATGGGCTTAATTTTCATTTTATGTTCATGGATAAAAATATAAGGATTTCTCCTATCACCATGAAATTTATATAGTAGGAAAGACATATTAAGTCTTTAATAGGATATCAATATTTCATAAGGGGGAAGAGACATATTTATTTTAGGTCATAAAGCATGGTGGAAGAGTTATTACTCCACTAGGGGAACTGATGGAGCCCTTTCTATATAATACAAGGACAATAATCATTGTTACTCGAGTAATTCCAACAACATACTCAGTCTCTAACCTCATATAAACAATTATATCGAACACATCTACTTCCATCAGTCCTTTTAGACTAATTTCTATTAAGGTAGTGAAACTTTTTAGACCAATTACCTTTATAATTGTATTCAAACATCCTAAACCTCATACTACATCAACTCATACACCTACTACCACTGAAAAAGGGAAAGATCAGGATGATACTAAATCAATTCATGAAGACGTTAAATTTAACTCTTATTAAGAACTGATTTGGACTTTTTTTGAATTTTGAAATGTACTTCTTGGACTTGGTTATTAATAAAAAATCTCCAGTCATTACTATTTTTTCATTATTATTCTCTTTTAATACATATTATATATTCCCTTCCTTTTTTATTCCACATAATGTAGGAGAAATAAATATAGAGGTAAATTGTGAATGTATTCCGAGAATGAGAATGATTATGGATTTTTTTATGAAACTAATGAATATTATATTATTTTTAATTTCATTTTGACCATGATTTTTGATAATCATAATGAGGGAGATCATTCGATAAGTCTAATAAATTCATTATTTTATTGTTAAAAAATAATTTTATCATTATTAATCATAATAATCATGTTTATTTCATGATTTTATTATCAAAATATTTGTTCTTTAAACATTAAACAATTGTTATATATTTTTATTTACAGTTACATAAGTCATATAGGTTTTTATTACAATTTCATACTATTTAGATTACCCTAACAATATATTGGAAATAAATATTTTACCTTTACATAATCTTTATAATCATATATGAACCAATAAAAAAGATATTATCTACATTTAATTATGATATATAACTTTCAATTTAACATTACATATAAATTTTTTTACCCCAACATGTGATTTTAAACATTTTACTTACCTTTATGTATGAATCCCCTTACCTTTATAGATGTTTTTCGATAATGTATTTTAACTATATTTATTTGTGTTTTACCCTTACATAGAAAAAAAAATTCTGATTTACAATTAACAATATTTCAGTTTAACATTAGAAAACCTATGATAATATGTTTCACTTTTTTTAATCTATTATTTAACCCCTACATATCAAATAAAAAGTGTTCAAAATTGTATTCATGGATCATTTAAATGTCTATCTAAACTAAATTCTAACAAAAAAAGATAATATTTATGACCATATTTATTAATAATCTATCACTACTTGAAATCCGCTACTTGTAGTGGAACTGTAGTACCACTAAAAGAAATTTATAAAAACTATATCAGATATTCTACTTCCAATTAAACTATAATTATATTAGCTAAAAATATTCTACTTCCAATACAAAAATTCTTTTTTTAGTGAAACAATTATACAATCAATAAAATACATATACCACTTGAAATAATGCTTTAATAATAGAGTATTAATTATACTTATTGTTTAATCCTACTACCACATGTTAAAGACTACTACCACTAGTACATGTTTTCAATTACTAATTCTTGTTCAGATCATTCTCCCTCAAGATGGATATGCTACCATTAGTTATCTTTTTTTTACTTTTAGTTGATGTTTCTTCCTTTAGAAAATATTTTAAGACCATTATTGTCAATAATAATTTTTAAAATAAATTTTCCAATGTCTAGTTTAAGGTATTTAATACAATATAAAGACAAATGGAATTAGAAATCATTATTTTTAAAATGGAACCATTACATAAAAAATAATTTTAGGGATTCTATATATATTTAGATGAGTGATGGTTTATCTTTTTTTATTACTATCATGCAATAATTAAATAGGGTTTCTAAGAATATATAAAATATATGGATCCCCACATTCACAAGGGAAGATTGGTTTATTAATTTTTTAGAAACTAACTGATTGGATGTGGCTATTGAAAACAAAATATGTTTTTATAGTGATGAAAGTAACACTCTATTTTCTTAAATAAAACGAAACAATATTTAGTCAATTCAAGTGTCTAGAAGAAAATAATTAATCATAATATGAATGAATAATACGAACAATCATAATGACCACATGGTTTATCAATGAATGAAAAAAATATAAAAACTAATAAAATATATCTTTAATTCTTTTTTATATTATAGACATTAGACAAATGACTTAATTACATTATAAATATAGTATTAAATAAATATATTCTATATTAGAGGGACTATATAATCTATATTTTTATTTTTAGGTCTGTTATCCAATTATTGTCTTTGGAAAAGGTTGTGTGTAGATTGGACCACCTTTGTACAATATTTGTATGTAAAAACTGATCCAGTTTGTGAATCATATTTATTAATTAATAATCTTCATGGAAATAAAGAATTTCCTTGCAGATATAACCAGGGCTCAACATCACTTTGATCAGGTTTTTTTAATCCCCTCTGTGTTTTTTCTATTATCTTGAATGTAAAGTAGTTTTTGTTTTCATCACCCATTGAAAAAACAATAATTTTATTATTTACCTTTTTCTAGTTATATATATAATAATGCTTAATGTGATTATATTTATTTAATTTGATAATTTAATTTTGAAATTCTTTTAACTAGGCTATGATCGATCCATTGATAAATCTTTACAAAAAATTAACTTATATATTTCTACTATTTTATTTGATGGGTCAGTTTCTATAAATTGTGGGAATTTAGTTTTAAAATTATTTTAATCATATATTTTATCAAACCCAATTAACCCCCTCTTGAGTTGTCTTATATTCTTAATATATACATTAAACAGTGTTTCCTTACGTCATCCAGTTGGGTAATTACAACATTTTTCTAACAGAAACCTTAGTGAGTATCAATGGAATTTTATGACATCTCGTCAACATTCTCTTGGTCACATAACATCTTCTCATACAAAATATAGATAATTTATTTTTTACATTATCTGGACTAGGAATATACAACTGATGGTAGTTTTCATTGGTTTTTTATTAATAAAAACATAGTTATTTCTCCCTTGTGTATTACCCTCTAAATAAATTATTATTTTATGAATCTTTTTCAAGGAGTTATAGGAAAGAGGATTTATTCTATTTGGGGAGAAAATTTGTTTTGGGGGATGAAACCCATAATTAACATTGACATTGATATTGAAATACATGAGGTAGTATGTTCTGTACCATTTGGGAAACTCTTATACTCTTGTTTCCTTGGTATGATTCTTAAGTTTTCATGCGTTGATGAAATTTTTTGATTGTGATCACATGTTGGTATGTGTGTATAACATCATACATTTAGAGATTCTTATTTCCTTAAGTAATCATGTATACTATTTTTCATGTTTTGGAATAGTATTATCTCTCATGATTTAATTTTATTCTTTATATTTATTCTATACCATAATTTGTGTGTTACTAGGCCTTGGGAGGCATTGATTTTTGGTACTTATAAAAGGTCGGCCATTTATACATGTTAAACCTTATAAGGGGACTGTGAAAAAATTGCGACAAATGGGATGATGGACCTGAGTACATTGTAAGGATATGGTGATTGCTCATGGATGATTTGTGATTAACCTAATGCCTAGTGAGTTATAATTATCACATTAACTCAATACCTAGTGGATTCAGTGTAGCCAACTCACTTGATTCAAAGAAAATGTAATGTAATATGAATCACATGATGCATAAGTTATCGAGTAGGGCGTTCAAAAGATAATGAGATGATGATAAGAAACATGGTTACTAGAATTGTTGTAAGTTATTGATCACTTAAAATAAGAGTGGTTACCCTTTTAGTATGTAGTTGAAGATGGTATAAACAGGGATTGTTGTTTCTTGGTTAACACACGATTTCTTGGTAAGTTTTTATTTTCACATTCTTTCACATTTATTGTTATACATAGGTACACATGTTATAAAAGTGAACATTTTATAATGGTGAATTGTTGGTGTTTTAATAAGATTTATTACTCAAACCCAGTATGAGAATTTAGATGCATGTGTAGAGATCATGTTTAAGGATCCAGAAATGTTAAGTGGGCATGTGGTTGATGGTTGAACAGTAGATCATGGAGCTAGAGGTGTGAGTGGGACATATTTTAAAGGATATCACAATTTTATTTATTTATCTGTTGGAATATATAATTTGGACTGGGATTCCATTTTAGACAACGATTTATTTTGTGGTATAACACGCATATCATTTGATATTATTTTCGTACAAAATTTTCTAATCCATGTTATTATATCATTTTATCTACTAGTGTATGCGCAATATATTGAGAAAATAGTCTCCCCACTGATTGATTTTGGACCCACACTGTTAGTCACGAGTCTCTGGTGTACATGGAGACATGCATGAGGTCATTTCTCTCTCTATATTTGATATAGTGATTTTTTTAGGCGCTACAACTGTTCCTTATTGATAATCTATTGTTTGGGATATATTCTTTCTTTAACATTAGTTGTTGGTATTAAAAATGAAGATCCACCATCAGGAAATTTTGATCACTTGTAATTTTGCCAAAAAAATCACAAATATGGGGTAAAGGATAATTTTTCCTTATTGAGATCTTTCAAAAGTCATGATAATCTAATTAAATACATAATTATCCATCCTTATTTTTGAAAATTAGTACTACTTCACCTCCTTATGAATCCCTTAGACTTATATATCCCTTTCTGAACTCTTCTAATATTTCTTCTTTAATTCTTCCAATTCGATGTGGGGGGGGGGGGTATGGAAATGAATATTCAATAATGATAGGAAACCAGGTAAGGGTTCAATTGATAAATAAACCTAAAATTTTGAGGAATGACTAGGTAGTTAATAAGGAAATACATCAACATATTCCAATAAATTAGGTATGTATTCAATTTTGACTTCTTCTTAAATCATTTTAGTCAAATATTCCTTGTTATTTGATATCCTTACCCTTAATAAATTGTTAAACTCTATAGGTAGTTCCTAATAATACTATCATTTATATTTTATAATAAGATGAATTGGGATATAAAATTAGCTCAATTATTCCATAAAATTTATATGAGATTTATGTAGATAAATACGATCCCTTCTAATAATCACACTAAATTTTACTAGGTTAAAGATAATTAGATCTACAGGTAGTATCTTCCCACTAACTCAAATTTGATATTACTTATATACCTTGGATGTAATCAATTAATTTCTTGTTTCTTTTAATTATAATTCCATATTTATTGTTTGAGGGGGTAAATCAACATTCTATGAAAAACTGTATGATATCATGGAATATAAAGAATAAGAAATCCAATAATACATTTGTAGATATATGAATGATAATATGTGGAGCTTTAACTACCTAATTATAATTTTCCACTTCAGTAATAGTGATTTAATAATAAATTAACCATTCCCTTGGTCCATGAGGTTTCAAATTCATATTAACCTCATTAACCCTTGTATTGGGGAATTGATTTGTATAATATACAAATTCATTGAATTTGAACCATTTGAGTGTGGGAGGAGTATTTGTTGGGAATATATTTTCCACCATTCATTTGACCTAAATATTTACAAAATATCAATAATTATCTTCTTAATGGCCAATCTACCCACACATGCATCATTTTCCCCCCTTTCATTTGATAACCTAGGTGATTCCTCCCATATTTTGGCATGTAGGCAATGTGAATTTGGATCCTCCATGAGAATTTCTATATATTTTTCCATGAATATTCATCTTACATTACTCGTCTCCAAGATAATGAGAGTCATAAATTTCCATTTATAACATAATTTTAAGCTGGACAATATATTCATAGCATCCAATGTAACTTATAGTTAATGAATTTTGAAGACATTAATTTAGGTAATTAATCAATCATTATTTCTTACTCTCAGAACCAATAATAAAACATATTGCATACTTCATGGGTCTCTTGAATATTTTTTCATATGTTTCCACTGCTTTATACTAATTTTTTTCCAACTCTAGTAATTTTTTACCTATTTTCATATGAAGATTTTCAAAAGATATGAAGTGAAAATATTTTCTAAACTCTACCCATTTAATAATGTATACATGTTCATATTTTTCTTATTCTTATTATGGTCTCATAATTAGTCATAATTATATTCGTAAGTGTAAATGACTAAAATGATATTTTCATAACATGAGTTACACTTTTTTTATAGACATGGAGCATTATTTGAGAATCTTAATGATATTTTCCACTCATTCTACTATGTTTTTAGGTTTCTCATTGTGAAAATATACGTATTTTTGATCCAACACATTTATAAATTGGTTCTTATAGGATCCATCCATTATATGAAATATAAGAATGATAATTCATGATAAAATTAACAAATTAATAAGAGATGACAATAAAAATAGATTAATTAAATCATAAATTAAATGCATAACCTATCTTATGAAAATAATTGTTTCAATATATGTTATCCTAGTCACATTCTTTTTATATTTTCTAGAGGAAGTAGTTATACATTAAAAAATAGAAATCCCTTAAAATAAATCATAATTTTTTGTAAAGAGAATGTAAAATATCGAATAATATCCCTATAGAGTTTTAATCTAGGTGTGCAGTTAATCCCACATGTATATTATCGAGTGAAGTTCAAGTGAATACATACACAACATTTTTTAAAGTTATTACCCTTATGATAATTTGTTTTAGACTATTCCACCATTTTGTATACATATTGGGATTTATTGCAATAAATATACACCTTATACACATTATTATAATATTCTAATGTTTAAATTCATTTATTATTTTACTTTAGGGTTTTAAAAAATTATTTCTTTCCCAAGTATCAAAAAATATCTAAACCCTAGTATTATGCCAATAGAGGTGAACCTAGATAAACACCAATATATTATACATCATTTCACCTGATTATTAATTACATATCATAATAAATGAAACTACCTGAAAAAAAATGTTTAATGTATTTGGATATTAGTTACATAAAGAATTTATTTTTCCTAATTGCTTCAATATCTATTAATAAATTTCAATGAAAATTTCATTCTACAAAATGTCCAAATTATAATTCATGGTGAGTAAGAGAAATGTTTGAAGGAATGATTTGAAACAATCGATAAGGAAAAATTATCATAGAGTCATAAAATTTATAGAACATAAAAATAACATACATCATGAACATGGATGAAGTATATACGGAAAAAGATCATGGATCAATCACAGTTGTCTATAAGTCATGTTATAAGATCTTTTATTCTGAATGATCCAACCTATAACATGGAATATGAGTAAAAAATGTCTTATAATAAACATGCGACATGGAACATTATCATTTGAGTGTAAAATAAAAAATTGAACTTTACAAAATCAAGAAAAATATCAAAAACATAATCAAATGGAATCATCACACTGTGAACAAACCCAATCATTCCAACCAATTAAGTTATTAGAAAATAAAATCATGATACCAATTAATGTTTAAAAAATAAAAGCATTTGAACACTCCAATTTCAAATAAGATATAAAACCATAAAAAAATTATATAAGGGGTGATGTATGGCCTCACACTTAAATATCTATATAAATGTGATCTTTATGATATAAATCATATATTATATCATGAAAAATCCTAATAACGAGACTAGGAATTGTCAAAATTTTTAAATGGTATCACACAAAATGACCCAAAAAATTGGATCAATTAATACCAAACATAAATACAAAATTTGGTATTTATTAATGGATTTTTAAGGGGGAACAAGAAATATAACTTCATCAGGGATAAAAACTTTGGATATATAGAAGGAAATGAATTAATAAACAAAAAAGAGATTTCATAAATCATTGTCATCCCTATTTTAAAAAGGTGAATTTATATTTCCATATACAGTCCAATTTTTTATGAAGGTGACATGATTTTTAGAAAAAATCTATTTTTAAATATATCTTAATAATGTATCTTGGAAAGAAATAATTGTAACCTATTTGTTTTGTAAGATAAAATATATGATCACAAAATAAAATTTCTTTTTAATATTTAAATATAAAATTATTGAAACCCACAATGTTTTAACAAATAATAATGATAATTTTTTAATATCATTAAATTAAATAAAAAAATATAATACATATTTTTATTTAAAAATAAGATAGGAAACAATTTTTGAATAGAGAAATTATAGCTATTAAAAGAAATTATCTTTAAATAGGATGCTAATTATCCTTAAAAGTGTTAATACTTAATAATAATGAAATTCTTCTAGGAATAAGATTTGAATTAATAATATAATTTTCCCCACATTGGAAGAAAAATTATCATATAATATAATATTTGGTTTTAAGAACCATGTTTATGAGAAATAAGATCACGATGAAACATTATAACTTAGAGAGAATAAGTTGAATTTTACAATACTCTTAAATTTAGAATTAGAATATTTAAAAATAGTTTGCCTCTTGTATAATAATATTAACTATCATAATAACATAATTTCGTGCCCTTTTAAAATCAATAAAATTTTAAATTCATTAAACATAAAAATTTATTAAAGGTTCATTACATAGTAAATGATTACTTTCAGCATTCATTATTATTAATTTCAGTTATTTCACATGTGTTTTGTAATAGAGACATAGAACACCAATCATTGATAAAAAAATATCATTGATAGATTAAACAAATAGTAAAATATTTTTTACAAGAAATTATGAATAACAATGATTATTTTATGGAAACTATGGAAATTGTACACCTGAATGAGACCCATAATGATCTTTTTTTGGTAATTTAATTATATTAACAGATTACATTATAATAATCATTAATTATTTATTCTAAATTTTAGAACCATATTAATATTTTATATTAGTCTTTAATATCATATATATTTATGAAATATATTTTAGAATAGTCCATGTGAGGCGGTGTGGAAAAGAAAAATACATAACTCATGGATGTGGTAGTCTGCATGGAACACGAGAAACATTTTTATTTTTTGAGTGGTTTAAAAGAAGAAAGAAAAATAATATTCCATAAACATAATAACATTTATGAATAGTTATGATACCTTATTAATAATTTAATCATGGATAACATAGATTTGGAGGATTTTTATTAAGAGGAATAATCATTGAAATAAAATGGACTGATTATGTGTCTTGACCTTACTCCTCGAGACAATTTCTTGAGCAATAAAAAAATAGTATTTTAATGAGAACATAACATATAAAAACATAGGTAGAGAGTTGGAGAGATATTTGAGTTAGAAATATATTTTTTTGAGGATAAATGGGGTGGTTAAGGGGTACTTAATTATTTGAGTAGGGTGTAACTTTTATAAATACTCATAACATTTTATTATTGTCATGTCATTTCAAAATAAAGTTGCTCCAAAAGTTGAAAATACTGGGGATATAAATAATCATGGAAGAGAAATACCTCATCAACCTATATAAGGGATAATGTTTCCAGATCCTTGAGGCCTTTCCATTCAACATATATTTTTAATATAATTTAATTTTACCATGATTACTCATTTTATTACCCTTGTATCTTATTTTAATGAATAAAAAATAAAGACATGTTTTAACTAATATTTAAATTATTATTTTTAAAATGTTAATAATTTTGTAAAATTAAATCTCTAAAATTGATGAAATGTAATATTAAAAAATAAATGTATAATAAATAAAAATAATTTCTGAAAAAATATAACTTTTGTCACAAAATGTAAAACATTATAATGGAAAAGAACTATTTTGTCAATTGTATTAGTGAAATTAGGTGTCTGAGGTGTTTGCGAGGTCATGATAACTTATTCCCAACACTTTTCCAAATTTCCTGTTATATGAACAATGTTTCTAGTTCTATGAACGGTGTCTTCATTGAGTCATATATTTGTGAGTCATCTTTTAATGATTCATCTTTTGGTTAGTCATCTATTGGTGAGTAATCTTTAATTGAGTCCTATATCGGTTTTTTTATGTCGGGGAGTCTTCTGTTTGTGAGTAAAATGTCAATGAGTCATTTTTTGGTGACTCATCTGTCAGTGTATCATATGTTGATGAGTAATTTGTCAGGCATTCATCTATCAGTGATTCATATGTTATTGATTTATCTATCGGTTAGCCCAGTCAGTGTGTCACATCAGTGACTCGCATCAATGAGATAGATGTGATCTATGCCAGCAGTGAGACATAATTGAATAGTGGCATCAGTGTGAAAGATGTGAACATTGATTCCAGCTTCCTTTAGTTTCACATGTTTGATATTTTCTATGACGTAAAAAAAATTCAAATACATTTTTAAGGGATATAAGTTCGATTCATAGCCCGTAACTCTTATCATAAATTTTTAAGGGACATGGTGACTTTACTTGGTAAAACCGCATATTCTTGACCAAATTTTCTTTTAATGGAAAATCTAAGCCATATCTAATCGGCTACTCTGTTTTTATTTTCAAAAGGTATAGATAAATTATTCTTTGTTATTCCTTCTTGGTTTTCCCTTGTATGATATTCCTGAACAATTATTCCCATAGGAGTTGTGTGATTTAATAGTAATCCTTATAATGTGTTCTCATTGGTGTTTTTCTCACAACATGTGCACTTATGTTTTGGTTCATCCAAGATGTTTTAATCCATCTTCAATATAAGGTATGTTCAACCATCATATTTTGTGGAACTCAATCAATTTCCTACAATTTCACCATTCATTTTGATGGAATGTGATATCCATGTTTCTAATGGAGATTTCACGGTTTTTGGTTTTTACGGTTGTGTTGCAGCGTCCTTGGGTGGATAAAGCTGTTGCATGAGAAGTGATAATGATTCGTTGTGTTGTTACATTCTCATGAAATGAATGCTAAAAACTTTTTGATGTATTGGATATGAGGATTATATATTATATTTACATACATTAGTAGAGTTATCATGATTGAGGAATGAGATAAAAATTAAATTGACATAATACATATTTGACCGTACTAAATAAATGGTATCAAATTATTAGAGATTTTATTACCTATTGATTTTATACATCATGTAATATATATGGATTAATTATTTAGAATTTATTTCTTGATGGAAATTGACAGAGAAAATAAATATGGGATTAATCATGAATTAATTTCCCAATGATAATGTGGCATGTTAAATAATATGGTTGATATTGTTGTGCTTTGATGATAACCAAATGGATGAAATTATGAATGTTTAAAATTAATCCGTTAATTTAATATGGAATGATCAATTGGTTGTGAAAAAAATATTATTCCTTGTAAGGTTTTGAGTTACCCTCTTTCTTGTAATGCCCATGTGCCCTATACTTTGGAGTTATGAGTTCTCGTTGTGTGTGAAGGCTGAATGCCTTGATTTCAGGCCAAGAGACCAGTTGTTTTTTGTTTTTTTCCTACTTCTTGTATATTAGTTTGAGAATGGGATGGATAATTCAAGAATGATATGGTGGTATGTGGGTTAGGGAGGCCTAGTGGTGGTGAGGGAATCAGTTGACTCCTACAGTAGTAAGATGCATCAGGTTATGCATGTGGGTGTCAGAAAGGACACCAGGGATAATGGAACTGGTTGAAGATGGACCTACAAGTCAACCTGACAGCGGTTGTTATTGAATATGATATTTTTTATCTGCTTTAATATCCCCACTAAATAAGGTAAATTCTATATTACACTCCTTCCATAAGAGGTGAAGACGGATGTGGAATTCCATGTGCTTTCCGTGTTTAGCTTCTCGAAGATGGATGTGTCCACATATCTTCTATAGGTGGATAATACATAATTATTAGTTCATCTAATCAACATTTTTTCCTCCTTGAATTTGGAATCTTAAAATAATTTCCTAGAATACATATAATTATCGAATGTGAATATGTTATTAATATATTATTGAGTGAATGAATGTTTAACCCATGGGTTTGGAGCTTTCTACGATGCAATGTGGATGATATACTTTTGAGGAGCCATGGAATTAGTTTGGTTATGCATGGAGCAAGTGGATATTTTTTGTGATACCAATTAAATTAAATGCAATGGGGAAATGATAATGCTAAATTAATGGTTATAGAATTAATCAACATAAAGTGAAACTCATTTAAATGGGCAAGATGATTTAATAAATCTCTTTAAATGGTTTTGTAGAAATAGGATATCCAGTCATTGTCGATATAGTTGGGATTCTAAGATACATTATGAAAAGTTGAGTTTAAGATAAGTTTATTCCTATAGCATGGTTGTAATATCAATTATATCCTACACATTTTGGGTTTCTATATGCTACTCCACCCCATCGGTTAAGGAAACTAACACCCTAGGGATTATGAGCCTTGGGGGTGTTTTCCCCAACATCCCTGTGGAAGGATGGATAGCTAACTACACATTTTGGCCAAGCTCTCTACGATTTGTAGTTACTAGTTCTATTATTAATTAGGATTATTTTCACCATATATGTGTGTTATGGTCTATAATGGGTTGTGGTTTTTTCAATTAAAAATATTCTGGACATATTTTCTTATGGACTACTATAGGTGTAATGTTTATAAGTAGTGATGGGATGAGAATCCTTACTCAGTGTATCGGTAGTTATGACATGAGGTACAATACCCAACATAGGATACACATTATATAGTTACTTTTGGGTGTGTGGTTGTGGTGGTGAGATGCATGAGGTGCATGTTCTGGTACTCTGCCCCAGTGTGTACGGGAGATCCTTTTTGTAGAGATATGCTCAGGACGAGTGATGTGGGGAAAAGTGGGAAACCAGTGGGGTAGTGGTAGTGGGGTTCCATTTTAATTTATTATTATAGTATATAATCTTGTATGCGATACTTTGTGAGAGATTCAATGGCGAGGATGGGCACATAGTATACCTATTTAGGTGACGGGTCAGTTTCACTGGTTGTTCAATATGCTTTGGCATTATTTCATTACCACTGCATGAGAGGCTATGGGGAGGATCTTACTAAGTATATAGATATACTCACACTATGTTATATAAAATATTTTTCAGGTCACATCAATAATGATTGAGATTATTCTAGTTACTAATAGATTGGGGTTTTGTAGGAGTTATTTGGGCTTCGTTGTCATTTCCATTTTACATTTTTGGGTACATACAGTTTCAATTTCAAAAATAGTAGTTCATTCTTCAAAATAATTAATTTCACTTAGGATTTATTTTATATTTTAGTATAGTCATGAGTTTTTTTTCTATCTTATCTATCTCTTCGTAATTTACTCTCTTAGAGGGTAATGTATCCCATCTGTGTGTTTTGTATACACTTAGTGCTAGAATCCAACCTGGGGCCTACTGCATCCTAGACCCAGGGGGGTTCTTTATCTCTATTATCACATTTATAACCTAGGAGGGTACACATTGTGGGGAGGGGGTCATGATAGTGTGGTATAAGAGGCTTTGGTTGATGGATATGATGTTTTTTGGTGTTAGGAATTGGTGAGGGTGCATGGGTTGGTGGGAAAAAATGTCAGTCAAGTCCAAGATGTGTCATAAACAGTGGAGATTGGATGAGACATAGGTATTTAGGGCCCCATATGATCTAATGTATGGACGATTATGTTTATAGTGACTATTAAATTATTTGATACTAGTTGAAGGGTAGAGACATAGGAAAGAATCATGCAACATTATTCATTGTGATTGTGTTAGAATGGGTAGACCTTGGGATAGTTTAAACTAAAATGAATAAAAGAAAACAATCAACTAATGCTAAAGTATTCTATTTTCTACATATATGAACTATAACTATTTATCATTTTGTATGATTATCTCCAGGTCAACGGTCTAATTATGTTTGATGAGAACCATTTCAGTAGTTTGTGCCAGCATATCTCTATAGATAATTGGTTAATGACAACAAAACATACAAGAGGACTCTATGAGAGTTTCAGTTCCAGATTATGTAGAAGTATGAGGGATACAAATTGGATTTCTTCTCTAATGACTAGTTGGAGGAGGTTGATATATATTTCATTTTGATCTGTGATCATAAGTAGCTCTGTGTGTTGTTTGGTATGACGATGGGGCATGAGGTAGTGAGGCTATAGTTGTTCTTGTTCCTCAAGGATCATGATGAGCCGACAGTCTCAAGGGTGGAGTTCTGAGACCAGTTCAGTGTCAAGTTTCTTTTTATGACCGTGAAGGTGACCAGTCACTAGGATCATTTTACACTTTAACATGAGATATCCAGTGTGTGAGATTTTTTAATCCATTTTAGGAACCTTTTCATTATGATTCGGAACTATTTCTTGATGAGGAGGCCATAACGAGGAATTTCGAGGAGGATTTGCATCCAGAGATTCAGTGCAAGGTCACCATGTTTATGCTGAAGACATGTCTTGAGGTGCAGTGGAGGGTAGAGGTCTTCAAGAAGTCGTTAGCCATAATCGAATCATCATGCGAGGCTAGTCATCAAGATTAATCATGAAATAGAGATGTTTTCTGGGGTTTCCATTTTTCATGGTAGAAGAGTATCCATTTGGACAAGGGTAGGTCCCATCCCTCGGTATCACTTTATTTAAGGGAAAAAATATCAGACCTTTGACAAGGGATCCAGAGCTAGTTTACCTTGTGGAGGCCAATTCCATCCATAGTAAGAGTGCCATAACATTCTATGTAGTCAGCACGTGTCAGGTGTTTTTCTTCACATTCCTCTATTGAGCTAGTTCTAGTTGAGGAAGAAGTAGTAGGGTACACAAGCTTTGGATCTCGAGAGACAATATAGGGAACACATAGGATATCCCCAAGATTCTCCTCATGCTCAGAGGGAAGACCATGACTATGGATGTGGTCAACATCAGTGTTAGGGTGTATATGGATTAGGTCGTGGCCAGCTTCATGCTTTAGCATTGCCAGTGCTAGGTGAGTCAAATGTCATTTGAGGTACCCTTGTCTTGTTTTCTACTTGGGATCTTTCCTTGTTTGATTTAGTAGTAAAGCACTCATTAATAAAATTTTCCATTATCTATGTTTTGGGAATTTAGGTACAGAGGCTTCTAGTGGCCCTGGAATTGACAATGCCAGTTGGAGGTCGAACTAACTTGTTTTAAGTATGTAGAGACTCTGACCTAGTGATGGGGAAACACCACCCTTGGCGATATTTCCTATATTTACAAATACAACCATATGATTTCATAATCAGTATGGATTGGTTGTATTCAGTGTAGGATATTATGGGTTTTTTCATAAGGTAAGTGGTGTTATATGATGTAGATGGAGTGATAGGAAGGTTTTTTGGAAAACAATACCCTCAGATGGGTTAAATTCATATTTCTTCTTTTTCATCCTTGATGGCTGAGATGATGTTGAGTCCTTTGAAGGTTCAACTATCGACATTTCCCATAGTCATGGAAGATCACCTGGATATCTTTCTAGAAGTTGTATTAGCATTACCACCATGACATGAGATTTAGTTTGTGATTGAGCTATGCTTATATGTGTATCCTATCTCAATTTCTCCATATATGATAAAAACTAAAGAGTTGTAAAAGATTCTTATACAGCAGGATGGTCTATTCAGGGTGGTTTTTTTTCTACCGAGTGTGTCACCCTGTGGTGAACCAATTTTTTTCTTGAAGAAGGTTGATGATAATTTTTAGTTGTGTGTCCATTATAATCATTTTAACCAATTGAAGGTGAGAAACAATATCTTATTCCATGGATTGATTATTTGTTTGATCAACTGAAGGGTTCATGTTAGTTATCAAAGATAGAATTTTGGTCAATATATCATTGGATTCATGTGAAGGATGATGATATCTCGAAGCCTTCCTCTCGTTGTCGTCATAGACATTATGAGTACATTCTGATGCCATTCGGTATGATGAATTCTCCAATTCTGTTCATTGAGTTGATTAAGATTGTCTTCTATGAGTTCCTAGATAATTTCGTGGTGGTATTCCTAGATAACATACTTATGTACTCTATGTATGAGGAGGATAATTTCGAGTATCTTCATGCCATTTTGGGAGTCCTTCGTCGATAGAATCTCTTTGGAATGTTGTCAAATTTTTGAGTTTTATACTCAAGAAGTCTGTTTATTGGGGCATGTTTTATCCCAACTTGGAGTAGCTATGGAACCAATGATGATAAAAGTAGTTTACTCTTGGGTATCCCCTTGGATAGTAGCATAGGTGAAAAGTTTCATTGGGCTTGCAGGCTATTATAGGAGGTTCGTGGATAATTTTTCTTAGGTTGCAACTCCCATGGCATCATGGAGAAAAATGGATAGTGAATTTTTATAGACTGATCTGTGTCAGGTAGATTTTGAGTATCTGAAGGACAAGTTGGTTAGTTCCTCAGTTTTTTCCCTACTAGATGAAGGAGTCTAGTTTGAGGTTTTCTATGATTCATTGCATATGGGTTTAGGAAATATTCTGATGAATATGAGATCAGTCATTTCTTATGGGTCTCTGATGTTGAATACCCACAAACATAACTATGCCACACATGATCGTGAATTGGTGGAAGTGGTGTTTTATCTGATATTGGGGAGACAATAGATCATTATTGATCATTTTTTGGTCATCACCGATTATAAGAACATGAGGTTTATTTTATCCAAGTGTGACTTGAACATATGATAGTGTTAGTGAACGGAGTTCTTATAGGATTATGACATTGAAATATTAAATACACCTGTTAAGGGGAATGTTTTTGAAGATGCACTCAACAAGAATTCACATAGTGATGCCATGATTTAATGAGGCGATTTCAAGAGAGTAAGGTTAAAACATTCACCACTTCATCTTGATGTGGGAGAATTTGGTGGATGGAGTTTTCTTTTTCAGATGATGATGTACTCATATTTACTGTAGTAGATAGAGGAATCTGAGTTTTGGGATCTTGAAGTGGAGGTCTGGAGAGAACATGTTGTTTATGGAGAGTCCGATAATGGATAGGTGGGGGACGAACAACACCAGATGTGGTTTCGTGGAAAGATTTTCATTCCTTTTGTGTAGTGTGAGATAGTTATTAGAGACATCCATAGTTCTCATTTAGTGGTATATCCTGGTATGAAAAATATATACCATGCTTTTAGGATCCAGTTTTGGTGGCCTGGGATGTAGTGTGTAGTAGTTGAGTTTGTGTCTTGATGTATGGTTTTCTATAATTTGAAGGCCGAGAACCATGTTCCTGAGGTTTTTTTTTCAACCATTAGACGTTTCTTATTAGAAGTGGCATGAAAACCGTACGGACTTTATTTCTTGATTACCACGAGGTTAGGGTGGCTACGAATCTATTTGGTTAGTTATGTATGTTAGGTTGGTATGGAGTGTGATATTCATCAATGATACCAACTGTAGGATCGAAATTATATTGTAGATGATCAATATAAAAGAGGGAGTGAATTGTATACTTAAAAATTATTTTGGAAATTTTATAGTTGAAGATGTTTAACATAGTTAAACAAGGTAATTCAAAAAACCTATAGTTATACACACTTGATTGATTACATAAATTTGATTCTGAGAATGCAATTCCAGAAAAGATATTCCCGAAATTAAACTTAACAAATGTTTAAAAAGATGAATACTCTACCTTAGAGCGTCTATAATCTCACTAAATTAGAGAGTACAAGTAAAATAGAGTATAATATAGTTATACTTTTTCCAGCAATAAAAATGCAGTGGAAAACTTGAAACAAACAAGTAACAAGTAGTAAGTCTTTTAACCCAAAGAGAAGGGTATCCAAAAACCTTGGATAAAGGTCCCTTGATTTATACATTAACTAAATTCTGTCTTACCCACACCAGGGTACGCCCTCGATACGAAGATCGGAGTCTGTCTTTCTATCCCTGCTATCCATCAACTTCAAGGTAGTCGGCACCTCTGTCTTCCTCATCAAGGATGTACTCGAGCTCTAAGGTAGTTGAAACCTATGTCTTCTTATTCTCAAAATCCCTCAAATGTACTCATCACATTTAGATTTGTACGAAGAAAATCTGAACAAGGTGTTCCGTATGCAAAAATCATGAAAGTCTCACTCTCTAGAAATCACTTCTATGACATGAAATCTCTATATTGATCAACTTGTTGTGAGATTATTCAAATGAGCTCCAATTTATAGGTACATTCTCAATGGTCGGATCCCTCTTACAATGGTCATATTTTTCCTGGAATTTCAGTGGGACCTGTACTTGTGTCAGTCAAACAACAGTTAGTTAGTAACTGAATACATGACATCATTTTATAAACAAAACAAGTGTAGGAAAAAATATGATTACATAACCAAAACCGTTTTTAGGAATACAAGGAAAAATGACAGTCCATAGTCCACCCAAAAACTATTCAGAATCTATAAAACAAGGATTTTTGGATTCTGTTTTTCAGAATAATCTGGAGTAAGAATTATATAGAATTCGTAACATGAATTCAGAGTATAAATTCACAATAATTCGTAACCAGAATTTATTGTTTGAATTCATAAGTATTCGTAACCAGAATTTTGAGTATGAATTCATAAGAATTTCTAAACTCAATTCAATGTATGAATTCAAAAGAAATAGGAGTCAGAACTCATAAGAGTTCTGAGATTGAATTCAGATAACTTGGAGTTGGAACTTAGATGAGTTCAGAGTCTAAATTCAGCGTACTCGGAGTATGAACTCAGATGAGTTCTGGGTCTGAATTCAGAGAACTCAAAACCTGAATTTGGATCCTGAAAAAAATGATTTATAACTAAGTATATATATGATTCCGAGGATTTTTATATGAAACCAATTTCTATACTTATACAATATGAAAAATGAACAATATGGTGAGGATAAATTTCTTTGGGGATGGGAATGATTTCTTATGAATGTAAAACAAAGGGTAAATATAATTTTCCTTAAGATAAGGTGTTTGTGATTTTCAAAACATGAAGAAATGGAAAATTCATAAGGAAAATTTATGGACTCAACAATCTCCTCAAACATGAAGGAATGGAAAATTCATATTGAAACCTTATTGACCCAACAATCTCTCCCTTTTCTGAAAAAAAACATCCTTAAGAAAATGAATATAAGAACTTAAAAAAACTTATCTCCCTTAACAGACATGGGGAAGGATGAATACAACTAACTATCCCTTAGGCATTGAAACACTATAAATCGTAATCTTGATTTCTGGAATGATATTTTTTATTATCTTGAATATGGAAATCTTTATAATGAAAAACCACCCTTAGATGAACTCCCCCTTAATTAGGGACATTTATTCTTTACTTAGTATTATTTTTTCCTTTCTTCCCCTTTGTGACTTTCAAAATGAAATATATGGAATTGAAAAGATAATATGGTAGATAAAATATCAGTACAAGACATCCAAACAAAAATGAGCTACCAAAATTTCATTAAGATTGGAAAAAATTAATACAAGGAAAATACAACAAAAAATTGGATTGGGTTTATCATCTTTATTTTCCTTGGGCATCAACTTCTTCACCATGGTTTTTAGCCTTTTGAGCTCCTTGTGATCATCTAGTTCTCATTTGAGAACCTGATCCTAATCCTCAGCTCTCTTCTTTAGAGCCTCGATTCTTTCTTCTTGAGTCTTAAGAGCCTTTGACTGAGCCTTCAAGACTTCCTCTTTCTTGACATTCATTTCTTCTATCTCAATCTGAAGATCTCTTTCTATCATCTATCATTGAGCTACTAAATAAAATTTCCCATTCAAATCCTTCACTTCTTGCATCCGAGTATTCTATTCAAGAGTTAACTTTTCCTCAAAGCTATTCATGAGATTATTGATATTCCCATCTTCAATGTCAAAATCATCCTTCACACTTTCGTGAAACTCATCAAGAATCCCCATTTATTCTATAGTTTTTTTAGACCATGTGGACATCTTCTTGCAAGATCTCTTGTGGGATTCATAGTTAATGAAAAAAGGATTGAAGTCAGCCGAAAGCTTTACACACTTATCAATCACTATAGATACTGTATCCGATTTCTGGTTCAAGGTGTGTTGAATCATCTGACATCTCAATTCAATGTTTGGAAAAATTGGAATGGTTCCAAAAAGCTTCTTCAAAGATTTAATAACAAAATCATGTCCAAGAGATGATGATTCTGAATCTAAAAATTCTCTTAGTGAGGCTTCTTTATCTAGTTAATATGATTTTGTCTTTGATGAAGAACCACTAGCATCTTTATTCATAACCAGAAATTTTGTATGTGTATCAATAATGACTTCTTTTCCCTTATCAGTTTCCAGAATGGCTTCCTCATCCTGAGAATTATGTTCACTATCAGACAGCTGAACAATTTTATCTTCATCTATCTCTTCTTTGTCATCTCTTCCCTCAACATCCCCAGGATGTATTAAATCATGATTTGAACTTTCTTCTTCAGACAACTTATATACATCTTCTTCGTCCTTCTCTTCATCCTTTCCAAGAGTAGCAATATATGATGATTTGTCTTGAGAAGTTCGGATTGATAGTTTTTCTAAAGGGCTTTCCTTCCAATGAAAATCTTCAACTATCTTAATCAAATATTCGGTGTCACCAATGCTTTCTTCTTTTTGAACTTCTTTGATAGCTTATTTTTTTCAACATGTTTTTCATGGGGTTTCTCTGGAGTGAAACATTTCTTCCCCGGAGTTTTAGGTAATGATTCTACCAGGAAGGATTCTGGTACTAGAATATTTTCAGATGATTTCTCAATAGTCATCAGAAGGGATTGCACAATCTATGCTTCATTAAAATTCTTCATTAATTTCTTTTCTTTCTATTGCATTTCAAGATACTCAGCTGTCTTCTCCTTCAGAGATTTCACTTCAGCAGGGTCTAGGCCAAACATGGGATCCCCTTCTTTCTTGTTCTTCTTATCTTTCCACCACTTAGAAAATACCTCATCCGGATATGATTTTATCTTCATAGTTTTTGGAGGTGCGTATTTGATTTCCTTGGGCTCTATAATTTTTCCTTTCAATACTACTTTCTTTAACTTCCTCTTCCTTCCTCCCTTTTTGGATGGTTCATCCACTTCTGTTTTTTTCGGAACAGCTTTAGCTTCTTCCTCTGGTAAGTCATAAAATCCTCCGGAGTCTATAGAAAAACCAATGTTCATCCACTTTAGGGAATCATTACTAAATAGAATGACATTTCAATTACTTGACTTCAAGCTACAAGTAATTTTAAAATACTCCAAGAACCAAAAAATTAACATAGAGAGAATGGTTGAATACATGATTATCTGATCCTTCTGGTTTTCATTATTAATATTCTCAATTGTAATGAGAATAAGATTAACCAGATTCATCTTCCATATATTTAACACGAAATACAAGATATACATGTCACTCTTATTCAATGTGTCCTTGTCACCATTTCTCGAAATTATGAATCCATGAACCCATAATTCAAGAATCTGATAATTTTTAGATAAGTGGGTGATATTCAGAGTCTTCACACCAGAGAGTCCAAGACATTCCATAGCATTCTCTTTAACAAAACTTTCTTTGTCATCTGGGAATTTATGGGAACAGAACTCAGATTCCCCTTCATATAGAATACCAAAAAAATTAACTAACTTAGTATATGAAAGAACATAACTCATTCCATAGCTCTTGAATGAAAACATTTCCTCGGCTTCTTCCTTAAAGAAATTTACTAATTCATAGAATACAACTAGCAAGTCTGGATTCCCCAAAACTTGAGCTCCTTGATTTGATACTAAAACTCTCTCCCATCCATTGAGCTTTATGTTCTTCGAGATAATTGAATCATACTTTGTGAAGATGTTTAGACGCACCAACCTTTCTCTAAAAACTTACCATTCTGAGATTGGCTTGACAGTAGACATATCTTTCTGAGAGGATTCTTATACAAACATTCGAAATTGAGAAACCATTAAAAAACGGGAATGATCTTATGTAGAAGGGAAGAAATTCAGCACGCGAGAGCTTGAGATTTGATGTGGGACATCCATCGGGGGGTCCTTTATATAAGTTTTTGATGCAATGGTTCATCTTCCAAACTCAATCCAATGGCTGAAAATATTTCTTATCAGATCTGACGGTTGATATGATAGCCACAAGGAAATCTTGGTAGAATCTGATCTTTTGAGGCTTTAATGAATTTTTTTTTGGATTTAAGGATAATAGAATCTGAATAATTTAAAAACAAAATAAAATACCAGCAATTGAAGGATGATTACAAAAACTCAGGAAAGGAAATATACCTTTCGGATTTCTAGGAAAATTATTCGTATTGAGGAAAATTTTTCTTGAAGCCCTTTAGATTCTGAAAAATAATTATTATGAAAATTTTAATATGAAAATCTCCATTACAAAAATTTTAAGTACGAAAAGCTTTATTAAAAATATATTAATTATGAAGCATTTATAAAATATTACTACGAAAATTTCTATTACCAATGATTTAAAAAATCATACTATGAAAATTTCCATTCCGAAATTAAAAAAAACTAATTCTGATAATTTCATTACAAAATATTTGAAAAAAATATGACTAAAAAGAAAATGTACCCCCCCCCCCTTATGAAAAGGATTCTATTACTGTATGGAGATTGGTTTCAATAGAAATTTGACAAGGAATATTACCTTATGGTTATCATTCCTTACTTCTGTTTAATGTAATCAAATCTATCGGATGGTAACGATTTAGTGAAAATATCATCAATTTTATCTTGTGTTCCGATAAATTGAAAAATGATATCCCCTTTAAAAATAAAACATTTGAAATCAATGTTTTTTCAAGAAGAATGATGTTACCTATACCAATAATTTATCCCTTAGCATTATCTTCGAAAGTTACTTTTCATCCTTTCAACTTGATAATCTTTTCAAAGTAGTTTTTACTATCAGTCATGTGTCGGGAACATCCACTATTAATGTACCAAGTATTGCTGTTGTTACTTTCTTTATTTTCCTAAAAATAAGAACGTTAGACTTTCGGAACCCAAACATTCATGGATCCAGAAACTTTAGAAAGAAAAATCTTATGTAACAACATTATCTTAGAAAATTAAGAATTATGAAACTCTAAAGACTGGGTTGTGTTTAAGGAAAAATTTCTTGCCCAGTGTCCACCACACTGACACTTAGTTCAGAATATAACACTTTGAGGAACAAAATAATTATTACTAATAATCGGTTTTGAACTAGTATATCCAAATCCAGAATAATTCCTTAGAGTTCATATTTGAGAATACATCTTATCAAAAGTTTCCTTGCCTAAGGTAATGTTTGACCAAATCATCCTCAAGGAAAATATTTATGCCTTTAGTCTAATATCTAAGTTCTTATATTCCAAAACATTAGCACTAGAGTTATGCTAGAAAACACTTTTCATAGAAAATATGCTTTCTAGATCCTTAGAATGTTTATCCTTCTCAGAATTTATTTCCTCAAGATTTTTTGAAATACTTTCAAAATCAAGGCTTTCCTTATCAAGATCTTTAGAACGATCTGATATTTCCTTAGTAAGAATTGTATTTATAGAATTTTACTTATCAAGATTTTTCTTGAGCTTTGAATTCTCATTCTCAAGAAGCATAAAAACCATGAAACTTCTTCATAGGTAGGTAATTTGTTATCTTCATCAGAAGAAGATTATTTATCAGAAGAGTTATAATATTTACTATCACTATAATTAGTATTCAATGATACATTAGTCATGGATTCAGCATTGTGTACCTTATCCATTATGTAGTGATTTTAAATAGGTTGTATTGATATTAAACCAAGATTATTTTATCCAAAAGATTCATAATCTGATGATTCTTCAGAAGAGTCTCCACCATTGGAACTCCAGGTGTTATTTGTCACAACCTATCCCCCGAGGCTCGTATCGTGACTACCCCAAGCCCGCCTTCCATAGGCCAGAGGATGGAGACTAGCAACAAAGGCGTAAATACATAAAATAGTAATTCATTGCCTTTATAACAGTAAATAACCACAATAGAGTATGAAACATGATGTAAAACACTAAGAAAAACTCTATACAAAAGATTGTGTTGAATGTAAAAGGGCCAAAAATACAAGCCCAATAGTAAAGTACAATAAAACTAAAAAGCTAGTACAATTGAAGAAAAGAATTAAAGAAGCTACTGGGTCATCCTCCGGAATTCCTACCTGAAGGGTGGTAACAGATGGCCTCTTCAGCACCCCAAGTCTGCCTACTTGCTCTGTGTACGTCTCACCGAGTGGTCCACCTCGAGGTACCATCCAGTTTTACTAGTCTCTGTCCCGATCAGGGTTGTCTATAATCTGCAACCAACACAACCTGGTGCAGGAATAGCCTGTACAGGGGTGAGTATAATGATACTCAGTAATAACCCTGAGACCCTCAAGGTCTCACAAAATCCAACAAGGACAACCACAAAGTATGGAATCAATGGATAACCCTTAATTAGGTATATGTCCATAAATATACCTAAGTTATTTAGTAACCCATCTCAATCATGAGGAAAACATGACAGTTATTGACTCACCACAAACTAGGATTTTAGTTAAGTATATATGTACAAATAATTATTCGCGAATCTAGATCATCTTATTCTCTCAAGAGGCACTGCTTCAGACCATACAAAGTCTGACCCACACATGATCGATAGGATCTAACCTCCGCAATGACCCACACAGGATCTGACCCACATAGGATTGGTATGCACTAACCCACATAGGATTGATGAGCACTGACCCACGCAGTATCTGACCCACATAGGATCCATATGCATTGAACCACACAGGATCATCGAGCGCTGACCACCGTTTGATCTGTCTCCAACATCTGCCTCGCTATCAGCCACTAGATTCGTCGCACCCGGTGCACACGAGTTCTGTAGAGTCTACCCTCGAGATATTGTTTGTACCACGACCTCCACTAAACTACACTAAGGAGGAACCCAAAAAAACGCCATGTCGTAAGGGTTCCAATGCGATAGATGGGGTGTCAATCGAATGCCAGGTCTGTGAGTTATTGGCATTTCCGTTCTAGGGGCTCAGTTAGTTTTCAGGTTCAAACCAAACTGAACGTACTACAACTATGTCCAAACCTATTGTGGGGTATTCCAAATGATCCATCTTTCTCCAATATTTCCATTTTCGTAGACGATTCATCGATCGGACACCCATAGCCCAAGATAGGGTCGAAAAGGTGTAAACTGGGCAAACATGTCCGGGTCCGGTCCGACCCAGTCGGAATGTGGGTCTGACCCAGTTCGCGGGTCTGATCCTATCCGAGAAAGTGGCCCAGCTGCGGGCGGTCTGGCGAAGGGTGGCCCGGCCAAAGGCAGCGTGGCCGAAGGCGGCCAGGCCGTAGGTGGCCCGGCCGAAGGCGGCCGGGCCGTAGGTGGCCCGACAGCCTGCCCTAGCCACGCTGAGGGGGGGAGATGCGCGCCCCCTGGCACCCGAACGGTTAAACCATTCGGGTGGTACCGAACCGGTGATAGGTGGCCCCAGTCCAGCTCATGCGGGACCTGACAGGGTCATGCTCCTCCTGGCTTGCCCAAGCGGCCAACCACAACCCGCCCCTGGCGCGGCGCGACGACACCACACCCTTCCGCCGGGGCCCGCCCTGGCGACGACCCTCTACTGTCTTCCGCATGGCGTTACGTTGTCGTGCCCCTTCGTCGTGGCCCAACATGGCCACCACTCTCCTTTCGCGTGGCATGATGATGCCAGGACCTCTTGGTGACCCGGTGACTTTGTGACTCCGGTTCCATCGTGGTCGGTCTGACGCCGGTCGCGTTGCTCCGCGTCCATCCCATCAAACAAGAAAAAAACGGGAGGGTTAGGCCATGTTCATGCAGTCTGATCCCTCCACATTACATTGATAACAATTGGTATATGATAATAATCATTTGAATGATGAATAATGGAAATAAAAATCATACAAAAAACAACTCAAATCCCCCTACCTAGATTACCGATAATCGTTGACGATGTCGCGAAGAGGCAGATATCGTTCCGTTGATGTCAAAAATGGGAGAAGGGTACTTGTCGTTGGCGGAAAAGCATTCAGAGGTGACAAAGTTGAAGACGATGTCAGAATTCTTCAAGGAAAACAGTGTTTCATCTTCTTTTCCTGGTTGAAGAGGGAGAGAGAGACGTCTGTCATTCATCATTGGACAGGGGAGTTCTTCGTTGGAAGGATGAAGTTCTCCAAAGTTTCTCCAAGCCCTCCTATATCAATGTTCCACCAAAAGAATGTTGTCAACCCAAAAATAATAAACTATCTATTATTTTAATGGTTGCAAAGAATTCAAAATGATTCAAATTAATTAAATTATTTCACTTAATCAAATGGGTGGAGTTGGCTCAATAAATGGTTGGGGAAGGTGAAGAGGATCTCCATATAATTGGGGGTTAAAGGGGGTTTAAAGCTCATGTGGGCCTCACCAATTTGATTGCATGAGATGTTTAAACTTCAGGTGGGCCCCACTAAATAATATCCTCCTAAGGGAGGTTATGTGTAGGAGGGAACCACCTCTAACCTCTACTAGGAGGTTTAACCACCAACAAATAAAAATAAGCACACCTTATTTTTATTTTATTTAATTAAAAACCTCAAAATCTAACATCCAATCTCGTTATAATGCAACAGCGGTAATGGTATCACTAATAAAATACCGGCACTGCATGTTCAGCGGTACCCCCGGATTTCAGATCCGAGCATCAGTTCAAAAGATATAAAATCATACTCATACGATTACATAACGTACCAGAACAAAACATCATAAATTGATTTCAGGGACACCGGGCCTCGGAATCAAGCTCCATCAGAAACTGTAGACTCATAAAATTAGCTTGTATTTAAGAAAAAAAATATCATGGAAATTCCTAGTCTTTACATCATTAGATTTCACGACTTTCTTATCTTTATCTTTGATGTACTTATTTTAGTTTCTTTCAGAATGATTTTCCTTTCATTCCTTTCTTTTAAGCATAGGAATATTCGGAGTTATATGTCCAACTCTCATGCATTTATAACACGTGACTTCTGAATATTTCTTATCTTTACATTCTTTTTTCTTTAATCTGGATTGAAAATTATTCTGGCCAATATTCTTTTTCATCTTTCGAGCAAGATTGGATAACTCATTTTCTGAGGATTCACTTCCACAAAATTCAGACCGAATAGGAACCTTCATAGAATTATATCGTGTAACTCTCTCAAGAATCATGGATTTCATTTGATTTGAAGTTGTAGTAAAAGAAACAATTCCATTTTAATTCTTCTTCATAACATTATCATCATCTCTCTTTATTTTAGTCTCATGTTGAAGAATATTTCCAAAAAGTTCATCAAGTGAAATCTGAGTAACCTTTCTATTCTCATCAAATGCAGTTCTCTTGGATTCCAACTCATTGGGAATGATTTCTAGGATTTTATCCACAAGAGATTCATCATCTAATACTTTCTCACCCATATATTGTAAACTATTAACAATAGTCATGAATCTTTGTTGCACCTTACGTATGGGTTCTCCATAAGGAAAGAAATAACAATGATATTCAACTATGAGCATGGTTATTCTAGTTTCAATAACTTTTGAAGTTCCAAAGTGAGTAACTTCGACTTTCTTCCCTATACAATTTTCTTGCATCCCAAGATGAAATTTGGATATATATATATTTCTAGTCATGGAACAAAGCAATGTAATGATTACCTAATAATTTAGTGGATATTCATGATTTTTTTGGTTGGTGAAAGTACTAACTTCATTTTCAGGGATTTTATATCCTCTAGTAAGCATGAAAAAATTGTCTACTCCAGTATTGATAATGAATGTCTTCATGCAATCTCTCTAGTATTTGTAATCATTTCCATAAAAAATAGGTGGTCTAGTTTGATTAATGTTGTGAATGGAACCAACATTGATTCCTTCCATCATAAAAAATATTCCACACAAATGAGTTAGTAATGAATGTTTGTAAACAAGGAAAATATTAGAAACAAAGAAAAAAATGGAACAAGAGTATATCTAAGGAAAAATATGAATCCGGACTTGTGAGTCTGAAAATATGATTCCGAAAATAATAAGAAGAAGACAAATTCTCATCTAAATCTAATCATGAGATTAATTCAGACTGAACCAATCCTCGGATACAAATTGTTAGGTTGGTATGGAGTGTGATACTATCCAATGATACAAACTGTAAGATCGAAATTATAATGTAGATGCTCAATATACAAGATGGGGGTTGAATTGTGTACTTTAAAAATTCTTTGGTAACTTTTAATGTTGGATATGTTTAACAAGGTTAAATAAGGTAATTCACAAAACTTCTATTTCTACACACTGGATTGAATCCGGAAATATGATTCTGAGAATGCAATTCCAGAAAAGTGAATATAGAAATGAAACTTATCAAAAGTTTACAAAGAGGAATATTCTACTTTAGATATTATAGAATCTCACTAAATCAGAGTGTACAAGTACAATAATGTATAAGATAGTTATACTTTCCTCAACAATCAAAATGCAGCAGAAATCATGAATCAAAAAAGTAATAAGTAGTAAGTCTTTTAACCCAAAGAGAATGGTATCCAAAAACCTTGGATAAAGGTCCCTTGATTTATACTTTTAAGAAAGACTGCCTTACAAACACCAGGGTAAGCCCTCAATACGAAGATCATAGTCTGTTTTGCTATTCCTGCAAGCCCTCGTCTTCAAGGTAGTTAACACCTCTGTCTTCCACATCATGGAAGTCATCAAGATTTAAGGTAGTCTACACCTTCTTATTCCTATCCCTAGAAGCCCTAAAATGTACTCAGTAGCCTTCAGAGTCACACGAAGAAAATCTAAACAAGGTGTTTAGTAACCACAATGCATGAAAGTCTCCCTCTCTAGAAATCACTTCAGATTCATGCAATATATAGACAGATCAACTTGTTGTGAGATCTTTCAAATGAGATCCTATTTATAGATACATTCTAAATGGTCGGCTCCCCCCCTCCAATGGTCATATTTTTCCTTGAATTTTGGAGGGACTTGTATACATGTCACTCAAACAACGGTTACTTAGTAACTGAATACATGACATCATTTTATAGCCAAAACAATTGTAGGAAAAAATATGATTACATAACCAAATCCTTTTTTCAGATGTAAGAAAAAATGAAAGTTAGGAGTCTACCCAAAAAATATTCAGAGTCTAAAATTCATGGATATTCAGATTCAGTTTATCAGAAGAATTTAGTGTTATAATTCTATAGAATTCGTAACCTGAATTCGGAGTATAAATTCATAAAACATGGTAACCAGAATTCGAAGTGAAATCATAAGAATTCGTAACAAGAACTTTGAGTTAGAATTTAAAATATTTTTTTACTAATATAGAGAGTCTGAATTAATAATAATTTGGAGTCGGAACTCAGAAGAGTTTAGAGTTTGAATTCAGAGAACTCGGAGTCAGAAATTCAAAGAGTTCGGCATCTGAATTAAGCGAACTCGAAACCAGAATTCGGATCCTGAAAACAAAATTCTTTATATCTATGAATATATATGATTCTGAGGTTTTGAATACAAAACTGATTTATATAGTTAGACAAAATGAACAATGACCAATATGGTAAGTACAAATTTCCTTGGGGAAGGAAAATTTTCCTTATGAAATTAAAACAATGGGTAAATGATGTTTTCATTAAGATAAGGTGTTTGTGATTTTTAAAACACGATGACATGGAAAATTCATCAAAAACATTATTGACTCAACAATCTCCTCAAAAAGAATGAATAGAAAATTCATAAGGAATCCTTTTTAAATCAACAATGTATTTTTTATGAAATCATCCCAATTCATAGCAGTCAATGATTCAATATAAGTGGAGGGTTTTTCAAGGCAGTATCTAGACAAGGTGGTGAGACTCCATAGATTCATGAGGACGATCATTTCCATTCGAGATTACCATTTTACCTCTAGCCTATGGTGAGGTATCTAGTATGAATTTGGTTCTCAACTATACCTTAGAAATTATTTTCATCTATAGATGGATGTTTAGATAGAGAGGACCATCCAGTCTCTGGAAGTCAAGTCGCCCTCTTCTGTCATGGATATTGGAGGCTTTTAGATGAAGTAGTTACCCTTGGTAGAGTTCTCTAAAAAAAATAGTTTTAATTATAACATTGGTATGACACCATTTTAAGACTTATATTGAGGACAGTTCCATTATCCGTTGTGTTGGACGAGGGTTATAGAGTCATCAATTCTCATGCCAAAACTGGAACAAAACATGACATAGATAGTTCATATGATTCATGAGATAATGAAAGAAGCACATTATCGTCAGAAATAATATACTGATAATATGAGGAGACCATTGTTGTATGAAGGGGGGGATCAAGTGCTTCTTACAGTGACTCCCCATCATGGGCAGTGATGTTTTGGTCATGTGAGTACACATTCTCCGTGGTTTGTTGGACACTTCGAGGTGTAAGATCGTTTTGAAGATATAGAATATCGGGTAGCACTTCCCCCCAGAGATTACACAAATAAATGACGTTTTTCATGTGTCTCAGATCCATCATTATCTTCATGAAAAGTTCCATGTCTTCGATTGGGGTGAGATTTATTTTTACTATGACGAAACCTTCGAGGAGAAACCTGCAGAAATCAAGGGCCACAAAGATAAGGTGTTCCATGGGTGTGTTATCCCCCGGGTTCGTGTATTTTGTCAGAATGTTGGTTTATAGGAGAGAACATGGGAATGTGAGTCTCACATATGAACTCAGTACCTTGAGATTTTTTGAGGTTAGATTTTTCTAGTAACGTTCTTTGTTTAGTGGTTGTAATCCTATTATTATTTGAGATGACATTCTTTTATTGATTTTTTTGTTACTCCATTTTGAGAGGTATCATCTTAAAGAGAGTATTTAGGAGCTGGTTGTGGTTTCCATGTGGTTTCATGGTATTCTATTGAGGATGCAGTAGAGGTCCTTTTGTGGTGAGAGACTTGATATGTATCTCAAATGGTGGTTGTTTAGACCCCTGTTTATGATTCATCTCAATGTTGGTTTTGGAATATTGAAGACTAGAATGTTTTGCGGGTTATCTAATGTAATGGAATGGACCTCTTTGGTCCATTAATTTCCAGTAATCTAGTGTTTGAGGTGTTCTGAGAGGTCAAGGTGACTTATTCCCATCACATTTCCAAATTTCTAGTTCTATTAACTGTGTTTCCAGTTCGATGAAAAATTCCATTAGTGAGTCATCTCTCGGTGAGTCATCTATTAGTGATTCATCTATCAGTGAGTCATCTACTAATGAGTCATATCAGTGAGTCGCATCGGAGACACACATCAATGCGACATATGTGGATATTTCCATTAGTGAGACATATTTGAATAATGTCATTGGTGAGACAGATATGAGCAGTTTTTCTATATTCATGTAGTTTCATCCATTTGATGTTTTCTTTGAAGTAAAACACATTCAAAGAACTATTTTAATGAATATAAGGATGATTCAAATCCAATAACATTAATAATAAATTTTTTAAGGGTCAGAGTGCATTTACACTATCCAAATGCATAGTATTGTCCTAATCAACTATTAATGGCACATCTAAACGCTACCGTTATTTGATTTTTAGAAGGACAATATACATTCCGCCTTATTATTACTTCATGTTTTTTCTCTAGTATGAGACAACCAAAATTTTATCCCCATAGGAGTCATCTTATCAAACTATAATCCTTGAATTGTGTTCCCCAATGTGTTTTTCCAACTACATGCACACCACTATTTTAGTGCCACAAGGAAGTGTCAAACCGTCTTAGATATAAGGTATCTTCAAACACCATATTCTAGGTTCCTCGATTTGTTTCATTCTATTTCTCTTCTCCTAGTGATGAATGTGATATCCATGTTTCTAATTGAGATTTCACAGTTTATTCTTTTTATGGGGGTTTTGTGATATCCTCAGGTGGATGCTTCCATTATGGGAGAGGTGATTGTGAACCACTATGTTAGACCCTTCTCGTACAAAGAACATCCGAAATTTTTTTAGTAGGGGATTCATGGACTCATTATTATATTTTTGTATATTATTAGAGTTATCATGACTAATCCATTGGATCAAAATGAAATTGACATAATTAATATTTGACCCAGACTAAAGAATTGGTATCAATTTCTTAGTTATATTATTGCCTCTTGATTTTCTAGATCGTGTGATATCTATTATTTTCTAATTTAGCATGCAATTCTTGATGGAATTTGTTAAATAACGTAAATCCATTATTAATCAGGAAATAATTTTCCAATGATGAAGAGCCATATTAATCAATATGGTTTTTGTTGTTATGCTTTGATGATAATCAAATGGATGTAATTATGAATGTTTAAATATATTAGATAATTAAATATGGAATGTAGAATCAGTTGTGTAGTAAAGATAATTTATTTAAGTGTTTTGAGTTTTCCTCTTGACAGTCATATCCAATATCCCAATGCTTTGAAGATTTGAGTGCTCGATGTGTGTGAAGTCTAAATGCCTTGTTTTAAGTCCAATAGCCCAATTTCATTATTGTTTGTTTTGTGCTTCTTATGTTTTGGTATGAGCCTGGGATGGATGATCCTGGAAGGCTTTGGTGGTATATGAGGGTAGCATGGCCTAGTGGTGGTGGTGGAAGCAACTGACACTTAGATTAGAGAGATGCATCAAGTTATGCATGTGGGTGTTGGATAGGACATTAAGGATGATGGAACAGGTTGAAGCTGGGATTACCCCTTGATGGGAAAGTTGTTGTTGTTGAATCTGATACTTGTTTATCTTCTTTCATTTCCCCATTTCATGGGTTAGATGGTTATGCTTACCCTCCTTCCAATAGGGGTGAAGAAATGAGGGTTATGCCAAATGCCTTATGTGTTTAGCTTCTCATGGATGGATGGGTCTATGCTATAGCTATAAGAGTAAAAGACTCAACGAGTAGTAAATCTACTCACCATGTTGATCCCCTTTCATTAGGAATATTAGAATGATTTCATAGAATTCCTAGAATTATGAAAATTGAATATGTTATTAATAAATGATTGAATGAATGAATGTTAAATACATGGGGTTTGATCATTATGGGATGCAATGTGGAGGTTATACTTTTGAGAAACCACGGACTCATTTTGGTTATTCCTAGAGGGTATGGATCTTTATTGTGATTCAAATGAATTTTAATGTGGAAATGATAATTATAAATTAATGGTTAAATAATTAATCAACACAAATTTAAATTTTCTAAAATAGACAATATGATTTAATAAATCTATTTAAATGGTTGTGTGCTTATAAGATATCCATTTTTAGTAATGGAAGTTAGGTGTCTAAGATATGTTAGCTGTAGTTGAGTCTAAGTCAATGTTATGACCATAGTGTGGTTGTGAGCTATATTATATCATGTACGTTTTGTATTTCTATAAGCTAATCCACCCTTTCAGTTAGGGAAACTAACACCCCAAGGATTCTGACCCTTGAGGGGAGCTATTTTCCCCAACATCCCAGGGGGGGATGGATGGAATACTACCACCATTGACCCCACTATCTTCTCTTGGAAGTTAGTAGTGCTACTATGTAAAATATTTAGTTTCCCCCATATATATGTGTATAGGTCTATATTGCCTTGTGGTTACATAACAGAGATATACTCCAGATATAGATTCCAATGTAATACTATATGTGTAACATGTATAGGTTTTTTATGGCTTGAGGATACCTAGACAGTCAATGGGTTGTGATGGATTTAGGTATAAAACCCAACATAAGATACACGTTATATGAGCTCTGTTGGCTCCCATAAACTACCTGGTAAATTATTGTTGTGTGGTTGTGGGGGTGATTTACAAGAGGTGCATGTTGTGGTGCTTCACCAAGGGGTTTTTAGGCAGACCTTTTGGAGAGATATGCAAGGATGTTCGACGTTGGGGAAAAGTATAAAACCATTGATAAAGTGGTAGTAGGGTACCCTTTACATTCTTTGTTATATTACATACTCTTGTATTAAATACTTGGTTAGAGTATCTATGGCGGGGCTGGGAACATAGTATACATTTTTAGGCGATGAGTTCGTTATACTTGTTGGTCACTACGATTTAACATGTTTTCTTTACTTTTGCACAAGAGGTCCTGAGGAGGATCATACTGAGTATACCATTGTACTAACCCTATGTTGTATAAAACTTTTTTCAGGTAACATGGAACAAGTTTGAGATTATTCTAGTTACTATTAACTTTGGTTTTTTAATGAGCTACTTGGGATTTGTGGTCTCTTTAATTTTACTTTCTTTTGGTAATTAAAGATTTATTTCAGTTTAAGTTGTTCTTTAATCATATTTTACATGTCCAATTATAATTTATCTTATATTTTAGTCTAGGAAGGAGTATGTTGGTATCTATCTTATATCTCTCTTAGGCATGTTTTATCTTAGAGGGTAATTCCTCCAATATGTGTGTTTTCTATACCATTAGTACTAGTCTCCAACATGGGGTCTATTGGAGGTGGGACTCGGGGGTCATTATATCTCATCTCACATTGTAAAACCAGGAGGGGTACACTTTTTTGGGAGTGTTCATGAAAAACATAGATTTTTAATAAATCATTGTATTTTTATATGTATAGTACTACTTTCAAAATAAAAAAATCGTTAATGTTTTTTTATTAGTTTTTAATTAACTCTTATATATTAATGACTTCATATATGTATTGACATTTATAAAAATGATTTTTTTTAATACACCTAGTAATTAATCATATTCAGAAACATATTCAAATTTAGTCCAATATAATATTTTTATTATAATTATAAAAAATATTTTCATTTAAAAAAATTCCAAAATTTTTGATTTTAACATTTAATTGGAAACATGAAATTTCTGTAAATCTATTTTTTATAAGAAATTGACATATAAAAATATTAGCAATCCATGTTATTGTTTCCCTTTAATTAATATTTGAATTTTTATTGTTCTATTATTCATGTTAATAATATAAGTTATGAATATTTCAGGAGAATGAATTTAGTTTCTTAAGATAATAATCCTCAGTACCATGAAAGGAAATTTTTAATTAAATTAGTATTTAGTTATTAAATGAATATAATATTATTACATTGCCAATAGATTCTATTGGATGTGTGTATATATAATCTGTGATTTTTTATAAGAAATAATGTTTATTTTCCTTAAAAATTAGAAATATGAAATGTATAAAAGTATACTTGATATATATATACATACACATATCATGTATTACATATATAATTACATTTTTATATCATCGTAATTTCTATATATATATATATAATCATTCCAAATCATTGCATAAGGAATATGAATAATGTGACCAGTGGGAGTCATTATAAGAATCACTATTGCTAACATGGATCATTTAGTGATATCAATGAACTTAAACATCTCCCATAATTGATTTCACTCAAGATAAACCTGTTGGTGTTCTTATTGGGATTGATCATACAAAAACAAGATACATCAAACATCTATTCCAATCATGGAAAAGTGAGATTCATAACGAAGTATTCAAATTTTGATGAAATTTCATCAATATAATTTATTTCACAATATGGTTACTTCAATTTTTAAGAACATATTTAGTGTATGTTTTACAATAGTCATATTTTAATTATAACATGGTTCATTTTCACATAGTGTTTCATGTATAATAATTTATAATAACATTATGGTATTACTACTTTCGAGATGTTACAATAATTCTCAAAGACAAGGAGAAACCAATATAAATTAGTGAATTAAAATTATCCATGCTTGAAGATAATATTAAATTCAATATTGAATAGAAATATAAGGCCATTATTGTTAATAAATAATGTATCCATACATTTAAAGAAACTAACAAAAACAAATTTGTTTTATGGATTTATAATTAGATATCAAAGCCTAGAGGATCATGTTATTTGATTTACCATTAAAAGAATGTTATGTTATAAAATGAACTTATTTGGGAGTTAAAAAATTATAGGGAAGGTATAGTGAATTATTTTGATATTGAGAACAATAATCTCATCATGAAGGGTTTTGAGTTTAAAATAAAATCATTAAATATAGAATATACACACCCTAATACTACTTAATAATTATAGAAGATAAGTGGTCCACCAATGTTTCTGAGCTGTTTTTTCCACAAAGATGACTTCTTCTAGTGTTAATGATTGTTTGAGAACATCTAAAGAAACATAAATCTTATGATCATGGAGAATGGTATCCCATTACCCCCATTATTTCATTATTTAAAAATTAGTTTAAACTATTCATAATGAGTTCAACTATAAAATGATACAAAAATAGATCTCTAAAATTTATTTAAATTGAATGATTTATCAAGGGTGAAGGTTATATAGTGAATGAAAATAATCTTCCCAAATAAGTATAATAGTATATCAAAATTCTTGTAAAAAATCTGGTCCTATTGGAAAAACTGGAAAAACAGAACTAGATTAAATGGTAGATATTAGTAATGATTAAAATTTTGGCATAGGGATACTGAATATTAACATAATGATTCAACATGTAGTGATTATAGAAGCTCTAATAGAGTTACAATCCAAATTAAACCTTCTAGTAAAAATTACACTATACAGATGAATATATACGTGAATATTCATAATAAATATGAGAGATAATAGAACATATAAGATTAATTCACCAAATGTGTCAATTTTTGTGATTAGTTTTAGAATGGAACTACTTAACACGACTACCATGAATATCAGGAGAAATGTCCTTCATAGAGAGTAAATTACGTGATGAAATAATGTAAGTCTTCACTGGGATTGAAATTAATGAATAATGTCATCCAACTACCCCTGAGAAGTTAATAAAATGACCTATTAGGATGTTCCACCTATATGGAATATGGGATTTTATAACAGAAAATGAGACCACATCATGAAATATTACAATATTTCTAAGAATTCCAATGTAAATTAGAACCTAATGGAATCCAAAAGTAAAAAATTTAGTCTATGAAATTAATAAAAGGATATGCACGGTGGAAGAAATCCCTATTAAATTGTTTTAGTGGGTTCCAAAAAATCATGACTTTAGGGATGAAAATTTGGTGTGTAGATGGTGTAGAAGGCATAGCATATAGCTATTAGATGCATGACTTTTATTCCTTAAAAAAATAGAGGGAAAAAACCTATGAATCCTAGAACAAAGAATATTTATTCAAATGAGTATAAACTAATGTAATATTGTTGTAATGTGAATAAATGATGCATCATCATATGGGAAAACAAATTATAAAATGCAAATAAGATAAAGGAATAGAAAGATAAAGAAATATCTTTAATTTCCCATCTAATGAATCCCATTACAATGATTAAGAAAATTTATGTTCAATAATAAGTCCATATTTAAAATTGAATATTAGATCTATAATTCAAAAAATAGTGAAATAATGAAGAGTTATATAAACATTATACCTCAAAATAAAGAATCCCTTAGGTTTTAAAATTTTTCATTGCTTTGTTACCCATGTTGTGGATCTATTTGAGGATGTACATATTTCCCATGCCTACTATTTTATGTTCTAATTCGGGGAATTAAATGTTATATAAAAGGGAGAGTATTTTTGAAGGTGAGTTACCAAAATATTTTAATTATACAATAATTTTCATTCTCTATCTAATCATTAAATATAGGAATCCCCTAAGAAAATTGTAAGTTGGGGTATGTTTTTCATTATCTTACTTATATTTTGAATCATGTTTTGTATGATCACAAATTTTAGGGATTAGCAATCCAAATGGAGATTAATTACCATAAACTTGAAATGTTTTGATTTTCCTATTCATGATTTGTTCATGTTTCCAAAATTCAAAAAAAAATCAAACTATCCATTCAAAAAGAATATTTGATGTGGTATCATGTTTTGATTTGTTAATGGAAATATTAGATATCAAAATTAACCATTTTTTTCTAGACTATGTTAGAACTTGTGTACATTGTGTTGGTTGGTTGATTTTTATTTTCGTAGTTAACATGTGGTTCCACACTTTTTAGAAATGGAAGTTGAATGAATCTCTCAAAGGAGTAGAAGAAACCAATGGGGATAAGAGGAGTTCGTTAAATTTAGATCATTTTCAAGGCCTTCTTTTGAGTTGACGTAAAATGTAACGAAAGGGTAGAATAAAAATTTATGTTTCCCAACCACATCTCTAAGAGGGAGACCATATTTTCTTCCTTTTAATTTATATTTAATTTTTGGAGAAAAATAATATTGACATTTGAAGGAAAACTGTAAGTAACAAAAAAACAAGGGGGATAAAGTTCCATTAGATTTAAAGATGCTATTGTTTTTTATTAATATTAAGAAAAAAAGTATTTATTAAAGATGAATAATGTTATTAGAGTAGATTTAATTATATATGAAAAGTAGGATTCAAATCATATCAATAATGGAGGATAGAAAATTTCACATTCATACATTTGTAAAAGATATTATAATAAATTTGGTTTCCAGTGGTGATCATGTTTTATGTACATTAATAGGAAAACAAAAAATAATAAAATTGAATATTCATATCTTCATAAAAAACAAATAGAATTTATAGTGGAGTTTCTTCAGTTCTATCTACAATTTTATGATGATAAATAGTGAAGATATCTACATAGTGAGATTGTGTCATTCTAGATACGTGGGGTGAAAATATAAAATAAGTTTTAGATAAACCTCCACTTTGTGATGTTGTAAATTACTATTGAAATCAGAGTTATAAAATATGAGGATTAAGGTTCGATGAGATTCTATTGATGCTGAAATTTCAGGGGTGTTGAGTAATATGGAAATACTCTATATTGAGTATTTTTATATTCTACATATTTTTTATATAAGGATAGTGTGTTTAGAATTATTATAATAATTCTAATAATTATATGAATATGTCATGATGTCATTTGAGTTGATTTAGAAATCCCATTGATTATTTGAATAAGCACGATATTAATTTCAAGGAATTCTAGAATTACGGAACAATAGATATAGTTTGGGAAATAGTGAAAGAAATTACCCTATGAATAATACATTTCATCTAAAATTAATATCCTTATGTTATGTGTATTTTATTTTATACCACACATATGAAATTTATGATTAAATAAGAATATAGATATATAGGTAAAAGAATTGACATTCCAATCATAATATTTACTCACTCATAAGATATTTATTGTTTCATTTGTTGTTTTGGTTTTGGAATTTGAAATTTTATTATCCTGTATTTTGATAGAAGTAGAGTCTATATGAATTTTTTAAGACTCTTTGAATTTTCATATTGTGTACAACTTTAAAAATAGATATCTTTTAGTGCTATGAGGAAAAAAATAATAATACTTTGTATGATATTTTTCTATATGGATAATCAAGAAATGATGAATTATAAGATTATGTAAAGAACATATTTTATATAATTCTTATTCAACTTCTCAAGGTAAAAATATTAAAAATAATATATAATATATAAGTTATTCATGAACTAATCTTCATCTTGTACAATACAATGTTAATTTAACATGGATATTTTTGAAGTAATTTTGAAATAATGAAATGGTAAGAATTTAAAACTATTAATTATGATGTTATTTTAGCTATTATCATGTTTTATATATATATCATGAAGTCCTCTTAATGACATTATACAATCCAGATAATTAGATAGATGATGTTAATAATCATCTGGTTAAGGAAATTGAGTTTTAAATAATAATATTGATGGAGATTCATTGAATCGTGAGCTATATTATGGAACATAAACATTATAATAATTACAGTGATATGAGCATATGAAGAATGGTATGATGCTAGGTAGCTTCTATGAAATATACAAAACAATAAAGGGGAACTCAATACAAAAAATTAATAATTCCCAATTACTGTGATGCTACATTTTTATATTATACTTCTTTGATGATCATTTAAAAGTGTATATATTTGTTGTTAATGATGATTATGATATTGAAGCCTACCATTGAAAAAAAGAAGACAATATATTATGGTATGATTTATATTAAATGAGGATAGTTAAAGAATATCCATTGAGTTGATATTCTAAATTATGGTAATCCAATGTGGATATTTTATAACGTTAGTTTTTGCGGGAAGTAATAAACTTTTATATATATTCTACTTATAGAAATTGGAAATGAATAGAACTATTTTATGCAACTAATCATACATTTGAGAATATTATAATATCTAGAAATGAATAAAATAAAAAATGGGTGACACAACTTATTTGGTGTCTAGAGGATTGGTTTGTGAGCCATGAAATATTGGAGCGTAGGAAGGAAGAATTGATCTAATGTACTAAGATAACAACAAGAGATCCCAAATAAATAGTATAAGGAGGTTCAAATTCCAAAAATACTAAAGGAGAAAGGAGTAATATGATCTGGTTAAATATTTGAATACAATCTAGTTTACAATGAATAATAAGAAAAATAATTAGAAGATGTATGAGGAAATGCCAACATGTAGTAGTTTCAATAGATTATATTATAATTAATTAGTTATTGGAGTATTGAGTTGAGGGTGTCCAAAAAAATATATTCTAAAAGTTATTGGGAATTTTTGGAAAATTGAGAGACAACATTTCAATATACTATTCTAAATACATTGTGTAATTCAAAAATATTTTCTAACCCCCCGTGATTTTGGGAATTGTTTTTTGAATTAATTTATCTATTTGATATTTTTCATTTCAAGTGATACTGTGAATAGATATATATATATATATATATATATATATATTAAAACACTATGAAAAATATTCCTTTCACACAAATATTACTTGGCTTGTGCTACAAACATTAACAACTTGGCTAGTGCTACATGCAATACCAACATGGCTTGCGGTACCCACAACCCCAACATGGCATAGCTTAGACGCAACAATGATGTTTCTACAAAACATCATGTTTCTATAATCTTTTACATAGGATATTATAAAATAGTCCATAAAAAGTTACATGAATTGGGATTGTGACACCACAAGCTTCAATGACACACTTCACTTTGATTAGTAAAATTGTGTGTGTTGTACGCAACTTCGAGTTCTAACATACAACAACCAATCAAACTAGCAGTTATGAATAGTAATATCCACTTTTTTGTATTTTATAAATTTTATCTTTCAAAATGGACTTTATTTTTGGATTAGAAATATCTAAAATATCCTACAGTGAATATTTGGTATTTTTATGAAAACCTTCAAATTTTGATGAATAGTGAAAATACTAAATTTTAATTAAAAATAATTTTTTTAATCGAAATTATTTATTATTTTAAATTATAAATTTGAATTGTTTTTAAGTATAATTAGATTCTATTTTTTATAATTTAATATAATTTAAGTCATTGGATGTAATCTCACGATTGAACTGGACATAAAGAAGTGTCAATCTTTTGATAGTTAATATTTTATAAAAACACGCTTTTTATTTTGACAATGGGAATTAATTTTTAATTAATTTATGCCACCTATATATTTTGAATTTAGAAAAATGGATTTCATATTTGGAATCAGGAGTTACAAATTGTGTAAATAGGTAACTTTTATTTTTATACATTAGGAATATTTACTTTATTAAATATTTTATTTACCGTGGTTAAAGGGGTAAATCCAGTAAATAAGGTTAAAATATAAAATTATAATAATATAAAATTACTCTAAAACGTGTCCTAACCATAATTAATGATACATTTCTGGCCATGGGCATCCTTGGGTCTATTTGGGTACCCCCTATAGCAACGTGGGAGTGATAATGACATTTTATATTAAATAATCTAAAGTAATTAAAAAAATAACAAAAGAAAATATATTTAAGTAAAACAATTTTCATAGTAGGTAATATAATTGAAATATTTGACTATAAATATTAATTATATATCTAAAAATATTTCCTATATCATGATATTTTATTCATAATTTGTAGTCATAAAATATATATATTTATATATGAAACAATAATGATGCAGAATTCTATTTATCAATGAAACCATCAAATAAATGATATTATAAATACAAAAATGAATAAAATTTGAATGTTTTGATGACATGAAAATATTTTATAGGTGATTATGACATTTTAGGGTTTATTAAATGTATTTATATTTAATTAATGAAGTTTTAAGTACTTTAACAAATATCAATTATTAAATAATGTCAAAATTGACACAAATGAGTTTTTAAAACAAAAACAGTATCATGGGTTGATATAATAATATTAAAAAGATAAGGACCATCCAAAAGACTTATATAATAATTTTTTATCATTAATTAACCACATGGGGTTCTATTTGAAGTTTACAGTAAGTTTATTAACCATATAATATAAAAATACAAAGAGGCATGGTAAATGTCAAACTATTTAACTAAGAGTTAAATCTAAATGATAAGGTTAATATAGTCACCCAAACCTATCTAAAACTTATTGGTTGAGTACTTTTCGATCCAACCACACCTACCCTTTAAATAATTTATTTTTGATCCGTTAGAAAACTAAATTGATTTTATTATAAAATAATATTTCAATCTTTTCCTAAGGTGCCCCTCACCCCTGTTAAAAAAGGGCACTTCCCCTTCTCTCAAATTCACAACATTAAATCCATTTTTCATGGCCAAAACCTGCCCAAATATCATCCAAACTGTCCTCCCTTTATCCTAGAGGTATTACTTTAGTCATAAATCCAACTTATGTAGATTTTTTTATCAAATAAAAAAGAAGAACCCATAGAAGAGGTAAATATCTCACCACCACTTTCTGGTTTTTTCTTCTTCCACTTTTTCGTTACTTGATATTTCCATTATAAAAAAATAAATCTGGTATATTCTATATAATATGATGTTCTTATAAATATATTACAACCATATTCATTATTCTATCCATCCTTTGAATGACATGTCATCATACGTGCGTACGTACGGCTTACTGTCTCCACATCGTGGTGTAATTGTTATTCAAAACATTATTATTTTGATTGGTATAATAATGATGTATAAATTACTTAAATAAATGACAAAAAAATGATAATTATTTTTTATATATGATATACCATCCAAATATATACGATTATTATATTAGAAGAGTGATATTGTCGCTTGTTCGTACGTATGAATTACTGTCTCCACGAACACGATGAGATTCATTCCCCATTGTATCTATTCAAGAATAATTTTCATTAGATGACTAAATGTAATGTTTAAAGACTTAATATAATTCTGAATATGAATAATATACATCCTATCCATAATAAACATTACTTACATAACAAATCATAGAAAAGAAAAGAATCAATTAACAGCCGAAATGACGATAATACTAAATTATTATTAACAAAGAAATATTAAAAGATCATATATGATATCATAGTAATGTATATGATTATTGTATAATTTAAAAACAATTATAACACCATTAAATAGGATTTAAACGTACCCTCGACTGAGGAAAAGTACAAGGTAAGGGTTAATTCTAAAACCTCTTCATTATTCAAGGTTCTTTATATGTAATTATCAATTGGGACCTATTTATCATCAACATTCTTGGTTTATTAAAAATCATAAAAAACATTTTTACTACTTACTAGACTATGGGTTAATGTCATTTATACCATTATTTAACCATATAAATCTTGAAAGGAATCTTTCTATTGTTTTCCAAACAAGTTACTTTATGGAATTTTTGAAAAAATTAAGGTAAGAATGTTTTTTTAATTATACGGTGGGTGTGGCTATATTCCACCATTATATCATTTTGTAAGATTCCATTACATGATTATAATAATATTTTCAAAATAAATGTTTTCTTTTATAATTATGTAATTTTAAATGATTTCAGAAAAACAATGGGATATTTCTCTCAAGTATTTTTAATTTGATCTTTGTCAACATCCTTTAATGGATTTTATTCTTGTTAGAAGTTGATTTATTATGATAAAAATATTCCATTTTTATTGATGATTTTGTAATATGTTTTAATGTAGAGGTTTTATTTTTCTACCATCCATGGTTTATGGATAAAGTATTGACATTTAATATGCTATTTTTAATATGAATGTTTCTGTTATGTTTAAATTTTTTCATATGTGGAATGCATTGGACTTATTAAGTGACGGGTGTAGCCCGCTATAGCTCCTCGATGCATCGGTAGGTCTCATGGGGAAAACTAGTGTCTTTCCATAAGGCCTTGAAAAAATATTATTTGTAGTCATGGCACAAGGCCTTGGCTATGTGGTTATGAAGTCTCGCATTATGCATTACATCATTTTGAAAGTGGATACTGATATTGCATGTGATTATTCAACTAGTAAAATATCTATGTGAGTAAGTAAATGAAATTATTTTTATTTATATATTCCATATTATGATTATGTTTATGTATAAAAGGCTTCTGTTTTTGTTTTATACTTTTTCTTAAATGTTCAGGCTTATTTATTAAAGTTTTTGCTATATCGTTACCCTTACTGAGCATTTGAGAACACCCCTTTCTATGTTTTATTTTTCCAAAGATGTGAAGAAGTATATTATGACTGACCTATGTGGATAGTCAATGGTATCTCAATGTTGTCTATGGAAACAATGTTGTTGTAGTTTTCCATTTTATGATGTAATGTAAACCTTATAAATGTATCTAGTACATACAAGGATACTAAACTAATAGGTCATTCGGGACATGATCTTTTGTTATCATGACAATGATATGTAATAATGCACCTACTCTGTGCTTCTGGGGTCGGGGCGTTATAGTTGGTATCAAAGGAAGTTTAGTGCAAAAATTGAAACTAGATTTAGATAAACTCTGATTAGATCAAATAGTCGTAAGATAGACATTGAAGATTAATATAGAAGAACATCCTAGAAATTTGGTATTGTTGATATTTTTTGAGTTTTACAATAAATGCATCCATGTCTGGATACGATCAGGTCAAGGCGGCTCTGGCATAGATGTACTGAGGGGAAAAACCCGAAAACATCACTTTAAGCTAGACTCAAACGAGAAATGGTGCATGACAATGGGCTTTGCTGCACTGTTCGTTACGACACTCTTGGGGGATATTCTTTGGATAATTATCATTTTCTTTACAAACCATTATGAAGGATTTATGAGTTTATACCTCCTCAAAGAAGACATTTTTTATGATTATGTATTATATCCATGAACAGTTTAATTTATGTTAAGTATGTTATAATAATGGAATTATGTATTGTGATTCAGAAACTAATATAGTCTATGCCATTGTTTAGAAATGGCACCTAGGGGAAGGAATGGAAACCAAATCAATGCACGCACTCCATGTAGGGATTTCCCACCTTCTCACAAAAATTACAGTGGAGCTGGTGATACAATTAGTGTCGATCATCTTGTCACTATACTGGGAAAACTCACTCATGTTATGAATAATAGCCTTACCCATATGGATCACCCTTATCCACAATGTCGAGGATCAATGTTAGACCTCTTCATGAGGAAACACCCACCAACATTCAATGGGAATACAAGTCCATTAGTGGATGAGCAATGGATAAATTCATTACAGAAAATATTTCATCCTTTGGGGAGTAGCGAAAGGGAAAATGTTTTCATGGTTATTTACTGTCTCACTGGAGATTCTGATCAACGGTGGTCATTTATTAAAAAAAAGAAAGATGATAAAGTATCAAATATGAAATAAAAGTAGTTTAATGAAATTTTCATAGAAAAATACTCTCCTCATGACCATCGAGCGGATATGGAAAGAAAATTTTGGAGTCTTAGGCAAAAGGAGGATGAGAATGTAGCGAAGTATGAAGCTAAGATTACAAGGTCAGTGAGGCATGCTGTGGGTTGTATACGTAACCCAAGAAGTATGATTAATCGTTTCATTGATGGGTTAAAACCATCTCTCCGTTGAGCATTAGTCACAAAATCCTTCTCATTGTACGACGATATAGTCTCATGTGTTATAATGATTGAAATATAATTCTCTTTGCCTTATGACTATAAAGAAAAGAAAGAGAAGAAGATATCTACTGAACACTCTGGAAAAGGAAATAAGGGCAATACGGGAAAATTCGAATATCCATCCTACAATAAATGTTTGCAGAAACACACTGGTACTTGTTTGAAGGTAATGGGAGTCTTTTAGAAGTGTGGTGAAACAGGCCACCAATCTTGTGATTACAAGGGGAAGAAAGAGGATGTTAATGTAGAATGCTACTATAGTAGAGAAAGGGGACATTACACAAATGAATTTTCTAAGCATCAGGGGATCTTACCTCAGAAAAGGCCAAGGGATCATGGGAAAGCTTATGATATCACTACTACTGAGGTTGACGCTCCGAAATATGTAGTGGTAGGTGATTTAATGGTTTTTCAAGTTTATTCAATACTTTATTTTATTCTGGATCATCACATTGTTTCATATCTTCCCAGTTTGCTAAGAAAATTTGATATTTCCAATTTTATTTTACAAGGGTTTTTTCAGTCAAAACTATTTAGGGATATTCCATTTCCATAATGTTTTGTGAATCAGTTCCCATTAAGGCCTATAAACGTTATTTATCTTCTGATCTAATTGTCATACCCATGATCAAATTTGATATAATCCTCAGTATGGATTGGGTTTAAGACCATGATGCAAAAATTTATTATAAGAAGAAGGTATTTATAATTTTTTATGATGATAAAGAGTACCTTATCTTTAGAGAAGAAACTTCACCACCTAATTCTTATATAGATCCACCCCCATTAGCTCAACTAAATTAAATTATTGGGGAGGAAGATACTGAAATAACTATGAATGAGGAAAATAATGTTTAAATAGAGGATGTATCGATTGTGCATGAATATGTTGATGTGTTTCTAGATGATTTACCTAGACATCCTCCAGAATGAGAAATTGAGTTTTCCACTAACTTAATTCCTGGTTCAAGGCCTATATCGAATACCCCTTATAGAATTGAAACTTTGGAATTAGTGGATCTAAAGAAACAACTAAACGAATTGAGTAATAAGGGATTTATTCTCTTTAGTGTTTCTCCATGGGGATCCCATGTTCATTTTGTTAAGAAGAAAGATGGATCTATGAGGTTGTTCATTGAATACAAGGAGATCAATGCTATAACAATAAAGAAAAAGTATCCCCTTCGTAATATAGATGATTTATTAAACACAATTCATGGATCTCAATACTTTCCAATGATTGACCTTCGGTATGGATATCATCAGCTGTGTGTGAAGAAGGAAGACATTCTGAAACAACATTTCGAACCAGGTATAGGCATTACAAGATTAATGTAATTCCTTTTGGATTGACTAATATACCCTCTCTCTTTATGGATCTAATGAATAGAGTTTTCAATTAATATCTACATTACTTTTTAGTGGTATTTATTGATGATATATTGTATACTTCAATATATATGATGATCATGAAAATCACATGCGCATTATTCTAATGAATCTTAGAAGACATGAATTATATGTGATGTTTAGCAAGTGTGAATTCTGGCTTCAGGAGATATCTTTTCATGGCCATATTGTCTCTAAGTATGGATTCTATGTTGTTTCTTTTAATACCAAGGCAATACAAGAACGTATAGCACCAATGAGTATAACGGAGGTACACAGTTTTATTGGTTTAGCATGTTATTATCTACATTTCATCTATAATTTTTCCCGATTGGCTATCCCATTAACGAAGCTCACACTTAAAAGGGTTAAATTGTTTTGGACAAAAGTGTGTGAAGATTGTTTTTAAAAAATGATGTGAAGATTATTCAATTCTCTTATCTTGACTCTACCATCGGGGAATGATGGGTTTTTATTTATAGTCATGCATCAATGAAAGGACATGGATTTTTCCTCATGCAAATTTATAGAGTTATTGACTATGCATCACAACAGCTAAAAATGCATGAAAAAAACTATCCCACTCATGATCTTGTGTTAGATGCTGTAATCTCTACAATGATGATTTGGAGACACTATCTATATGGTGAAAAATGTGAGATATATACCTATCATAAGAGGTTGAAGTATGTTTTTACATAGAAAGAACTCAACATGAGGCAAAGACGATGGCTTGAACTGCTCAAGGATTATGATTTCACTATAAAATACCAACCAGGGAAGGCAATTAAGGTGGGATATGCTTTGAGTAGAGAAGATCATGGAGTTTTGAACAAGATGAGTGTCAAAAGGGATCTTATTTTCATGGATCTAGTAAATATGGATATGGGAATAACCATAGAAGGTGAAACATCAATTTTTTTTCAAATGGCTGCCAAACCATCTATACAAGAAAGCTTAAAAATTCACAGGCTGATGAAGAGGAATTTCAAAAGAATATTAAATATGTGAACGATTGAAGGTTGATCGACTTCGTATATGAAGATGGTATTTTGAAATTTTGGAAGAGACTTTGTGTTCTCGATATACCTGATCTAAAAAGGGAATTATTAGATGATGATTATAGTTCCAATTTCACTATACAACCTGGTAAAAAAAGATGTATAGAGATTTTATGGAACAATTTTGGATGGAAAACATGAAGAGGGAGATTTCTGATTTTGTGTCAAGAAGTATGGTTTGTCAACAAGTGAAAGATAGAAGGAAACTGCCTGGAGGAGTCATGCAACCTCTTCTAATACCTGAGTGTAAATGGGATACTATTACGATGGAATTTGTCATGGGACTACCAAAGACTCATTGAAAGAATGATGCAATATGGGTCATTTTTGTCATCTTACCAACAAAGAACATTTTTTTGCTATAAGAGAAGATTTTCCACATGAACGTTTAACAATATTGTATATTAATGAAGTTGTAAGACTTCATGGACTACCCCTATCAATTTTTTATGATTGTGATCCAAATTTAACATCATTATTCGAGAAAAGTCTTCATAAATCCCTTGATAATGAACTTCATTTGTGCACTGCCTACCACCCCGAAACTGATGGACAATCAGAACGGATAATTCAAACCATAGAAGACATGTTATGATATTTCTCAATAGACTCTCAATGTTTGTGGGATCAATATTTACCACTGGTAGAATTATCCTATAACAATAACTTCCATTCAATTATTCAAATGGAACCATATAAAACGTTATATAGAATGAGATGTCGCACACCAACCTTTTGGGATGATGTTGTTGAAAGAAAACGCATAGGCCCAGGACTTGTGAAGGAAACAATGGAAAAGGTGAAGCTAATCCAACCCCACATCAAAGAAGCTCAACGTAGGTAGAAGAGCTATGATGATAACCAAAGGATGGATTTGAAATTTCTGGTAGGAGATCATGTTTTCTTGAAGTTATCTCCATGGAAGGGTGTTATACATTTCGGTAAGAAGGGATAAACAAGTCCCAGGTACATCGGACCTTTCGAAATTCTAGAATGAATTGGGGCTTTAGCTTACCGTTTGGCAATGCCGCCAAGTCTCTCAAAAGTTAATGATGTGTTCCATGTATCACTATTGATAAAATACATGCCCGAATCAATGTATGCACTCACCTATGAGAAATTAGAACTGGAACCCGATCAATCTTATTGAGAAGAGCCTGTCAAGGTGCTTGATACAAGAGAACACGTGCTGAGAAACTGGATGACCTGTCTGGTAAAATTTCTATGGAGAAACCATAAGAAGTAAGAGGCAACATGGGAACCTAAGGAACATATGATGAAGAACCACCCGAGTCTTTTTATGCAGTAATATTCTATAGATTTTGAGGGTGAAATTATTTGAAGGAGGGGAGAATGTAACACCCCAAACTTCCACGTTATGCTACACTTTGAATAATATAATAGCGTGTGTTGTACGCAACATCGAGTTCTAACCCACCGCGACCAATCAAAGTAGCCATTTTGAATAGTAATACCCACTTTTTGGAATATTATAAATTTTATCATTCAAAATGGACTTCTTTTTAGGATTCAGAATATAAAAATTATAATAGGGTGGATTTTTGGTATTTTTCTGAAAACATTAAAATTTATATGAATAGTACAAATAAAAAATATTAATTAAAAACAAACTTTAAATAGAAATAATTTATTGTGTTATATTATACATTTGATTATATTTTAAGTATCATTAGATTATATTTTTGTCATTTAATATAATTTAATTCAATACATGTAATCTCACGATTAAACTAGACATAAACAAGTGTCAATATTTTGATAGGTATTATTTCATAAAAACATGCTTTTTGTTTTGACAAAGGGAATTAATTTTAAATTAATTTCTGCCACTTCTGGGTTTTGAATTTGGAAAAATGGATTTCATATTTGGGATTAGGAGGTCCAAATTGTGTAAATAGTAAACTTTTATTTTCAAACAATAGGAATATTTAATTCAGTAAATATTTTATTTATCATGGTTAAAGGGGTAACTCCAGCTAATACTGTTGAAGAATAATATAATAAAAATATTAAATTACCCTAACATGTGTCCTAACCCTGTTGGCTGATACATTACCAATCATGGGAATCCTTGGGTCGATTTGGGGATTCCTTAGAGCCACTTGGGACTAATAATGACATTCTATATTATATAATCTAAAGTAAAAAATTGAAATAACAAAAGAAAATATCTTTTAGTAAAACAAATTTTATTTGAGGATATATATTTGATAAATTCGTCTATAAATATTAATTATATAGATAAAAAGTTTTCCTATATCAGGATATTTTATTTATATTTTTTAGACATAATATATATATTTTTATATATGACACAATAATGATGAAGTATTTTCTTTAATAATGAAACAATCAAATAAATGATATTATAAATACTAAAATGAATATAATTTGAACGTTTTTATTCCATAAATAAATTAAATAGGTGACTATGACATGTTAGGGTTTATTAAATGTATTTATATTTAATTAAAAAAGTTTTTATGACTTAAAGAATTCAATTATTAAATAATGTCAAAATTGATATAAATAAGTTTTAAAACAAATGCAATATTATGGGTTGATATAATAATCCTCAAAAATTTATGCTTCATATAAAAGAAATATATAATAATTTATGTATAATTAAATAACCACTTGGGGTTCTCTTGGATGTTTATAGTATGTTTATTAACCATATAATATAAAAATACAAAGAGGCATGGTAAATGTGAAACTATTTAACTAAGAGTTTAATATAAAAGATAAGGTTAATATAGTGAACCAAACCTATATAAAACATTTTCTTGAGTATTTTTAGACCCATCCCCACCATATTTTTTAAATAATTTATTTTTTAGCAATTATAAATTGGAAACTAGTTTATTAAAATAAATATTTCAATCTTTTCCTAAGGTGCCCCTAACCCCTCTTATAAAAGGGCATTTCCCCTTCTCTCAAATTCACACCTTAAAAGCCATTTATCTCATCCATCCCCTAAAAAATTATCCTCTACACTATCCTCCTTTCATTTTAGAGGCTTTACTTTATTCATAAAGCCAACCTAAGGAGCCTGTTTGATCAAATCAAAAGGAAGAACCCGAAGAAGAGATAAATATCTCACCACTTCTGTCATGTTTTTTCTTCTTCCACCTCTTAATTCCTTGTTGTTTCCCTTATAAAATAATAACTCCAATATAATATATAGTGTGATGTTATTAAAAATATGGTACAACCATATTAATTATTCTATCCATCCTTTGAATGACATGTCACCGTACATGTGTACATACGACATATCGTCTCCACGTCCTGGTGTAGTTGTAATTCAATACCTTGTTATTCGAATGGGTCTAATAATGATGTATAAATTATTTAAATAATAAATATAACATGATAATTAATCTTTATATATGATATACCATCCAATTATATACAATTTTATAATCAAAAGAATGATATTGTCGCTCGTGCGTACGTATGGATTACCGTCCCCACGAACATGATGAGATTCATTCCACATCATATCCATTCAAGAATATTTTTTATTCGATGGTTAAAAATAATGTTTGAAGACATAATATAATTATGAATATGAATATGTTATATCGTATTCATAACAAACATTACTTATGTAACAAATCATATAAAGAAAAACTTATCAGTTAACACCAGAAATGACGATAATACTTAAATATTGTTGACAAAGCAATATTAAAAGATCATATATGATATCATATTAATTTATATTATTTTTTATAACATAATAACAATTATTTCACCATTATACCAAGGGTTAACTTACCCTCGACCAAGGAAAATTACAAGCTAAGGGTTAATTATACAACCTCTTCATTGTTCAAGGTTGTTTATAAATAATTATCTACTGGGACCTCTTTATCATACACATATGTGTTTTCATAAAAATATTCCAAATTTTTTTTTACCACTTACTAGAATATGGGTTAAATCCATTTATTCCTTTATTTGACCTTATACATTTCGAATGGAATCATTCTGTCATTTTCTAAACAATTTACTTAATGACCGTTTTGACAAAATTAAGGTAAGAATGAATTCTTAATTTATACGGAAGGTGAGACTACATTCCACCATTATTTCATCATATAAGATTCGCTTAAAATATTATAAGAATATTTTCAAAAAAAATGTTTTCTATTATAATTATGTAACTTTAAATGATTTAAAAAAATGAGATATTTCTCCCAAGCATTTTTGATTTCACCTATTTCAACATCCTTTAATGTATTTTAATCTTGTTTGATGATGATTATTTATGATAAAAATCTTTCATTTTTTATTGAAGGTTTTTTAATATGTTTGAATATGGATGTGTTATTTTACTACCATTCATGGTTTATGGATAAATTATTGACATTTCGTATTCTAGTTTTAATACGAAGGTTTATGTTTTGTATTACACTTTTTATATGAGGAATGCATTGGACATAGTAAGTGACGGGTGGACCCGCTATAGCTCCTCGATGCATCAGTAAGTCTCATGGGACAATCTAGTGTCTTGTCATAAGGCCTTGAAAAATTCTTATTTTCAGTCTTGGGACATGGCCATGACTATGTGTTTATGATGTTTTGAATTATGCATTCCATCATTATAAAAGTGGCTATTGATATTGAATGTGATTATTCAACTAGTAGAATATCCATGTGATTAAGTAAATGGAATTATTTTGATTTATATTTTCCTTATTATGATGATGTTTATATTGAAAAGGATTTTTTAGTTTTATACATTACCATAAATTTTTTTGCTTATTTTTGAAAGTTTCCACTATATTGTAATCTATATTAAGAATTTCAGCTCACCCCTTTCTTTGTTTTATTTTTCCCAGGATTGGAAGAATTATATTATGACTGACCTGCAAGGATTGTCTATGGGATCTCATTGTTGTCTATGGAAACAATGTTGTTTTTTTTTCATTTTATGATGTAATGTAAACCTTATAAATGTATCTAGTAATTCCAAGTATACTAAACTAATCGTTCTTTCGAGACTTGATATTTTCTGGTCATGCCAATGATATGTAATAATGCACCGACTCTGGCCTTCTGGGGTCAAGTCATTACATGGTTAACTAGTTTTCATATATTTTTTTGTAATTGTTTTATATAGATAAATCATATCGGTAATGGAAGATATGATTTTATATAATGTCCTTTTATGTTTCAAAATACCATTTTCTTGAAAGAAATAAATTTTATAAATATTTTAAAATAAAATTTTCAAAAATAATTTAATTTTAATTTATAATGTTTATATTATTTTTGGTTGAAATTTTTGGAGTTTTTGAGAAACATCAATTTTTTATGAATACTAAAAAATAATTTTTTTAGTTAATAACATCCATTTAATTCAAATTATTATTAATGTTGAATTGTAGATTAAATTTTTCAAGATCACTATATATAAATTATACATATATTAATACTATTTATATAATTATAATAAATTTTAATTTGAATGTGAATATAAAAACATTACAAACATTTGAACATTTTTCTACTTTAAACCCCCATTATTTCATCCCAAATTTGGGATTTGCAAAAATACAAATTTTTTAAAATATATGAATTTAAATTATAAAAACTAATATAAAACATTTTAATCAATATAATATTTATATTATAATAAGATAAACATAATTTCTCACCAAAAATATTTGTAAAAATGTAAAAAAATAATCACTGCAAATAAGGCCACATTAAGCTTAATGTGGGACAAAACCACAATCTTTGGGCCTCAAATGACCATGAAACTTATCCGAAAACCATTGGATGGAAATTAATTTTCCATAATACTTCAATTATTTATTTATTATTTGTGATTATCTATTGTTTTGGTAATAACATGAATACAACCAACTTGTTTTCAGAAAATTTAATTGAGTCCTTTTCCTTCCCTATTAAAGGCCACTACCTATCCCTCTTCTTAATACCTATAAAACCTACTATGTTATTCAATGATCTAATGAATAAAATTCCCAACATAAATCCTTTAATTTTTGAAGCATGACCTTGGGTATATGTTAATCTAAGGAATCATTTTGGCACAAACAAAAAGGAGGTACACGATTAAGAGGTAATGTCTTCTCCCAAGTCCATTATTATATTTTCCTTCTACAGCACTCCAAATATCTGTATTATATGATTATATAAATATTCCTATATCCACAATATAATATTATGTTATGTATATGCTTCTACCTACACTTATATACACCTTCATCTAATGATTAATGAACATACTATTTCTATGTATGACGAACTACTGCCTCATGAAATGATGATTGTTCATTTTTCCCTTATTACCTTCCATGGTGATCATTTTGAAGAAAAATAAGATTATATATGTATTATATTAAATTTATTATGTTTTAAATATATTATTTATTTAGTTTTACAACACATATTATTTTTACTTTCCCTTCTATATTAATACAAAAACTTTTCTTGCGTAAGTGTGGACTACCACTCCCTCAAAGCTATACGATTCGTTCATACACAACATTGATATAATTAGTATGGGTTTAGTGAATATATATGATCTATCTATGATATAATAAAGAAAATATAATAATTTTATATCTATATACATATATATACATATATGTATTTTATTTTTTTCCTTTCAATACGATAATTAAACGGAAATAGAATTCATGCATACGTATAATCTACCGTCTATTAATAGTGTATTTTTTTTCTTACATATATATTCTATTGACTGTTATAATAAAAATATAATGTATATAAATTATATTTATATAATGGTTTAAATTATTTAAATTATTATATAACATATAAATACCATGTATATAAAAAATTAAGGCACATGTGAATAATTAAGAGAATATCACCTCAAGTGAATCCTTAACATAAGATTGTTAACAAGTGGGAAATATAAAGTTGTAATAAAACCATATATGAAATTATATATAATAATATTATTCTAAAAAGTATTTACAATAAATTTCTAATTATTATACAGGTGTTGTGAATGAATATGATGATAGTCGAGACACAATGTAAGGGTATTTCATCTCACATTTTATTTTCATGAGATACATTCTATGTTCATCACACTTTCTTTTTGTGTGAAATATGTACTTACTAGGATTTTATTCTAAGTATATTATACATATATTTATGGGTATTCAAATATAAATTTTATGATATTTATTTCATGGGGATAATTTTTCAAAAAATACCCAATCGGTGAAACAATTTTGTCTCAATTTTCCTTCATTAAGACTCATGTTTTACTATGAACCAAAATTCAGTCTCGAGGTGTATAAAAATCCATTTCACATGTTATCTCATAAACATAATTATATTCATGATATTTTATGATTCATTTAATTTTATTTTCTTACAATGACATTATTATCCCATATTACTAAGGGATACGAGTTTGTTAAAATAATCTCATCGCTTTTCTAGATTGTTTATATTTATTCTTCTATAGATGATTTATTATGTTCCATATATCAATACATTCTTTAATTTTATTAACTTATAGTTATTTATGATATATTCAAGTTGTTTTAACATTTTCTACTAGTTTTTACATAATATATTAAATAAAATATTTTCATGAAATCTGAACTTTACCCCCCCCCCCTTCAGAGACAATCTTATGTTCCTTAAAAACCGTGTTTTCTAAAAGTTTTTGCATGAATATTTTATAAATATATTATACTGATTAAAAGGAATTGTTTTTTTACAAATTTATTAAAAGAAATATTATTGTCACTTTTTGAACGAGGTAACTTTATATAATTTCTACCGTGAAAAAGGAATGTTCTTTTTACCTCGTATGACATGTACAAATTTATCCACCGTCAACACAATGAAGCTTTATTTTTAATGTTTAAAATATATTTTTTAGTATTTTTTAAATGTTAATTTCAAGGAAAATGGATTTTAAATGTTTTCAAATTTTTTATAAGTTTTCAAGTAATGTGGTTTGTAAAACGTTTCTCTATCTTCTTATATATGTTTTCAAGTAAAATAGTTTTCAAAACATTTAATATAATATTTTAAAAGTTTTCAAGAAAAAATGATATCAATAAATTTTAATGATTTATTTGTAATTTAACAGATTATTTTCATAGATAATGGTATTAAAAGTGTTTTCAATATTTTTTTTATGTTTCCAAATTATTTTCCATAAAAATAGATTTCAAAAAATTATTAGGAACTATTTATTATTTTTCAAGGTATTTTCAAAGAAATGATTTTCAAAACATGTTCAATATTTCATTATAAGTTTTCAATGCGTTTTAGAAGAAAATGATTTTTAAAATGTTTTGAAGATTAATTTATAATTTTACAAAGAAAATGTTTTTCTAATGATTTTATATTTTAGTTGCATGTCTTAATGGTATTTTATATGAAAATGATTATCCAATAGTATTATGTATTAAAAACCCTTTTCCAATGAATAAACTTTATTTTCCACATGTAATGTTCTTAAAAGGTCATTCAATGTTCTTTCCCATGTAAGATAACATCCCTTGGTGTTACTCATGGATTTATGTGGAATTTATTCAATTTTTTAATTTATACTATTTCTCTGAATGGATTAGGTTTTGAGGTCATGATGTTTATTGAACATGATAACATTCCAGGATTAGATAATTTTGAAACCCACATAATTCATGGGTTATGTTTATGGTGAAATTATTATAAACCTATTCTATTTTAAAATTTATGATATGATAACATGTTTATAATACCCATTTCATTATATGGGTTATGATGTGATTATTTATGATCTTGTGAAACATGTATGTATGATATCATTATTAGATGGTTGTGACCAATATCCCCCTCCAATACATTGGGTAATGACAAATGATATCTGATCTCAAAGGGTATATGTGAGGGAATCCCAAGACTAGAACAAGAGGGTAAATGGGAGGGAATCCCATGCATTTAACAGTTTTTTAAACTGGAGGAAATCAAATACCTGAAATAAGAGGGTAAACAGGTTGAAATCCCAAGACTGAAACAAGAGGGTAGATGAGAGGACATACCAAGACTGAAATAATTGGGTATATAAGAGGACATACCAATCCCAAAACAAGAGGGTACATGGGAGGGAATCCCAATCCTGATGGCGGTATATGAGTGATTACCCCAATCCTATCATGTTACAATGAACTTGGTTGGGCAACCTGACATAGGTTTTTATATGTGTTTTCCACAATTCCATGTTTAATTCCTTTATTATGAATTAATATATTATGTTAATTATTTACTTATGATTCATGTATTATGAATGACCGATATTTATTATAATATCATTTATGCATGGTATGATCTTAAATTTTTTTGGTCAAGTTCCAAACCATTTTATTGATTTTATCCTTACATATTTTCATTATTTACATATATAAACCATATAATAACACACCATTATCATGTTTCTATTATACAGGTTATGAAGAATAATTTTAGGAAGAATTACTAAATTTTTAGATATTTATTGGAGATAATGAATATCTTTTACCATGATAGAATATTTTGTTTCAATGTTTTAAAAGACACTAAACTATTACAGTCCTCTGACTTTTATTTTCACAATGTACTAAAAATTAATAAAAAATGATGTAATATACATGTGTGTTAAGTATAGGTCATTATATTTGGTATCTAAGTAATATTTTATCTAACCATTGGAATCTATGATGAGAAATAATTAGTGATATACCTAGGAATATTTATAAGGATATATCTAGGGATTCCTCTAAAGAAATGTATGAGGATGATTAAATTTTTAAGAAAATGATCTAAAATTTTGGTAAAGGATTGAGTGAGTAGTTTCCAAGAAATACATCCCATTTTGGATACTAAAATAGAATGTGGCTTCAAAACATATATACCAAGGGGTTACAACTTGGATATAATGTTTCGTTCCTGACTCGGGGTAATCCGGTACATAACAATGAGCCTTATTGTACCCCAGGTTTGACACTCCCAAGGGATATGATGTGGGAATTATCAAAATCTTCAAGAAAAATCATGTACGATTTACTTACAATTTGTCTATGAATAAATATGTAGTGGACCTATGGTATCATATATTAAGGATGTTGCCATGAATTAGATATCCCAAAAGTAAATATTTTCCTGACTTTGTGGTTTTCTACTATGATAAGTAATGCTCACACAATGATTCTTGGTTTTATTTATTGGTGGAGACCAGAAGAAACTGGGTTATCATTGATTCAAATGAAAAATTTGATGATTATTATAAAATAAATTAGATAATGACTATATAGACTGATATTATGATTATGCCAAATAAACTATCATTATATATTATTAAAAATGAGATATTGGGAGATATTCCTAATACATTGCATAAGTTGAAGATGTAATTTTATAATTTTTTTTTAATTTTAAGGAGTATAGCAGAAAAAATATTCCCTTTTTTATATTTCAATAATAAGGGAAGGTGAAATATGACGAATACCTTAAATGGAGGGGGAGATGTTAACTTTTCAAGAGAAAGGGTCACCAAATTATGAATTGTCATGGAGTTCAACGTCTCATATATGGAGAACACAAGATCACAGAACAAAATTACCAGACATAAGAATATTCTTCTAAAACATTGATGGACCTATTCCATGACCTTCAATGAAGGGGAATGATTGAAGTATTTATGTATTTAGATCCATGAATTATGAATAGTGAATTATATAAGGATTATTATATTTTGATTTTTCCCAATGGATTTTCAAGAATATGTTGAATAATTATGATGGATACGAAATTGTTTTTAATGACAATGTGATATTCAATGGAAGAGAAATTTTAAAGGAAATATAACCCTTAATGTGTTCCAAATGTTAGGATAATTCATTTTGTATAAGAGAAATATTGTATATAATTATGTGAATTAGATGGTACTGAATTCCAAGGATATTATTATTCAATGGTTGAAAAAGTGGTATAAGTCATCAAGGATGAAGGTTACAACTTCATGGATTTATAAAATATATAAAATAATCATCGGAATAAAGAATAATTTATGTATTCAAAAAGGATTTATTGTAATTATGGTTTTTTTAATGTTTCAAAGGAATATATGATAACTGTATTCACATTCATGGAATGTGAAAAAAAACTGATACTTTGTGATAAATGGGGGATTAATGTTAATATTATTTCATAACTATATTTCTAATTCAATGGATTTTCATCATTCGAAAGGGTTTTGAGGTTAATAATTTATAGATAGTTTATGTTAAACTTATGATGAAATCAGTATCATTAAACTGTTATCTATCTATACATGGATTTATTCGTATTGGATAGCTTGTTCAAACTACATTTTGTTGATGTATATTGACGACAAATTGGATGGATTATCGTGTATCTAATGAACTATTAGTACATTAGGAATGAAAAATTCACCTTCTATTTTAGAGAAAAATGTGAATTATATCAAGGAACAAAAATTTTTGTGGTTGTCATAAAATCTTGCGCATATATCTATTCATTAATGTTATTCAAAATTAAGAAAAAAGACCTTGAAACAAATTTTTTTCTTACTTCCTTTGATTCTAATGAATCCAAAGGTCCCTTAGGTCATCAAAGATTGAAGGATTTTTTATTGTCAACTTTCACCTGAACATGTCCTCGATCAATCTCTATCTGAATAAGATAGATTTATTTGTCTTCAATGTACATGTTTTCACTTCCAACCATGGTTCTCATATTAGTAAACCCGGTTGTATGTAACATTGGTTAACTATTATGGTCCCAATATTCCCTTTTATGGGTTGTTTTAGTATTTATTTTTACAATGTTAGTTTCTATGACTGAGACATCAGAGTTTTAAACCATTGATGACCCAAAATAATTTCATGGGAGAAATTTATTTTAAGGGGGTAGAATGTAAAACCTTGATATTTTGTAAATTATTATTTATTGAATTAATTTACGCTCTTGATATTTATCATTTCACATGAAACTGAAAATAATATATATATATATATATATATATAACTATAAGTATTATATACCATTTAAACACAAAATACTTGTATTATGGTACATGAATTAACAACATGTTTTTCACTACACACAATAACGTCCTGGCTTGCACTGCCCACAACACCGACATGGCGTACGTTACATGCTACACTGATGTTTCTACGAAACATCATTATTTTGAAATAAGTATTTAATTGATATAATTATAACCTATATTTTAATTTTAGTAATATTAATATCAATTACATGTTTTAAAATATTGTTCATAAATGTTATATATATATATAATATTTGTTGTAAATGAAATATATGATTTCTGGTAATGTCATTTTATATTAAAAAATACGATTATATCTAATAAATAGATTTTAATAATAAAATTAATTTTAGATTAGTATTAAAAATTGATTTTTATAAAATAATTATTATTTAATAAGATTTAATTTCTATATTATTCTAGGGTGAATTTTTGGGATTTTTCTGAGAAACCTCATTTTATTATGAATAGTTAAAAATACTATGTTTTAATTGATAAATGTCCTTTCCTTAAAATAAATGTTAATGTTAAAAAATATATTATACTTTTTAATGTAAAATTATATCAATTACACATATATTAATACCATTCACATAATTATAATCAGTTACACTAGGAATTTGAATACAAAAACATAAAATTATATTGAATATTTTTATACTTAAAAACCCCATTATTTCATCCCGTCAGCAGGATTATCAATATTCATTATTCTTCTAATTCTATGAATTGAATTTTTAAAAAAACATACAAGCTTTTATTGTCTATAGTTTTTATAATATAATAATATCAAATTAATTTTGTTACATAAATATTACTAAAGGTGATGAAAATTAATCACAGCGTTTAAGGTCAAATTAAGCTTTATTAGGGACTAAACCTCAATCTAAGAGGCCCAAATGACCTCAAAACTTGTACAAAACCAATGGGATGGACAATATTCGTCCATAATACTGAATTTATTTATTTATTTATTTTTATTACCTTTTTAGGTAATAAAACTTGTATACCTAAAGTAATTTGAAAAATTCGATGTGAGTCCTTTTCCTTCACTATAAAAGTCCACCACCTCTCCCTTCTCTTCACACCTCTCAAAACTATTAGATTTAGCGTGTATTTACCCAATCCAAATTTTATTATACCTACCTATATCCTAGAATACTTACCTTGGGAAGAATGAAATACAAGGATTCCTTTTTGCGCAATTCAGAAAGAGTTACCCGATTAAGGGGAAACAACTTCTCTGAATTCCGTTCTTTTATTTTCCATATCCACCCTCCAACAATTTTTATTTGTATTTCTATATTAAAAACAATATCATAAATATACTAGGATGTATTTATGAAAATTATTAAACCTAAAATTTCACACACCTCCATCTAATAGGTAACAATCGTATTGTTTCGGTGTACGCCGAACTTCTGCCTTTTGAAAAGATGATTGTTCATTTCATCCATTTACATCTACCATGGTGGCCATTATGAAAGATAACATATCTATATATGTATTATATTATATATTTTTTATTTATTTAATATTAATTATTATTTTTTAAAACACATATCCTTCTACATTCCATTTTCTGTTAAGATGACAATTTCGTTTGAGGAAGTGTGGACTACCATCCCCCTCAAAGGGAAATGATTTGTTCATACACAACATGGATATATTATGGGTTTAGGGTATATATATATATGATATATCTATGATATATCTATGATATAATAAATCTAATTTAATAATTATATATATATACCCATATATATATGTCTTTAATTTTTTTCTTTCAACACTATAATTAAACAGATATATCATTTATGCTTACATACGGCACACCGCCTCCATAAATGGTGTATTCTATAGTATAGTTATATATTATATATATTGTTATAATAAAAATATAATTTACATGAAATTTATTTATATCATGGTTTAAATTCATTAAATCATGATATAACTTATAAATACCAATGATATTACAAATTAAGAGACATGCGAATAATGAAGCGAATATTACGCAAACAGAAAATATTAATATAGGATTGTTAACAAGAGTGTAATATAAGGTTGGAATAAAACCATATATGGTATTATATATAATAATATTGTTCTATAAAAGGATTATAATCATTTTTTATTTATTATATAGGTCTTTTGAATGTGTTTTACAAGATTCAAGACACAATGTATAGGGATTTCATCTCAATTTTGATTTCTGTGAAATAAATGATCTATTCACCGCACTTTACATTTTTATTGTGCATATACTTCCAAAAAATTGTATAAAAAATATCTTATACTTTTATTTATGGGTATTCACATATCCATTTTTTTGATCAATATTTCATGGGGATTATGTTTCAAAAGATACCAAATCACTAAAATAGTTTTGTCTTAATTTTCCTTCTTTGAGACTCTTATATTGTTATACACCTAAATTATCCCTTGAGGTGAATATACTTCCATTTCAAATGTTATACCACGAACATAATTATTTTCATTTTGTTTTATGCTTCAAGTAATTTTATTTTCTTACATTGAATGTAAGATACCATGTTACCATGTGATAAGAGTATATTGAAACAATCTCATCACCTTTTGAGATTGTTTATGTTTAAGCGTTCTTTGATGAATTTTCATGTTCCATATCTAATTAAATTAATTAATATTATTATAATAAATATATTTATGATATATTTATGTAGTGGTACGATTTTATATTCTTTGGTAAATATGATATTTAAGAATGTTTTTTTAAGAAATCTCAACTTTACCCACTCTTCAGTCAGAAATCTATGTTCCTTAAAAACCGTGTTTTCTAATAAGAGTTTCCAATAACATTATAATAAGCTCCTATGATTATTAAATAATTTTCTTTTTTTATTATACAAATGTTTTCAAAGGAGTATTCTAATCTATTAATGAATGAAAGTACTTTTTATCCCTTTTACGGTGAAAAAGAAATTCTCTTATTAACTCATAGGACCTATACCGATTAATCCATCATCAATACCTTGAATATTTATTTTAAAGTATAATTTTTATTTTCTAATAAAATGTTTTTGAAAGATATTTTGATGTAAAATGGGTTTTGAAATATTTTTAAACATATTTTATAAGTTTTCATGGAAAATGGTTTTCAAAAGGTTTTGAATGTTATTTTACATGTTTTCAAGGGAAAAAAATTTCAAAAATTTTTCCATATTATTTATTTAGTTTTCAAGGTAAATATCATTCAAAACGTTTTCAAGATATATTTGTAATAACCAAAAGATTAAATAATGTAAATTACTCTTGATGTAATCAAATTTATAATTATGGTTATAAAAAATTTGAACATCATTTGTTTTACGTTTCTAGATTTTAAAATACTATATTGAATTGTGACTATTGCTAATATATTTGGTGAACAATGATCACATGATTCATATAAATATTTGGATTTAACAAATCCAATTTAGTCAACAAAAGGAAGTAATGGCATCATCCAATAGACTTTCCACATATTAAGCCCATTTTTTTGGAGCTCAGAAAGGCGGTGCATTCATTGGGATTCTCTCTCGACCAAGCCCAAGCCGAGCTTGAACACGTTATGCTTGAGCAGAACCGAATATGGAAGAAGTGGATATTAATAGAGATTACCACCCAAGCGATGTTATCTGAGCCACCCCAAGAGTTTCTCTCCATCGCAGACCTTACCCTTCAGTCTTATGCGGGTGTTATAAGGGGTTGTGTAACAATACCCTAGAACTATGACTATGTACATTATTTTTGTATAAAGAATGTGTATTCATTTTATTATTGTAACATTGTAAATAGTTTTTAATGCACACATAGTATTTTTAGTTAATATTCAACTAAGAAATCTATTTTGATTAATTAATGGATTTTTGAATTAAATAATATTTTAATAAAATATTATTATTAATATATTAGTTTTTATTAATGATCATATAATTTTATGAATGCAATTGTAATTTTTATTAAGGATTAGAAGCTGTTTTTCTCAAAAACCCTTGAATTTTTTTGTAAATGTCTATTTGTATTTAAAAAGTAAAAATTCACATATTTATAAAATTATTTAGATAATATAAATATTATATTTGCAATCAGGACGTTGAAATTATCCAATGGTGATGTTTTAATAATTTTCTGAGAAGAGTCAAATGTTTGGGTAAAAATTAAATACCATTTAAATATATAATGTGTTTTATGACATCATAATGTCCCAATAGTGATGTAATAAAATAATATAAAAATTATGTTTGGCCAATATATGTTTTACCATTAAAATAAATTGATTTTGTGTTTGTTTGATTTATTTTACAAAGCTTTAGTGGACCCTTCAAGGCTTATAAAACATTTTGCGTTTTTAAAGTTTTTCATTTGAGATTGTGACTCACCTACACCCAAGCAACCCTATTATTTTAAAATTTTTGGACATTTTCCTTATAAAATATTTTTTACTTCTCCTATTTGGAAAAAACCAAGGGAAAAAACCATGGGCTGGTTTGTGGTTTTGATTATTTTAATGTGAGGTGTCCCAAACAATAATAATAAATAATTATCTATCCTTTCATATATAAACCCACCAAGATCCTACTTCCTCTTTACTCAAAGCCATTATATTTTGTCCAACCACTTAACTCCTCTCTCTAGAATCCCCCAAGGTTCCCCAAGCTCCCATGAAGCCTCTCTGAAGCCTCTCCCAAGACTTTTGGATCACACATCCACATAAGGGATTTCTTCCTTTCTCATTTTTGTCCAATATCCTATAAGGTGTTATGCCCTTTGGTTTTCAATTAATAATTTTGGGGTATGATATAGAACCTCCCACATACTACTATTTTTTTGTTTGGATGATGGGAGACTATTTTCTCTCTCATTGATTCCACCCATATACACCTGTTACCATGCTGATATTCAATTAAGGATTTCCCTCTCCTCTTTTACATCCAAGTAATTCTCTTGTATTATGCATCTAAATTCCATTATGTTTATTGGGACGTGTATCTATATGACCCCCTTAAATTACATTTCAGGTAAATATGATGGGACACCCCTTTATCTCTCATCAACCTTTTTTATTAGTTCTCATTTCACATCTTTATGCTCCTGAAATTGCACTACAATTTTCCAAACCATTATCATTGTGTAGTGAATACGTTGCCATTTTTCTACCAAAGGTATTCACCTTTATGAAAATTTACATACTGATTATAATTTTTTATATATGTATTCCACATACCATTATCAAGGATGTAATTATGATTATTGATTCCAAGTTGTATGATCCATTTGGCACACTTATGCATGAAATGAAATGTTTTATAAGGGTGTGCCCAAATAGCGCTCCAATTAATTTGGTAAATTATAGTATCATGATATTTCATGTGTAATATGTGTTTACTCATGCCAATTCAAGTGAAATGAGGTTTTACTCATTCTTTATGTGCAATTATGGACTACTCAAACTTTATGTAAAATGAGCCTTAGATCATGTTAATTCCACGTGAAGGGTTATTGCAACATTTCCATGTTATGATTATCAAGAATTATCATGATTTTATGTTCATGTTTCACTTGTGATCCATTGATATGCCTATTGTATAAAATGTATTTAATTACTAATGTTATTCCATGTTTATTACCTTACTGGGCTTTATAGCTCAACCTTTTCTTATGCATGTCCTCAGGTTTTCCCATGCAACGCTAAGTACATTGGAATGTAGTGGTCATCTAAACAAAGATTTCAATAAAGATGTTGTATTTCTTGTTTTAAGTTGTAATGTAATTATCCTAATCCCCAAAGACCCTATACCTCTCTATATTCCATGTTGAATCAATTGATGAGTTTATGTAATAAATCATGTTTATATTTATAATAAAATAAGGGTTGTTATAGTTGGTATTAGAGGATAGGTTTAGTAATTTTTGGGATTCGGATTCGAAAACCCTATTAAATACTTAGAGACAAGAATAAGTATAATAAATAAATTCTTATGTATTGGTGAGTATTGAGTAAGTGGTTGATCAAGAAAATACATCCCTGTCCGGATACGAGCAGGTAGAGGTGGCTCTAGCACAAATATATCCTAGGGGTAAGACCCGAAAACACTGCTTTGAGGTAGAATCGAACAGGAACTGGTAAGAAAAATTGGCCTTTCTTCACTCTTGGATATGAGACTCCTAGGGGATATGAATTTTTAAATTCACATGCATTGTATGAACCCTTATTAAGGGAATTAAAAAAATTCCCCTAGGAATATATGTTAGAATTTAGATCATGAATAGTATAGATTAAAGAATATCGATTCATAAGTTTGGAAATAAAAGTTATTTATAAGTCATCAATTTTGTCCTTGGATTACCCTTTATGTGTTACCCCTAACTTTCCTTTTATTCCAGCCAATGTCAGGTAATAGGAGGACTCGGGCTAAAAACTGATGTGAAGATCAATGTGATGACTGTGCTAATGAGATGCCCAATCTGATGGGAATGGGAATTGTGAACATTGTCACACTCCTCTCTCAGTTAACTCATGATTTGAATAGAAAAATGGGTCAAGAGTAATGTTCAACCCACCCTAAGAATGAACAAGTTTCTATCGAGAGCTTCATCAGACAAAGGCCTCCTACTTTTAATGGGTCATATGATCCCTCTATCGCCGAACAATGGATCAACTCCATTGAAAAGATATTCCCTATCTTTCAATGTTTTGAATAAGAGAAGGTTCTCATGGATTCATATCTTATTGAGGGTGAGTCAGATCAATGGTGGACATTGATCAAAAATATGAAGCCTGAGGAGGATATCAAGGCATTGGAATGAAAGGGTTTCTAGAAGATGTTTGTTGATAAATATTTTACACACACCCTCTGACTTAAGATTGAAAGGGACTTCATTTCCCTAATGAAAAACGAAGAATCTATCAGATCATATGATGAAAACATCACATGTCTTGAACAATACAACTCCAGACTTTTCGTTACCCCCAAATGCAAGCTTGACCACTTCTTTGGAGGGATGAAACCTAGCCTATGGAAAGTGCTGGCGATCCGGGTCTTTGGAAACTATGAGGGAATTGTCCTATGTGCCCTCAAAGTTGAAATGGAGATTAGATAATATCAGGGGAATCATGGGGATAATAAGAATATGGTGGACATCAATGCTCGTAGTCCGATGGATAAATCCAACGAGGCTAATAAGATCCAGCACCCCACTTGCCAAAGGTGTGGAAAGAAGCACCCTGGAAATTTATAAAGGGGACAAAGAAAATGATTTAGGTGTGGAAGAAAAGGGAACCTAGTGGTTAACAACCAAAAAGAAAAACCCGTGAATGCAATAAAGGAGAGGAACACTCTGTTTTAACATCAATGTGATGTTCATTGCTACAACTATAAATAACCATGGAATATTACAAATCAATGCCCTATGTCAAGGGTTTTTGGAGGCAACCCAAAACCTCCAAGGTATCAAAGGAGGGATTTTGCCTTTACTACTACAAAAGTGAACCATGAAAACAAAGTGGTGAAAGGTTGGCTAGTTATTCATTCAATAACAGTGAAAAAAATTTTTTATTCTAGTTCTATGCATTCTATTATATCCCAAAAGATTAGTATAAAAATCCCAGCACCACAAAAAATAATGGAAATAAAGATGTCAGTGAGTACAGAAAATAGAGAAATCAATGCATCCCATGAATATAACTCCTCCCCTGTCATAATATGTTGATATAATTTCTAGGAAAACCTCACCATACTCTGTTTTGTGGAGTTTTATTCAATTCATTGCATGGAATGGCTTCCCTTATATATAGCCAACATAATTTTATGTGAGAGGGAAATCACTCTCCATGTGGAGAATCAACCACCGATTTTATACAAGTGCAATGAAAAAGATGAATCTTCTTTAGCTCCATTATCTCAAGCGTGGAAATTAGTACCCTATAAGCACATGTTTTTGGCTTGTATGATTGAGTATAAAGAGGAAACCATCCTTGAAGACATGCCTATTTTTAGGGGATTCATTGATGTGTTTCTTGAGGTATTGTCTGATCTTCCTCTTATAAGAGATGTTAAATTCTCAATTTATCTTATACCTGGGGTGTTTCCAATATCCAAGACTCTATATAGAATGGATGTTTGGGAGATTGAGGAGATACATAAAAAACTAGTGGATAATTTGGATAAAAGGTTTATATGCCCGAGTGTTGCACCATGGGGTGCACCAGTCATCTTTTTTAAGAATAAGTATGGGTCAATGTGCCTTTGCATCGATTATCATAGGCTTAAAAAATCATGATAAAGAACAAGTATCCTCTACCATGGAATGATTACTTGTTCGATCAGTTCAATGGAGAACAATAATTCTCCAAGGTAGATTTTTTGTTTGGATATTATCAAGTAAGGGTGAAGAAGGAACATATTCCCAAGAATTCTATTCATACAAGATACAGGCACTATGAATTCCTAGTAATGTTTTTTAGACTCACTAATGCTCCAACAATCTTTGTGAACTTGATGAACAGAGTTTGTAGGGATTACCTCAACAAATTTTTGGAAGACTTTATAGATGATATTCTGATATACTCCAAAACCATGTAGGAACATGAGGAACATCTATGAACTGTACTACAGACCCTATGGAAGGAGGAGCTCTATGAAAATTAAAAAAATTGTGATTTCTGGTTTAATGAGGTCTCATTCTTGGGACATATCATCAGAAGGAATGGGATATCTGTGTATTCCTCCAAAATAGATGCAATTGATGGATGAACAATGCCATGATCGGCAACAAGAATCCATTACATCTTGGGGTTAGCTCGATATTATCAACGATTTGTGAGAAATTTCTCATTATTGTTAAATACTCTTAACAAGATATCTCTAAGAGAGTAAAGTTTAATTGGAGTGATGAATGTGAAGAAATCTTCAAGGAGTTAAGAAGAAGGTTTATCTCTGTGCTTGTGATCACATTACCCACAAGTGGAGAAAATTTTGTGGTATTCAATGATGCATCGAAGAAGGGCCTCGACCGTGTGTTGAGGAAAAATTAAAAAGTCAATTCTTATGATTCAAGGCCATTGAAATTTCATGAGAAAAATTATCCAACAAATGATTTGGAGTTGGATGCGGTGATTTTCTCTCTAAAAATTTGGTGCAATTATCTATTTGGGGAGAAGTGTGAAATATATACAGACCACAAAATCCTTAAGTATATATTCACAAAGAAAGATTTTAACATGCATCAACGATGATGGTTAGAGCCGGTCAATGACTTTGACTGGTCAATCCATTACCACCCTGGGAATGTGAACAAGGTGGTGGATGATCTAAGTAGAAAGGACCAATAAATTATATCATTGATGAGAATTGAGAAGGATAAAATATTCTTAGACATGATGGAGATGGACATGAGAATCATAAAGAAGAGAACATTAACAATCCTTTCACAAATGATTATTCAACTGTATCTTTTGGAAAGGATAAAGAATGATAAAAAGGATGATGTGGGAATTGAAGAAGAAAGTATAAGCTATTAGAAAAGGGAAATACTCAGAGTTTAGTGTTAATGAAGAAGGAATTGTGAGATTTTGGAAAAGACTACGTGTTCCATCAAGTCCAAAGGTGAAGAAGGAGCTTGTGGATGATACACATAGTTCAAATTTCTCTATTAAACCAGGAAACACAGTGATGAATTGAGATCTATGAGAGCATTATTGGTGGGATAATATGAATAAGGAAATCGTTGAGTATACATTAAAGTGCATGTTCTGTCAGTAAGTGAAGGAAGAGAGGTAGAAGTCTAAAGAGATTATGCATCCATTGCCTATAAAAGCATGAAAATTAGAGAGTATCACCATGAACATTATCACCGGACTTCCGAAGACATCCAAAGTCAATATTTCAATCTGAGATGTTAGAGATCATTGTAAAATGTCTGCACACTTTATTGAAATTTAGGTGGATTTGTCATGGATCCACTGGCATAGATATATATTAGGGAAGTGGTAAGGCTGCATTGTGTAACACTATCTATTTTATCTAATCGCAATCCAAGATTAAACGCTAGGTTTTGTATGAGTCTTAAACATACTTTGGATACTGAATTGAACTTCAGTATAGCCTATCATCCTCAATCTGTTGGCCAATCTGATTGAACTTTTCAGACACAAGAAAATATGCTAAGATCGTGTTCAAAGGAATTTAAAGGAGTTTGGGGTCATCATGTTCCTTTGGTTGAATTCTACATTAATAACAGTTTCCACTTGAGAATCCGAATGGAACCTTATGTAGGCATGTATGGGAATAGGTGTCGAACACCAAAATTTTGGGATGAAGTTGGTGAGCCTAAACTGTTAGGACCAGAAATGGTCGATGAAATGGTGGAGAAGGTGAAAACCATTCTACTGCATATCAAGGAAGCCTAGAGTCGACAGAAGAGTTATGAAAACAACAATCGATGAGACCTTGAGTTTAAAGATGAAGATATGGTATTTATATGCATATCCCTATAGAATAAGGTCATGAGATTTTGAATGAAATGCATGTTAAGCCCTAGGTACATCTGCCCATTTGAGATTCTTGATCGTTTTAGGGCTGTTGAAACACCTTGAGATTTTATGAGATATATTTATATATATTTTTTATGTCTTATGTTAAATGAAACACCAAAGGAATCTTTCTCTACACACAACATTGGCTTGTCATGCGTTACACGCAAGAGCAACCTTCCTCGATAGCTTACGTTGTACGCAATACCGAGTTTCACTAAACTATGATATATTTTTATAAAATTATGAACTAGACATTATGAGTAGTATTAACCAAATTTAAAAATTTATAACATTATAATTCATCTTACACATTTTCTATAATGACATATGAAAACAAATTCAGTTTTCCATAAAAGAAGTAATTTTTTAAAAAATGTTGTTTTACCGCATTTTGATGGCGCACCGATTTTAAATATAATTCTGAAATGTTTATAAGTTTAATTTTTCAAATTAAACTTCATCTTTTTTATTATGATATAAATTTTTACATTGGATAAATTTTTGGTACTTTTCTGATAACTTTCATATTTTGATGAATAATAAAAATACTCTAAATATTTCTTAAAAAAAACTTTTTTTCATCATGATAAATTATATGGTTAAATGATAAAATATATTGATTTTAAAGAATAAATAGAATATATTTTTACCATTTAACTTAATTTATGTCATTTATATTAATTTTACATTGAATTCATAGGTAAAAACATTCCAATCTTTTGCAATGTTTTATCTTTTAAAAACCATTTTCTTAACAGTGGGATTAATTTGAAATTAAATACTACAACTTCTGTGTTTTGAGTTTGGAAAAATGGATTCCATATTTTGAATCAGTAGGTCCAAATTATGTAAATATGCTACCTTTTATTTTTAGACATTATGAATAGTAACAACGGTAAATTTTATTTACTACAGTTAAAGGTAAATCGGGTAATTAAGGGTAAAAATAAGATTATAAAATTAACCTAAAACCTACCAAAAATTTATTGGATGAATTAAAGTCAACCCATATCACATAAGGGTCGGAATAGATTCATTTTATGTACATTTCACCATGAAAATAATATAATTATTATTAAAACCAACGAAAGTGACAATATTGTCACTCTCTTATATCTTATAAGTGTATTAATTTTAATTTAGTGATAAACCTCATAAAACATATAATATAAATAGTCTCCATAAATATAATAAAATTATATACATCATGATAATTTATTTATAATTTTTAGTAATTAAATAATTATCATTAATTATTACACTATAGTGATGTAGAAATTATTTTATTGATTGAAATATCAAAAAAATGGTTTTAAAAATATTAAAATAAATATTATATTATCTAATTAATGTTCTCAAAAAAATTTCTAGATGAATATGATATGATATGAATCTATAAAATAGTTTTGTTTTATTATTTTCTCTGTGTGCATTTTATTTAAATACAAATAATTGAATAGTGTCAAAATTGACACTATTGTTATTTTATAAATATAACATATTATAAAATTGTTTAAAAATACCAAAAATATTTAAAAAATATAAATTAAAATTTATATGGTCTAAAATTCCACAAATTATCCAATTATGGAAAATTCACAACACATAAGTAATTATTTATAACAATTTAAATTTTGGAATATTATTACCACAAATAAATTAAATAGATTAAAAAGGATAAATCAAGTTGATATGGTTTAAAATAAATTCCCATAATGTCTAAATTTTATGGTTTGATGAGATTACATCTCTATCTCATCTTATATTCTCATTTGAGTCATTTTTGGAGGTTTTTATGTGGGGTTTGAATTTATTATAAATTAATATTTCTTATGTTTCCAATGGTTCCTTTCTCCTCCCTTATAAAAGGGAACCTCCTTCTACTCCTTCTCACAACATTTTTATCCTTAATCCTCAGAAAAAAACTGAAAATTTTTCTTCTCATCTTCCCTATAAACAATCTATAGGTACCGATCCTCTTTAAATACCAACTTTAGTGCCCTAAGAGTAGGATTAGAAGAGGCGCGTCGAAGAAGAGGAAATATCCTTTATCGATTATTTCAAATTTAGTTCTTCTTATACTTTATCTTATTTATTGGTTTCATTATAAGGTAATAACATCAGTATCACAAAAATATGGATATGTTATTTAAAATATGAAACAGACCTATTTATCCTTCTATCCATCCTACGTAAAATGAAATCACCGCGCATGAGTAGGTACGGAATACCGTCTCCACGCCGTGGTGTAATATGTTTTCCACCACCACATTACTTGGATGGGTTTAATGTTGTAAATAATTACTATATATGATTATTATAACATTATATTAATTCTTAGATATTCTGTCATCCACTCTAATACCATTCAATAATTACGGGAATGATATCGTTGCTCGTGCGTACGTACGGCTTACTGTCTCCATGGTGCGATGTGATTCGTTATACATGATCTTCATTAAACCATGATTATATATACAAATTGAATGAATAAATATGATATATATTATACTAATACTATTATGTAAATGATGTATCTATAACATAAAAAGAGTAATAAGAATTTATTCAACAAAACACGTATAAGAACATAAAGCAATGAACACTCAAAGAACAAGTAGAAATGAAATAATACTAATAAAAAGCTATGAATATGACCATATATGATATCATAACAATAAGTATGATTCTGGAATAAGTAAATGACATTATTTATATCATTATATATGTGTTTTGGATATGCACAAATCATATAGGAATTAAGGTAAGAAAAAATCTCGTAATCTCATTTTTATCCGAGATTGTTTATACTTCATAATTTACTGGGGCATATTTATCATCCACATCCATGTTTCCTCAAAATTTAATGTTATTTCTATCCTAATAAATTTTTTTAAATCCAATATTACCTATTGGTGAAATTTTAGTAAAATTTATGAAAGGAATCTTTTTTCGTTTTCAGTACGAGATACTTTTTAACTTTTCTAGACAAAGTACGAGAAGAATGTTTTTTTAACTTATATGGCATGAATGGATTCTTATGATTTAAGAGAAAATTATTTCCATGATTCTTAATTTACAAGTTTTCATGTGTATTTTAAATTAACTTCTTTTAGTTTAAAATTTTAAGACATATTGATTAAGGAAAAATGTTTTTTATGTTGAAAGGATATTTTACTCAAGAATGAAGTTCAAGTGTTTTATCAAAATTATTTTCCATCTTAGATAATATAGGGTCCTGTTTCTATCCCTATTATTACACTGATTTAATTATGTTATGATAGAATTATTTTTATAAATCCCTTTTATCATATATGGATTATGTTATGATGGAATGATATTTAAGAATCCCATTTTATTACAAGGGTTATTCTATGATGTATGATGTATGATTTTGTGGCACACATAAGAAGGGTTTCATTACGAGATTTGGGGGACCTATATATCCCTATATTTCATTTGGTAAAGATTTATATCTCATGAGATAGACATCGATGGAATGAAAAGTTAATCTAGTTTAGTGATACAGGACTTGAATGAGTAGTGAACTCGGTTCAGTAATGGAATTTTTCATCTATGATGGTGTTAAAAATGATTCATGACTAATATGAAATGATTTTCTATGATTATGTGTGTATGAAACAATGTTTCATGTTTTATGTTATAATTATTGGGATTACATTTCACTACTATGATTTATCACATGTCGTGATATTATGATATCTTTTGTAGCTTATGATATTCAAAATGTTATGTTCTTGTGAATATTATATGATTCAAATTTCCTTGGTTTACCCTTAATGAGCATTTGATCTCACCATATTGTATGTTTTCTTTTCCCCATGTCAGGAAGAAGGTTATTGCGTAGGATATACCAAAAGGGACTCTAAATATGATGAAATAAATGAGAGACAATGTAGATCATTTATGAACCAGTTGGTAATGTTTCCAAATTTATAAAGACACTATACCTATACAGTCATATGATGGTTTTGTTACATGTTTTAATAATTATGCTTCAATTATAATGTAACAACAATGTATGTAAAGTATGGGTCGTTATAGTTGGTATCAAAGGAATGATATAGTCAATATTTGGAAACTAGGATGTGAAAGATTAATTAAGAACCCTAAGGATATGTCTAAGCATAGAATACAATATTAGTCTTTTAGAAATGGCCATGAATAACCTAGGATAATACCTAAGTTGTGAAATTTAATTTATGATTATGTGGTTTTCCTATTGTAATTAGTGTTGCTCACACTATGCTTCTTGGTTTTAGTCAATAGCTGGAACCTGAAGGAACCGTTTTAATGATGAATGTGATGGGAAATGCAATTAGTGTCCCCCTATGCAACCAAAAGATATGGGAGCTGGAATGAAATATCTTGTAGCCATGCTCACAAAACTTTCTCAAGCTATGAATCATTCTTGACTTCCAAAGGAGCAAAGAAAGTAGCAACATTCTGTTAAATCCCTCATGAGGCAGCGTCCACCTTCATTCAGCGGGTCTTCTGATCCATTATTGGGTGAACAATAGATTAGTACCACTGAAAAGATATTTTCAGTCCATTATTGTCCTAAACATGAAAAATTCATCTTATCAGTATATCGTTTGGAAGGTGAAGCTGATCAATGGTGGAATCCTATCAAGAATATAAGGAAATGGGATGAAATTGCACTCCTAGAATGGGACGAGTTCAAGAACTTATTTTTCAATTATTACATCGCTCATATTCTTTGAACAAAGTTGGAGAAGGAGTTTCTTGAACTGAAAAAAGGATGGTGAATCTGTTGGTACTTACAACGAAAATTTTACAAGGCTTCCAAGGTACGCTTCTGGGATTATTATAAAACCTGAGAGTAAGATCGATCAATTATTTAGTGGATTAAAACCATGTCTACGAAAGGAATATGCTATAAGGGTATTCAATAGCTATGAGGAAATTTTTTGATGTGCTCTCATGGTTGAGATGGAGATTGGAGTAACCCATCAGTCATATGGGTTTGATAAGAAGAGGAAAATGGAATTCAAAGGAATATATGAAGACCACACTAAAAGGAAGATGAGTTTTCCCTTATGCTCAAAGTGTGAAAGAAACCTGGAGAGAAATTTCATAATGGGACAAGTAAATGTTATAAGTGTGGAAAAGAAGGTCATCAGGCAATTGAATGCTGCAGTAATGGGAAAAATATGTCTAGGGATGTGACCAAAGAAAAGGCTACACAGAATGCACCTCCTTAACTTCAATGTTACAAGTGAAAGAAAATGGGGCATTATGCCAATCAATTCCCTAATCCAAGGTTTGTGGATGATGATTGATGTCAACAACTCTTTCGTCCAAAGACAGAGGAAAGTCACATGCAATTTCTTTCGGCCATCTGGGCTATGATAACGAAGTGGTGAATGGTACACTTACCATCCACTCTAATTTAGAATTTTTTTTGATTCTTGGATCCACCCACTCTTTTATTTATGATGAATTTTATATGGGTATCACGGTACTACCCCAACAATTAGATGTTGAGTTAGCTGTGAAAACTCCTAATGGCACAACAGTCACATCAAAAGTTTACAATTCTTCTCCGATTGATGTTTGTGGGAAACTGCTTCCTACAAATCTTGTGATCATTCCTATGGAGGAATTTGGTGTGATTCTTGGCATGGACTGGATTTCTTTATATGGAGCTCATATCAATTTGCAAAAAAGGGAATTCACAATTCATATACCTGATCAATCTATGATCATCTATCGATTAAAGGATGAATATAACCTTACAGTGGAAATTTCATCCATATTATGGGTCTTGATTCAATTAAATAATGGTTATTTATCTCAAATGGTTGGAATGAACCTCACGATTGAGAATATTCCCATTGTATAAGAGTTTTATGATGTCTTTCCAGGGGAATTTCCATGTCTTCCACAAAATTGTAAAGTTGAGTTTTCAATAGACCTCTTACTGGGTGTTATGACCATTTCAAAGACACCCTATAGAATGGACCAAATTGAGTTGCAAGAATTGAAAAACAACTCCAAGAGAATCTTGATAAAGGATTCATTCTCCCTAGTGTGTAACATTGGGAAGGACCTGTTTTGTTTTTAATAATAAATATGGATCAATGAGACTCTTCATTGATTATCGAGAACTTAACAACATCGCTATCAAGAACAAATATCCTCTCCCACACATTGATGACTTATTTGACCAACTACGCAGAGATCAATAATTTTCCTAGATTGATATTCATTCAGGGTATCATTAATTAAGGGTCAAAAGGGAGGATATACAAAAGACAGCTTTCCGTACAAGGTACGAACACTATAAATTTAGAGTGATGCCATTTGGTCTTACTAATGCCTCTACTATATTCATGAACCAAATGAATAGAGTCTTTAAGGACTATCTTGCTCAGTTAGTGGTCGTCTTTATAGACGATATTATTGTCTATTAAAAGAGAAAGGAAGAAAATTAAGATCTCTTGAGAATTGTATTAACGACCCTAAGAAAGGAGAATCCTTATGCCAAATTTACCAAGTGTGAATTTTGGCCTCAAAAAGTTTCATTTTTGGGTCACATAATATCAAAAGAGGGGATATATATGGATCCAGAAAAAATAGTGGTTATCAAAAGATGGTTGAGACTAACACCGGTAACTGAGATCCGATGTTTTCTTGGTTTGGTTGGATATTATCAATTTTTTTGAGATATTTTTCACAATTATCTAATCCACTCACCAGGTTGACATGAAAAGGAGTTAAGTTCGTTTGAATGGAGGAGTGTGAATAGAATATAAAGGAGTTAAAAAGAATGTTATTCTGTGCACATGTTCTCACACTACCTTTTAGTGGAGAATGTTTTTAGATCTACAATGATGCATCAAAGAAGGGGATGGGGTGTGTTCTTATGCAAAAGAATATGGTGATAGCTTATGTCTCAGGACAGTTGAAAATCCATGATCAAAATTACCCAACTCCTGATTTGGAGTTAGCTAAAACAATATTTTCATTAAATATTTGGAGGCATTATCATTATGGTGAAAGGTGTGATATTTATAATAATCATAAAAGATTAAAGTATATTTTCACACAAAAAGAGCTGAATATGCACCAAAGAAGATGGTTGGAGCTTATTAAGGATTATGACAACTCAATTAATTATCTCCCTAGGAAAGCAATTAAGTTGGAAGACGTGTTATGTCGACAAGACCATGCTATCTTATCCATGATGAGGATCTCAAAAGATACAATATTTATGGATTTACAAAGGATGGAACATGGAATTATAATAGAACGCGAAAAATCATATCTTTCTCAAATTAATGCTCAACCATCCATACATTTGAATATTAAATAGGTATAGAAATAAGATGTAGAGTTACAAAAGAAGGTGAGAAATGTTTCTAAATCCTACAATGATTGTGATAAAATAATAAACTACAGAAATTTGGTTTCTATTCCTCCCATCCTAGAATTAAAGAAGGAAAAATTGGATGAGGTTCATCGTTCTTCATTCACTATTCAACATTGAAGCATGAAGATGTATAGGGACTTCAATGAGTACTTCGGGTGGGATGGCATGAAAAGAGATGTTGAGGAATATGTCTCTCGATGCTTGGTTTTTCAGCAAGTTAAATTTGAGAGATAGAAGTATAAGGGGATGTTACAACCAATACCCATACCAGAATATAAATGTGAAAAAATCACTATGGACTTTGTCACTGGAATTCCTAAAACATCCAAAGGGAATCATGCTATCTGGGTTATATTTGATCATCTTATGAAGTCGGCACACTTAATTACTATTAGAGAGGATTTCTCTCTTGATCAGCTTTCCTGGATATATGTAAAAGAAGTGGTATGATTTCATGGAGAGCCACTTTCCATTAAATATGATCGGGATCCGAGGTTTACCTCGATGTTTTGGAGAAGTCTTCAACATACTGTAGATATAGAGTTGAGTTTCAGCACTGCTTATCATCTTGAGACAGACGGTCTATCTGATAGGACAATTCAAACTTTGGAAGACATGTTGAGAGATGTTTCTATGGAGTTAAAAGGTGGTTGGGATCAACACCTAACTTTGGTGCAATTTTCTTATAATAATAGCTTTCACTCCAGTATTCAGATGGCTCTTTATGAAGCTCTATAGGGAAATAAAGGAAGAACTCCAACTTACTAGGATGAAGTTTGAGGAAAGAATGCTATTAGGACCTGATCTTGTTGATGAGATGGAAGAAAAGGTCCGATCCATTCAACAACACATAAGAGAAGCTCAGAGTCGACAAAAAATATATGCTGACAATCGAAGAAAACACCAAGAGTTTGAAGTGGGTGATAATGTGTTTATACGAATATCTACTTGAAAGAGAGAAATAGATTTGGAATAAAGGGAAAGTTGATCCCTAGGTATATCGGTCCTTTAGAAATGCTAGATCGTGTTGGGATGGTTGCCTACCGATTGGAACTTCCACCAAATATCTCTCATGTTCGTGATGTGTTCCATGTATCTCATCTCATAAAGCACATACCTGATCCTTCACATGTACTAAGCTCAGAAGTTGTACTGCTGGAGAAAGATCTTTCTTCTGAAGAACAACCTATAGAGATTTTGGATCATAGTGAAAAAGTTCATTAAAAAAAGACCACTCACTTGGTAAAAGTTTTATGGAGGAACCACCAATTAGATGAAGCTTTATGTGAACTTGAGGATATTATTAGGGAGATGTATCCTCATCTGCTTGTTAAGAAGTGACGAATTTCAAGGGTGAAATTAATTTTAAGGGGGGTAGAATGTAACAACCTGATATTTTATTAGAAATATTTATATATTTTTTTATTTCTTATGTTATACACAACACAAAATGAATATTTCACTACACACAACATTGGCTTGTCATACGTTCAATGCATGAGAAACCTTCCTCGATAGCTTGCGTTGTACGCAATAATGAGTTTCACTAAACAATGATATATTATTATAATCTTATGAACTATCTGTTATGAATAATCCTAACCTAATTTTTAATTTTATAACATTATAATTCATCTTACACATTTTCTAGAACGAGATATGAAAACAAAATCAATTTTTGATAAAAGAAGTATTTTTTTTCAAAAATGCAATTTTAACGCCTTTTGATGGTGCACCCATTTTAAAAATAATTTTTGACATGTTTATAAGTTCAATTTTACAAAATAAACTTATTCTGTTGAAATATGATATAAAAATTTACATTGGATAAATGTTTGATACTTTTCTGATAACTTTCATATTTTGATGAATAGTAAAAATACGCTAAATTTTTCCTAAAAACACATTTTTTTCATGAAGATAATTTATATGGATAAATGATAAAATATAATGGTTATAAAGTAAAAAATGGAATATATTTTAACCATTTAATATAATATATATAATTTCCATTAATTTTACATTGAATTCATATGTAAACATATTCAATCTTTTGCAAAGTTTTTACTTTTAAAACCCGTTTTCTCAACAGCAGGAATAATTTTAAATTAAATAGTAAAACATCTGTGTTTTGAATTTGGAAAAATAGATTCCATATTTTGAATAAGTAGGTTGAAATTATGTTAATAGGATACCTTTTGTTTTTAGACATTATGAATAGTAACTATGAAAAATTTTATTTACTATAGTTAAAGGTATATCTGGTAATTAAGGGTAAAAATATGATTATAAAATTACCCTAACACATGAAAAAATTTTATTGGATGATTGAATGTCGACCCATATCACTTAAATGTCAAAATAGATTCATTTCATGGACATTTGACCATAAAAATGATATGATTATTATTAAAACCAAACAAAGTGACAATATGCCACTCTCTTATATCTTATAAGTGTAATAATTTTAATTTAGTGATAAACCTCATAAAACATCAATTATAAATAGTCTCTATGAAGATAATAAAATTATCTACATTATGAAAATTTATTTAGAATTTTTGGGTAATAAATAATTATCATTAATGATTACACAATAGTGATGTAGAAATTATTTTATTGATTGAAATATCCAATAAATGGTTTTAAAAATATTAACATAAATATTATATGAGACAATTATTGTTGTCAAATTTTTTTTAGATTAATATGATATGTTATGAATCTATTAAATAGTTTTCTTCAATTATTTTCTCGGTGTGGATTTTATTTAAATACAAAAATATGAATAGTGTCAAAATTGACACTATTGTTATTTTATAAAAATAACATATTATAAAATGGATTAAAATCACAAAAAAATTATAAATTATAAATTGAAATTTATATGGTCTAAATTTTAATGAATTATAAAATAATGGACAATTCACAACACATAAGTAATTATTTATAATGATTTCAAAATAGGAATATTATTACCACAAATAAAATTAAATAGATCAAATAAGTATAAATTGAGTTCATAACGTTTAAAATAAATTCCCAACCTATATAAATTTTATTGGTTGATTATATTACAACCCTATATCATATAATATTATGATTTCATTCATTTTTTGTTGTTTTTATGTGGGGTTAGAATTTATTATAAAATAATATTTCTTATGTTTCCAAAGGTGGCCCACTCCTCCCTTATAAAAGGGATCCTCCTCCCTCTCCTTCTCACACCATTTTGAGCTTTCAATCTTGGAAAACACATGCCTATGTACCTTCTAGCCTTCCCAAGAAACATACTAGAGGTCCGGGTCCTATTCAAAGTCTTTCTTTAGTTCCCTAAGAGGAGGTTTAGAATAGGCGCGTCGAAGAAGAGGTAATATCCTTTACCAATTATTTCAAATTTATTTCTTATTCAATTCCTCTTCTTCATTGGTTTCATTATAAAGTAATAACATAAGTATCAGTCATATACTGATATTGTATTATGAATATGAAACAAACTTATTTCATCTTCTATCCATCCTATGGAAAATGAAATCACCACGTGTGCGTATGTACGGAATACCGTCTCCATACTGGGGTGTAATCTGTTTCCCACCACCACCTTACTTGGAAGGGTTTAATGGTGTAATGAATAAGTATATATGATTATTATAAAATTATACTATATCTGAGATATTCTATCATCTACTCCAATACCATTCAATAATTATGGGAATGATATCGTCGTCTGTGTGTACGTACGGCTTACCGTCTCCACGGTGCGATGTGATTCGTTCTACATGATGTTCATTAAACCATGATTATATAAATGAATTAAATGAATAAATATGATATATATTATACTAATACCACTATGTAAATGATTTATCTATAACATAAAAAGAGTAATAAGAATTTATTCATCAAAACACGCATAATAACATAAAGTAATGAACACCTGAATAACAAGAGGAAATGAAATATTACTAATAAGAAGATTAGAATATGACCATATATTATATCATAACAATAATTATAATTCTGGAATAAGTGAATGAAATTATTTAAATCATTATAAATGAGATTTGGATAAGTAGAAACCATATCAGACCAAAGGTAAGTGAAAATCTTGCAATCTCATTTTTATCCGAGATTGTTTATACATCAGAATTTACTAGGGATTATTTATCATCCACATCCATGTTTCCTCAATATGTAATATTATATCATTACACCTACAATTTTTTAAATCCAATTTTAACTATTGGATAATTCTTATTAAAAGTTATGAAGAGAATCTTTTGTTGTTTTTAGTACGAGATACTTTTTGACTTTTCCGTCCAAAGTACGAGAAGATTGTTTTCTTAACTTATACGACATGAATGGATTTTTATAATATCACAGAACATTATTTACATGATGATTAAATTACATGTTTTAATGTTTATTTTCAATTAACATATTTTAGATTAAAATTTTATGACATATTGAGAAAGGAAAAGAGTTTTTGAAGTTGAAATGATATTTTCCTCTAGAATGAAGTTCAAGTGTTTTATAAAAATTAATTTCCATATAAGATAATATAGGGTTATATTTCTATCCCTATTATTACATTTATTTACTTATTTTATTATGAAATTTTCTTTATGACATCCTTTTATCTTATATGGATTTTGTTATGATGACATGATGTTTAAGAATCCCATTTTTATTACATGGGTTTTTCTATGATGTATGATTTATGATTTTGTGGAACACATAATAATGGTTTCATTATGAGATGGGTGGGACCAATATCTCTCTCAAATGTATTTGGTAACGATTTATATCTTGTGAGATAGACATGGCTGGAATGACATGTTAATACGGTTCAGTGATACACGACTAGAATGAGTAGTGAACTCGGTTTAGTAAAGGAATTTTTCCGCTATGATGGTCTTGGAAATGAGTCTTGACTTATATGAAATGATTTTCTATGATTATGTGTGTATTCCAAAATGTTTCATGTTTTATGTTATAATTATTGGGATTACATTTCACTACTATGATTTATTCAATGTCATGATATTATGATCTCTTTTGCAGGTTAATATTTTCAAAATGTTATGTTCTTATGAATATGATATGATTGAAATTTCCTTTGTTTACCCATACTGGGTATTTTAGCTCACCCTTTGTATGTTTTATTTTCCCCAGGTTAGGAAGAATTTCATTAAGTAGGATATGCCAAAAGGGACTCTAGATATGGTGAAATAAATGAGAGACAATATAGATGATTTATGAACCATTTTTTTATGTTTCCCAGTTTCTAAAGACATTATACCCATACGGTCCTATTATGGTTTTGTTACATGTTTTAATAAGTATGCTAAAATTATAAAGTAACAAAAATGTATGTAAATTATGGGTCATTATAGCTAGGGACTATCGACTAATACTTCCACATACAATGGCCAATGTACATTATGTATTTCATGTGTCCCTCTTAAGAAACTCCAAAACAGACACTTCACATGTACTATATTCTAAGGTAGTACAGAGAGAGGTTGATCATTCTTACGAGGAGAAACCAGTGAAGACCTTAGATCATAATGAAAAAGTTTTACGAAATAAGATAATGCCCCTCCTCAAGGTGTTGTGGAAAACCACATGTTTAATGAAGCGACGTGGGAATCAGAATAAGTGATGAAGCATAGTTACCCACATTTTTTTAGTGTGGGAAAATGAAATTTCAAGGGCGAAATTTCTTATGGGGGAAATATTGTAATGAACAAAACATTCATTAATGGAAATTTCTCTTGATCTTTTTAAATGTCTTATTATGGTTATTTAAAATGTGAACTTAATTGGTTTTATGTTTCAGGATTTTAAAATACCATTATGAATTGCTACCATTACTAACATAACCATTGAACAATGATCACATGATTCGTATAAATATAAGGCTTTAACAAATACAATTTACTCAGACAAAGTAAGTGATGAACTCATCCCATCGACTTTCCATCTACGAAGACCATTTTTCGGAGCTCAGAAAGGAGGTGGCTTCATTAGGATTCACTCTTGACCAAGACCAAGCCTAGCTTTAATACATTAAACATGAGCAGAACAGACTACAGGAGAAGTGGGAGTTAATAGAGATTACCACACAAAAGATATTATCCGAGCCACCCAAGAGTCTGTCACCATCACACACCTTACCTTTCATTCTTATGTAGGTGTTCTAAGGGGTTATGTAACAATACCCTATCACTATGACATTTTTCACTATTTTTGTATAAATAATGTGAATTAATTTTATTATTGTTAATTTGTAAATTTTCTTTAAAGAATAAGTAGTATTTTTAGTCAATATTCAACTAAGAAATATATTTTGATGAATTAATAGATTTTTGAATTAAATAAAATTTTAATAAAATATTATTATTATTAGCTTAGTTTTTATTAATGATCATATAATTTTATGAATGAAATTGTAATTTTTATTAATGATTGAATGTTGTTTTTGTCAAAACCTATGTATTTTTTGTAAATGTTGGATTTTATTTTAAAATTAAAATTTCTCATATTTATAAAATTATTTAGATAAAATTAATATTATTTTTGGAATCTGGACATCAAAATTATCCAATGGTTAATTTTTCATAATTTTTTGAGGCAGTCAAATTTTTGGGTAAAAATAAAATACCCTTAAAACATATAATGTGTTTTATGAAATCATAATGAACCAATAGTGATGTAATAAAATAATATAGACATTATTTTAGGACTAAATTTTTTACCATTAAAACAATATGATTTTGGGTTTTTTTGATTTATTTTACAAATCTTTGGTGGACCCTTTAAGGCTTCTAAATCATTTTGTCTTTGTAAATTGTTTTTCTTCAGAGTGTGACTCACCTCCACATAATAAACATTATTATTTTAAAAATTTCGTCCATTGGACTTATAAAATAATTTTTCCACTCATATTTGGATAAAACAATGGGCATAAACCATGGCCTGGTTTTTGTTTTTGATTAGTTTAATATTAGGTGTCCCAAACCTTAATAATAAAGAAATCCCACTCATTTCCTATATAATCCCACCCGTGATCCCAATTCCTCCTCACTCAATGTCTTTGGTGTTCTACAATCCCATGACCAGTTCCCTATAAAATCCCCAAAAGGTTCCCCATGTTTCAACAATTCCTCTATCAAGCCTCTCCCAAGCCTTTGGGATTAAAATTCCTAGTAAGGGATTTCTTCCTTTCCAATTTTAGGCCAATTTTATTTATGTTGTTATGCCTTTTTTTAATTATAAATGTTGTGGTATGATTTATAACCTTCCCATACTACCCTCATTAGTTTTGGATGATGGTATCCCTCTTTCTCTCTCATCAATTCTACCCATGTACACCCCTTACCATACCGAAATTCTGTGAGGGATTTCTCTCTCATTTTTTACATACAAGTAATTATATTGTATTATGTATATAAATTCGATTACGTTTATTGGGATGTGTATCTATATGACCCCTTACATTCCATTTTGTGTAAATATTATGAGACACCCCTTCTTATCTCATCATATTTTTTTATGAGTTATTATTTCACGTCGTTATGCTGCCGAAATTTAATTAAAATTTTCCAAGAAAATGTCATTATGTAGTGAATACCATGACCCATTCTCTATCAATGGTATTAAACTTTATGAAAATTTAATTATTGGTTATAAATCATCATGTATTTATTCCATATCACTTTATCATGGAATAAATTATAATGATAGATTCCATGTTGTATGATCTATGTGGCACAATTATGAATGAAATGAAATGATTAAGAAGGGTGTGCCCTGATAACACTTCAATGCATTGGGTAAAGTATAGAATCATGATAAATTCAGTGAAATGGGTGTTTACTAATTCTAATTAAAGTTAAATGATGTTTTACTCGTTCTTCATGTGTAATGAGGGTTTACTAATGCACCTTGTGTAATGATCATTGGCTCATGCTAATTCCATGTTAGGTGTTGTTGCCACATTTCCATGTTATGATTATAATGATTTGTAATTATTTTATGTTCATGTTTCTCTTTTGCTTTATTTATATTCTTATTGTCTAACATTTATTTAATTCCACATGTTATTCCATGTTTATTCCCCAACTAGGCTTCATAGCTCACCCTTTTCTTATGCATATCTTCAAGTTATCCCATTCAATGAAAAGTACAAGGGAATGTAGTGGTCATGTAATGGATGTTTTCAAAAAAGATATCATACTTCATGTTTTAAGTTGTTATGTAATGATCATACTCCTCAAACACACTAGACCTATGGATCTTCCACGTTGTATCAATTGAATATTTTATGTAATAAATCATGATTATGTTTTTAATAAAATGAGGGCTGTTATATTATTTTTATGTTTTCAATGTATATTTATAAAAATTTGTTTTCAATATGTTTTCATGATTAAATAATATGTTTTTAAATTATTTTGACAAAAAATTGTTTTCAAAACACTTCCAAGGACTATTTATAATATTTCAATGTATTTTCAAAGAAATGATTTTGAAAAAAAAATCAAGCATTGTTTATATATTTTTAGGTGTCTTATATGAAAAATGAATTTAAAATGTTTTGAAGATAATTAAAAGATATTTCAAGGATGTTGGTTTTCAAATGATATCTCATCTTCTTTATATGTTTTTATTGTATTTTGTTTGAAAATGATTATCAAATTTTTTTATTTATTAAAAATAAATTTTCAAAAAATAAATGATATTTTCATCACGAAATTTTTATAAAATATCATTTAAAATAATTTCTTATATTAGATAACATCAATTTTTGTAACTCATTATTTGATTGTGGAATTTATTAAATGAATCTACTTATATTATTTCTCTAAATGGATTATATTTTGATTACCTTATTATTATGGAACCCGTTTCACATTCAGTAGTTATATTCTATTGAAACCCACTTCTTTTCACTGGTTATGTTTATGATAAAATTATTATTAAATCTGTCTCTTTCCATAGGTTATGATATGATTCATGTTTATAATACCCATTTTAATTTCATGGGTTATGATATTATTCTTTATTATATTATGGCACATGTATGTATGATTTTATTATTAGATGGGTGATACCTATAACTCACTCAAATGAATTTTGTAAAAAAATGTTTTATGAGAAAAACGGGTATATCAGATTGAATGAAAATCATAAAACAAGAGGATAAATTGGAGGAAATACCAAGCCTAAAATAATATGGCAAACAAGAGGAAATCCTAATCCCAAAAAAGAGGGTAAATGAGAGGAAATACCGTGTCTGTAACGAGATGGTAAACGATAGGACATCCCAATACTGAAACAAGATGGTACATGGGAGGACATCTAAATCTTGAAAAAAGATAATTCACACGATGGAATACCATGCTCAAAGAAATTACATAGGTGAATAACTAATTTCTAACATTTTACAAATTCCTTTATAGGCATCCTTACTATAGTGTTTTTATATGTGTTTTCCATATTTAAATGTTTTATTCTTATGTCATGCTTTCAAATATTATGTTCCTTAATTAATAATGATTAATATCTTATAAAAATAATATATTTATTATGAAATCTAATATGTAGGGTATGATCTTCAAATGTTATTCTCAAGTTCCATACCCTTTTTTTCATGTTATGCTTATGAATATCTTTATTTACCGTTACGGAGCATCTGAGCTCACGCATTTCTGATGTTTCCCTTCTCCATGTAATGAATAAACAATTTAGGTAGATTTACTAAAGTTGTAGATATTTACTGGTTATTTTGATGATAATTAACCAAGATAGAAGATTTTGTTTCAATGTTTCCAAAGACACTAAACAATTATGTTCCTTAGGCATTTATTTTTTCAATGTACTAAATATTCATCTAAAATGATGCAATATGCATGAATGTTAATCCTAAGTAATTATATATTTTTCATTATAGAAGGAGATATGTATTTTTTCTATATAATGTAACCTTTAGATAATAGTGTTAAGCTATTTAAAGGGGAGGAGGAAATCCAACGGAAAATTAGCAGGATTCTATTAGGAAGAAAATATATTAGTTGTAATTTATTGCAGTACGTGTAATATTTTGAACATATCACACCTTTGTAAAATGGTGAGAGTGGGTAAGGAATAAAATATCCTAAAACCCACATGTTATTGATACCATTATTTTTTTGGGGGAATTCATGTTTGAATGAGTCTTCACATGAAAAGTAATAGGATTCATGGGAGGGTTTGATCCTTATAAAAAACATACCAAATTTATTAATTTTTTATCATTTCATATATGTGTATTGATGGTTAAATCACATATTATCCAATAGTCTTAACTGAATAAGGTGGATTAAGACCAAAGGGGTTATTAAGGATTAATGAAAAAATTTAAATTGGTAATATTGGAGAACACCTTATTCACCCCTTCATAGGTTTGTATGAATGGTCCATTTGGACTCTCAATATCATAGAGTTAGGACGAATAATCTATGGTCATCACTATATTAAAATAATAGAACATCCAATAAATATTCACTATACCCTAAGGGTTATACACCTATTTCATTGTTCCATTGAGAGTTTCCTAATGTAATTAACATAAATAATATCTTACATTGTAATTGAATATAGGTTAAAATAATTTTATCAATTTAAAAAATTCATTATCAAATTTTGTAAAAGAATCATTAGAAAAAAATTTCTGATACGAATTTTGATATATATATATATATCACATATGCAAAAAAATCATAGAATTATATATTTAGATAAAAATACAAAAAATTATGCTCATTTTAAAATAAAATAAAATTATAGATTGATATTTTATATTTCAAATTATAGTTCAAAATAAAAAACTAGAAAATAAAATGATAAATTTCTAGTGAAATGAATATAATAAGAATCCAATAATTTCTTTTAAACGGGTTCATATTTGTTCAAACTTCTCTCTGGTAGGTGTGCACCCATGAATTTATTTAATGAAAAAAAATCATATAATAGAGGAAATATTTTGAGTTACTTAGAAAATTATTAATCTCTAATTATATAGAATACTGACATTTATATCTAAATATTATGTCAAACTCACTCATATGAGTAATTTTCATATATATGTGGATTCTACCAAAATATAAGAAATATTAATTAACCAAATTCATATAATACTTATTGAGGAATTTTACTGATACGTATCTTCTGCAATGAAATTGAAATACATCCCCTTTAAGATCTACCATGACCCATCAAACAGATGTTTTCCTTATTTTTTTAATAATAACCCCTATCTTAGCCCATGAAGTTTTTTACATTCATCATTTCTTCACCTTTTCGTTAAATTTTTAATACTTATCTCAAATATCAAATGCTAAGTTTTTAGGAAATACCCTTTGATATATTTTAATATCCTTTATGTTAAAAATTGGGGTTCTCGATTTTTATATATTCTATCCACCCAATTTTAGAAATATTAATGAACAAAAATTTTATCAAATATAAAAAATTAATACAACAACCCAAAATAAACACTCTCTGTTCAAAAACATTTTTGTAGTGTTTTAGGCAGATGTCAAAGAAATTGGATTTGGGCCTTGCATCATGTATAGTCTATGGATTAGTTTTCATCATCTAGAACCACTAACTATGTTGTGTAGGTATGTGGTAATAGTGTAAATTTGATTGGAAAGTCTAAACCTATACTGAATATGAGTAAAATAGAAGACTATAACACTTAAATCAAGATTTTTCATTGAGATAGTTATACATGTTTTGTTTAGAATACACATGGAATCCTTTTTATTTGGTAGATCATATATCTCCCAATGATTTGAAAATATATATTTATCCTAATTATTACCATTTTAACTGCTTGTTTCACATGAAACAAAAATTTCAAATTATCTAGGAAATATTCAATAATAAAATTATAATAATAATTATACTAAGGTTAAATAAAAACATAATAATCAATTATATTTCTATACAAACTGGCATTGAGAACACTTAAAGACTAAATTATTTATTTTCCTATAAAATCTATATGTATAATTTTATTTAAAATCTATATATATGAATATTATATATTTTTTATGTTGTAAAATGAAATTACTTTTTCAATAAAGAAGACCATAATTTGAATAAGATGAATTTTTTTGGGCCATTTTTTAAATAATTGATTCCTAATTGAATATTGAAAAATAAATATTTCACCAAAACCATAATTTTTTTCTATTTATCATTATATATTTAATACATGTATGATTTTAAAAAATGTTAATTTATCCAATATATATTTCAGTATAAAGTTTATGTTTTATTAAATAATAATTTATTCTTAGAGTACCACTTTACATTATTTTAGAAAATAAGTAACAATAAATTCTAATTTAAAAAAAATTTCGAACATTTCATTTTGATAATAATTATTATTTTGATAATAGGTTATGGATTTATTATAAATCCAAAAAATTGTTTTTATAATAAACTTACTTATATCATTTTATTGAATGAAATTGATAAATTGATACTCTGCATAATCATTAATCATAAAAATTAAAACTTTCTTTTATTTTGTATGAGATGCGTGTGATTACTTTAAAAATATTTTTTATCAAATATTTTAGTTTAATGTAATGAAAGTAATTTAATATCTCTGATCAAAATTTCTCTAATTTTTAATGATGTAAATTTATATTTTATTCAAAACAATACGATTACTATGATTAATATAATATACCATAATAATGAAAGAACTGTATGTTTTTATAGAATTTTTTTATTCATGTTGTGTAATATGTAATCAATTTAAAAAATATTTTTTAAATAATGGCTCTAATATATATTATAAAAAATTATTCAAATAATTTAATTGTAATTGAGTTTTAAATATATACTAAATATGATAAAGATAAATTAATTGTGAAAAAATATTTTTCTAGAAAAACAATTTTTTATATTTTAATTGATTAAATTTAAAATTTATAGTCACATTATTTAGAAATTGAATTATATAAAATTGGAAAAAATTAAGTTTCTTTAAATAAAAACATTGAATGTTGGGGTATTTTATATTTTTATAAAAAAAATAAATTATTTAGGTGAAAACTGGTTTCCACGTTAAAAATAATGATAAAAGTAAAATTGTAAGGATTACTTACTTAAAAAATGTTATAAAAATTATATAAATCCTTGTATTACGATTTATAGTACCCATATAAGCCCAAAATCCATTGTTTATCACATTTATATAAATTGACCATTTAATAATGTCATGTCACTATTGAAAAATAATCTTTATTCTCAAAAGTTCTTTTTTCATCACTAATGAAACTAATAACATACACCCTTTCAGTTATGGAAATTATTTGGAAATTAACTTCCTAAATAACCCAATTTTCCACTCATATAATCCAATTACATGTATAAAATCACCTATTCATTACAATTTATCCTAAACCCGTCGTTTCTATATAGGATTTTAAGAGAATGATCAAGGCCCTAACATGAGTATTACATAACCCTTATCATTTTCTTCTTAATATAATTCATCGAAAAGAATCATAACCATGGTTTTATTATGAAATAATTATAATTTTTAAACTGAATATTTATTTTAATAATTTAATAAAAAATATTTATTCCTTTCCATTCACATAAGAAAACCAAAAAATGTTCATCATACGTACATGCAGACTAAAACCTCTACAAATTAATGTTTGTTGTCTTTTATATTTATTTAAACACATAACCAAACCCTATTTAAATAGGATTCAACAATTGGAAATAATTTAAATAAAATCATTATGATTGTCCCATAGTTATATTGTACACATCATTAACCATTCTTATCTAGTGAGTAATACAATGTTCTTATTTGGGTTTGTTTAACCATCAATATGAATGATGCTCTAAAAATAAATCAGAATTTCTCTGTGAACATGAATAATAATATTTTTATATGTTAATAAAAATATGCTGATAGTATTATTGTTTCAGTAAGGTTATATAAATAATTTATCTAATTATTAAAATGTCATCATTGATCTCTGTAACAAATGAAATATGCTGACATCAATTCAATTTTCATGATACATAATAAAAATACATATGGAATGATATAATATATTTTTAAATAAATATAATTTATCCTTTTTAATACCTTATAATATATAGTAATGTTGAACTTGGAGTCAATGAATATGTACAGAAATCTACATGGTATGTCCAACATGAAATAATTAAAGTTACTAACACCCGATTGTGAAAATAAGTTTTAACTAATTAAAATATTAATAATAAATGATCATAAATTATTTTTATAAAAGGTAATATATTTTAAGAATTAAATTAATCTTAATATTATTATATCTATGTTTATAATTGATTTTTATAGTCCATTTTAATATTCACAGAAACAAGGAAATGGGTTCCTTGTCACAAATTAAATTTTTTAGATATATTTATTATTGTTCCCCAAAATATCATTAACATGGTGTGATTAAAACCTAATTAATATAATTTAACAAAAATTTAATTCATAGGGTTTGTGGGAAATATAATGTTCAAGTATTTAATCTATTTTGATTCAAATGATACCAATGTTTCAATGGGTTTTGCTAACTCAGCTCCCTCAATGGAGTTAAAATTATTATTCATTAACATTTTTATTAAAATATTGATTTATTACACCCTAATATTATGTATCATGGTTATTTTTTTAATAAATATGAAAATGACATCACAAATTAAATATTTACATTGTTAAAATTTAATTTTCCAAAATTATATCACTGTTGAGAATAATTCTAATATCATTTAATTATTATTTCCCCACCCAATAAATATTTACCTTAAATAGAATTATTTACATTATAAATGGAGGCCCAATTATGTTTGATCATACTTTACCTTTATATTTGATTATTTGATTTCAATTGTATTTTTGGTTATCCATTTTTATGATGAGGGTTTCAATGAAGGTATTTTAAAATAAAAAATGGTTATCCTTCCAGGTTCATTCGATTTATCATCCAATTAAAATTTATTTTATGTAAAATTTATTAATCATTTCAATAATCCATTACTGTGGATTAATTTTTAAATTAAATGTTTTAAAAAATCTCAAATCTCATTTGAAAAAATATATACTTTGAATGTGGCTGATGATACTTGTCTGAAAATGATAAAAAAACCTCTAAAAAATTTATAGCCTCATTTTATTTGTTATCTCAAAATATTTACTTCTATTGAAATTTACTTGCATAACATTCCTTTTAAATTATATTATACTATTTTGAATGATGAAAATCAAGGAAATCCATCTATAACTTTTTCATTCATAGTCATTAAAAATTTATGACTTTTGTCCTATAAAATTTCCTCTATTAATACACTATATCTCATTTCATTGATCTATGATTGTTCACCTAGATTTCATTAATCTAATAATACGATAAATTTTTGAATAAATAGTATACCCTTACCTAAAATAATTAAATACCATATTATTTGTAATATTGATTCAAGTGTATTTATGTAGAATGTTAATGAATATATTTGGATCCTCATTTATTTTTTATGGGTAGAACGGATTTTATATTGATTTAATTATGAATGTTTTTATCCATGGGTTCTTTAGTATATGATGAATGATCTATTTAGAGTAGAAATCATATGTATGGATGATGATTAGTGGGCTTCTATATTTCACTTCAATGCATTAGTGGAGTTTGATATATCACGAAATAATAATTGATGTATATAATGAGTTTGTTAAAAATTGTGAGAACATAAGGTGGTTTGAAAACGATTTCATATACTCTGGTTCTCCGGAATTTATATGTTTCTTTGATTTAATCTATTTTACATTTCATATTTAATCATATTTTCTATGATATTCCACATGTTCATGTTATATCATTCATTATTCAAAGATTTATGATATATTATTTTTTTGGTATAAATTTCTTATGTCCCTAGACTATGTGTACATACTCATCCATGGTAGGATCATGATCATAGGTTTTTATCACTGATATTTACCTTTATTAAGAATCTGAGAGAACCAGTTTATTATGTTTACATTTACCCTAGTTATAAATAAAATTATTATTTATAACATATCTAGAATAGAATTTGATGTGGATAATTTTTTGGACATGTTAAATTCTTTTTATGTATTTAAAAGTTGTTTATTCAGTTGAAAAATGTCCATTGGTTGAAAACGAATGGGTTCTACTAGTTAATATTTTTTCATAATTTTATAAAAACTAAAATGTAAAAATATCATGGGAATGTTTTAAAATAAATTTTTTACTTTATGTTGTGTGATTATGATATTATCATGATTGTGGGATTTAATAGTTGGTATCAAAGTGGTGTTTAGATAATGTAAAAGGACTGTATTTTAGTTGATGATAAATTTTAGATTTTATGTTGTGTTTGATTATAATTTAAAAGACATAGATAACCCTTAATGTTATTTGAGTTAATATTGAATATTTTTTGGAATAAGATAAGATCAATTTAGAGAAATACCTAGAGATAAGTCTAATTGAAAAACATAACTCTTGTATAAAATCCAAATATTTTAATAAAGTATAGAAGATATTATTCTACTATAAATTATACCATTATCTAGATATTGGATTGTGAATTTGTATATAGAACCAATGAACCTATGTGTAGTGAACCTGACATTGATGATTGATTATCAAATGAACCTTTACTATAACGATTTATGGTTTGAACTATGACTACACATCTAAGTTGGCACTCTTGGGGGATATATATTGGATGATCATGTCTCAATTACAAACCATTATAAATGATTTATTTCTTAATTATCATGAGAGATTAAGTTATGAATAATGATATAAAAACATTAATTGTCTTATGTTATGTAAGTAGAGTTTTATGATGAACCATGTGTGACATAATATTATATGCTAGAATGATTTTATCATTGGAGAAGACATATTCTGTTTGAGATTTCACATTCAAAGGACCTCTTTCTCTAATTCTAATGGATATGATCATAATCATTTTGGTTATTCTATATTCTTGTAAAATAGGTAATCAAAGTGAAATTGTGGAAGGTATCTATGTTTTAAATATTAAAACATATCTAACATGGAATATTAGGATGATATGGTTTAGAATAATAGTATATTTTTATTATGTGCTTATGAGATGTCCCTAGTATTCCCTAAAATATAATGGTTTATATCTCTTATATTATTTATTTTGAGTCATTAATTTTTTCAGATAATGTTAAGTATTTTTATTAGTAATGGGTCATTAAATTTTTGAGGTCACATTTTATTTATGGGGGTGGGGGAATCTTACAACCTGAGATTTTCTAATATATTTATCTTTAAATAAGTAAATAATTCTATATTTTATTTCACAAAAAATTCAAAAAATAATATTATCTATAAAATATTAGATGATAAAATTGTAACAAGAATGTAATCTATGATCAATAAAAATATTTCATTAAATTAAAATTTTATAAGAAAAATATTTTATTGCACTTAAAAAATAAAAGACTCAATTTTCAATAAAAAAAATTTTCATTATATATTTGATAATTATTAAAAATATAAAAATATAAATTATATAATTTTTTAAAAAATTAACATCATTTTCAAATTAAGAATTCCAAAATTAACAATGGATGAATTTTTGGTGCCATTCTGATACATTTTTTTCTGAATGGGGAAAACCATGTTATTACCATAGTCATTCCTTTAATGATTTTACTATTATATAAATAGTACATCTAATCTTATCAAATATTTTAATTTTTCTAATAAATATATAAAAAGTAAAATTTCATATTTTAAAATTATATTTTATTTTTATAAATCCTATTTTCATCAATTTTTATCATTACTAATATTTCATTAAAGTTTAGAAAAAAAATTAGTTTCTTTTAATAAAACATTTTAATGATGATTTTCATTTTTATAATAATTTCGAACAACATAACTTTTAATTTTTTATAATAAAAATTATATGTCATGATAGTAAATTACATTTATAAATATATTCTACATATAAATTTTTTCCTTAAAACATTGTTTTTCCAAATATCGTTTTATGAATTTTTTATGCTTATAAAAAATTATTATCTTTTAAAATATTGGAATCAAATGAAAAATAAATTTACTCTATGATTTAAATATTTAAATATTATATAATTATTTATATTTATTTTTTAAGCACAAATAAAATATTACCATGAATAATGTTAATTACCACAATAATAGTGAAACGATTAATTTTAAAGAAATGTTTTTTTAATGTTATATAATTTTTTTCAATTAAATATTTTTTCATAATATAATGACTTTTATATGTCATTTATAACTATATATAAATATAATATTGATAATTTAGTTGAAATTCAATACTATAATAATGTACAAATCATAATCATGTATGAAAGATTTCTATACAAAACAGTTTTTAAATTAATAAGTTATTTAATTTAAAATATATTTTTATATTATTTTCTAATTATGTTATATGAAATTTAATGGAACTATTGTGTCATCTCATAAATTTATTGGATGATTGGCCATATTATATTTTTTTATAAAAATTAAATTATAAAGCTAAAAATTAGTATTAATGATAAAAACCAAAAAAGTGAAATTAATAATCTAAGGAAAAATGATTTTGAACATGTCTATAAATTATTGGATGTATCTTGATTTACCAAAGAACACAAAAAAAATATATTATTTCTCACCTTTTTATTCATTTATCCATGAATAACATCATTTTATTATTGGAAAATATTGGGAATTCCCAAAAAGTTTCATTTTCATCACTTGTAAAAGAGGATAACAATCATCCTTTCTGTGTTTAATTTTACATAAAAATTATCTATAAAATCTTACCAATTTTAATCTCATCATATTACATTTACATTACAAACACCTCTAGTCACTATAAGATACCTTATTCCATTCATTTTCAAGGATACATAGAAGAGAAAATTCAAGGTATCAGTCTGAGTATTACTTAATCCTTAACTTTTTCATGTTAACATTATCCTAAAAAATATACTAAAAATGATAATATAATGAAAAAATTATTATACTTATGTGTTGTTATAAGTAAATGAATAAATATTTATTTATTCCTTTTCATCCAATTATAAGTACTAAAGAACATAAACCATTTGTATGTGTGGACTATAGCCTACATGAAGAAACACTTTCAAATTTTTATATTGATTTCCAGAGTTATTAAAAATAAATTAAAAGATGATCCAAAAAAAGAAATATATAAAAATAGTATAATTATTATTCCTTTATAATGATATTATACATTTCCTTAATTATATTCTCTCATCAAGTTATAATGTGTTTTTATAATGGTTAGTTTAACCTACCACATGAATGTCTAAATAAAACACTATCATGGATGTATATGGGAACATAAATTAAAAAATTATTATAATTTCATAATTAAATAATGAAAAAATATGGTTATGGGTTGTTTATATTTTGTATTTTACATATTATTTAAATACCATTATTGATCGATATAACTACTGAAACGAACTGAAACCTTTTCCATTTTAATATAACATAACTAAAATAATTATAGTATATGAGATGTGCTTTATAAGTGAATATAATTTTTCTAACAATGTTTCATAATTGATATAGTAATAATCAAATTGGTATCAATAAATGGTAAATGAAATAAATATCATAATGCAAGTGCAAAATAGTTAGAGTTACTAAAAATCTGTGGTAAAAAATCTATAACTAACTAATATATTAATAAAACATGATCATAAATTAAATATAAAAAAGATAATATATATGAATATGGTTTTTATGTATAATAATATGATATTTTTTTAAAAGTAGGTTATAGTATAGTCGAATAATCTCTTGAATAAGGTAAGGGGTTTTTTCTCAAATTTAATTTCATAAAACATTTTTTTATTATACACCATAATATTTAGAATATGGAATTATTACTAAATAATGATTTTATTTTATCATATTAATTTAATTTATGTGGTCATAAGATCTATATCATGTCTCTAATTAAATATAATTCAATTCAAAAGATACCAAAGTTGTAAGGGTTTTTGTAAGGTCAACTCCTATTTTTGAGTTTAAATTGTTATTCATTAATCTATTTCTCCCATGATTTTTTTATTCCAAAATAATATCAAATTTCATGTTACATTATCATCATCTCTATATTATAATGATGTTTATATTATAATTTTTTAACTTAATAAATTTTATTTCTATAAACTTATAACATTATTGTGAATAATTTCCATTAACTTTAATGAACATTTTCCCCTAGCCTATATTTTTGCTTCCCAATAATATTCACTTTAGTATTCGAAAAACAAAATTATATTATAATAGGACATAAAAATTTCATATTTTTTCATTTGAATAAAATGTTTTATATTCTTATTTATGATTATAGTTTTAATGAATGTGTTTTGAAATAATCATATAGTTCACCTTCCATTATAAAATGATTTCACATCCAATTCAAATTTTATGAGGATAACCTTTTTATATTTTTTATGAATCTGTTATTGGGTTTTACTTTTAATATATAATGGATTGATTTTTTTTACAAATAACCTTTTCAAATAATTTATTTTCAATATTACTAAAAACATTAACCTTTATAAAAATTTTAAATGAAAATTTCTAAAAAAAAAATTGGTATCATTTTCATCGTTCTCTCAGAAAGATTTATTTCCATAGATATTTCCATTCATGAATTACCCTATAAATTCAACAATACAATTAAGGGAGATTAAACTCATGAAAATATATTATATAATTTTTCATTTCTAGTTACTAAATATATATCTTTTTTATCCAATACATTTCCACCAAGAACAGTATATTTACATCCTTCGATTAAATAGTGTTCACATATATTCAATTTATTGGTTGATTTTGGATTCTATTGGGTAAATTTCATACAATTTACCTATACATTGTAAATATCATATTCTATAATAGCTATATTAAAGGTTAGTTACCTATAATTATATAGAATATGTTTGGAAACACATTTTGTTTCATTGGTATATCATAATACGATTATTGATATATTTTTCGTTGTTTTCCTTACAGAATTAATTTTGATAAGGACATGAAACCCATTTTATTTCCATGGGTTGTTTATGATACGATGAATGATTAATTTCATGTGATACTCATATGTGTGGATAATAATAGGATATCTACTATATTTACCTTCAATTCACTTAAAATGTTTGATATCACAATGGATTGTAATGCATAGACATAATGAGTTTGATCAAAAAGGGATGGAATAATCAACTTTTTCAAATTACTGTGCATGAAAACAATTTATTTGTTCCAACTGGTATATGAATAAAAAAAATTCACAATTTTTTATTTTCTTTTCATTATTATACCTTTTATAGGTTTTTTCTTCAGGATATTTAATAGTCCATGTTTACGCATATTTTTAAGATATTTAATTGTTTTGTGTTATTCTATGAGTTATTCCAGTATTTATAATTTGTGATTCTTTGGGTATAACATTAATTTTTATCAATATTATAACCATATGCTCATCTTATACACACTTACAATCTTTCATAATCATCGTGTATTTTTAACCGTTCTGGGCTTGTGATCACACCCAGTTATTACATTTCCTCATTACCTTGTTTTGAATAAAATCAATTCATATGAGATTTTATAAGAGTATCTACTTTGGAGAATTATTGGGAGATGATATATACAATATATTTATTAATAATTTTCATATATATTGATAAAATATCTATTAGTTGAAACTAACCTGGGTTATGTCAGTTAATGTGTTGTCATGTTTATATAATAATATAAACTAGAATGACTATAGTAGTATATTATAATGAAATAATTTATTTAGTTTATATAAATATGATATAGTCGTGTTTATGGGTTTTCATAGATTAATTTTGGACACTTCTTCTATTGTACACCCAATAATACTATATTTGGAATACTCATTTTGTAGTTCCACAAAAAAATAGTGGTTATTTGATGGTTTAATCATCATATGCAATGAATATAATATTTTGGGCCACTACATATAATAGTTTATATTTGTGTTCTGTTCAATATACTTTTCCATGTTTTATGTCTAGTAGATAAATACCACACTTGATTCCTATATTGAAAAATATATCGACATTCTTTTCATAAAAATTATTTTTAAAAGAAAAATAAAATTAAAAATATAGTGAAATTAAAATTATATATCTAAAATATTATCATAGGTAAAAAAATAAGCATTACATTTTTATTCTACAAATATTATTTGAAAAATAATAAAATAAGTGTTTGTAAACATGATTTTAAATAAGTTAGTTGGGTATACTATAATAAGTGTAAGATCTATATAAATATGAACCAAAAGTATAATAACCACTTAAATCCTTTTAAACATTATTTAAAAATAATCCAAGAAAATTTATGGATGACTCGATGAATAAGGGTGTTTGATTAATAAAATAATAATGATATATTTTATATAAGAAATAATGGAAATATCATGTGGAAAAGTAATACTTATGTTAATATTGGAATCATCATTTTGATTCCATTTGAATAGTATTATTATTATTGGAAAAATACACTAATGATTAGAAGTAACCACTGTAAATATTTTTTTTTTGAGTGTTTAGAAATGTATAATGATAATATGGATTTTTTTAACTATGTGATATTATAGAATGAAATTGTAAATAATTTCATAGTCAATATATATATATATATATATTTGATAATGAGTTACTATTAGAGTTTAAACATTCTCTAAGAACATAAAATAAATATAGGTATTACATCAAATAAATGATTGAAATATATAATGAAAAATCACTAAGTGAGACCTCATACTAAAGGAGTTGATGATATTATTCTTTTAAAAATATTAAATAATTAATTTATTTATGATCATTGAATAAGTGGAGTGTTTTGATAAAAATTAAAAAATATTTTAATGATGGTATTTCTATATTTTCACTCATGATTCATAATAATCCCTTACCACATGTCTATTTTATTTTATTATATATTCATTAATCTCTAATCACCAGACCAATAACCCCATAAACATGATAAATGGTAAAAAAAGACTACAATCAGTTCATTTCCATTTGGTTTTATAGAATTCATGAATTATTTAAATTTTGACAATAAATATTTTCTACAACAAATTCTATTATTACTAATGATTACAAATATATTTTCGTTATTATAACCATTTATGATTGATAATAATAATAATTCCTTAGTGATAAAATAATACATGTTATGTTATATTGTTCATGACTCCTTGAAACGACCCTAGTATTCCAATAACCATTAGATTATTTATTTCATTTTTTTAAGAATATTTGTGTCTCTCTTTTAGTATTTCTCAATATTTATATTAATTATTAATACAATTCATAATTTTAAAATAATAAATAAAAGGATTTATATGATACAGTCTCTGTTTCATATTTATAATCATGTTATTTTATATATGAGATCGAGTATGATCACATGGAATGAATAATATCTATAGAAATATGAAAACTCATGCTATAGATTTAAGGGAAATTTTTAATAAATTTTTAAACATAAGTATATTATGATTTTGTAACATAAATATTATATTTAAAAGTAATAATTTATTAATTTTTTGATCATGTGATTGTCATTGGGATTGAATTATTTGATATTTTATGAATAAATCATAAATATGGGATATAAATATTAATGATGGGTTAATAAAATATTAATTAACATATGAAAATGATATTTATTTAATTAAGTGCAGGATAAAATTGTTTTAGAAAGGATTATCTTATTACTCTTTTGGGGTAAGTGATAGAATATACTTAGTGACATATATTTTACATGAAAATATATTTTGTAATATATTATTTAAATTATAATTATTATTATTGTGTGAAAAACTAATTTATGTATTTTTTATGAAATTTATATAATTAAATGCTATTATAAATATTATAAATGATTTATTTATTATGGATATATTTTATGGACAGTGTTTGGTCATTTTATTTCAATTAATTCATTTTCATTATAATAAATCTAGGAATTACAGGGATATTTCATATTAGTTACGAGTAAGTCACATCTAAAAAGTATGATTGGATATGGGAATATCATCAAAAAATATAATATGAATGATGGATTATTTATTAATTAAAAAAATTAAATTACTCTCTCATATTGTATTTTTTTATATCCTTTTTATATTTTCGGTGCGATAGTTAAAGGGAACAAAATAAAATGGTAAATAAATCATGTTGAATATTAATGAAACCGTTTTTGATGCATGAGATTCTAGATCATCAATTACTTATTCCTTATAATTAAATATTGATTTTCATTTCATGATAGAATAATTTGGTCATGATATTTCAAATGACTGATGATTAAGAGGTTAGATTAATTTAATATAAAATGATAATAGATTTTTAATGTTATTTATTATTTATCATTAATATAGTGGGTTTAAATAGATAATAATTAGATCAATTGGGAGATATGATTGGTCAATAATGTGACAAAATATAGAGTTTTGAAAATTATATGTTATATAGTAAACATGTTTAGTATGTGTCTTAATATGTTTTGGACTATTATTTTGTTTAATTTATTTTATCCCATGGTTGAATTATTATCTGAACTCTCATTCATCTTAGAGAGTTTAAATAAGTAATGTATTGAGTGTGTATATAAAATCATTCTTTTTTTATATCATATATTCCTTTTATTTTGATATAGGTTCATAGGGTGAGTTGGTTTTGGAAATAATTAGATGAGCATTGTGCTACTACATTAATGAAATAATTGGAATAAATGCAGATACCATAAATATACAATATTATATTAATCATTGTTTTATTCACTATAACAATTTTTTATTTCTATATATCCATTTATATTGATTTATATTATTTTTTTATGGAAATTCAATTATTTTTAATGATGTTTACCCTTAGTAAAAGTAACAACATTTTTATCTATTATAAGTAGTAATGGGTTATCATAATCAATTAAATCATCAAATAAAGGATATTAGAATGTTGGAGTCATAATAATATTATATAGGTAAACTATTACTGAGACTGATGATTATAGTAGACACATGTGAGGTTTTTTTGTATAGAAAGTACGGTGTAAATTTGAACCCCTAAAAAATATCATATGATGTAAATATTCATTGTGTGTAAGTAGAAATTGTGAGATTTTGGTTAATTCTTAATAATCAGTTGATAATTACTATAGGATAAGGATACTTTAATTAGGTTTTTTTTATGAGAACATGTTTTAGGTAGTTTTAAAGTATAAAATGATAAATGTATGTAATTTTCATTTAATATCTTATGTTATTTTGTAGTTATGTCATATGTTAATAGTCTTGATGAAAAATAAAATTACATCCATCATTCATCAATAATGGTTCACATATTGAGAGACGTAGATATCAATGAATCATAGAGAACACCATTTAAAAGAAATTAAAATAAAGAATTATCAATGTATACAGTATAGTTTCTCAACCAATAAATTAAACACTTATTATAATAAGAATAAGTTACTTTTTAGTTAATGCATATATTAGAAAATAAATAGATACAATTATGTGTGTTTTTAAAAAAAGAGGGTCATGATACTAGTGTGTACTATTCTTAGTTGATCAGGATATGTCCAATATCAAGAATGATAAGTAATGTAATCTATTCAAGATAAAGTTATTATTATAGACCACTATAGTAGAATGATAATAAGAATAATTAAGAATTCATCATGGAAAATTACACCATATGTGAGTTTGATGTGAGACACATGGAAATATTTTGTTATTCCACTAATTTTATAACAAATGAAATGTTACAAATATATTATTTTTAGATATAATTATCACTATATATTTGGTGAGTGTTGAGTATCATTAAAAAATTAATCATTTAGATAAAAAATATTTATGATAAATATGATGAGAAATTTATAGTATCAATCATGTTCAATTTATTTAAACAAATTACATGAAGATCAATGTAAAATATGATTTATAAATAAGTAGATTCATTATTTGGGAAATTTTAGGCTCATTGAGGTTATAAACACAAATTATCATTATTTATATATTATAGAGATAGAAATTTATTTTAATGAGATTATATTTTGTGCCCAACATGTTAAATTTTTTGTGGTATGATCTAATATCGGGGTTTATAACCATATTTTCAAAAAACATACCTGAATGTTAGTGTGTTCTATTATAGTGGATATACTATTTTTTAGTTTTTTGGGAATCCCCAGTAATATTTTTCATCATATTATATAATACAACAACATTATCTTTATTATAATCACTTTATACCACTAATAGAACGGGTGGATCATCATTGAAAACATTTTTCTGGTGATTTTTGTCTACATGGACAATGCGAAAATAAAAGTAATAGAGGTGGTATACATGAAGGATAAAGAAGGTGACTATTAGGCAATATAAAGTGACATTCAATTTAGGTTTATTATCATGATTAATGAATTTATTTTTTAGGATTTCATTGATAATACATTGTAGTGTTTTCTATTCAGTAACATCTACTATCTCATATTTCATATTTATTTTTATTTTGAAAATTCTTCCCTTTGTGTTTGGGATTATTCAATATAGATGTCTTGTCTTTGTATATAATTAATTAACCCACTATTTATTACATATTTATATGAGTTTTGTTTAATATATTTATTATAGTATCCAATGTTATCATTTTTGATGGTGTGGTTCAATCATTTCTAAGATGAAACATTTAAAGGGTTGTAAATTTTAGAGATCAATAGTATGCTACGTTGTGTTTTTATTATTTATAGGATAGATGTTGTTATTATTTTGTTTAATAATTTTTCTATGATTATTATTTATGATTTTTTAGGATCGAATGTTTTTTAATGGTCTGTATATTAGAGTTATGAAAATACTTGTTTTGATAATTGTTAAAAATTTTGGGTTTTAAAAAAATATTTCAAAAAGGAAGGAAACTGTGATTTCCATTTAATTAATCCAATGGATATTTTTTGAAAAAATAATTATCTCAATGTAATAAATTATTAATTTTTTATGATATGAATACCATTTATTATGTATTATTAGATATAATATTTTGAAAATATTAAATATTAAATGTTATTATTTATTATAAATAAACTTATTAATTTCAATATTTAATTAATGTGAATCAATTTATGATTTAATGGGAATAAGTATTATTAAATGGGTAATTTTAATATTTTACTAGTGGTGATGGTGTATTATTTTTAGTTATCTATCACTAAAATGGTTTTTAATTTTCATTCAAGATTTTGAAATTATTATTTTTAATAAAATATTTTATTTTATATTGAATTTATAGATTTTATATAGTTAATTTCCATTAAAAATATTTTCTAATGGGTGTTTTGTATAGTTGAATCATATATATGATGTTTAGTCATTGTGTTTATAGGGAATAATTTTGAATTTAATAATATATTCACTTAAAGGTGGTGATTTTAATATATTCTTGAGGTAATTATTGGTGATGATTTATGTTGGAGGATGGGAATTCATATATACAAATTAGAAAATTTAAAGATCATATTTTTAATAAAAAATTATTAACTATTCTGTCATTCATTTATAGGATTTTCTATTGTTTTTAATTTCAGTTTTGTTGAATAGATTTAATGATGATAATCGAAGAATGGTTCTTATGAATTATGATTTCATGACCTGAAAAACTAGGTCCCACTTAGATGGTGGTAGGACAAGTGTGTGACACCCCAAGACAACCTCCAATACTCTCAGGATTATAGACATGCACAATTATTTCATAATAGTGAAATTGGGTTCTTTACCATTAGTATCTGCACACACACACAATCAGATTCAACCATGGGTTCCAAGATATTGAGAATGGACGAATATCTATAGTGTAAATCAAACATGCAACAACCTCTACAAAATATATCCTTAAGAAATAATGTAATGTAAAATTCATAAAAGGGAAAAATAAATTCCCAACTAGAAATGATGATCGAAACTAACAATAATAGGGAAGAGGGAAAACTATAGTGATCTTGACTGGAAAACTCAATGGAAATCCACAAAAAATCCATCTCCACCATGCACCAATATTAGTCTCTAATATATGACCCACATGTGTCATGAATAATCTACCAATTAAATATATAATACACAAAAGTTCTAGGAAAATCGCTTGCATGTTGTGTATATACCCAGACAGTAGGACGCCCTAAAAACAAATAATATGAATTTATACAAATAAGTAATAATATGATCAACTCATAATGTAATATAATGATGCAATAATAAAACTATATATGTTAATAATAAGTCCATATGAAGATATAAAGGTGATCTCCATGATCTTAGCAATCTAAAAATGAATAGACTACTTGTGAATCGACTCTACCCTACTACAAACCAACAAAAAAGAACAACCATTTGTGAATTAGGGTTGAACGATCTCTCAATTCAAAAATGTGTCAAAAATCAAGGGAAACATCCTCATAGATATGAATCTTTTGTGACCTCCCACTAATTAATGTCGATGGATCAATCCCCACCAATATACTCAACATATATGGGGGAATAATCGGTTGTGGGGGGTCTGTTCCACGTTGGACTGCGAATATGGAGGAGGGGGTTTCAACTTTGTATATAGCGGACTCACACCCTATGTTGTATGGGGGTTTTGTACTCAAATTTTGTAAATAAATTATGGGAATGTTTCCCAACTGGATTAATAGGGTTAATAACCCTGGTAAACAATGATTATCACACCTAATCATTGTCACTATTTAGGAATTTCTAGAAGAATAATCCTGTCTAAAACACCTCGTAGAATACCTCTAATTCCAAAATAAATGTCACCATTTCATCCCTTGAGTAGAACTACTCTGTATTATAAAATTAAAGGACAAAAAATGAATTTGAAAGAAGGTTATATTCAAGAAAGAAATCTCCAGGGAATTGCATGGTGTGTAACTAGGGTCACGAAGAATGTGACATCTCATGGAATCCATGGCATGTTTTCACATTTAAATGGCCTAGTAATCCATACAAACCTCCAAAAAAATTTGATGGAGTCACATAGGGTGTACATTAAAACATGGTTCTAGGAATGTACACATGATACATAGATCAACTAGTAATGTACATACAGATGGAGTTCCCCCAATGAAACATGATATTTCAGAACAAATAGGGTCTTGGGTGTGTTCTCTAGGAACACATCATGGGATGTGATTAACACTACATGTCATGTAAATGGGTTCACATGACATATAATCTCACCCAACCTCATGGGAATGTACCCATGGTACATGGATTTTCATGAAATATACCTAGACATGGAGTGTCCCAAAAGGGTACCCATATTGTCTGCCGATATATATTCCAGGGTGTCTTCTCTCAGCACATGGCATTCATAGCCATGTAGTTCTAGACGATTTGTACCTCATGCTATATGATATTTCATAATACATTGGGATAGATATTTGTACAATTGTTATATTGTTTTTCTTCCTGAATAGAATCACATGTTGTGAGGGACCGGCCACAAGGTGTGTAATATTTTACTGAACCAAAACCCTAGAAACTATAGAAACATGAGATTAAAATAATGTATTCCTTCAATATACATATATTATAGTGACTAACTTGTATTAAACTGAGGGTTTCTTTTATATGGAGCATATATCGTCCAAATAAATTAGTTTCCACACGGTTTGAATAAACCAATATTATTTAATATAAAGGATTCCAACTCTGATAATCGCTTCATCACCTTTGATGGAGAAAAAAAAAGAAATATGATTACTCATTTTTTAGACATCAGACCATACACTATTTTTCAAAATCATTATCCATAAATTTGTCACCTATAGAAAATAATACACCTCAATCCATCCATATAAAACTAATCTCAATCTTTTTCACACATCCACTACAAATATGGTGGTCTGTTTCACATGAATACAGCAAAATAATTTCGAACTGTGATCCCATTGACCAATGATGAAGTTAATGTAGAATACTGGTGGGAAATAACAAAAAAATTAGAACCATAATTGGCTAGTGTGATCCCATTAAATAATTATCTAAATCAGATCCAAGGGTGATGAAACGGTAAAACAGTTATAAATAAGAGGGACCAATAATGTTTATCAAATATAGGCTAATCTGAAATATGAAAGTCATAAAACATATAAGATAATTTATAAATGATTATTAAACAATTAAAATATGTTTATAAAACATAAAAATGAAACTCCCTACCATAATAACGACCAATAATTTTTGAAGAACATGATTTATAGGGATGAATGTGAGGATCTCACAATGTTCATTATCAATCCCCTAGTTATCCTTGATAAAGTTTCATTAATATTAATTTTTTCCTCATCATTAATAAATCCCTCACCCTCATCATCGCTAATCTGTAGTGGTTTTGTTTCTCACCCAGTAGATTTTTTATGATGGTTTTTAAATCGAAAGTGAAATAGTTCATGGTTTTTATATAAATTAAATAAATTGATCAATAAATTTTTTTAACCCGCCCAATAGTGGTTTCCATGAATTAAAACCTAAAACCAAGCAATAGTATAACATTACTAGGTAAAACCCCATATTATAGAATCAAATTTTGTCTCATATATCCCATCATACATCCAAATCAGTGGGAAAAATTTATTCCAAAATATATGTATTTACTTCTTTTAATCTATATTATTATTTATAACATATTAATTATGGGGTCGTATGACACAAAAACATAATGAAAACTCTAAGGAGAAATTAAGATATATATATAGAAATATTCAAATTCGTATTCCTACCAAAATAGTGTCGTGACATTCTCCCCTCAATCATGATTTTTCACTCCAAAATTCATAATCCACATCAAACGGTTAGAGTAGTGAGCCCTCATCAGGTTATCATTCTCCAATGAGCTATATTACATGCTTCTATGATACTAAATCTCTCAAAATAGAATAATGGACTATCCACACAAGATCCTATCTAGATGATTCTTGGTCTCCACTATGTAATATAAGAAGGTGACTCTATTCTTATTGTCTAGATCACCATATTCAATAATGTGTTATGGGTCACACATGTATCTACTCATCTTCACTACATGAAAGACATAATGTACATAGTACCACTATAGAGGTAAGTCCCAGTGATATGAAACCTCACAAACCCCATTCATAAACTCTTACAACACAATAAACCTCATGGAAGAGCCTAATCCTCGACCCAGATTCTACAATCGACATTATGGGGTTACCCCCAAGAAGACATTGTATCCCTACATAAACATTAATGGTTATTGATTTCGATCTATGAATTATTTCTCTCATCATTAAGCTATACTAAAATACAAATTGATTACATAATCCCATTTCCAATAATGCCTACCCAAATTATTAACCAAACTTAGAAGTCTCATGAACCTAATTTTGTAAAAGGGTGACTTTTATGTTCTCCCATACCATTCCTCAGATGGTTCTATGATTATAGTGGAGTTAAAGAGTTATAAAGACCAATCTACACTAATTGTTTGTGACCCAAGTTGTTCTAAAAAAACCCTTCATGATGGACCTTGACAAATTTGACAAAACCTATACAGTATACTTAGACTAGCCATCCATACAGGGTTGAAACATTCTAAATATTCACAACAGGGTGCTAGAAGCCTCTTTGTATCATCTCCAGAGTAGTGAAATATATTGGGAATCATTGTTTGAGATGATAATCATGTGAACCCTTGAATCCATAACATCTATTATACATACACCATCCACCAAATTTTAACTGAACTATATACTCGAATGGTAAGGAAGTGTGCCGAAGTAGTATTTACATCAAAAATAACTTAGATAGCATTGTGTCGTCCAATTGAATTTGAAGGCCAGTCATAACATCTATCGATATTTCTCGACACAAATATTCTATAAACATAATAAGATGAGTTAGTCCTACAAATACCTGACATTAAAATTTAATATATTTTTAAGAGAGGCATAGAGAATCAAATTCAATAATACTCCACCATATTCCTACATACTAGTATAGCTACAAATGTTCCTTGTGAATCCTTTACACACATGGAAATACAAGCAATCGAGAGGTATGAAACTCTCTCAAATCCTCTTTACATAATAAGACCAAAACCAAAATTCGACCATAGGAAAGGATGACATGAACCCCTAAATTAGAAAATCCATCTAGTGTATCATCTAAGTATATACAATCAAAAAAAATCATAGTACATATCTCCAAACTAAAATTCTATAAAATGTTAAAGAGGTAGGGGAGTCACCATAATAGACTAAAAGCAATATACACTCATATCCTCTCAAGGACTTCCTAAAATGAAGCTACTACTCATGAGCATCATCCATCACTCAAGAATGTAATTACATCTATATGAAAATATTATATATTTTAGACATGTTCTTGAGTGGACTCTAAGAAATCATTTGATAAATCTTTGCTTAATTCATAATAAAACCATTCCAAGGGATGTTGTTCCCTAGAATGTGAACCTCACTAACCTAAAATGATATATTCAGAGATTTCCATAAATATAGTTATACCTAATTATGTTTAGGAAAATCATAAACTAATTTGAATTCTCCTCCTTCGATGTAGGGAAAATGAGTATTTCATTGACGACGAAATCTATGAAGTGTTCTGTGTATTTTTGGAAAATTCAATTTATATGTTTTGAAAACACAAAATGGGAATTAGTCAAAAAAAGAATCATAGGTATTTCAATGATTCTATAGTGAAATAATATTTTTGTATTTCAAATATCATAAAAATGAATCTTCAACCAGTGGTAAACATACAAAATATATATCATTGGGAACCAACACAAACTTTCAACAAGGGGAATATTCCACATATACTCATCAAGGGGGTAATTTTCTTTATTGTCTGATTTTGGAAAAATGTCAATGCAAGACATCAAACTGCAATCCTCCTTTTACAAAACAATCCTACAGATGACATGGGGACATAATGGTTCCGAAAGAACCCATGTCATGATGGTCTTACAACTGCAGAAGTTTCTCCTAAAGATTTATAGGGGCTATCTAATATGATGAAATATACATCAATGTAGTATTGTGGTAAAACTCAATGAATAATTTCAACACCTAAAATCATGGATCTAATAAATACATAGTGGATCCTCATTTATATATTATCCAAATCCAATAATAAGCTCTCTTCTTCAAGTATCTAGTCACAACAAAAAAATAGATGTGTAATCATTGAAAACTCCTTAGTAAGTGTACATAGTTTCTATAGACTTTCTAAAGGATCCATTGGAATCGTTATTAATAAGAAAAGGGATAGGTAATGGAAGGTGTTATCACTTACATTTTATAACTAATGAAGAAAATTCACCAGTTATTCCACAGTTCCATATGACACCACTGAGTCATAGTATTATAGTACTTAAAGCTTCCTCTCATTGTATGATGGTTACCCATGACAGAAGTAAAAATAAACTCCCTATCAAATTAAAGGAAACATCAATATATATTTATATATATCAATGCATGTCATCAACCATGACATAACACTATCTACCTTGGATGAAAATGATTCACTCGCAAAACATTAAATTTTATCACAGGAGAATGTCTTTAATTATGGGAAACATACATCATCCTAGGATTCTCAACAACGCATCACATATCACCAATACAAGGATATCACTCCTATAATCGGTTGACCATTCCAAATTTAAATAACAGGAGATATGGAAAAAGGGATGTATATTGTAGTAAATACTATTCCTAGATTCTCTCGATAAGAAACTTCTATTATCTATTGTCCCACTAAAATGTGTTGGGTAGGGCTGTCTCAAGTATGATGGACTTACTTATAATTGGAATAACATCACATATGTTTGCGATGTTGGAGTTTCCAATGGGGATTCCATGCTGGAAAGAATTCAATAAAACTGATTCTTAAATTCTCCAACTATAATATAGTTCCCCATAATTGGCATCAAGAAGTACTATACGTATTGTACCACATCCATAAAAACACACAATCACTAGATGATATATACATCTAAACCCCATGATTTATAATTACATATCTAGAATCCCAATTCTCACTACTCAAGAATCTCACCATAGCCTAAATCATCACAGTGTACTCTTAAACATGATCTGGTGGACTGATAGAAGGATAAAACTAATTGTAGAATAATCTCCCAAACTTTACCCAAGAGAGTTTCTAATCATCATATGCTTGGGTAAAAAAACCCCACCAAATCTTCACTACTATGTGGATAACTATGGTTACATATGATACCCTCATCTCTGGATGAATCCGCAGAAAATAGAAAACCTTGATAATACACTCCAACAAAAAATATATAGTTTCATGGTCTATCTCATCCCAAAATCTAGGTGGTCTTAGATCCTTGATCTCTAGATGAAACTAAATTATATGCACATAATATTAATAAACATCTATAGAAGAAACATTTTCATTAGTGGATTAGTATCATACTGACCTACTAGTGATTGGCCTACTCTTTTCCATATAGAAATAATCCTTGGTCATTAGCCATCTCAAAAGAAAAACACTATTATTTTCTACAAAATTAGAGCCTCGAAAAATAGTCGGCTTCTGTAGTGAAATAGATCTATGTCATCCTCATTAAACTATTTTTCATCATTTAACTTCATCTATATCATTGATTTTTGTTGTTGCAGAGGAGTCTTGATAGTTTAGAAGTTGCATCATAGTTACATGGGAATATATTGGGATATGATTTAATATAGAAATGAAAACTAGAATATAAAATCTTATATGATACATTTTCCACTGTTCATCCCAGCATCTGATGTATTAGTATATTGAGACAACATGTAAGAAATATGAATCATGTTGAATGGATACATCGACCACTACACCGACACTATGATCCTTGGTCAAAATTTTACACCAAATACACTCTAATAAAACTTCACTATGTTCCAAAACCAATATTGAGAATAATAATAATCTCTATATATTGAACCACCAATACAACCACATTTTATTCAACTATATCACAACCCATCCCATCAAGGATAACCTAGGTGATGGTAAGCTATGTTTGTGATGCCAAAAACCCACATCTAATAGGCTAGGGAATAAAAACAGAACCGAGTATGCCTTTTACTAAAATGGGAGGCCTTATACTCTATGCATGTATGCACACACACAACTAGATCGATGCTACAATGAAGATATATAAAGACAGACTGAACATCTTGGGTGAAAACCATATTTTCAAAAAACCTCTATAAAATAAATCAATGTAAATCAATGTTACGTAAAATAAATAAATGGGAATAATAAATGAACATCTTTAAATGAGTTCCTATTATGAATAAAGCTGGAAAAATGGAAAGAAATTTAGAGACAGTGTACAAACATTATGGATAACCATTGAGCATGGATAGAAACTCAGCATAACATTATTCATATATAATACTGGGCCCACAATATTCATCATTTATGTTCCTGTCTATCAGGGCCCGAACCACTGAGGCCCTTTTAGATAGTTGTAATCTAATAGTGACACCCCTATAACACCTCCAATAGTTCAATAGCTAGTGACAATAATTTATTTGTTATATCAAATAGATTGGAGGTATTATCATAATGGAACTTTATGAACACACACATATCCAAATTCCAATAAAATGATGAAATATAAATATAATTGATAAAAATTCATGCATATATATAAATCCATCAATCATATTATGAATTATATTATAAATTAATAACATTTAAATACAAGACCACTAAAAACTATAATGAAATAAAACATGAGACTTTTAGGTGATGAAAATAATATGTTAAAGACCATATTAACCACCATATTCCAATCCTTACAATTCCTCAGATTCTCCAGGTCCTCTATAGACTTCATTGAATGTACTTTAATATACATAAAACATGACATCTGTGGATGGATCCCATGCATTGGTATGTATAAAAATACCTAATAGGATAGTATGAAATCACTAATAAGATACCATCAAGATAGTAGACAAATCATCATAAGGGGATTATCAAACAAAATATGGTACATACAACAAAATCATATAGATATAATAATTATTTAAACAATTTATTAGTATAGGTGAAAACTACAATGATATAAATGGATTCACATTTTAGATACAAGATAACACTCATATGGGAGAACACACTCATGGAGATGGGTAACAATAATTATATTCCTTAGATAGAATGTTATTATTGGCTCCCACTAGGTATAAGTACATTCAAAATGTTAAAAGATATTGATACATAGAATGATAATCACACCAAAGACCAGAGGGGACACCACAAACCCAAATGGGATTAACCATCTAAGTAGGATATTAAGGAAAATGCATATTGGTAACACTGATACCTCCTAAAGAAGAATATATGATAGATGATCCCTCATAGGATATCCACATGTACATTGGTCAGGTCCATCTACCAATAATTTTTTGGGTACATAGTCATGTCCATGTATTAAGTCTCATCTGTGTAATAATACCACGCCCATATAACTTTTTGTGTCTATTCCTATATACCAAGATGGTTAGGACTGAGTCTATAGGTGGTTTACATGGCATGTGTCGCAGGTCACACAATTTGTGATACGTTATTTCATGTGTAACCATAATCTTCCATTGTTGGGTCCACCAGACATGTGGTATTCCATTGTGTTCCATGTATTATAAGAGTTAATATAACCCTCATGTGTTCATGAGTTATAAAATTACCCTAATATTTCCCTATTTGTAACCACATAATCCACCAGTAACCAAGGATCTAGGTATTCAAAGCCTTTCATTTACTGGTCAACTAGATTATAGTCGCCTAAATGTGTTCGCAAACATACTACCACTGAATCATTCCATCTTCGAATGAAAAGGTCTGAATATAAATACTAATCTTATCTTGATCATTTATAATAGTCATATCATCTTAAAGAATGAATATGTTCCAATCCTAAACATATTGTATCAATCGTTTTCACTAAATAATGTTTTCACAATGATTGATTTCAAGATATTTCTCAATCAATTTTCAAAACCGAATAATTATAATGATTTCAAGAAGAACTTTGATAGAAAAGAAAAAACCCCAAGATGTGGAATAAATATCGGCCATTTTTTGTGTTGGAATCAATTTTATGACGTTAGAATGAACAACAGAGACCCAATAATAACAAATTAATCAAATTACAATTTTATGAAAATAAAGAAATACTCGTGACCAATGATCAACCCAGAAATCCATTTTTTAGAAGATTATTTCAAATTAAATGAGGTAATACAAGAAGGTGATAAATATATTGAAGGATAACATCATATGTTGAGTTTAGATCAAAAATTGAAAAATAATGATTCCATTCCATTATCATTACTAATATCTACAAGCTCTATTGTTTCTCTAATCAACATGAATGATTCGATGTCGTTTTCCCACCAATACTTCTCCAACCTCTCCTATCACATTCCCTTGGTTTGTGTATCCAATCATAGGGACATTGAATTAACACATCTTTATATAGGTTATAATGTTGTTTATATTTAAATAATAAAATTTGATAAATATTTTGATTCAATTAATAATTTTTCCGAAAATAATTTTCAAGCCATAGAACCCAATGTTTACAATGGTTATGTCAAGCATAAGATAAATCCTATTTTCCGTACTCCAAGGTGGTATTGGATTTCCTATCAAAGTCCCAGAGCATGTGTTATTCAACTATTTTAGGAAAACAATGTTCACATGATATTAATATATTTAAATTTTTTGATAAATCACTTTATTGCTCATCGGGCCTTGAAATTTTATAGAATCTCAACACCAGGATTTAGGAAATATTATTAGATATTAAAAAATAATGGCATTACATTCTAGAAACCTTAATGATTTTCACCCCAAAACATAATGTAGGCTAATAAAATTGATGTGGGTTCTGAGCTCAAATCTATGTCTCCCCCTCATAGGTTATCTGTTAAAGAATAATATGTATCCACCTGATACACACCAAGGGAATCACTCACATATAGAGGATGTTCTTCGCCTAATCCTTGACCTTACTCGGGTAGTAAAAAAATGGTGCTTTATTCTCAATTTTTATCGCTTCCTAGTTGAATACATGTGATTGTTCAGGAATAGTACTCCTAAATTGTGACACATATAAGACTTTATAAACCCGTTTTAACTATGGTGATAGGACCTAATATTATTCCTCCTCTCTAAACCTACACCGTATCTATAAATGGCCAATGATTCTTGAAGATAAATTGATTCACTAACCAAATATAACCAACCAATGTCATGCTGTGACCATCATGAAGACATCGCCTCCCACCTCAAACTCATGAGGACTCATTCATTAGTATGAATAAGACTTATGATGGCTCTTGGGTGCCTTCAAACACTCCAGAATGATCTGCTTCTAATTTATCATTACTCGAATATACTCTTGGTCCATGAGTTCTAATTCACATGGATTAGTCCATCATAGTGATTAATAACATGGTGCCTCATAAAAGTTCATTAATGGGGAAAGAAAAATCATTGAATGAAAACCATTTTTATATGAAATAGCACATGGGGTAGGTGATCATATCAAATACAACCCAACAGTCACATGGAAACTCACAATATTTCTTATAAAACTGGAATATAAATCTCAATCTGGCCATCGGTTTAGGGCTGAAACACTATTACTGAATCAAAATGTGTCCCAAAAGACTCTTTCCACCCTATCCATAATTATTCCATTCTATGATCATCATATTTAGATATGATTATCGAGGGATAATTGTAGAGCCAGACTATCTTCTACATGTAATGGTGTCCAAATATCTATAATAGTCTACTGTCATAGTTTTCTAGGAAGTGGGAAGACATTGTGAGTTAGTGTACAATCACATAGACAAAACATTTTCCTCTATATGTTCATAGTGTTCCCATTAGTAATTCTATAGATATACCATAATAATTCAACTAGGGTACCTCAAGGGGTAGAGCTAGACCCACTAGAAGATGGTGCTCAGTCCTCACCTACTGATAGTTAATGAATCAAGAGAAAAACACGACCATAAACTTCTTCATACATAGCCACAAAAAATGATTTTTAATTTCAAAGATCATCTTCACAAAAATTGATTGTTCTAGAAAATGGGATGATTGGAAATCCCATAGAACATACTTATGAAAATTAGATGGTTTAATTTTCCATCCATAACAAGATAAAACATGCTCTCTACCATCATTTCAACCACCATGAGCATGTCTAGTAGATATCAATGTATGTAAGGTCACAAAGGTAGTATCTTTATGATGAGCCTCCCTAATGTTCTATAACTTAATTTTGGTTACTACTATAAACTTTATGTTGGTCTCACCATCATCATCCCCTATTGGAAACTAAAATAATGCCAAATTATCTGATTTCTTTATCAGAAACAACGAACATGATCTCTTGATGTGATCATATTCCACCATGTTTCCCATTTTTTATGTATAGACTATATTGAAGTCATAATATTGGTGTAAATTCAACCATTTCCTCTATCACAAATTATGATCATGTTGTTAGAAAAAAATTTAAGGCTCGTGTACTTTTTGAAGACACTTTAACACTCAACCATAAAGTAATAACACCACATCATTATTATGAATATGACCACCTCCAGCTCTAGATTTTAGGTTGCATAGTTCTCCTCATGTGGTCTCAACTACTAGAAACCATAAGAAATAAATTCCTACATTTTGATTATAAAAAAACCATGTCTGGTCCTTGTGTCAAATAAGTCAAGGGTGGTTCTACACACCTTCATCACACTATTTGGTGGTTCTGAAGAAAGAAATACCTATACATTCATTAGGTCTACTAATAAACCACCAGCTATGATGAATTGTCCCATAATATGACCACCTAAATACAAAACTGACACTTTTAGAGCTTCCCATATAGTTGACTCTCTGAAATTATGTCTTGGACCATCATTAAGTGTCTGGTATTCCCCTACAAGGATTCTTAATAAACTATAATGTCATCAAAAAATAATACCACAAAAATATTATATAAATGTTATAGGATATGGTTAATGATCCCATGAACACTAATAGGATGTTTTTCATGCAAAACAACATCACTATGTTTTCATAATGACCATAGCGACATCTAAATTCTATCATCGGTATATCCTCAACCCCTACTCAAAAATAGTTATGGCCCAATCTAGGGTTAATCATTGATAACCATAACACCCTAATGAATTGATTTAATAAGTCATCAATATTTGCTAGTGGATACATATTTTTAACTATCTACTAGTTTAGGAACTGATTATACACACAAAATGTTAAGATCTCATCATCATTTTTGGAGAACATTATAAGGGGTGCCTTGGGAGAAACCCTATGTCTTAGAAATTCTATCCCATCGAAGTCCACTAACTACTTCCTAAGATAAAGAAGATTGGTAGGATCCAAATGATATTCTAGAGACAATATTGGGACCATCCTTATGCGTAATTTAATTGATAAATCTATATCTCTTTAGAGAGGTAAACCTAAAACATCCTCAAGTAATAAATCATCATTCAGTACCACCACTATATTCAATATAAATTAAACAACACTGAATACTACAATGGTAACACTAGATAACTGGCTTGAAATCAGCAGTATCCTATTATGTCTGATTCCATCTATCTCTATATAGGTTTTTGTCTCTTCTATAATGGAAAACCATATTCCATCATCATAGATACACCCCATCTTCTTCCTAAAATAGTTAATGTAATCCTAAAATATGGATAGATAGTCCATAAACTAGATTACTTCATAAGGTATCATATTTTCTATAAAGATATCACATAGAAATCTCTCTTCCATTAGAGTTAGGTCAAACAATCAGCTATATCATTTGATCACGTAATCTACTAATGTCAATTTTTTCAAGTTCAAGGTTTCTTCCAAAGGATCATATGGAAATATTAGGTATAGAAAAAGGGATATAGAATTAAAATAGTTGATCAATAATATTTATATCAATACTATAACTGAGGTTTAAAAGGTATAGATTATACCTATAACTATCCCTAGAGCCTCCTGGTTATAGGCCACGACTGCCTACATCTGTCCTTTCCCCCATCGAACATATTCTCAATGCTTTTGGAAAAAACATGGGATCATTTGTGGTAAGAGTTAAATCCATCTACAACCTCCTACTATACCCCCTACTACTCTTCCATGTCTACCTCATTGTCGACCTCCCTGCTCTAGTAGCTTCCTATGTACTAGTTTTCCACCCATTTCCCCACTATCAGCTATATGGAGGGTCCAAAAATGTCATATGAAATGTTCCTGACCATTACTATAGTATATTATCCTCTCTCTACATTGAATGTAACCATTATAACATCTCTAAACTATTTTACCTCTATACTCAGACACCCTATTAAAATATATCATAAGTATATATCCCATCTTCTTTCCATGGGAACCTACTATTAATGTCTCAGCTCATGTGTTCCCATAACTAGAACCTACTATCAGCATATGATCAATCAAATAACTCTCTACTACCATATCATGATCCAACACCCCAAAATATATATTAATGTATAGATGTTTCATGCTAACAAAGTTATTTGTTTTTATCCATTTATCGAAGGACCATTCATTGAAAACACTAATCATAATCCATAACCGTGTAATATCATGAGAGGTTAGTGAACCCAATGAATAATTAACCATAGATTTGTCAGCCTACTAAAGCATAAGAAACTTATGAAGGAAAACTTATTGATACATAGTTGGAGATAACTCCTCTGTAAAGAGGTGTCCAAAATCTATACATGAGAGAGTTATCTCATCATATATTAGAGTCAAGTGTACATACCATCACTATGTGAATCAAAGAAGAAGGCTTGGTACCAGGATTAACATCTTGTTTGTAGGTTTCCTATAATGGTGAAAGATTCACATAATTTCCTTAACCCATTCCTTATCTTTTTGTCAGTTTGGCTCACATTGAATCCTAAGGGGTCAATATTGCTAGAACATGATCAGTTTTCTATGCATATATGCCTCATCTATAGTTATTGAAGAAATAACATGATCCTCAACCGGTAGAGGTATGGTTGACACAGAAATCATAGGTTCAACCACATGAATAGGTCCATGTATCTAAGCCTCACCACAATGTAGACCATCCTCATGATCTTTCTATAAAATCCTAGATGGAAAACACTATGGATTCATCATGAATTACAAAATATTTACCATCATCAATAGTATATTTGTTGAGTTTAATCATGAAGGATATGAAATCCATAACCCATTCCTATATGATTTATAATGAAATGTATTCCATTCAACTATTTACAACATGTTCCTAGATGAAAATAATGTATATAGTTTCCTGTTAAATGGATACATAAACCACTGAACCAAAACTATATTCTCTACCTTGACAGATGAACTGAATGCCCTTTTACACCATTTCCATATATCCAAAACCAAAACACATAGATCGAAAATCTTTGATCTAGTCCTAGGAAAAAAAATTTCTAACTACAATTCATCAAGTCCCGAACCCCCAAGGCCTACATGGCTAGTGGTAAAGAATTTGTGACACCCCAAGCCAACCAATAGTAGCCCATGGTTTGAATACATGTGCCAAGTTGTTTCCCGCCATGTTAGAACTTAGCCAATGGTACCAATACACATACACTCTTCTCCAAATTCCATTACAATATTAAAAGTTAAATAAAAAATATAATAATCATTGAATACATTTAAATCCAAAAAATTAGGTAATGAAAAAACACTATAATAAATGAATATCAAAATATAATCGCACAAAAATAGTAACGAAGAGCAACTTACAATAATTAGGGGACTGCAATCAAATGAGACACATGGTATAATCTATGGGATTTCAATCCTAACATTCCTCTATCTAATTGCACTACATAAAGTACCGTATTGAATGTATTGTCATCTCATAATGAAACAAAATGTGTAAGAAAAATCCTTCTATGTGTGTTTTCTAATGACCCGTAAATTTCAAGTAAATTTTTTTAAATTCTTTGTGATTTTACGAGTACGCAGTTTCTAACGGCACCTGATTCCAAGGCCTGGTGTGCCTGGAATCAATTTCCAAAGTTTATCTCGTGTACATTCAGTGAACGAATGAGCGGGATTTTCTGTCTTCTGATCCAGTGCTTGGAATTGAAATCTGAGGGCACCAATGAAACCACACAGTGACTAATTGCTTAAGAGGACCTTTACCGAAGATGCATTTTCTTGGGAGGAGTTGTTCAAAATTGTTGATTAATAATGAATTGAATAAAAGTTTTGGAATAACTTTTACTCTTATCCATGTGGTTATATCCTACATGGTGTAGTTGGGGTGGGACCCACAAGTCCCTAACAACCAATGTGAGGATATTTGTGAGGTGTGACCCACACAAACCCCACCCCTTCACATTCCATAAAGCTCCTCTAACCCTCTTAAATTTTGTAACTCATCTTATCTTGTGAAACCTATCCTATTACTCTCCTCTCCCTCCCTCATTAATCTTTCCATCATATCACTTAATTAATTAGACAAATCATGGTTTAATTAATTATGTGAATTGGATTTTTGAATTTTTGTAATTTGAAAAGCATGGATTGGATTAATAAAATAAGGAGAGGCCTTATTTTATTTTGTTTGGGTGGGCATGTTGTGTTGAGAGAAAGGGGAGAGAACTCTTGAGACTCGAAGAATGTCATCTTCTTGCCGAAGAACACCAACTCTCCGATGAAGAACGTCGACTCGGCGGCTCAGTTTCTCCATAATCATCTTCCTCCATGACAATGGATGAGACACCGACGATGTCGGAAATGACGCCATCATTCACGACGCTTCACAACCACGAACATACTTCGAGGTAACTGTGTGTTTGGATTAGTAATGATTGGTTTTCCTTCCATGTTGTTGTTCCTCTTAAACCACTTGTTTTCGGAGTAATGAGGAAGAGATCAAACAAAACTAACACGGTCTGATTCCTCCTCCGTTATTGTGAATTTGTGTAATTCTTAGGCCATTCTAGAACGGCGAATCAAGATATGTTTTTGGAGCCAATCGGAGGCCCAAAACAACATAAATGGCCTTAGAGCATTGGGGCTTCCTAGAAGCTGATGTTTCGTAGAAATCGGCTCATCAGAATGAAGAACAGACACCTTGGGAGGCATGCTGGCTAGAGAAGTTGTTTATGGAAAATTCCAGAATACACAGCGTGTACTCTAGGAGCACATGACCATTAGATAAATCGTACTGTGGATTCTGTTTCGGACGTTAGGAAAGTAACACATGACGTGTGACTCTAGACACACGACGTGTACTCTCCACACTATTTGATAGAGGATACTTCGATGGACATGGAATTTATTTGAGAAAATACATGGACATGGACAACAATACACGGCCAGATAACACAGCGTGTATTCTCTTTATAGAAAGGAAGTGGTGGCTTCGCGAGGATCGTTGTGTAATCTGGGAGATACACGGACACGGACAGAACCACACGGCCGGGAGGCACGGCGTGTACTACCATCGCCATGGTAGAAGAAGCTTCGTGATGACTCGGCATGTATTCCGGGAATAAATGGACACAGTGTGGAGTACACGGTCATGTACTCTAACACACGGCCAGACATGTCCAGTGGTATGGGCTAACCCGTGTACCAAATACACGTGTTGGGGAAAACGGGTTAAGGCCGTGTACGGGCCCATAGACAGCATACACGGAGCCGACCCCAGATGTTTGGACACGGTGTGTAACCATACCACACACTATGTACATACTTTTTACATGAACAACCCTTCGACATGGGACATGGTACATGGGCAGTACCGGAGGTCTAAAGACACGGTTTGTAACCATACCAACACGTTGTGTACTTTTTTGGAAAATGGCTTGGTAACCTTGAACTCAGTGTCTTGGAAACATTTTCTCTAGTTTATCCCCCTATGATGTGGTGGACCTTCGGGATACATCAACTCTGGACTTCGTGATAGTTGATGAATCGACCCCTTTGCTCAAGGAGCAGACCCTCCCGGAATCGAGTGTGCTGTGTGCGGGAACCCTAGAGCTGGCTGTGACTTCGACGGTGATGATGACTGTACTTGGATCCTACGTGGGATTGGCAGTTATGACGACTGTACTTGGATCCTCCGTGGTTTCGGCAATGATGACGATTGTACTTGGATCCTACGTGGGTTCGGTAGCGATGGTTACTATACTTAGACCCTACATGGGTTCGATAGTGACGACTTTTGTACTTGGATCCTACGTGGGTTCGGCAGGGAAGATGATTCAGAGGATACATCTATCATCTCCACCCCTCTTCATGAGTAGTATACTCGTGTGAGCTGAGTCTTGACTTTCAATCATTATCATTGATATGACTGACTTGTTTTCCTATGTGGATTGGGTTGTGCCTTCCTATGTGGACTAGGTTGTACTTGGGCTCGGGAGTTGGAGCCCAACTCGATTTCATGACATTGGTATAGGTATGGTAATATACCTAAGTAGATTTGGTTGATACTATGTATTGTATCTTTACTTTTTGGTTTATCCTTTGTGGATTCTGGGAGACCTTAAGGGGTCTCGTGGTCCCTACTGATTATCGTATACTCACCCATGCATGGGCTATTCCCGCACGACGTTTTGTTGGATGCAGACGACATGCAACACTAATCGAGATGGAGTCCAGTGGAGCGGGATGGTACCTGGAGGTGGACCACTTGGCGGGACATACACAGAGCAGACGGCCGGACCCGAGGAGCTGAGGATACCATTTTTACCCAGCAGCTAAGAGTGCACGTCGTTTGAGTGCACTACACGAGTTTCAGCATTAGAGGCTGCCCTGGTTCCGTGGAGTGACGGACCCTCATGTAGCCGAGGATAGGATGGAGGCTATTGTTCGAGTCTTCAGATTGGAAGGGACACCAGCATATCTTATGGTGATCCTTGTGGCGAGTCTCCTTCACGCGGTAGTAGGTAGATGGTGGAGACTGATGCTCCAGGTGTACAACGAGGCATCTCTTCTTTGGATGGACTTCGAGTGCCTCTTCCGCTCAAAGTTCATTCCATCCACCCTCTGTGAGGTCCACATCCAGGAGTGACTACAACTACAGCAGGGCATCATGATAGTAGCCCAGTACTCGGAGAGATTTACTGATCTCTCGCGCTACTCCACGGACATGGTAAGAGACCCATTCTTCCAGGCCAGGACATTCGAGCAGGGACTGAGGCATAATATCAGGGCTTCGATGATCTCCCTCAGTATTCCGACGTAGGCATGAGTACTGGAGCGTTCCCTTCGTGTGGAGAGCTTTCTTGATGATCCTTCACCAGCAGTGAGCCCTACCGCAGGGTGACACATAGTGGAGTCTTCTGTAGCCGACAATAGACATATGTCACAGAGGTCCAAACATACCAGACCATTAGGTGGGTGACCACATGATACTGGTTCGGAGGTGCGGGGTGCACACAGTATATCCAGTCATACGAGAGGCAGACAGTGCTATGCATGCGACGGGCAGGGCCACATGGCTCGTGACTGCCCGACCCGCCATGCAGAGGAGCAACAGACGGTTGAGGGACCACCCATGCCGAGGCAGAGGATCGATCGTGGAGGTCCGCATGGAGTAGGAGGATTTGGTAGTGGAGCTGGACAAGCAGCAGGTGGTGGACGACACTTCGGGGCTCTACCACCACCACCACTAGGAGGTCCACCCCAACCACATGGAGCTAGCGGGCAGAGGCAGGCTTAGATTCAGGTAGTGGAGGACTACGACCACGGTGCACCTGAGATGGTTCGAGGTACTATCTGTGTCTACTCCACCCTTGCTAAACTTTTTATAGACACAGAAGAGAGTCATTATTTTATTGCCATTTCCCTTTTTCGGAGCTCAGAGATTCTGACAGAGTCGTTGGCTCCATCCTTACGACTAGAGACTCTTACGGGATCAGACTCGACTATTACACACTGGTGTCGGTAGTGTGAGCTTACTCTAGGTGGCGCAAGATTCGGCTGGGATCTTCTTGTAGCAGCGTCGAGGCCTTAGGACGTCATCTGGGGAATGGATTGGTTATCTACAATCCATGCTCAGATCGACTTTATTAGGCACAAAGTGCGGTGTGTCCGCACTAATGGGAGTAGGTTCACCTTCACCGTAGAAAAGGGAGCATTTGCAGCGCAGGATGGACTCACAGTGAGGAGAGGACAACCAATCACCCATTAGTTGGCTAGTCTCATCCTAGGAGCAGTTGATGTGCGGAGTCCTTGTTTTCTTGTTGTGGTGGATTAGTATGCGGGCGTTTTTCCTGACGACATTCCAGGAATTCCGCCTCACAGATAGGTATACTTTTATATTGACCTATACCCCAGGAAGGCCCCGATATCTACACTAGAATATCGGATGGCTTCTACTGAGCTTTTTGAGTTGTGGGTATAGATGGAGGACTTGTAGGGAAAGGGATTCATTCGACCCATTGTTTCACCCTAGGATTCACCGATTTTGTTCGCTAAGAAGGCGGACATGAGCTTGCGACTATGTGTCGACTACCGTCACCTGAACTAGGTGACCATGAAGAACAAGTATCCACTTCTAAGGATTGACAACCTTTTTGATCAGCTCAAGGGATCACACTGGTTCTCGAAGATAGAACTCAGGTCAGGATATCATCTATTCAGATTTCGAGACGAGGATGTGCAGAAGACAACCTTCAGGTGTCTATATGGCCACTATCAGTTCTTGGTTATGACTTTCGCATAACCAACACTCCAACAGTGTTCATGAGTCTCATTAATAGGATATTCCAGCCTTACCTCAATCAGTTTATTGTAGTCTTCATCGATGACATTTTGATTTACTCGACTACTAAGGAGGAGCACAGTTACCAGTTGAGGGTTGTACTACATACACTCCAAGAGAACGAACTTTATGGTAAGCTCTTGATGTTCTAGTTCTAGATTCGGGAGGTCCACTTCTTAAGGCATGTCATCTCTAAGGTGGGAGTTTCGGTGGATCCTGCGAAGATTGAGGCAGTGCTAGCTTGGGAGGCACCCAAGAGCGTGACGATGGTGCGGAGTTTCCTAGGTCTGGCTGGTTACTATCCGAGATTTCTACCAAACTTTTCCAGAGTGGCAGCACCACTTTCATCTTTGAAAAATAACGGGAAACCCTTCGTGTGGTCAGATTGATGTTAGCAGAGCTTCCAGGAGCTGAGACATAGATTGTCCAGTGCACCCATCTTGGGGCTACCGAAGGAGGGCGTAGGGTACGTAGTTTACTGCGATGCATGAGGGACCAGACTCGAGTGTGTCCTGATGTAGTAGCGGACAGTGATAGATTATGGTTCACGATAGTTGAGGCAGCACGAGCAGAACTACGCTACACATGACCTGGAGTTAGGAGTGGTGGTCTTCACCCTAATAATGTGGCGGCACTATATGATGGGCAAGCGCTTTACAGTCTACTCTGACCACTAGAGTCTCAGGTACATATTCTCACAGAAGGACATGAACATGAGACAGCGGAGATGGCTCGAGTTACTCCAAGACAATGACTTTGAGATAGTATATACTCTTGGTAAGGGGAAAGTAGTAGCCGATTCACTCAGTAGGAGGTCGGGAATTCAACTACTTGGAGAGGTGACAGAGAAGTTAGTCGCTTTGAAGATATCCTTCATAGATAGGGACGGGGTAGCCTTTCTACAGTGTCTCACAGTCACTCCTCCACTACTTTATTGGGTCAGGGAGACACAACAAGGGGACGATGACTTTGAGACGTGACGTGCACATATATCCACAAGACAGGCACCTGATTGATTTTCTATAGGAGGGGAGCATGTCATCCTTTTCAGAGGATGTATCATGGTACCTATTGCATTACAAGAGGAGGTGCTGAGAGAGTTTCACACTTCCCCATTGGCGGTACATCCATGAGTATAGAAGATGTACCAGGATCTTAGACGACAGCACTGGTGGCCAGGTATGAAGAAGGATATGGCAGAGTTCGTTTCACGATGCCTCAACTGCCAGTAGGTGAGGCTGAGCACCATGTACCACTAGGCTTGGTACAACCATTAGTGGTTCTGGAGTGTAAGTGGGATGAGATATCTATGGATTTCGTGACAGGGCTTCCACGTACTTCTAGAGGACACGACTCCATCTGTGTGATCATGGGATGACTCACCATGTCGTCCCACTTCTTACATATTAGAGAGCAGGGCTCGGTGGAGAGCATGGGATGCCTATACATTCCGGAGAATGTACGGCTTCATGGTGTGCTATCGTCTATCATCTCTGATCGAGATAATCAATTCACTTCCCAGCTTTGGAAGGGGTTGCAGGTGGCATTTGGGACGCAGCTACACCTGAGCACCGCCTTTCACCCTCAGACAGATGCCCAGACGTAGAGGACCATTCAGACTCTTGAGGACATGCTCTGTGCATGTGTCCTCAACATTGGTCGCAGATGGGAGGATCACCTAACTTTAGTGGAATCTTTATACCACAACAGGTACCACTCCACCATCGGGATGGCACCATATGTCGAATTGTTCGACCGACCTTGCAGATCACCACTATGCAGGACAGACCCTGGGGAGTCAGCACTCGTAGGAACAAAGATGGTCTAGGCTACGATAGAGAAGGTGCAGTTCATCCAGGAGTGGATGAGGACTTCACAGAGCCGACAGAAGTCCTATGCTAATAGGAGGAAGAGACAACTAGAGTTTGAGCATAGTGACCACGTTTTCTTATGGGTCTCACATCGACGTGGATTATGGAGATTTGGCTGGGGCAACAAGTTACCTCTACCCTTCATCATACCTATCCAGGTTCTCAACAGGATAGGTGAGGTGGCTTATCGCCTGGATCTTCCACCTCAGTTTCACCAGGTGCACGAAGTCTTCCATGTATCTCAGCATAGAAGATTCATGCATGACCATGTGCATATCATTGATCACGGGGAGCTGGAAATTGATGAAAGGGTAACATTTGTGGAGGTCCTGGTGGAGATCGAGGATCGACAGGAGTGGGTCCTATGTGGATGGTCGATTCCTCTAGCGCGCATCAGGTGGCAGCACAGAAACCTCCAGGAAAGCACATGGGAGTGGGAGGCTCAGATGAGTGCACATTACCCTCATTTTCCCCTAGTTTATCTTGTAGATTTATGGGGACATAATGCACTGAGGTGGGAGTAATGTAAAGACTTTTAAATTTCAAGGAATTTCCTTTTCTTAAATTATTTTGGATTTTACGAGTACGCAGTTTCTGACGGCAGCTGATTCCGATGCCCGGTGTGCTCGGAATCAATTTCTGAAGTTTAGCTGGGGTATGTTCGGTGAACGAATGAGCGGGTTTTTCTATCTTATGAACCGGTGCTCGGAATTGAAATCCGAGGGCACCGATGAAACCATATCGTCGGTAATTTCTTAAGAGGACCTTTACTTAAGATTTTTTTTCTCGAGAGGAGTTGTTAAAAATTGTGGATTAAAAAAGAATTGAAAAAAAATTGTGGAACAATTTTTATTCTTTTCCAAGTGGTTATATCCTACATGGGGTAGTTGGGGTGGGACCCACAAGTCCCTAACTACACATGTGAGAATATTTGTCAGGTGGGGCCCACACGAGCCCCACCCCTTCCCATTAATTAAAACTCCTCTAACCCCTCTTAAATTATGTAACTCATCTTAACTTGCAAAACCAATCCTCTTCCTCTCCTATCTCCCCCTCATTAATCTTTCCAAAATATCACTTAATTAATTAGACAACACATGGTTTAATTAATTATGTGAATTGGATTTTTGAATTCTTGTAATTTGAAATGCCTGGCATGGATTAATAAAATATGGAGAAGCCTTATTTTATTTTGTTTGGGTGGGCTTTTAGTGTTGAGAGAAAGGGGAGAGAACTCTTGAGACATGAATAACTTCATCTTCTTGTCGAAGAATTACAACTCTCCAACGAAGAACGTCAACTCGGCGGCTCAGTTTCTCCATCCTCTTCTTCCTCCACGACAAGGGAGGAGACACCGACGACGTCCTAAATGATGCTAGCATTCACGATGCTTGACAATCGTGAGCTTCCTTCAAGATAGGGGTGTGTTTGGATTGAGTAATTATTGGATTTCCTTCCATGTTGTTGTTCCTATTAATCCACTTGTTATCAGACTAATGCAGAAGGGACCAGTCCAAACTAACACGTTACGATTCCTTCCCCATTATTGTGAATTTGGGGATTTCATCGGCCGTTCTTGAACGAAAAATCATGCTATGTTATCATAGCCTATCAGAGGGCTGAAAACATCTTAAATGGACTCAAAGCATCGGGGCTTCCTAGAAGAAAATGTTTCGTTGAAATCAGATCATCGGAATGAAGAACGGACACCTAGGGAGGCGTGCTGGCCAGAGGCGTCATTTCTGGAAAATTCTAGAATACACTGCATGTCCTCCAGGAGAACACACCATGTAGTGAATTTGTATTGTGGCTTCCGTTTCAGATGTTAGAAAAGTAACACACGACGTGTGACTCTGGACACAGGGCGTGTACTCCCCACATTGTTTGACAGAGGAGAATTTGATGGACATGGCGTGTATTAAAGAAAATACATGGTCACTGCCAACAATACACGTCCATATAACATGGCGTGTATTCTATTAATTTAAAGGTAGATTCGGATTCGCGAGGCTCAGCATGTAATCTGGAAGATACATGGACACGGGCAGAACCACATGGCCAAGAGGCACGACGTGTACTACCTTCACCTTGGAAGAAGCAGCTTCATGATGACTCCGCTTGTATTCCAGGAATAAACGGACATGGTGTGGAGTACAGGGGAATGTACTCTACCACACGGCCAGACATGGCATGTGGTACGGGCTTACCCATGTACCAAATACACAGGTTGGAGAACACGGGTTGAGGTCATGTTCGAGCACTTGGCCAACGTACATAGAGCCGCCCCCAGATATTTGGACACAACATGTAACTGTACCGCACGCCGTGTACATACTTTTTACATGAACAAACCTTCTTCTTGGGCCATGTACATGGGCAGTACCCGAGGTTTAAAGACAGGGCGTGTAACCATACAAACACGCATTGTACTTTTCAGAAAATGGCTTGTTCATCTTGAACTCAGGGTCTTGGTCACGTTTTGTTTGGTTTATCCCCTATGACATGCAAGAGATTCAGGATAAATCATCTATGGACTTCGTGATAGTTGATGTATAGACCCCTTAGCTCGAGGCGCAGACCCTCCTAGAATCGAGCATGTTGTGTGTGAGAACCCTAGAGATGGTTGTGACTGCGACGATGATGAAAAATGTAATTGGATCCTACATGGGTTCGACAGCGAGGAAGACGGTACTTGGATCCTCCGTGGGTTCTGTAGCAAGGAATACTGTACTTGGATCCTACGTGGGTTCGGCAGCAATGGTTATTATTCATGGATCCTACGTGGGTTTGGCAGCAACGAATTCTATACTTAGATCCTATGTGGGTTCGGCAGGGAAGATGATTCAGAGGCTATATCTATCATCTCCACCCCTCTTCGTGAGTAGTATACCTGTGTGAGTTGAGTCTTGACTTTCAATCATTATCATGGATATGATTGACTTTCTTTCCTGTGTGGATTGGGTTGTGATTTTCTGTGTGGACTGGGTTGTACTTGGGCTCGGGAGTTGGAGCCGAACTAGAAGTGATGTCTTAGGTATATGTATGGGCATATACCTAAGTAGAGTTGGTTGATACTATGTGTTATATCTTTCCATTTTGGTTTATCCTTTGTGGATTCTGGGAGACCTTCGGGGGTCTCAGGGTCCCTACTGAGTTTCGTATACTCACCCCTGCATAGGCTATGACTGCACTAACTTGTGTCAGATGCAGAGAAAAAACATCACTGATCGAGGTGGATTCTAGTGGAGTGGGACGGTACCTGGAGGTGGACCACATGGTAGGACATACACGGAGAGGACGGCTGGACCCGAGGAGCTGAGGAGACCATCTGTACCCACCCTACATGTGGGATATTCGGAGGACGACTCGGTGGTTTCTAGTTTACTTTACTATAGCTGTTCTTTCTTTACTATGGTACTGTACTTTCACATGGGTTTGTATTCTGGACCATTTACTTTATGGGACATACTATTTTATTCAGTTTACATAGTGTTTACTTTAGGTTGCGTACACTATTGTGTTTGTTTACTTATATAAAGGCAATGCCTTCGCTTTTATCGGGATTTATGCCTTTGGTTCTAGTCACCAGCCCCGGGCCTATGGATGGCAGTCTTGGGGTAGTCACGGCACGGGCCCCGAGGATAGGTCGTGACAATTTTATAAAATTACCCAGTAGGGAACCCAAAAATAATTAAGCATAAAGAATCAAGATATTAGTTATATCATCATAAGAGCATGTCAATCATAATATAAGACATACTATAAAAACATATAGATATACTAAATATACAAATAATGTCTTATGGTCAGGTGAAAAATGTAAATCCATCCCAGGATTTCTCTTTAAAATAAAAGATAATGTTATTCCAGGTGAACTCACTCCATTTTCTGGGTAACATTGACAGTTCTCGTTTGTGAGGTAATGATTTTTGGGACTCTCTTGGAATAAATATAAACCCAAAATCATATTCTATTTTTACATTGATAGGGTATCAAACCCATGTCTATGGGGGACATTGAAAACCAAAACTAGATTAATCCCCTATGTAGGGGATCAATACCCTTGTATGTTTTCCAATAGGATACATCAATCCTCACACGGGGAAAAGGATATGATAAATAATACCACATAGGGCCTCATTGGGGACATAAAACTCTATTTGAGAAAAACCTCATATAGGGTATCACATCCTATGTCCTATATAATATTCCTCACTCTACTGTCATCAGTGATGAACCAACATAACACAATAATAGGAAACATGTTGATACTAATGGCGGATAGGGTCTCAAGCCATCCGTGATAAATTAAATGGATTTTTTCCTTCCTCGAGCATTTTTGTGTGCTATAGATCATTCCTATGATCCCTATGATGTGACAATGTACATTGGTTGTTCTTGTGTACCAAGCCATGTTCAGGTACCAGGTCATGTGTGTTTATAGGGATGCGCCCATATACAATGGATGGGAATATGTAGTTATCCCTATCAATGCTAATGTACCTTGAGGGTAAACACCATGATCCCAGGTCATGTGACATGACATGTGACTCATGTCACATAGCATGCAATACATTATTGCACATGTCAATACTACCCTCCGTAGTTGGGTCCATAGGTTATGTGTTCTCCCTTTACATTCCATGTAATAGAAGACTTTCCAAAACCTATGGGTCTATAAAAATCTTGAACCCACACCTATATTTCCCGGATTTCCCCCCTTATCCATTGATAGCCACATATTTTATGTCACTAATCCCTTCCATCATCATTAGATCAAACATTGACCACCCAAAACCATTCACAAACCAATATCCGCCACACGAATTTAGAGGATCATCTCGAAAAAATAATGAAGATTCAATCTTGATCTATCATTATTTTTTGTTCTCCTTGAACACACTGATGATCCGGAATCAAAACCCTTGGTTTCAGTCCACTACACCAATGAACAGTTCCACAACAATTGATTAAATAAATTTGTCAAACCATCAACCAAAATAAATAATGTCAAAGATCACATGAATAAATATGGGATAAAATATTAAAAATAAATATGGGGAAAACCCCTGACATTAATCAGGTTAGAATCAATTTTTTCTAATAAAAAAAGAAATGATTATTTCAAATCACCAATTAAATAAATTTCTATTTCTAGAAATACAATGAAATTTCTATAAGAATCTACTGATATGTGATTTTATTTTTGATTGTACTAATTCATGCTTGATACTGGTAAAAAAATATTTCAATAAATACATGATAAGAAAAAATCCTTCCTTGAGTTTAGAACATATTTTTATGACAAATAGTTATGTTCAATCTATGTTTAGAATATCTAAAAACTCCATTGGTGCTCTAATATACATGCACAATAGGATGTCATCACCCAAAAATTTTCTTCCAATTGATCATCCATCAGTATATATGTTCAAGTTGTTAAACCTAGGGATTGGGAATAAAAAAAATATAGGAGTTAATAAGGTTGTTCATTAATTTTAAAAATTACAAAATCAATTTTATTTATTAAATTACTAACCCCATGATGGTGTTCAAGATAGAATCCTTTTAATGAAAATGGTTATGTCAGGAATAGGGAATAATAGCATTCTAGACTAAATGGATGTCTTGAATTACCAATATGATTTATTTTTGACAAATATTTTACTCTTTTAGTAACACTATACACAGGTGATATTAATATATTTAATATTTTTATTAAATAATTTACATTGTAACTTTTTTGCCGAATATTAGGAATTCTTAGTTACTAAATTTCATAATATTGTAAGATAAATTCAAATTCATTAGATAGAATATTCAAAAATATTACACAATTAATTTCATAACAAACAAGGTATGTGATCCAAAACCATATAGGAGTTAATATATATATACCCAATGGGATTAATAAAAACTGGGAAGTGTAAATAATAAGGAAAAACAATTTGAATCTCAACCCATAAAGGTAGGTTGTGAAAAAACCCAATAGCAAATATTATCATAAGAAACCCTAGAAATTAGATAATGAGAATCTCCATCCTCCTTGTTGGATAAGAACAAAGAGTATTCATGTGACCCTAAATTCCCCATCTACAAACCATGAACCATGTGTACCCTTATGAGAAATTGAATGGAGGGACCAGTAATTGAAACCATACGTCTCAGTCAAGGGGAATAAATACTAGCCATTTTTATCACCTAACACATCATATATTTGTGTGGAGGCCCCAAAAATTACCACAAAAATATACTTCTTATTTCCTTAATCAATAGTGAATAAACCACTCCCCTACTGTGCATAGATATGAGGGGGGGGGGGGGGGTTCTACTACATAGATTGTGGACCTATTTTTCATTTAGCACAGGGGATGAATATTATACTACTGTATAGTGTATTGGGAACCTACAAATTAGTGTGAAAGGTTTGTTACCAACCCATAAATCACTTTGATGATCACCCAAATCACAATAACTAGATAATAATTTCTAGAAAAAGTGTCCCACATACAACACCTCACGTTCTACCTCTAATTTTGAAATGATTAACACCATGATATCCCACATGTAAATATACAATAGATAAGAAATTCATGGACCCCAAAATGAGTCTCAAGGAAGGTGACATAAAGTATAAATTTCTAATGGAAGTACATTGAATGTACCTGGATTAACACTACTTATGACCGTTCATGGAAACCAGGGTGAGTCTCTATCTATACACAACATAGGAATCCATGTGACACTACACTAAGTGTAAATGGGATCACATTGCACGTATTTTAACCTAGGATCCATAGATTGAAAATACGTTATAAGGCATGACTATCCATTATCCTATACAAGGAATGTCCCATAAGGGTACATAGTGTGTCTGACCATATAGGGTCTTGTGAATGTTCTCTTAGTATAATAGTTGATAGACTCTAAAACACTAAATGATTTTTTACCAATGTTAAATAATGTGTTTGAACATAATGGGTACTAGTTATGTACAATCCATATATGGTTTGGATTCCCAGGTATAATCACACAAGATGTGGGCCCAGCCACACCACATGTAAAATTTAACTCAAAAAAATCTAGCCACCATAGGGACAAATATTACATGATTTGTGTTCTCTTAAAAAACATGGAATATAGTCAATTATTTTTAATAAACTATGGGATTCCATTACATGGATATATTTCCTATAAAATCCATTGGTTTTCTTATCATTTTACCCACTTGATATCGAGGAAACTGAAGGATATTTTCTCTATTTGTCATCTCCCAGCTTCCAGTTTCTAGAGAATAGGAATTAGATTTCACCTTCAATAAATATTAATCCATACATCATCATTTAGAACAGAAATCCCTATATCTATAAACAATATACCACAAAACACCTCATTTCTTCTTCAGACCACATATTTTATTAATTTTCATCTATCCACTCAAAATCTAAATGTATGATGATGCTCAAATATAGTTCAGTAATGCTATTCTATAATCTTATGTGCCAATGATGGGGAAAAATAATAGTGGAGATAAATACATAAAAAAAGTGACAAACCTTATATGATGATGTGATCCCATCAAAAAACCATACAAAATGGAACCGAGGGTGAAGAATAGGAGAGTCAATTACAAATAATTTAGATATGAATATTTTTCAAATCAGTGGTCACAGATAATATATAAATAATATAAACTAAAATTAAATATAGAATTGATGAATAGAAAATTAATACAAAGGAATAAATCACAAAAGTAATGTTCCATACCTAAGAAAAGATAAATCATTACTGAATAATTAATTTTATAGTGACAAGGTGGGGATTTCATGGTGCTTATCATGCATCTCATGATTCTCCTCAATCATTATTCCTTGATCCTTATTATTTGGTCATCAAAATCAAAACATTTCACCTCCACAAACTATATGGACTCTAATGAATATGTAGAGAACCATAAATATTCTATACAACAATGCTTAAATTGATATATTATTGGGATTAGGTTATTAAAAATATTAAATAAATTAAATAATGTAATAATTAAATTTATTTAGTACACCTGCCATCAGTTTACATTAACTGGATGTCATAAAATGAAAAAATTTATGTATTTCTTTGGGAAAACCTTATTTCAAGAAATTTTAATGGTCATATATTTCTAATCCATGGATCCGATAAATTGTAAAATAATTTATTCCAAATATATGCACAAACCTGATTTAATATATGTTAATCACTTTAATATAATAACTTTAGGGTCATATGAAAACCAAACACCATTCCAACATTGAGAAAACTCAATATATATATATATATTCATAGGGATAATAAATCAATATATGATTGATTAATAATGATACCATTGAGTTTCTTTAGGTAGGATATTGTAATCCATCAATATCTTATTCTATGAAACCTAAAAATTAATTTTTTATTGGTGGAATAATCAATTAATGTTTTCTAAAACGAATAGTTATTAAATAATTTGATGGAATGAATTATAATGGGATACTATATGTTTAATTTTCATTGTGATTTGTTATTATTCTGAAGTTTTGAGGATATTCACCATGAATCATAGAGGATGTTTATTTTATATTTGAGTGGTATTATTATTTTTGAAATCAGGGAAACTCATTCGAAATGTGATGTTTGGAACAATATCACTACAATTATTCATGGTGATATTATATATGGGATGAGTTTTGTTCTACCATTAAAGATTACTGGTGGTTTACACCATGTGTAACATGATGGTTTTGAAAACTCTACATGGGATTGTTACTTTTGTATGAGTTCATTTCAATTTTTAATTGATGATATGACACATATTTTCTTTTAGATATTTATATTATTCATTTTGGGAATGTGTTTGGGATGGATGGGGGAAGTAAAAATAACTATTTTTTTAACATGGATTTATTTTTAGGATAGTTTAATAAATAAATTGATGACGATGATAGAAATATTTTTTTATATATTTAAAAAAGAGTTTGCGAGTAGTTAAAATGATTATATTTAAATTGATGATTATAAGACGTTTTTAGGGTGATTTAATGTTAGGGTTTTATTTTGTTATCTGTTTATTTTTATGGGTTTTTGTTAAAGGGTTTTTAACAATTTATAATTTTTTATTAAAATAACCAATTATTTATAGTGAAATATATTTTCTAATAATTTACATATAGAGATATGATGTGTTCTAATAGAATAATAATCACTATACAGAGGGAGTTAGAAATATTTACTATATAGTAAAAAATTATTCCTTTATGAAGTATAAGTAAACATAGTTTCATATGGGGTAGTCTTGGGTGTGATTACATTTCAAAGAGGTTGTTACTCTATTATATTGGGTAAAAATTCACAACATATAACATTGTGTAATTTGTTTACATTTCAGTTTTATGGGATAATAATGTGGATTGTTATTCCTCTCCATGTCGTTATTTATTCCATCATGTTATCTAGATTAGGAATGACGTGTGAAATTATTGTAGGGTACAAGGCTAGAATAATATATATATTTTGGGGTAGTTTTGAATTGATGATGAAATGGTGTCATTGATGTTATGGTATTAAGGTGGTGTTATAATTAAGGGAAAAATTAGTTGATAAATTAAAAAATGATTAGATGATAAATTGTGTTGAGGTAGAGGTTTTACCAAAGTATGTTGAATGGAAATCATAGTCAGTATGTGTTTTATTTAGGGTTATATGATAATATTGTTTCATTATATTTTCTTAAATAAATAATAGTATTCTCAATGTAGATTCACACATGTGAGGTTATATTGGGAACAAAAAAATTATGTGAATGCAATCACTCATATTTTATATATCTCTCTTTTTATATTTCAGTTTTACTATATCATTTGGTTTGTTAGTAATAGAGATGGGGTAAAAACAATTGTATTGTTGTAGTACTATTATATGTGGTACTAGAGGATATTATCTTGATTATTTTGAGATTGAATTATAAAATTTTAATGAGAGTGTTATGTTATTTTTATTTTTTATATCTATATTTTTATTTTGGGTATATACCATGTCATATTAGTCATGATTTTAGTATTTGACATATTTTTATTACATAGAGAGCTCAATTTTTAGGTTGCTTTTAGGAAAAAAAATATATCCCATCAAATATTTTTAACTATTAGTGATAGTAACCTACATATTTCCTATTATTTGAGGTATACATGTGTCACTATTGATTTTATAATTAGTCCCGGGAGGGGTCCAACGGATTTTAGTGTTTTAAATATTTATTAATTTGTAAACCATTATTTTTTTATATTAACCAGACTATGGTTTTTCTCATGAAATGGTTTTTTATACCATTTACAGTGTTTATTATGAATAATATAATATATCATTCATTCAAGTACCCTATAAATGATTAAAAAGTCTTATTCCCCTTATAACAGATAATATGATAGTGGGTTGATTGTTTATTCATTGTAAAAGGAGTCTAATAGTAACATTAAATGAAGATGTACTTTTTTAAATCTTACAATGTTAAAAATACTAATGTTTCTTTTTTTTAGAATACAAAAAAATTTATATTCCATAGTATCCATTAATCAATGGATGAGTGTGACATAATATTATTTATGCCTAAAATTTTTTATACATTTGACATTACTCTCTAAAAATTAATCATCATCATAATTTTTTCTTAATTTTCTTTTAGGTATCATAGAACAAAATTGTATGAAAAGGGTTTACACCCAATCCTTCAGTAATACTAGTGGAAGGTGGATACCATTAAAGTATATATTCAATTGATTATTAATGATAGATCAGAAATAATCTCACTATTATATAGGATTCATATTTGATAGTGAGGTTTAACTTGATTTATTATTTTTCATTTTTTTTCTTGATTTATATTTTCATTTATTTAAAAAATGGGTTTTTTCTTCCATCACATTTTGGAAACGAAATATTCCAAAATAACCATTTATGTTTATTTGAAGAAAGTTATATTGATGAATTGATATATTGGAGATTAATGAAACAAAAACGAGTTTTGTGGTTTTTGTTGAATCAATAAAATGTTTTATATCACCACTCCATCATTTATGAATTTTTTATAAAACCATGAAGGATTTGGAAAATGTCATGAGATTTATTATTAAAAAGTAAATAATTCTATATTTTAATTTTTCTGTAAAATTTTTTCTCTAAAACAATCATCTTAATATAAATTAGATATAAATGAGTAATAACCATGGCATGGAAAATAGAGACATTCCATTGTTTAAGCTATGAGATTTGAATAAAAAAATGGCTTGTGAATGAAAAATAGTATTTGGGTAATTGTGTGATAATATAATAAGTTCTATATATGAATTGACATATCTTTTGAAACAAAATATTTTTTAGTGGATTTGTCTTATTTTAAAATTTTAGAAATTTATATTTTTGAAAACATTTAGGTTCTCAGTAATTCCAGGTCACATCATAATGTCTTAAAAGATATTGTGATATAATTAATAATTTTATAATTTTAATACGTATCTAGTTATATATATTAATTTATAATTTATTTTTAAAATACATATTTTATATTTATGTTTATATATTTCTTATGTTATTAATGTTTATATACGTTAGTTTTAATAATTTAATTTTTTTAACTTTTTCATTTATGGTTAATAACTGTTACATGCATGGTGTGATATAAATATTTAGTTTCATTCATCATAGAATTTGAATTTTCATTTTAGTTATAAAATAATTAATAATGGATGATTATGAAATATACTTATTACATGTTACTGGAATTGGGGTCTCTCATGAGTATTTATGTATTGATAATAGGGATTTAGCTTTTAATTTTTTATAACATGGCTACTTAGGATCATTATTGAAAAGTTAGGGTTTGTCATCTATTACATAATTCATATTATTATGTAGACTCTAGTTTTATATGATTTAATCAATTATATAAAAAGTATCCATGTACCTTATGCATGGGATGAATTTTTATTTGAATATATATAATTATATTCAATTTCTGTGGTATGAAATGAAAATAGTGATAAATTTTAGCTGTTATATATTGATACTTTTGGAAAATTTTAATTTATATTATGGAATAGGATACAAAACTAAATATCTAGAATCATGTGTATATATATATGTATTTCATGAGATATAAATATTACATTATATGAGATATTTATGCAAGATATGCGTAAGATTCCTATTTAACCATGGATATTGAAATAACTATACAAATGTTATGTGTGATACTATTTCAATAGTGAATGCATGTTAGTACATTGATCATTTAAAATGGATAGGTTCATTAAATTCATTAGTGACTATGGATTATATTGTGTAAGGAATTAAGCATTTGTATTACCCTGAGAGTTAGGTAACCCTAAACCATTTAATGAATTAGTTTAGAATTTTCTATGAAATCCTATGATTTATGATTCCATAGTAATAGGGTTGAGTTAATCCAAATTAGAAATTTTGGAAAATGGTTTTCTAGAAAACTATTGAATAATCATATGTGATATTATTTTCATGATTTCACTTTAGAGGGGAACACTAATGTGGACTCAAAATATAGTAAAACATATATTTTTTCAATAAAATTTATGATGTATGGATAAAAAAATTTATATAGTGTAAATTTAATAAAATACATAAATAAATTAATCTAAAAATGATACTCACCAAAGATATTCCTTATAATAGATTATAGAATGCATCATAAAAATGATTTTGAAGTATATTATATTTTGAAACTGTAGTTTAATTGATTAGGGTATATGAATAAGACATGTTTTTTTGTTTGAACACAATTATCACATATAATTTAATAATATAAATATATAATTTTATAAATTTGAGTCATGGGTATTGGTTATTAAGTGAAAATCACACATTTCTACTGTTAAACACTAATCCATGAACAATAGTGAATTTGTGAAATGTGAATTAAATCTATATCATTTTAATGGTGCAATAGTTATCAAATAGAATATAAATAATTATAATCTAAGTCTACCTATTGGATTTAATCCTTAATAATAAAACTATTATGTTGTTCTATCTATAAATAGTTTATTTCTTCTATATATTATATATATTAGAAGGGTTTTTTTATGAGAATAAGAACAATGGATATTATATATATATAAATGTAATGTTTTATGATATTAAGAATATAATTAATAGTTTATAAATTCATGAAAAGGATAATATTATATATAAAATTCAATATAATATTGTTATGGTAGTTAGTTATATCACTATTTATTATTGATACTATCACAATGGATATATAAATGATATATACATTCAAATAATTTGTATTAATGTATTGATAAAATCAATTTATTATGATTAATTTGATAAAATAAAACATTTCTATTAATAAAAAATTTTAAAAATTCATTTACATTAAAATTTTTGAGGTTTATTAGATCATTGGATTTAATACACAATTAAACATGTGATCTAATGAAAATATAGAAAGGTGATGGGTATAAGTAATTATTAACCATGATAAATGACTTTAATAAATTTCATAGTGTTTTACTTATAAAGAAAATGATTTATTGCATTGAAATATTAAAGGAATTAATTTGTTTATAAAACCAACTAAAAAAATGTATTAGGATTCTCAAATTTTATTATGGTGGTGAATACTTTAGATGGAGAATATACTGATAATATGATATATTTATCAATTGTTTCACAACTCTATCCCTCTATGACACCATATTGGAATAATGAGCCCTATAATATTTATTTTACCTTTATTCAAGTAGTTTGAATGATGATTAGTTATTGTGACCTTCTTGTATCATTATGTGGAAATTACTTAGGAGCAGTATCATTCAAAACAAGGCATGGTATATATATCATCACAAAAAAGACACTATACTAGATATATTTTAATAGACATCCCAATTTTATTTTTTTAAGTATATAGAGATGTGAATCATATAAACAACACATGATTTTTTTGAAAAAAAACATATACTCAATATATTTTAATTCTTCTTTTATTTATCGAAAATAAATGATTGAATATTCCTATAATTCATCAGTAAAAAAATTCCTTATTAACAAGTCACTTTTAAAAGAATGATAACATGAATAGTGGAGTTTTTGTATTGAATTTAGAACATTAATATGTTCTAAAATCACTTGTAGAAAAATACCCTATACCAAAGGTCTGAAACCAATGGTATAGGCCTCCAAACTGTTGGTATATCCTATAACAATGGTTTGGAGAACAGTGGCCAAGTAAGCCGCGGGGATAGGTTAATACCAATGGTTTTACCAAAACAGTTCGTATAGAACTATACCGACGGTTTTAAAAACTGTTGTTATAGGAAATATGAAATATTTATAACAATGGTTCCATAAAATCATTGGTATATGTATTTCAAAAAAGAATAATTGAGTGGGTTTTGATCCTAGTACCTAGAGTTAATGATTGAATGACCTAACCACTAACCTAACATGACTTTTGTGAACATAATTTCATAAATACATATATGTATTATCATAAATATTTTAAATTTAGTTATTTTAATTTTCTCTATAAGAAGATTGCATAAAAAATACATGTAACTATACCAATAGTTCTCAAAACCGTTGGTATAGATTATTTGTTTTTGGGACCTATACCAATGGTTTTGGACAAACCGTTGATATGGGGGGGGCCTATACCAACGGTTTGGGTAAAACCTAGGTATAGGGTCTCTTTTATAGACATATACAAACGGTTTGGCCAAAACCGTTGGCATAGGTCCATATAAGTTACATATACCAATGGTTTGTCCAAAACCCTTGGTATATGTCCAAATTAGTGACCTATACCAACATTTTTGGTGAAATCGTTGGTATAGATCTTATTTCCAGTAGTGAATACTATGATAGAATGGATATTGATATGGTAATTGAGATAGTAACATTAGATGTTATGAAAAAAATAACATACCAAGGTTACAAAAGAACCTCATAGCTCTGGTAAGATTCATTAGGTGTCTAATAGAAATAGATTTATTATTGAAAATGGTGATAAATTTATATCCATATACGATGATCCAACTACACATTGATATTACATTGAGTGATCTAACCATGATAAATATTTAGAGTACATGAGTTCTAAGATTTTCTTCAACAATAAAAACAAATTGTTGAACATGATAAATACACCTGAATGGGTGATACCCAATGGGTGAAGGTGGGTTTTCCAAAACAAAAATGGCATAGCTCATAAAGTTACTACCTATTTAAGAAATCATTGTTGAAAAGTAAAAAAAATCATAATAACGATAATTTTTTTTTCAAATATAGTGATGATAAAGAACATTTATATTTTTCATCCCAAAGTTTTAAATTTTATTTTAATATATAAAAAATGTAATTTTAAATGAGTTTCTATAATAAAAATTTCTTATTGTATTTTTATATTATAAAACACATATATGACATCTCTGCCCTGTATTTCATATTTAAACATGATTTATTACATAAAATAGAAATTAATAAAACATAAAATATTGAATGGCCTAATGTCTCTGGGGATAAAGAACATTACATAAACAAAATAATACATGAAATACACATATTTATTGAAATTTTTTTTAACAAGACCACAAAATTCTATCGCACTTAGCAGTTCATGTGATAACTTAAGGACATACAAAAGAAATGGGTGAGATATAAATCCCAATAAGGAATAAAACGAGGAATAACATGAAGAATTCAGAACATTATAGTCAATAATCATATCAATGGATAATAAGAGAAACATGAACATAAAGTCATGATATTGCATGATTAGCATAACATGCAAATGTGGAAACAACTTAAAACACTACAACATTACCATAATTGAATCAGGTAAATCCATATCCCTACATGGTGGAAAAAATTATTATAAATGTATCAAGTATAAACCTATCAAAACAATATTTATCATGATACTAAACATTACCCAATGTATTGGAGTGCTATCAGGGTGCTTCACTCATAATCATTTCAATATCATACTCAAGTGTTCTTATATATATAATATAGCTTGGATTCATTCAAAAATTAATAATTTATTTCATGATCATGCAATGTAGAAATCATAAATGTCATTGACCATTTGATATGTATGTGTTCAAAAATTTGAATTCCATTGATAGAGGAATTGGGTATAGTTTTCAGCACATTATGATTTCAGTATGGAAAATCATAGTGCGATTTTGGCTGGATGACGACATCATATGGAAATTCATAAATTGGATTGATTAGAGAAAAATGGGTCTATCATCATTTATACAGGGTATGGAAAGTAAGGGGATAATTTAACATAATATAATATCATTTGAAATATAATTTGGATGCATAATATAAAAGAAAATTCTTGAATGGAAATGAGAAGAGAGAAATCCCTTACGACATTTTAGTATAGTAACATGTGGGTTTAAAGGATCATAGGTTTGACTAATGGGAGTGAATGGAAAATCACATCATGTATATATGAAATCGATACTAATGAGGTATGGAATAACATATTCCAAATAAATAAAATAAAAATTAAATGGCATGACATAAAAGATGTTACTAAAGAAAAAGAAGAGAGAGAGAGATCCCTTATTTGGATGAGTGATCCCAAAAGGCTCGGGGGAGGCTTCGTAAGAGCTTGGGGCACCTTTTAAGGACTATAGTGATTAATATAAATAGGACCGTATAACATGAATGATAATTAGTGAAGATAAATGGTAGCGAGGGTGGGTTTATAAAAGAAATATGGGGGAATTATTTATTATTTTGGTTTTGGACACTACACACTAAAATATTCAAAACGAAAAACCATATCATGGTTTTTCCCAATGTTTAGAGGAAAGGGGATTGTAATAAATTAATTTATAAGGATAAGGGAAAATTATATTGAAGTATTTCCCATTCTTATGTGAATGTGAGTCACACTTTCAACTAAATGATTTTAATATTTTAAATTATTTTATATATCTTGGAAGATTCAATAAGGCTATATAAAATAAATCATCTAAACCTAAAATTAAATTATTTTAAAATAGAAAAATATATATTTTCGAATATATATTTTATATTATTCTATTACATCACTATTGGGTCATTACGATGTCATAAAAGACCTTATATATCTATACGATATGTTAATTTTACACAAAAATTTTATTGTCTTAGAACAATATGAAAATTAACCATTGGATAATTTTATCATTGTTATTAATAATATAATTCTAATTCTATCAAAATAATTTTCAAAATAACTGAAATTTTTCTTTTAATATCAAAACCAACATTTCTTGAAAATTGACGAGTTTTAATAGAAACAGTTTTAAAACCATAATAAAAATTATATTTGACTTCATAAAAATTATACAATCCAGTATTTTAAATAAAAATAATTAATAATACTATTTTATTAAAATATTACTTAATTCAAAAAATAACTAATTCATAAACAATGATCTTTTAATTGAATATGAATTTTAACCAAATAATATTATTTATGCTTTAATATTAATTTACAATGAGGAAATATTAGAATAGAAGTATCTTTATTATTATATTAAAAAATAATGGAAATAATAATAATGCAAGTTTCTTATTATTTATCTCTTTATTACACCAGCATACGCCCTAAGACTATGGTGTGTGATGATGGGGTTTTCTTGGGGTCGTTCAGTGACCATTGTTTTGGTAGTTAACATGATGTGCTTGAGCTTCTCCTATAAAACGTTTCACTCATGCTTAGGTTGTTTGATATCTACATTGGATTGGTCTTGGGAAAATCCTAGAAATGCACTCTCCCCCATAAACTCATATAAATTGGCATTATATGGAACGATCCTTTTCGTTGAGGCTATCACTTCCTTTTTCTATGCCAAAAGTATTTGTTTAAACCCCATATTTATACTTGTCATTTAATCCCTATTAAATTACTATATTATGAATGGTATGGATTCTTAATAGTAATTTAAATCCAATTAAATACAATAAAAAAGTAGTGCATGTTTTATCTACATTCATATGACATTAAATTAAAATAAAGGAAATTTTGTTCATAACTGTTTGTGTTATTACAACCTTCCCCCTTAAAAAAATTTCCCTAAAAGTTTAATTTTTAGAAATTAAAAAAAAATAGGGTAACTATGATTCATCAACTCTTCATCTCCCCACATTGCTTCTTCCAACTTGTGTTTTCTCCGCAAAAACTTAACATGGGGCATCATATTATTTTGTAGAACATTTTATCAATGGTCTAAGATCTTCACTAGCTTATCTACATTTGAGAGGTAATTATACAATGGTTCCACCTCTTGACTGAGAACATGAGACTGGTCTATTCGGTGCTTTCTTATGAGTGATACATGGAATACGTGACATACTTCAGATAGGTTCAGTGGGAGTGCTAGTTGATAGGCCACTAATTCGGTGCTAATGAGGATCTCAAAAGGGATAATGAACCATGGATTAATCATTTCCTTCTCCCCAAATCTCATAAATCTCTTACATAGATATATTTTGCGAAATACTATGTTTCCAAAATCAAACACTATGTTTTGTTGACAATTGTCAGCATAGCTGTTTAGTGGACTCTGGGTAACCTTGATGTGCTGTTGGATTGTCTTAACCTTCTCTACCATTTCATTGACCATTTTTGGACTAAGAAGTTATATTTCTCCAAATTCATCCCATCATTCTTTTATCATAAACCACATCCCATAAAGAGATTCATAAGCAGACATTTGGATGCTTGAGTGGAACCTGTTGTTGTAAGAGAACTCCACCAAATGATTATATTGGTCCCATCTTCCTTTGATGTCCATTGAGAAAACTCCCAAAATTTCATCTTTTTTCTATTTATATCACTCATATTTAGCATTAGTTTTAGGGGGATAGTCTGTGGTGAAGTTCAACACAATTTTCAATGAGTATTAAAGACTATTCCAAAACATAGAGGGGTATATTTGATCTTGATTTGACACAATAGATAGTGCTACTGTATGCTGCCTTACCACTTCTCTGGTATATATTATTGGCACATGATGTAGTGACAAATCCAGTAAAATTGAAATGAAGTGTGATTCCATTTTAAGACTATCCATAATAACCCTGATAGATTTTTCCCATTGACGACTTTAGAATCCCAGTGACAAAGTCTTTAATGTTGTTGTCTCATTTCTATGTTGTTATGGGTAATGGTTGCGTCATCCCCTTAGACTTATACCTCTCAGCATTCACTTGATAACATACCAAGAACCTTGATGTATATTTAGAGATCTATTTATTCATTTTTTCCCACCAATAGTGCTCCCCAAGATATCAAAGAATCATTATGTTTTCTAGGTGATTGCTGAAATTTGAACTACATGCATCATCTGAAAGATATTTCTTGAACTCTGAATTTGATGGAACACATATCCCAAAACAAAATCTAACAATTCCTTTTTTATTAATATTGATCTCAATGTATTTACCTCATTTGATTTCTTCCACATTTTTCTAAATCATGAAATCAACTTTTTGAGCATCCATTAACCATTCAAAAAGAGGCAACCGAGCAATCATTTCTTAAAGGATTGATGATGTTCCCTGTTTTATGATTCCCATGTCTATCTTCATCATGTTTAAGAAGATTTGATCCATTTAAATTCTCAAAAATGATATAATTGTTGAGTCTTTTATACTAATAATATCTACCACCTTTTTACTTTCTCGGGGTTTTAATGGATTGAGTAGTCATAATGGATGATGAGGTCTAACCATATTTATTAACACATATTCTGGTCAATATGTGTGAATATATATTTGACACTTTTTTTATTGGTATATATTTCACACTTCTCCCCAAAAAGATATTTCTTCCATATTTTAAATGCAAAGATCACAACTGCTAACTTCAGATCATGTGTGGGATATTTTTTCTCAAAATATTTTAAACTACCTTGAGGAATAGACAATGAATTTTCCATTCTTTATCAACACAAAAACAATTCCCTTATTCTATGTATTGCTGAAGATTATGAAAAGCTCCTCACTTGTAGTTTGTGTGATCATAGGGTGGTGATAAGCCTCTTCTTCAACTCCATAATGCTTACTTCAAATTCATCATTCCAATAAAAGTTGACTTTCTTCCGAGTTATCTCAGTTATAGGTTGTGAAAATCCTGAGAAATTTCTCACAAACCAGTGATAATAACTTATTAACCATAAGAATCTATAAGTTTACATCATAGGTGTCGATCTCAGCCATCCCTCCATTGTTTTTGGTATGATCCATACCTTTACCATTAATTGTGATCATATTCACCAAGATTGAGGCTTCTACTAGAACTCACACTAGTGTGGCAATTTTCATAGAGTTTCTCCTTTACAAGGTCTCGATAATAGTTCTTAGATGCCTCTCATGTTCCTCCATGGTTTTGGGGTTTATTAGAATAACTTCTATAATAATACTAAATATTTTCAAGGTATTTTATAAATGAATTATTTATCATGTCCATGAAAATTGATAGAGAATTAGTGATTTCTAAATGTAGTACGAGGAATTTATAATGCCAATACCTTGTACGTAAAGTTGTCATGGGGATACCCTTTTACTTCACCCTTACATGGTAATATCCCAATCATAGATCCACCTTGGATAAGTATTGTGCTCCATGTCACTGATCGAAAAATTCATAGATTTTTGGAAAATTATACGTTTTATTTATCGTGATTTTGTTTAGGTCACGATAATCATTTAAAAGGCACATTGACCCGTCCTTATTTTTTATGAAGTGTACTTGCGCACCCCATAGTAAAAAATATGGGAGTATAAACCCTTTATCTAGATTCTCCTAAATTTTTGTCCTTATCTCCTAAAGCATTAAAATATTTATTCTATATGGATTCTTGTATATTGGAAACACCCCAGGTATAAGATCAATCGGGAACTCAACATCTCTTCTAGGAGGAAGACCATAAAAATCCTCGAGGAACCCATCAGCAAATTCCATCCCTATAGAAATGTAGTTTTAGGATGGTTCTTTCTGTAGTCTCAATAGTCTGAGAAATATATACTTGTCCATAGGGAATTAATATCCATTATTGAGATTATGTTTCTAAATAATATTTTTTATCCTCCGTGCACTTGTATAGAATCGGGGGTGATTTCATTATACAGAGAGTGATTTATCACTCGTGGAAATTATTGATGGATCTATATAGGAAAATCCAATCCATGCCAAGAATTTCATGAAATTACACTAAGGAATGTATGATAAGGTTCACTGGGAATTTCAATGCAAACATTATTACATTGGAGGAGTCAGATTCATCAGATTCTATAATTACCCCATCTGTCATTTTCACTAACATCTCTAATTTGAGGCTTTTTAGTGGTGACTGGAATGTTCTACTAAAATTTCAGGTTGTAAAAAATGAGTATAAGTATAATAAAAATACGTGTTTGATATTATTAAATGAATAAACAAAATACCTAGAACCACTTTATATTTTGGATTCACTTCATTGGTTTAATAGAAAAAACTCTCCCTTTCTTTATTGGAGTGTGTTGGTTTCTTAAAATACCCCTGGATTAGGGAACTAGTTCACAAAGTACCCTAGTTCCTTGCAGTTTTAGACATGAAAAATGAAGTGAGGATCAAATGGATCATTAATGTCCTCTTTTAAAGTAGCAGGTGTTTCCTACTGGAACCACGGGCTTGATGCCCTTCCCTCCCACACATAATGAATTCCCTTTTCCCCTATAAGAAAATTTCAGGTATCATCATTCTTTACTTTAGAAAAGATTGGTGAAATAATTTTTTAGCCCCACTGGATTTGTCCATCAGACATATAGAAGTTACTTCAAATTTTGACTTATAATCCCAATGGTACACATGAGATTCACTAATCTACATTTATACTTTGCGGGCACATCAGAAAATCTCTTCATAACAGTCAAAGTCACCGATTTCTAGAGATTTCCATAGGCTACGTTTTATCCCACAAAATAAGAAGTCAACTTATTTTGTAGGGGTAGAGACCAAATAAGAGGCATATCATTCATGTCTTCTGAATTTTTCCTCATACGCCCCAACATATTTATCATCCTTTTACAAGAGTGCAATGAAATCTCTTAACATATTAATATGGAGGGTGCATGGAAAATGACTATTGATTTTTTTTTCTTGAAATCCTCCCATCCCATCACCTAAATCTCTTCCTCATTCTACATATATTTTTATCAATTCACACCAATGATAATATCCATCCTCCATTTGATAAGAATAAAGAAGAACCTTTTATTGTTCAAAACATTTAAGGAAGAAGCTGATCTTCCCACTAGAGTATATCTAGTGTTCAGTGATTGATGGATCAGATGATCCATTGAATATAGGAGGACCTTTTCCCATTAATCTATCGATTGAATCTTGTTCTTTCATGGGTGGGGGTCTAAAGGGGAATCCAATGAAAGAATAGATAACTTATAAATTACCTTTATCTTCATAAATTAAGAATTTACAATCGTTAATCTTAGTTATCCATGGTTTACATCCAAACATATATTCTTAGGGGCATTTTTTAGTAATAATGGTTCATACTAATCTTATGAATTTATCAAACCATGTCACATGGACTGTCGAAACATGAGTGAAATAAGGCTCATTTTCATGCCCCAATTATCATTCTATTCTAGAACAATGTATAGTTTTCAGGTTTTATCCTGAGATACATTTGTGATAAAGCAACCTCTAATTGTTCATATCTAGAAAAGGATGTATATTCTTGATAAAACAATTACTCTATACTCACAAATATTTAGGCACAATTTTATTATAAATAGTCTTATGCCTAAATCTATCACTAGAGTTTTCTAATCTTAATATTAAAAAACAACTAACCATATCCATTGATACTAACTATAACAACCTTTCTCTTTAATTCATATTCAATAATGATTTATTACCTAAACATGAACTTAATACAACTCAAATGATTGAGAGTTATAAAATATTTGGGGCTTAAGAACATTATATAACAACATTAAACCATAAATACACATCCTTATTGAAAAAATATTTTGCCTGACCACAAAATTCCTTTGTATTTAGCATTTCATGGGATATCTTAGGGACATATATAAGAAAAGTGTGAGCTATAAAGCCCAGTATGGGAGTAAAAAAGGCATAACATGAATAATATAAAACATGTCAGTCTATTGGAATATCAATGAAGCATAATAGAAACATGAACATAAAGTAATGATATTTCATGATTATTATAACATCGAAACATGGAAATAATGTAAAACACTATATAATTAGCATAAATAATTGAGGTAAACCACTATCCCAACACGGTGGAAAAAAGTACAATAAAGGAATCAGGTAAACCAATTTTCCAACATGATGTATGATGATACTAAACATTACCCAATTCAAGGGATCACTATCAGGGAACACCCTTCATAATAATTTCAATGTCCCGATTAAGTGTGTCGTACAGATCATATAACATAGATTCATTCAGTAATATCATTTATTACATGATCAAGGAATGTGGAGATTATACATGTAAGTCACTGTTTGATAATTTTTTGTGCATATAGGTGAATACCCTTGATATTTTAATGGGTATGGTATTCACTACATGATGATTTTTTATGGAAAATCACTGTGCAATTTTGACTGCATAAAAACCTCATATAAAAATTTATAAATTGGGTTGATGGGTGGGAAATGGGTCTCTAATCATATATACATGTGATAGACAATATGGTGCTCATGTAAAAAAATATCCCATCATTTGAAATGGAATTTAGATGCATAATATAAAATTAAATTCTTGAATAGAAATTATAAGAGAGAAATCAGTAACAGAATTTTAGTAGTGTAATGGTTGGTTTAAAGAATCATAGGATAGATTTATGGGATTGAAATAAATAATTGATCATGTTTTCATCAAATGTATTTTAAATAGGTATAGTAGAACATATCCCTAATCATGAAAATGTAAATTAAAAGTCATGACAAAAAATAGGTGCTTGAAGAAATGGGAGAGAGGGTGATCCCTTAGTTGGATGTATGATCCCAAGGGATTGGGATAGGCATCTTGGGAACATGGGATGACTTGAAAGAACTATAGGTATTATTTGGAAGAGGGTGGTCGATCTTTAAAGAGAATGTGTGAATATAAGTGGATGATTTGGGTTGGTTTATGTGGGAAAGGTGGGGGAATTCTTTTTTATTTTGGTTTTGGACTATACACCCTAAAATATTCAAAATGAAAATCCATTTCATGGTTTAATCCAATTTTTTCGGAAAAGGGGAGTGGTATAAATTATTTTTGAATGATAAGGGCTGATTATATTAAAATATTTTCCATGGCTATGTTGAGGTGAGTCATAATTTCATAGAACTGATTATAAAATCATAAAATATTTTATATTTTATTGGAGGATTCACTGAGGAAATATACAATAAACCAGTTAAACAAAAAATTACATTATTTTAAATATCAAACATAGATTTTGACGAATATTTATTATAGTATTTTATTACATCACTATTGGGACATTATGATGCCATAATCACATTATATATATATATAATATATAATTTTTATCCATAAATTTGACTATCTCATTAAATTATGAAACATTCACCATTGGATAATTTTGACTTCATGATTAAAAATATAATATTGAATTCATCTAAATAATTTTCTAAATATATAAATTTCACATTGAAAATAAAATCCAACCTTTATTGAAAATTGATGTGTTTTGAAAAACAAATTCAAATCCTAATAAAAATTACATTCCACATCATAAAAATGATACGATAACTTATATTTCATAAAAGAAATTTAATATTAATATTTAGGTACAATATTTTTTAATTAAAAAATATAAAAATTCATAAAAACATATTTGTTAATTGAATTGTAATATTAAACAAAAAATAATATTTATGATTCAAAAATTATTTAAAAATAAAAATAATAGAATGAATGTATATTCATTGTTATATAAAATAACAATGCATATAATCATAATTATATGTCCTTGTTAAATTTCCATTTGTTACAACAACATATTCACTAAGAGAAAGTTGTGAAATGGTTGGATTTTCAAGGGTTCATTCGGTGAACGTGGATTGGGTCGTGATCTCGAAGTGCTTGAAATTCTCCCCTAATTGGTTTCGATCATTCTTAAGTTGCTGGATCTCCACTTGGTCTTGGTCTATGTCAAAGCACAAAAATTCTATCTGTAATACCTCTAGATTTTCTGAGATAGATTCATTTTAATTTCATTGATGTCTGGTGGTGTACACTACACCAAAATTTGATTGCGCTATATGAAATACCATATTAGCTTGAAACATATGAAACACTGTTATTGTTATGTGTTTCACACAATTACATGTTCTTTTGATAGGATTAGTTTCAAGTAAAACTGAGAATATATTTTTTTCAATATATAAATAAACTAAATTTTTATTTTGTTATACTCTGCACCAATGGAATCTTTCACAGCATGTAACATTGATTTGTCTTGCATTACATGAAAGAGAAACCTTCCTCGATATCTTGTGTCACGAACCATCCCCGGTGCCCACATCGTGACTACCCCAAGCCCGCCTTCTATAGGCCCGGGGCTGGAGACTTACACCAAAGGCGTAATTCCCTAGAACTGGGAAGGCATTGCATTTATAAAATGTAAACACACACAACCAAAGAACACGATGAGGCAAACACAAAGTAATGTAGTATAAAAAGTGTGCTGAATGTACCAAGGGGGCTGGAAATACAAGCCCAACAGAAAGGTACATATACAAATGAAAGAAAGTACAACTGAAAAGACAAACAGCTAGAAGATGGAAGCAGCTCCTGGATCGTCCTCCAGGTTCGTACCTGAAGGGTAGGTAAAGATGTCCTCCGCAGCCCTCCATGTCTGTCCTTCTCCTCCGGGTACCGACTCATCATTTGGTCCACCTCTAGGTACCTTCCATCCCTCATACACTCTGCCTCGTCAGTGTTGTCCGTCGTTTTCATCCAACACAACAAGGTGCGGGCATAGCCCGTTCAGGGGTGAGTATAATGATAATCAGTAGAGACCCCGAGACCCCCAAGGTCTTACTAAATCCAACATGGAAAAACCACAAATAAATATCTCAATAGATAACCTATACATACGTATATGCCCATAGATATACCTATGTTATCAAGTAAACTGTCTCAATCATGAGGAAAACACAAAGGTCATTGACTCAGCTCAACCCAGGATTTTCATTCACGATGTCAAAACCATGGATACTGGAGAACTCCTCCTCTTTCAAGTATAGTAGTTCTGTCGTGACTTCGAGATTCTACTCGCTAACCTTAGACTACTAAGGAACTCCACCTGTCGAGTACCGCGGGGTGGCCACCCCAACACAATAGCACACCCCACCATGGGTCTACCTCCCCAACACAATAGTGTACCACCTAATAGCCTAGAGAGTTACTCCTCCTATCGAGTATAGCGGGTCCTCCGCCCCAACACAGTAGAGCTCATCCACCATGGGTGTTCCACCACAACACAGTAGGGCTCCCCACCGGGCTAGTCATGTCACGCCGAAATGAATCGGACAAGCAGTCATCAGGTCTCAGACAACTACAATGTCTCGGTACTCCAAATGCTCGTCTCTGGGAGGATCATCTCCACGAGCTATTGGTCGATACTTACATGTTTCATGTAATCTCATGTGGAAGTATCTCATGGGACCGCCTCGTCATATGGGCCTCAACGCGACAGACGACGCGCCAATCAGATGCCCGGTCTGTGAGTTATTAACATTTTCGTTCTAGGGGCCCGGTTGGATTTCGGGTACAATCCAACCCACCATACTCCAACTGCGCCCAATCATCAAGTAGAGTATGCTAAAAGAATTGTATCATAAAACTAAATACAACGTAGTTGATGACACATCAACCCGACGTCCGGTCCTTAAGTAATAAGTGTTTCTGCACCGAGGGCTCGGTTGGTTTTGGGGTCGAACCAACCCGTCCATATCCAAACATCACTGAAACCTTATGTGTAATATACCGAAACGACCGTCTTAGTTCAAGGAATCCTACGCAACTAATAGTACATCGATTGGAGGTTCTTAGCTCATGTTATAGGTATTTAACCGAAAATAGTCTGAAAAAGGGGGGGCCTTGGCCCGGTCCGACCCGGCCCAACCCACCCTGGATCATCCTGGCCCGGCTGGCGTGGCCCGGGTCGGACCGGGCCCAGACCCCCCATTTTCGGACTGCTTTCCGTTAAACACCTATAACATGAGCTAAAAACCTCCGATTGATGCACTATCAGTTGCGTAGGATTCCTTGAACTGAGACGGTCATTTAGGTATATTAAAAATAAGGTTTCAGTGAAGTATGGATATGGCCGGGTTGGTTCGAACCCAAAACCAACCGAGCCCTCGGAGCATAAACACTTATTACTTAAGGACCAGACGTCCGGTTGACATGTCGTCAATTGCGTTGTATTTCGTTTGATGAGACTGTTCTTTTAACATACTCCAATTGATGTTTGGATGCAGTTGGAGTATGGTCAGGTTGGATTGTACCCGAAATCCAACCGGGCCCCTAGAACGGAAATGATAATAACTCAAAGACCGGGCATCCGATTGACATGCCGTCTATTGCGTTGAGGCCCATATGACGAGGCGGTCCCATGAGATACATCCCCGTGAGATTACGTGACACTAGGAAGTATCAAAAAATAGGTCGTGGAGCGGATCCTCCCGGAGACGAGCGTATGGAGTACATAGACCTTGTAGATGGCTGAGACCAGATGACGGCTTGTCTGATTCGTTTCAGAGTGACTTGTCTTGCCTAGTGGAGAGTGCTACTCTGTTGGGGTGGTAGACCCATAGCGGAGGAGCACTACTGTGTTGGGGCGGTAGACCCGCCATACTCGAACAGGAGGATTACCTCTTTAGGCTATTTATGGGTTTGCTTCTGTGTTGGAGCGGCAGACCCGCGATACTCGATAGGAGGATTACCTTAGAAGTTTACGTTTATTGAGTAGCACCTCAGAGTCGCGATAGGAATAATGTACTAGACATAGGAGGAGTTCTCCAGCTGTCATGGTTTCAACATCGTGAATGAAAATCCTGGTGTGAGATGAGTCAATGATCTTTGTGTTTTCCTCATGATTGAGATGGGTTACTTGATAACTTCAGTATATGTATGGGCATATACATAACTAAAGGTTATCTGTTGAGATCATTCTTTGGGGTTTTTCTATGTTGGATTTAGTAAGAACTTGGGGGTCTCGGGGTCCCTACTAAATATCATTATACTCACCCCTGCATGGGCTATGACCGTACCTCGTTGTGTTGGATGCAGACGACGGACAATGCTGATCGAGGAAAAGTGAATGAGGGATGGACGGTGCTCGGAGGTGGACCTCATGGCGAGTCGGTACCCGGAGGAGACGGACGGGCGTGGAGCACTGAGGAGGACATATGTACCTACCCTTCAGGTAGGAACCCGGAGGACGATCCAAGAGCTACTTCCATCTTCTAGTTGTTTGTCTTTTCAGTTATACTTCCTTTCAGTTGTAGATCTACCGTTCTGTTGGGATTGTATTTCCAGCCCCCTTTGTACTTTTAGCACACTTGTTATACGTCTTTACATAGTGTTTGCTTCCTCATGTTCTCTGGTTGTGTGTGTTTACGTTTTATAAAGGCAATGTATTCCCTGTTCAAGGGAATTACGCCTTTGGTGCTAGTCGCCATCCCATGGCCTATGGAAGGCGGGCATGGGGTAGTCACGATGCATGCCCCGAGGGACGTGTTGTGACAGCTTGTGTTGTACGCAATACCATATTTCACTAAACAACGATATATTATAATAATATTATTATGAACTAGCTGTTATGAATAGTATTATCCATATTTTAAATTTTATAACTTTATCATTAATTGTAAACATTGTCTAGAACATGGTATGAGAACAAAATTAGTTATTCGTATAAGAGAAGTATTTTTCAAAAAATTAATTTTTCTGCCTTTTGATGGCACACCCATTTTAAATATAGTTTTTGAAACATTTTTAAATTCAATTTGACAAAAAAAAACTTATTCTTTGTAATCAGGATATAAAATTTTACTTTGTAAATTTTTTTACATTTTTCTGGAAAAATTCATATTTTGATTATTAGTAAAAATAAGCTTAATTTTAATTAAAAACAACTTTTTTCATCAAGATAATTTATATGGTAAAATTATAATATTGAATGGATTTAAAGTATAAATAGAATATATTTTATCCATTTTATTAAATTTATATCATTATCATTAATTTGACAATGAATTCATAGGTAAAAACATTTCAATCTTTTGTAATGTTTAAAAAAAACCCAATTTTTCGACAATAGGATAAATTTTAAATTTATTACTGCAACTTTTGTATTTTAAATTTTGAGGAATAGATTCTGAATTTGGATTCATCAGGTCCAAATTTTTTAAATTGGTAACTTTTATTTTTAGACATTATGAATAGTAACTACGGTAAATTTTATTTATCACAGTCAAAGGTAAATCCAAAAATTAAGGGTAAAAAAATATTATAAAATCACTCTAACACTAGTAATAATATAATTTGATGATTATATTTATCCCTAAAACATAATATGTTCAAAAGGATATCTATTGGAAACCACATGGATGAGATTAAGACATTTAATTTATTTTATTTAAAGAAAAGTGAAATTTCAATCACTAAAACTTTAATAAGTAATTTTTTTTAATATAATGATATATAGAATATAAATTCAATTATAAATAATAATTTGAAATTTTTTCTATTTGTCATTGTAATTTATTTTTAATTTTTAATAAATATAAAATTACATTAATAGCTTATAAATTAATGAGGTCGAAATTATTTATTTAGTGAAAAATCAATAATATAGTTTTTATTAAAATAATAATACCCATCTGAAGGAAACAACACTAGTACAAACCTTATTATTCGAATATATATAAACCATAATCATCCAACTATCAACCTATATACCATTTGGAGCATCATAAAATAAATAATGACATTAATATTATTTTATTTTAAATGATGTCAATGTTGTCACCTTCATAATATAATAAATATAACAATTTAAATGTTTCAGTTTTTAGAAGATAAATTCGACTAAAATTATTCTTAGAAAATATATTAGATTTATCTTCATCAGAGTAATTTATTTTTAATTTTTATGAAAATAATTATTATATTAAATAGTTATACAATAATGTTGTAGTAATTATTATTTTAAGAGAAATATCAATTAAATGGTTTTAAGAATATTAAAATAAATATTATATGAACTAATTATTATTCCCCATGAATTTTATAGATTAATATGAAATGTTATAATTCTATTAAATATTTTTTATAGAATATATATTTGGTTTGTATTTTATTTAAATTCAAATAAATTAATAGTTTTAAAAATGATTCTTTTGATATTTTATAAAAATAACATATTATTAAATTTTTTAAAAATCCCAAAATTATTTAAAAATTAAAAATTCAGAATTATACAGTCAAAAATTTCATAAAATATCCAATTTTGGAAAATTCTCAAAACATATGTAAGTATTTATAACCATTTAATATTTATAATATTATTACCAAAAATAAAATTAAATAGAATAAATCCAAATTATACTATTTAAAATAAATTCAAAACATGTTTAAATTTTAATTTATAATGATATTAAAACCCTATCTCAACTCATATTATATGTAGAGTCATTTTGAGGTTTTTATGTGGGGTTTTATTTTTATTATAAATAATATTTTTTAGGTTTCCAAGTGCCCCTCTCCTCTCCTATAAAATGAAACCAACTCCTTGTTCTCTTCACTCCATTTTGGGCCTTTGAACTCGTCTAAAACCTATCCATTTACCTTCTACACTTTATCATAAACATTCTAGTGGTTATGGTCTCCTTCAAAGACCCACTTTAGTGCCCTAAAAAGATGTTTAGATGAGGCGCATTGAAGAAGAAGTAATAACCTTTACCAATTCTTTCAAACTTATTTCTTCTTCTACTTCCGCTATCTGAGTTGTTTCATTTTTATTTAATAACTACAGTTTCACTTGTATAAAGATTTTTTATTATTAATAATAAAAAACTATATTCTATCTTCTATCCATCCTAAGAAAAATGAAATCACTACGTGTGCATACGTATGACCTACCATCCCCATGCCGTGGTGTAATCTGTTTTTCATCACCAATATACTTGGATGGGAATAATGATGAATGAAATAACTATATATGATTATTTTAAAATAATATATATTCTTATATATAATACACCATACACTTAAATTCAATTCCACAATCATGGGAATGATATCGTCGCTCGTGCATACATATGTCCTACCATATCCACGATGTGATGTGATTCGTTCTATATGATCTTCATTAAATAATGAATATATAAAAAAATTTAATGTCTCAATATGATATATATAATACTAATACCATCCTTTAAATTATATAACTATAACCTAAAAAGAGTAATTATAATTTATTCGACAAAACAAGCATAAGAACATAATGCTGTTAACACTCGAATAATAAGTAACAATGAAATGTTACTAATAACAAGATAATAATGACACCATATATGCTATCATAAAAATTAATATTATTATTGAATATGTCAACTAAAAAATTTATATCATTATACAAGAGGTTTGGATACGTATAAAGCATATCAGACTTAAGGTAAGGGAAAATATTTCAATCTCCTTTTTATCTGAGATTGTTTATATATATGTATTTACTAGGGAAAATTTATCCTCTATGTCCATGATTCATAAATATTTAATATTATTTCTATCATCCTATAATTATTTAAATCCAATTTTACCCATTTTAGAATTTTTATTAAATGATATTTATAAAATCTTTTTCCATTTTTAATACGAGATACTTTTTGACTTTTCAGACAAATTAATGAGAGGAATGTTTTTTTATCTTATATGGCATGACTAGATTTTTATGGTTCTATAAAAAATTATTTCCCTGAATATTATTTTACATTTTTTAATTATTATTTTAAAAAAATTAATTTCCTTTAAAATTTCACGCCATTTTGAAAAAAGGAAATGATTTTGAAGAAGAAATTATATTTTCCTCAATAATTCATATCAAGTGTTCTACGAAAACGATTTTGCATCTAAGATAACATTCTTTTATATGATTTTTTTTAAAGTATAATGCCCCTATAATTTACATGGCTTGATTTTTTTATGATTAATTTAAATCCATTTGTTTTATATTATTTACGTAACGATGGGATGATTTTTATGAAACCCATTTTATTCGTTAGGTTATGATGATTGACTTATGCTTACTTTATGTCACACGTACAAATGATTTCATTTTGAGTTGGGTGTGACTTAAATATTCCTTCAATGAATTGAGTAAAGATTTATATCTCATGAGATACGGATGGATGGAACAACATGTAAATATGGTTCAATAATATAGGGTTGGAACGACAAGTAAACCTGGTTCAGTAATGGACTTCATCCGCTATGATGGTCATGAAAGCAATACCTTGGCTACTATGAAAATCATATTTTGTGTTTAATGGTCTTCAACAGTTCCATGTTTTATTACCATGATATTTTTTCATGATTAATGTTCTTTTATGATCAATGCCTCACATACAACCACAATTTATTTCACAACTCATGATTTCAATGTTTAATCATTAGGTTCATGTTTTTATGTTTAAATATTTATGGGTTGTTTTATTTTTTCATTGTTTACCATTACTAAGAAATTGAACTCAACATTTTTGTGTTTTATTTTCCCCAGGATATAATGAAAGGTTTTATATAAGGCCCTATCCTTAAACATTACTTAATCTTGAGATATTTCAAGAATACACCTTGAGGATCTTTTCAGGTTTATATTTTTAGAGAACTAGATCATAAAACATGCATTACATACCACATTTAAAAAAAGTGGTTACATAAAATATAATACTAACTTTTCCCATCAGCGGAAACATATTTAAAATAAAACATGTATTTTTTCTTGGCACTTCATTGACACTATCATCACATCATGTACCTTTCCCTTGACCTGTGAAAAACATTTCAAAAACGTGGGATAAGCATAAAAGGCTTAGTAAGGGATATAAAAGTATGAAATGAAAACATTAGTCCATGTATAAAATCATACATTACTCAAAAAACACAAGAACTTTAACATACCTCATCAAATCATGAATAAATCATAGAATTCATAATACATAAAGGTAACTTGAGGCATTCATAACATTCTTACATAGGGAGTAACCCTCTTGGTTATGTTTGGAATACCCATCACAGTATATTCCCTAAATCTTTTCGGAGAAACCTTAACGTTTAACTCCTTCGCGTTACCCAATCCATTGGAGAGATATATCGGACTCACCTGCCCTTAGTTTATCACAGAACCACCTGTCTTCATAACAATGCCCAAGAACCACAACATAATCGTACCACATAATACATGCATAAAGGAAACATAACATTTCCACATTTCAATCACAAGATATCAATACAACACATTTATATAAAAAACATTATGAAAACCATTTCCAATACCAAAATAAAAGAAAAGTAAAAAGTGGGATTTATTTTTCATTCAAAAAATGTTATGGATTGTAGAGAAGCCAAAACTCAAATAATGGTCATGGTGGCGGAGAATTCGTTGTCACCGCATACGTACGACAAAAAAACATTCCTTTTGACATTTAGAAAATGCTTCATATAAAAAAATATTCCTTTTGAATAGGCATAAAAGTCAAAGGGGTTTATACACCATATAAAATTATGTTGTGTATAAAACAAAATATTCCTCAATGAATATAGATTGAGACGATGTCCCTTACCTCATATCCAACTTGACATGATCGTTATTTAATCTCCTGAATAATAAACTTCAGTTAATTTCTACTTGAATAAGAACCTTATTCAAGTTTATTATTCCTTTTATGTCATTTATTACCCATGTCATGAACACTATGTTATTATATATTTTTAAAACGGTTGTTTTAATGATCATTGGTATTTGAGTCAAAAATGAACTTCTTATATTTACAAGTTGTTCACATAGTCAAATATCCATTATCTCAAGAATGATATTAATGATTTAGATTCCATATATATCATATATATCCAGTATATACATGAAGTTATAATATTACATAATCATTTAGAGGTAAGAAATGAAATGCACCGTTCATGGAGACGGTAAGTTGTACGTACGCATGAACGCTACTTTCATTTTTATGTCATATTAATTAAATTAAAAATAAATGATAGATGTGTATATTTTAATTCCAGAATTATATTCTTCATTTAGATGTAATATAAATCATATATATCAATTATATATATGTACTTATAAAAGTACATTACATTTGGGGATAAGATATGAAATGCACCTTTCCTGGAGAAGGTAGGACGTACGCACACATGAACGCTACATTCATTTCAATCTCTTACTTTAATGGAATTAAAACATAATGATAAATAATAGTATTATAATTAAAGTATTGTATCATATATAATATCATTAAATCTATCATTTATATGTACCACATATGGTATTAACGAATCAAATCACATTGAGGGGGCGGTAGTCCGCACTTCCGAAAATAATGATATCATGTATACCCATAATGGAAGCCATAATGGTATGCCATAAATGAAAAATAAATAAGATTAAAGAAAAAATAATCATATTATATATCATATATAAATATAGTGACATCTTAATGGCCACCTTTGAAGGTGTTAGAATAATATTCAACAATCATCGTTTCGTGAGGCAGAAATCCGCCAACCACAGAAACAATATGTTCTTTAACCATTAAATGTAGGTGTGTGTAAGTGTATCTAAAATTATTCTTATAAAAACATCATAGTATATTGAAGATACTGGAGTTGTTACAAAATAAATGAATAAAAAGAGTAAAGGGGGTTGGATTACCAAAATAAAACATAAGAACACAAGAGAAGACAATACCTTTAAATCGGGCAACTCTTTTTGATTTGAGATCAAAGGCTTCCATGGGAAGACTTCATCCCAAATTGAGGCTTCTAGGATTAAGAGGGGGATTTTTAGAGACAAAATGAGCTGGGTTTGGCCGAGCCAAAGGCTTTAGAGGTTTGGGTGAGGAGGTAGTGGTGGGGGCCTTTTACAGGAGGAGAGGAGGGGCACTCTTGGAATGTTACAAAATGTTACTTTATTTTCACATGCGTTTCGGATTTGAAAGGTAGAACATTAATGTATTTCGAGGATAAGGTGATAAGGGTTCTAAATATACTCATCCAATAGGTCTTTGACAAGTTTAGGACTTAGATTTTACATTATCTGTTTATTTTATTTAAATCACTAAATAATGAGTTAATCACTACATCATTATATGCCATAAATAATTTAATTTATTTAATGTCTGAAAATAATGAAAAATTTACTATGATGTAGGAAATCGTTTTATATTTCCAATGAATATTTATAGTCGAAATTATCATTTATGTAGACCAAATTAAGAATGTTTTACTCAGGTGATACATTCTTTTTTATATTTAACTTTCTTTAACAATAAAAAGATAAAAAGTCACTTTCACACAAAAATTATTCCATGGGGTCCCCAAGTTTGGCACGAGGAATCTCATGGTCGGTCATGAGACAAACAGAAGAATTATGACACATGTTGGGGTCATTTTTTATTATTATGATATTATTTTATTATCCTTAACTACCCGATTACTCATTAATCAAGATAATTAAAGATAATTATCGTCGTTACAATTCATAATGTCCAAAAACAAAACAGACTTGATTAAATAATTTGGACCTTCTGATTCCAAATATGTAATCCATTTTACCAAATTCCAAACACAAAAATTGCAATAATTTATTAAAAATAATTCCCATTGTCAAAACAAAAAGCGGGTTTTTTTGAAACAATATCTCTGAAAAGTTTGGCATTATTTTATGCCCAATTCCAAAATGAAATTAATCCTAATGATAAACATTGGATTAAATGGTATAAATATATTCATATTACACTTTAAGACCAATTTAAAAGATAATCTAACCATAAAATTAAATTAGATTAAAATGTAGTTTTGTTGTAAAATGTAGTATTTTTCAATATTCATTAAAAAATGAACATTGTCAGAAAAATACCAAAAATTTATCCAATGTAAATTCCAATGTCCCAATCATAAATAATATGTTTATTTTTGACAAATTAGGATTATAAAATTTTCAAAAAATATGGATTTAAAAATGGTTTTCTGTCAAAAGGAAGTAAAACAATCTTTTAAAAATATTAGTGTATTCTATGCTTAAGATTGGATTTATTCTCATTTTAAGCATCTAAAACACTATCTAATTCATAAATAGTCATAGATAAAAATATCTATTATTCAATACTTACTTAGAATGTTACATCCTTCCCCCCTTTAGAAAATTGTGTCCCCGTAATTTATATACTTATCGAATAAGTGGGGTATTTATCCCTCATTTCATTTTTAGATTCCCATTTTGCCTCTTCAATCATGTGGTTTTTCAACAAAACCTTTACCTAATGAATCACCTTATTCCGTAACACCTGCTCCCTCTGGTCAAGAATCTGAACCGGTTGTTCCTCATAAGATATATTCTCTTCCATCTGAACTACCTATGGACTGAAAACATGAGATGTATCTGGCATATACTTTCTCAACATCGAAACATGAAAAACATTGTGTACCTAAGATAAACTCGGAGGTAAATCCGCTCGGTATGCAACTCATCCAACTCTCTACAGAATTTTATATGGTCCAATGAACCTTGGACTTAGCTTTCCTTTCTTAATAAATCGCATCACACTTTTCCATGGTGAAACTTTGAGAAAAACATGATCACCTACCTCAAAAGAGAGATCCTTCCTCCTGTTGTCCGCAAAACTCTTCTTCCTTCTCTGAATTGTTCTCATGTAATTCTGTATCAACTGAACGTTTTCTGCCAAATCTTCTACCAATTCTGGTCCCATCAACTTCCATTCACCCACTTCATCCCAAAAAGATGGAGTTCGACAACGCTTCCCATATAACGCCTTAAATGGTGCCATCTGTATACTAGAATGAAAACTGTTATTATATGAAAACTCATCCAAAGAATGATTTTGGCCCCAAATTCCCTGATAATCCAAAGAACAAGCACGTAGCATATCTTCCAAAGGATTAATTTTTCATTCTGATTTCCCATCTGATTGAGGATGAAAGGCTATACTAAAATGTAATTCAGTGCCCAATGACTTCTGAAGTCCTTTATAAAATTTAGAAGTGAACCTGGGATCACGGTCAGATACAATGGAGAGAGGAACTCCATGTAACCTGACTATATCTTTATGATACAAATGGGAACGTTGATCTAGGAAAAAAGTATCTCGTATAGCAAGGAAATTAGCAGATTTAGTTAAGAGATCAACAATAACTCAGATTGAATTATTACCTCGAGGTGTCTTCAGCAATCCCACAATGAATTCCATGTATATATTCTCCCATTTCCACTCTGGCACTGGTAAAGGCTGAAGCATCCCTTTCAGTAACTGCCACCCTACTTTAACCTGTTGACATGTCACACACTTCACAGTAAAATCTGCAATATCCCTTTTCATTCCATCCAACCAGTAATACTCCCCCAGATCTCTGTACATCTTAGTACTGCCGGGATAAACTGAAAAAGGAGAACTATGAGCTTCAAATAACAACTATCTCTTCCACTTTGAATCACAAGGCACACACAATATCTTCCCAAATCTCAAAACACAATCATTATCAATGATGAATTCAGGAAACATACCTTTCAGAATCGGCTCTACCTTTTTCTGCAACTCACTGTCTTCCTTTTGTGCTTGCTTGATTCTGTCTGATAGAGAAGATTTCACTGATACTTGAAACAAAACAGAAGGACATCCTTCACCAACAACATCTATGCCAAATTTCATCAAATCCTTAACCAAAGGATCATGTTCCAAACACAAAATTATTAATGAAGCATTAGTTTTTCGACTCAAAGCATCAGCCACTTTATTTTCTTTTCCCGGATGGTAATGAATTGTACAATCATAATCCTTGATTAATTCTATCCATCTCCTCTGTCTCATGTTCAATTATTTCTGAGTGAATATAGACATTAAACTTTTGTGATTGGTATATATTTAACACTATACTCCATACAAATGATTTCTCTAAATTTTTAAAGAAAAAACAACAGCAGCTAATTCCAAATCATGTGTAGGATAATTTACCTCATGAGTTTTCTACTGATGTGAAGCATAAGCAATTACCAGATCATTCTGCATTAAGGCGCAACAAAGTCCTTTCAATGAAGAATCATTGTAGATAACAAACTCCCCATTCCTGGAAGGTACTTCCAAAACTAGAGCATTCACCAATCTTCTTTTCATTTCATGAAAACAATCATCATATTCTTTTGTCTAGATAAACATAACACCCTTCCGAGTTAGCTTAGTCATTGGACTAGATAACCGTGAAAAATTTATAACAAACCTTCGGTAATAGCCTGCCAAACCAAGGAAGCTATGAATCTCAGTTACATTTGTGGGTCTTGGCCATTATTCCACAACCTTTGTTTTTTCATGATAAAAAATTATCCCATCTTTAGAAACAATATGACCAATGAAAAACATTTGTTGCAACCAAAACTCACACTTGCTGAATTTCCAATACAATTTATTTTCTTTCATGGTTTTCAAAATAGCCCTTATATGTCTTTCATGCTCCTCTTTACTTTTAGAAAACACAAAAATATCATCAATGAAAACAACCACAAACTTATCCAAGAACTCATGGAAAATTCTACTGATTAATTCCATGAATACAGAAGGAGAATTGGTTAGCCCAAAAGGAATTAATACAAATTCATAATGGTCATATCTTGTACGGAACACGGTCTTCAGAATATCTGCTTCCATTACCTTCAACTGATGGTACCCTGATATCAGGACAATCATTGAAATATACTAAGCTCCCTGGAGCTGATAAAAAAACTCAACGATATGAGGCAAAGGATATTTGTTCTTAATAGTGATGTTATTCAAGGCTCTATAATCAATGAAAAGCCTCAATGAACCATCTTTATTTTTAATAAATAAAATAGGACCACCCCTTGGTGATGTGCTAGGTCGAATGAAACCTTTCTCTAATAAATCATGCAATTACTCCTTTAACTCTAAAAGTTCAACTTGATACATTCAATAAGGGGGTTTTGAAATTGTCTTAGCATCAGGAACTAAGTCAAAAGTAAATTCAACTACCCGATATGGTATTAATCCAGACAACTCATCAGGAAAAAAATTAGGATACTCATTTACCACTGGAATATCATTAATCTGAACAGTTCCCTTGTTTTCAATGATATGTGCAAGGTAACATTCATTTCCATCTTTTAAAAGTTTCTTGGCCTCTTGATATGTTATAAACTATAAGGGTTCATTCTTGTACACAAACTGAAAGCCTTTCAGAAAATCATCTTCTTTATCTCTACAGTCAATCATAGCATGGTAAATAGAGAGCCAATCCATACCCAGGATAACATCAAACTCTACTAGAGGTAAAAAAATGAGGTTTGCAAGTAGGTTCTTTCCACGGATAAGGATAGGAAGATTATTATAAATTATTTTTACCTCAACATTTCCCCCATGTGTTTTTACCACAAGTTCATGAGTCATTTCTTGAGATGGTATTCCCATTTTACTAGAAAAGGTTTCAGAGATGAAAGAATGTGTAGACCCCGAATCAAACAACACACTGGCATAATCTGAAAAAAAACAAACAAAGTACCTGATACAACTTCATTTGATGGCCCGACATCTGCTGAAGTAGTTGCAAAGGAATACACCACCCCTTTCTTCTTGTAGTCTAACTGCTTCCCATCACTCAAGCTCTTTGTCCGGGACTCATTTTCTTAGTGACCCATCTCATTTCACCTAAAACATTTCACTAACTGTAAATCGAATTTGGACTTACCACCACCATGATCTTTTTCAGTGAAATCACGAGACTTATGTCCCATCTTACCACATCGGTAGCACTTTCATAATTCATAAGACATTCCCCATCATGCCTTTTACCACATTTATCATAAACTAGAAACTTAGTTTTCTTACCGTCATACCTTTTAGAAGAATTCTTTATTTTCTCCTGCCACCTCGGTCTCTTATTCTGTTGGTTGTTATAGAACACTTGAACATCGGCAAACTCCATTTCCACCTTCTCAACAAATCGAACAAGCGTTTCATAACTTTTGAACTCATGAGAATCTAATTCCCTTTGATATTTTGTCTTTAATCCTGAGTAAAAATGATTGATTTTACTATAAAGGTCTCAGATAAAATTTGGAGAATAACTTTCCAATCGAGTGAACCTTTCTTCATAGGCAGCCACCGAGTCTTCCTCTTGCTTCAATTCTAGGAATTAGTTTTCCATCCTAAGTCGAACAGCCTTAGTAAAATACTTCTCAAGAATCAGAACTTTGAATTCATCCCAATCGAGATCATCAATCTCATCAGCATCCCTAATATTTTTAACCATTGACCACCACTGATCTGCTTCACACTCCAAATGGAAAATAGCAAGACTAACCTTTTGATTTTCTGAACACCCCATGACATCGAAAATCTTCTCCACTGCTTTAATCAACCCTTAAGCTAGCACATGGTCAGATGATCCTCTGAATGATGGGGGATGTTTCCACATGAAATTTTCCACCACTAACATGTTCCTCTACGGTTGATCTGGTCGATCTTGTTCATGAATACCACCACCATTTATCTCTTGAGTCAATTGCACCATTACTGCAAAAAACTATTCAGTTCCAATTCCTACCATCTTAGGATGCTGATTCGGAAGGTTGTTTCCTTCAGTATGCCTTCCTAGCACTGCTTCCCTATTTGCTCTACGGAAAACCATTCTGCACAAACATGTATTATATGAAGAAACATGGTAATCTTCAAATTCTATATCATTTCAATTTGACCAAAAAAATATTTTTGGATAATCATTTAATGATAATTGTAACTCCTAAAGTTATCTAAACCGACCTATGATACTAACTATAATGCCCCAGCCTTAAACATTACTTAATCATTAGATATTTCAAGAATACACCTTAAGGATATTTTAAGGTTTAGAGTTTTATAGAATTTGATCATAAAACATGCATTACATACCACATTAAAAAAAGTGGTTATATAAAATATAGTAATCATTTTTTCCCATTCAGCGGAAACATATTTAAAATAAAACATGGATTCTTTCTTGACACTTCATTGAAACTATCATCACATCATGTACCATTCCCTTGACCTATGAAACACATTTCAAAAACATGGGATGATCATAAAAAGCTCAGTAAGGGATATAAAAGTGTGAAATGAAAACATTTGTCCATGTATGAAATCACAATTTACTCATAAAACATAAGAACATTAACATACCTCATTAAATCATGAATAAATCATAGAATTAATAAGAAATAAAGGTAACTTGAGGCATTCATAACATTCTTACATAGGGAGTAACCCTCTTAGTTACGTTTGGAATACCCATCATAGTATATTCCCTAAATATCTTCGGAAAAACCTTAACGTTTAACTCCTTCGCGTTACCCAATGCATTGGAGAGCTATATCAGGCTCACCCGCCCTTAGTTTATCATGGAACTACCTGTCTTCATAACAATGCCCAAGAACCATAACATAATCGTACCACATAATACATGCATAATGTAAACATAACATTTCCACATTTCAATCCCAAGATATCAATACAACAAGTTGATATAAAAAACATTATGAAAACCATTTTCAATACCAAAATAAAATAAAAGTAAATAATGGAATTTATTTTTCATTCAAAAAACATTATGTCTTGTAGCGGAAGCAGAAACTCAAATAATGGTCACAGCGGCAGAGAAGTAGTTGTTGCCTCATACGTTGGACAAAAAAACATTCCTTTTGTAATTTAGTATAAACTTAGTTTACTAAAGATTCCTTTTTAATAGGAATAAAATACATAGGGTTTTATACACCGTATAAAATAATGTTGTGTATAAAACAAAATATGCCTCAATGAATGGTGATTGAGATGAAGTCCCTTACCTCTTAGCCGACTTGACTTGATCGTTCTTTAATCTCCTGAATAATAAACTTGAGTTAATTTCTACATTCTTAAGAACTTTTTTCAAGTTCATTATTACTTTATATCATTTATTACCATGTCATGAACACTATGTTATTATTTATGTTTATAACATTCGTTTTAACAATCATTGGTATTTGAGACAAAAATGAACTTCTTATATTTACAAGTTGTTCACATAGTCAAATATCCATTATATTAAGAATAATATTCATGATGTAGATGCCATATATATCATATATATACAGTATATACATGCATTTATAATATTACATAATCATTTATAGGTAAGAAATGAAATGCACCGTTCATGGAGACGGTAAGCCGTACGTACGCATGAACGCTACTTTCATTTCTATGTCATATTAATGGAATTATAACTAAATGAGAGATATGTATATTTTAATTCCAGAATTATATTTATCATTTAGATGTAAAATAAAACATATATATCTGTTATATATATGTACTTATAATAGTACAATACATTTGGGGATAAGAAATGAAATGCACCATTCATGGAGACGGTAAGCCGTACGTACGAATAAACGCTACATTCATTTCTATGTCATAATTTAATGGAATAAAAACATAATGATCCATCATAGTATTATAATTATAGTATGGTATCATATATAATATCATTAAATCTATCCTTTATAAGTACCACATATGGTATTAACGAATCAAATCACATTGAGGGGGCGGTAGTCCGCACTTCCTAAAATGAAGATATCCTATAAACCCAAAATTGAAGCCATAAAGGTATTCCATAAATGAAAAATACAGAAGCTTAAAAAACCATAAACATATTATATATCATATATAAATATAGTGACATCTTAATAGCCACATTTGAAGGTGTTAGAAGAATATTGAACAATCATCGTTTCGTGAGGCAGAAATTCTCCATCCACAGAAACAGTATGTTCTTTAACCATTAGATGTAGGTGTGTGAATGTGTAGTTCAAATGATTCTTATAAAAACATCCTAGTATATTGAATATAATGTATTTGTTACAAAAGGAATTAATAAAAAGAGTTTATGGGGTTGGAGAAGCAAAATAAAACATAAGAACACAAGATAAGACACTACCTTTAAATCGGGTAACTCTTTTTGATTTGAGCTCAAAGGCTTCCTTGGGAAGACTTCTGCCCAATGTGAGGCTTCTAAGAGTAAGATTGGGATGTGGAGACACAAAATGAGCAGGGTTTGGCCGAGCAAAAGGCTTGACAGGTGTGGGTAAGGAGGTAGAGGTGGGGGCCACTTATAAGAGGAGAGGAGGGGCACTCTAGGAAAGTTACAAAATGTTACTTTATTTTCAAATGAGTTTCAGATTTTAAAGGTACCAAATTGATGTACATCGAGGATAAGGTGATAAGGGTTCTAAATATACTCATCCAATAGGTCTTTGAAAAGTTTAGGTCTTAGAGTTTACATTATCTTTTTATTTTATTTAAATCATTAAATAATGAGGTAATTGATGCATCATCATGATGTCATAAATAATTTAAGTTATTTAATGTCTAAAAATTATGATAAAAATGATATGATGTAGGAAATATTTTTAGATTTCCAATGAATATTTTTAGTCCAAAATATCATTTATTTTGACAAAATTAATAATGTTTTACTCAGGTGATACATTCTTTGCTATATTTAGCTTTCTTTAACAATAAAAAGATAAAAAGTCACTTTCACACAAAATTGATTCCATGGGGTCCCCATGTTTGGAACAAGGCATCCCATGGTCGGCCATGAGATAGAAAATAGCATTAGGACACTTTTTGGTGTCATTTTTTATTATTATGATATTATTTTATTATCCTTAACTACCTGATTACTCATTAATCATGATAATTAAATATAATTACTGTCGTTACTATTCATAATGTCCAAAAACAAAAGAGTATTTATTAAATAATTTTTACATACTGATTACAGTTATGTAATAAATTTTACCAAATTACAAACACAGAAATTTCAATAATTTATTAAAAATAATTCATGTTGTCAAAACAAATAGCGGGTTTTGTTTTTGAAACAATATCTATGAAAAGTTTGGCCTTAGTTTATGCCCAATTCCAAAGTGAAATGAATCCTAATGACCACCATTGGATTAAATGGTAAAAATATATTCATATTACACTTTAAGACCAATTAATAAAATAATCTAATCGTATAATTAAATTAGATGAAAAAGTAGTTTTGATGTAAAAATGCAGTATTTTTCACTATTCATTAAAAAATGAACATTGTCATAAAAATACCAAAAATTTATCCAATGTAAATTTCAATGTCCCAATAATAAATAATATGTTTATTTTGACAAATATAGATTATAAAATTGTCAAAATTTTGATTTAAAAATGGTTTTCCATCAAAAGGCGGTAAAACAATCTTTTAAAAATATTAGTGTATTCCATGATTAAGATTGGATTTGTTCTCATTTTATGACTCTAAAAAACTATATAATTGATATATAGAAAAATATAAAAATATCTATTATTAATTACATACTTGGGATGTAACATTTTAGGTAGGCAAAAAAGTGTAAGACTTTTTTGGGAGATGTTGATGATGTATCACCATGTTAGATGTTGGTGTTCCATGTTTCCAAAGACACTACACTGACACAATATTTGGTCATTTTTTTGTGTCATGTATTAAGTATTCCAAAAATGTAACGTAATTTACATATACGTCAATCTTTGGTCTCTATACAATCACCCTCAGAAGATTCGATAAATGAGCTTCACAGGGTATGTTCATGCTAGTTAAGGCCATAGCTTCCTTTTTCTATGCCAAATTAATTTGTTAGAACCCTATATTTATACCAGTCTTGTGATCACTATTCAATGACTATATTATCCACAATAAAGATTCATATCTTACATTTAAATCCAATTGTAAATATTAAAAAAGTAGTACATGTGTTTTTTATTTCTATAAGGCATTTAATTAAAATAAAGAGAATTATATTCATAAATGTTCAGGTCATTACATTAATAGTTTTGATGTGCCACTACTGTGGTATATAGGTTACCAAAATCCATTTAAGGATTAAAGAATGATTCTTATAACTGAAAAATCTAGCTTTACAATATAATAAAATTCAATAGTTTCCTTAAAATCAGTGGCCATTTTAGTATATAAATGTCATTCTGTGGGCGTCTTACGGCATTTTTTTTCTATATGTTGATGATATACAAGTTATAAATATCAAATACCAACATTACATTTGGAAAAATCATGATTATAAAAACGATTATCAATAAATTATTTTTTAATTTAGTTCAATATAGCATGTATAATGTTTAATAGAAATTAAAATTGATAACTACTAGGATTGATTCAAAACTCCTATATTAGTTATATGATAAATATGTTTATCATAGGTAACATGAAGATGGAAAATGCATTGATGTTTTGTAGTGTGACTCTTATGATTTTTCTATTTCATTCTATATAGTTATATAAAACAGGAAGAGATAACCTCCCTTTTGTATTTTATAAAGGATCTATTTTATATGTAATGTTATGTACTTTTCATGAGGTTTCATATAAACTTTGAATTTCTAGTAAATACAAAACACATTATACATGGTTTAATTATATTATTGGGAAGATAGTCCTTAAGTATTGTAAAAGAATATAGGATGTTTCATTGTATATGTAGTTGGGAGGACCTCATTATAAATGGTCCTATAGAAAAAATCATATAAACTATACATGATAACTTGATATCTATATAAGGTTTTGTATTTTTAATTAATAGTGTAGCTATTTATTGGATTTATAACAACATGTATCTTTAATAAATATTGAATCATGATATTATAAATAAAGGTACCAATTATAAAAATACAATAAGATCATGAAGACCAGTGTATTTGTGGAATTATGAACATAGAAAAACAAAAGGGAACCATAATAAAATGAAATTGTTGAAACCTTTTGTAAAATGCTCCTAAAAATACAACATTCTTCTAAAACAAAATGGCATAACATGAGGCTGTAAATTAGAAATGTGTGGTCTATAATTCCATGAAATGAAATAAACAAATAATATCATATGGTAAAAATATACAAGTGATCGAAGAGGAATATGATGTTTACTTAAGGGGGTGAGAATCGTAATCTTGAAATTTTTTTCATTAATTAAGATAATAGAATGAATTAAACATAGAATTGTGGCATGAACATAAAACATGAAATCATAAAAATATGTCATGGGAAACAATGAATAAAACCTAAAATTATATAATTTTGATAACCTCCAATGTATAATAAATGGAATCTAATAAGATAAAAAATCACCTAATGAATTGAAGAACTATATAATTATGATCCCATTTATCACTTTTATATTATGTACATTCCTTTGTGATCTATATAGATCATATAAAATAAGGATTTATCTAATCACTTATAATCCCATTTTTAAAAATAGTGAGATACATACAAGGAAATACCTAATCATGGAATGATAGGTACATGTAGAAGAATACCATTGACAAGAAATGGGGATGGTTTTTAAAGCATATCAATGGTACATAATAATTCATAGAATAATTAATGAGATTAAAAAATGGTCTATAAGCACTTATAAATAATATGGATAAAAATAGAGGTATGATAAAACATAACCCAATATAAACTATTTGTAATTAATAGGGATAATTCAAATAAGGTTCTTGAAGAAATAGGTGATGGAGAGGATACCATACATTTATAGGACATTTATAAAAGTAGGGGAGAGGATTATTAAGATCGATGGAGTACATTGAGAGGACTCACGATAGGGGAAGGTAGACTAATGTCATGATCTAGGGGTTTAGAGTGAATAGGAATGTGTGTTCTAGTGGATTTATATATAAAAATAGTAGATAATCCTCTGTTAATTCCTAAACCTAGGTTCTATACTCTATTTGATAATTTAATGAAAAACAGAAACCATACAATGATTTTTTCCCAATTGTATCTACCAAATAGAAGATTTTTTTCTAGATTTTATAATATTTTAAATTGAAAACATTAAATAATATCTTTGATGACATGTATGTGAGATATTTTTATATACAACTGATTTCAAAACCTCAAAATATAATAAACATCTTTGAGGAATCAATAAGAGTTTGTAAAATAATCAAATAACATCAAATTTTTTTTAATTATAAAATTTAATTTTAGTAGTTGATACTATGTATTATATATATCGGGTCTCTATATAGATTTTATGATTTCAAAATACCCACTACATATTTATACCATATTTAATATTGAAATGAATATTTGACTATATCTAAAAAATATGAAAAAATAAGTATTAGAAAATTTCATTTTTCTTAAATTCAAAAATATTATTTATTTTATATAAATAATTATATTGTTTTATAATTTACAATTTTAAATGAAAATTCCAAATAAATTTAAGAAACAATTTTTAACAATAACAATTTTATGACCCAGATAAAAACTATCATTGAATTAATAATTTTTCTACCATTTATATTTAATTAATAATATCGAATATTATTTTTATTAAAATACAATTTTGTTTAAAAAATAATTACTTTATTATAGAAAAGTGACTTGATTGAAACTAAAAATTTCATAAATAGACAATTTTTGTTCCATATTATAGAAATAAAAGTAAATGTAATTATATAAATTAATTATAATAAGCTATAAAAATCATTTATTTAATAAAAAAATCAAAATTTTATACATTTAGGGTATAGATAAAAACCCCTTTATTGCACTTGTGAGTTCCCTAATGGTATGTGATACGATGGTGAGATTTTATTGGGGTGGTTTGATGAACATGGCTTCTGTGGTGATATTGATGAGCCCAATGTTCTCTTATTAATGGATTCTATTGTTCTTTAGTTACTTAATCTCATATAGGGACTGGTCATGGGAAACTCCCAATGATGATATCTCCCTTAGAATCTCTGATAAATGAGCTTCATAGGGTATGGAAATACTGGTCAAGGCCATCATTTCTTTTAAATGTGTCAAATAGAATTTATCATAACCCTTAATATTCTAATGTTAATGGTAAATTCACAATGACTACATAATAAACTATTACAATGCTTAATAGTGTCTTTAATCTGATTATATATCACTTATAATTGTCGAAAAACAAAATTAATCTATGTGTTATATGTAACTTCATTACATAATAACACATTTATTTATTAAAAAATAGAAAATAATTTACAAATGATTAATTAATTAAATTCTTCCTCATATAGAAACATTTTAATTATAATTTCCATGTAACACACGAAAATAAATGAGGAAACTTATATTTCATTTCTTCATCCTATTCCCATGCTTCTACCTCAAAAAACAGTTTCCACAATAAAATGGTATCTATGTGAGTTATCTTGTATTATAGAACCTTGTTTCACCAATATTATATCCTTAATGACTACTCATCATGTGAAATATCACACTCAAATGGATCCACCAATGGATTTAGGACATTTGAGGGGTCTGGTGTGAACTTCCTCAAGAAAGATACATCGAACACATATTGTACTTGAAACTTATTATGTGTGGGTGATAGTCAATAGGTCACTTCTTTGATGCTATCAAGGACATCGAAGGGGTTGATGAATCTAGGACTAAGAATTCCATTCATACCAAACCCCATTACTTTATTCCACTATGATATACATATAAAAAGATTATCTAGGACCCTACACACTATGTTTTTTACCTATTGTCTACAAAGCATGTTTTCCAACATTGTGTGGATTTAATATATAAATGAATGTGTATTTTTAACTTATCTTTTATCTATTTAATATGATCTAGTCCAGCCAAATTCTTCTCTCCAACATATCATCACATGTCGAAGTCTAACACCTATTCCAATATAGAACCTCATATGATTCCATTAGGAACCTAGAATGGAAACAATAATATTATTAGATCTTCACTATGCGAATATGTTGATCACAATATAATTAATAATCCAATGAACCTGATCTCCTCATATCCTTTAAATTTTTAATGTTTATTTTAATCTAAACATCTATATAAGAGTGATAAACAACGTTGGATCTCATTTATGTATCCATTATTGTTGAATGATTCTCCAAAACCTTGAGGAAAATCGTGGATATCTATCAGATACAACATAGAGTAGAAAAAAATACAGTCATATAACATTCCTTATGTATATAATGGTAATATTTTCAAAAGATAACTCATTCTTGATAGAAATTAAATTCCTTAATTTGTCAAGGAGACCAACTACTACTCATATGAAATTATCTCCATTAGGGATCATTGGGATCCCTATGAAAAAATCCAGGGTTATTTATTCCCATTCCCATATTCATATTGGTAATGGTTTCATCATACCCTTATACTTTTTTAATTATCACTTGACTTATTGGAATACTATGTACTGAGATAAAAACTAAAAAATATCTCTTTTCATGTTATCTATCACAGTGTTTTGCAGAAAATATTTATATATCTTAGTTTATTAACAATAATAGAGAAGGATAATCAATGTTAATCATCTAGATGTACCCTCTATAGTTTTTTAATGGTACACAGATAGAGGTTTTATCCCTTATAAATCCATCTTCAATAATGTTAAAATAAAGAATATTGGAAATAAAATTCCATTATAATTTATCCTCTTTTGGGGGCTCATGATCCATTCAAGAATGGATGGTTTAGAAATTATTTGATAAATTTATTATGTTGTTCATTTTATTCCTAACACGTACACCATTTATATATACAATAAGATTATATACCTTTCAATCCTAGTCATTTATATGGTTTCAGGATCTTTTCTACTGAGAGCAGGTATACAATGTTTTCCATCTTAGGACTATAATAGAATGAAAAATCATAATCGTTGATCAGCTATAAGATACTTCATTATCATATATTTTTCCACATTAGTGTGAATATAAAGTTAAATAATCCATGTGAATATCACTATATAAAATTCTAGATCATGCATCAAATAGTTCTTCTCAAGTATATTTCATTGTGGAGAGGCTTATGCAATTTATTTTCCATCATTCTTTAGTACAAAACCCATGACATATGAAGATACATCATTGAAGATCATAGTTCCATTCCTGGTAGTGCATTTCGTTATTTTTATACTTATGATGGTTTTAGGATGTTAGTTTTGGCCAGCTGATGGCGTACCAGTTGGCACAACCATCATATGGTTCCTTCGGATTTCTGATGGCACTTCCTTCTGATGTTCATGTTGGAATGATGTATGAGTTTTGAGGTTCTTCATACACAATGACGATGGTGGTCCCATTTTATATGTTCGGTTTTTATGTTTCAAGTTGTATATCAACTCTTTCTAGTCATATATTACTTTAATTTCCAATATTGGTGCTTATAATGTTATTATAATATGATGGTCTGGTTCAATACTAAATATTATGAATAGTCTGATTTCTGGTTTTGAGTTATATGTTACACTAGCGCTGTTTTGGCGATGGGTCGTGCATCTCATTACACGGATCAATAATGAGGATGGTTTTCTGAGATATAGGATTGGGTTTTTTGGGTTTACTAAATTGGTTTGCTTGATTTCAAATTTTTAATGTTCGACTATTTTATTTGAAGGCATCATGGTGTATACAAATCTATTATGTTGACATTGAAATTCAAAACCATTTTTAGTTTGCGAGAAGTTTAATTTTTTGTTAGGTAGGGTTTTCTGGGTTTAAGGTTTTTTATGGGATTTTTTACATGGTTTTTCTACTTTTTTCATTTTTTAGGGTTCACACATAACCATTAATAGTTTTTTATAAAATGAAAACATTTGGATTTGGAGCATTCATAAGTCTAAAAAACATAACACCCTTCTATATTGGCATGGTTAGTGGGATTAAAAATTATGATATTTTTCCAAGAAATATATGATATTACCAAAATATTCTATGCAAATCTCAAATATCAATAAAAATTATTATCTTGGAATACCTTTAATTAAATATTTATTTGATGGATATACAAATATCCCTTTTTTAGTGATAACATGCCAAATGAATTCACATTATCAAACCAAATCCAAAAATATTATTACTATTAATAAAACATTTACTTACACATTCTCTTTAATACGGTATTTAAATACTCATCATATTCCTCCTTAGATTTTAATTTTTATAATAATATCCTCTATAAATACTACCACAATTTTTTAGGTATTTCATTATGATTTTAATTATTAGGAACATTAATATTTCCATAGAATTAATGTTTCCAATGGAATCAATATAAACTCATAGTACACATACCTTGTATAAAATGTTGAAAAATCATTGTCCTCCTTCCTCAAAATTAAAAAATAACACCTCAACCGAATATCCCCCATACTGAATTCTTAAAAACCATATAATAAAGTCAATATGTCATCAGTATAAGGGTGGGGATATTTTTTTTCATGACCTTATTGATATTCCAATTACTAATACAAATGAACATTCACCCTTCCTTCTTCTTGATGAAGAGGTATTTTTCACCCCTTTGTGAAGAACATGAGAAAAAACCCTTTACCTAGATTCTCCTCCTATTTTTCTTTACATCCTAAAGTTATATATAATCTTAGATATTGGAAATTATATAGGACTATTCATGATTGAGAGATGAAAATAATGGCTATGAGGATAAAAATATAATTATTTAGGATATAAATTAGTGAATTCTATAACAATAGTAATCTATTCATGGATGATATTTTCCTTAGACTCTATCCATTGAAAAAGAAAAAAATTTTCATACTGGTATAATTTCTATTCTTTAAATTATGATGCCAAAGGAGATTCATTCTTCTAGTAAATTAATAGAACTAGAGGGTGATTTGTGATATAGAGGGTGATTTACTTCTCTTAGAAACTTTTGTTGTATCTAACTAATGAATTCCATTAAATACCCAAAATTGTATGAAATTTTTATAAGTTTTGTATTATAAGGTTATTTAGGGAATTCAATGCACAAATATGGACTGGGGATGAGTTAAATGCATGGGATAAAACAATTTACCCATTCACTATCTTTATCGATAACCCAACATCCACATTTTTAGGTGGTGTTTGAATAGTTCTATGACATGTTCCAATCGTAAGTGTGACAAAAACAGATATTTCCTATGTTAAAATTGAGTATATTGGTTACCGTATGTTGTCTCCGGAGAGGAATTCACAAATATTACGTTGTTCACAAAAATTTATGAATGAAGTAGAGGATGTTTTTTAATTTTTTGAGTTTGAAATGGATGTGAAGTGAAAAAAACGAAAACTAAATGATGTAAGATAGTGAAAAATTGACAAAGAAAGAGATTGAAAACAATGATATGAATTGAGTTATTAGTTAGAGATTGGTTTTCCAATTGAAATGTTATCAAAGTTATAATTTATCCGATCATCATATACAAATCCAATTTATGTGAGTTTCCACGATCACTTCCTCTCCCTCACTTTTTAGATGTTGATGGTGAGAGTAGACCATTCCATGATCTTATATTAGTCTACTCTCCTTACTATGTGTGAATGAGTGGTAGCAATTACCCTTAGTTGACTTAGGAAATTCCTTATTGGGCGTTTTTTATACCAAACACCAATGAATATCCACTACCCCTACCGCACATAATGATGATTACCAAGAAATTCACCACTAAATAATGATATATTACATCGTAAGTTGACAATAAACATGTTGATGGAAATAGAGATCATTCACCAATGAAACAAAAACAATATAATCTAAAACCAAATAAAAATTTACTTGGTAGTAAAAACCGTTATTAGAAATTCAAACCAAGTGCACAAAAGGGAGAAAATATTTCATATCATTATGTTAATCATTGCAAACATTATAAAAGAGAAAACCGCCACTCCCAAAACAATCAGAGGATTGCACATTTTTTTTAAGTGAATCCACGAATAATGGGGAAGAGTTAAACATTAAAAAACAAAAATAAAGAAATAGGGGAATTAGAGAATAGAAAAATTCTTCTCTGGAATCACCCCATCGAAAAGTTTATTCATTTATTCCCAACAGACCTCTAAAAACCTCTAAGATCTATTTTTAAATGTTTTTAGAAATTTCATTGGATATAGACTCTCAAAATTTAAATGTTTTTAGACTTGTGTCTAAAAATGTATGATCAAATTAAAAAATTAAAATTTCTCTACCCAAGGAGACTATTCAACTTCCTCCATTTTGTGTCTTGAAATGGAAGTATAAATGAGTTAATTTCTCCATAAAATTTAGTGGGAGATTCCGGATCCGAGTAAAAATTCTTTTACAAAAAATTGTTACCACATTTGGACAAATATATGCCAAGATATGCCTAATTATTTATGGAGGGGTCTATTCTACTGGCCATTAAATATTCTTCTATTAATTGATTTATCTAGGCTAGTTTGTTTCGAATTAGATCTAGGTCCATAAGAAAAATTTAAATCCCATTAGAATAAATCCAAAAAACTAAATAAATATATTTGGCTAAATTTGAAAAAAATATTCTAAAAATAAAATCTTCACAAAACATCTAAATTTATAGAATTAAACAATTTTCATAATTAAGAACAAAGTCCACTAAAAATACTAAAATGATGTAAATCTGGTGAAATTAATTAATTACAAGGGGGAAATCATTAAAACACAAATGAAAATTAATGAAAACTTTATCTGTATCAATTCACCCACACATATAACTTGGAATCCTAGTCAATTCAACATCAAAATCAAATCAAAGAAAATTCAACACACATTCTCATTAGATTCACCAATTCCATACCAAGAAACCAATCAATATCATGCATTATAAAAAACCATTATTCCAAGCTCTCTATTAATATAATTCAATATTTTTCCTCTTCATTTCATTTCTAATATAAGTAAGATTCCTACCTCAAATGAATTTTCTCTAATATCACAAATTTCTATTTTCAATAATGTTTTCCTCATCCAAATCGATGAAATGGTATCCATAGTTTTAAAAAATTACTACTTCTCCACTCGATGTGATTCTAGGATGTGTTTTTATCTTGGGGACATTGGTGGATTATTCTGTGGCTTCTGGTTGGTAGGATATATATGTTAAAATTTCGAGGTTGAATGAAGAGGGATTGGATATTTTTGATGCAAAATTGCACAATTATAATTTTCACTAACGTATAGTGTTTTCCTTACCCCCTTAGTATAAATTTAGCAATATTATCATGAAAATCCTAGGAATGTTCACAAAATTCATCATTTCAGTAGAAAATATTTCAATCTTCTGAAACAATTTTTCCATGAAAGCTCTAGAACAGGAAAATATTCTTCCTCTATTAGATGCTCCAGAAAAAACAACTTCAATTATCAAGAATGATCCAGAAAAGGCACAACATCTCTTATCACGAAATCTCTATAAAAGAAACAACTTTCAATAGAATTATTTTTTAAGCATCAAACACATCTTATGAACATTTTATTTTCCACCCAAAGATTCAGAAAATTAGGTATCACAACACAAGACAACATACCGCCCCCACACCTAAGTTTAACTAGATAACGCATGTTCACATCATGACTAGGTTAGATAGGTAAAATTGGTTTTTAATGTGGCAAACATAACATGTTTATATTGTCTTATTAGGGATAAATGGATTTAATATAAAATGTATTCCATAATTAATGTGATTCACTAGAAAAGGGGGCCTTATAACAAAAGAAATTCCCCAATCAATTCAAATACAAGTTCCTCAATCCCTCATTTTTTTTGATAGGAAGAAATAAAATTTTTGTTAAAGAAAGTATAGTTTGGTTCTCGCTAGAAGTGAGGTGATTGAAATTTTTATGAAAAAATGGTTTAGAAGGCGTATGTGAATGTGAAATAAAATATATTGGCAGTGAGATGTGGCATGGGATTCAAAAATCCAATTATATTTCTTTAAATTACCAATGAATTTTACTAGAAAAATAAGTCTTTTTTAACATTCAGTTAAGCTTAATTTGTTGGAATAAAGTTTTTCTATCATTAACATGGATTTAAAAAATTTCAATGATAATTTTCAGATCAAATTTTTCAAAAACACACAAATATTTAAAACGAAACACAAAAAATTAAAAAAAAATATTAAAAAAACAAAAAAAATACTAAACTTTAAAGATTCCCTCCCCACATATAAATGATGTAGGGTCAAAAGTGAATCAAATGGATTTAACATGTAAGGGAATTTTAAATTGAAACAAAACAATCAAGAAAGTGAAATGGAGAGGTAAATAATATCTAATTGGTTATGAAATGTTGAGTTAGTCACATAGGGTTAAACACTAAAAACCAACAAGAAAAAGAAAATATGAAAACCTAAGATATTTATTTAATGAAATGAGAATAGAAATAAGATGAAAAAATAATGATAGATATTTTTTTTAATCCCGCCGAGTGGGCCCAAGTTTTAAATGCCTCTAGATGGGCAGTTCTAACCAGTTATCCCTTATATAATGGTGTGTGATGTTTCTTGCTCATAAAACAACAAAAATTATTCTTTCCATGATGACCTTATTTCTTTTTCATGAGGACACCATGGATATAGTATGCCCATTTCACGACCATGGAAATGAGATAAAACATGCATGGTGGGGTTATGAAAATGAATGAGTCCCCTTTTTTGGTATTCACTTTCTTGAATTCTTCAACATTATCTAGTATTGCTAAAGGTATGTTTCATCAATGAAAAAAATTGAAAGTAATGTCTGATAATAATTTTATATGACTGAAATTAATTCATGGAGAATAAATATCAAATTTTTCCATTCAAATTTATGCATCTTGTGTATCATTTTACTCAGGAAAAGACACTGAAATATTTTCATGTACCCCCTATAATAAATGATCTACATGTTTAGGGATATATATGTGTTCATCATTAGGTACATAATTTATTCATTCCTTATCCACCAACGCAATACATGTGTTGGATGTATCTGAAAATTGAAAATAGGGGTTATAGTAATCAATTTATATTTTATGAAATTTATATGAATAGTGGTTATAAAAACATTATCTCCCCTAAGTGGATCAAATTTAATTGATTATTTACTGGAAAGTTACTCTTGGAGTACAATGGTAGTAGATGGAGGAAGATGGTCAGGTTTCTTTATTTTTTCATCAAATTACATCACATTAGTGGTTTATCCCTTTAATGTTTCCAGATTTTCTTCTTTTGGGAAACTAAGCTATTCAACACACCTGTTATATAATTAATTTATATACTATTTATCCCCAACATATAGCTAAGGCTCTGATTTATCTTGGGTAGCATGGACATATTTTTTTAGCCTTCAAATTTGACCCTTTAATCATTCTATTGCCTCTTTGAGATCCTTAACTTGATATTTTTTGTACTTTAAAACAACTTCTCCTTGTTGTTGATTCCCTTATGAGTACCCATTACATACATAGTAATATCTGTTGGGATAATTCATGGGATTTTTTTTGAGATGTGCCAAAAATTTATAATTTGATTGTAGAACTTCCTCCCCAATGATGATTCCATGTTTTCAAATGTGTCTTTCATGGGTGTGAAAAAAAGATATAACCTATGTTAAAATGCAGAACAATGGTTACACTAGGTTTTCTCAAGAGAGGAATTCACAACAATTATGATTGTCACCAAAATTAAAAAATAATAAGAGGTTGTTTTTGAAATTGATTGAGTATGAAAAGAAAATAAGTAAAAAAAAATTAAGTGAAGTAAATAACTGAAAAAAATTGAAAAAAAGAGATTGAAAACAGTTATAATATTTGAGTGACCAGGTCAAGAATGATTTTAACATCACAATTTTATCATAGTTCCAATTAATAAAATCCTCTTATACAAATATGACTAAAATGAGTTTCCACTATCCCTTACTCTCACTCCTTTTGCCAAATTGGGAATGTGAGAGTAAACCTTTCCATGATATCATCTTGTTCTACTCTCCTTCTTCTATGTGAATGAGTTGTAGAGAATAACGTTAATTGAATTAGGCAACACCTGACTAGGCCTTGTTTATCCCAAACAATGAAAAATGTCGACTACCCCTCCAACACGTAGTGATGAACTCATGTACATAACAACTAATCCATGATCTATTCTATCATATATAGAAAATAACCATGTATAGGGTGAAAATGTTCATCGTCCAATGAAACAACAAAAATAGAATATAAGAACAAATAAGACCATACCTAATAGTAAAAACCATTATTAGAAATTGAAACCAACTTCACAGAATAGAAAAGAGATTTCATAACATTAAGTGCATGAACACAAACATTACGAAGGTGAAAACCTCTCCTAAAATATTAGTTAGTGGATTACCCCACCATGTGAATGGAATCAACGATGCAGGGGGTGGAATAAGACATTGCAAAAACAATAAAATAAGAGTGGAAAGGAAAAATAGAAAATTTATTCTCTATAATCCTTCAAACTAATGATTTCATTTATTCTTCCCAGTAGCCCTTTGAAACTCTCTATGATCTCATCTTAGTAGTTGTCTGTAATTGAGTTGACTATTGACACTAAAAATTTTTAATGATATTGAACATATATAGAAAATGTTTGTTCAAATTACTGATGTGAACATTCTCTTCCTAGGAGACTCTTCAACTTCCTCGATTTTTTTCGCATGTAAAGGAAGCATTAATGAGTGAATTTCCCCCATAAAATTTCATGGGATCATTTTCCTCCGAGTCATTTTTCTCCTCCCACTAAAATCTCATAATTTTTACATATTTATTCCATGATATGCTTCATTAATTAATATGGGGTCCATTCTATCAGCCATAAAAATTTATTCTCTTGATTGATTAATCTAAGCCAGTGTGTTTCGAAATTGATCTAGGAAAAATAGTCATATTTTAATCCCACGACCATGGAAATCACACAAAAAGAGTAATAAATCAATTTGTATCAAAATTTCCAAATATATTCTTAAAATACAGAAGCTCCAAAAAACTAGTAAATTTATAAATTTAAATGATTTTTAAAATTAAGCTCAAAATCCACAAAATAATGTTTTTTTCAAATCATCTCAATTTAATTAATTTGAAGGGGTTAAATAATTAAAACACACATAAAAATGATTTTATTATCTGTATCATTCTTGTAAACATGTATGATATGATGAAATGAAGAAAAACAGAATCAAAATGTATATTAACTAATATTGAATCAGTAAATAGAATATATATCACCACATCATTATCAAGATCTCTGTTATCATTTGTGATTTCATAATCTTTCCATTTATCTCTTGGCAATGGAGGTTTGTGTTTTCTGTTTTGATCGAACACCCTTGGCTTTGTCAATTTATTCTCATAGTTTCCTTGTTTCTTATAAATGACCCATTGAAGAATAGGTTGATGTTTTACCATAGAATTCCTTGCTTTCATAACATATATTAGTTTTTACTATTATAAAATTCGATTGTGGTTCCCTTCCATTCCCCACCTAAAATATTTTTATATCCCCTATACAATATTTTTTGGATTATTTTTTCAACAATTTAGACAAGTATGATTATAGAATTTATTTTCCCAATGTGATTTATCCATTGCATCAGAAGAACTAAATTTCATTCTCTGCATCATATCTGAAGACCCATGATATCATTAAAATTAATTAGTATCTATCTCTACATTGTATGAATATAAATAAATTTCCTCATAATCTTAAATTTTTTGAATGGATAAAGATCTTCATAGAACTGTCTATAGACCACCCATGAAGTGGTAAAATTATAAATTATTGGGTAATAAAAATGTTGAATGTATATCCTACATGTTTCGTGTATTTTTCCTCGTCATACCTAATGTATTTTTCATTCTTTCTCATGAGGATATGTATGTACCTATTCATTTTAATCATATATAAATAATTATATGTAATTCAATAAAAATTATTATATTCTTTTGACACTATCTCATCAATATCCTCCTCGGGGCTGTATTTTTAACCATTTCTATCATTTATTAGCTAATCAATCAATATTTTAAAAAAGTATCTTGGATTTTCCCTTTATAGAGAATTTAATGATGACAATATTATTTTAAATGGAATTGATCCCTTGTTCCATTTTAAAAGAATAAAACATACACCGGAAATTGGAGTCCTCTTTCTTATAAAGGTCTCAATTTCCATTTGATCATTATTTGGGGGATTTTGGAGTTTCAAAAAACTAATTTTTTAATTCAAAACCATAGTCAAAAAAATATATATTTCAAATATGTTCTCAATTCTTTCACTCATTGAGTTAGGTATCTATTTTTAGTAAAGACCACATTTTCCCACATATTTGTTGTTAACTCAGTTCCCCAAATTCTAGAAAATTATTTATCATAAATAAAAAATTAGTATTTATTATTTTTAAACTCTTAGAAGATTATATATGGTAAATCACGAAACATAAAAAATTCATTTAAAATTGATATATATTCTATAAAATATGAATATTCATGATATAATTTTATATCGAGGATATATTTTATAATGTAAAATTAAATGAGAATTGTATCCCATCAAAATGATTCATGAGGATCTAGTGAATTTAACAATGAATATACCCCAAGTGTTTCAAACCATATGAGGAAAAATGAACATTTTCAAGCATTGGGTGAGGAATTATTCCATCAAAATACACCCCTTTCGAGTTTATTATCACTAGGTACAACTATTCAACATCGAGATGCACCTGTAGTATTTATAAAATGGTTTATTTTCCTAAAACACTTTAATATATACCTTTTAAAAATGTATGTATGTTTTCATACAATTAGTCTTATCCCTAAGGATTTAACTAAAGTTGAATAATATTAATCACAAAATTACTATACTTTCTCTGATACCAACTACGACATCACAAGTATTTAATAAAAATTATTTAATGATTTTTTATATATCTTACAACGTTATATACAAAAAAATTTCATTAATCCTATTTTATATGTCGAAATATGTATAAAGGTAAAAAAAATAAATATTTATATAATTACATTATTAAAAACATCTTTAACATGTTCTGAACATTCCATCATTTTACTAAAACTACACAAGATAACATGGGGATTAAAATAAGAAAGGGGTGAGCTATAAAGCCTAGTTACCAAATAAAATATATATAATAAAGTAAATAAATTCATGTGTCCCATGAGACATATGATGTTAATATAATAGGTCTAAGAATCATATTAATTATATGAAAACATAAAAAGATTTTATATAGATAACCACCCATTCACCATTCATGGAATCTCATGAGATAGAAATATTTCACTATTCATTGTAGGGAAACATAATTCTGAACCCGCAAGCCATATTCTTATATGTACAATCGTAAACATTCTACACAGATCATAAAATAGTAAATATCTCATAATAATCAATTCAATGAATAAGGAGTTTGAGATACATAAATAGAATACCCAATTAATTATGTAATTGTATATCTATGTGAGTTCCGTAGAGTTAAAATGGGGATGGGTATCCACTATACAATGGTTTGGCATGAGATATCATATGATAATATCATGATCATAACAATGGTAAATAATGATTCATAATTGGGATTAATGAGAGTAAAAGTGTTCAATAATAAGTTTCAATCATAATAATTTTTTTGGGTATTTCATAACATAAACCAATATGATCTATTAGAAAATTAAATTTTTAATACAGATATGGATCAAGAATAAATAGATGAAGAGAAACCCCTGTTTTAAGAGGAAACTTCTGTAATTATGGCAGGAGCATCATTAGAGTTTGTGGAAAACCTAGGTGTTCAATATATTTAGAATGTTAAAGTAATTTAATGATAAAATGCTATTAAGTGAATTGAAATGAGATTTTGGATGGGCTTATATAGATAAATAGATGAGAAATATTTATTATGTTATAATCATATGTTTTGGTCTCTTCATGATAATGTAATAATAAAAGAAATCATTCAATGCTTAATCTGTTAGTTTAGACACTATAGGTAAAAATAATATTTATATAGGGATGAAAACCAAGCATATTAAAATAGTATCCTTGGTTATGCGTCTATTAGTCATGTTGATAGAGAATTTATTTTATAACATTAAAACACTATATAGGTTTTAGTGGATTTATTAAGAGTTTGAAATATTAATAAAATAAAATCAAAAAATTATTTAAAATGGAATATATTTTTTTCGTGGATAGAATTTATATTATTAATTACACAACAGTTAGGATACAATGATGGAACCATACACACCAAATATTTATAATTTTTTTATTTTTATATAATACTCTATGTATCTCTGATAATTATGAAAATATATGTTTTGGATAATTTTTTTATCATGACTTTAGAAACATTATTTACTATATCTAAATAATTTTATATATATGAGAATTTACACTTTCAAATAAAATATCAAAATTTATTGGAAAATGATGGGTTCTTAAAATAAAATTTTTCTAACGGTTATAAAAATTATATTTGACATGATAAAATTATATTATATATTATATTTAATAATAATAACCTAATAATAATAATTTATTAAAATATAATTTATATAAAAAAAATTAATTCATTTAAATGGAGTTTCTTGATTCAAAATAATGATTTCCCAAAAGTAAAATTTTATTATTCATCATGTAAAAAAATATTTCAGACTTTTTATCCAAATTAATATTAACAAGATTAAATAAAATCATTGATTTAATGAAAATAAAATATAAAAAATCATTTTGTTAGAGACTAGATACAAATCCCATTACTACATCATAAACTATTCCACTAATGCTTGAGATAATGAATAATTTTCTTTGAATTATTCTAGGGAATAAATAGTGATTCAATCTCTGTTTTTTATATAATAAATGGGCTTCTTGGGGTATGATCTTGATATACTAGGCCATCACATCTTTTTTCTGTTGAAATGTACATCAAAATAACCCATAATATACTAACCATAATGTTCACTATATGATGAAAATATTATAAATTGTTATTATTCTTATCAATATTTTAAATTTTATATCATATAATTTATTACATTCTATTATAAACATGTAGATAATGTGTTTTTTACAACTACATTACTTAAGAATACATTTATTCATTAAAAAGGGAGTTTCATTTGTAAATTGGTGGGTCAATGTAAAAAGATTCTAAAATAACCATTTGAGTTCGAATTTAATATATTTGTTAAATATATCAGCATAATGGATGTTCTAATTAATTATTATAGATATATTAGTCCACAAACATAAATTGGAAGGTTCCTATATTTTTAAGTGACATTTAGATTTACTTTGATAAAAATGGAATTATTTTTTAGGATAAGGAACCTTGTTATAAAATGTACAAACTATATCCATAAAAAATAGAATATCACTTGATTAATCATTGATAATAGTTATGTAAAAAAATATTAAGTAGTAAGAGAGTAAAATACACTTTATATATTGATAATTAAATGAACAAAACAAAAATTACTTGAGTAATGTAAAGTCTCTGCCCATTAGTTAGAAGAGATACATGAAGTAATGTTTATTTTAAATAAAAAAGTATTGTTATGTAATAATTATTTCAATGTGTACATTCCATTATCTTATATCGTCAATGAATATTAAATGAATATTTTATAATAAAAACCTATAAAAGTGTGACTTTTAGTTTCCCCTAATTGATAATTATAACCAAATAAAGAATGATTTTATTTTATATTAATATTAACATGATTTTACTCTATTGTATGATATAGTATTGGACCCATTATATAATAGGATGATACATATTATCTTGGAAGACTTACTAAAGTATTTAAAAGGGAATTTCATATGGTCATTAACATACTGATAGTTGTTTAAATTATATGAAAAACTATTTTTTATGTTAATGAGATACCTAGCTTGTGATAATTTATGATTTAATTATTTTTTTATGTTTTATTTGATGATAAATATAATAATTGGGTGTTTGAGTATATTTTTAATTATCTCATTAGTTAAATTTAATCATGATGTGATTTTTTTGTTCATGTATGTAAATTATAAAATATTGTCCATTAATTTAACTAGATTGAAAAAACATTGGGTTGTACATATTTAATTTAAATATTCTATGAATAACTATCTAGATGACTAGAATGTTTGAAATTCCTTCAATCAGTATAACATGTTTCTGGGAGACATGAATGTATATGTTGGATTATACTATACTGTCATGTTCCAAATATAATTCTTACTCGATGTAATACAAAAGGGATTATATGAACCAGAATAAAATGTGTAGAGTTATATATTTTTTTGGAAAATATCTTATAGAGACATGAGTGCATTTGAATGAGAACATGATATACCCATTTATAGATTCCATAGCATGTAATTTCTCTATAGGAATCATAATTCTTTGAAATTCTATGAAGGTAATTCTTTCACAAAATTTTCCTTTCAATGTGTATTAATTTAAAAAATTAATTTGTTAAATTTAATATAGTTTATATAAAATCAATTGAAAAAAATTTGTATTGATATTCAATGATTTTTTTTAGTTTTGTAATTATATAGTATAAGTGAGACATTAATATAAATATACAGTAAAGAATAAACCATGATGTGGTGAGGATCACTATGCCAATAATGTTACCAAAAAACGATGAAATAATTTTTATTTCAGATATTTTTACAATAATATTGAATAAGTTCTATCAGAAAACAATATATGAGATTCCACTACATCAATTCATCAATGAATCATGTGAAAAAAGTATGTATGAATAACAAAAAAAATTATTACCTCTTTCATTCTAACGGTCCCAACATGTTCTACATGAGTTCAAATCATCATTATATAGAGAATAAAAACGAGGACTCATATTTGATATCTAAAAATAAATCACATATACGTTTTTCTATCACACATTCTAGTGTTCTTTCATTTGTTATTTAAATGAGTTTTTACAAACAAAAGATAATGGGAAGAACAAGGGCTTGACCATAGATGTTGAGATTATAAGGCCCCATCCTTAAACCTTACTTTATCATGAGTTATTACAAGATTACACATTGAGGATCTTTTCGGGTTTATAGTTTTAGAGAATTAGATCATAAAACATGCATTACATTCCACATATAAACAAAGTGGTTACATAAAGATAGTATTCTTCATTCCCATCAATGGAAACACATTTAAAATAAAACATGGATTATTTATTGACACTTACTTGACACTATCTTCTTATCATGTACCTTTCCCGTGACCTGTTAAAAACATTTCAAAAACATGGGATGAGCATAAAAACTCAGTATGGGTTATAAAAAAACATGTAAAGGAAACATGAGTTCATATATACATAAGAATGAAAGCATACTTTACCCATAAAACATAGGCACTTTAACATACCTCATAAAATCATGAATAAATTATAGAAATCACAAGACATAATGGTAACTTGAGGCATTCATAACATTCTTACGTAGGGAGTAACCCTCTTGGTTACGTTTGGAATACCCATCACAGTATATTCCCTAAATCTCTTCGAAGAAACATTAACATTTCACTCATTCACGTTACCCAATGCATTGGAGAGCTATATCGGGCTCACCTGCCCTTAGTTTATCACGGAACCACCCATCTTCATAATAATGCCCAAGAACCATAACATAATCATATCACATAAAACATGCATAAAGGAAACATAACATTTCCACATTTCAATCACAAGATATCAATACAACACAAAAAACATTGTGAAAACCATTTTCAATACCAAAATAAAAGAAAAGTAAAACATGGTATTTATTTTTCTTTTAAAAATAAGGTATGTCTTGTAGAGGAAGCTGAAACTCAAATAACGGTCACGACGGCGGAGAAGTCGTTGTCGTCGCATACATACGACAAAAACATTACCTTTTGTCGTTTAGTAAACGCTTCGTATAAAAATATTTATTTTGAATAAACGTAAAAGTCAAAGGGGTTTATACACCGTATAAAAGAAAGTTGTGTATAAAATAAAATATGCCTCAATGAAAGGAGATTGAGACGAAGTCCCATACCTCGTACCCGACTTGACCCGACCGTTCTTTAATCTCCAGACTAATAAACTTGAGTTAATATCTACTTTCTTATGAACCTTTTTCAAGTTCATTATTCCTTTTATACCATGTTATGAACATCATGTAATCATTTAATTTAATAATGTTCATTTTGTCTGTATTTGGTTCTTAAGTCAAAAATAGACTTCTTACACTTACATGTTGTTAATTTGGTCAAAGGTTCATTATATCCAGAATGATATTAATTATTTGGATAACATATATATCATATATATTCATCATATACATGTATTTATAATATTACATCACATTTAGAGGTAAGAAATGAAATGCACCGTTCATGGAGACGGTAAGCCGTACGTATGCATGAACAGTACTTCCATTTCTATTTCGTGTTTTCTGGAATGGAATCATAATGATATAAGAGTATATTATAATTCCAGTATAGTAACATATATAATATCATTAACTTTATCCTTTACACATCCCACATATGGTATTAACGAATCAAATCACTTTCAGTGGGCGGTAGTCCGCACTTCCTAAAATGAAGATATCGTGTTTACCCATAATTGGAACCAGAAAGGTATGCCCAAAATGAAAAAAAAATAGAATATTAAAGAAAAAATAAAAATATTATATATCATATATAAAAATAGTGACATCATAATGGCCACCTTTGAAGGTGTTAAATGAGTATTGAACAATCATCGTTTCGGGAGGCAGAATTTCGCCTTCCATGGAAACCGTATGTTCTTTAACCATTTGATGTAGTTTTGTGAGAGTGTAGCTAAAATAAATCTAATAAAAACATCCTAGTATATTGAAGATACTGGTTTTGTTACAAAAGAAGTAAATAAAAAGAGTTTAGGGGGTTGGAGAAACAAAATAAAACAAATGAACAAGAGAGAATGAATTACCTTTAAAAGTGTAACTCCTTTTGATTTGAGCCTAAAGGCTTCCTTTGAAAGGATTCCGCCCAAAGGGAATCCTCTAGGATGAGGAGAGGGATGTTGAGGGAGTAAATGGGCAGGTTTTGGCCGAGCCAAAGTCTTGAGGAGTGTGCGAGATGAGGTAGAGGTGGGGGCCTTTTATAAGAGGAGAGGAGGGGCACTTTTGGAAAGTAATGAAATATTACTTTATTTGAAAATGTGTTTCGGTTTTAAAAGGTCCCACATTGATATAATTCGTGGATAAGGTTATAAGGGTTCGAAATCCACTCATACAATTGGTTTTGGACTTGTTTAGTTCATAGATTTTACGTTATCTTTCCATTTTATTTAAATCGTCAAATAATGATGTCATCGCTGCATCATTATTATGTCATAAATAATTTAATTTATTTAATGTCTAAAAATTATTAAAAAAAATACTATGATGTAGGAAATATTTTTAGCTTTCCAATTACTATTTATAATAAAAAATCTGATCTTTATAACCCCATGTAAAAATTGTTTTCGTAAAACATATTATGTTTGTGTCTTTTTTACTTTTACAGTAAATAAAAAGTTGTATATGTCATTTCCCAACAAAAGTGGATCCATGGGGTCGCCAAGTTGACCCATGGATTTTATTGGTCGGCCATGACACAACCAATGAGGGTAGGACATGTGTCAAGCTCATCTTATTTTATTAAAGCATTATTTTTACCTTAAACTACATTAATTACCACTAATCGCGATTAAGAACTTAATAAGTTACTATTTACCAAAAAATTATTATAATCTCATTGAACCACATTTTACATCTTAATGAAAACCATGTATGTCGGATTTTTGAAATTCAGAACACAATGATGGCAAAATTTCATTTAAACGGAAAATCAGTCTTTATAAGTACCACTTAGTGGTTTCACTATTCATCAAAAATTGAAGTTTTTCAGAAAATTACCAAAAATTCACCCTAAGCTATATTTGATATTACAAATTCAAAAATGAAGTCTATTTTACAAAATTCAAAACATATAAGTCACATTAATTAATTTAATAATTAATTCCCGCTATCAGAGCAAATAGCGTGTTTTTATGAAACAATAAGTATCAAAAGATTGACACTAGTTTAAGTCCAATTTCAAAGTGAAATTGATTCCAATGACCACCATTGGATTAAATGGTAAAAATATATTCTAATTTTACTTCAAACCCAATTCAAAAGATAATATAATCATATAAATAAATTATATTAAAAAGCATTTTTGATGTAAAATGCAGTATTTTTCACTATTCATTAAAAATGAACATTGTCAGAAAAATACCAAAAATTCACACAAAGTAAATTTTGATGTCCCAATCATAAATAATAAGTTTATTTTGGGAAACATAGTTTATAAAATTTTCAAAATATAGATTTAAAAAGGGTTTTCCATCATAAGGCAGTAAAACAATCTTTTAAGAATATTAGTGTATTCCATGCTTATGATTGGATTTATTTTCATTTTAAGCCTCTAAAACACTATCTTAATCATTAATAGACATAGATAAAAATATCTATTATTCATTACTTACTTGGGATGTTACATCCTTCCCCCCTATAGAAAATTGCGTCCCCACAATTTATTTACTTATCGAATAAATGGGGGTACTTATCCCTCATTGAATTTTCAGATTCCCATGTTGCCTCTTCAATCATGTAGTTTTTCCACAAAACCTTTACCTGGTGAATCACTTTATTCCATAACACTTGCTCCCTGTGGTCAATAATCTGGACCGGTTGTTCCTCATAAGATAGGTTCTCTTCCAGCTGAACTACCTCTGGACTCAAAACATGAGATGGATCTGGCATATACTTTCTCAACATCAAAACGTGAAAAACATTGTGTACCTGAGATAAACTCGGAGGTAAAGCCACTCAGTATGCAACTGATCCAACTTTCTCCAGAATTTCGTATGGTCCAACGAACCTTGGACTCAACATTACTTTCTTACCAAATCTCATCACACTTTTCCAAGGAGAAACCTTGAGAAAAACATGATCACCTACCTCGAAAGATAGATCCTTCCTCCAGTTATCCGCATAACTATTCTGCCTGCTCTGAGCTGTTATCATGTGTTTCTGAATCAGCTGAACTTTTTCTGCCATCCCTTCTACCAATTCTGGTCCCATCAACTTCCTTTCACCCACTTCATCCCAGAAAGCTCGAGTTCGCCACCACTTCCCATATAATGCCTGAAATGATGCCATCTGTATACTGGAATGAAAACAGCTATTATATGAAAATTCAACCAAAGAAAGATGTTGGTCCCAACTTCCCTAATAATCCATAGAACAAGCTCGTAACATATCCTCCAATGTCTGGATTTTTCGTTCTGACTTTTAATCTGATTGAGGATGAAAAGCTATATTAAAATTTAATTTAGTACCCAACGACTTCTGAAGTCCTTTCCAAAAGTTAGAAGTAAACCTGTCATCATGATCCGATACAATGGAGACAGGAAATCCATGTAACCTGACTATCTCTTTAAGATACAAACGGAAAAGTTGATCAAGAGAGAAAGTATCTCATATAGAAAGGAAATGAGAAGATTTTTTCAAGCGATCAACAATAACCCAGATTGCATTATTACCTCGAGATGTCTTCGGTAATCCAAAAACAAAGTCCATGGATATATTCTCCCATTTCCACTCTGGCACTGGTAAAGGCTGAAGCATCCCTTTCGGTAACTGCCGCTCTGCTTTAACCTATTGACATGTCAAACACTTCACAGTAAAATCAGCAATGTCTCTTTTCATTCCATCCCACCAGTAATACTCCCACAGATCTCTATACATCTTAGTACTGCCCAGATGAACTGAAAACAGAGAACTATGAGCTTCACATAACAACTCTCTCTTCAACTGTGAATCACAAGGAACACACAATCTCTTCCCAAATCTCAAAACACAATCATTATCAATGTTGAATTCAGGCAACTTACCTTTCTAAACCAGCTCTACATTTTTCTGCAACTCACTGTCTTGCTTCTGTGCTTGCTTGATTCTATCTGATAGAGATGATCTCACTGATACCTGAAACAAAACAGAAGGACATCCTTCACCAACAACTTCTATTCCAAAGTTCATCAAATCCTTAACCAAAGGATCACGTTCCAAACACAACATTGTTAATGAAGCATTACTTTTTCGACTCAAAGAATCAACCACTTTATTTTCTTTTCCCGGATGGTAATGAATTGTACAATCATAATCCTTGATTAATTCTAGCATCTCCTTTGTCTCATGTTCAATTATTTCTGAGTGAATATATACTTTAAACTTTTGTGATCGGTATATATTTCACACATTACTCAATACAAATGATGCCTCCAAATTTTTAAAGAAAAAACAACAACAGCTAATTCCAAATCATGTGTAGGGTAATTTACCTCATGAGTTTTCAACTGTCATGAAGCATAAGCAATTACCTAATCATTCTGCATTAGGACGCCACCATGTCCTTTCAATGAAGCATCACTGTATATAACAAACTCACCATTCCTGGAAGGTAGTGCCAAAACTAGAGCATTCACCAATATTCTTTTCAATTCTTGAAAACAATCATCACATTCTTTTTTCCAGATAAACTTAACACCCTTCCGAGTTAGCTTAGTCATTGGGCTAGATAAACGTGAAAAATTTCTAACAAACCTTCGGTAATAGCCCGCCAAACCAAGGAAGCTACGAATGTTGGTTACATTTGTGGGTCTTGGCCATTCTTCCAGAACTTTTGTTTTTGCAGGATCAACAGTTATTCCATCTTTAGAAACAATGTGACCAAGGAAAGAAATTTGTTGCAACCAAAACTCACACTTGCTGAATTTACCATATAGTTTCTTTTCTTTTAAGGTTTGCAAGATAACCCTTAAATGTCTTTAATGCTCCTCTTTACTTTTAGAAAACACCAAAATATCATCAATGAAAACCACCACAAACTTATCCAAGAACTCATGGAAAATTCTATTCATTAAGTCCATGAATACAGCAGGTGCATTGGTTAGCCCAAAAGGCATTACTAAAAATTCATATTGGCCATATCTCATACGGAACGCAGTCTTCGGAATATCTGCCTCCTTTACCTTCAGCTGATGGTACCCCGATCTCAGGTCAATCATTGAAAAAAACTGAGCTCCCTAGAGCTGATCAAACAAATCATCGATATGAGGCAATGGATATTTGTTCTTAACAGTGATGTTATTCAAGGATCTATAATCAATTCAAAGTCTCATAGAACCATCTTTCTTTTTAACAAATAAAACAGGAGCACCCCATGGTGATGCTGTAGGTCTAATGAAACCTTTATCTAATAAATCTTGCAATTGCTCCTTCAACTCTAAAAGTTCAATTTGTGCCATTCGATAAGGGGGTTTTGAAATTGGCTTAGCATCAGGAACTAAGTCAACAGTAAACTCAACTTCCCGATCTGGTATTATTCCTGGAAACTCATCATAAAAAACATCAGGATACTCATTTACCACTGGCACATCATTAATCTGAATAGTTACTTTATTTTCAATGACGTGTGCAAGGTATCATTCATTTCCATCTTTTACAAGTTTCTCGGCCTCTTGATATGTTATCAACAGTAAGGTTTCATTCTTGTACACAAACTGAAAGTCTTTCTGAAAAGAAACTTCTTTAGCTCTACAGCCAATCTTAGCATGGTAAATAGAGAGCCAATCCATACCTAGGATAACATCAAACTCTACTAGAGGTAGAACAATAAGGTTTGCAAGTAGATTCTTTCCACAGATAAGGATAAGAATATTCTTATAAATTCTTTTTGCCTCAACATTTCCCCCAGGTGTTTATACCAAAATTTCAGGAGTCATTTCTTGATATGGTATTCTCATTTTACTAGAAAAGGTTTCAGAGATGAAATAATGTATAGACCCCGAATCAAACAACACACTGGCATAATCTGAAAAACAAACAAAGTAAATGATACAACTTCATTTGATGGCCCGACATCTGCTGAAGTAGTTGCAAAGGATTTCACCACCCCTTTCTGCTTGTAGTCTAACTGCTTCCCATCACTCAAGCTCATTGTCGGACACTCGTTTGCATAGTGACCCATCTCATTTCACTTATAACATTTCACTAACTGTAAATCAAATTTGTTCTTACCTTCACCTTGATCCTTTTCAGTGCAATCACGAGCCTTATGTCTCATCTTACCACATTGGTAGCACTTTCCAGAATTCAGAAGACATTCCCCAGCATGCCTTTTACCACATTTAACAAAAACTGGAAACTTAGTTCTCTTACCATCAGACTATTTTGAAGAATTCTTACCTTTCTCCTGCCACCTCGGTCTCTTCTTCTACTGGTTGTTATAGAACACTTGGTCATCGTCAAACTCCATTTCCACCTTCTCAGCACATCGAACAAGCTTTTCATAACTTTTAAACTCACGAGAAGCTAATGCCCATCGATATTTTGGCATTAATCCCTAGTAAAAACGATAGATTTTACTATCAAGGTCTCGGATAAAATTTGGAGCATACCTTGCCAATCGAGTGAACCCTTCTTCACAGGCAGCCACTGAGTCTTCCTCTTGCCTCAATTCCAAGAATTGATTTTCCATCCTAAGTCGAACAGCCTTAGGAAAATACTTCTCAAGAAACATACCTTTGAATTCATCCCAGTCAAGAGCATCAATCTCATCGGCGTCCCTGATATTTTCAACCATAGACCACCACTGATCTGCTTCACCCTCCAAACGGTAAATAGCAAGACTAACCTTTTGATTGTCTGAACACCCCATGACATCAAAAATCTTCTCCAGTGCTTTAATCCACCCTTCAGCTAGCACAGGGTCAGATGATCCTCTGAATGATGGTGGATGTTCCCTCATGAAATGTTCCACCACTGACATGTTCCTCTGCGGTTGATCTGGCTGATCTCGTGCATGGATATCACCACCATTTATCGCTTGAGTCAACTGCGCCATCACTGCAAAAAACTGTTCAGTTCCAATTCCGACCATTTCTGGATGCTGATTCGGAAGGTTATTTCCTTCTGTATGCCTTCCTAGCACTGCTTCTCTATTTCCTCTGCGGAAAACCATTCTGAACAAACATGTCTTAGATGAAGGAACATGGTAACCTTAAAATGCTATATCATTTCAAATTTTTTTTTGGATAATCATTTAATAGAATTATAACTCTTAAAGTTATCAAAACCGACCTTTGATACCAACTATAAGGCCCCAGCCTTAAACCTTGCTTAATCTTGAGTTATTACAAGATTACACATTGAGGATCTTTTCGGTTTTAGAGTTTTAAATAATTAGATCATAAAACTTGCATTACATTCTACATATAAACAAAGTGGTTACATAAAGATAGTATTCTTCATTCCAATCAATGGAAACACATTTAAAATAAAAAATGGATTATTTCTTGACACTTCCTTGACACTATCATCTTATCATGTACCTTTCCCGTGACCTGTGAAAAACATTTCAAAAACTTGGGATGAGCATAAAAACTCAATATGGGTTATAAAAAAACATGGAAAAGAAACATGAGTTCATATATACATAAGAATGAAATCATACTTTACCCATAAAACATAGGCACTTTAACATACCTCATAAAATCATGAATAAATCATATAAATCATAAGACATAAAGGTAACTTGAGGCATTCATAACATTCTTACGTAGGGAGTAACCCTCTTGGTTACGTTTGGAATACCCATCACAGTATATTCCCTAAATCTCTTCGGAGAAACCTTAACGTTTCACTCCTTCGCGTTACCCAATGCATTGGAGAGCTATATCGGGCTCACTCGCCCTTAGTTTATCACGGAACCACCCGTCTTCATAATAATGCCCAAGAACCATAACATAATCGTATCACATAAAACATGCATAAAAGAAACATAACATTTCCACATTTCAATCACAAGATATCAATACAACACAAAAAAACATTGTGAAAACCATTTTCAATACCAAAATAAAAGAAAAGTAAAACATGGTATTTATTTTTCTTTTAAAAAGAATGTATGGCTTGTAGAGGAAGCCGAAACTCATATAACGGTCACGACGGCGGAGAAGTCGTTGTCGCTGCATACGTACGACAAAAACATTCCCTTTTGTCGTTTTGTAAACGCTTTGTATAAAAAGATTCCTTTTGAATAAACGTAAAAGTCAAAGGGGTTTATACACTGTATAAAAGAAAGTTGTGTATAAAATAAAATATGCCTCAATGAAAGGAGAATGAGACGAAGTCCCATACCTCGTATCCGACTTGACCCGACCGTTCTTTAATCTCCGGAATAATAAACTTGAGTTAATCTCTACTTTCTTATGAACATTTTTCAAGTTCATTATTCCTTTTATACCATGTTATGAACATCATGTAATCATTTAAGTTAATAATGTTCATTTTGTCTGTATTTGGTTCTTAAGTCAAAAATAGACTTCTTACACTTACATGTTGTTAATTTGGTCAAAGGTTCATTATATCTAGAATGATATTAATGATTTGGATAACATATATATCATATATATTCATCATATACATGTATTTATAATATTACATCACATTTAGAGGTAATAAAGGAAATGCACCGTTCATGGATACGGTAAGCCGTACGTACGCATGAACACTACATCCATTTCTATTTCGTATTTTCTGGAATGGAATCATAATGATATAAGAGTATATTATAATTCCATTATAATAACATATATAATATCATTAACTTTATCCTTTACACATCCCACATATGGTATTAACGAATCAAATCACTTTCAGGGGGCGGTAGTCCGCACTTCCTAAAATGAAGATATCGTGTTTACCCATAATTGGAACCATAAAGGTATGCCCAAAATGAAAAAAAACAGAAGATTAAGGAAACAATAAACATATTATATATCATATATAAAAATAGTGACATCATAATGGCCACCTTTGAAGGTGTCAAATGAGTATTGAACAATCATCGTTTCCGGAGGCAGAATTTCGCCTTCCACGGAAACCGTATGTTGTTTAACCATTTGTGGAAGTTTTGTGAGAGTGTAGCTCAAATAAATCCAATAAAAACATCATAGTATATTTAAGATACTGGTGTTGTTACAAAAGAAGTAAATAAAAAGAGTTTAGGGGGTTGGAGAAACAAAATAAAACAAATTAACATGAGAGAATGAATTACCTTTAAAAGTGTAACTCCTTTTGATTTGAGCCTAAAGGTTTCCTTTGAAAAGATTCTGCCCAAAGGGAATCCTCTAGGATGAGGATAGGGAAGTGGAGAGAGTAAATGGGCAGGGTTTGGCCGAGCCAAAGGCTTGAGGAGTGTGTGAAATGAGGTAGAGGTGGGGGCCTTTTATAAGAGGAGAGGAGGGGCACTTTTGAAATGTAAAGAAATATTACTTTATTTGAAAATTTGTTTAGGTTTTAAAAGGTCCCACATTGATATAATTCGTGTATAAGGTTATAAGGGTTCGAAATCCACTCATCCAATTGGTTTTGGACTTGTGTAGGTCATATATTTTACGTTATCTTTCTATTTTATTTAAATCGTCAAATAATGATGTCATCGCTGCATCATTATTATGTCATAAATAATTTAATTTATTTAATGTCTAAAAATTAATAAAAAAACTACTATTATGTATTAAATATTTTTAGATTTCCAATGACTATTTATAATAAAAAATCTGATCTTTATAACCCCATGTAAAAATTGTTTTCGTAAAACATATTTTGTTTGTGTCATTTTTACTTTTACAGTAAATAAAAAGTTGTATATGTCATTTCCCAACAAAAGTGGATCCATGGGGTCCCCAAGTTGACCCATGGCTTTTCTTGGTCTTCCATGACACAACCAATGAGGGTTGTACATGTGTCAAGATCATCTTATTTTATTAAAGCATTATTTTTACCTTAGACTACACTAATTACCACTAATCGCGATTAAGAACTTAATAAGTTACTATTCATCAAAAAATTATTATAATCAAATTGAACCACATTTTACATCTTAATGACAACCATGTATGTCGGATTTTCGAAATTCAGAACACAATGATGGCAAAATTTCATTTAAACGGAAAATCAGTCTTTATAAGTACCACTTAGTGGTTTCACTATTCATCAAAAATTGAAGTTTTTCAGAAAATTACCAAAAGTTCACCCTAAGATATATTTGATATTACGAATTCAAAAATGAAGTCTATTTTACAAAATTCAAAACATATAAGTCACATTAATTAATTTAATAATTAATTCCCGCTGTCAGAGAAAATAGCGTGTTTTTATGAAACAATAAGTATCAAAAGATTGTCACTAGTTTAAGTCCAATTTCAAAGTGAAATTGATTCCAATGACCACCATTGGATTAAATGGTAAAAATATATTCTAATTTTACTTCAAACCCAATTCAAAAGATAATATAATCATATAAATAAATTAGATTAAAATGCATTTTTGATGTAAAATGCAGTATTTTTCACTATTCCTTAAAAATGAACATTGTCAGAAAAATACCAAAAATTCACACAAAATAAATTTTGATGTCCCAATCATAAATAATATGTTTATTTTGACAAAAATAGTTTATAAAATTATCAAAATATAGATTTAAAAAGGGTTTTCCATCATAAGGCAGTAAAACAATCTTTTAAGAATATTAGTGTATTCCATGCTTAAGATTAGATTTATTTTCATTTTAAGCCTCTAAAACACTATCTTAATCATTAATAGATATAGATAAAAATATCTATTATTCATTAATTACTTGAGATGTTACATCCTTACCCCCATTAGAAAATTGCGTCCCCGCAATTTATTTACTTATCGTATAAATGGGGGTACATATCCCTCATTGCATTTTCAGATTCCCATGTTGCCTCTTCAATCATGTTGTTTTTCCACAAAACCTTTACCTGGTGAATCACTTTATTCCATAACACTTTCTCCCTGTGGTCAAGAATCTGGACCGGTTGTTCCTCATAATATAGGTTCTCTTCCAGCTGAACTACCTCTGGAATCAAAACATGAGATGGATCTGGCATATAATTTCTCAACATCGAAACGGGAAAAACATTGTGTACCTGAGATAAAATCGGAGGTAAGGCCACTCGGTATGCAACTGATCCAACTTTCTCCAGAATTTCGTATGGTCCAATGAACCTTGGACTCAACTTTACTTTCTTACCAAATCTCATCACACTTTTACAAGGAGAAACCTTGAGAAAAACATGATCACCTACCTCGAAAGATAGATCCTTCCTCCAGTTATCCTCATAACTCTTCTGCCTGCTCTGAGCTGTTCTCATGTGTTTCTGAATCAGCTGAACTTTTTCTGCCATCTCTTCTACCAATTCTGGTCCCATCAACTTCCTTTCACCCACTTCATCCCAGAAAGCTGGAGTTCGCCACCGCTTCCCATATAATGCCTGAAATGGTGCCATCTGTATACTGAAATGAAAACTTTTATTATATGAAAATTCAAACAAAGAAAGATGTTGGTACCAACTTCCCTAATAATCCATAGAACAAGCTCGTAGCATATCCTCCAATGTCTGGATTGTTCGTTCTGACTTCCCATCTGATTGAGGATGAAAAGATGTACTAAAATTTAATTTAGTACCCAACGACTTCTGAAGTCCTTTCCAAAAGTTAGAAGTAAACATGTGATCATGATCCGATACAATGGAGAGAGGAACTCCATGTAACCTGACTATCTCTTTAAGATACAAACGGGAAAGTTGATCAAGAGGGAAAGTATCTCGTATAACAAGGAAATGAGCAGATTTGTTCAAGCGATCAACAATAACCCAGATTTCATTATTACCTCGAGATGTCTTCGGTAATCCAACAACAAAGTCCATGGATATATTCTCCCATTTCCACTCTGGCACTGGTAAAGGCTGAAGCATCCCTTTCGGTAACTGCCACTCTGCTTTAACCTGTTGACATGTCAAACACTTCACAGTAAAATCAGCAATGTCTCTTTTCATTCCATCCCACCAGTAATACTCCCACAGATCTCTATACATCTTAGTACTGCCCGGATGAACTGAAAACAGAGAACTATGAGCTTCACATAACAACTCTCTCTTCAACTGTGAATCACAAGGAACACACAATCTCTTCCCAAATCTCAAAACACAATCATTATCAATGTTGAATTCAGGCAACTTACCTTTCTGAACCAGCTCTACCTTTTTCTGCAACTCACTATCTTGCTTCTGTGCTTGCTTGATTCTATCTGATAGAGATGATCTCACTGATACCTGAAAGAAAACAGAATGACTTCCTGCACCAACAACTTCTATGCCAAAGTTCATCAAATCCTTAACCAAAGGATCACATTCCAAACACAACATTGTTAATGAAGCATTACTTTTTCGACTCAAAGCATCAACCACTTTATTTGCTTTTCCCGGATGGTAATGAATTGTGCAATCATAATCCTTGATTAATTCTAGCATCTCCTTTGTCTCATGTTCAATTATTTCTGAGTGAATATATACTTTAAAATTTTGTGATCGGTATATATTTCACACTTTACTCCATACAAATGATGCCTCCAAATTTTTAAAGCAAAAACAACAGCAACTAATTCCAAATCATGTGTAGGTTAATTTACCTCATGAGTTTTCAACTGTCGTGAAGCATAAGCAATTACCTGATCATTCTGCATTAGGACGCAACCTTGTCCTTTCAAAGAAGCATCACTGTATATAACAAACTCACCATTCCTGGAAGGTAGTGCCAAAACTGGAGCATTCACCAATATTCTTTTCAATTCCTGAAAACAATCATCACATTCTTTTTTCCAGATAATCTTAACACCCTTCCGAGTTAGCTTAGTCATTGGGCTAGATAACCGTTAAAAATTTCTAACAAACCTTCGGTAATAGCCCGCCAAACCAAGGAAGCTACGAATGTCGGTTACATTTGTGGGTCTTGGCCATTCTTCCAGAACTTTTGTTTTTGCAGGATCAATAGTTATTCTATCTTTAGAAACAATGTGACCAAGGAAAGAAATTTGTTGCAACCAAAACTCACACCTGCTAAATTTCCCATACAGTTTCTTTTCTTTTAAGGTTTTCAAGATAACCCTTAAATGTCTTTCATGCTCCTCTTTAATTTTAGAAAACACCAAAATATCATCAATGAAAACCACCACAAACTTATTCAAGAACTCATGGAAAATTCTATTCATTAAGTCCATGAATACAGCAGGTGCATTGGTTAGCCCAAAAGGCATTACTACAAATTCATGATGGCCATATCTCGTACGGAACGCAGTATTCAAAATATCTTCCTCCTTTACCTTCAGCTGATGGTACCCCGATCTCAGGTCAATCTTTGAAAAAAACTGATCTCCCTAGAGCTGATCAAACAAATCATCGATATGAGGCAATGGATATTTGTTCTTAACAGTGATGTTATTCAAGGAACTATAATCAATGCAAAGTCTCATAGAACCATCTTTCTTTTTAACAAATAAAATAGGAGCACCCCATGGTGATGTGCTAGGTCTAATGAAACCTTTCTCTAATAAATCTTGCAATTGCTCCTTCAACTCTAAAAGTTCAATTTGTTCCATTCGATAAGGGGGTTTTGAAATTGGCTTAGCATCAGGAACTAAGTCAACAGTAAACTCAACTTACCGATCTGGTATTATTCCAGGCAACTCATCAGGAAAAACATCAGGATACTCATTTACCACTGGCACATCATTAATCTTAATAGTAACTTTATTTTCAACGACATGTGCAAGGTAACATTCATTTCCATCTTTTACAAGTTTCTCGGCCTCTTGATATGTTATCAAGAGTAATGTATCATTCTTGTACACAAACTGAAAGTCCTTCTGAAAAGAAACTTCTTTAGCTCTACAGTCAACCTTAGCATGGTAAATAGAGAGCCAATTCATACCTAGGATAACATCAAACTCTACTAGAGGTAGAACAATAAGGTTTGCAAGTAGGTTCTTTCCACAGATAAGGATAGGAAGATTCTTATAAATTCTTTTTGCCTCAACATTTCCCCCAGGTGTTTTTACCAAAAGTTCAGGAGTCATTTCTTGAGATGGTATTCTCATTTTACTAGAAAAGGTTTCAGAGATGAATGAATGTGTAGACCCCGAATCAAACAACACACTAGCATAATCTGAAAAACAAACAAAGTACATGATACAACTTCATTTGATGGCCCAACATCTACTGAAGTAGTTGCAAAGGATTTCACCACCCCTTTCTGCTTGTAGTCTAACTGCTTCCCCTCACTCAAGCTCTTTGTCGGACACTCGTTTGCATAGTGACCCATCTCATTGCACTTATAACATTTCACTAACTGTAAATCAAATTTGTTCTTACCTTAACCTTGATCCTTTTCAGTGCAATCACGAGCCTTATGTCCCATCTTACCACATCGGTAGCACTTTCCAGAATTCAGAAGACATTCCCCAGCATGCCTTTTGCCACATTTATCACAAACTGGAAACTTAGTTCTCTTACCATCAGACTTTTTTGAAGAATTCTTACCTTTCTCCTGCCACCTCGGTCTCTTCTTCTGCTGGTTGTTATAGAACACTTGGTTATCGACAAACTCCATTTCCACCTTCTCAGCATATCGAACAAGCTTTTCATAACTTTTAAACTCACGAGAAGCTAATGCCCTTCGATATTTTGGCATTAATCCTGAGTAAAAACGACTGATTTTACTATCATGGTCTCGGATAAAATTTGGAGCATACCTTTCCAATAGAGTGAACCTTTCTTCATAGGCAGCCACTGAGTATTCCTCTTGCCTCAATTCCAAGAATTGCTTTTCCATCCTAAGTCGAACAGCATTAGGAAAATACTTCTCAAGAAACATACCTTTGAATTCATCCCAGTCAAGAGCATCAATCTCATCGGCGTCCCTGATATTTTTAACCATAGACCACCACTGATCTGCTTCACCCTCCAAACGGTAAATAGCAAGACTAACCTTTTGATTGTCTGAACACCCCATGACATCAAAAATCTTCTCCAGTGCATTAATCCACCCTTCAGCTAGAACAAGGACAGATAATCCTCTAAATGATGGTGGATGTTCCCTCATGAAATGTTCCACCACTGACATGTTCCTCTGTGGTTGATCTGGCTGATCTCGTGCATGGATACCACCACCATTTATCGCTTGAGTCAACTGCGCCATTACTGCAACAAACTGTTCAGTTCCAATTCCGACCATTTCTGGATGCTGATTCGAAAGGTTATTTCCTTCTGTATGCCTTCCTAGCACTGCATCCCTGTTTCCTCTGCGGAAAACCATTCTAAACAAACATGTCTTAGATGAAGCAACATGGTAACCTTAAAATGATATATCATTTCAAAAAAAATTTGGATAATCATTTAATAGAATTCTAACTCCTAAAGTTATCTAAACCGACCTTTGATACCAACTATAAGGCCCCAGCCTTAAACCTTACTTAATCTTGAGTTATTACAAGATTACACATTAAGGATCTTTTCGGTTTTAGAGTTTTAGTGAATTAGATCATAAAACTTGCATTACATTCTACATATAAACAAAGTGGTTACATAAAGATAGTATTCTTCATTCCCATCAATGGAAACACATTTAAAATAAAACATGGATTATTTCTTGACACTTCCTTGACACTATCATCTTATCATGTACCTTTCCCGTGACCTGTGAAAAACATTTCAAAAACTTGGGATGAGCATAAAAACTCAGTATGGGTTATAAAAAAACATGGAAAAGAAACATGAGTTCATATATACATAAGAATGAAATCATACTTTACCCATAAAACATAGGCACTTTAACATACCTCATAAAATCATGAATAAATCATAGAAATCATAAGACATAAAGGTAACTTGAGGCATTCATAACAATCTTACGTAGGGAGTAACCCTCTTGGTTACGTTTGGAATACCCATCACAGTATATTCCCTAAATCTCTTCGGAGAAACCTTAACGTTTCACTCCTTCGCGTTACCCAATGCATTGGAGAGCTATATCGGGATCACCCAGCCTTAGTTTATCACGGAACCACCCGTCTTCATAATAATTTCCAAGAACCATAACATAATCATATCACATAAAACATGCATAAAGGAAACATAAAATTTCCACATTTGAATCACAAGATATTAATACAACACAAAAAACATTGTGAAAACCATTTTTAATACCAAAATAAAAGAAAAGTAAATCATGGTATTTATTTTTCTTTTAAAAAGAAGGTATGTCTTGTAGAGGAAGCTGAAACTCATATAATGGTCACGACGGCGGAGAAGTCGTTGTCGCCGCATACGTACGACAAAAACATTCCCTTTTGTCGTTTAGTAAACGCTTCGTATAAAAAGATTCCTTTTGAATAAATGTAAACTTCAAAGGGGTTTATACACCGTATAAACGAAAGTTGTGTATAAAATAAAATATTCCTCAATGAAAGGAGATTGAGACGAAGTCCCATACCTCGTATCCGAATTGACCCGACCGTTCATTAATCTCCTGAATAATAAACTTGAGTTAATCTATACTTGCTTATGAACCTTTTTCAAGTTCATTATTCCTTTTATACCATGTTATTAACATCATGTAATCATTTAAGTTAATAATGTTCATTTTTTCGGTATTTGGTTCTTAAGTCAAAAATAGACTTCTTACTATTACATGATGTTAATTTGGTCAAAGGTTCATTATATCCAGAATGATATTAATGATTTGGATAACATATATATCATATATATTCATCATATACATGTATTTATAATATTTCATCACATTTAGAGGTAAGAAATGAAATGCACCGTTCATGGAGACGGTAAGACGTACGTACACATGAACGCTACTTCCATTTCTATTTCGTATTTTTTGGAATGGAATCATAATGATATAAGAGTATATTATAATTCAAATATAATAACATATATAATATCATTAACTTTATCCTTTACATATCCCACATATGGTATTAACGAATCAAATCATTTTCAGGGGGCGGTAGTCCGCACTTCCTAAAATGAAGATATCGTGTTTACCTATAATGGGAACCATAACGGTATGCCCAAAATGAAAAAAAACAGAAGCTTAAGGAAAACATAAAGATATTATATATCATATATAAAAATAGTGACATCATAATGGCCACCTTTTATGTTTTTAAATGAGTATTGAACAATCATCGTTTCGGGAGGCAGAATTTAGCCTTCCACGGAAACCGTATGTTCATTAACCATTTGATGTAGTTGTGTGAGAGTGTAGCTCAAATAAATCTTATAAAAACATCCTAGTATATTGGAGATACTGGTGTTGTTACAAAATAAGTAAATAAAAAGATTTTAGGGGGTTGGAGAAACAAAATAAAACAAATGAAAATGAGAGAATGAATTACCTTTAAAAGTGTAACTCCTTTTGATTTGAGCCTAAAGGATTCCTTTGAAAGGATTATGCACAAAGGTAATCCTCTAGGATGAGGAGAGGGATGTGGAGAGAGTAAATGGGCAGGGGTTGGCCGAGCCAAAGGCTTGAGGAGTGTGTGAAATGAGGTAGAGGTGGGGGCCTTTTATAAGAGGAGAGGAGGGGCACTTTTGGAAAGTAAAGAAATATTACTTTATTTGAAAATGTGTATCGGTTTTAAAGGGTCCCAAATTGATATCATTCGTGGATAAGGTGATAAGGGTTCGAAATCCACTCATCCAATTGGTTTTGGACACGTGTAGTTCATATATTTTACATTATCTTTCCATTTTATTTAAATCGTCAAATAATGATGTCATCGCTGCATCATTATTATGTCATAAATAATTTAATTTATTTAATGTCTAAAAATTATAAAACAAATACTATAATGTAGGAAATCGTTTTAGCTTTCCAATGACTATTTATAATCAAAAATCTTATTTTTATAACCTCATGTAAAAATTGTTTTCTTAAAACATATTATGTTTGTGTCATTTTTACTTTTACATTAGATAAAAAGTTGTTTATGTCATTTCCCAACCAAAGTGGATCCATGGGGTCCCCAAGATGACCCATGGCTTTTATTGGTCGGCCATGACACAAAAAATGAGTGTAGGACATGTGTCAAGCTCATATTATTTTATTAAAGCATTATTTTTACCTTAAACTACACTAATTACCACTAATCGCGATTAAGAACTTAATAAGTTACTATTCACCAAAAAGTAATTAAAATCTCATTGAACCACATTTTACTTCTTAAAGAAAACCATTTATGTCGGGTTATTGAAATTCAAAACACAATGATGGCAAAATTTCATTTAAATTGAAAATTAGTATTTATAAGTACCACTTAGTGGTTTCACTATTCATCAAAAATTGATGTTTTTCAGAAAATTACCAAAAATTCACCCTAAGCTATATTTGATATTATGAATTCAAAAATGAAGTATATTATACAATATTCATAACATATAAGTCACATTAATTAATTTAATAATTAATTCCCGCTGTTAGAGAAAATAGCGTGTTTTTATGAAACAATAAGTATCAAAACATTGACACTAGTTTAGGTCCAATTTCAAAGTGAAATTGATTCAAATGACCACCATTGGATTAAGTGGTAAAAATATATTCTAATTTTACTTCAAAACCAATTCAAAAGATAATATAATCAAATAAATAAATTAGATTAAAAAGAAGTTTTGATGTAAAATGCAGTATTTTTCACTATTCATTAAAAAATGAACATTGTCAGAAAAATACCAAAAATTCACACAAAGTAAATTTTGATGTCCCAATCATAAATAATAAGTTTATTTTGACAAAAATAGTTTATAAAATTTCCAAAAGATATATTTTAAAATGGTTTTCCATCATAAGGCAGTAAAACAATCTTTTAAGAATATTAGTATATTTCATGCTTAAGATTGGATTTATTTTCATTTTAAGTCTCTAAAACACTATCTTAATTATTATTAGACATAGATAAAAATATCTTTTATTCATTACTTACTTGGGATGTTACAGAGATTCATCAAATTTTATTATTCTGATTCATTTTTCACTCTATCCTTTTAAGTATGATATTTAGGGAATATGTTTTTTAAAAATGGTGTTGGAAACTATTCTTCAGATTAAAATGGGTTTCTATATAAAAACTAATATTTTTATTAATTTCACTAAAGACCCTAAACACATAAATTATAAAGTCAACATAAAATTTAATTTATAACAACATTAATATTTCATAAATTTCAAGGATATTTCTACACTCATATATACCAATCTAACATTTCTTTTGATGATGTATGAAATGTTAACATAGAAAATTTCATTCATATATATTTAAATAAAATTGAATAAAAAAAATTCATTAAAAAAAATATTTTTTCTATCCACTTCTTCTAACATAAATAAATTTTGAAGAAACTGAGACGTAAATTAAATGATCACTATTATTAATATTGTTAACATGTTATTGATCATAATTATAATTTACATTTGAAATTTGGAACATAGACATTCACTATGCTACATACATGGTTCCCAACTAGTCCCAAACATTTATTCATCTGAATTTCTGAAACATACAGAATCACATTATGTGTAACCCTGTATGATGTTACATCAATAACATTGATTTATAATCAAATACCAATAGTGGTATCAAGTTATAATTCATGTATCTTATTGAGAAAAAGATAATTCAGGGATATTATATTCTCTTATGAACACTTACACTGTCATATACTCTATATGTGACATAATATATCATAAAATAGGTTGAATAATTATTTTCATCATTCAAAAAAAAAATTATTTATAGTTATTTAAAATAATTGGATGGAAATTCATTCATATACCATGGAAATGTATTTATTTAAGGAAAAAAATTCTGAATCGAATTGAAAAATATATCCCCTTACTATATACAAAACATAAAATAGTTTTGTTAATTATTATTAAAAATACACATCACTAATTAAGTACATAAAACATTCATTATTTCTATATCCATAAGTTTTCATGGTTTTTATTATTTGATAAATTTCATGACTACATGATATAAATTTATAATGATATCATGTTGAGATACCAATAAAAACTCTTGTATATGAAAAAAAAATCAATGACACATGATAGTTCAAATAATTTATTATAATATAACTATAAATTTGAAGAATTTACTTCCTCCCAATTTATCATTTTTAGGGTCATTGTATAATTTCTGTTTTAAAAGAGTATTTTGGGATCATTTTTTTAAAATAATTTTATAATTAGATAATGAGTATAAATAATTTTTGTTGAATTGATAATTATTTCAAGTGACTGATTATTATTTATAAGAAAAAATGTTTTTATATGTTGTGATGAGAAATATTAAATTCTTATAAGAGTATACAATGTTTATTTGGAAAATGATATTTTTCCTTCAAATATGGAAATGGAATGAGGGCTTGTTGATAATATGACTATAGCCTAATTCCATTTTAAGACTTTTTATAATTATTTCAATTGTATTCCAATGAAATAATATATTTTTGAGGACTCTAATCATATAAGTCTATATGGTGAAGTTCATTTGACTTTAGTGATGATATTTATATGTAATTGTTGTGTTGGATTTTTAAATTTTGATATTGATAAGATTTTGGGTGTTGATAAATGAATAATGCTCAGCATTAGGTAATAAAAAATAGGGATTGATATATATATCTATAGTAATTCATATAATCATTGGTGCGGCTCATAATATAGGTGATTAGGGAGGATTTGAAGAGGTGGTCGATTCCAAACAATAAAATAGACGAATGAGGAAATCCTGACCTGGTTTAGTGTTGGAAAAGAGGACCTTTGAGGGATATAATAGGTTATAATCATTAGGTTCCTATATCTACATAGAGTATGGTATATTTTAGGTTAAATTAAATCAACTCTGATGAGGGGTTTCTTTACACGGATAATATTTATCCTTTGAAAATGTGCACTCTCAAATTTTTGAGAATTTCATCAATTTTTACTGCATATTATCTTCATTGTGTTGTACTAAACTGATCACCATATAATAGATATTAATGATTATTAAAAAATAAAAATTAATTCATCAAACTTATATTGTTGGTATGATAATAATCTAAAATTTAATGCTCTGTGACAACCAAGGATTTTAATTGAAGATCAAATCCACAACTTTGAAACAAAATGATAACTATCGAAGTATTATACCAATTGTGATAGGAAGAAACAAAAAAATAGGTTGTGGGTGTTCATGTTGGGGAGGAGGTGAGTATAATTTAAAATAAAAATTTATTTTTTTAACCCTCATAATTGATTTTGACTTGAGTTATAATATTTCATAAGTATTGTTTATGAGTAGGAAGAGTGGAAATTAAAATTGTCAAGAAAATAACATGTTTTATTAAAGAAAATAGTATAATAGAATTATACAAGAATTTATTATGTATTGATACATGATTAATAAAGTCTTTTAAATAATATCATAGGAACCATGTTTCTTTAACCCTATGTGGAAATAAATTATATACACCCAAACATTATGTATCCCAAAATTTTTAATGTTCGGATGGTCTATCTATTATTTCCAAAAAGCCCTAAAATTAATCCCATTATATTGTTCTCTACCTTCATATCCAAAACCTCCCTAAATTTAAATTATTATATACTCTATATTCATTTTCAAATAACCACATAACACATAGGTTAGCTGCACTCACACCATATCGGCGACTCTATCTTATTAATCAAAAGAACTCCACATGCATGTTCATTTTATGCTTCTAACACCAGAATCTATATTTTCTATACTAGAACCCATTAATATAAATAATAAAGAACACAGAAATTACACAATAAAATTTTATTATTTATAATCAAAACCTTAGACAATGAAAATACCTAGCAAAAAATTCCCACAAAGAAATTTTTTAGTAATTAGAAGATAAATCATGAAAATAAAAAATTAAACAACTTTAGTAAAACTAAGGACTTTTCAATCCTCATTAAAATATAAATATCCTTATCCCTCAATCTATGGCTCAATTTATTGAGATAATCATAATGAATTACAACATTCAAAATCATCTTCGTTTAGAAATATCATTCATATAATTTGAAGTAGTGAGGTAATCATCCCATAAAATAAATAATAATTTTACACTTCTAATTAATTTATATCTACACTACAACAGTTATCATACAATAGATTAATATAATCTATACCTAAACATATAATTAACTAATTTTTATAGTTTTGTTTAATTTCTTTATAATTTAATTTATCGATAATTAAAAACCTCACAATAAAGATATTTAAAACCCACACTTAGATAAATTTTAATTCTTATGAAGTGTATTTTAATTTTTTTTCTAAAATATGAAGCAATTTAGTCATTGACTAAAAAATTTCCCTGACCTCAAAAAACCTAAGAATCCCCTGATATGTTGAAATTATACACTAAATATTAATAGAAAGCTGAATTTATATTCTGATGAAATAAATTTCCTCAAATTTGACTTATAACATTGAATGATAATCCACTAGATATAAATAATATAAGATTATATACAAAGAAATATTTTTAAACCATGTTTTTTATGCATCATTCCTAAAAAAATGTTTCCTTATATCAATTATTTTCTCTAAAAAAGGGTGATTTATTGGGTTCTTGGGTAAAAAATAGTACTAGTATTACCATAATGGATTATAGTTGGAGTAAAAAGTTGTCCAAAATAAATTAGTTCTTGTTAAAGACACAAAAAATTTCCACAAAACATCAATCTTCCACATTTTTATATTTAAGATTAGTAAGTGAAATAATTATTTTCATCTAACTAGACCATGAAATATAATATTTCCATAATAAATGCAACATTTTAGATGCGTACATTATATCAATTACAAAATTTTCCATGATAAAATCTGAGTAACATTTATATAATAATTAATTTCCATTGTAATAAAATCAGTCATATTATGATGCTCCTAGAAGAAAATTAAAAATAGTAGTTTCATATATTATATGTGATTCCTTCATATTATGATATAATTTTTCACAAAAACATACTAAAAAATAGAAATTCTCGTTGACTTTCAATATGAAAGTATAAGTATTCAATCATTGCACATCAAATATTCTGATCAACCAGTTTCACAGATTCAGTAAGTTCACCTTTGATATATGATTCTATCTATGTAATTATATTTGAAGCCGTTAAAAACATTTGAGTATGTCTCTAATAGATTTATGCTGAGTAAATATATTTTATTTTAGTTTTCGAGTAATCTAATGAACATGGAAAAAGTTATAATTTATAGACCCCATCCTTAGTAACCTAAGGCTTATGGTAACTTAATTGGAATAGATAAAATGGATCTAATCCCATAATACAAATCTAGTTTCTTACACTAGAGACATAAATACATTCATAAAAATTATTTTATAGTAGAAATAAAATATAAATCATAAAAAAGAAAATATTCAACATCCTTGAAACTCATTAAATGTTTTCTTGTTCATAACCTGGGGCTGTAAATATAATAAATTTAAGATTAAATTATCCTAAATAGCTTTGTTCAATTGAGGTTATGCTGAGAAAATATGTCATAATTAATATTGGAAGGTAAAAAATGAAAATAAGTACTATTTAATCAATAACATGATTACAACATGATGTTGTGGGAACAATCAATGTAAATATATTATATATATTAATAATTGAATTTTGAATGAATGAAAGGACTAATAAATGATTTGATGATCTCTAAAATCCTGATATCATTACCATAAAGGCCTTTCTATATGTCAATTTAAAATTTAAGGTAGTTATAAATCAAAAGCATGTTTACTTCGGTAAATTGATTTGTCTCATGTAACCTTTCAATACAACCATATGCAATCTATTACTCATCATGACCCATTAAAATATGTTTAATTCATTACTTATATATTTAATAATCAATTAAATTCATAAAAAACATTCCATATTAATAAATATAGTTATCAAGTAAACAATACAGATTTATTAAGATTTTCTATGGATAATTAAACAATCATCATTAATAAAGCACCATATACAAAAATGGTACATAATTTAAGAAACAACATATCTATTATATAAAAAATAAAGGCATTTAAGACAAATTTAAAGGTAAATGATCAAAATAAATGTAATGTTTCAATATAATTTCAATGATCACAAAATTAATAAGGGATATGAGTGGACCATCAGTTCTATTATGAATATAGTTTTTTAATTAAATAACAATGGTTGGAAAAATAAATAAAATGGAAGAAAAAATTAAAATATTAATTAATTGAATATTATTGTTTCCAAATAATTTAAATAATTTAGAAATACATTAGTATGATAAAATTAGTATGGTTCTGGGGATGTCCATTAAAACATTATATGTTAAAAACATTACTTTTAATTTTTTGCAAATTATATTGAAAATGACCATTTCAGAAAACATTAGTATGATTCATTTCGAAAAGATTAAAAATATAGTGATAAACTAAAATTTCAATAAAAAATAATTTGAGTAAAAAAATTAGATTTATACAATGTTTTTGTAATTTTTGGGTAATAAAATATCTGATTAATAATGAAATAAATTTTTTTTCTTTTAAAAATTTCATTCCCTTATTCATGTAAAGAAGGGAAGAAAAGATTGGAGAATACATGGAAACTCCTTAAATATATAAAATATTATACAATTAATGGGTTTAATGATATATTTATTATAATATTCCTTCAAAGAAAATAATGTAAATCTTGAAAATAATGATATCATAAAATCAGTCCTTACACATGAGCCTTTAATATTGTTAACCATTGATAGAATTAAATAGAATTGAAAGTTTAATCATATTTAATAAAATGGTATTTTTGTTTCATATGTTTAAGTGGTAGTAAAAATAATAAATAAAATTAAATTGGTTTATAATATCAAATATATCTCAATGGAATAAAAATTTGATGAAATCTCTGCTTAAGTTCATACTATTGAAGTGATTATTGATTAATGAATTTATTATGTGTTTCAAATATGTATCCACATAAAATAATTTTAAATAAAAAATAAAAAAATAAATTACATTTATAATATCTTATTATAAAATACATGTAATATGTAATTAACCCATGAAACAAATTGTGTTATGATACCCCTTAACTCATGTCTGACTCATCACACATATTCTTTATATTTTTGAATAATTTAATTATGATTTTTATTTAATTAATTTGGATCATTTTTCATGATTATTATTCTTATTGTTTCATTTATTTGATATTATTATTTAATTACTTAGTCAATTATGTTCAGGTCATATATTTTGGCTATATTCGGTTCATATATCAGAAATGACATCAGTCAGTTTACTATATTAAAAGCGGTCAATTTTACGATATCTCCATAATTATAGTTAAGAAATTTGTTATAGTTTTTATAGATTTATTTTAATTTTTAAATGAACCATGAAATGATGCTATGAAGAATAAAATACCTTATAGTTATAGAGATATTATATCTTAACTATTCTTGAGTAACATTTTAAATTTTCAATGATCATGATGGAAAGATGCTATGTTTTGATTTACATTTCCTAAATGATAATTTTAGAATAAATATAAAATTGTTCGTTTAAATAAATAATTATATATATATATATATGATCATTTTATTTGAAAAATAAATCACATCACTTCATGAAAGTGGTAATCCAGAAATGTGCATAAATGATTTTATGCGTTTTAAATGAATGGAAATGTGAAAATGAATACGATTTAAAATATTAAAATAATAAAAAAAATCACTAAAATGGATAAATAATCAAACAGTGGACTCTATTAAATATGATAGAAGTATTAATTGAATCTAGTCATGGATTTTTGAAACCAAAATTCTTTTCAATTATGATGATAAGAGGAGATGAGGTTTAAAATTTTATGTCATGGGATTGAAAATCTTGGAAATTACAATGTTATTAATTTAATATATAATTTTTTAGAGAAAATGGTAGAAATCTGATATTATTTTATTTTTTTAATTATTATTCATAATAATCAAATCTAAATTTTTTTAATTTTCTAGGAGATATTTTGACACTAACTTTTCATTTTTAACTCCTGTTAACCACTTTTAAGACTCACTACAACAATGATGTTATTTTATCTCTTTTGGGGTAAATATAGTTAATATAAAACAAAATTTTCACCATTAATGGACCGTTGAAGATATTCTTAAGAATATAAAAATTAATTTTCCTCCAATTTTTTATTAATTGTAAATCATTTAATAAAAGATTATTATTATTAAATAAAATCAATGCTATTTTTGGAACTATTAAATTAATTTGACGTAGAAAAATACATCAAAATAATTAAATATAAATATAATTTATTAAAACCTAAATATCATGTTATACTAATTATATAATAAATTATCGACAACAATTATTTTAAATTATATCAGATTTCATATTTTTTAAAACTGTTTTCAATAGTTTTTTTATTAATTATATAAGTTATGTGTCAACATCGCACTTGCATTTTATGTAATTATTTCATCCTAGAAATTTCTAATTGAATTTCAATGATAATTAATAATTTTACATTCAATTGAATTTTTATATGTATAGATTACATTTTTATCCACATCACAAAATACTATTGATATGAAATGAAATAATGTGACTACAATGTCTTTATCTTTTACATAATTATTATAAGGAAACATTCAGAGACAAATAGACCCATGTGGGAATATATTTATGAATGTTATGGATGTTAATGAAATAAAGTCATCAAATTGGATAAAATAAATTTTTATTGTCAATTTATAGTATTTATCATATTATATTAATATATAATTTACTGATTTTCTTCAACATGGTGATAATTATTGACTACAGTTACAATTCATCATGACTAAAAAAAGTTTTGTATTTACAAAATTAGAAACTCTTATTTCCAAAATATGGAATCCATTTTTCATGATTCAATTACCATATGTGGTAGTATTTAATAAAAAATTTACAGCTAAAGTATTGATTGTAATTGGGTTTTCAACAAAAAATCATTTTATAAGGTAAAAACCATATTAAAATAACTCTATAACTAAAAATCATTAATATATTAATTTAAATTCATAATTTTTTATATATATAATTTAATTAATTCTTTGTTTGTGGTTATTTTAAAATATTAAACTTAAAAAACAATATGCCTTTAAAAATAGGTCATCAAAATCAATATATGTAACTATTGACTAAAAAGATCTTTTCAAAAAATTTAAAAAATTATAACCTAAGATAATTTTTATATGATTATTTCTAATATGTTATCATTTTTATAAAATTATATTACCAAATGTGGAAGAAGTTAATTATATCATCCATGCACACACATCAATAAAAATCATTTTTGAAGGAAATTTAATTTTATCCCATAAAATGGATTTACATAAATGTTCTTACTTTTTATCATGAAATAAAAAACAAACATTATTATATAAATTATTTATATATATTTCAAATTATTTAGTTATTCATATTCATATTGGGAATTTTAGAGTTCATGTATAAATAATAATATTTTCACAGTATATCATGGTTCATTTAAACACAATGTTTCATTTGAAACAATCTATCAATGATGTGAAATTTAATTGAAGAGAAATAAATATTAAAATGGTTGGATGACTAATTATACCACCTTAAATAGGTTGTTTCCTCACAATTTAAAATTTTTGATGGTGATCAAGAGTTTATCATTTTTAGATACCTCGGTTGTAAACCCACATCGTAATAGGGTTAATAAAACATAATTTTAAGAAGATGGAAGGGGAAAGATGAAGTTCATATAAAATAACAGAAATCTATATTATCTAACTATGTAATATTAATGGGATGTGAAAATATTCACATGGAGGGGAATGTTTTCCACCAATGTCTAATATAGAGTGATATATAACCTAGGCTAGAAAATGATAACAACCACAAATCAATAAATAAAGGATTTATGAGAAGTACACAGATTCAACAAAAATGAATTAATAGTCATAAAATAATTATTTCAAAGTTATTTTCAAAAAAATTGACAATTTTTTCACTACCATTGTAGATAACACCTCAAAATATACTCGATAAATTTTTATTTCATAAGAACATTTTCATCCTTTTGTTGTACTTCAATATATTTTTACATCATTTTGTACTCCATGAGAATAACCTCCCTGAAGAAACATTTATTATTGATGAACTAATATAAACTTTTAATGTATCATAATGGTCATAAAAGAGTGACTAGTATTTTCTTCTTCCTTTAAATATTTATTAAAGCCAAAATTATTAGCACCAGTTATCCAACATAATATATTAATCTATAAAACCACAATAGTAAATCAAAATGTAAAACATAATCCATTCAAAAGTATTAATCACTAAAACCCTTAAAAAATTTAATCATTCCTAATTCTATATTAAAAAATCACAATACTGATTACAAAATTTTGGAAATTATCATAACATTAATCCCCCAAATACTATAAAGTAACATTATTGTCACATAAAAAATATATTAATACCTTAATCAACATGAATCCTTAATGAAAATTTAACTATATAAAATTATACATATATACTTATAACATTAATTATATAACAAACTATCAAATATAATCCTTGAATATAAAAATTAAGTAAAACCCATTATAATCAACTTTATCAAAAAAAAATTACTAATCATTTTCATGGTCTCCAATGATTTATGATATAAATCATCAATATTATCATCTATTTATCATAACTAAACATTATCACATCATCATCATGCACATTTTAAGGGTTTTCTTTCAATAAATCATTTGTTTTCTATAAAAATATCCCCTTACCAATAAATCTCTATAAAAGGCCATCATCACCATTCAACACAATGATTAAAATCTGAAAAAAATAATTTGCATCAATAAATACATGTTGAATGTTTTTTATAAACAAAATATTTATGTTGTAACACTTCAACAACATAATTATCAAATCCTAATACATAAAACCATCAATCCTTCAACTTCACTAAATTTCATGTCATATGTTTATCCTTCATATATGATTTAACCCATATATTAGCACATTAAATTTTATAATTACAATCTTATAATAACATAATATCTGGATATCCTTAATATTTAGTTTCACTATGTCCCTTATTTCTACAATGTAAACATATTACCCTTCCATTGAGAAATTATCCCATGTGTCACTAAAAATTTTCTAACATAAAAGAAATTGATTCTTCTGTATCTTGTAGTCTCCACTATAGAACTCTCATCAAACTGAATCATTATATTATTTTTTGATTTTTAACTTTGGTTAAGCTATATTTTGTTAATCACATATTATGATAACTGATTAAGAATATTAAAAATATTTTTGTCTCCATTCCTCACCCATTCTGGTAGTTCATAAACAACTAATTATGCAACATAATTAGATTTAATGTGATTCCTTCTAATTTAATCCACTGAATAAAAAATAATAGTATAATAAATAATAACAATAGTGGGAAACCACATAATCATTTATGTAATCTCTATATCAAGACTAATTTATTTCAATACAACATACCTTATATATATATAAAATATTCATTTTCATTATCTATTTAATTTCATCATAATGGATCATAAATAATGTGATCTAACTTAAGTATATCCAGTAGGAATATAAAACAATGTGTGTATTAAGGGGACCAATAAAATGAAATATTACCATTCCCATGATATTTTAAACCTAGTATTTTTAGGGTTATTACCCCTAGATGATTTTTTTCAAAATGAAGATCCACTTGAAGAATAAATAAATTGTTGTATTATCGGGAAAAACATGTAATCACTAATATAAAAAGTAATTAAGATATTTTTTAAGGTGTATAATTATCCCCAATGTCATTCATAAGGTTATCTTCAATAATATATGTTTTATAAAATATAGTACCATGGTTTCTAGTAAACATCCTCCAATTCCAATTATAATGTCCTCAACCATAGGAACCCATATATGGTGGTTAGTTTATTACATTAGAATATATATAATTGATCTAATCCTAAAATACTAATAAATTTAGAATATTATAATATCTAGATACATATTTGATACCCATATTACATTGGGACTAATATGAAAATTGTTAGAAAAGTAAATGTCTAGAATCCTTGAAACTCATTGAATGATTTATTCTTCATATCCTAGGATATGGAAACCAAATAAGGGTCACCAAAAATGTTTTGTAAGGGTTTAATTAAAAATAATCAATTATGAGTAAATAATTATTAATCAATATGTCAGGAAAAATATTTAAAAACATTTAAAATTTTACCCATTACATTTGTAGAAAATGAATCCATGGATAAAATCAATGAAATAATCTCAGAGATAATGGTAGATAGATTCAAAAAGAATGAATGGAATAACAATATAAATAATGATCTCATAAATCATGAAAAATTTATAGTCATGCCCTTGTATCAAGGATGTTTAATTTTATCATGTTTTATACACAAATGACCAATTTAATTTGACCAACTAATTTTTCTCATGAGATCTGTAGGTTCATTATGGATATTTCAATAACAAATCCATACAAATAACTACATGTCTAATGTATTACTCACAAAATATATTAACAATAATATTAATAAAATACTCTATATATAAATCAATACCCATATATAGAAAAAAAAATTTCACCATGATATTCCCTACTTAATAAGATAATAGTAATAATAATTCAAATCTAGTAAAAATGGTATAAAATTTTAGAAATAGTAAAATAAATTATATAGATAATATTGACATTAAATTGAAATTTAATGTCCAATGATCCCAGAAATGTTAATTTTTCAAGGGAATGTTAACAACCAAAATACTAATAATATATAATAGATGATCATCGAATCATAAAAAATATAGATTTGTCAATAATACTAGATCATTTAAAAAATAGTAAAAATATAATTAAAAAATTAAAATAATAATTAATTGATTATTTTTCATTTTGAAAATTATGAAAAATATTTATAAGAATTTAAATATCCTAAAATAGTAAGGATATTAAAGATTTACATTAATTCCCTATGTGATAAGAAAATTCCTTTTTCAAATTATTTATAATGAATATAAAAAACAAACCCTTTTGTGGAAAAAACCTAAAACATTAATTTTAGGGCTTTTAGAAAAAAATAGATATCATAAAATTTATTTTATAAATCTTTTGATTAATAAAAATTTACTTTATAAAACAATTTTAAAAAATATTGAAGAGAAATATATATGATTTGAAGAGAAATAAAACTGGTTTTTATATTAAACATTTATTTTCTTAAGAAAGTGATAATGAGACAACAATTTGGGAGAAAATATGAAAAATCAATTAATATCTAGAGGATAATAAAATATTTGAGTTTTATTAGGTATATATTAAAAAATTCTTTGGATGAAAATTAATACAGTCGCAATAAAATTGATATTTCAAAATTAATACTTACTGATATGGTAATTTTTATATTGTAACCCCCTGAATAAAAAAAAATTGAAACATTAATGATCAGTAATAATTATTAATTCATCTTATATATATCAATGTTTCAATATATACACCATAGAAAAGTAAATGGGTAAATAATATCAAATACGTCTTGGTGGAATAGAAATTGAGATAAAATCCATTATAATGGTCATACTGTTGAAGTGAGAGTTAATCAATTAATTGATTATATGTATCAAATTTAAATACACACAAAATAATTGAAAATAAAACTTAATATTACGAAAATTCATTATAAACATAATTTAATAATATCAAATACATTGAAGATTTATTATAATACAACAAAAATACATGAAGTTATGAAACACGATGACATATGTCTCACTTTTCATGTACAATCCATATCTTCCAGAATAATAAAAATATGTTAATTGTTTACATTTTTGATAAAATTTTCTGGTTTATTATTACATTTTATTTATTTATTTCGATTTTATATTTTTTACAATATCAATTTAGTTCATGTTATATGTTATAATGATATTCGATTCATTTATAAAAAATGACTTTAGATGGTTGAAGAGGGTAAAAGTGGTAATTTTTCCATCATATATATAATAAAAATTATGAACTAAAAATAATTTTAATATATCAATTATAAATTTTCAATTAACCATTAAATATAGTGAGGAAAAATAAACTACTTTACAATCATATAGATGATATGTCATACGTCATATGAGTAACGTTTCCATTTTTCAATATTGACAATGAAAAGAACATAAGTTTTATTTTTTATTTATAGAATGACAATTATTTCATAAATATAACATTATTTTTATAAATACACACAGACACACACATACCTCATTCATCTGATTTGGTTATAAAATATAAATCACATACCTACATGGAAGTGAAAATACACATGTATACATGAACACCATTATCATATTTAAATTAATGTTATGTGAATGAATTATATAATATAATATATTTATAATATGATAAATACTTCATGAATACCATATATATATTAAATATTTCTTTAAAAACACATGTGAGTGGTGGTGATGAAAATTTTGCTAAAATGGTTTGTGAGGTGGAAGTCCACTATAAAAGAAAAACAGTTTCACTTTCAAATTAAAAGAAGAGGAGTTGAATATAGAGTATCCCATTAACATAAAATAAACTTTATATATGGTATATAATAATTTTATGTTATCATCATTTTTATATATTATATGAAGGAAGTGGAAGAAAAACTAATAATAATACACTCAGTTAAGAATGATTCATATTTTTGTGATAAGAACATTAGTTTTAAACCAAAATGCTTCCTAGGAGGGTTTCAAATAAAACTAATTTAACTCCAAATTATGTTGAAATTTAATGGATAGATATGTCTAGGTAATGTCTTATCCATAAAGATTTTTAATTTCGAATAGAAGTGGAGTTGAGCTCCCCTTTTATAAATGAGGGGAGGTGATCATTTAGAATTTGTTAATATATTAAATTAATATAAATTATATTTTAGGGAAATGAGTATCCAAATTGATACAAATAAACGTTATCAAGATTTTGGGTATTAATAGTCTAATATAGTAACTTTTTGGAAAAATAACTATGATGGTTTCACCCATATGTCTTGGTTTTAATGGGTGTTAATCCTTTCTTACATTACAACAATAACAATGTTTTTATTTTTTGGGGTAAATATTTTTACAAAAAAATGAAAATCGCTCCTTGAATGGACTATATTTGATATGTTTTATCATATTACAATAAAAATTGGCAATATTTTATTTTTAGGAATTTTATTTTCTTAATAAAACACTATATGTTATAAACTAATGTTAATGTCATCTCTATAACTCTTTGTTTAATTTGAAAATGGATATGATATCAAAAATGAGGAATTAGAATATATTCCATTAATAAATATGTAATATGTTTCAATTATATAGAAAATTAACATAATATAATAATTCATTTGAAATATAATATTATTTAATTTTTAAATATCATTTATTATTTATTATATTAATTAAATAAATGTAGTGTCAACTTTGTAATGTTTTTAATGTAATATTTCCGTCTAAAAGAAAGATACAAAAATTTACATGATAATAAATAATTATTTATATTTTAATGGACAAATTATAGGTGAAAATAAGTTCTTTTTATACTTTTTTGAAAATATTAATGATATTAAATCTAATAAATCGACATTTCTAAATTTATATTTTACTTAATTTTTATAAATTTAAAAATATAAAAATTAATATGAAAAAATGTGGCCTTATATTCAATACATGGATGGAAATTGAATAATTTCACTCATAAAATTTGTTAAACATAAGTGTTGGGGTTAATTTAATGTCTTAATCAAATTATTTTCAAACATAACTACATGAGTCACCCTTATAGTGGTAATAATTATTTACTATATTTAGATTTGCAATGACTTAATATAAAAGATGAGTTTTACCAAATTTTAAACCTAATAATTCAAATTAATGAATAATTTTTTCAATATTAAATTCTAATAAATAGTATAATTTAATTTAATATTAGACTCACCAAGCTTGATGTAATGTAGTTTTTCTCAAGAAGAAGATCTTGTTTTAAAAATTGGTTGAGTTTGAAAAAAAAGTAATGTGAATAAACCAAAAAATAATAATTTCATAAAAGTAAAAAAAATAGACAATGAAAGAGATTGAAAACAATCATATGAATTGAGTGATACATTTGGGATTGGTTTTCCAATTGTAATGTTATCATAATTCCAATATATCTCATCCTCTTATACAATGCCTATTAAAGTGATTTTCCATAATATATTCCACTCACACCCATTGTAAAATGGTGAAGGTGAGAGTACAACTTTCCAGGATTTCATATATGTATACTCTCTTTCCATGGGGATAATATGTTGTTTAGAATACCCTTAATGGACATAAGATATTCCTGATTGGTCCTGGTTTATCCCAAACAACCAATATTGTCCCATACCCCTCCCACACGTACCAAATCTTTCTATGTACTTCCCCACTAATCCATTATATATTCCATCATATATAGACCATAACCCAGTATATGACGAAAATTATAAGTGACGAAAGCATCAAAAAAATTAAAATATAAAACTGAATATGATTGTACTTAATAGTAAAAACTATAATTTGAAATTGAAACCATCTTCCCAAAACAAAGAAAAGACTTCATTACAGTAAGTTCATGAAATATATCATTAAAAAATGTAAAACATATCCTACCAAATCATTTTGACGATTACCCACCATTGTGATGGGAATCCATGAAGAAGGTGGAATAATATAACATTACCAAAATGAAAAGAAATAATAGAGTGTGAAGGAAGAACATAAAATTTCTTCTAAAAAATCCTTCAACATAATGTTTGCATCTGTTCTACCCAGCACCCTCTGAAAATATCCATGATCTCTTCTTAATAGTAGTTTTCAATTGAGATGGATATATACTAATAAAATTTTAATGTGTTTTTACATGTGTAAAAATGGTATGTTCAAAGTACTAAACTGAACTTTCTCTGGCTGATGAGACTCTTCAAATGCCTCCATTTTTTCACATGTAATGAAATCATTAGTGAGTTAATTTTCCCATAATATTTCATGGGATAATGTTCCTATGAGTCCTTTTTCTCTTCCATCAATAATCTACTCATTTTTACAAATGTATGTTGAGATATGCCTCATTAATTAAGATAAGGTCTATTCTATCAGCCATAAAAATTTCTTCTCTTGAACAATTTATCTGGGCCACTGTAACACCCCAGGTAAATAAATAATATGAAATTTTTATATTTATCCCTATTTTTGAATAAAATGTTAATATTAATTTAATGGGAACTCTATGCTTGATGACTTACCCAATACGCAACAACGAGTTCCATTGAAATCTTACTTTTCACTCTAATAATAAAATCTTTTTATTTTAAATGGTAGTTAACACCTAGACGTTGTAATGAAGGGAATGATCATAAGTAACTAAAAAATGATTATATATGTTTGTCAAATATTTTTACTTTTTACAATAAATTATAGAGGGTTAAAAATGAGAATGAATCCAATTATTAGCGTAAACATTCTAATATTTTTTAAAAGGTCGATTAACCGCCTTTTGATGGAGAATCTCTTTTAAAATCCACTTTTTGACAATTTTATGTGTTATATTTGACAAAATAAAATTCTTCTTTAGAATCGGGACATCAAAATTTACATTGTGTAATTTTTTTTGTATTTGTCCAATAAAGTTTAATTTTTAATGAATAGTGAAACATGATGTATTTTATTTCAAAACCTCCTTTTAATATTATTTATTTATATGATTATATTATCTTTTTAATTTCATTTAAAGTGAAATTTGAATATATTTTTGCCATTTAATCCAATGGTGGTCAATGGAATTAATATCACTTTGAGATTGGACATAAATGACTGTCAATCTTTTGATATATATTGTTTCTTAAAAACATTATATTTGATTTGACAGTGTGATTTAATTATAAAATTAATTAATGAAACTTATATGTTATGAATTTGGTAAAAAATAAATAATTTTTGAATTTGGAATATCAAATATAGCTTAGAGTTAATTTTTGGTAGTTTTTTTGAAAAACCTTAATTTTTGATGAATAGTGAAACCACAAAGTGGTAGTTACAAAAACAGATTTTTCATTTAAATGGAACTTTACAACTTATGTGATATAAATTTCAAAAATCCAATATAAAATATTATCATTATTAACTAAAATGTGTTTCAATCTGATGAAAATAGTTTTTTCATGAAAAGTAACTTTTATGTTTTATTAATCGCGATTAAAGGCAATTAGTGTGATTTAATGTAAAAATGATATTATAATAAAATGAAAATATCTTTACACTTGTCCTAACCCTATTTGATGATTCATGGACGACCAATACAACCCATTTATTTATTTTTGGGACCCCATGGAGCCACTTTGGTAAGATAATGATATTTATGCTTTTTATTTAAAGTAAAAGTAAAAATGACACAAACATGTATTGTTTTACTAAAAAAAATTTACATGGGGTTATACAAGTCATATTTTTTTTCTATAAATAGTCATTGAAAATATAAAAATAATTCCTAAATCAAAGTAATTTTTTTTATAATTTTTAGAAATTATATAAATTATATTATTTATTACATCGGGATGATGCAGCGATTACCTCATTATTTAACGATTTAAATAAAATGAAACGATAATGTAAAATCTAAGACATACACATGTCAAAAACCAATTGGATGGATGTATTTCGAACTATTATCACCTTATACTCTAAATAAATCAATTTGGGACCTTTAAAATCCGAAACACATTTGAAAATAAAGTATCATTTTATACCTTTCCAAGAGTGCCCTCCTCTCCTATTATAAAAGGCCCCAACCTTTACCACCTTACCCACACCTCTCAAGCCTTTGGCTCGGACAAGATCGGATCATTTTGTCTCTCCACATACCTATCCTCATCCTGTAATCCTTACCTTATGTAGGAAGCTCATCAAGAAACCCTTTTGGTTCAAACCAAAGGGAGTTACCTAATTTTAAGGTAACTTCTTCACTTGTTCTCTTTTGTTTTATTTTGCTTCTCCAACCCCCCTAAACTCTTTTATTAATTTATTTTATAATAAAAACAGTATATTCCATATACTAGGATGTTGTTATAAGAATAATTAGAGCTACACTTACACACACCTACAAATAATGGTTAAAGAACATATTGTTTCTGTGGATGGTGAATTTCTGCCTCACGAAACGATGGTTGTTAAATATTATTTTAACACCTTAAAAGGTGGACATTAAGATGTAACTATATTTATATATGATATATAATATGTTTATGTTTTCCTTAAGCTTCTGTATTTTTCATTTATGGAATACCTTTATGGTTTCCATTATGGGTAAACGTGATATCTTCATTTTACGATGTGCGGACTACCGCCCCCTCAAAGTGATTTGATTTGTTAACACCATATGTAGTACGTATAAAGGATATATTTAATAATATTATATATGATACCATACTGAAATTATAATACTATTATGAATCATTATGTTTTAATTCCATTAAATATGAAATAGAAATGGAAGTAGAGTTCATGCGTACGTACGGCTTACCGTCTCCATGAACGATGCATTTAATTTCTTACCACTAAATGTTATGTAATATTATAAATTCATGTATATAATATATATGATATATATGATATCTAAAAAATTGATATAATTCTGGATATAATTGAAATTTTACCCCATGAACAAACTTGTAATTATAAAGAGTTTATTTTTGACTCAAGTAGCAATTATCGTTAAAACGACCGTTATTAACTTAAATAATTACATAGTGTTCAGGACATGGTAATAAGTGATATAAAAGAAATAATGAAATTGAAAAATGTTATTAAGAAAGTATAAATTAACTCATGTTTATTATTCATGAGATTAAAGAACGATAGAGTTAAGTCGGATACGAGGTAAGGGATCCTACCCCTCTCTTTCTTTTTAAGTACACTCTTTTATGTCATGACTTTTAAGCTGATATTTCTTATGAATGGGATGTTATTTTATATTAATCATACTGTAATTTTTTTGTTCAAATGATTAGAGACCCTATTTTCTCTCATCAATCGATTTTGGATGTTTTGAGTGGCGCTTTTAGGCTGCCGAATTTTCGTATGAGATCCAACCTCTCTCTTTCTTTTTATGTACTCTCCTTTATGTCACTTCTTTTAAGCTCCTATTTGTTTTTTTGGGGGATGTTAGTTTATATTAATATTTCTTTAAATTTTATTCTAATTTGATGAGGGACCCTATTTGGTCTCATCAATCCATTTTTGGATGTTTTAAGTGGCGTCGTTAGGATGCCAAGTTTTCATAAGGGATTTTTCATCTCACTTTTATTCCCATGAGATTTAAGCTACATTTGCCACCATTTACTTTGAGTGGTATATGTACTTCCCATTATTCTAATACTTGTGTAATATAATTCCGTTTATGAGTATTTACATCAATTTTGTATTGTCTTTCTTTCATGGGGTGTATGTTTCGAATAATACCCAAGTCGGTAAGGGATCCTTTCACCCTCATCTTTTTAGACGACTTGTTTTGTTATGTCTTTTAAGTTACATCTTATTATGTTGGGATATGTTCTTATATACCCTTATTGATGTAAATTTTATGTCCAAGTGATGAGATAACATTTTCTCTTTCATCAACTAATTTTATGAATATTAAAGTGACGTCGTTAGGCTGTTGAATTTTACGAAGGGGACATTTTAACCCAATTTCGATTTCTTTGGGTTCAACATGTAGTTATTTAATATGTCATCATTTGAATATGTGTGAATTACATTTGATTGTTTTACACTTAATATCCACTTATATTGTGTGTATTTCTATTTTTCACACATAATTATGAGATTGATTTATCCTTAATTTAACGACACCTACGTTATAGGGGAATTCATCTCATTTTACATTCCCATTGAGACTTCATTGCTGTTATGCACCAATTCACTATTATATGGTGTATATACTATCCTTTGGAATATTATATCATGAATCCCTTTATTCTCATGATATTATAATGTTCTGATTAAATTTTCTTCCTCAATTATTTTATTCAAGTGTCTCACATTTTGCTAAAAACCCTTTAACTAAAATATCGTTTTAAATGTTTTAATGATTTATTCTTATAAATATTTATCATTAATATACATGTTTTGAAAATGGTTTTAAGGATTTATTTATATGGATACTAATGGTTTCAAATGTTAAAAGCTTCAAAGTGGTATGGGACACTTTGATTCAAAAATCTCTTTATTAAATGTTTTAAACGGTTTTGAAAATGGTTTTAAGAGTGGATTAATTATTTCAATATCTTAAAATGTTATATTGTTGTTGAAATGTAGGAATGTTATCTTTACTTTAAGCTTATGTTATGTTTTATGATTATGTTATATTTCTTGGGCATTGTTTATTAAGACGAGTGGTTCCGTGATAAACCAAGGGTGGGTGAGCCCGATATAACTTTCAAATGCATTGGGTAACGTGAAAGAGTTAAACGTTAAGGTTTCTCCAAAGAGATTTAGGGAATATATTGTGATGAGTATTCCATAGGTAACCAAGAGGGTTACTCCCTATGTAATAATGTTATGAATTCCTCATGTTACCTTTATTTCTTATGATTTCTATGATTTATTCATAATTTAAGGAGGTATGTGATTATGTTTTATGAGTAAAGTATGATTTCATGCATGGACTGATGTTTTCATTTTGTGCTATTATATCTCTTACTGAGCTTTTTATTCTCATCCCAACTTTTTGAAATGTTTTGCACAGTTCAATGGAAAGGTACATGATTTTATGATAGTGTCAAGGAAGTGTCAAGAAAGAATCTATGTTTTATTTTAAATACTGTTTCCGTTGATGGTAAAAATGAGTACTATATTTTATGTAACCACTTTGTTTAAATGTGGAATGTAATGCATGTTTTATGATCTAATTCTCTAAAACTCTGAACCTAAAAAGATACTCAACATGTATTCTTGATGTAACTCGTGATTAAGTAAGGTTTAAGGTTGGGGCCTTATAGCCACTGTGTTTCGAATCAGATCTAGTTGCAATAGAAAAAGTTTAATCCCACGATCTTGGAAGTCCTAAAAAATGAATAAATCAATTTGGATCAACTTTTCAAAATATATGCCCAAATTACAGAATCTCCACCAAACTAGTAAATTTCCAAAAATAAACAATTTTCACAATTAACCTCATAATCCACTAAAAATACAAAAATGATGAAAATAAGCTCAAATTAATTAATTAAAAGGTGTTAAACCAATAAATAACACATGAAAAATAATTAAAATATTATCTCTATCATACTAATAGACATGTATGATTTGATGGAATTCATAGAACGACAATCAAAATGCATGTTAAATATTATTGAATGAGAGGATAAAAAACCTATCAACACATAATTATCAATATACTTGTTATCATTTTTGATTTCATGATATCCACATTTATCTATTCTCTATGGAGGTCATTGTTTTTAGTTTTCATTTACCACCCTTGTCTTAGGGAATTGATTCTCATAGTTTCATTTTTCTTTATAGTTTACCAATTGGGCAATAGGTTGAGTTTTGACAATAGTTTTTCTTTCATCCATAATATATATTGGTTTTTCCTATTATAAATATTTATAACGTTTCTCTTCCATTCGACACCTAAACCATTTCTATATCCCATTTAAGAAATTTTTTTGACGCTTTATTACAACACTTTTAAAATGTGTGATGTTGGAATTTATTTCCCCAATGAGAATTATCCATCGTATCATAAGAACTAAATTTCATTCTCTAAATCATATATAAATATCTTGAAATCCTTAAAATTGACTAGTTTTTATATCCACATGGAGGAAAATAATTAAATTTTCTCATATTTTGTAATTTATCAAATGGATAATGATTTTAATAGAACTTATTATAGCCCACCCAAGAAGTGGTCAAATTTATATTATGGTGTAATAAAAATGATGAATTTGTATCATGCATGTTTGGTGTAGTTTTCTGCATCATCTATAATGTATTATTCATTCTTTTTAGTAGGATATATTATTACCTAACCATTTTCAACCATATAATAGTAATATATTTTTTTAAAAACATTATGATATTCTTTTGACTCTGTCCCTTCAATATCCTCCCCAGGCCTCATGTTTTTTTTCTATTTCCACCAAATTTTAGAACCACCATTAATATAATAAACATTTTTCATGGTTTTATCATTATTATATTATTAGTTGATGAATTTTTATTTCAATGGAATTTATCCATTGATCTATTTTAAATGATTGAAGTATACATTGTAAATTAGGGGCCTCTTTCAAATAAAGGTCTCAATTTCCACTTGATATTTCTTTGGGGGATTTTGGGGTTCCTGAAAATTCATATTTTAATTCATATCCTGAGTTAATCAAGAATATATTTCCATTATTTTCAGGATTCCATCTCTCATTGGGTTGGGTATCTTTTTTCAGTAATGACCACTTTTTCCCACACATTGTTGGCTAACTCGGTTCATAATATTTCTAAAAATTAACTACCATAAATAAAAGATTAATAATTATTTATTTTATAATATTAGATGCACATTAAAAATCATGAAACATAATCAACTAAATTAAAATTGATATATAATCTGTAAAATAAAAATGTACTGGTTTTAATATTTCCTTTTTAAGGATATATTTTATAATAAAAAATAAATGGTGAATGTTTTAATATCATCTTGATTAATGAGGATCTAGTGAATTTACCAATAAATATACCCCAATAGTTGGAAGACATCTGAGCAATAACAGAACATTTTCATGAACTGGGTGATGATCAAGTCCATGTCAATACATCCTTTTCATGTTTATTATCACTAGGTACAATTGTTGTAGATCCAAATGCACATGTTGTATTTATAAAAGGATTTATTTTAAGGAAAAGAAAATAATATATACCTTAAAACTGATTTATGTTTTCACACATTTAGTCTTATAGTTAAGGATTACACTAGATTTTAATAATCATAATCCCCAAAATGACTACAATTTGTCTCATACTAAATATGACAAATAATGTATTTAACAAAAATTAATTAAATTTTTTACATAACATAACACATTATAAACTCCAAAAAGATCATAAAGACTAGTTTATATGTAAAATTAAGTACAAAAAAAACTTGTATAATTTAAACAATTTATTTATTGAAATAATATTTAACAAGTTCATAATATTCCATCATTCTACTAAAACTACAAAAGATACCATAGGGGTGTAAAAAATAATGGGGTGAGCTATAAAGCCATGTAATTGAATAAAATATATATAATAATTTTAATATATTCATGTGTCCCGTGAGACATATCATGGAGACACAATATTTCTAGGAATAATTTTCTTAAATGATGATACATGATATAAAAATATATCACAAATAAATCATTTAAATGCTTAATGAACATAAAACATCACATAATTATCATAAGTCAATGATAGATTATCTGAAAACATTACACAATTTTCTCTATATAACCATACATTCACCATTCATGGATTCTCATGAGATAAAAACATTTCCCAATTCATTGGAGGACTATATAATTATGATCCCACACGTCACTTTCTTATCATATACATGTAAAAACATTCCATATAGATTATAAAACATAACGATATATATCATAACAATTAATACAATGAATAAAGAGTGTGAGATACATAATTGGAATACGAAATAAATTATCTAATTGTATATCTAGGTGAGTTCCCTATTGTAAAAATGGATATGGGAATTCACTATACAATGGTTTGGCAAGAAAAAAATAGGATACTATTAGGATCCAAACAATGGTAAATAATGATTTATATTAGGGATTAAGGAGAATTGAAGGGGTTGGTAATAATTTTTAATCATACGAAAATTTGGATAGGTATTTCATATCATAATCCAACATGATCAATTAGAGATTAAAATTGTTAATACAAATAATGTTCTTGAATAAAGAGTTGGAGAAGAACCCCACCATGAGAGGAAATCTTCTAAAATACTTTCATGAACATCATAAGAGTTTGAGGAAAACTTGGGAGTTAAATATAGTCATAAAGTAAAAATAATTTCATGATATAAGGTTTGTGAGTGAATGGTAATGTGATTTTGGATGTGTTTATATAAAGAATGAGATGACACGTCTTTATTACATGAAAATCAAATGTTTTGGACTCTACATGATAATTAAATAAATAAGAAAAACCATACAATTTTTAATCAATTTGTTTATAATATATCAGAAAAAAATAATATTTATATAGGGCTGAAAACTGCATATATTAAAATAGTTTCCTTAGGGAAGTGGACGTTTTTCAAGTTGATAAAGAATATATTTTAAAACCACAAAACAGAATATAGGTTTTTGAGGTTTCACTAAGAGTTTATAAAATAAATAAAATAACCACAAAATTTTTTTAAGGGAATATATATATATATATATTCATAGATACAATTTATATTATTAATTACACCAAAGTTGGGATATAATGTTGGAATCATATGCAGTAACTATTTATAATGCATTTAATTTTTCCATAACAATTTTTTTATCTCTTAATATTATAAAAACATATCTATTGGATGAATTTCATATCATTACATAAAAAAATAATATTTACTCTATCCATATAATTTTCTATCTATGTTGATTTATACTTTCAAATAAAATATCCACATTTATTAGAAAGTAATGGTTTTTTAAAATAAAAAATTACTAACCCTTTTAAATAAATTTTTGAAATGTTAAAATTTATATTATATTTTATAATTGAAAATAATTACTCTATAATAACATTTAATTAAAATATAATTTATTTTAAAAAATACTGAATTCATTATATGGAGTGTTCAGATTTAAAATAATAATATCCCAAAAAAATAATATTTTAATCATTATATCAAAATATAATTCAGACTAATTGTCCAAATTAATATTATAATGATAAATAAAAAATTGTTTTATTGAAAATAAAATATAAAAAATCAAATTGTTAGATATTAAATACAAATCCCATTACTACACCATTAAATTCCGAAAGGTCAAGGAATACAATAGTATGATATTCAAGGGGCGGTTTGGTGATCATGCTATGTGTCGTGATATCAATGTTCTTGATCTTCTCCCATTAACTATTTTGATAACTCTTGAGATAATGAATCATTTTCATGGGATTTTTCTAGTGTAAAAACATGTGATTTAATCTCCATTTTCTTCTATAATAAATAGACCTTTTAAGTTATGATCCCACTAGTTTATGACATCACTAACATTTTTGGTTTCAAATGTACTTCCAAAAAACCCACAATATACTAAACATAATGTTTACTATTTTATGAATATATTAGAAATATTTATTATTCATAACCATATTTTAAATTTGATAGGATATTACTTGTTACATTGTAAAATAAATTTTGATGTTTATGTGTTTTTTACAACAACATTACTTAATAAGACACATATTCATTGGAAAGGGGAATTTAATTTGTAAATGTTTGGATCATTTTAAAAATATCAAAAAACATCCCTTTACAATGGAATTTAAAATATAAGTAGAATATGTCAGTATAATGGCTGTTATAATTAATCATCATGGATAAATAAATTAAAAAATAGGCATTGGTAAATTCTTATAAATTAATTAAAAATTCATATTTACTGTGATAAAAATGGAACTATTTATTAGGACAAGGAAACATGTTATAACAAATTTACCAACTATATCCTTCAAAAATACCATATCACTAGATTAATATTTGATAATAGTGATGTAAAAAATATATTAAGCAGTAAGAGAGAACAATATAGTTTATATATTGATAATGAAATGAACAAAAAAAAATCATTAGAGTAATGTAAAGACTTTATCTATTAGATAGATGAGACACAAGATTTAATTGATATTATAAAGGAAAATGTATGATAATTTAATAATTAATTAAATGTGTATTTACCATTATATTTTATAATCAATGCATATTAAATGAATAATATAACAATGAAAACCTATAAAAGTATTACTTTTAGTTCCCTCTAATTGATATTTATCCCAAAATATAGAATGATTTTATTATATATTAATATTGACATGATTTTACTCTATTATATGATATATTAGTGGAACCATGATAAAATAGGTGGATACTTATAATCTAGGATGACTCCCTAAAGTATAAAAAATTGAATTTCATAAGGTTATTAATTTACTTATAGTTGTTTTCATTATATGAATAACTATTTTTTGTGTTAATTAGTTACTTAGACTATGATCCTTCATGATTTAATGCATCTATTATATTTTATTTGAGGATATATATAATAATTTTTTGTTTGGGTATATTATTAATCAACCCATTACATAAATTTAACCAAGATATGATTTTTTCATGTATGAAATTTATAACATATTTTAAATTAATTTAACTAGACTGGGAAAACAGTTGGTTGTACTTTTTTAATTTAAATATTATGTGAAAAGATATTTAGATGAATTAAATATTTAGAATTTCATCAATCAAGACAACATGTTTTAGAGAGAAATGAATGTATGAGTTGGATTATGCTATATTGTCATGTTCCAATTATAATGGTTACTCTATGTAAAAGATAAGGGATTATATGAACATGAATATAATGTATAGAGATATATTTTTGAGAAGAAATTATCTTATAGAGACATGAGTGTGGTTAAATGAGAACATGTTAAACACCAATATAAATTCAAGAAGCAATTTTAATTTTTTAGAGGCATCACAATTAATTGAAATTTCATAAAGGGAAATTTTCACACAGTTGTCCATTCAATGAGGATTAATCTAAAAAAAATGATTGTCTAAAATTTAATATAGTTTATATAACAATCATAGGAAAAAATTGGATGTATTTTCAAAGAGTCGTGTTTTTATTGTAATGTTTGGGAATTTTTAGTATAAGTGAGAGATTGTTAAAATGCACACTAAATCATAAACCTTGATGCAGTGAGGGTTACTATGTCGATAAGGTGACTAATGAAGGAGGAAATAATTTTTCTCTAGTATTTTTAAAATAATATTTCCTAAGATGAGTGAAAACACTAGATATGACATTCCACTATGTCATTTCATCAAAAGATAAAGTGAAAACATTATGTATGATTAACCTAAACAAACTATTACATCATTCATTCCAATAATACTAACATGTTACACTCGAGTTACAATCATCATTTTATAGAGAATCAAAATGAGTATTCATATACAATATCTGAAAATAAATAACATATCATATTTTTTCAATCACACATTATATTGTTATATATTGAGGGATTTATGTGCGTTTTTTCAAACAAATGATCATGGAAAGTACAAGGGCTTGATGATAAAAGGTGAGATTCATCCAATTTTTTTATTCTGTCTCATTTTTCTCTGAAAACCATTATAAATGATATAAAAGAAAAAAAAATTATAAAAATGGTGTTGGGAACAATTCTTGAGACTAAAATGGGTTTTTATGTAAAGAATAATTTTTGTTTTAATTTTCCTTTAGACAAACAAACATAAACTATAAAATCAACATAAAATTTTATTTATATCAACATTAAAATATCATAAATATCATAAATATTTCATCACTCCTATGTAACACTCTAACATGTCTTGTGATGATGTGTAAGGTGTAAGCATGGCGCATGTCATTCATATATGTTTAAATATCCTTGAATAAATAATTTTCATTGGAAAAACGTTTTTCTTCTATTCAGTTATTCGATCATAAATAACTTTTTAATAAATTGAGAAATAAATTAAATTATAACTATTATAAACATTGGTAACATATAATTTAACATAATTATAATTTACTTATGATATTTCAAACATAGACATTCATTAGACCACATACGTGGATCCCAACTCATCCCAATCATTTTTTCATCTGAATTGGAGAAACAAACAGATGGGCATTATGTGTACCCCCATATGATCTTATATCAATAACATCGATTTATAAACAATTACTAATAATGGTTTCTAGTTATAATTCAGGGATCTTAATGAGATATGGATATTTCATGGTTTTGATATTTAACACCCCGAGATTTTGTGAAAAATATTCTTTTTAATTTCATTAATGTCTTGTGTTGTACGCTACACCAAAAGGAGCTTGCACAACACGCATCCCTGACATGGCATGAATTACATGCAATCACAACCTTCCATGATAGCGTGTGTTGTACGCAATACCGAGTTACGCTAAACAACGATATGTAATATAAAATAACCGTTATGAATAGTAATACCCAATTTTTGAAATTTTATAAATTTTATCCTTCAAAATGGACTTCATTTTTTGATTTATAATATCGAAATTAGCCTAGGGTGAATTTTTTTTATTTTTCTGAAAACTATCAATTTTTGATGAATAGTGAAAACACTAGGTTACTATTCAAAAAACGAATTTTTATTTAAATAATTATTTTTTTTATTTAAATTTATTTTAGTTCAAAATTGATATAATACCTATATAAGTTCAATTTAAGTAATTGGAGTCATTTTATAATAATTTTTGATATATAAAAATTTTATAGAACTTTTCACCGTCTTTTACCCACCTCCTAGGAGAATATGCAAATTCACATAAAACATAATTTTACCGCTTCTATGAGTGAAATTTAGAAAATCTGAGAGACACGGTTAATATCAAGTACTAAAATGTGGTTCAATGAGATGAAAATATTTTTTTGGTGAATAGTTACTTTTTATTTTTTTACCATGGTTAAAAGTAAATAGGGCTATTAAGGGTAAAAATGATATTATTATTACCCTAACACATGTCCTAATTCCATTGGATAAGTTTAATTCGACCAAAAACAACCTTAGGAATAAAATATGACCATTTAGGCCCACTTGGATTAGATTAGGACATTTATTATTAATTTATTTAAAGAAGGGTTAAAATAGTTGAAATCAAAGTTTAATAAATAAATCATTATTAATATAGGGTTATACATAAGATAAATTCGACTATAAATATTCATTAGAAATCTAAAAAGTTTTCCTACATAATTGTGTTTTATTTATAAATTTTAGACATTAAATAATTTAATTTATTTAAGACACAATGATGATGTAGTAATTATCTTATTAATGAAATATTGACATAATTGATGTTATAAATACCCAAATAAATGTAATTTGAGACACTTTATGAATTCCATTAATTTTCTAGGTTAATATGACATGTTAGTATTGATTTATATAACTGTTTCCGAACTAATAATTCTGTTATTATTTTCACAGAAATTAATTACCAAATAGTGTCAAAATTGACATAAAATAGTTTTTAAAACAAATATTATATTATTAATTGATATTTTATTACTATAAATATATGTTTCGGCCAAATGACTTAGATAATGTTATATATTTTAATTTTAAACATGTTGGTTTTCGTTTGGATTTTTATAGAATGTTTATTAACCTTATATTGTAAGAAAACAAGAAGACACGGTAAAAGAAAAATTATTTAACTTACAGTTAAATCTAAACGAGAAGGTTCAAATAGAAACCTAAACATGCCTAAATTCTATTGTATGAGAGGATTTAGACCCATTCACACCTTAGCTTCTAAATAACTCAATTTGGAGCTATTAAAAACCAAATATGACATTATAAAAAAATATTATTTTTAGTTATTCCAAAGGTGAGCCTCTCCTCCCTTATAAAAGGGAACCTCCTACCTCTCTTCCTCACACCACATTGAGTCTTCAATCTCGGCCAACCCCTGCCAATTTCTCTTCTCCACTTACCTAGAAACATCCTAGAGGTTCTGGTCTTCTTCAAAGTCCAATATTAGTGCCCTAAGTGGAGGTTTCAAAAAGGCGTGTCGAATGAAGAGGTAATATCTGTTACCGATTCTTTCAACTTTATTTCTTATTCTACTTCTTATTCTTTAGTTGTTTCATTATAAAGTAATAACATTAGTATCACTCATATACTGATATGTTATTATAAAAATTAAACAACCCTATTTCACAGTCTATCAATCCTACGGAAAACGAAATCACCGCCCATGCGTACGTACGGAATACTGTCTCCACGCCATGGTGTAATATGTTTTTGACCACCACCATACATGGATGGGTATAATGGTGTAAATAAATAACTATATATGATTATTTCAAAGTGATATTAATTCTGTAATATTATTCATGCACTTGAATGCAATTCCACAATCATGGAAATGGTATCATCGCTCGTGCGTACGTACGGACTACCGTCTCCACGACGCGATGAGATTCCTTCTCCATGTTAACCATTCATGAATTATTATAAAGTATATATAATAAGTAATCATGAAATATTTAAAATAATAATGATACCGGATTTATGTGTATATATATTTATTTCATCTACTTAATTTCATTCAATAAAATAAGGAAACAAAAACAGCGTTCATGCGTATGTACGGCCTACCGTCTCCATGAACGGTGTATTTCATCGATCTATCATATATATATGGATATACTTAATATATATTATATATAAATCATGTTTTACATTCTTGAATTAATTAAATCAGGATATAAGTAATAATATTAAGAACAACAAGTCCAAACACGTATGATAAATTAAACAATTTAACCCAAAATGTTGCTTTAACATGCAACTTACAAAAGAACGGGTAATATATAGTCATAAGTGAACCATATATGATATTATAACAATGAATATCATTCTGTAATAAGTCAATGACATTATTTAAATCATTATACAGGAGTTTAGGAAATGTACGAAGCATATCGGACCTAAGGTAAGGGATAATTTATCAATCTCATTTTTATCTGAGATTGTTTATTTGAATGTATTTACTAGGGCTATCTTTATCATCCAAGGAAATGTTTTCTAATTTTTTTTTCATGTATGTTTAAAGTCCTTTTTACCCATTTTTGACTTCTACAATATGGTATGTAAGGAATCTTTTTTTACCATACGAGGTACGTTTTGACTTTTCTGACAAAAGTACGAGAAGAATGTTATTTTTAAATTATACAGCGTCACCAGATTTTAACAGTTTCATAATGCCTCATTTTCATGAAGCCTACTCAACATGGTTTTATGAATGTTTTAAACAAAATAATTTTCTTTTAAAATTTCATGGCATTTTGTGAATAGAAAATGATTTTGAAGAAGAAAGGATATTTTCCTCAAAAATTCATTTCAAGTGTTTTATCAAAACCATTATTCCATCTAATATGAAATTATTTCATATGTGTATGTTTCAAGTATAATGTCTCTTTGATTTACATGGTTTCACATTTCTTATTATGAAATTATATCCATTTCTTTTATATGAATTATGTGATGATGTAATGATGTTTATGAAACCCATTTTATTCTTTGGATTATGGTGAATGATTTATGTTTATGTTGTGGCACAATTAAGAATGATTTCATTATGAGATGGGTGGGACCTATATATCCCTCCAATGCATTGGTTAAAGATTTATATCTCATTAGACAGACATGGATGAAATGGTAAGTTAATCCGGTTCAGGGTTAAAGGACTGAAACGTGGAGTGAACTCGATTCAGAAATGGACTTTTTCCACTAAGATGGTTTTGGAAGTAATGACTTGGATACTATATATATCATAACATGTTCTTAATGGTAGCCACAATTACATGTTTTATTCCCACTCTATTTTATCTTAATTGATGTTCCTATATGATAAATGCCTTACATACTTCCAATATTTATGTCTTTTCTCAAGGTTTTAATGTTTAGATTTCATGTTCATGTTTTTTCTTTCAAATATTTATGGATTGTTTTATGTTCACTATGTTTTACCTTACTGGGAATTTGAGCTCACCCTTTGTATGTTTTATTTTCCCCAGGAAATAAGGAAAGGTTTTAGGTAAGGAAACAAAAAGGGTAAGATCGTTATGGGAGATGTTGAAGATCTTTCAACATTATTAGATGTTTATATTCCGAGTTTCCAAAGACACTAAACTATTACTGCCCTTATGTGTCTATTTTGGTATTTATTAAGTATTCCTCTAAAGTAATGTAATTTCCATGTATTTCAAGTTTCATTTCTCTACAGTTGGTATCAGAGGAAAGGATTAGTCAACCTTTGGAAACAAGGATGCGAGAACTTTAGTTAGATCCCTAGAGATATTTCTAAGGTATGTCTATGGATGTCCCTACGGTTAATTATAAGTATAGGTTATAGTCCTAGAATTACGGTAACGATATTAGAATTAAACATAAGATGTAAGATATCGAAGGTACTCCCCCTTTATTATGTTGTTTTCCCTATAATGATTTTTTTCTCTCACGATATTCTTTTTGGGTTTTTGAAGATGGATAGAACCCGAAGGAACCGTGTTGATCAATGTAATGGACAATGCAATGATTGTATTCCTGAACAAACAAATGGTATGGGATATGGAGTGCAAAATCTTATTTCTATACTTACACCAGCTATGAATCATTCTGGACTTCTAAATGAGCAGAGAAGGGAATAATATTCTATTGAGTCCTTCATGAGGCAACACCCACCTTCTTTCAGTGGGTCTTCTGATCCACCTATTGCTGAACAATGGATCCGTACCACTGAAAAGATATTTTCTGTTCTTCAATGTTCTGAACATCATAAATTCATCTTAACAGTATATCGTTTGGAAGGTGATGCTGATCAAAGGTGGAATCTTATCAAGAATACGAGGCCAAGAGGTGAAATTCATTCCATGGAATGGGACGAGTTGAAAAACTTATTTTTCAATAAGTACTTCCCTCGTATTCTTCGAACAAAGTTGGAGAAGGAATTTCTTGAACTAAAGAAAAAGGATGATGAATCTTTTGGTATATACGAAGCGAATTTTACAAGGCTTGAAAGGTATGCATTTGGCTTTATCATCCAAACTGAAAGTAAAGTTGATCGATTCTTCAGTAGCTTAAAACCAAATCATCGAAGGGCATTAGCTATAAAGAAATTGTGCATTGTGCTATCAAGGTAGAAATGGAAGTTGGTGTTACATATCCATCTGATGGATTTGACAAGAAACGAAAAATGGAGTTTAAGGAGAAATCTAAGAATAATGGTGAAAATAAGATGAATGTTTCCTTATGCTCAAAGTGTGGAAAGAATCATGGTGGAGATTGTCTTAAAGGGACTAGAAAATGTTTTAATTGTGGAAAAGAAGGTCATTGAGCAGCTGAGTGTCAAAGTAATGGAAAAAGGGTTGCTAATGAGGTGAATAAAGAAAAGACTGCAGAGAACACACCACCAACACTTCAATGCTTCATGTGCAATGAAATGGGGCATTATGCTAATCAATTCCCGAATCCAAGGGTCAATGATGATCGACATGAGAAACCACTTAAGGCAAAGGACAAAGGTAAGTCACATGTGATCACTATTGGCGATGTTGAATATGACAACGATGTGGTGGAATGATTAAGTGTTTATGTAATAGGATTCCAAAATAATGTTGTATATAGTATCATGGAATATTGGAATATTTATGTATTGGTATACTGTGGTTTTAAAATATTTTATGGTACTGGTAACCAAGGAAAGTGATTGATATATTTTTGTAAGGAAGATGATATGCACATAATGAAAGGATAAGGAGAAAATGAAATGTTTGATAGTATTCATGAGCTCATGACTGATATACGGAAATAGTTATATCATGGTTTGAGTATATAGAATTTTGGGGTTTTGGTGTTTGGAAAGAGTTAACTTTTGACAGCACACATGTTATAACTAAGATTCAATGGGTATTCATTTTTCAAGAGAATACACGATTAAGGCCTTAGAATGTTTGAAATGTGACATAGAAGACATATCTTATGATATATGGGGATCAACGATGGTATTAACATTCTTGTTATATGAAATCTCTGGTAATCATTTTCATTATAATATGAGAATGGACTGAAATATTATGGATAAGACTAAAGATTGGAATAGACTATGTTAGACATAAGTTAGTATTGTATTTTTAGAAAAAAAAAGGACAACCTGCAGAACGAGCGACAACCCGTCATGTCGGACAAGGCTGTGGGAATTGAACCCACAACCGAAGTGTGACAAGCCTTTATTTACTACCACTAGCCTATAGGAAGTCCCTGTTTAGTAGAAACTAGTATTAATTTATAATGCAGGATGATAGATGAAGTATAAGTCCATTTTGGAACCATATATGATTAATCTCACCATTGATGTAATTATGTCTAGACCTTTTGCTGACTTATGTTTGAGACAGATGGAATGACCTATCATTCTATCACATGATCTGCTAAAACTTCACAAAAGACAAATTCAACATAATCTCTTAAACATATGAGGTGTAAATTGTTCAAGGCATGAACAACGGTGAGATTATACCAAAATAAAGTAAGTATTTATTCTAATTCGAATTCTTCAGATTTAGGGAAATGATTTTGAAAACCAAAAATGTTGTCCTAGTTCCCTTATATCCAATGAATCAGATGGTACCCCAGATCATCACAAATATATAGATATGTGATTGTTGGCTTTTTCATAGCCATGTTCTCAACCACTCTCCATCAGAACAAGACAGTTAGATTTCTATTCCATATCCATATTTTCACCTATGTTCTCCTATGTGGAAACCCAGTGATTAGTTAATTTGGGTAAAATTTATGTTTTATACTTCAGTTTTTAAAGCCAAGTTTTGGTATTCCTTTTTACGATGTGGGTTTATATGAAAGAAACTTTCGACTGGTAAACCATCTATAACCCCGACGAATTTTGAGGGCAAAATTCGTTTTAAGGTTGGTAGAATGTAACACCCCGAGATTTTATGAAGAATATTCTTTTTAATTTCATTAATGTCTTGTGTTGTACGCTACACCAAAAGGAGCTTGCACAACACGCATCCCTGACTTGGCTTGCATTACACACAATCGCAACCTTCCACGATAGCGTGTGTCGTACGCAATACCGAGTTTCTCTAAACAACAATATGTTATATAAACTAGCCATTATGAATAGTAATACCCACTTTTTAGAATTTTATAAATTTTATCATTCAAAATGGACTTCATTTTTGGATTCATAATATCGAAATTATCCTAGGGTGAATTTTTTTTATTTTTTTGAAAACATTCAATTTTTGATGAATAGTGAAAACACTGGGTTACTATTCAAAAACCGACTTTTTATTTAAATAATTATTTATTTTATTTAAATTTATTTTTGGTTAAAATTGATACATAATATGTATATAAGTTCAATTTATGTCATTGGAGTCAATTTATAAAAATTTTAGATATATAAAAATTTTATTGAAATTTTCACCGTCTTTTACGCACCTCTAAGGAAAATATGCAAATTCAATAAAACATAATTTTACCGCTTATGTGAGTGGAATTTCAAAAATCCAAAAGAAATGGTTAATATCAAGGACTAAAATATGCTTCAATGAGATGAAAATAATTTTTGGTGAATAGTAACTTTTAACTTTTTTTACCACGGTTAAAAGTAAATAGGGTAATTAAGGTAAAAATGATATTATTATTACCCTAACACATGTCCTAATTATATTGGATAAGTTTAATTCGACCAAAAAACATTAGGAATAAAATATGACCATTAGACCCACTTGGATTAGATTAGGACATTTATTATTAATTTATTTAAAGAAGGGTTAAAATAGTTAAAATCAAAGTTTAATAAATAAATAATTTTTAATATAGGGTTATACATAAGATAAATTTGACTATAAATATTCATTAGAAAGATAAAAAAATTTCATACATAATGGGGTTTTATTAATAATTTTTAGACATTAAATAATTTAATTTATTTGTGACACAATGATGATGAAGTAATTATCTTATTAATGAAATATTGACATAATTGATGTTATAAATACCCATATTAATGTAATTTGAGACTTTTTATGAATTAAATTAATTTTATAGGTTAATATGACTTGTTGGTATTGATTTAGTTATCTTTGTTTGAACTAAAAATTCTGTTATGATTTTCAACAAAAATCAATTACCAAATAGTATCAAAATTGACATTAAATGGTTTTTAAAACATATATTATATTATTAATTTTTTTTATTCATAAACATCTATGGTTCGGAAAAATGACTTAGATAAGGTTATATATATTAATAATAAACATCTTGGGGTTCGTTTTTCTTGTTATTGTATGTTTATTAGCCTTATAGTGTAAGAAAATAAGAAGACACAGTAAAACAAATTATTTAACTTAAAGTTAAAACTAAATGATAAGGTTAAAATAGAAACCTAAATATGTATAAATTATATTGGATGAGAGGATTTCGACCCATCCCCAAGTTAACGTCAAAATAACTCAATTTTGAGCTATTAAAAACCGAATATGACTTTATAATAAAATAATATTTTTAGTTATTTCAAAGGTGCCCCTCTCCTCGCTTATAAAAGGGAACCTCCTCCCTCTCTTTCTCACACCACTTTGAGCCTTCATGCTTGGCCAAACCCTGTCAATTTCTCTTCTACACTTCCCTAGAAACATCTTAGAGGTTCTGGTCTTCTTCAAAGACTAATCTTAGTGCCCTAAGAGGAGGTTTCAAAAAGGCGTGTCGAAAGAAGAGGTAATATCTGTTACCGATTCTGTCAACTTTATTTCTTCATCTACTTCTTCTTCATTAGTTTTTTATGTATGAAGTAATAAAATCAGTATCAATCATATACTGATATGTTATTATAATAATGAAACAACCCTATTTAAAAATCTATCCATCCTACGAATAACAAAATCACTGCACGTGCGTTCGTATGGAATACCGTCTCCACGCCGTGGTGTAATATGTTTTCGAACACCACCTTACATGATGGGTATAATGGTGTAAATAAATTACTATATATGATTATTGAAAAGTGATATTTATTCTGAAATATTATACATTCACTTAAATTCAATTCCATGTTCATGGGAATGATATCATCGCTCATGCGTACGTATGGACTACCGTCTCCACGACACGATGAGATTAATTCTCCATATTAACCATTCATGAATGATTATAAAGTATAAATAATAAGTAATCATGAAATATATGTCATAATAATGATACAGGATTTATGGATATATATATATTTATGTCATCTACTTAATTTCATTCAATTCATTAAGGAAACGAAAACAACGTTCATGCGTACGTACGACCTACCGTCTCCATGAACGGTGTATTTAATTGATCTATCATATATATATATATGTATATAATGAATATATATTATATATAAATCATGTTTTACATTATTTAATTAAGTAAATCAGGATATAAGTAATAATATAAAGAACAACAAGTCCAAACACGTACTATAAATAAAACGATTTAACCCAAAACGTTGCTTTAACATGGAACTTAAAAAAGAACGAGTAATATAAAGTCATAAGTGAACCATATATGATAGAATAACAATGAATATTATTATATAATAAGTCAATGTCATTATTTAAATCATTATATAGGAGGTTCGGAAACTTATGAAGCATATCAGACCTATGGTAAGTGATAATTTATCAATCTCATTTTTATCTGAGATTGTTTATTCATAAGTATTTACTGGGGCTATCTTTATCATCCAAGCCCATGTTTTCTAAAAATGTTTTCATGTATGTTTAAAGTCCTTCTTTCCCATTTTTGACTTCTACTACATGGTATGTAAGGAATCTTTTTTTACCATACGAGGTACTTTTTGACTTTTTCGACAAAAGTACGAGAAGAATGTTATTTTTAAATTATACGGTGTGAACGGATTTTTACGGTTTCATAACGCCTCATTTTCATTAATCATACTCTACAAGGTTTTATTAATGTTTTAAAAAAAATAATTTTCTTTTAAAATTTCTTGGTATTTTGTAAAATGAAAATGATTTTGATGAACAATGGATATTTTACTCAAGAATTCATTTCAATTGTTTTATCAAAACCATTTTTCATCTAATATGACATTATATCATATGTGTATGTTTCAAGTATAACGTCTCTATGATTTACATGTTCTAACTTTTCTTATTATGAAATTATATCCATTTCATTTATATGGATTATGTGATGATGGAATGATGTTTATGAAACCCATTTTATTCTTTGGGTTATGATGAATGATTTATGATTATGTTGTGGCATAAGTAAGAATGATTTAAATATTAGATGGGTGGGACCTATATCTCCCTCCAATGAATTGGGAAAATATTTATATCTCATGCGATATACATGGCTAGAAAAGTAAGTTAATCTGGTTCAGTGTTACCGGACTAAAACGAGGAGTGAACTGGATTCAGAAAGGGACTTTGTCCACTAAGATGGTCTTAGCAGCAATGCCTTGGCTACTATGGAAATCATAACATGTGCTTAATGGTTGCCATAATTACATGTTTTATTCCCATTCTATTTTATCGCTATTTATGTTCCTTTATGATATATTCCTTACGTACTTCCAATATTGATGTGTTTTCTCACGGTTTTAATGTTTAGATTTCATGTTCAAGTTTTTTCTTTCAAATGTTTATGGATTGTTTTATGTTCTCTATGTTTTCCCTTACTGAGCATTTGAGCTCACCATTTTTATGTTTTATTTTCCCAAGGAAATAAAGAAATGTTTTTCGTATGGAAATAAAAAGGGTAAGATCGTTATGGGAGATTTTGAATATATTTCATCTTGATTAGATGTTTATATTCCGAGTTTCCAAAGACACTAAACTATTACGGTCCTTGTGTGTCTGTTTTTGTTATGTATTAAGTATTCCACAAAAGTAATGTCATGTCCATATACGTCATGTTTCGGGTCTCTACATGATATCCTCATATGAACACTTACAATGTCATATAGTCTATATGTCCCATGATATATCATACAATAGGAAGTAAAATTTTAGTTATTATTATATAATCATTTATTTATATTTATTTAAAATAATTGGATAAAATTTCATTCATATAACATGGATGAGTATTTATTCATGAAAAAACATTCTGAATCAAATTTCAATATATCTCCCCTTCCCGTATTCAAATGCTAAAAGCGCTGAATTAATTATTCATAAAATTACACATAACTGATGATATAATTGAAACATTCATTGTTTTTATATACATAAGTTGTCATGATTTTTCATATTCATTAAATTTCACTACTAAATAATATAAATTTATAATGTTATCCAGTTGAGAGACCAATACACATTCTTGTATATAAAAAATATTAAATGAAACACAATAGTTAAAATATTTCATTATATTATAAATTTAAATTTGAATAATATATATCCTTAAATTTATCATTTTTAGTGTAATTATTGAATTTTTATTTTATAATTTTATTTTTGGATCCATTGATTTAAAAAAATAATAATTTTATAATTATATAATAGGTATAATTATTTTTGGAGTATTGATAATTATATCTAGTGACTGAAGATTATTTATAAGATATTAAAATTGGTTATATGTGGTAATGAGATATATATAATTTTTATAGGAGTTTGCATTGTGTATTTAGAAAAAGAGATGTTTCCTTTAAATAAGAAAAGGGCACTGGTGCTTGTTTATAATATAACGTTAGCCTAATTACATTGTAAAACATTGTATAATTATTCCATATGAATTCCAAAGACATAATATATCTTTGAGGAATCCAATCATATGATTATAGATTTTTAAGTTCATTTGACATTGGAGGACGATATTTATATTAAATTGTTGGTTTTGACCTTCAATGTCTGACATTGATGGTATTTGGGGTGTTTACAAAAAAAATAAGTCCCACCATAAGGTAATAAATAATATGGATTGGTCTATCTATATAGATAATGTCATATATTTATCTGTGACTCTATAAATATAAGTGATCATGGAGTAATCTAAGAGATGGTCGATGCCAAATAATAAAATAGGGGAATGAGGAAATCTTGGCATGTCATAGTGATGAGAAAGAGGACTTATGAGGGATTGAATAGGTTCTAATCATTATGTTTCCTATCTACACATAAAGAATTTAAGATTTTAGGTTAAATAAACTCAACTATGATGTAGGATTTCATTACTCAGACAGTATTAATCTTTTTAAAATGTTTCCTCTCAAACATTTCAAAATCTTATCAATGTATGCTGATTATAATTTTCCTTGTACTATACTGAACTAATCACCATGTCAAAGATATTAATGATTATTCTCAAGTGATGAGGAATTCTTCAATATTATTTTGTTGGTAAGATATTAATCTAAAATTTAATACCATAGAGACAACAAAGGATTGTTATTGAAGATCAAATCCCCAACATTGAAACTTGAGGATCACTATTTATGTTTTATCCCAAATGTGTTAGGAAGAAACACAAAAAAGGGTGTGGGTGTTAATTGCGGGGAGGCAGTAAATGTTAGTTAAAATAGAATTTTATTTTTCTTCCATTATATTTGATATTGAAAAGAATTATAATATTCCATAATTATTTTTTATGTGTAAGAACAAGGGAAATTAAATCTTTCAAGAAAACAACATGTTTTTATAAAAAAAAATAATATAATAGATATATAAAATAATGCATTAATTTTTTTTACAATGATTCAAACACTCCTTAAAGTATATCCTAACAACCATGTTTCTTTAACCATAAGTGGTAATAAATTCTATACACCCAGAATTATGTATCCCTGAATTTATGATGTTGGACGGTCTATATATCATTCCATAAAATTCCAAAAATTAAACCCATTATAAATTTCTCTACCTTCATATCCGAACAAACCATCAATATATATGACTAGATACTCTATATTTTTTCCACATATGAACATAACACATAGGTCATCTATACTCACCACACATCTATGGTTCTGTCTTATTTATAAAAAGACCTCCACACGGAAGATGATTTTATGCTTCAAAAACTAGAAGATCATGGTTCCTTATTAGAACCCTTTGATATAAAAAATAAATAGGAGAATCATTAATCAATAAAATATATTATTTTATAATGGAAACCCTATAAAATGAGAGTACTGAGAATACAATTCCATGAATTTAAATTTACAGTAATTAGAAGTGCAATCATGAAAATATTAAATTAAACAACATTATAAAAATAAATAATTTTGAATTATTATGAAAATTTATAATTCATTCTCCCTAAATCAACAGTTTAATTTATAAAATTAATTCTATCCAATTCCAACATTTAAACTCATTTTTGTTTCGAATTAATTTTCATATAATTAGAAGTGGCATGGTAATCTTCTGATAAAATAAATAATGGTTTAAAATATCTAATGGATTTTTTACACAGCTGTAGTTATCATAGCAAGATGAATATAATATGCACTAAAACATAGAATCAATATATTTTTATATTCTTATTTAATTACATTATAATTTCATTTATAAGAAATTTAGTTCATCAGAACATTAATATATAAAAGTAACACATAGTTTAATTTAAATTCATAAGAAGTGTATTTTTATTTTCTAAAAAAGAAGAAACAATATAGTCATTGAATAAAAAATTTCCCTCATCTCTGAAAAATACAAATCCCATGTTAAATTCAAAATATATAGTAAATATGAAAATAAAATTAAAAATATATTCTCGTGAAATAAATTTCCTCAGCATTAACTTATAATATTGAAAAATTATCTAGTAGATACAAATAAGATAATTTTATATAAAAAGAACTATGTTCAAATAATGTTTTTTGTGCTAGATTCTTAATAAAATGTTTCCTTATATCTTTTTCACTATATATGGGTGATTAATTTGGATCTTAGATAAAATAATAGCACTACTGTTACAATAAAATATTAATGTTGGATTAAAAATTAATTCATAATTTGTTAGGGAATGTTAAAGTCACAACATATTTCCAAAAAACATCAATCTTCCAAATTTTTAGCTTCAAGAGTGGAATGTGAAATAATTTTTTCCTTCATACTTGGACATGAAATAGAATCATTTCATAATAAATTAATCATTTTATATGATTAGTTTATATCTACAACAAAATCTCCCATGAATGAATATTAGTAACATAAATATAAGAATTCACTTCAATTGAAATAAAACAAGTCATGTTATAATGCTCTTAAAAAGAAATTAAAAATAGGGGGTTCATCTATTATATGTGATTTGTTCATATTATCATGAAATATATAAAAACGTAATGAAAACATAATTTTTCATTGAATTTCAATAATATAGTATAAATATTTTATCATAACTCATCAAATATTCTGATCAACCAGTTTCAGGGATTCAGTAAGCTCACATTTGAGAGATATTTCTATATAGGTAGTGATACTAGAATATTTTTTCAATTTTTTTAGAATGTTTTTAATATATTTATACTATGTAATAATATTTCATTTTTTTGGAGTAATTTAAAAACCATAGAAATTGTCATAATTTATTTACCCAATCCTCAGTATCCGAAGGCTTGTGGTTACTTTAATGGGATAGATTAAATGGATCTAAAACCACATTACAGATCATGTTTTTAGAACTAGAGACATATATAAATATATATAACATATTTTATTGTGAGAATAAAATATAAAAAATAACAATATTAAATATTCAACAACCTTGAAACACGCTAAATGATTTCTTCTTCATAACATGGGGAATAGAAATTTAATATGGGTAAGATTAAATTCTTAGTAATAGTTGTGTATAGTGGAAGATATCATGATAAAATAAGTCATAATCAATATTATAAGGTAAAAAAACATAGAATAGATACCATTTAATCAATAACATGAGTATGCAATGATGTTGTCTGTATAATCAATGAAAATATCGCATGAATATTAATACATGAATTATCAATGAAGGAAATGACTAATAGTATATTTGATGATCTCTGAAATCATGATATCTTTACCATAAAGAAAATTTTCTAAGGGAGTTTAAAATTTATGGTAAGTATACATGAGAGACCTATTCACTTTGGGAAATTTATTTGTCTTATAATACTTTTCAATACATAAATGAGAAATCTATTATTGGTCTTGACCCATCATATCATCTGAAATTCATTACTTATATATCAAATGAACAATTTAGTTCAAAAACAGCATTCCTTATTTATGAATAAAGGAATTGAGAAAATAATAATTATTTATAAATATTTTCCTTGGTAAATTAAATAATATTCATTATTAAAACACCATATATCAAAATGGTAAAAGATTTAAGAAACATCATATCTATTATATAAATAATACAGATATTTCAGATAAATTTAATGTCAATTGATCAAAATAAAGGCAATGTTTTAATATAATGACAATAAACAGAAAATTAATAATATATAAGATAAGACTATCAAATCTGTTAGGAATATAGTATTTTAGTTAAATAATGTTTGTTAGAAAAACAAATAAACTAGAATAAAAATATTAAAATAATTTTTATTTAATTATTAATTTTTTCAAAATAAAATAAATCGGGTAGAATAACATATGTATCCTAAAATGATTATGGTGATGGGTAAGTCCATTAATACAGTATACTTCAAAAACATTACTTATATTTTATTGTAAATAATCATTAAAATGATAATTTTGGAAAAAAATAGAATGTTTCCTTTAATTTACTTTAAAAATATAGTAATATATTAAAATTTACTTACAAATAATTGGGTAAATAAAATTTTTTTTATAAAATTTTTTTAAAATTTTTGTAAAATAATATTTTTGATTAAAAGTAAAATAAAATTTTCTATCACTTTATAATTTTCATTCCCTTATTCAAGTGAAGAAGGGATGAAAAGATTATAGAATATATAAAACACCATAAATACATAGAAGATTAAAAAATGTTAGGGTTTGATGATGGATTTATTGTGATATTTATTCAATTTAAATAATGTAAATCCTAAAAAATGATATTATAAAATCAATATTTACCTCTGTGTATTTTAAATTGGAAACCATTGAATGAATAAAATTGGATTCAATGGTTAATCAAATTGAATAAAAATGTATTTTAAACATGTGTGGAATGAGTAATATAGGGACCAAATAAAATTAAATTGGTGTATAATATCCGATATGTATATATGGAATGAAAATTTTGATGAATTATCTAATTAAGTACACAACATTGAAGTCGGAATTAATTAATGAATTCATTATGTATTTCAAATATGTATCCATATAAAATAATTTTATATAAAACATAAAAAAATAAAAATTCATTACATATAGAATCTTTTATTATCAAATACAAGTAAGAATTAATATAACCTAGTGAAAAGAAATTGTGTTATGATACCTCTTACCTTAGGTCTGACTAATCACATATATTCTTTATATTTTTGAATAATATAATAGTGTTCATTATTTAATTAAATTGGATCATTTTTATGATTATTATTCCTCTTGTATCATTTATATCGTATTATTATTTAATTACTTAGTCTATTATGTTAATGTCAGATATTTTGGCTATATTCAGATCATATACCAAAAATGACATTGGTCGGTTTGCTATATTAAAAGTGGTAACAATTCCATAATGCCAACATATATAGTCCTGAAATTCTTATCGTTTTTATAGATTAATTTGAATTTTTAAACGAACCATGACATGTTGCTATGTGAAATGATCTACTTTACAATTATAGAGATATCATTCCATACATGTGTTGGAGTAAAATTTTCAATTTTCAATGTTCATAATGGAAGGAAGCTATGTTTGGATTTACCTTTCCATAATGATAATTATAGAATTAATATAATATTATTTTTTAATATAAAATTATATATATATCATTCCATTATTATTGTTTTAAAAAATGAATCACATCGCTTCGTGCAGGTTGTAATAAAAAAATGTGCATAAATTATTTTATCATTTTTAAATTAATTGAAATGTGAAAATATATATGATTTAAAATATTAAAATAATGAAAAATATTTCGCTAATATCATATATATATATATATATTAAATACATCATTTAAAACATCAATGAGTAGTGGTGATGGAAAATCAATTATATCATTTCACGAGATCATAGTCTTCCATACAAATGAATGATGATTTCGCATCCCAGGTGTAAGAAGATGATATAAATAGAGTTTATTAAATTAACATAAATATCACTAATAATTAAATAGATAATAATTTTGATATATCATAATGGTTGACTTGTATTTTAAAGTGGTTTAATAATAAATAAAGAAAAAAATATTGATGAGGATTGATGCCTCTTATTTTGATGAAAACCTTATGTTTAAAAAAAGAAGTACTAAATTGGATATATAATCAAACATTGGACTCTATTAAATGTGAAAGGATGTATTTATGGGATCTAGTTAGTGATTTTTGAAACCAAATTGCATTTTAATTATGTTGAAATGTATATATGAGGTTCCCTTTTATATGTGATAGGAGTTTCACTCTTGGAAATTATGAAGATATTAATTTAATATATATTTTTATAGAGAAAAAGGGACAAAAATGTTATATTATAAATATTTATTATTATTGTTCAAAATAATCTATTCGTATAAATTTTTAAATGTCTAGGTGATATTTTAAAACTTTTTTTAACTCGTGTTGTCCCATTTTATTCATCACCACAACAATGAAGTTGTTTTCACTCAAACGGGTTAAATATAGTTTATATAAAAGGAATCCTTATACCTTAATGGACCATTTCTTATATTATTAACATTATACAAATTATTTTTTCTGTGGTAAATTTTTATGAATTTCAAGTCATTTAATAAAAGTGAAATTGTTATAAAAAAAATTATTTCCATTTTTGGAACTATTCAATTAATTTGGCTTGAATATAACATCAAAAAGGGGAATTTGAATATATTTTATTAAAAACATATTTTAATCATATCTTAAATTCAAGAATATAATTTTTTAAATTTATATTAGATTTAAATTTTTTTTTAAATTATTTAAATCAGTTTTTTATTAATTAAATAAATATTTTGTTTGTGTCACACATATATTTGAGGTAATTATTTCATCCCAAAAAATTTTAATTTAATTTTCAGAATAATAAATCATTTTACTTTAAAATCAATATTTATATGTATACATTACTTTTTTTATCAACATAAAAAAATGATGATGTGAAATGAAAGAAAGTTACATTTTTGTATTTATATTTTACATAATTATTATAAGGATAAAATAAAAAACATATATACCCATGTGGCCATAAACATAAAAATTATATGGAAATTTGTGAATTAGAGACATCAAATATGATAAAATCAAGTGTTAGGGTTAATTTTGAGTATTTATCATATTATTTTCATATATAATTTCATGATTCATCCATAATATGGTGATAATTATTAACGGTAGTTACAATTCATCATGACTATAAATAAAAGTTTTGTGTTTTAAAAACTCGAAACACCTAATTCCAAAATATGCAATCAATTTTTCACGATTCAATTCCCCTATGTTGTAGTATTTAATTTAAAATTAAACACAAAAATCATGATGATAATAAGTTTTTACAAAAAAGAATTTTATAAGGAAAATTTGATCGTACATTAAATTTATAACTAACAATATTCAATATCTGAATTTAAATTCATATTTATTGATATATTTAATTTACATTTCATTTCAATAATTCTTCCTTAGGGGTTATTTTAACTAATTAAACATAATAGTCATTATGCCTATAAAAATAGATAAAAAATCAATATTTTTAAGTATTCACTAAAAAAATATTTTCAGCAAAATAAAAAAATAAATCATAAGAAAATTTTTATATGATAACTTGTAATATATTGTACTTTTTTTGAAAATAATTTCAATAATATTCGAATAAGATAAATATATTATCCATGAACACAAATAAATAAATATTATTTTGGAATGAAATTTATTATTAAACCATAAAATAGATTTACATGAATGTTATTACTTATTTTGTATGAATTAATAAATTAAATATCATTTTATAAAACAATTAAGTATATTTTAAATTATTTGATTATTCATATTCATATTGGTTATTTTAGAGTTGATGTATCAATAATAATATTTTAATAGTATATTGTGGTTCATTTAAACTCAGTGTTGCATGTAAAACAAGGTATCAATGAAGTGATATTTATTCATATATAAATAAATTATAAAATATTGGGATGACAAATTATATAACCTTAAATATGTTTTGTCCTCACAATTTGAACATTATGTTGGTAATCAAGGGTTTATCATTTTTTGGTAACTTTGTTGTAAACCCACATCGTAACATGGTTAATAAAACATCCTTTTAAAATGATGGAAGGGGAAAGATGAAGTTCATGTAAAATAATAGAAATCTATATTATAAAAATTTATAACATCATTGGGATGTGAAAGTATGAACATAGAAGAGATATTTTACCACAAATGTCTAATATAGAGTGATATATAACCCAGTTTGGATAAAGATAGAGGCCACAAATCATTGAATCAATGATTGATGAAATGTACACTGATTCATAATTAATGAATTCATATTCATAGAATAATTATTTCAGGGTCATTATCCTAAAAGTTATCAATTCCTTCACTACTATGGTGGATAACACCTAAAAATATATTTGATATATTTTAATTTCATAAGAAAAATTTCATTCTTTGGTTGTACTTCAATCAATTTCAACATCATTTGATACTCCCTGAAAATAATAAATTAGAAGAAAATTTTATGATTGAGGAACCAAAATAAACATTTAATATATCTTAATATTCATAGAAGAGTGTCTTTTATTTTCTTCTGTCTTTAAATATTTAGTAAATCCAAAATCCATAGCACATGATTTACTACATAATATATTAATCTCTAAAACCAAAATAGTGTATCTGAATGTTAAACACATTCTGTTAAATATGTATTAATCACTAAAACCTTATATAATTAATCTTTGAAAATTCAAAATTAAAAAATTATAATAATGATTACTAAATTTCTGGAATAATATTATCATTAATCCCCCAAAATTGTATAATGTAACTTATAGGTCATGGAAAAAATATTTGAATAAATTGATCCCCATTAATCCTTAACAAAAATTTCACTACATAAAGAATTAACTATATACATATTATATAAATTATATCAAAAACTATCAAATATAATCATTGAATATGAAAATTCAGTAAAACCCATCATATTTTACTTTCTCAAAAGAACTATTCATTTTCAAGGTCCCCAAAACCTTATAATTTACATCCTCAATATTATCATCTATTTATCCCAAATAAACATTATTACCTCAACTTAAAGTAGAATTTAAGGGTTTTACTTCCCTAAATCATTTTTTTCTAAAAAATATCACCTTTCAATTAAATCACTATTCTAGGCCCTCAGTACCCTTCAATATAATCATTAAAATCCTAAAAGAAAACTAATGTGTAACAATATATACATGTTAAATAATTTTTATAAACAAAATATTAATTTTTTAACACTTCAAAAAGAAATTATAAAATCACAATACATAAAAACATCAATTATTCAACTTCACTAAATATAATATCATAGATTTTATCCGTAATATAGGATTTAACCCATGTATTAGTGCATTGAATTTATAATTACCATGTTACACTAACTTATATTATTTTAAATCCTTGATATTTAGTTTCACTATGTCCTTTATTTCTACCAATGAAACATATTCTCCATCATTTGAGAAATTGTCCCACGTGTCTCTATCTATATTTCTATCATGATGGAGATTGAGTCTTCTTCCCATTTTAGTATCCACTGTTGAACTCTCATCAAACTCAGTCATTCTATTTTTTTTAGTTTTAGAGTTTGTTAAGGTGCATTTTTTTAATCTTATATTTTGATAATTGATTAATAAAATTAGAGATATATCTCCTTCTATTCAAAACCCATTATGGTAGCTCATAAACTACAAATTTTACATCACAATTAGTTTTTACATAATTCTTTTTGATTAAATTCATTGTATCAAAAATCAAAGTATAATAAATAATAATAATAGTTGAAAACCACATAATCATTAATTTGATCTCTAAATGATTTATCATTATTTTCAATACAAAATACCTTATGCTTAAACTCGTTTATTAATTTTATTAATCTATTAATTTTCTTCATAATTGATCATAAAAAATAGGTTTTAATCCAACTATATCCAGTTGTATATTCAAACTAGGTGTGTAGTAAGGGGACACATAACATGAAATATTTATATTCCCATTATATTTTCAACCAAGTATTTTCAGGGTTATAGCCCCTAGATGAATTTTCGTGAATTGAAGATCCACATGAAGAGCATACAAATGGTATTGTTACATGGAAAACTAAGTAATAACTAATATAAAAAATATTATGATGTTTTACCATTATTTGACATATCTTAAATTCCGTTAATATAGGTTTTTTCTCTAATATATGTTTTCTATATATAGTTCCATGGTTTCTAATAAACTTCCTCTGATTCCAATTATAATTTCCTTGACCACTATAACACATTGATGGTGGTTATATTATTACATTATCATATATTTATGTGATCTATTCCGGAAGTACATATAAATTTAAAAGAGTTTGATATCTATATACATATATGATACCCATATTATATTGGGTCTAAACTATAAAATGTTACAAAAGTAAATGTCTAGTATCCTTGAAACTCATTAAATAATTTCTTCTTCATAACCCAGGTTATGGAAACAAAATAAGGTTGACCTAAAATGTATAGTAAGGGTTGTATTAAATATAATATATCATGAGTAAATAATTATTAATCAATATGAAACGGTAAATATCTACAAACATATTCCATTTTCACAAACATTGGTAATAAATTAATCCATGGTCAAAATCAACAAAATATTCTAATGGATAATTCCATATTAATTCAAAAATAAGGAAATGAATAATAATAGAAATCATGATATCATAAATCTTGAAATAATTACAGTCATGTCTTTGTGTCAAGGATGTTTAAATATATCACATGGAATACAACAGAGACCCATTTAATTTGACCAACTTATTTGTTTCATGAGATTTGTTGGTTCATAAGGAGATATCAATAAGAAATACACACCCAAAACCACATTTCAAATGTATTACTCAAAAAATGAGTTAACAATAAAATTAATAATATATTTTACATATCAATAAATTTCCATAAACAGAAAAGATTAAAAATTCATCATGACATTCCACGTCAATATGATAACATTAATAATAATACACAATCTATAAAAATGGTATACACTTTAGGAAAGAATAATATAAATTATACAAATAATATGGATATTAAATTGAAATTTAATGTCAAATGATCCCAGTGATGCTAATTTAACAAGGGAATGTTAAAAACTAAAAAAATAATTATATATAATATAATATCATCGATTCATCAAGAATATATATATTTAAATAAAATAATATCATTAACAAAAAATAATGAAAATAAAAGTGAAATATTTTAATAAGGTTTTATTGATTATTATTCTTTGCAATACATTTGAAATATGATTTTAAAAATATAAATATCATAAAATCATCAGGGATATAGAGAATTAAAGTAATGACATATATGATAAAAAGAATCTGTTTTTATTTTTTTTAATGAATATAAAAACCAACCCTTTTAGTAGGAAAAAATAAAAATATTTTTTTTGGAATTTTAGATAATAAATTGTAAAAATATTATTTTATAAATATTTCTATTAATATAATTTATTTTGTAGAACAATTTTTAAAATTATGTATGAGAAATATATATTATTATAAGAGAAATAAAAATGTTTTTGATTTTAAACATATATTTACTATAAGAAAGTGATCATGAGACAAAAATTTACAATAAAATATAGAAACTATATTAATATATAAAAGATAAGAAAATATTTGGGTTTTATTAAATATAGATTATATGATTCCTTTGATGAAAATTAAGGGAATATGAGAAAAATTGAGATTTCAAAATTAATCCTTACTTATATAGTGATTTTTAAATTGTAACCCCAAGACTGAATAAACATGAATTGAAACATTAATCATCATGAATAAATATTAATCCATGTTATATATATAATATTTTTGATATATGCACCACATAAATGTAAATGGGTAAATAATATCAAATATGTCTTAGTGGAATAGATATTGAGATGAAATACCTTATAATGGGCATACCGTTGAAGTGAGATTTAATCAATTAATTGAATATATGTATCAAATTTGAATAAACATAAAAAAGTGAGAATAAAACTTAAAATAATTAAAATTCGTTATAAACATAATCTTATAATATAAAATACAACAAAAATACATGATGTTATAAAACACCATACCTTTGGTCTCACATGTAAGGTACACTCCTTATCTTCCTAAATAATAAAAATATGTTAATTGCTTAAATTATTGAAAAATATTTTTAGGTATTATTACAATTTATTTATTTATTTCAAGTTTAAATTTTATTATTTATCAATTTTTTTCATGTTATATGCTTTGATGATATTCGATTCATGTAAAAAAAATCACTTTAGATGGTTGAACATGGTAAAAGTGGTCATTTTTTTATCATATATACAATAACAATTACAAACTAATGATTATTTTAATATACAAATTATAAATTTTAAACTAACAATAAAATATTTTAAGGAAAAATGAACTACGTTACAATCTTAGAGATGGTTTGTTGTGTGTAGAATGAGTAATGTTCCCATTTTTCAATAATCATAATGAAAAGAACATAAATTTAAATTTATCATTATTCAATGATAATTATTACATAAATATTATATTTCTTAATAAATACATATATATATATATCTTTTGTCTGATTTAGATACAAAAAAAAACACATCGCACTTTGGAGGTGGAAATCCACATCTATACATGAAAAACATTATCATATTAAAATGAATAGAAAGAGAATAAATTATATGATATTATATTTATAATATGATAAATATTGTATTTCTAGAATATATGTAGTTAATATATTTTTACTAAAATCATATGTGAGTGGTGTTTATGGAAAATGGGTTATAATGGTTTGTGAGGAAGAACTACACCATAAAAAAGAAAAACAGTTTCCCTTCCAATTTTATGGAATATGAGATAAATATAGGGTATCCTATTAACAAAAAAAACAGACATGTATATGGTATGTAACAATTTAATTTTCTCATCATTTTCAAATATTATTTAAATTAAGTGGATGAAAAAATAATACAAAAAATGCTCGGTTTGGAATGATACATCTTCTTACGACACGAACATTAGTTTTACACCAATATTATTCAATGTAGGGTTTTCACATCAAACCAATTCCTCTAGGAATTATTATGTAATTTAATTAATAGATATGTTTTGTTAATGGACTAACCAAAAGGATTATGAATTGTGAATATAAAAGGATATGGGGTCCCCATTTATAAGTGAGGGGAGGATATCTTGTGGAATTTGATAAAATATTAAATTAACATAAATTAATTTTCAAGAAAACATGTATCCAAAATGGTAAAAATATATTTTAATGTGAGTTTTGGTCTCAATAATCTAATATAGTAACTTTTTGTAAAAAGGGTTATAACTTTCGTACCCTTATTTCATAGTTTTTACTGGTGTTAACCCTTTTTTACATTAACACAATAACAATGTTTTTATTTTTTGATGTAATTATTTTTACTAAAAAAGGAAAATCTCTCCTTGATGTGACTAGATTTCATGTGTTTAATCATATTACAATAAAATTCCACAATACTGCATTTTTAAGAATTTAAATATATTAATAAATCACTAAATATTATAAAATAATGTTAATGTCATGTCTAAAACTATTCGTTTAATTTGAAAATGGATATGACATTAATACAAAGGAATTAGAATATATTCCATCAAGAAATATGTAATATGTTACAATTATCTAAAGAATTCATGTAAAAAAACAATTCATGGAAATTATATTATTTTCGATTTTGAAATATATTTTATTAATTTTTTTCATTAATTTAATTAATGTATTGTCTAATTTTATTGTTTTTAATGTAATTATTCCATAAGAAATACGTATAAATATATTACCATGATAATAAATAATTATTTATATTTTAATGGACTACTTATAAGGGATGAAAGTTGTTTCTATCCCTTTTGAAAAATATTAATGATAATAAATATAAGAAAGCGACATTTCTAACATTATCTTCTACTGAATTTTATTAAATGTAAAAATAAATTAATTAATTTGGAAACATATGGCTATATGTTTTATACATATGCTGAAATGGAATAATGTAACTCATAAAATTGGATTAAGTTAAGTGAATGGGTTAATTTAATGTCATAATGAAATTATTTTCAAAACGTAATTACCGATATAACCTTTTACATGGTGATAATTATTTACTATAGTTACAATTCACAATGACATAAAATAAATGGGAAATTTTACATATTTTGTACCTAATGATACTAATTAATTATTATTTTTTAAATATTAAATTCAAATAAATAGTGTAATTTAATTTTAAATTAGACTCGTCAAGATTGATGAAATGTAGTTTTTTTAGATAAATGAATTTCTCAAAGAAATGATAATTACACATTAAATCTAGAACTAATAATCATTATTATATGAATTTAGATTCATATAAATAGATATAAAATGTAAAAAAATCATCAAAATGTTTTCTAATTATATGAAATTTTATGTAACTAAAATAAAAGGCATTATTCACATACATCACGTTTCTAGAAAAATTATCATAATGTTGATTTATATGAAAAACATGAAAATTATATGTTGAATTTAAATTAATTATATTATTATAAAATATATGGACTACATATCTCTTTATGAATTTATATAAAATTAAATTTAAATGTCATGATTTATTAAAATATTTCTAAGCTGTCCAAAAAAATGTTATTTCTTGCTAATCAATTGAAAATGAATATTTTCCCAAAAATGCAACAGTATAACCCTATGGTAATTTTGATATGATTATTTCAAAAATAATATCATTTTTATAAAAATGATTTAAATTTTTTTTAATAATTAATTATATTATATGTTATCAAAAGAAAATAAAACCCATTTGTGATGAAAGCATATTCTTGAAGCATTCATTGGATTTATTAGAAATTTAGAATATCATTGTCATGAAATAATTCATGAAATATGATTTTATAAAACACTAGATATATTGTTCATAATTTTGGTTTTCCTATTTATGCAACAAATTTTAACCATCATGTTCAAATAATAACACAATAATAGTATATTTAAAATATTTAATATTAGTTTCGTTTGACAATAGATATCAATGAAATCAGATTTATTTCAACATATATATTTTATAAAATATTTTATAGACACGTTTTCTTTCCCAACATTCTTATTTCAATCTCACTTTTCATATTTCTTAAAATCCCTTAGAAATGATACTTTATAGTTGAAACTAATATATTGTTATTGGCCATCCTTCACAATGTCATTGACATCATGTGGGTTTTGATCATATTAGAATTTAAATTCCCTTAAATACAATCATAGAAAAAGTTATGGCATAGTGGTATTGTGTGCTCGAAACCCCATGGATAGATGGTAAATAAGTAATATAGCGATAAAAACATTTTGGAAGGATTCCACATGATCAATATTTTTTCGATTGTAATAAAATTATATCTCATGGGTATTAATTCATATTAAAATATTGTTTCAAGGTCAATTTCAGGTCTTAAAAAATGTTAATTCAGAATCTATCATGGAATAGACTTAAGGATTAGAGTGAGAATTGGTCAAAAGTTTTGCAATTTTTCCTAGTCGTACCAATTTGATCTTCCTAAGATTCTGTAACACCCCAAGATTTCATAGTGTGTTATTTCTTCAAAATAATTCAATAACTTGCACTACAAGCAACACTTAGTTCAATTGCACCATGACTTACCAAAAAAAAGCCATTAAAAGAGTTCATGAATAATATTAACTAAATTTTAAACTTTATATTCTCCTTATAATTTTAGAATCCATATTATGAGTTTCTTAGTCATAATGCAAGAACAGATTCATTTTCAGTATTGCACTTTTATCAACTTTTAATAGTGAAACCTTTTTAAATACAATATTTTAAACTTTTTGACTAAATGGAGACATCAAAAAAATTTAAAATGAAACATCCCAAGCTTCCACGGTACGTTTCCCTTCGAATAATGCGATAGCGTGTGTTGTACGCAACCTCGAGTTCTAACACACGCCACAACTAATTAAACTAGCCGTTGTGAATAGTAATACCTAATTTTTGAAATCATATATATTTTATATTTTAAAATGGACTTCATTTTTGGATTCGGAATATCGAAATTAGCCTAGGGTGAAATTTTGGTACATTTCGGATAACTTTCATATTTTGATGAATAGTGAAAATTTCTAAATTTTAATTAAAAACAACTTTTTTAATCAAAATAATTAATAGTGATAAATTATGAATTTGAGTGGTTTTAAAGTATATTTAGAATATATTTTTACCGTTTAATATAATGTTGTTCATTGGACATAATTTTACAATTAAACCGAACATAAACAAGTGTCAATCTTTTGATAGTTATTATCTCTTAAAAACACGCTTTTTGTTTTGACATCGGGAATTAATTTTAAATTAATTTCTGCCACTTCTGTGTTTTGAATTTAGGAAAATGGATTCCATATTTGGAATCGGGATGTTCAAATTGTGTAAATAGGTAACTTTTATTTTTACACATTTTGAATAATTACTGCGGTAAATATTTTATTTACCATGGTTAAAGGGTAAATCCGGTAAATAAGGGTTAAAAAAATAATATTATAATAATACTAAATTACCCTAAAACGTGTCTTAACCCTATTGGTTGATACATGGTCGACCGTGGGCATCTTTGTGTCAATTTTGGGACCCCATGGATCCACTTGTAAGTGATAATGACACTTTATTTTAATTAAGTTAAAATGAATACAAAAATGACACAAGCATATATCTTTTAGAAGAACAATTTTTACATAGAGTTATACATGTTGGATTTTCGATTATAAATATGAATTAGAAAGCTAAAAAGATTTCCTACATAATGATATTTTATTTATAATTTTTAGATATTAAATAATTTACTTTATTTATGACACAATGATGATGCAGTAATTACTATAATAGTGAAAAATTAAACTAATTGAAATTATAAATACCCAAATAAATATAATATGAAACTTTTAATGAATTAAACTAATTTCTAGGATAATATGATATATTAGTATTGATTTAATTGACTTTGTTCGAAGTAATCAATCTGTTATGAGTTTCACAAAAATCAACTAATGAATAGTGTCAAAATTGACATAAAAGAGTTCTTAAAACAAATATTATATTATTAATTGATATTAAATTCCTAAAAATCTAAGGTTCGGCCAAGAGACTTATATTATGATAGGTTAATCATTAATGGACCACTTGGGGGTCGCTTGGATGTATATAGTAAGTTTATTAACCATATTATATAAAAATACAAAGAGACATTGTAAAAGTGAAACTAATTAACTTAGAGTTAATACTTAAAGATAAGGTTAATATAAGTACCCAAACCTGTCTAAATTCTATTGGTTGAGTGGTTTTCGACCTATCCCCACCTTAACCTTTGAATAGTCAACTTTGGAGCCATTAGAAACCGAATATGAATTTATTATAAATTAATATTTCTAGCTTTTCCAAAGGTGCCCCTCACCCCTCTTATAAAAGGGCACTCCTCCTTCTCATTTCTTCACACCTCTAAAGCCTTTTGGTTCGGCAAAACTCTGCCCAAATACTCTCCCAACATCCCTCATTACAACCTAGGGGCCTTAGTTTGATCAGAAAGCCAACCTAAGGAGCCCTTTTGATCAAATCAAAAGGAAGAACCCGAAGAAGAGGTAATGATTTCACCACCCTTTTCTAAGTTCATTTCTTCTTCCACTTCTTCTTCCTTTGTTCTTACCATTCGGAAATAATAACTCCAGTATCTCACATATACTGTGATGTTATTATAAATATGGTACAATCATATTCAGTATTCTATCCACCCTTTGAATAACATGTCACCATACGTGCGTACGTACAGCTTACCGTCTCCACGTCGTGGTGTAATTGTTATTCAATATAATATTATTTGGATGGGTATAATAATGATGTGTAACTCATGTAAATAATAAATATAACATGTTAATTATTCTGTATATATGATATACCATCCATTTATATATTATTTTAATATCAAAAGAATGATATTGTCGCTCGTGCGTACGTACGGACTACCGTCTCCACGAACGCGATGAGATTCATTCTCCATCGTATCCATTCAAGTATAATTATCATTTGATGATTTAAAAATGATGTTTAAGGACTGTATATCATTCTGGATATGAATAAGATACAACAACCATGGCTTATGTAACAAAACATATAAAAGAAAATGAGTAAGTTAACTCCCGAAACGACGATAATTCTAAGATATTATTAACAAATCAATGTTAAAAGATCATATATGATATCATATTAATATATATGATTCTTGTATAATTTAATAACAACTATTTCACCATTATACAGGAGGTTAACCTACCCCAACCAAGGAAAAGTACAAGGTAAGGGTTATTTCACAATCTCTTCTTTATCCGAGGTTGTTTATACGTAATAATCTACTGGGATCTCGTTATCATCCACATCCATGTTTCTTCGAAATGTATTTCAAATCATTTTTACTATTTACAAGAATATGGGTTAAAGTCATTTATACCCTTGTTTGACTTTTTATAAGAGGTTTATAAAGGAATATTTCCGACGTTTTCAAAACAATGTTCTTTTTAACCTTTTCGACATAATTGAGGTAAGAATGTTTTTTTAACTTATACGGCGGGTGCGGTTATTTTCCGCCGTTATAAAATCGTCGAAGCTTTACATACAAGCTTATAAGAATATTTTCAAAGAAAATGTTTTATTTTATATGGATCTTAAATGATTTCAAAATAAAAGGAGATACTTCTTTAAAAAGAATTTTGATTTCATCTATGTCAACATCCTTTGATGGATTTTAAGATTATTTGAAGTTGATTTATTATGATACAAAAATTCTATATTGAATTGAAGGTTTTGTGATATGTTTGACTGTGGATGTGCTATTTTTATACCATTCATAGTTTATGGTGAAATTATTGACATTTCGTATGCTAGTTTTAATCCGAATGTTTATGTTATATTTCAAACTTTTCTTCAGATGAATGTGCTAAACAAGTATGTTCCGGGTTGGGGACCGGTAAAAGTAAGCCCTCCAGGTTGGGGACTGGTAAAAGTAAGCCCTCCAGGTTGGGGACTGGTTAAAGTAAGCCCTCCAGGTTAGGGACTGGTAAAAGTATGCCCTCCGGGTTGTTGTCCGGTTATTAGAGGCACTCCGGGTTGGTGTCCGGTTATTAGAGGCACTCCGGGTTGGTGTCCGGTTATTAGAGGCACTCCGGGTTGGGTTCCGGTTAGAAGTAACCCCTAGGTCTTGGGATGAGGCCTAGACAAAGAAATTAACGTTTAACATTATGCATTCCAACATTATGAAAGTGGTTATTGATTTTTTGCATGTGATTATTCGATTAGTAGAATATCCATGTGAATAAGTAAATGGCATTATTTCATTTTACTTTTGCCATACCATGTTGAAGTTAAAGTTTAAAAGGCTTTTGTTTTATTAATGCATTGCCTTAAATGTTTATTCTTATTTATGAAAGTTTCCGCTATATTTTTATCCTTACTGGGCATTTGAGCTCACCCCTTTTCTATGTTTTATTTTTCCCAGGATGTGAAGAAGTAAGTTATGAATGACCTGCAAGGATTTTATGAGGGGTTAATAGTGTGGATTGTGGAAAAATTATGTTGTTGTATTAGTTTTTCACTTTGAAATGTAATGTAAAACTTTATGATTATATCTAGTGTTTCCAAGGCTACTAAACCAATCGGTCTTTCGAGATTTGATCTTTCTTGTGATCATGCCAATGTTACGAAGTAATGCACCGACTCTGGGTAGCTGGGGTCGGGGCGTTACAGTTGGTATCAGAGGAAGTTTAGTACAAACCTTGGAAGCTAGATTTAGATAAACTCTGATTAGAGCACGTAGACCTAAGATGAACTTTGAGGATTAGTATAGAAGAACTTCCTAGAATTTTGGTATTGTAGAGATTTTGTGAGTTTTCCAAGCAATACATCCCTGTCTGGATACGAGCAGGTAGAGGCGGCTCTGGCACAGATGTACCTAGGGGTAAAACCCGAAAACACCGCTTTGAGCTAGACTCGAACGGGAACTGGTGCACGACAACGGGCCTTGCTGCACTCTTGGTTATGACACTCTCGGGGGATATGCTTAGGATAACTCTCATTTTCTTTACAAATCATTTTGAAGGGATTATGAGTATATACTTCCTCAAAGAAAACATTCTTATGATTATGGATTATATCCATAAATAGTTCAATTTATGTTAGGTGTTTTATAAGTATGGGATTATGTATTTTGATTCATAAACTGATCTAGTTTATGCCATGGTATAGAAATGGCGCCCAGTAGAAGTAATGAGAACTCCAGAAATACACATGATTCAAAGAGAAGGAAGGATCATATCTTTCATGGTCTTAAGCTAGAATTTATAAGAGAAATAGTCTCCCATGTATTATCATCATATGAATAAATAATATCATGTGTTGATAAGATATGTAAAGAGTTTACTGAGTCATATGGCTTTGAAGGGAAGCAAGAGAAGAAAAGGATGGAAGAGAGAAAGATGGATAAAGGGAAGAGGGAAAAGAAGAATTTTCCCATATGTGGTAACTGTGGAAAGAAACACCCTGGAACTTGCCTGAAAGGAATGGGAGTTTGTTATAAGTGTGGAGGAAAAGGGCACAAAGTACGTGACTGCAAGGGTAAGAAAATGGTTTTAAATGTACAATGCTTCATTTGCAAGGAGTTTGGACACTACGCGAACCTATGTCCCAATTATCAGACTATGCCGCAAATGATGTTATTGGATAATAATCAAGTTATGATACTACCACAGTTGAAGAGGAATGATTAGAGTTCTTATGTTGATTATGTCAATTGAGCTTTGTATCAACAATGTACTTGTTATAATAATTATGGAGTATATAAGGATTGTACTGTAGTACTATTTCATTAAGGACTTGAGATTGTGTGGAACAAAGAAAAGTGACTCAATAGCAGGATAAATTTTTGGAAAATATATGGTTGAGAGAATGATAAATCATAATATAGTTCTGATACTGAGGTAGTGATTTTGGAATAATAAGTGATTGTTTTGGATAAATTGTATTGGATATTCTTGACAACCTTGGAACTGATTAGTGATTTGTATATTCCATCATTGTTGGGTTTTAAAACATTTTTGGATTAATGAAGTATATCCAGCATTCTATATGGAATAAGGGAGCATGAATGTAATCAATAAGGAATATGGTAATACATGATGAAGGTATTCATATGCTATTACGGGGTAAAAAGGATCTATATTATGTTTACCTTCCTTATAAATGTTAGACTGTGAGTTTGGACAGAAGTATTTTGGATAGTTCTAGTTTCGATTATTTTGGATTGCCATAAAAGGACAACCCGGAGGTCGGGCGGCAACCCGTCGCGTCCGGCAAGGCTGCGAGACTTGAACCCGCAACCAAAGGGCGACAAGGGTGTATCACCTACCACTATCCCACGAGATGTCCTGGATTAAATAAAGTAGTTTTTTAAAAGATCTGGTAGATGAATTATAAATTCTTTTATTTTGGAACCCTCTATGAATAGTATAAATAGAATTTTTTTTACGAGTGAATGATGAGTTTTGGTAGAAATTTATTAATGGATAAAACTCTAATTATAAAGTAAGTATATCTCCTTATGATCTTAGCCAATCTCATAAATATATTCCTCAACATTAATAAAAGGAACTTAGAACAAAAATGTTGTCCTAGATGGTACCTTAAATCATCACTAATTCATGGCTTTGGGATTTTTGGCCTTTTCATAGCCATGTTCTCTACCACTCTCCATCAGATAATTGATGGTTAGATTTCTCTTCCATATCCATATTTTCCTACATGGAACCCTAGTATGTGTTATTTTCGGTAATCTTCATACTTTCCACTCTTTATTTTAAATAGAGGACTCATTAATTCATTTTTCGATGTGGGATTTCAACTAAGATATTTTGAAACGTCAAAAATGTGTTATCCTAATACCCTATGTTTTGTTGAACCGATGGTATTTCAAATCATCATAGATTGATGAATTTAAGGACCTCAATTATACACTTGTTTGTGATTGATGACCTCAATCACTACCTATAAATATTTACGTTTTTCCTCCGATTATATGTCTCTAATTTCCACCAATGTTCTCCTAATCGAGATCATAATTTGGTGGTGACCCTTTGATTTCTCTTTTCCTCATATTAAGACTAAATTTTAGTAACCCAATTTCCGATGTGGGTTTTCCCACAAATATATTTTCTACTTTCAACCTTTTATTTTTTAAGAACAATTTCAAATTTCGAGGACGCAATTTATTGAAGGAGGGGAGAATGTAACACCCCAAGATTTCATAGTGTGTTATTTCTTCAAAATAATTCAATAACTTGCACTACACGCAACACTTAGTTCAATTGCACCATGACTTACCAAAAAAAAGCCATTAAAAGAGTTCATGAATAATATTAACTAAATTTTAAACTTTATATTATCCTTATAATTTTAGAATCCATATTATGAGTTTCTTAGTCATAATGCAAGAACAGATTCATTTTCAGTATTGCACTTTTATCAACTTTTAATAGTGAAACCTTTTTAAATACAATATTTTAAACTTTTTGACTAAATGGAGACATCAAAAAAATTTAAAATGAAACATCCCAAGCTTCCACGGTACGTTTCCCTTCGAATAATGCGATAGCGTGTGTTGTACCTAACCTCGAGTTCTAACACACGCCACAACTAATTAAACTAGCCGTTGTGAATAGTAATACCTAATTTTTGAAATCATATATATTTTATATTTTAAAATGGACTTCATTTTTGGATTCGGAATATCGAAATTAGCCTAGGGTGAAATTTTGGTACATTTCGGATAACTTTCATATTTTGATGAATAGTGAAAATTTCTAAATTTTAATTAAAAACAACTTTTTTAATCAAAATAATTAATAGTGATAAATTATGAATTTGAGTTGTTTTAAAGTATATTTAGAATATATTTTTACCGTTTAATATAATGTTGTTCATTGGACATAATTTTACAATTAAACCGAACATAAACAAGTGTCAATCTTTTGATAGTTATTATCTCTTAAAAACACGCTTTTTGTTTTGACAGCGGGAATTAATTTTAAATTAATTTCTTCCACTTCTGTGTTTTGAATTTAGGAAAATGGATTCCATATTTGGAATCGGGATGTTCAAATTGTGTAAATAGGTAACTTTTATTTTTACACATTTTGAATAATTACTGCGGTAAATATTTTATTTACCATGGTTAAAGGGTAAATCCGGTAAATAAGGGTTAAAAAAATAATATTATAATAATACTAAATTACCCTAAAACGTGTCTTAACCCTATTGGTTGATACATGGTCGACCATGGGCATCTTTGTGTCAATTTTGGGACCCCATGGATATAAGGCCCCAGCCTTAAACCTTACTTAATCTTGAGTTATTACAAGATTACACATTGAGGATCTTTTCCGGTTTAGAGTTTTAGAGAATTAGATCATAAAACTTGCATTAGATTCCACATATAAACAAAGTGGTTACATAAAGATAGTATTCTTCATTCCCATCAATGGAAACACATTTAAAATAAAACATGGATTATTTCTTGACACATCCTTGACTCTATCATCTTATCATGTACCTTTCCCTTGACCTGTGAAAAACATTTCAAAAACTTGGGATGAGCATAAAAACTCAGTATGGGTTATAAAAACATGGAAAGGAAACATGAGTTCATATATACATAAGAACGAAATCATACTTTACCCATAAAACATAGGCACTTTAACAAACCTCATAAAAACATGAATAAATCATATAAATCATAATACGTAAAGGTAACTTGAGGCATTCATAACATTCTTACGTAGGGAGTAACCCTCTTGGTTACGTTTGGAATACCCATCACAGTATATTCCCTAAAATCTCTTCGGAGAAACCTTAACGTTTCACTCCTTCGCGTTACCCAATGCATTGGAGAGCTATAACGGGCTCACCCGCCCTTAGTTTATCACGGAACCACCCGTCTTCATAATAATGCCCAAGAACCATAACATAATCATATCACATAAAACATGCATAAAGGAAACATAACATTTCCACATTTCAATCACGAGATATCAATACAACACATTGATATAATAAAAACATTATGAAAACCATTTTCAATACCAAAATAAAAGAAAAGTAAAACATGGTATTTATTTTTCTTTTAAAAAGAAGGTATGGCTTGTAGAGGAAGCCAAAACTCAAATAACGGTTACGACGGCGGAGAAGTCGTTGTCGCCGCATACGTACGACAAAAACATTCCCTTTTGTCGTTTAGTAAACGCTTCGTATAAAAAAAGATTCCTTTTGAGTAAATGTAAAAGTCAAAGGGGTTTATACACCGTATAAAAGAAAGTTGTGTATAAAATAAAATATTCCTCAATGAAAGGAGATTGAGACGAAGTCCCATACAAAGATAATTTTTAAAATAAAATAGATACATTATGTGTATTCACTATAAGTACACATAAATAAAGTACAAATACAAGATACGACATAATAATATAATGACATAATTTGAAAGTAGGAGATTAACCCAAAGAATGGAAATTGGGTTAAGAAGTTCCCATACCTCGTATCTGACTTGACCCGACCGTTCTTTAAACTCCTGAATAATAAACTTTAGTTAATCTCTACTTGATTATGAATCTTTTCCAAGTTCATTATTCCTTTTATACCATGTTATGAACATCATGTAATCATTTAAGTTAATAATGTTCATTTTGTCGGTATTTGGTTCTTAAGTCAAAAATAGACTTCTTACACTTACATGTTGTTAATTTGGTCAATGTTTCATTATATCCAGAATGTTATTCATGATGTAGATATCATATATGTCATATATATCCAGTACATACATGTATTTAAAATATTACATAATCATTTAGAGGTAAGAAATGAAATGCACCGTTCATGGAGACGGTAAGCCGTACGTACGCATGAACGCTACTTTCATTTCTTTGTCATATTAATGGAATTAAAACTAAATGAGACTTATGTATATTTTAATTCCAGAATTATATTCATCATTTAGATATATCATTAATTATATATATCCATTATATACATGTACTTTTAATAGTACATTACATTTGGGGATAAGAAATGAAATGCACCGTTCATGGAGACGGTAGTCCGTACGTACGCATGAACGCTACTTTCATTTCTATCTCATACTTTAATGGAAATAAATGATAATGATATATATAGGTATATTATAATTCCAGTATAACATCATATATAATAACTTTAAATCCATCCTTTACACGTCCCACATATGGCATTAACGAATCACATCACTTTGAGGGGGCGGTAGTCCGCACTTCCTTAAATGAAGATATCGCGTATACCCATAATGGAAGCCATAAAGGTAAGACACAAATGAAAAATACAGAAGCATAAGTAAAACATAAACATATTACATATCATATATAAAAATAGTGACATCATAATGGCCACCTTTGAAGGTGTTAAATGAGTGTTGAACAATCATCGTTTCGGGAGGCAGAATTTCGCCATCCACGGAAACCTTATGTTCTTTAACCATTTGATGTAGTTGTGTGAGAGTGTAGCTCAAATAAATCTTATAACAACATCCTAGTATATTGAAGATACTGGTGTTGTTACAAAATAAGTAAATAAAAAGAGTTTAGGGGGTCGGAGAAGCAAAATAAAACAAATGATCATGAGAGAATGAAATACCTTAAAAAGTGTAACTTCTTTTGGTTTGAGCCTAAAGGCTTCCTTTGAAAGGATTCTGCCCAAAGGGAATCCTCTAGGATGAGGAGAGGGATGTGGAGAGAGCAAATGGGCAGGGGTTGGCCGAGCCAATGGCTTGAAGAGTGTGTGAAATGGGGTAGAGGTGGGGGCCTTTTATAAGAGGAGAGGGGGGGCACTTTTGGAAAGTAAAGAAACATTACATTATTTGAAAATGTGTTTCGGTTTTAAAAGGTCCCACATTGATGGAATTCGTGGATAAGGTGATAAGGCATCGAAATCCATTCATCCAATTGGTTTTGGCCATGTGTAGGTTTTATATTTTACATTATCTTTCTGTTTTATTTAAATCGCCAAATAATGATGTCATCGCTGCATCATTATTATGTCATAAATACTTTAATTTATTTAATTTCTAAAAATTATAAAACAAATACTATGATGTAGTAAATCTTTTTAGCTTTCCAATGACTATTTATAATCTAAATTTGGACTTGTATAACCCCACTTAAAAATTGTTTTAGTAAAACAATTTATGTTAGTGTCATTTTCACTTTAACATTAAATAAAAAGTAATTTATGTTATTTCCCAACAAAAGTGGATCCATGGGGTCCCCAAGTTAGGCCATGGCTTGTCTTGGTCGGCCATGACACAACCAATGAGGTTGGGACATGTGTCTAGGTCATTTTATATTATTAAAGTATTATTTATACCTTAAACTACACTAATTACCACTAATCGCGATTAAAACTTAATAAGTTACTATTCACCAAAAAATTATTATAATCTCATTGAACCACATTTTACTTCTTAATGACAACCATGTATGTCGGATTTTCAAAATTCAGTACACATTAGTGGTAAACTTTCATTTAACTGAAAAATCAGTTTGCTTGATTACCACTTAGTGGTTTCACTATTCATCAAAAATTGATGTTTTTCAGAAATTTACCAAAAATTCACCCTAAGCTATATTTGATATTCCGAATTCAAAAATGAAGTCCATTTTACAAAATTCAAATCATATAAGTCACATTAATTAATTTAATAATTAATTCCCGCTGCCAGAGCAAATAGCGTGTTTTTACAAAACAATAAGTATCAAAAGATTGACACCAGTTTAAGTCTAATTTCAAATAGAAATTGATTCCAATGACCACCATTGGATAAAATGGTAAAAATATATTCTAATTTCACTTTAAAACCAATTCAAAACATAATCTAATTGTATAAATAAATCAGATTAAAAAGCAGTTTTGATGTAAAATACAACATTTTACACTATTCATAAAAAAAATGAACTTCATCAGAGAGGTACCAAAAATTACACAATGTAAAATTTGATGTCCCGATTCTTAATAAAAGTTTTATTTGGTCCAAAAGAATGTATAAGAGTGATCAAAACTATATTTAATGACGGTTCACCATTAAAAGGTGATAAGTGAACCTTTAGTGAAAATTAGAGTATAAAAGCCTAAAATTGAACTCTTTCCGTATTTTAAGCCTTTATCTTTTATTGGGTAAATGTAAAAACATCTAAAAACATATCTATTCATATTTTAGTTATTTCTATTCATTCCCGCCAGTACAACGGCTACTTGTTAACTAACATAATATTATTATATTACTAGTGTGCTACGTAAGTTTCAAAGAAACTCATCGTTGCGTATCGGGTACGCTATCGAACATAGCAACCCCTTTTAATTAAAATTCATATTTAATTCTCTAATATTAATAAATATGAAAATTATTTATTCTTTAATTACCTGGGATGTTACATCCTTCCCCCCTTTTGGGAATTGCGTCCTCGCAATTTTATTCACTTATCAAAATAAGTGGGGGTATTTATCCCTCATAGCATTTTCAGATTCCCACGTTGCCTCTTCAATCATGTGGTTTTTCCACAAAAACTTTACCTGGTGAATCACTTTATTCCGTAACACTTGCTCCATGTGGTCAAGAATCTAGACCGGTTGTTCCTCATAAGATAGGTTTTCTTCCAGCTGAACTACCTCTGGACTCAAAACATGAGATGGATCTGGCATATACTTTCTCAACATCGAAACGTGAAAAACATTGTGTACCTGAGATAAACTCGGAGGTAAAGCCACTCGGTATGCAACTGATCCAACTCTCTCTAGAACTTCGTATGGTCCAATGAACCTTGGACTCAACTTTCCTTTCTTACCAAATCTCATCACACTTTTCCAAGGAGAAACCTTGAGAAAAACATGATCACCTACCTCGAAAGATAGATCCTTCCTCCGGTTATCCGCATAACTCTTCTGCCTGCTCTGAGCTGTTCTCATGTGTTTCTGAATCAGCTGAACTTTTTCTGCCATCTCTTCTACCAATTCTGGTCCCATCAACTTTCTTTCACCCACTTCATCCCAGAAAGCTGGAGTTCGACACCGCTTCCCATATAATGCCTGAAATGGTGCCATCTGTATACTGGAATGAAAACTGTTATTATATGAAAACTCAACCAAAGAAAGATGTTGGTCCCAACTTCCCTGATAATCCATAGAACAAGCTCGTAGCATGTCCTCCAATGTCTGAATTGTTCGCTCTGACTGTCCATCTGATTGAGGATGAAAAGCTGTACTAAAATTTAATTCAGTACCCAACGACTTCTGAAGGCCTTTCCAAAAGTTAGAAGTAAACCTGGGATCACGATCCGATACAATGGGGAGAGGAACTCCATGTAACCTGACTATCTCTTTAAGATACAAACGGGAAAGTTGATCAAGAGAGAAAGTATCTCGTATAGCAAGGAAATGAGCAGATTTGGTCAAGCGATCAACAATAACCCAGATTGCATTATTACCTCGATATGTCTTCGGTAATCCAACAACAAAGTCCATGGATATATTCTCCCATTTCCACTCTGGCACTGGTAAAGGCTGAAGCATCCCTTTCGGTAACTGCCGCTCTGCTTTAACCTGCTGACAAGTCAAACACTTCATAGTAAAATCAGCAATATCTCTTTTCATTCCATCCCACCAGTAATACTCCCGCAGATCTCTATACATCTTAGTACTGCCCGGATGAACTGAAAACGGAGAACTATGAGCTTCACATAACAACTCTCTCTTCAACTGTGAATCAGAAGGCACACACAATCTCTTCCCAAATCTCAAAACACAAACACAAACTTATCCAAGAACTCATGGAAAATTCTATTCATAAGGTCCATGAATACAGTAGGTGCATTGGTTAACCCAAAAGGCATAACTACAAATTCATAATGGCCATATCTAGTACGGAACGCAGTCTTCGGAACGTCTGCTTCTTTTACATTCAACTGATGGTACCCCGACCTCAAGTCAATCTTCGAAAAATACTGAGCTCCCTGGAGCTGACACCACTTCATTCGATGGCCCAACATCTGCTGAAGTAGTTGCAAAGGATTTCACCACCCCTTTCTGCTTGTAGTCTAACTGCTTCCCATCACTCAAGCTCCTTGTCGGACACTCGTTTGCATAGTGACCCATCTCATTGCACTTAAAACATTTCACTAACTGTAAATCAAATTTGTTCTTACCTTCACCTTGATCCTTTTCAGTGCAATCACGAGCCTTATGTCCCATCTTACCACATCGGTAGCACTTCCCAGAATTCAGAAGACATTCCCCAGCATGCCTTTTTCCACATTTATCACAAACTGGAAACTTAGTTTTCTTACCATCAGACTTTTTTGAAGAATTCTTACCTTTCTCCTGCCACCTCGGTCTCTTCTTCTGCTGGTTGCTATAGAACACTTGGTCATCGGAAAACTCCATTTCCACCTTCTCAGCACATCGAACAAGCTTTTCATAACTTTTAAACTCACGAGAAGCTAATGCCCTTCGATACTTTGGCTTTAATCCTGAGTAAAAACGATTGATTTTACTATCAAGGTCCCGGATAAAATTTGGAGCATACCTTGCCAAACGAGTGAACTTTTCTTCATAGGCAGCCACTGAGTCTTCCTCTTGCCTCAATTCCAAGAATTGCTTTTCCATCCTAAGTCGAACAGCCTTAGGAAAATACTTCTCAAGAAACATACCTTTGAAATCATCCCAGTCAAGAGCATCAATCTCATCGGCTTCCCTGATATTTTTAACCATAGACCACCACTGATCTGCTTCACCCTCCAAACGGTAAATAGCAAGACTAACCTTTTGATTGTCTGAACACCCCATGACATCAAAAATCTTCTCCAGTGCTTTAATCCACCCTTCAGCTAGCACAGGGTCAGATGATCCTCTGAATGATGGGGGATGTTGCCTCATGAAATGTTCCACCACTGACATGTTCTTCTGCGGTTGATCTGGCTGATCTCGTGCATGGATACCACCACCATTTATCGCCTGAGTCAACTGCGCCATTACTGCAACAAACTGTTCAGTTCCAATTCCGACCATTTCTGGATGCTGATTCGGAAGGTTATTTCCTTCTGTATGCCTTCCTAGCACTGCTTCCCTGTTTCCTCTGCGGAAAACCATTCTGAACACCGAAATATCTTAGGCGAAGCAACATGGTAATCTGTAAATGCTATATCATTTAAATCATATTATAATTTAACACTTTTCTAACTCCTAAAGTTGTCTAAACCGACCTCTGATACCAACTATAAGGCCCCAGCCTTAAACCTTACTTAATCTTGAGTTATTACAAGATTACACATTGAGGATCTTTTCGGGTTTAGAGTTTTAGAGAATTAGATCATAAAACTTGCATTAGATTCCACATATAAACAAAGTGGTTACATAAAGATAGTATTCTTCATTCCCATCAATGGAAACACATTTAAAATAAAACATGGATTATTTCTTGACACATCCATGACTCTATCATCTTATCATGTACCTTTCCCTTGACCTGTGAAAAACATTTCAAAAACTTGGGATGAGCATAAAAACTCAGTATGGGTTATAAAAACATGGAAAGGAAACATGAGTTCATATATACATAAGAACGAAATCATACTTTACCCATAAAACATAGGCACTTTAACAAACCTCATAAAAACATGAATAAATCATATAAATCATAATACGTAAAGGTAACTTGAGGCATTCATAACATTCTTACGTAGGGAGTAACCCTCTTGGTTACGTTTGGAATACCCATCACAGTATATTCCCTAAAATCTCTTCGGAGAAACCTTAACGTTTCACTCCTTCGCGTTACCCAATGCATTGGAGAGCTATAACGGGCTCACCCGCCCTTAGTTTATCACGGAACCACCCGTCTTCATAATAATGCCCAAGAACCATAACATAATCATATCACATAAAACATGCATAAAGGAAACATAACATTTCCACATTTCAATCACGAGATATCAATACAACACATTGATATAATAAAAACATTATGAAAACCATTTTCAATACCAAAATAAAAGAAAAGTAAAACATGGTATTTATTTTTCTTTTAAAAAGAAGGTATGGCTTGTAGAGGAAGCCAAAACTCAAATAACGGTTACGACGGCGGAGAAGTCGTTGTCGCCGCATACGTACGACAAAAACATTCCCTTTTGTCGTTTAGTAAACGCTTCGTATAAAAAAAGATTCCTTTTGAGTAAACGTAAAAGTCAAAGGGGTTTATACACCGTATAAAAGAAAGTTGTGTATAAAATAAAATATGCCTCAATGAAAGGAGATTGAGACGAAGTCCCATACAAAGATAATTTTTAAAATAAAATAGATACATTATGTGTATTCACTATAAGTACACATAAATAAAGTACAAATACAAGATACGACATAATAATATAATGACATAATTTGAAAGTAGGAGATTAACCCAAAGAATGGAAATTGGGTTAAGAAGTTCCCATACCTCGTATCTGACTTGACCCGACCGTTCTTTAAACTCCTGAATAATAAACTTTAGTTAATCTCTACTTGATTATGAATCTTTTCCAAGTTCATTATTCCTTTTATACCATGTTATGAACATCATGTAATCATTTAAGTTAATAATGTTCATTTTGTCGGTATTTGGTTCTTAAGTCAAAAATAGACTTCTTACACTTACATGTTGTTAATTTGGTCAATGTTTCATTATATCCAGAATGTTATTCATGATGTAGATATCATATATGTCATATATATCCAGTACATACATGTATTTAAAATATTACATAATCATTTAGAGGTAAGAAATGAAATGCACCGTTCATGGAGACGGTAAGCCGTACGTACGCATGAACGCTACTTTCATTTCTTTGTCATATTAATGGAATTAAAACTAAATGAGACTTATGTATATTTTAATTCCAGAATTATATTCATCATTTAGATATATCATTAATTATATATATCCATTATATACATGTACTTTTAATAGTACATTACATTTGGGGATAAGAAATGAAATGCACCGTTCATGGAGACGGTAGTCCGTACGTACGCATGAACGCTACTTTCATTTCTATCTCATACTTTAATGGAAATAAATGATAATGATATATATAGGTATATTATAATTCCAGTATAACATCATATATAATAACTTTAAATCCATCCTTTACACGTCCCACATATGGCATTAACGAATCACATCACTTTGAGGGGGCGGTAGTCCGCACTTCCTTAAATGAAGATATCGCGTATACCCATAATGGAAGCCATAAAGGTAAGACACAAATGAAAAATACAGAAGCATAAGTAAAACATAAACATATTACATATCATATATAAAAATAGTGACATCATAATGGCCACCTTTGAAGGTGTTAAATGAGTGTTGAACAATCATCGTTTCGGGAGGCAGAATTTCGCCATCCACGGAAACCTTATGTTCTTTAACCATTTGATGTAGTTGTGTGAGAGTGTAGCTCAAATAAATCTTATAACAACATCCTAGTATATTGAAGATACTGGTGTTGTTACAAAATAAGTAAATAAAAAGAGTTTAGGGGGTCGGAGAAGCAAAATAAAACAAATGATCATGAGAGAATGAAATACCTTAAAAAGTGTAACTTCTTTTGGTTTGAGCCTAAAGGCTTCCTTTGAAAGGATTCTGCCCAAAGGGAATCCTCTAGGATGAGGAGAGGGATGTGGAGAGAGCAAATGGGCAGGGGTTGGCCGAGCCAATGGCTTGAAGAGTGTGTGAAATGGGGTAGAGGTGGGGGCCTTTTATAAGAGGAGAGGGGGGGCACTTTTGGAAAGTAAAGAAACATTACATTATTTGAAAATGTGTTTCGGTTTTAAAAGGTCCCACATTGATGGAATTCGTGGATAAGGTGATAAGGCATCGAAATCCATTCATCCAATTGGTTTTGGCCATGTGTAGGTTTTAGATTTTACATTATCTTTCTGTTTTATTTAAATCGCCAAATAATGATGTCATCGCTGCATCATTATTATGTCATAAATACTTTAATTTATTTAATTTCTAAAAATTATAAAACAAATACTATGATGTAGGAAATCTTTTTAGCTTTCCAATGACTATTTATAATCTAAATTTGGACTTGTATAACCCCACTTAAAAATTGTTTTAGTAAAACAATTTATGTTAGTGTCATTTTCACTTTAACATTAAATAAAAAGTAATTTATGTTATTTCCCAACAAAAGTGGATCCATGGGGTCCCCAAGTTAGGCCATGGCTTGTCTTGGTCGGCCATGACACAACCAATGAGGTTGGGACATGTGTCTAGGTCATTTTATATTATTAAAGTATTATTTATACCTTAAACTACACTAATTACCACTAATCGCGATTAAAACTTAATAAGTTACTATTCACCAAAAAATTATTATAATCTCATTGAACCACATTTTACTTCTTAATGACAACCATGTATGTCGGATTTTCAAAATTCAGTACACATTAGTGGTAAACTTTCATTTAACTGAAAAATCAGTTTGCTTGATTACCACTTAGTGGTTTCACTATTCATCAAAAATTGATGTTTTTCAGAAATTTACCAAAAATTCACCCTAAGCTATATTTGATATTCCGAATTCAAAAATTAATTCCATTTTACAAAATTCAAATCATATAAGTCACATTAATTAATTTAATAATTAATTCCCGCTGCCAGAGCAAATAGCGTGTTTTTACAAAACAATAAGTATCAAAAGATTGACACCAGTTTAAGTCTAATTTCAAATAGAAATTGATTCCAATGACCACCATTGGATAAAATGGTAAAAATATATTCTAATTTCACTTTAAAACCAATTCAAAACATAATCTAATTGTATAAATAAATCAGATTAAAAAGCAGTTTTGATGTAAAATACAACATTTTACACTATTCATAAAAAAAATGAACTTCATCAGAAAGGTACCAAAAATTACACAATGTAAAATTTGATGTCCCGATTCTTAATAAAAGTTTTATTTGGTCCAAAAGAATGTATAAGAGTGATCAAAACTATATTTAATGACGGTTCACCATTAAAAGGTGATAAGTGAACCTTTAGTGAAAATTAGAGTATAAAAGCCTAAAATTGAACTCTTTCCGTATTTTAAGCCTTTATCTTTTATTGGGTAAATGTAAAAACATCTAAAAACATATCTATTCATATTTTAGTTATTTCTATTCATTCCCGCCAGTACAACGGCTACTTGTTAACTAACATAATATTATTATATTACTAGTGTGCTACGTAAGTTTCAAAGAAACTCATCGTTGCGTATCGGGTACGCTATCGAACATAGCAACCCCTTTTAATTAAAATTCATATTTAATTCTATAATATTAATAAATATGAAAATTATTTATTCTTTAATTACCTGGGATGTTACAATGGATCCACTTGTAAGTGATAATGACACTTTATTTTAATTAAGTTAAAATGAATACAAAAATGACACAAGCATATATCTTTTAGAAGAACAATTTTTACATAGAGTTATACATGTTGGATTTTCGATTATAAATATTCATTAGAAATCTAAAACGATTTCCTACATAATGATATTTTATTTATAATTTTTAGACATTAAATAATTTACTTTATTTATGACACAATGATGATGCAGTAATTACTATAATAGTGAAAAATTAAACTAATTGATATTATAAATACCCAAATAAATATAATATGAAACTTTTAATGAATTAAACTAATTTCTAGGATAATATGATATATTAGGATTTATTTAATTGACTTTGTTCGAAGTAATCAATCTGTTATGAGTTTCACAAAAATCAACTAATGAATAGTGTCAAAATTGACATAAAAGAGTTCTTAAAACAAATATTATATTATTAATTGATATTAAATTCCTAAAAATCTAAGGTTCGGCCAAGAGACTTATATTATGATAGGGTAATCATTAATGGACCACTTGGGGGTCGCTTGGATGTATATAGTAAGTTTATTAACCATATTATATAAAAATACAAAGAGACATTGTAAAAGTGAAACTAATTAACTTAGAGTTAATACTTAAAGATAAGGTTAATATAAGTACCCAAACCTGTCTAAATTCTATTGGTTGAGTTGTTTTCGACCTATCCCCACCTTAACCTTTGAATAGTCAACTTTGGAGCCATTAGAAACCGAATATGAATTTATTATAAATTAATATTTCTAGCTTTTCCAAAGGTGCCCCTCACCCCTCTTATAAAAGGGCACTCCTCCTTCTCATTTCTTCACACCTCTAAAGCCTTTTGGTTCGGCCAAACTCTGCCCAAATACTCTCCCAACATCCCTCACTACAACCGAGGGGCCTTAGTTTGATCAGAAAGCCAACCTAAGGAGCCCTTTTGATCAAATCAAAAGGAAGAACCCGAAGAAGAGGTAATGATTTCACCACCCTTTTCTAAGTTCATTTCTTCTTCCACTTCTTCTTCCTTTGTTCTTACCATTATGAAATAATAACTCCAGTATCTCACATATACTGTGATGTTATTATAAATATGGTACAATCATATTCAGTATTCTATCCACCCTTTGAATAACATGTCACCATACGTGCGTACGTACGGCTTACCGTCTCCACGTCGTGGTGTAATTGTTATTCAATATAATATTATTTGGATGGGTATAATAATGATGTGTAACTCATGTAAATAATAAATATAACATGTTAATTATTCTGTATATATGATATACCATCCATTTATATATTATTTTAATATCAAAAGAATGATATTGTCGCTCGTGCGTACGTACGGACTACCGTCTCCACGAACGCGATGAGATTCATTCTCCATCGTATCCATTCAAGTATAATTATCATTTGATGATTTAAAAATGATGTTTAAGGACTGTATATCATTCTGGATATGAATAAGATACAACAACCATGGCTTATGTAACAAAACATATAAAAGAAAATGAGTAAGTTAACTCCCGAAACGACGATAATTCTAAGATATTATTAACAAATCAATGTTAAAAGATCATATATGATATCATATTAATATATATGATTCTTGTATAATTTAATAACAACTATTTCACCATTATACAGGAGGTTAACCTACCCCAACCAAGGAAAAGTACAAGGTAAGGGTTATTTCACAATCTCTTCTTTATCCGAGGTTGTTTATACGTAATAATCTACTGGGATCTCGTTATCATCCACATCCATGTTTCTTCGAAATGTATTTCAAAACATTTTTACTATTTACAAGAATATGGGTTAAAGTCATTTATACCCTTGTTTGACTTTTTATAAGAGGTTTATAAAGGAATCTTTCCGACGTTTTCAAAACAATGTTCTTTTTAACCTTTTCGACAGAATTGAGGTAAGAATGTTTTTTTAACTTATACGGCGGGTGCGGTTATTTTCCGCCGTTATAAAATCGTCGAAGCTTTACATACAAGCTTATAAGAATATTTTCAAAGAAAATGTTTTATTTTATATGGATCTTAAATGATTTCAAAATAAAAGGAGATACTTCTTTAAAAAGAATTTTGATTTCATCTATGTCAACATCCTTTGATGGATTTTAAGATTATTTGAAGTTGATTTATTATGATACAAAAATTCTATATTGAATTGAAGGTTTTGTGATATGTTTGACTGTGGATGTGCTATTTTTATACCATTCATAGTTTATGGTGAAATTATTGACATTTCGTATGCTAGTTTTAATCCGAATGTTTATGTTATATTTCAAACTTTTCTTCAGATGAATGTGCTAAACAAGTATGTTCCGGGTTGGGGACCGGTAAAAGTAAGCCCTCCAGGTTGGGGACTGGTAAAAGTAAGCCCTCCAGGTTGGGGACTGGTTAAAGTAAGCCCTCCAGGTTAGGGACTGGTAAAAGTATGCCCTCCGGGTTGGTGTCCGGTTATTAGAGGCACTCCGGGTTGGTGTCCGGTTATTAGAGGCACTCCGGGTTGGTGTCCGGTTATTAGAGGCACTCCGGGTTGGGTTCCGGTTAGAAGTAACCCCTAGGTCTTGGGATGAGGCCTAGACAAAGAAATTAACGTTTAGCATTATGCATTCCAACATTATGAAAGTGGTTATTTATTTTTTTGCATGTGATTATTCGATTAGTAGAATATCCATGTGAATAAGTAAATGGCATTATTTCATTTTACTTTTGCCATACCATGTTGAAGTTAAAGTTTAAAAGGCTTTTGTTTTATTAATGCATTGCCTTAAATGTTTATTCTTATTTATGAAAGTTTCCGCTATATTGTTATCCTTACTGGGCATTTGAGCTCACCCCTTTTCTATGTTTTATTTTTCCCAGGATGTGAAGAAGTAAGTTATGAAAGACCTGCAAGGATTTTATGAGGGGTTAATAGTGTGGATTGTGGAAAAATTATGTTGTTGTATTAGTTTTTCACTTTGAAATGTAATGTAAAACTTTATGATTATATCTAGTGTTTCCAAGGCTACTAAACCAATCGGTCTTTCGAGATTTGATCTTTCTTGTGATCATGCCAATGTTACGAAGTAATGCACCGACTCTGGGTAGCTGGGGTCGGGGCGTTACAGATTCAACTGTACATTGCTCCTGAGATAGTTAAAAACTTAGGTGAATTAAGGTTTAGTATAGGTATAATGTATCAAAATATATTATTCCTATAATTACCAACTCTAACTAGGAATGATCCATTTAATTAAACTTCCCAGGGTAAGGGTGGATGAAAAACAATGGTATTAACATTTGTGTTTAAACTGATCATGGGCCAATGGATTTTCATGTTTTGATTTCGATATTAATTAGGTGAAATCAACCCTTAATCTTGAATGTAACCCTCATTGTATTATCCACACATAGAAGTACTAAATTAATGAATGAAACCACGAAACATGTTCAACATGAATAAGAATTATTTTAAATGATCACAATCCGAAAATACTATAAATGAAGAATCAATAACAAAAACCGTAGATATAATAATAGTTAGTAAATAAATAGTTGTTATTGTTTTATGAATATTGGTATTGAAATCTATTCTTGCAATAAGAAATGTGAAAAAATAATAAACCCATGTTAATGGAAGATAAACCAGTAATATAATTGATTTTAAATAGGGAAGAAAGGGTAAAAACATTGTTTATAGAAGACTAGAAGGACACTAGGGAAGAAAATAAAATTCTTTCCCATCACATTTCAATCTCCTAACTATGTCAGTTATTCTTTCTTATATATTTGGATAATCCTTACACAACATGTAAATTATTCACATAGTGTTACTATTTTTAGTGGATTATGCATTGAGACAATAAAAATTTTTATGTGGGTTTTATGTTTTGTACTTTAGATCCACAATTTTTTCTGAAGATCATTGATCTCTGGATTTTATAGATTTTAACATCATCTAGATTTTGCTTTCAAACATTACACATTATTCTATGAGCTCAAATCCTATATCTCACCTAGTTTTAAATCCTATACCCTCATGATTTGTAATATGGATTCATGTCATTTATGAGGTTCACGTAATGTAAATGGGATTCAAAACTTATAATTTGGCTGGTATGTGGTCTATATGATGAATACCCATCATGTACATTGGATTCATGGTGGGAAAAATGATTTTTTTTATTTTTCCAACCATACTACTTTGAGTATTGAATTCCAAATGCCTAAAAAAACTAACTAAACCATATTTATTGTATATTAAATCATTATTAATCAATAAACTAATCATTCATATAAATTATTTGGATTATGAAATTCGTTGACACTTGAATAATTTTTTATTGATTTGAAAAAATGATCTCAATAGGGAATCAAAATAAAATTATTTTTAAAATGGAAACGTGAATCAAAACAAGGGAAATAAAACAATATTCTAGTAGAAAAATAATTTCCAATATAAAAAATCTTATATATAAAATTATACATAAACATATATATATTCTTTATTAATATTATTTTTTCCTTTAATTATAATTTCATAACTGTTCTTTAGAAGCTATAACCAATTTCAATTAGCCTCACAATATATTTTCCCAAATCACTCAATGTAAAATATAACTATATTTATGATCAACCCTTCAATACATATTCTAATACATAGGTTTTCATTGGTTTTAACATCAATACCAGGTGATGAAAAATAAAAAATTAACTATGAGAGATTAAGAAGTAAAGTCAAAATGTCACTAAGTATGATGGAAAGTGGGTAAATGAAACAAATCAAGATAAACAAGGTGGTTAATCTAAATGGTGTAATTTATGATAAATAAAAATAATATAATGATTCATGTACTCCTAGAAAAAATATATCAATGCTCCAAACAACACAACGTGGGTTCATGAATAGATCATGAAATCATAATGTTTGTGCCAAATATATTTCATTATTTATATTATTTATTTTTTGAAATCCACATTTAGTATAAATATTATATCCAAAAACTAACCACATATGTTCCATAAAAAGAATCATTGATCCACTAATGGTTATTTTCACCTTATTAATAGAGAATACATTATATATACATTTATTATTAATGTATTTTTATATTTAATGTAATAATGTTTTAATAAAAAATTCAAAAGGTATTCATGATCCTTGACATATAAATCTGCTGAAAATAACTCTGTGAATCTCCTTGGTATAAATATACCATGTATAGTAGAGATGGAAAATCCCATACACATATTCAAAAGAGAATCATGAATAGAACCAAGATTATGGTAGTAAGGGATAACAGACATGAAACAACTCCCTCATAACAAGGTTATTCATTAATATGATTTTAAAATTAAGAATTGATGTATATATTGGTCTTTGGAAAATAAAGTAAAGAAATATTGGCTCAATAATTTTAAAAATGTTATTATTCTATGATATCCTTGATAAGATTCCTGTGAATGTTTTAACAGTTTTTAATGCCTCTACCATCTCTTAAGAAATATAATCTGAAAGGAATATAAATATGTTATTCTAGAAAACTCTTGTTAGTGGGATTCTATAAAAAATGTACAAATCATATAGTTAACTGTTTCCAATTTTAATTCAATGAATAATAAATCCAATAATGTAGAATTATAATTAAATTACTCAACTAAGAATCATGCTAATATTCGAAACAATAATAAAATTTCATTTCATAAGTATCCAACCAATTTTTGAATTTAAATTATATGTGTATAATTATATTACACATTATAGAAATCTTTTAATAAAAAATGTCCCCAAGGATAAAGATAATAATAAAAACATCATGTTTAATGAAAATAAAGCTAAAAAATACACCTACATTCATATAATGAAACAGTGTTTACACTATTCTAGAGAGAGATGTGTGAGAGATATCATAAAAAATAAAATAAATTGAAATAGATATATTGTAATTCAGAATTGGTAATTGATAGATCCTAAAATGAAATGTTGTCAATTGGAATATTATCGGATTGTTATGGGATATTGGGATACATAAAAAACTGTTAGAAAAAAATTCAATGATTAGTTAAACCATAAGTAGAATGGTGTTAATAAATATGTATAAAAAATGGCAGGTTCACACTGTTATTATTATGATAAACATGATAAAAAATTCATGGCATGGCTACAATGAGGTTGTGGACATCAAAAAATTAAAATGTTATAGATACATAAAACATAAAATCCTAAAAACACAATGATAATATAAAAGAAAAAAATTATGTGGTTACACCAATAATGAATTTAAAATTATGTCAACATCAAAATGGATAGAATAATGATTATTCTATGTCATATATTATCCTAGATATCCTCTACATCCTACCATAACTACTTTCATTTTCTAAATGCTGAAAGGGACAGTTGTTGGGATTAACCACCTACTTAATGGTTCTACAAAAATTCGTTTTTTAGAAATACATTCCATAAAAATCATGGAAGATGATCCTAATGAGTATGAAGTTGGAGAAATATCCCACCACGTTATCCTTTTATATCATCCAAATGTTGATAAATATAATGAAGGAGGCTTGTGGGCGGCATGATAGACTCATCAATGATCGTGGATTATGTCGCAGTGCTAGACATGGAGAAATTAATTCATAAATAAAAATGAAATAATGAAATAATTTCCAGAAAACAAAACTATACCTCAATAATATATATGCTAAATACTACACTAGTTAATAGGAAATATAAGTGAAATAAAAAATAGACACCAAAAAATAATGTAAAATAACAGATTGTAACATCAACATAACTAAAAATTATTGATAGTGTCACTAATATCATCATAATTAGTCCACTACTAAATAGTGGTGGCATGGGATTTTTCTTCTCTATTTATAGTAGTAATGGTGATATAGGTAGTGTCATCAACCATTGTAGGAGGTATCATGGTGTTGACATTGAGTTAGGTCATCATAGGTGTCAGGGAGTTTTTGATCCTTACTATGACTATACATTTGATAGATAGATCAATTAGGGAAACCGAAGATGTATAAATAAGGTTGGGTCCCTTTCCCCATCGATCTTACTATACTATAAACTCTGCTGGGATGTATGGTGTGTGATATTGGGTTGTAAGTTGAGAGAGGTAGAATATGGGGAGGGAAAACCTAAAGAAGTATGCGACATTGTGTGTGGTGGGTGGTGAAGTAAGAGGTTGGTTTAGAGGAAGGGTTTTTGAAATGGGTTGTATTAGTGAATATGATACGTATGTAGATGAAAATTTATTTATGGTTCTCTAGATGTCATAAGAAAAAATATCTGATGCCAGATTGGATAGTTAGTGGAGGAGTCGAAATGGAAGGGGGAGGTGGTGCAGTGGTGGTAAAGGGTAATGTTGGTATAGCTAACATATCAATGTAATTTTTTTAGATGTTGAATTTGGGGATAAGTATGAGTGTGTAGTGGAAGGGGCATGGTTTGTCAGAGCCCCATGTCCATCATCCACATACTCGGGGAACCACTAGTAACTCCACTCAGACATCCACAATATCCCCCTCATGTAGATCATATATAGTTAAATGGAATACGTCTTTCCAAGAGAGGAAATGGGATGAGAATCACTGAATATAAAAATATTATATTCAATATGGGTGATGAAGATACCACCCATTATAGTACCTCTGGCTCACCATACATGGGTCTTGTAATATAGTGTGAAATGTATGGCCAATTTATTGGAGGGTAACACATAGCTTTGAATGGTATGATTAATTCAATATTACAGATTCTCCCATGAGAATCTCCCATAGTGATCGATTTAATTAATTTATCCCAATGACGAATCATAAATTTGGTTGACCTTAGGTGGGTGCACTTTTCTATACATAGATTGTTGAAGCATTGGGGGCCTACGAAATTAATATATAGCTCCTAGGATCAACCATGTGCTTGGATCTTGTTATATATAAACATAATAAGGGGTATAAATTAATTCCTTAGTATAGATACCGAGTCCGATACTGAAATATGTTAGTGTGATCTCCCAAGGGCTTCCGGCGTTTCTGAAGGTGACATGTGTGATGCCGTTCTTTAACATAGACAAGAACATGTGGAATTGTTCTTTATATGTCTAAAATTGTACCTTTATGATGATAGAGAGATCTATCCAAATCATATGATAATGATCCTCCTAATTATTTTGAATATGCTTGAGCACAACCTAGTCTAACCTCTTATTGGACTCTATCAGCTTGGCCTAGAGATGGACCAATCAAAAATGATTCTTCGGGGATGATAAGTAGAAGAATGAGTGTAGGTGTGTAGGGGGGAGTAATTGGACACTGGATATATGTGGACTGTGACTAGTAATATTATGATGGTGTCACCAAACCAAACACATATGGGGAAAGGTTCAGATATATAGGTAATGATGAATGTGCATATACTAGTCATTTGGGTGAAGGATATGGGTTGTCACCTTGGGACAGTCATTTCAAAATATTTTTCAGGTCCATAAAGAATAGTTCATTGATATGGGGTGGATTCATATAGTTGTGTATGACTATATGGTAGAGGGTGAAAATAATGAAGGGATGAGGGAGAGCACATGATGATGAGGAAGGTAGGTGGTCTGGTGAATTATTGCAGGACACGAGATCGGGGGGGGGGGGGGGGGGGTTGGACGTTAACCCTAATGCATTTATTTTAATGTCATGTCTTGTTTTCTATATTATGTATTTCATACATGATAATTATATCTCGTATTCTATAATTGTTATCCATCGATATTTTCACACAATGTATTATTTTTACCTAATGACTATTTATATAATAATTAATTTTTCTATTTTAAATTTTAAATTATAAATAATAAATTTCTTGAATGTATGATTCTAATATATCTCCATAATTATTGATCTTCCATAATTTTAAAAAATATAATTAACCAATTAATCCTCTACTATTTTTCCACCAAGTCATCGCTTATGTTATTACTGAGAGCAAGACATGCTCTAAATCAGATGAATTTAAAAGTAATGTGACCCCCACATGAAATGCATGGTGTTAATAGAGGGTATGAAGGGTGGGGATATATCATTAATTAGATATCATGTTTAATACACAAAATCTTGTTCAACATATAAATTGTCATCAAGTTTCAAGGTAAATTTCTTATCCGTACTATTCAAATATTTATCTTACTCTTCAGTAAGAAATATTGAATGAAAGTCTAATGATTTGCCTATATTCCTGGATTCTTTTACTATCTAAAAAACCCATGTTGTTCTCTAACTAGAAATATCAATCATCTTTGTATTATGTGATACCCCATAAAACTAATGTATGAACCTTGTGTTCAATAGTATGTACGACACGCGACGGTAACAACTTAAGGTAATATAATATCTGTAAATATTATTACATGTATTCTATTTAAAATATATTTTATATATTTCAACACATGAAATACTAAAATATAAATTAATGCACACGACATAGATTTATCGTACATCATAAGCAATAAAAATTTGATCTATATCTTTCATTATACACAGAAGCGACCTACTTCGATAGCTTTCCCTATATGTAATACCAAGTCTTACTAGGACACAATCTATAATTAAAACATTGTTATTTAATATAAAAAGATATAAATCAGCTCTTATGAATAGTATTATCTAAATTATGAAAATATGTGTTTTATAAAACTAAATCATTGGTTATAGTTAAATTTGAAATTAATATAAAAAGAAATTGAATATTAAAAGTATGTTTTAATAGAAATAAATTTTTTATGCTCAAGAAGTTTTTTTAACATAATAAATAAATGTAATTATAATTAGTAAATTATTTTATTGGAATATATATGTTATATATTAAATAAAATATTTTTTTATATTTATCCATTATATTTATTATCCATAATATAATTGAAAACCAAATATTTTAAATTAAGAACTATATTTTTATAAAGGCAATTTTACTGCCGTGTAATGAAGAACCCAATTTAAATAATAATTTTGAAACTATTATCACATTAATTTGATAAAATAAACATTAGTTTTGAATTCATAATTTCAAAGTTATCTTAGGATTATTTTTTTTGGATATTTCTGAGAAATATCATTTTTTTGTGAGCAGCGAAAAATACTGTGTTTTAATTAAAAATTACCATTTCATTTAAAATATTATTAATGTTAAATTATATTATTTTTAAGTAAAATTGGATCCATTGTTAATATATAATATAATTTATTTAATTATAATGAATATAACTATTTAATAGAATACAAAAACATAACAATCTTTTGATCGTTTTTTTATTAAAACCGGTTAATCCGTCTATCGGTGAGATTAGCATTAATCCTCATTTTCTGCATTTGGGATTTGATTTTTTCAAATATGACAAACACTATTACAATAAATGTAATATTTTTGGACTAATAATTTCATATTAATTTTTGAAAAAATGATTAGTAAAAGTATTTAATATTAATTACAGTGATTAAGGCGTAGTTAGGATTTAAAGGACTAAACCATAAGCTTAAGGGCCCAAATGACCGATACAATTGTCCAAAACTCATTTTACTGATATTTTTATGTGATTAACCTTTAATTAATGATTTTAGTTGTTCTTATGAATAATATTAGGTAATAACATGTGTACAACTATCTTCTTTTGAAGAATACCAAGTGAGTACTTTTCATTCCTTATAAAAGGCCACAAACTTTACCAATTCCTCACACCTCTCTAACCTCATAAGTTCAGCAATGATATAACCTAATTGTTTCCCAAAATACATCCCTTATACCTAGAAATAAAAATTTGGTCATAATACCTTCCATGGATACCTTTTGGTTAAACAAAAGGAAGTTACGTGATTAAAAGGTAATGTCTTTTCTCAATCTCTCTTGTTTCGTTTTCAGTCTACATCCACTAAAATCTCTTAATTATGATATTGTATAACAAAAAAACTAACCTAAATATACTACTATGATTTTTTCTGAAATTTTAACCTACACTTACACACACCACCACTTAATGGGTAGTAAGCATAGTGTTTTTATGGATGTCGAACTATTGCCTCACGAAATAATGACAGTTCAGTCTTCCATTACCGCCTATCATGGTGGAAATTATCATGTAAACATTGTATATATATGATATATATTATATTTATTATTTAATTATACTTCTGAAAATAGTTTATAATAATTACATTTAGACATTTCTATTTTACATTAATATGATAACATCATTTGCGGAAGTGTGGACTACTGCCTGCTCAAAGCGATGTGATTCATTCACATGATACGTAAAATGTATAAATGATTAATATAAGTAAAAAATATGAGACATAAATAAAATCTATATTATATTCCTGACATAAATACCTTTCTAGAGAGAGATATATATATATGTCATTTTTTACTACACCTTCACACACTTTAAAAGAGATAACATCGTTTGGGGATGTGTGTACTATTGCTTCCTCACCAAGATAATATTCCTTTTAGACCATAAAATTATATATATAAGTATATGTTATGAAATAAAATTATATTTATTATATAATTATTATTATGAAAACATTTTATTTAATTGTGTTTTTTACATAATGATCATTTAAAAATGGGAATGTTACTCATGCATACATATAGCATACTGTCTCCATGATTATAACATTGATTCATTTTTATTTACCATTTCAATTAATGATTTTAAATGTATAATTTATGTAGGCATATTATAATTATGTCATGGTTATTATTCTGGTTATATTATATAATGAACCCTTGGACCATAGTGGACAAAAAAAAATTACACTTAAATTGAATATGGTCAAAAACACCCAATGTAAACATTATTTATTGAGGGGTTATACAGAACATGGAAATATGTAAAATAAATGTAAATATATAAATCATAAATTTTATCAAATTTGTTTAAAATTATAATATGATTATTATACTAGAATATAAAGGATGTTCACTCAAACAAATACACAATGTAAGTAATTCTTTTATCATTTTCATCAGTTGAGGCAAACATAATTATTGTACGCCAAATTTTATATATATGTTTTACCTAATACGACGTTGAAATATAATATCCTAAATTCTATTATAATCATAGTATTTAATTTTTTGTTATTTAAGGATTATTAACTTTTGGTTTTCCATCCATTTTCTACTTCATTAGTACAAATTTCAATATCACTTTTTTCATCCTTGAGATAAAGGTCATATTCACCACTTACTTATTTTGTGTGGTATACCTACTAGAAATTTTGATATATTATATAATTAATTAATTTATATTGATGATATTTAATACATTCATTTAATATTATTCATTCAGGATTTATATTACTTAAAAATGTTTCAAATTGTTATTAGACACTTTAATGATTAAATATTATTTTCCTCAAGACTAATCCTAATGATATATCAATGGAATTTCAATTTGAGGAAATTATATAACATTATTTAATATTACCTTTCCTTCTCATTTGGTTATTCATTACCATTTACAATTTTTAGTACCATTTTTTCACTCTTTATTACTACATTATTTTTAGTGTTCTCCTCAAGATATTTATTTGTTTAGAGGAAGAAAATATGTTGTAATTATTGCAACCATTTGTAATGTACCACTCATTCGTGTGTCTGGTTTACCAATAATACTATATTGATCAGTTATTCAGGGCATGATTCCTTATAATTATTCCAATGTAATTGATAGAAGACACTATCTCTAGGCTATCTTGGGCTGGGTCACTATAGATGGTATCTGATGAAGTTTAGTAGCAATCATGGGAACTAGATTTTGGAAAACATAGATTAGGGAACATATTCCTAATATAGAATATGAGGAAATGAATATATGAAAAATCCACAAATTTTGGTATATTATAGAATATGTGGGTCTTCCTAGCGATACATCTCGGTCTGGATACTAGAAGTCGACATGGATCTAGCCTAGATGTACCTAGGAGTAACAACTCTTACAAGGTGTTCCAGACATGAATTGGGGTAACCTAGTACCCGACAATAGGCCTTATTGCGAAGCTGGTTTAAATCTCTTAAGGGATATTTATATGATAATCCATTTTTTCTTTATAAATTATTATTATGGATTTTTATTCTTAATAAGTAACCTCGGTTAAAAATTGAGATTTACAATGATGATATGGTGTCATGATACAAAAATCCAACTAATGATATTATTGATAAACCATAGACCAATGAAATACATTGGTGGAAATAAAATGAATGAGGTATTTATTTGTTAAGGTTGTAGTAAAAAAATTATTGAAAATACTATTTAGTGAGTAACATTATTTCAATGATGTCCATCATATATATTTTGGCAATTATATTTATATGGTTTTATACAAGGACAACCTATATATTGGGTAATAACCAATCCAATCAAGTAAGGTCACGGGTCATTAATCCATGTTTGAAAGATGATAAGGGTTTCACAGAAACCACTAACCTACATAATTATTTTGTCAATTATCATGGTTTTTAGTTAAAAAATTTAAGGAATTAATATTAATAATGAACCATTAGTTAAAATTTTTAGGATTACAGATTAATTTATTAACCATTTTATTTGGGAAGAAATTTACCAACTAATAGTAAGGTTTTTCACTCTCTTATAGGCCTTATGATCCTTTACAATTTTCATTTAGTGCTTTAGTCATTAAAAAGAATCATTATGGGTAATTAACATTGGGGAGTATAGGGATGAATTATAATTTGATGAAATAATAACCAAAACTAAGGATGGTTCATATGATATTGAAACCTATCTGGTAAAAATATTTTGTTATATTATTTTTTAGTAAAATAATTACCGAACATTAACAAAATTACTTCAAAATAAAAAATGTTATCATAGTACCTAATTTTCTATTGAACTGATGGCCTTTTAAATCATTAGTTATTCTTAACTTTGAGGACCTTGTCTTTCCATTTATCATTTAATTTTTTGGGATTAGAGACCTCAGTCCCACCCTATAAGTATTTATGATTTTCCTCCAAGTATGTATCTCTACCTCTCACTGATGTTCTCCAATATAGAGACCTAGTTACAGGGTATTCCATGTAACCATAGAACATTACATTTTATCTGTTATATTGGATTACCTATGAACCCTTCTCACTATGTGTGATTTAAAATGTTGGAATTATAAAAAAATCAATCATCATGATCAATTTTAAATTCCAAAGACACAATTTAAATAAGGTTGGGAGAATGTGACGCCCTGAAAAACTAAAGTATGAACCCTGTGTTCGATAGTGTGTTTTACAGGCGATAGCAAGTGCAGAAGCCAATATAATATCAATAAAAATTATAATATATTTAATATGTAAAATATATTCTATATATTTCAATGCTTGCAACACCATGATAGATTAAATTTCATGCAACAAAGAGTTAGTATAGATTATATGAAACAATTAAATTCTACTATATTTTGTGTTACACGCAGAAGTGACCTTCTTCGATGGCTTGAACTATAAGCAATACCGAGTCTTAAGGGAAAATAATCAACAATTAAAATATTTTTTTTAACATAATAAGATATAAACTAGACATTATAAATTGTATTAACTAACTTTTGATAATATATTGTTTATAAAACTAAAGCATTGGTTAAAAATTAATTATAAATGAATATAAGAAAGAATTGAATATTAAAATCACATTTTTATTGACAACTATTGTTTTTCTCATTGCGATGTTTTAACATAATAAATAAAGGTTTTTACAATTTGTTCATATTTTAATGGAATATATATATTATATATTCAATAAAATATTTTTAATATTCATCATTTTGTTTTGGTAAGAATAAGATAAAAGCAAACCCAATATTTCACACAAAAACTTATGTTTTTATAAAGGCAATTTTGCAGCCTTTTAATGGAAAACCAATATTAAATCATTATATTGAAACTGTTATAAATTAAATTTGATAAAATAAACTTTATATTTGAATTATTATTTCAAGAATTAAATTATGGAAAATTTTTGGTACTTTTCCATGAAACATAAATTTTTAGTGAATAGTGAAAAAATAGTGCATTGTAGTTAAAAGATGCATTTTCATTTAAATAATAATTAATGTTAAATTATATTATAAATTTTTTTAAAGTAATATTGATAAATTATAAATATTTTAATATAATTTATTTCATTAGAATCAATATAAATTTAAATAGAATATAAAAACATGACAATCATTGAAATAATTTTCTACTAAAACTAGTTAATCCATATTTCTACAAGATTAGCATTAATCATATTTCATTATTCTGTGATTTGGATATTGAAAATACGATATAAACAATTTTAATCTAGAAAATATTTTTGGTCCAATAATATAAACTATATTTTTTACAATAATTATTTGTGAAATTAATTAAAATTAATTATTGTGATTGTGGTGTAATTAGGCTTAAAATGAACTAAATCCTTAAATTTAAGGGGACAAATGACCTAGAAACTTTTAAAACGGTCATTAAATGGAAATATTTCAGACATGAACCTTCCATTTAGGAGTTTTGGTGGTTAGTTATGACTTTTATTATGTAATAACATGAGTAGACCTAACTTCTTCTCAAAAATACCAAGTGAGTCCTTTTCCTTCCCAATAAAAGGCCACCACCTCTACCCATTCCTAAAACCTCCCAAAAATATTTTTTTCTTCCATTATATATACAAATAGTCTCCTAAAATCTCTACCCTCGACCTGGATTCCTCAGTTTTTGAATAATACCTTCCTTGGATTCATTTTGGTCAAAAAATGTTACCTGATTAAAAGGTAATTTTTTTTAATCTCTCCAGTTTCATTTCCTTAATCCATTCAAAAAATATCCTTATTATGTTCATGTATAACAACAATAATATATTAAATATACTAGTTCTCTTTTATGATTATTTTCTAACCTACACTTTCACACAACACAATATAATGGGTAACAAACATAATTTTTCTGTGGATGGTGAACTACTGCCTCAAAAAACTATATTTGTTCATTTTCCATTACCACATATCATGGTAGCCATTATGATTTAAACATTGTTTATTTGTTTGATACATTATATTTATTAATACATTATACTTATCTGAACATTTTATAGTACAAACTTTTAGTACGTTCCATTTTATAGTAATACGATAACATAGTTTGAGGAAGTGTTGACTACTTCCCCATCAAATTGATGTGATTCTTTAACATGATAGATAAAATGTATAAATATTGGTTATAATTGAAAATATGAGACATAAAAAACATCTATATGATATTTATTACATTATTACCTTTCTGGATATATATACATGTTTTTTTCATTTTCTTTTGGATCCCTTCACATACTTTAAATGAGATAGTGTCATTTATGGACATGTATACCACCGCATCCTCGACATGATGTGATTACTTTTATACCACTAAATTATATATATAAGTACAGTTGATTAAATAATATGTTATTTATTATATAATTATTTTTCTGGAATGATTTCAGTTTCTGATCTTCTTTCTACAATGATCATTATAAAATTGGAATGTTACACATGTGTACGTACGACATACCGTCACCATGATTGTAACATTGATTGATTTTTCATAACGATATTTAATGATTGATTTTAAAACTATATTTCATTTATAAATATGATAATTATTTCATGGTTTTATTTATGGAAACATTATATAATGAATCCTTTGACCATAGTTGACTTATAATTGTTTTTTGACACATAAACCAAATTTAGTCAAAAACACCCAATGTAAAAATAATTTTTTGAGTAGTTGTACACTAAATGGAAATAAGTGAAATATATATAACAATATAAATGAAACAGGTTTTTAATTTTGTGTAAAATTAATGTAATTTTATTATTTAGGAATTTAAAGGATGTTCACCTGAATGAAAACACATCATAAGGGATTATGGTCTCGTTTTTATTACTTGAGGATATAAAAATTTTTGACGCATAATTTCTTATATATGGTGTGATATATGCCAAATTTACTTATAATATCTGGAATTATATTATCTCCATGGTATCAAAATTTTTTATTTAAGGATAATTACCTTTGACTTTTCCAATCCATTTGTTACTACATTAGTAAGGATTTCAATATCGCTTTTTATATCTTGAAATAAATGTCATTTTAACCACTTAATTAATTTGCATGGTGTTCCTATAGGACATTATGATATATTATATCTTGAATTGAGTTACCTTCATAGTATTTAGTACAATAATTTAATATTATTATTTTATGAGGTTTATTATTTAAAAATGTTTCAATGTTTTATGGGACACTTTGGAATGTTAAAGTATTATTATCCTCAAGACTAATACTAATGATCTCTCAGTGGTGTTTACATTAGAGGGAAATTATGTAACCATTTTTTATAAAACCATTTATTATACCTTGAATATTCTTCACCAATTTCATGTTTAGTACCAACATTATACTCTTTAGAAATAATATGTTTTTGGAAAAAAAATCATAAAACATGACTTTATATCTCTCTTTTGTTAAGGAACGTGTTTTATTATAAAAATCATGTTTCATTTAAATGTTTTCAAAAAAATTTCTAAATTATTTTGTAATTTTATTTTAATCCTTTTTATTTTACAATTGTTTCAATGGAATATTCTTGTCTCTTTCCTAATGAGTCAGTTTCTAACCTTTTGTCATACAAAAGGAATATTTTTTTCACCTCATAAAATATGTATGGATTCATTTGCTGTCATTTCATGGAATCCTCCTTTTCAAGATTAAATGGTTTTTTTTAAATAAAATTATTTTCAAATGGGTTTTCAATGGAAAAAGTATATTTTCATCATCAACCTTTTTAAAAGTTAATCATTTATTTCATGAATGACAATAACCCTTTATTTTATTCTACTTTGAAATATGTTGTATCACTACCATCATTATTCTTATTCTGAATGATTTTTGATTTATTTAACCCATGATAGTATTCACATTCACCTCCTTGATATATTTGTTATTTCACATTAAATATTCAATACCCTATTATCATTGAATATTTAATATCATCTTATTATCTATTCCATTTTTCATAGATATTAGCGTTTCAGGAATAGTTTTCCATTTTACATAAGGTGTATACTTTGAAAGTCATTTGATTAATTGTGGAATTATAGATGGATATTTATCTCTCATCCAATATGGTTATTTGATAAGGAATATTAGTTATTTTTATTATTCAATACGAAAAATTCCTTGGAAAAGCAATGATGGATGGATCCCAAACTTTATATTGCGCCTCAATAAATTGATAGGTACTAATGAGATGAATAATTGAAAAAACTGGTTTCTAACCTTTGTTTTAAACTATCTTGTGAAAGGTCTTGTTATTAATAGGTCCTCATGTTTCTAAGACATGATGTATCATATGAAATCAGTTTCCCTCACAATAGTTTAATTTATTATTTATCCCTAAGATTTTGCATCGTCATATCTATCGATACATTTTATTTTAATTCATTGTTTAATGACATGTGTTATTCTTTCACACCATTCCATATTTATTTTTCCTTATCTAGCTTATTTTAATCAAATTTTTTTCCAGTTATTAACTTTTTATATTACCTATGTACATTCATTTAGTTTATTGATTACATGGCATATGTGTTCATTTATTTACATTAATATAATGACTATTATCATTGATTCAGTATTGCTTATGCTATATTTTTTCCAAATTGAGCATTTGAGATTACCCTTATTGTGTTTATTTCCCCATGAATCCAGGAGGCTTACTATGAATAAAATTCAAGAAAATACTAGATGGATTAGAGTGATCCTCAAAATATTTATTTTTTAGAGGTAAAAAATATGTTGTAATTAGTGCATCCATTTGTAATGAAATACACATTTATGAATCTGGTTTTCCAAAAATAATAAACTGTTCAGTCTTTCATGGGTTGATTCCTTATAATCATGCCAATGCTTTTAATAGAATACACTGACTCTTGTCTTACTGGGTCTGGGATGCTACAATTTACATCCATCAATGAATTAAATATGGATATAAGTGGTATACATATAATTATGGGTACATCTACTTCTTCTTCCATATAGAAGAAAATGAAAATTGTTGGGAATTATGAATTTACAAACCATGACTAAGTCATCCTTGAGAATTCAATGAGGGTTCTTGTTTGAGCGGTCTACCAATTTAAGTGAAACTCTTGTTGGACTTAATTATTCAAGAACTAGAATTTTTAATACAGTCACATGCATGTGATTGATACTGTCACCAAGATCTCATAAGGCTTTTTAGATATTTCATGTCCCAATAATGCAAGGAATATAGAAACATACGAGGTCATGAAAATTTTGGTGGGAGATTCTATAGAAAAATATTGAAGCATTCATAATTTATATAGCTTACTACTAGATCATCTATTATATTTTTACTAAAAAGAATCTCTTTCAAAAACATGTAATAAGAATTCTTCTGAGATAATACTTCTACAAAGGGGATGTTGTTGTGTAAATTCTTAAACCTAAAATAATCTATACTATACATATATTTTATCATGTCTCATAAAATCTGGTAATGGAATAAAGTTATTTAATAATATTTTTTCCATATACACATCACCATTTTTAGGCTGCTCATACATGAGTGATTTTTTAGTTCATTCCACTACTATATTATTCTCTTTACCATCATTATCTATGTTGTCATCATTACCCTTGATGATGAATAATGAATTTGTTTCATGTTATTTTAACTTAAATTTCCCTAATAAACATTATTGTTGAAAATACATCATTTATACACTATTAATAACAATAACCTTGGGATCCAATCTTGGATGATTCTCGATATTTCCTTACAGTGTACTCTGTAAATGACCCCAAATTTTTTTAAAGATTTTACCCACATAGTTTTCAATATAATATTCCAAAGAACATTGGTTCTACAATTTAGTTTCATGGGTAGTCATCCTATGACCTATTCTCTAAAAAAGTTTGTGGCAATGTTTTAAAATTTTTATTACAGTGGTCGGGCTTGCTGTTTCTCCCTTGGAAGTGATTTTTGAAATTAATATTATTGATTTGGTTTACATTGTTGAGATATTAATAATGGTTGTTGATGAAAATGAGTTTTTTAACAGAGGATATTTATTCTGTGATGGGAAACCATATGTTACCTAATTAATTTTTTGTCTTTGACCAATCATATATTGATTATTACACTGAGTTTGTAGAATACGATGAGTTGATCTCTGATAAAATTACTTCTGTTGTTATGGATTACTGTACTAATTTTTTGGATTTAATTGATTTTGATTAATTGTATTGAAATCATGTCATTGATTCACTTCTCTATCTTTAATGTAGTCCAAATATGGTGTCGTTCATCCACACATTTCACATTCTGGTTTTTTTATTACAGGGGTAAGAGAGAGAGGTGCTAGAGATGGCAGAAGGAAAGACTCAAGATTCTATGTGAGATCTTCATCATGGGCCTATATGTATGTATCATCTTCCAAATAATGGATTTTATGTTGAGTTGGTCCTCTTTCACTCTACCACAGGCTGTTATTGACTGAAATCACGTATAAAAAGTCTATGATGACTTCGAGTGTCTTAAGAATGATCCCACCCTCATTGAAGGATTCTACAATTGTATGATTAGTTGTTTGGATAAATTGAAAAAAGGTTTATAGAAATAGCCATACATTGAGTATCTGATGTGAGAATTTACATGTATGCATCATAAAATAATTCATGGTTTCCCAGGATGCCACGCTGTCATCCAAGGTGATGTTTTGGATCCCATTATAGTGTTTCCTAACTCAGATCTGTGGGAACCAATTTTCAAGAAATTTATTGGCTAAATTGTCGCATATTGAGACTGACATCGGTTATTTTATTTTACCCCAATCTTGGAATCGATCCCACATTGGGAAAAGGAAGGCTCACATTTATATAGTATCTGAGGATATGACATGGTTTCATAAAATTTCTTAATCTTCTAGAAATTTAGAATTATATTCCTAAATATTTTTACATATATCAACAAAATATCCCCTTGTTTGAGATTATATGGATGAGTCTAGGATTGATTTGAAATTTATGTGCCTCAAAACAAGGGATAACAATGCTTGGAGTAGCAATAGTGATGTATTATAAGTCATAATCCATGGAGATTTTCTCTTATAGTGATACTCACTCATTAGGTGGTTTATGTGGTGTATATTGTAGGTTTTAGTGGTGTGGAGGCTCTATATTGTTGCCGTGAACAATAGTAAAACGTTAGTCTATAGCTAGAAACCTATTAATCATGGGATTGAATGCATGTAGTTCTTTTTCATCATGTCTACTTGAATGAGAAAACGGACCATGACACATGCACTAGATGAGAAAATTGTCGACATAGGTTATATTTCATAAATGGGAATTTTGTAAAATGAAAAAGTATTGAAAACAAAGGGGTGTTGAGAGGTAGTCATAGGTTCTTACTAAAGGTCTCTAGGACTAAACACATCTATTGTAATTCCTTAACCCCCAAATATGGGAGGTAGTGAATTGTTTCATTACATTGGAATGATTATAAACAATCAAATAAATATGGATTGATCCATTCAGTAGTCTTAGAAATCCGTATTACATATGTGATAAAAATAATACACTGAAAAAATAAAAAAATACAATCACAATGAATAATAAAGTGAAATAATATTTATCCTAGAATGCCTATTCTAATATTTATTCATCATATCATGGGGAAATGAAACATAATAAGGGTCATATCAAATACTCGTTGTGGTTATGTAAATTAGAATAAATAAGGAATCAATGAGAATAAATCAATATGGATTGGTAAATAACTAATAAAACTTTCTATTAAGAAAACTAGACTAGGAATAGTCAATATTGAAAGGTAGATAATAGATACACAAGCCATTTAATAAACAATCTGATAATGAATAATATATATGGATATTATAACTTATCTGACAATATAATGGAATAAAAATAAATAAATACATAATGATGTAATGCATAACAATGGATCTCTAAAACATCTCGTCGAGGATTCATGCAATGAATCTAAAACTTTTAAGGCTTCATGCTAAGAATCAAATACTATAATGTATTCTTGAGAAGAATATATAGATGTCAATGATTTAATCCTTGACTATAACAAATTGTTATAGAATCAACCAAAACCGTATACAATTTATCTCATAAATCCTACTGATGCATCATGGGAATACAGTAGGACCCACACGTCATATACGATTTCTAATGCTTTCCTCATATGTAGAATTGCCAATTAAATTATTAAAAAATAGTCCTTATCATAGAATTTTTATATTGAATAAATAATATGGTTTTATTAGTAATTACATATTGATTGATCAGTAATAACAAGTGTTGTTGATCTTGGTGAATGAAATTACCATTTAATGATCATTAAATCATTCTTGATTAAAATAATCAATAAACATACCAAAGTATCCCATAACACTTTGAAAATTTTGAATTTTAAGAAACATGAAGGAATACCAATAAATATAAAATATAATTCATATATAATATTTATATTCATGATATAAAATGTGAAATGGTTGTATATTCAACATTTAAAAGTGAATTAGCGAAAATATACAAATAAGTCTGAATGGAATGTAAATTGAGATTAAATCCCTTAACATGACTTCGATATCTCGTGCGTGTCTTTATATTCATGAATAATAAATGTATGTTAATAATTAATTTTATTTAGAAAAATTTTAATGTTTGTTATTACTTTTAATTTTTTTATTATTTTTTAAACAACTATTTGAACAACTATATTTTCATTGGGTGTTTTAATTGTATTCAGTTTATGTGCCAAAACAACATTGGTTGAAAAATATTTTCCAAGAAATATTTATATAAACATATATAAAATAATAATAACGACATAATTACTATATTTATAAAAAATAACAAATTTAAAACAAATCATGAATGATAGATATAAAAATTTAACCAAAGTAACTATCCTGAAGATGGTAGGTTATACATACACATGATTAATTTTCTCATTTACAGTAACCGTTGTGGAATGAAGTTAAGTAAAAATACATATTTCAATAATGATAATAATATTTGATATACCATGTTTTTTAAATATATATATATGTATAAATAGTATTCTCGTGATTTAAAAGGAATAATACCTCATCGAGGAGCTAATATTCCACAAGTCTCCGACCAACGGTATCACTTTTCAGTGTGTGAGATGGGTAATGAGGAATATGATATATTATATTTAAAAAAGGTAATTAATTCATTAATTTCAAATTTATTTAATTAATTTTCTATATTATTAATAATAAAAATCATTTATTCATTCCATGAATAGTTTAAATGAATCATATAACTTTGAGGAAGCGGTAGTCCACATATCCACAAATTATGTTATCGTATTTACAAAAAATATATAGTATATGTGTATGTTTTATAAAATAATTATATGATAATAAATAAATAATAAAAATCATATATAACATATGTAGACAGATTTTCCATTCTAATTAATAAACATGAAAGGTGAAAAGGAAAAATGAACAATCATCATTTTGTGAGGTTGTAGTCCGCTGTACACATAAATAGTAGGTTTGTTACCCATTAGGTGGAAGTGTGTGTAAGTGTAGGTAAAACTTTTATCATAAAAAAATAAAAATATATTGAAGGAATTTTTGTAGTTATATTGGCATGAAATAATAACAGTTTAGGTGGGGTCGAATGAAAATAAAACTAAAGTGTTTAGAAAAAGATGATACCACTCCTTAGGGTATATCCTTTTAGTTTACAACAAAGGGGTGTATTAGATATCTTTATTCCCAAGGGAATGATTTTATGATGAATTTTGGGATTTATAAGATATTTTTAGGTAGATATTTGAAAATCCAAAGTGTCTTGAGAGGTGTGAGGAATGAGAAAAGTGAATTCATTTTTATAGTGGAGGAGGCGTGGAACTCTTATAAACACCAAAAGGTTTACATTAATGAGTGGTCTCCATTAACAAATGTGAAAAAAATAGAAAAATTATTTTTTAAGGATAATAATGAACGATAAAAAATCTACCACACAATATAAAAGAATATTTATAATTTGGTTCTATGACTACTATGTTTCCTCAATATCATCATTTTGTTTTTAATTAAGGAAACTAGTTTTCTATCATATGTAATTTATACATTAGTGCAAAATTCATGTGAGATTTATTTGAAAATATAGATCCACTAAATTATAAATCTTATATATAATATACTAAAAAAACCCCTTGTGTGTTGGAAATTGAATTAAAGACAAGGGCATGAAATGCACAAAAACACTACTTTAACCTGGACCGTGATAAAAATATTTTTACAAACTATGGGTCAATATGTAAATTATAAAAAATTAATTGGTCCATAAATAGAACATATATAGTAATTATTAACACATAAAAATTATTTTTCATATTATAGAGTTTTTTCATTTTTAGATCACTAAATAAAATATAATTTATTATAAAATAAAATTAATGTCAATTTTGTAATTATTTATTTAATTTTAATTCAAAATATAAAAACAATGTTGCAATTAAAATATAGTAAGCTCATTGTTATTTAAAATTATATATTAATAAAAATATATATAATTATTTAACATTTTTTTCATTTTTAATATATGTGGTATCATTAATTTTAGTTGATTTTTAATTGAATAACAAATGTGTTGGCATTTCTTAATAATTTATGTAACTAATTTCTCTATAAAAAATAATAGAAAATTATTACCATAAAAATAAACCATTTATCCTTATAATGGATGTGTATACCTGAAAATGTGATGTTTCTTACACATCTTAATGTTTTGTAAATGATAATGTTAAGGAGGGTTGCAAATTTTCCTTTTTTTCCTTACTTAAATTATTATATACCCAAATATCATGAAATATTATCCCAATAAACTATAACATTATAAAAAATAGTGTATAATGTCAAAAGAATTTAATATAGTTAATTTTGGACAAGTTTATATGTCATTTTCCTTTAAGATTTAGGTTTAGTCACTTCATAATCTTAATTTTAACTTAATCACCGTAATAAATTTAAATCACTTTAACTAATCTATTTGGAAGCCATAATGTATAATGTTTTATACCAATAATATCAAATTTATAAAACTATGTATATATATTTTTAAAAATTCAAATCCTAGAAGTGGTAAAATCATGTTTAACACTAATCCCACAGACGAAGCGGGAAAGTGGGTTCTTAATGTAAAAATGCTCAAATGATCATTAATTATTTATATCTAAAAAAATTTAAAAATGATTATAATTCCCTAAATTGTATTAATAGATATATAATTTCTCTATTTTTACCTTAAAACAAATTTTTAATATAATTTAACAATAAAAAAATTTTAGGCCAAAAGGTAGTTTTTAACTAAAAGGTAGTATTTTTCACTATTCAATGAAAATGGAAGCTTCTAAAAAAATTCATAAAATTCAAGATAAGATAATTGTAAAAGTAAAAATACAAAAATGAATTTTATTTTGTCAAATTAAATTTATAAATGTGTGAAAAATTATTTTTAAAATTGTTATTCCATTAAAAGTTGGAAAAACTCGGTCTTGCATGTAACACAAGTTAACTCAATGTTGTGTATAGCGTAATATTAAAAATCATGAATAATGAATGTTAAAAAAATTGAAATTTCTTATAAATAGAAATGTTTTTAAATTCATTGGGTGTTACGTTCTCCCCACCTTTATAAAATTACATCATCACAATTTGAACATGATCTCAGTAATCAAGTGATTTATATTTGAAAAATAAATATTGTGGAAGAGCCCTTATCATAAATATGGATAATATCACATCTTCAAAATAAGATGGAAATCAAAGTAAAAGTTTCACATAAATAGTTTATTTATTAAGAGAACATAGCTGGGAAATGGAAACATGGATAGGGAAGAAAAACATAACAATCATGTTCTGATGGAGAATAACAGAGAACTTGGTTGATGAATGTAAATAATCACAAATCCATAAATCTGCAATGATCTAAGGGGCCATTTGATTGATAAAAAATAAAAGTAATAGGACAATGTTTTTTTTGGAAGATCATTTTTCCTATAGTTGATGAAATATATCTCACTCTAAGAATATTTGTAACTATACTTAAGTGGTACATTACTATAAGGACAATCATATTGTTTTGTAATTCCAGTAATTATTTCTACTTTATTTTATCACACATGTTTCATCAAATGTTATTTAATACATTTACCACAGTAACAGAATCCATCAATTAACACAAACCATTTCATAAATGGATTACTTTTCTAAACGATTATGATCCAAAACATTAAAGGAAATGTTATGGAATTTCATAAAATAAATTTATCAAATAACATGAGGTGGATTTTAATTGTCATATTCAAAATATAATAATACATTAGTAATAATAAATGACATAAACCATTATTGAAATCCTACATTCTTATCATTTTGTATATATAATAAATATTATTAGATGTATTCAATAAATATGAATATTATCTAAACTCTATCATTGATTGCTTAAATAATTACTCATTTAGAAGGTAATTAGCATATATCCAGATATAGTTACCAAAAAAAATTCCTTTTTACAAAAATCATTTTCATAACATTATTAACATTTTTAGGGTTATGAATCCCTTTACCCCATATTTTTCAAAAAAATTTAATTTTTACTAAATAACTATTCTGTTTACCATTAAATATAATATTTCAAATACTTAACAAAAATGTAATTTGTTATAATACTCATATATTCCAAATTTTTTATAACCAATACATAATTGATAAAATACTAAAATTATATAATTCGTGAAGCCAAACAAACAAACACATCAATTATTACACTACATACTAAATCTATTAACAATGATACATCATCAAATTACATAATACCTCTTTCCTTTCACATTTCACCAGTAGTCTCATCATCACTAGTAATATAACTATTACTAATTCCATGTTTTTTATTTCATTCATGAACATTAAACGTCAAACATTTATTTGAGTGATTACCATACATTCCATACATAATGCATTTAATTATAGATAGTGTCTTAGGGAGGCCAATATTCCCACCTGGTCCATTAAAAAACAATTCATTTTTTTATTGTAGTTACACGATTTGGCTATTTTTTCTCCAGTAATAGAATCTTATTTTCAGTAAAAGAAATTCAATTGGGTGATTCATTTCACATTAATGTCATTGAGGAAACTAAATCTAATTTCTTCAATTGTATCCCTTACCATAACCCCCAGGGAACTCCGTACATCTCATACTTGGAGAGTCCAAGAGTTGGTTAAGTTACATATTACTAATCATGTTTGTTAAAAACATATTAGGTATTATCAAAAAATCCTTCACTCTACTGATCATTACATATAAAGTATGATCAGAAAAATATCCATGAAATTCAATGTTAACCCAAATTTTTCTAGTTCCCACTACTGAATAAACCAGAAAATAACACATATAAAAATAGAAAACCACATAATCAAAAAAAATTATTTATAGGATTCCAAAATAATGGATCATAAGTATTTAATATATTAAACCTTAGTTTTATCCTTGTTTATTCATTGTTATATTCATCTTTAATCCATTTTATGGGTCGTAAATAAAATTTAAAATTATCATAAGCATATCCCACAGTAGTGTTAAACTATGTTTGAGGTAATTCATATTTTCTTGTACCAAGTTACACCATGTTAGGCCATAAACATCATAACGGATTTGTTAATACAAGGTATATCTATTCCATAACCACATCCACTTTTTGTAGTGTCTATTGATGGATGTATTTCTAAGAATACCCCTAAAATATCATAATTAAAATATTCAAGGATATTTTTGAATACATATCCTCAATGTATATATTAGGAATTTTTAAAATAATCTATTTTATTTAAATCTTGTTTCTTAGGTTTCTTCTAAACATTATCTAATACAAAATCTAACAACCTGACCCAACAAACCGAGATCTGGTGCATTATTTTATTATATTGGCATGATTATGGGGAATAAAATCTCAATGGACCAAGCCATTTATCATCCTTTAAAATCCATATTCCATACGTGATACTCATAATATATTATGAAAATATAAAAATACCAACATGATACATAATAAAATGAAATAAACTTCATCCTTGAATTATTTGTCCTTGTTTTCAAGATTATAACATGGGGAAAAGAAACATAATAAGGATGGCCTCAAATTCTCATCAATGATAACTAAAATTTGAGGAATAATGAATTAACGAGAATAAATCAGTATGGAAGGGTAAACAACTGATTACACATACCATTAAAATAACTAGATATGGAATAATCAATTTGGAAACGTAGATAACTGAAATACATGACATTTTATCAATAATCTTATAACGAAACAAAACCATGTATTTTAAAAATAATTTTGTTATTACAAGGAATAAAACTAAATTAATACATAATTATGGAATTCATAACAATGTATGGCTAAATCATATCATCGAGGAGTCATTCCAAGAATAAAATTCATTCAATGTTTCATTCCAATAATCTAATACTAATAGGAATTCATGAAAAGAATCATTTACTTTTAAGGATTCATGATAAGAATAGAAAAAATGGGTGAAACATGGAAAAAATCATATATATATATATATTACCTCATTAAACTTGAATATACATCAAGGGGCTTTTACAGACCCCTCTCATCATATTCGAAATCAAATACAATCATCAAATATAGAATTATATATTTAATTAATAAAAAATGCGCATTATCATGAAAGATACATAATGAAAAAATAAAATGGTTATATGAATAACTAACTAATGTATAATAATAAACGACATGGTTTGTTTATTTTGATGAATGAAATTACCATTTAAATATCATTAAAAGATTCTTGTGGAAAATATTAATTAAACATTCCAAAATGTCTCATTCCACATTGAAACATTTGAAGAATAATACCCTTGAAAGAATAATAATAAATGTTATATATAATATCATGATAAAATGGATATTCATGATATAACATATCAAAGGTAGGTATATACAACATATAAATGTTATTTGGTTAATGAAAACAAATGAGTCTCAGTGGAATGTAAATTGAAATGATATATCTTAACCTTGAGTCGGACTAGTCACCTGTTTCTCTACATTCCTAAATAATAAACATATTTTAATTTTTTAATATCTTAAAAAATATATTAATTTTTATTAATTATTTTAATTATCTTATTTGTATTTTTAATCCATTTCATCAACAACTATTTTTATATTGGGAGTTTTGACCATATTCCGTTTATGTGTAAAAAACAAATCTAGTGGTCTGAATATGGTCAAATTGGTCATTATCTAAATGTATATAAACTAATAATAATGGAATAAAAATAATTGTTTAAGAAAATTATACTTTCAAAACTAATTATTAATTATGGTAATGAAAAATGAACCAATTTTACCATCATGGTGATGCTAAGTCATACATACACAAGAGTAACATTCCCATTATTCAGTGATCATTATGGAAAGTAGGTTTGTAAAAAACTGTATTTATATAATGAAAATTATATCATGAATAAAATTTTATTTAATAATATATACTTTTAAATATCATTATTTTAATGCAAATTGAATCACATCATGTCGTGGAGGTAATAGTCCACATGTCTATGACTGACGTTATCTGTTATTAATTATGTGAAAATGGTATTATTGAAAATGAAATATTATAATAAAATAAATGTAATTATGTAATTAATATCAAATTTATGTTACATAACATTAAATAAAAACATCATTTTTAATTTCCATGTATAGTGTGAATGATTCATATCTCCTTGAGGAGGCAGTAGTCCACAATTCCACAAATGTTGTTATCATATTTACAAAAAAAATTAAAGTATAATCGTATGTGTTACAAAATAATTGAATAAGAATACATACAGAAGAAATATCATTTATAACTTGAATAAAAAAATTTTCCTTCATAATTCTAAACCATTAAATGTGGAATTATAAAAATGAACAATCAACTTTTTACGAGACGATAGTTCATCGTACACATTAATACTATATTCATTATACATTAAATGGAAGTTTGTGTGTGTAGGTCAACTTAGTATCAAGAAAAACATTCTATTATATTTAGGATACTTGTGTTTTTATATATTAATGGAATAATAAGATTTGAGGGGGTTGATAAAGTAGATAAGGCTATAGATCTTAAGGAAAGATGTTTTCCCTTCATTGGGTAAATCATGTTGGTTTAAACCCTAAAGATTCATGGATGGATTTAATCCCAAGGGGAGGATTATATGTTGATTTTTGGGATGTATATAATTTATTTATTTACATATTTTCCTATCAAATATAGCTTGAAAAGTGTGAGTAATGTGATGATTGAATGACTTTTTATAGTAGAGGAGGAGTGACACTCTTGTAAATACCAAAATGTATACACAATGCGATTTATCTCATACCTAATGTTCATCTAAAATGAAAAAATTAATGTTTTAAAGGGTAATAGTGGCCTAGAAAATGATTTATCTCTATAAAAAGTGCATTCTTATAATTTCATTCCTTAACAACGATGTTTCCTCAATTTTAGAATTTTCCTTTTACTAAAGAAACTAGTTTTAAAATATATATAATTTAATTAATAATAATAAATTAAAGTAATTTTTATTATAAAATATAGACCTAATGAATTATAAATATTTTATTTAGTAAAAAAAATTAAAAACCCGTCTTTTTGGATATTAGTTTTAAAAACGCACATGCAATGCGCAAAAAGACCTCTTTAACCCGGACTGTGCTAACAATGTTTTTACAAACTATGGGTAAATTGGTTTATTATAAATGATAAATTGGTTCATAAATATAAATAACATTAATATTTAATAAAAATAAAAAATTATTTTTTATATAATTTGATTTTTTTTTAATTTTAAATCATTCAATAAAATATAAATTACTATAAAATAACAATAATGTAAATTTTGAAATTATTTATTTCATTTTATATTAAAAAATCATTAAAAAATTAATTAAAATATTTTGAATTATAAGCTATGATAATTATATATTCATATAAAAAATAATTAATGGAAATAATTCAATCAACTTGTATCACTTTAAATTTTATATTATCATTTATTTTAGATGACTATTAAACGAATAATCACGGTGTTGGCGTTTCGTAATAACATATAGAAAATTATTCATTTCAAAAAATTAATGATAACTAATTATGGTAAAACTAAACCATTTACCATTTAATATGAATATGTATAACTTATTATATGATTTTTATCATTTCTCGGTGTTTTATTAATGTTAAAGGTAAAGAAGGTTTCCTTTTTGTCTTTTCCATACTTAACATATCACAAAGGGAAATTTTGGGAAATATTATCCCCATAAACCATAAAATTATATCCAATAGAGGTTATGGTAGAATTGTTAGAAACAAGTGTATTTTTGGAAAATTTCTAGGTCATTTTCCCTTAAGATTATAGTTTAGTCCCTTATTAATATTAATTTTACCTTAATCACATTAATTAAATTTAGTCAATTTCAATAATATTTTTAGTAGAACATTAATTTGATATTATGAGGCCAAAAATATTTTACACATTAAAATCATGAATTTTCTTTTTTCAAATTTCAAATAAAAAAAGTGGGAAAATTATGTTTAACGCTTTTCTTATAGACGTAGCGATAAAGAGGGTTCTTAATGTAAAAATTCTCAGATATTCATTTTGTCTATAGATTTAATTTAATAATAAAATATATTCCATTGTACTAAATTAAATTAATATATATAATTTTTTCGTATTTTTTTATTAAAAAACTAATATATAATTTAACATTAATAATTATTTTCGCAAAAATAAATTTTAGCTAAAATGTATTATTTATCACTATTCACCAAAAGTAGAAAGTTATCAGAAAAAAAAATTCAATTTAAGGTAGTTTTGAAAATCCAAATTTTAAAATGAAGATTATTTTTAAAAATTTAATCTATAAAAATTTAAAAGTGTGTTTTTATAATAGGTGCACCAATAAAAGGCGGTAAAACTCAGTATTTCGTGTAACATAAGATAACTCAATGTCATAAGTAGTGTAATGTTAAAAATTATGTCTATATAATGATAAAAATAAAATTAAATATATTGTAAAAGGAAATTTCTTTCATTGTCTCAGGGTTTTATATTTATCTCCATCAATGATGCCAATATTTTAAATACTCTGATGGCATCATTTATTATCTGCGAGTGTTGACCAGAATAAAATTTATACCTTATTAAATAAAATTATTTATAAAGGTATATAATATTTGAAATGTAAGATTAAACCCATAAATATGGATAATAGATAAGAAAAATAAAATAAAATATGTTTTTGAAGCATTTCTAATGATTACTATTTGGAATGTGTTTTACTAGATAAATGTATCTTGGGTATTAATTCAATTGGAATAAAGGGGTCAGGGTATATTTTCGGGACTAAGAAATAGATAACCTTAATATATCAAAAAATATACCTATGGATTATGATTTAATGCAGTGAAAATGTCACAAATTGGGGTTGGAACATCCAACTAGATCTACCTAATAAATATATAATCTTCGGTCCTGAGATAGTCGATCATCTTGGGGTAGTAATTTGGGATTCTTGTTAGAATATAAAATAAGATATTGGTCTTAGTTTTCTCAACTACAACCATGTAAGGGTCCTTCAATTACACCCCACATGTTCATTGTAGATGAAATAGTATGAGATTAGAAATTATTATTAAACTAATTACTAGCTATATGGTTGCCTAATTTTGATTTAGATAATCATTATGTTTAGGCCACCAGTACTCTCGACCTCTAACCAGAATCCTATTAACCACACATGATAGTGCATAATGAATGTATGAAAACAAAAAACATGTTAGACATCATAAATAAATTATTTAAATCAGAAAAATAAATAACTATATCAATTAAACAATTAATAAAATACTCACCAAGATAAAATAACATGAATGATACAAAAAGATATTTACATTTCATGAAAATCAATATTGAAATTGAGCATTGAAACAAGAATCTATAAAAGAAATGAGAAATTCGTTGTAGTAGAATGGAAACCAATGCAGTTATTCAATTAAAATGAAAATGAATGGTTTAAAACATTTTTTAAATAACATTAAACTTTTTTGAACAAAATTAATGGTTCATCTATCATATTCTGAGATCCTATCTAGTGTGGTGGTGCCCACATATATATATTGTTGAGGATTACATGACATATAAATGATTCAAATCATGTAACTATTTTATTGGGATTACTCATTGAGAATATCACAACATATAAGTGTATTTCACATATTGTAATTTAGACCGAAAATTTTCTATCAAGATCTTGGATCTACAGATCTCATTCATGTATCTTTAATGGGATTTATGTTTCCAACATTTCACGTCATGCAATGAGCTCCCATTATGTATCTCTTCTGGTCTGAAATTTGAGTCCTTCATTATTTTTAATCTAGATAAAAATCTCAGATATGGTTAATTATATTTAACTAGGATTCACTCCATCTAATTATTATATGTGTTGGTCCACTCAGGGAATAAACATCATGTAATTTGGATTCACAGTGTTTAATGATAAATTTTTACATTTTTACGTCCTTCCTAATTTATTTCTTGAATTCAGAATTCCTAAAAAAAACTGCCAAACCCCAATATATAATCAAATGAATCTTGAATAGAAATTATATAAATGTATCCAACATAAATATATACATATAAACAAAGTAAACATATTTTTCACTGATATAAACTTCAATAAAGATAGTAACTTTTAATATAATTTCGATTAAAATAGTTTGATCAATATTCCCCCTAATAAAATCATTTTTATTTATAAATATAGTAATCTATTAATTTTATGATCATTGTCCATGTTCTATTCTATTGATTTCATTTATATGTTTGAATTCATGTTTTATAAATTCGATATCATAAAAATAAAACGTTAATTCAAAATAACCATCTTCCTAAACAAAAATAAATAGGGAAGTTCTTTCCTCATACATTATAATTGAATTAATGTTCTTATGGCCAGTAACTTTTTGTATTATTTATAAATTTTTAATCCTATAAATTACATAAAATTTCTAGATGTATTATATTTCAATTTTATGAAATTAATTTTTTTTATAACTATTTTTTCCATATTCCTCAATATAGTTCAATTGTTATAACATTTATTTAAAAACCCCCAATTTTCTAAAATTAATAAAATTTCATTTGGGTAATCAAATATATTTATATATTGATAATATTAATGCTTATTGACCACTTATTTCATCTCTATTATCCAATGTTCATGCCTATGGAATCGACTTCCATTTTTGGACTCAAATTACGATTATAATGCATGATTTTCCAAAATGTTTGTTAAAACATTTTTAGGTTTAAATGGTGAATAGGTCATGATTTAGATTTATATAACCCCCTAAAATATTAAAATAATAATATTGTATTTTATAGAACATGCTACATGCAGCAATGAGCTTAAATATCCCATGAATTTTATTTCATTAAATTTAATATATTCGATGGCTTGAAGAACACACAACCATATGTCTAAATGTTCAATAATATAGTAAAAAATTATAAAATATCTTTTAAATTGTATGGTATGAATATTACTAAATAATCTATGAATTATTTATTTTTTTATTATAAATTAAATAAGAATTAATTAATAAAATAGAAATGTTTTTTAAAGGACTGAATTTTTTTAATAGAAGTTTAGGCATGCCTTGGATGCATAATTTATAATAAATATCTGATACTCTTATGGAAAGTAATTGTATAAATAAAATTTATATATTAAATCAAAATCTCTTAATCAGGATATGGTTATTTTTTGGGAATTTTATGGAATATGTTTTTAGGAATAGTTAAAACACTAAATTATAATTGAAAAGTGCTTTTTCATTTATATTAGGGATAATGATAAATTAACATTATAATTGGTTTGAAACTAAATTTAGTATAGGTTTATATTTATTAATCCAATATAAATAATTGGAATCATATTCATATTGATATTTGGTATAGAACCAATGTATACATTTGAAAATTTTCTCATCAAAAATTTGTCTTCTAATTGCATCTGTATGATAATTTTTAAATTAATAATTTCATATAAAAAGAAAATAAATTTTAAAAATGAATTAATTATTTTTAATTGTCTTGATTTGTATTATCTAATATAGTCAATAATATTTTTTTTCCAAAATGAATACTGGAAATTGTAAAAATTATTAGTGGAGTAAGGGTACATTGTATTTATTAGGGTTTAAACTAAGATGAGATGGCTCAAAAAGACAGAAAACATATCTAAAATCTTTTTATGGTAATAATTAGACCCCATAATTTGTAAGTACCACAAATACTCTATTTTTGTCTGATTTCTCACGTGAAAATAAGGGTTATACATTTTTCTTTAAAAGAAATACATGTGTGTGAATCATCTAACTTATAAAATTCCACCACCTTGCCTCGCTTTTTCACACAATCAAACATTTTTTGATCGACCAATACTTATGAAAATAAAATAAAATAATCCATATTATCATAAAATATTCCTTATTTTGGGTATAAATAAATAATAGGATGGATTTAGAGTAATCCAAATGAAGATACCCAATGAAAATATAAAATTTTTCTTTGAGGGTTTGTAAATTTTTCCTCCACCCCGATAAATTATTTTTAATTGAAGATGATAGAATAATAAATTTATATTCTATAAAATTATATATTTATATGTTATGTAAATGAACTACAACCACTTCTATCTTCATCATATGGGTTATGTATTACCCTTCGTGTGTACAGTGGACTACCGCATAAGGAAATGATGTTATTTTTTTCCATTGCCACATATAATTATTGTGTATAATAATGGATAAAATTTATATATATTTTTATTTATTACATAATTATGCCTATTTTATGATTTTATCATATATAAAATTTTTATATTCAATTTTATACGAGATATGATAATGATGGTTGTGTGTAAATTGGACAACCTCATTACAGAGCGATGTGATTCATCATTCACTAACGCATTACATGGATGGTGAAAAATATGATATTCATGATAATATGTGATAAAAATAAAAAATTAATGATAGTAATTACATATTTATCTTAGTAAAATGATAATTTGTGTCATTATATTTCTTATTATTATAGTCAGAAAAAGATGATAGTGTTATTCATATATATATAGACTACCGCCTTTATAAAATGATATTAATCTCCATTAATCACAAAAAAAATTGAATATACGATAGTATTAAAATACCTAATTTATTGTTAATATTTTTTAAATATAAAATAATTCTTAACTTATTTCCATAACGATCATGGAATAATATAATCTCTACTCATTCGTACATATGAATTGTCATCTCCATGATCGTAAAATTCTTATTTATAAAAACCATTATTCATGATTGGTATTAATAATATAATTGATGTTTAAATACAATAATTATGACATGATTATTATTATAAATGGTATATAACTATATAATGTGTGTACGAACTGGAACTTTCATATTAAATCATGAATGAAAAAATAAAGTGATTAGCACCAGAAACATTTATAATATTGAAATATTTCTAAAAAACTGGATGTAAAATTATATAAGATGGATTTATATTATATTATTAATATTATAATGGTTTATTTATAAAAATAATAATATTATTAAAACCATTATACAAGAGTTTAATGAATTTTCAACTAAATGATTACATGAGGGAATGGATGTCATCTAAATTAACATTCAATTGAAAATTATTTGTTATTAGAAACCAACTGGCATTTATATGGTGTATATAATTACGCTTGAAATGTAATACAATTGTTATTAATTATTAGCTATATTTTAAGATTCAATTTTAATGATTTCATCAAAGGGGATTGGAAATGAAAATTACTGAGTGGAAAAAGTTATTGTTCAAATTCATATTCATCCATGACTATTTGGGAATTAAATTTCACTCAAATATATATAATCTTGTGTAATGGATATAATTATTTATTAAACCTTATACAATTTTGTAAAGACCCAAAAATTTCATGGAAAATTTTTTCTTAAATACTTTGGAATTTTATGAGCCTGTGGCTCTTGACGACACTTGATTGTGAGGCCTGGTGTGCCCGAATAAATTTCCGAAGTTTAGCTTGGGTGCATTCAGTAAACGAATGAGCGTGTTTTAATATCTTTTGAACCGGTGCTCAGAATTGAAATCTGAGGGCACCGATGATCTCGTAGCACCGGTAATTTCTTGAGGGTCCCTTTACCGTAGTTCCATTTTAAGCGGGTTGAGAATTAATATTTGGGGAATTATATTAAAATAAATAAAATTGTTGTAGCACAATTTTATTTTTATGGATGGTGGTAATATCCTCCCAAAGGGTGTTATATGTGGGGCCTACACCCACATAACCTCCTATGAGAGGATATTTGTGGGGTGCGTCCCACACGTGACCTAAACTATTGAATTCCCATAACTCTCATAAACCCCCATTAAACTCCCTTGTTTAATGTGGAAAATTCTCCCATTAATTCATGCCAACAGCTTAATTATTACATTGAATCCTCTAATTTATTAATTATGTGTTTTCTATTTTGAATTTTTAATTCTTTCCATGTATAATTAAAATAAGGGGAAGCCTTATTTTAATTTGGTCGGCACTTGTTGTGTTGGCGGAAATGTTTGAGAGAGAGATCTTGTGAAAGAATAGGAGAGTTTATCTTTTGTTGATGAACATCAATCCTCTAACGAAGAACGACACACCTTCTCTTCACTTCTCCACGACAAGAGAGGAGACACCAATTCTTCTTCGGGTGCCCACCGCCGACAATGGAAACAACACTGTCATCGATGACGCTTGTCAACCGTGAACCTTTTTCGAGGTAGGGGGTTTTCTTAATTTATTTTAAATAAATTACTCCTCTGTTCTTGTAGTACCCAAGTGAACATATTTGGTTGATTGTTACCGCCTAACGTGGAGGGCGCATGCAGAACAAACATGGCCCAATGACGCTCCGTTGTTTCTTTCCATGTTTGGAATCGGGAAGTGGCGACGATCGAAGGAGGCGGCCACGCGCCGGCCGCATGTGGAAGAACCGCGGCCCGAAACCGTGGGCTGCTCGACTGAGGAAGAACCTGCCGACCATAGTCGGCCGGGCCGAAGGGAGAAACTGCGGAACCCCACGGCGCCGCGCTGCAGAAAACCACGGCCCGCCCGAGAGGGCCGCTTCGGAAGAAGAACCGGATGGCCCGTCGACCGGTCGGGCCGAGGGGAGCCGCGACGCCAAGAGGTCGCCGCGCTGGAGAACCGGCAGGGTAGAGCAGAACTGCAGCGCCAGGAGGGCACCGCGATGGATAACCCACGGCCCGCCCGAGCGGGCCTCTTGCGCCCGATGGCTGGCCGACGGGTTTGGGAGTGTGGCGCCGCTTGGCGCCTTTGGTTCGGGCAGCCGGGGGGCCCACCCCCTCCCCACTAGGACCACTGAGCCTACAGGCTGAGCCACTCGGCCAGCCGGTCGAGCCGCGCCCATCTGGGCCCCGCCCTGTCGGGTCGGGCCGCGCCCCGCCGGATCGGGCTGCGCCTCTTTGGGTCGGGCCGGTCTAACCCACTGTCGGGTCAGACCTGCCAAAAGCTGGGTTGACCCGACCCGCCATCCCACCGTGCTTAACGGGACGAGCCCATTTTCACTTAAAGGTGACTATCTCGAATGTCGCATGTCCGATCGACGCACCGTCTCCAGCCCTGGGACCCTCGCGACAAGGAGGTTCTTTTGAGATACTCTAATTGAGTTTTGGACAACATTGGATATCGGCCGGGTTTTAAACGAGCGTATTTATAACCGGGCCCCTGGAACGGAAAAGCCACATTCTCTTAGACCGGGCGTCTGTTTGATGCACCATCTATCACGTTGGGTTTCTTTTGATGAGACAGAACTTTGGGATACATCAACTCTATACTTTGTGACAGTTTATGTATCGACCCCCATTGGATCGAGGAGTGGACCATCTCGGAATCGAACGTGCTATGTGCGGGAACCCTAGAGCTGGTTGCGACTACGATGACTACCGTGCTGGGAACATCCGTGGGTTTGACAACAATGACAACTGTACTTGGATCCTACATGGGTTCGACAGCGATAACGACTATACTTGGATCCTATGTTGGTTTAGCAGTGATGACGACTGTATTTAGATCCTACGTGGGTTCGGTAGCGATGACGATTGTACACGGATCCTACATGGGTTCGGTAGCCATGGTTACTATAATTGGATCCTACGTGGGTTCGGCAGCGACGACTTCTGTACTTGGATCCTACATGGGTTAGGTAGAGGAGATGTTTCAGAGGCTACATCTAATCATCTCCACCCCACTTCTTGAGTAGTATACTTGTGTTAGCTGAGTCTTGTCTTTCAATCATTGTCATTGATGTGATTGACTTCTCTCCTATGTGGACCAGATTATGCTTGGGCTCGAAAGTTGGAGCCGAACTGATATTGATGACTTAGTTATATTTATGGGCATATACCTAAGTAGAGATGGTTGATACTTCATGTTTTTATCTTTCCTTCGTGGTTTATCCTTCATGGATTCTGGGAGACCTTCAGGGGTCTCGGGGTCCCTACTGAGTATCTTATACTCACCAATGCATGAGCTACGCCGGTACTACTTTGTGTTGGATACAGATGACGGACAACACTGATCGAGCTGGAGGCTTGTGGATATGGACGGTACCTAGAGGTGGACCACTTGGCAGGACATTCACGGATCGGACGGCCGGACCCGAAGAGCAGAGGAGACCATATGTACCCACCCTTCAGGTGGGATATCCGAAGGATGACTCAGTGGTTGCTGTTTTACTTTACTGTTGTTGTACATTCCTTTCAGTTGTATTTTAATTTCATTTGGGTTTGTATACTGGCCCATTTACTTTTCATCACATACTTTTGTACTCATTTTTACTTAGTTCTTACTTCACTTGCATACTCTATTGTGTCTGATACTTTTATAAAATAAATTCCTTCGCTTTATCAGGAATTACGCCTTTCGTGCTAGTCGCTAGCCCCTGGCCGATGGAAGGAGGGCTTGGGGTAGTCACGACATGGGCCTCGAGGACGGGTCATGACATATTGGTATCAGAGTAGTCAGTTCTACCTCAGAACATAGGACTCTGAAAGTTTCTTCTCTATGAAGAAATGATGTTAAGGGTATTGAGTGTGGTTTTTAGTCTAGGGAGAACAATGTTGGTGTAGAAACCGACGTATCCATACACCATGACTCTGACATTTGATTTTAGACTCAGTACACGAAAACATTGATTGCATGTGTGTTTCAAAAGTTTTCATTGTGTTTACTTTATGTCAGTTCACCAGGTATACTGTACTAACCGTGGAACACCTATTTCTTCTCAGGATGGCCCCACGAAGGCAGCCATCTGGGGTTCCTAGATACGTACGAGATGGATGCCCACCGAGCGACGAGGCCTCTGTGCAAGACCCTATTACAGTGGAGGCACCAGTGGTACCACCACCCGCTGGGCCACCGATACCACCATCCCCAGCAGCAGAGAGTGCACGCCGCGTGAGTGCACTGCACGAGTTTCAGCGATAGAGGCCACCCAGGTTCCGCAGAGAGACGAACCCTCAGGAAGTTGTGGATTGGATGGAGGCTATCATCAGAGTCTTCAGATTGGTAGAGACACCAGTAGATCTTATGGTGATCCTTGTTGTGAGTCTCCTACACGCAGTAGCAGGAAGATGGTGGAGCCTGATGCTCTAGGTGCACGACGAGGCATCTCTACTTTGGATGGACTTCGAGAGTCTCTTCCGTTCAGAGATTATTCCGACCACCCTTCGTTCAGTGCATATTTATGAGTTACTTCAACTATGGAAGGGTAGCATTACAGTAGCTCAGTACTCGGTGAGATTTACTGACCCCTCGCACTACTCCACAGACATGGTACGAGACCCGTTCTTCAGGGCCATAACTTTTGAGCAGGGATTGAGGCATGAGATTAGGGCTTCAATGATCTGCCTCAACATTCTGACATAGGCAGGAGTGCTGGAGCGAGCCCTTCTTGTGGAGAGATTTCTTGGTGAGCCGATGCCAGTAGCGAGAACCACCTCAGGGCGACACATAACGGAATCCTCTACAGTAGGAAGTAGACAGATATCGCAGAGGTCCAAGAGGACAAAGCCACCAGGTGGGTTACCTAAGGTTACTAGTTCGGATGTGCGAGGCACACGAACTAGAGCTAGCCATGCGAGGGGCAGGCGGTGATATGCATGTGGTGGGCAGGGCCACATGGCTCATGACTGCTTGACTTGAACTGCATATGAGCAGTAGGCAGTGCGGGGACCTCCCAGGTAGAGGCTGATGTTCGAACGTGGAGGTTCTTAGAGAGAAGGCGGACGAGGGAGAGGAGCTTGCCGGGAAGCGGGTGGTGGACGATGATTCGAGGTTCTACCACCACCAGCACCAGGAGGACCACCTTGACCATATAGAGCTGGCAGATAGGGGAAGGCTCATCCCCAGGCAGTCAAGGCCTACGACCACAACACACCAGAGGTGATTCGAGGTACAATCGGTGTCTACTCCAACCTTGCTGAATTTCTTATAGACACAAGAGCGAGTCATTCCTTTATTTTTGATGCCATTGTTTGGAGCTCGGAGATTCAGACAGAGTCGTTAGCTCGATCTTTACAGCTAGAGACTCTTACGGGAGCATACTCGACAATTACGCACTTGTGCCGGTAGTGTGTGGTTACTATAGGAGGAGAGAGCTTCGGATGGGATACTTTTGTAGTGGTGTCTAGGCCTTACGACATCATCTTGGTATGTATTGGTTATCTACAGTCCATTCCCAGATCAATTGTATTTTGTGCAAAGTGTGATGTTTCCACATAAATGGGAGTAGTTTCACCTTCACCAGCGAGAAGGGCGCCTTTGCAGCGCAGGATGGACATACGAAGAGGAGAGGGAAACCAATCACACATCAGTTTTGTAGTCTCATCCTAGGAGCAGTTGATATGTGGAGTCCGAGTTTTCTTATTGTGGTGGATCAGTCTGAAAACGTTTTTTTTATGACGTTCCTAGACTACCTCTCGTAGAGAGGTATATTTTTACATTGACATGTACCCCGGGACAGCACTGATATCTACTCCAGCATATCGGATGGCTCATGCTGAGCTTCAGGAGCTTCTGGTACAACTGGATGGCTTTTAGGGAAAGGAATTCTTCTGACCCCGTGTTACACCCTGGTCTTCTCGGATTTTATTTTCCCAGAAGGTGAATGAGAGCTTAAGACTCTCTGTCGACTACCGACACCTGAATCAGCTGACCGTGAAGTACAAGTATCTACTCCGTAGGATTTATGACCTCTTTGATCAGTTCAAGGGAGTAGGATGGTTCTAGAAGATAGACCTTACGTCAGGCTATCATTTGCTCAGAGTCGAGACAAGGATGTGCAGAAGACGGCCTTCAGGTGTCGGTATGGCCACTACGAGTTCTTGGATATTCCCTTCGGCATAACCAACACACCATAAGTGTTCATGAGTCTCATGAATAGGATCTTCCATCCTTACATCGATCGTTTTTTCGCAGTCTTCATCGACGACATACTGATTTACTCGACTACTAAGGAGGAGCACGCCTACCACGTGCGGGTTGTACTAGACACACTCCAAAAGCACCAACCTTATGGTAAGCTCTCTAAGTGCCAGTTCTGTATTCAAGAGGTTCAATTCTTAGGGAACGTCATCTCGGAGGCATGAGTTGCTATGGATCCTGTGAAGATCAAGGAAGTACTTGCTTGGGAGCCACACATGAGCGTGACGGAGATGTGAAGTTTTCTAGGTCTGGCTGGGTACCATAGGAGATTTGTGCTAGACTTCTCTAGAGTTGCAGCACCACATTCAGCTTTGACGAATAAGGGGTAACCCTTTTGTGGTCACATAGATGCCAGTAGAGATTCCAAAAGATGGGACAGAGATTGACCATTGCACCCATCTTGAGGCTACCAGATTAGAGTGTTGGGTACATGGTTTACTGCGACGCACCAGGGACTAGACTCGTGTGTGTCCTGATGCAGGAGCGGGCAGTGATCTCCTATGGTTCATGGATGTTGAGGAAATACGAGAAGAACTATGCTACTCATGATGTGGAGTTAGTAGTAGTGGTCTTTGCCTTGAAGATGTGGAGAAACTATCTGATGGGAGAGCACTTTACAGAGTATTCTGACCACCAGAGTCTCATGTACATTTTCTCACAGAAGGACTTGAACCTAATACAACGGCGATGTCTCGATATCCTCTAGGACTATGACTTCGAGATAGTCTATACTCATGGAAAGGGGAATGTAGTAGTTGATTCTCTCAATAGGTGATCAGTCATTCAGCTACTTGGAGAGGCGACGGAGCAGTTAACTGCTTTGCAGATATCCTTTGTGGATAGAGATGTGGCAGCTTTTCTATAGTCCCTCACATTTACTCCTCCACTACTTCAGCGGGCCAGAGAGGCTCCACGTGGGGACGTTGACTATGAGACGTGACGTGCTCATATTTCCACAGGGCAGGCGCCTGATGGATTTTATGAAGGAGGAGAACATGTAATCCACTTCAGGGGACATACCATGGTACCGGTTTCACCGAAGGAGGAAGTTCTAGGGTGTTTTCACACTTCCCCTCTAGCGGTACATCATGGAGTGGTGAAGATATACCAAGACCTCAGACGACAGCACTGGTGGCTGGGTATGAAGAATGTTGTAGCAGAGTTCATTTCAAGATGCCTCACTTTCCAGCAAGTGAAGGGGGAGGACCAGGTACCAGTTGGCTTCGTGCAACCTGTTTCGGTGCGGATGTGCGTCGGGTTACGCTGTTCAGCCAGGACGCGTTCGCGCGTGCACCCGTCAACCCGAGGGGATGGGCGCGCGGCTTGTGGTCCCGCAGTCCCGCTTTCCAAGGGCGGGCGGCATTCGTCCCTTATTCAGGGGCGTCTGCTCCTTGATCGAAACCGGGATGATGGGATGTCGGCTCATCCTTCCTTGGACGTCTCCTCGGAACTCGTCGCCTAATCCGGGTCTCCCTCATAGACTTAAGAATGTTCGTGAATCTCGTTCCCGGCGCCATATCTTCATGGACACCGGTTAATTACGCTGCTTCCGCCCGGACGCTCCAAGGAGTCTGGTCGGGGCAGCAACCTGCGGTGAGAAGGCCGGGTGGCTCGGGGTGCTGGGGGCGTGTCGTAGCACTGCGGCTCTGCACGTCTGTCTTCCGTCCCTAATAGGGCTTCTCGAAGGCATGATGGCCTGAGGCATCCCGTACTAGGTGCGGGGAACTGTGTCACCTGAGGTTTTCCTCAGCTTCCCATGTTTAACACGGGGTATTCCGCGAGTTTAACGTCCAGCGGGGACGGCATCGGACCGATCAACACGAAAAGTGGATCGGATGACAGAACCCCTTGCGGGGAACCTCCGACGCTGGGGCCAGCACATGGGTGGCTTCCCAAATGATGTGGAGTGGAGTGAAGTGGCATGACCCCACCGGGATGTGGCGGCCCGGGTAAGGATCAGGATGGATGATGGAGTGAAGAGCTTGGACCCCGTAGAGGCTTCCTACGTACCGCGCGTTAGCACGGATCAAAGTCAACGTAGTTCGGGTATACAGTTTAACGTCATGCTGGACGTCGGCAAGCCGACTCACGAAGAGGTCTAGGCCGCCGGGCGGAGGATTGAACCGGACCACCTCACACAGAGGGGGGTGGAACGGCCGGGTGGATCACAGTTTCACGTCATGCTGGACGATAAAAGGAGAAATGGGAAAAGGGGCTGTGGGGAGGCACAGTGGACATACACACGGGCAGTCTCCCACAGGGGCGGATTCATAGGTGAATCGACGCAAGCGTGAACCCTGGAGGGGTCCACTGATGGGCGAACCGACGTAAATACGACCGGGACGACCAAGTGGTGGGCTTGGACCTCAGGGAGGCTTCCTACGTACCCTGTATAGAAGACAGGGATCAAAGTCCACGTAGTTCATTCTGTCAGGACTTACGCACTTGAGGCAGCCCGGATGCGACAAAACTCAGTTGGAAGGGACTTCGACCGAAAGCAGAAGACACCTCGATCCCAGTCACACCCTCTACTGGCTTCGGCAGTGGGGAGGCGCAATGGAGATACACATGTGCAGCCTCCCACGAGAAACTAGGGGTTTATAATACCCTTCCCCCGTAGGGAAAAGCCACTCCCATTAAATCGTCCCAAAAGGGGGACAATCCCGACATCCCTGCAGAGACGAGCGGGTGGGGGCCACGTCCAAACCGGGGGAGACCCTGCGTGCGAAGCACGGGATCGAATGATGCGGACGGTTTAACGTCTTGCCGGACGAAGTACAGTTTAACGTCGTGTGTTGAGGACAAAGCGGACGGTTTAACGTCTTGCCGGACGAAGTACAGTTTAACGTCGTGTGTTGAGGACGAAACACTTGGCAGTTTAACGTCTTGCAGCGCGGACGATGGGGCTAGGCAGTTTAACGTCGTGCAGCCTGGACATATACAGTTTAACGTCGTGTAGGACGTGGTGCAGTTTAGCGTCATGCTGGACGAATGCTGAACAGTTTAACGTCTTGTAGCTCGGGCGTAGTGCAGTTTAGCGTCATGCTGGACGAATGCTGAACAGTTTAACGTCTTGTAGCTCGGACGTAGTGCAGTTTAGCGTCATGCTGGACGAATGCTGAACAGTTTAACGTCTTGTAGCTCGGACGTAGTGCAGTTTAGCGTCATGCTGGACGAAAAAGCCGCCGGTAGGTCCGTGTCACTTCGCGCGAGCCTAGGGGGGGCCGCACGGAAAGACGACGCACAACGCGGGCACCTGCGATGAAGACCATCGGGCGCCACGCAGGCGGGTACCCAAAGGGGGTCAAGGGAGGCGACCCTGGCGGATTGGGCGCAAAAGAGGAGCTTTGCGCGCAAAACCGCGGGTCGGCGCGCAAAATGGCGGGCTGGCGCGCAATTGGGCCAGCGCTTCGCGCGCGGATGATTGGGATTGCGCGCACTGGGCTTCGGGTAGCGCGCGGGGGCAACGGCTCATTCTCTAACGAATGGCCACTTTGAAGATGGGGGGGGTGCGCGCAATCGGGTTGGATTGCGCGCACCCGGGGGCAATTGCGCGCAAGAGGCTTCTTTTGCGCGCAAAGGCCTTCGGGTTGAAATTTATTCAAAGGGAAGGAGCCAAGGGGATTGCGCGCGAAGGCGGACCCCAAGGCTCTATTGCGCGAAAGAAAGGAGGTTACCTGAAGATCGGCATTGCGCGCGGAAGGGGTTGAATTGCGCGCGCGGGAGACCGTTCGACTTCCAGCAACCTTTGAAACGTTGGGGGTCGCCTAGTATTTATAGGCAACCCCGGGCGCGGAATCCAAGGCGCGAGCGCGGAATTCTCCTCGCGGGCGCGGAACCGGGCACGACACGCAAGGGAGTTGCGCGCATCCCGGGGGTTTTGCGCGCGGATCATCATCTTTGTGCGCAGACCTCTGAAATTCCGCGCAAGGCCTCCGGGCCCTCGGAAACATTCTTCCGACTCCAAATATGACCTCGCTTTCCGCATCCGGAGCTTCGTTTGGGAACAACGGACTTTTCCGGCGTCTACAAAATCCCCCCCTCGGAATCTGATCGGCGAGAGGTCGCAACGATCGGGTTCCGAGGGAGATGCCGGAATGCCGAAGTCCTGGGCGGCGCGGGACTTAGGCGCGCAAAAAGGGGCGCCGGTCGCGAAATTCACCGCTGCGGTCGCGCAAAGCGCTTTCCGCACGGCGCGGACCCCGGCCTCGCCTATAAATAGGGGCACTGGGTCCCTCTGTGCCGTACATTGGCCTTCCGCGCGATAAGCATCTCTGCTCTCGTGCGCGAAATTGCCTTTTCCGGCGCGGAATTCGCCCGCTCGTCGCGCAAAACCGTCCGGATTTCGCCTGTCTTTGCGCGAAAACCCGGAACTTTGTGCGACAGTCTTCCCAATTGCGAGCCGCCCACTTGGATTGCGCGCCAACCTTCAAACTTTTCTACCAGCCTCGTCCGATCCCGCACGCTTCATCCCTTAACCCGCACGACTCCCGAAACTTCTGAGATGGCCGCGCACAGAGGAAATGAGGGGGATGCCGCCACTCGCAGGGCTGAGATGGCGACGAACGAGGAGGTTTACGGAGCCAAGGAGATTGTTTCCAACAATCAATCCTTGTTCGACTTACTGACGCCGGCCCAGAAGACATATCCACTGTCGGACAACCTGCCGCTCTGGAACTTCGGCATCCTAGATGAGGTTCCGGTGCCAGGGTTCGAGATTGATGCGCCGCGGACCTGGGTGACCCGGGAGGACGAGCTTCTCCGCTATAACATCACCAACAATGGGCATCCTGCCAGGGAGACCAGACACTTGGATGTCTATGTCCTGAACCCGAGGACGCGAACCATTGATGGGGGTGAGCCTACTGCGGAGAATTCTCCAGCCCTCTACTCGAGCATATATCGCCAGAGCGTCACGGACGACACCAAGGGCTGGCTGAAGGACTGGGACTTGCGGTCTGGGGGAAACTTCACCAGTGAGTGGGCCTGGGCGTTCTGGGTACGCCACACTTGCGATCACTTCGTAGAGGAGCTGCGGTACATCGGCCTGTTCGAGGCGGTGTGGACGTCGCAGTTCCACTTCTACCAGCAGTCCGAGCTCGGGCCGGAGCTATTCACCCGATGGTCTCCGGATACCAACACCTTCCATCTTCACCATGGGGAGGTCGGCATCGGTCTCTGGGACATCCACTGCATCGGAGGTATCCCGCTGGAGGGCTACCAATACGATGAGTTCCTGCCACCGAAGAACACCTGGGAGGACAGGTCACGGACTCCCATCCTGACCTGGCATCTGCTTGACCTGGCTACGCAGCGGCTCGGGATCAAGGACTTCCAAAAGGACATAGCCTACAAGGAATGGTTCGGCCAGTTCTTGGAGCATGACCCGGCGGTCAAGATGCCAGGCAGGGGGAAGCGGTGCCCGACCGCAGCTCAGAGGAGCCGGAACGGGTCGTACTGGCGGGTCCTGGAGACGGGTGACTACCGCTCATGGGGGTACCGCGTCATCGAGGCCCGGGACCCAAATGTCCGGTACGCGGCGTTCCTGGCCGCCTTTCTGAGTGGGTGGCTCCTGCCAGTGCGGGACGCGAGAATGGGCGTTCGCCCGGCGACACTGGCGGTGGCGGGCGCTATGGCCGCCAACAAGAGATACAACCTCGGGGTCCCAGTGCTGGCGAGGCTGTATGCCATCCTGGGACGCATCTCACGAGGGGGGTCGCCACGAAGGATCTGTGGGCCCTTTCAGTTCTTCCACGGCTGGGTGGCTGCTCACCTCGGTGGGTACACGTTTCCGAACGCCATCATTCCTCCGGGCAACGGCCTGCGACCCTCCCTACTGAACATCGCGGGGGTTGCTCCGATGACCCTAAGTGAGGAGGGCGTGCGGATCCGGATTGGCAATCATGCCAACTTCAACTTCAGTCCGTTCCCCACTCCCGTCGGCCAGATGATCGACAATGGGCAGGGTCCGCTGGAGCAGCATGAATACTTCCTGAACATGTGGGGCGGGGTGCTCGTGGCTCGGATCGACGGGAAGGTGATCTGCGAGCCTTACGTGCCGACCCGTTTCGCCAGGCAGTTCGGGTGCCTTCAACGGATGCCGAAGAGGGTATTCACTGCTGTCCGGGAGGAGACGAACCCTGGCGTCCTTCGCCAGATGTGGCTGATGTTTTCCGCTTTCGGCTCTGGCGACGTCATCACTCTCCCTCCTACCGGAGTTGACGCAGGCTTGGCAACCGAGTACGCCGAACACTGGGCCATCGCGTACCCTGAGGGGCTTTTGCGGAAGCTAGTTCGGCGGCTCGAGGTTACCCGTGCGGAGACCGGGCGTCAAGGAAGGAGGCGAGGCGCCGCCACACGGGGGAGAACGGAGGCGCGCCAAGCAGCGGGGCCGGCGCGAGCAGGGACTTCGGCGGCGGGCACATCGCAGGCTGCCGCTACGACCTCGGCGCCCAGAGAGGGGGCACATGCGGCGGTCGAAGAGCGGCCCGGGAAGCAGGTGAGACGTCTGCTCGAACCCTCCCACGATGCAGTCTTCCCGGCGCTGTGGTCGGCCTGGATGACCCTGCGGCAGTCACTGGGGACCGACGCCATCTGGCGAAAGATTCTCAGAGAAGGAATCCATCTGCCAGAGGTCGGGCGCCTCCACATTGCTGACAGGGTGGACTTCAACCGGCAGTATGCGTATCTGACGGCCATGGACGAGTACGCGCGCCAACGTGGTCAGCGCGCGGAGCCATCCCTTCTGGTGAAGGTGATGCTCGGTCTCGAGCCCGCTCCGGAACAGATGCCGCCGGAAGAAGACGACAGTAGCAACGACTCCGAAGAAGAGGAGGAAATGGGGGAGGATGAAGGCTCCGAGGGAAGATCCCATCAGGGGATCCCACGGGAGAGCGGCGAGGTGGCCGGCTCTGACAACGTTGATGTCACTGAGCTCCTCGAGGTCCGCTTCTATCCCTACTCAATCTGCTTCATCCACTCTCTTATGCAGCTTCTAACCCATTTCTCCATCTTTCTCAGGAGCGCACGAATGTTGGTCAGGCATCCTCAGCGGGAGTAGGAGGGGCGCCAGCAGGACAAGGCGGGGGGCAGACACCCATCATCTAACTGACAAGCGTGGAAGGGTCCCCTGCTGCAACTGTTCCTGCGGCGACCGGGGTAGCGGAAGATGACGCTCCGAACTCCCGTAAGTCTCCTTACTTTACTGCTGGTGCTTGCCGTTGACGATCCGTGACTAACCATGGCATGCCCTGCGCAGTGATCTCAACACTGGAGGCTCATCGGGTTGCCGAACCCAGGCCATCTACGAGTGGACCAGTGGTGGACATGCCGCCTGCTCCGGAACAGACTTCCCAAACCGAGCCGGCCCCACCAACTGGTGATCAGGGGGCTGCGGACGCTGGCGGTGCTGACATCGGAGAGAGGTTGGGGGCTGACGAGGGTGTCAGCGCCGCTGGGGAGAGAGAAGAAGGTTGCCCGGATGTTGGGGAACCTATCCCTCGTGAGGACCTCCCAGGGGCGGACCCTGCAGCAGACCTGCTGGCTGCCTTCCCTGCCTACGGGCCCGCCGATCCCGAGGAGATGGACGACTCAGACACGAAGGCGGTCGAGGAGAGCCGGATAACGCGCCGTAGGGGGTGGAAGTGCATCCAGCGCTTCCTCAAGCGAGACCCATCGGAGTGGCTGGGGCGCATGGGATCACTTCAGACCTGGCTGCGCTTCCTGTGTGCCGGGGGAGCTGATGCTCAACGCCTCCATCTAACGGTCCGTGATTTCATGGCCGAAAAGATGCGCGAGAGCTGCCGGCGTGCCGACGTCACACGAAGTCGGGACATGTCGGAGAGCACACGGGCGCTCCTCGCGGTGGAGCAGGAAGTCCGGCGCCTCGATGGGCAGGCGGCAGAGAAGGAGGCCTTCGTCGCAATGTGTACCGAGCTTGTGGAGCAACTAGCAGCCCAGCTGGTTGACGCCCAGGTACAGCTGACGGAGGCGGGCCAACAGATGGTCACAATTCAGGTCGAGCGGGAGCGTGCACAGGCCAGAATCGACGAACTGCGTGCTGCGACCGCCGACGAAGAGAGGGCACGCAGAGAGCGAGAAGCAGCTCTGGAGGCCACCAGCCAAAGGGTAGCGGCATTAGAAAGACTCATTCAGCACGCTAATCCCTAAGGGCTTTGTTTTTCCATTCCCAAAACATTTGCTTCCGCTACTTTGATCCATCTGTGTGAATCAATATATTTATCTGCATCTTTTGGTTTAATATGCTCAACCACAATTAACTGTCTTGCGGGAGTGTTAACCAAGCATCAGGCATCCATAATTGGGCCTGGATTTCTGGAGAAAATAGGGAGGTCATTCCTAGGAAAGGAGACCTCAGACCTAATCAATGTACCATTCCCCCAACCTGTTCCAACACACGAGCGGGACAATGCTAGGGGCGTTGAGATTTTATCCGAACATAGGGAAATGAGAAAGGGTGAATCGCGTGTCCCGAATCCAGACATCCACAACGGTCGGCCTTCCAGGAAATGCCCAAGACGGTAGGCGGACAGTGGATCGACCATAACAACTGCAATAGACGGACCGAAAAAGGCCATCATTCATATTGCAGGAGGCGGACCACATGTCATCATGAATACCGCTTTGGGGTTCCTTCAGACACAAGGGTGGAAAATCCAGATCAACAGGGCATGCAAAGCGTGGGGCGAAGTGACGATTTGTTCGGACAGAATCCAACGCTCTCAAAATTGCGCCACCGTGGGGAAAACGTATTAGGTGGATGCACTAATCTGGCCGTGAGTCACCTCAATTCTCAGACAGCACCTCTCTGACGAGGAAACCGTCGCTTCCCACCATTGCAGTGGGGCATCCCGAGCTGAATCGGGGAGAATATCACAACTGCACCACTCTACCCGAAGTCAGGCCAGACGGCCGGCGACGAGGTGGGGCGGGACTTAACGATCCCTGAGGCTGGACCCGAGTCGGAATGCCCGTGCGTTTCTACGTACTCCATCAGGCTGGAGATCTAGCCACACGTAGTTCTGAGAGTGCATTTTAACGTCATGCAGGACGTAGAATCCCGTTTAGGGGAGATCTTAGTTTAAGGTCGTAGAGCTCAGACCATAAGGGTTAGATCTTAGTTTAAGGTCTTAGAGCTCGGACCATAAGGAGAGATCTTAGTTTAAGGTCTTAGAGCTCGGACCATAAGGAGAGATCTTAGTTTAAGGTCTTAGAGCTCGGACCATAAAGACCTCAAACTACGCCGCATCTGGTCATATCCCCTGGATATGCGAAGATGCACTGAGGGATAGTGTCGAGAGTGCCGAGGTTTCGCCTGGTCATAATGGGAGGTGGGAAATGTGAATCATGCGGCCATTCACTCGAGGACCGGGAGCACCGGCGTGACGATATGAGAGTACTGCCGACCGTGGAGGAAAAGCAGCATCAACATCGCACTAACCGTTGGTGGAATGAGGCAGCAAACGAGCATCGACCGCTCAATCGCAGGATTCATATCGATTTGCTGCCCGAGGCCATTGGGGGTACCGGCCCGAGTCGGTGGGAGAGCACTGAGGCATTGTGTCCGAACCGTTCACGGGGGCTCCACCCAGGGCGTAGACGATGGGTCCGAATGAAAGGGAGCACGAAGCCTGAAAAGTGGAGGAAACCTGACCAAGAGGATCCTGACCCTCCTGGCAATAAACCAGAGTACTCTTGACACCGGTGGACCACTGCAAGGGGTCGGGGAACGCGCCTTGAGGGTGACCTGAAGGCGGCGGATTCCTCAGAGAAGGGGGAATCTCTAAGAGATGGGGGGCTGGACCCGAAGTTTCAAACATCCGGGCGTTCCTACGTATCCCATAAGGATGGGAATCAAGCCGCACGTAGTTCTTGAAGCGCGGCGCAACACAATCGGGCACCAGCGCGGGGAAGAGTGCGGGTCTGACCCTCGCACACAGAAGGAGCGGCATTTGATATTTCTTGTTTTTCCTTAAAGATGAATGGTTTTTCTTTGTGCGGCGACGCGCCTGGGATTGAGAAATCTCTGGCGTCGCCACAACAATCAAGCCATGGAAGGCATTGATGAATGGCGTGGTTATTAACCAGCGCCCAACATGAGTGCCCCCTGAGGGGAACATCACGATGCAGTGCCGTTTCTCGTCGGGCGGCCAAGACGATCACAGTTTACGGTCGTGTGGTAGGACCAGACAACACAGTTTAAGGTCGTGTGGTTCGGACCATGGAGGAATCCGCTTACCGCGGTACGACGGACACGGCGGAGGTGGGAGCATACCCAGCCTTGCGGTCACGCACGATTCTAGGAGAAGAGTCTTGGGATAGGGGCCTGCGTATGTCCATCACCCGAGGGGCAGAGATGCTAGCCTCCAGATATACTGGGCCCAGAACGCAATTGTTCGGGCGACTCCTTCCTCCTTATGGGGACGAGGGTCCAGCTACGCATGGCCCTTGGGGAGAACATCCGCATATATCCTTTGTGCTCAGATCATGGGAGCCTCGAACGACATCATTACCTTGGTTGGTCTGCCTAACGCGTAGAGGTGTACTGAAGGTCAGTATGAAAAGAGTGTCAAGATTCCACTACAACGCACAAAGGCGGAGTGTGATGAGGACTGCGCAACCAATGTTCAGAGCCTGAAGGAGCTGACATGGCGATCAAGGATGTTGCTGACGCATTCACAACACAACATCCGATCGCGTCAGCCTAAGACGGGGCAAGCAAACGAGCATCAACCGCTCAATCGCAGGATTCATATCGATTTGCGGCCCAAGACCCGTCGGTAAATCGACCCGGAGCGGTGGGAGAGCACTGAGGCATCGTACCCAAACCGCTAACGAGGATCCCTTTGAGTGAAGGCTCAAACAAGAGGAAGCGCGAGGCCTGACAAGCAACACAGGACTTTTCGGGATTGAATCTGACACTACGAGTCATAGACCGAAGTACCCAAAACATGTTAACAGATCTCCGGAAAGGGTCGGAGGACTCACCCTGAGAGCAACCAAAAGAGGGCAGATTCCCGTGATCAACCAAGGGACGGGGCTGGACCTGAAACACAAGCGTTCAGGCGGTCCTACGTATCCCATAAGGATGGGAATCAAGCCATACGTAGTTCTTTGAGAGGCAGTTTAACGTCATGCAGGACGATGAGGGGTGTGAGGTAGTCCCACACACGGGGGGAGGCGTACGGCGTGGCCAGTAGACCGACTTGAATGAGGACATAATCCCCCGCTCACGCGATACGCCTCGCACAAAAAGGAGGGGAAGTGGGGCCAGAGGCCCAACGCGGGATAGAGATTCCCGGGAAATGGGGCTGGGCCTGAAACATGAATGTCCAGGCGGTCCTACGTATCCCATAAGGATGGGAATCAAGCCATACGTAGTTCTTGAAGTGAAGTTTAACGTCATGCAGGACGATGAGGGGAAAAGAAGGGGGGAGCAGAAGGCATCCCCAAACGTGGGGGGGCGTACAGCGTGACGAGCAAACCGACGTGAATGAGGGCATAGCCCCGCACTCACACCATACGCCGCACACCCGGGGGCAACTGGGCCAAGGGCCCGAGATGGGATGGAAATTCCCGAAGGATGGGGCTGGGCCTGAAACATGAAGGTTCAGGCGGTCCTACGTATCCCATAAGGATGGGAATCAAGCCGCACGTAGTTCTTGAGGGGCAGTTTTACGTCATGCAGGACGATGTACAGTTTAACGTCATGTTGGACGGAGCACTTGGCAGTTTAACGTCTTGCAGCGCGGACGATACGCTGGGCAGTTTAACGTCGTGCAGCTTGGACGTATGCAGTTTAACGTCGTGCAGGACGTGGTGCAGTTTAACGTCATGCAGGACGAAGTGCAGTTTAGCGTCATGCGGGACGAATGAACACTCAGGCAAAGTATTGCTTGAGGAACCTAGCGTTGGTGGGAGGAGTGACACGCTCACCATCCATAGTCGCTAGGGAGTATGCGCCATTGGGATAGACCTTGTGGACAACAAACGGTCCCTCCCACTTGGGCTCCAACTTGGGTGGCTTCCTGCCGGGGATCATCGGCGCTCTTAGGGCTAGCACTAGATCACCCTGCAGGAAGGAGCGAAGGCGAACCTTCTTATTGAAAGCTCGAGCCATTCTGCTTTGATGCCTCTCCAAGTTGTGCAAAGCGCGAAGTCTATTCTCATCCAGTGCTTCCAACTCGACTAGACGGGCTTCAGCAACTCTGTTCGGCGCTTGCTGGTCGTAGACCGCAGTGCGCAAGGACGGTAACTGGATCTCGATGGGCAGGACGGCCTCAGCTCCATACACCAAGGAATAAGGGGTCATCTGGGTGGAATTGCGAGTCGTCGTCCGATAAGCCCAGAGGGCGTTGGGGAGCTTGTCCGGCCAACTCTTCTTGTTCTGACCAACCATCTTTTGCAGAATGTTAGAGAGGGTTTTGTTAAACGCCTCGATCTGTCCATTCGCCTGCGCATGATAGCGAGATGTATGGTTCGAGCGAATGTTATACTTGGCGTACAACTTCTTCAACTCGGCTGCTCGGAAATTGGTTCAGTTATCCGTGAGGATAGCGTGAGGCACTCCAAATCGATGGACGATGTTGGAGGTCACGAAGTCAGCGATCGAACAGGATTTGACCTCTCTGAGCGGAATCGCCTCTGCCCATTTGGAGAAGAAGTCTGTAGCGGTCAGAATGAACCGGCACTGGCGAGCTGTCGCCGGTGGGTAAGGTCCCACAACGTCCAGTCCCCAGACTGCAAAGGGCCAGGAATACCTTGTGGTATGGAGAGGCTTCGGCGGCCGATGCACAAAGTTCGCATGAACCTGGAACGCATGGCACCTCCTGGCATACTCGATGCAGTCATGGATCATGGAGGGCCAGAAGTATCCTAACCTCCGAATCTGGTGGGACAGCTTCGGCCCAGTCTGGTGGGCGCCGCATGAACCAGCATGAACCTCTTGCATGACTCGTGGGATCTCAACTCCCTGAAGGCAACGGAGGAGAACACCATCAAATCCGCGTTTGTAGAGGATCTTCTCCAGGCCGGGACTGCTCTGGAGGACGAACTGCGATGCGCGGCGTCGAACTCGCTCGCGCTCGGCCCGCTCCGATGGAAGAATTCCATGTTGGAGGTACTCAACCAAAGGCGTCCTCCAATCAGGGGCTGATCTGACTGTCATATCTGGGGTACTCGGGGCTCCGGGCATAGGAGCAACCGTGGTGAGGTTACTTACCAACGGGCCGCGATCTTCTTCCGGGATAACGGGAGCGATGAGCCTGCGGTGCGTCACGCGGACGATCAGGTTGTCCTGTTCAGGCTCTGCAAGTGACGCAGCGAGGCTGGCCAAAGCATCTGCTCGACCGTTCTGCGACCGGGGAACATGGACAATTTCCGGCCGAGAAGGGAACCGGGCCATCAGAAGGAGGGTGCACTCCAACAATGGCACAAGTTCCGGCTTCCTGACAACGTAGTCGCCATTGATCTGCTTAACGACCAGCTCGGAGTCCCCTTTCACGCACAGATGGGGCACGTCGATCTCGAGAGCCAACTCGAGGCCGGTGATGAGGGCATGGTATTCCGCCTCATTGTTGGTACAGCCCTCTGACAACAGGAAAGAGTATGGCAGCACGGCTCGCTCCGGGGTAATGAAGACGATACCCAAGCCCACTCTGTTGAGCTTAGGATTATTGAGTCTTCTACCGGTGGGGCTCCGGGAGGCACCGTCAAAGTGCATCTGCCAGCATGGATCGGCTCGATCAACCGAGAGAATGGTCTCATCAGGAAAGCCTAGATCCAGCGGCTGATCCGCGGAGGTCGGGTGAGCTGCCAGAAAGTCTGCCAATGCATGCCCTTTGATGGCCTTCTGAGACACATACCTGATGTCGAACTGCTGGAGAATCACAGCCCACCGCGCTAGGCGGCCAGTCAACATAGGTAGGCTCAGGATATATTTCAACGGGTCTACCCGAGAAACCAACTGTACCTCATGGTGCTGCAAGTAGTGCCGTAATTTCTGTACGGCAAATACGAGCGCCAGGCAGCTCTTCTCGATGGGGGAATACCTAACTTCCGCATCGAGGAGCATGCGACTGAGGTAATAGAGGCTATTCTCCGTTCCCTCGTTGTTCTTCTGGGCGAGAAGGGCACCCAGGGACCGTTCCAGGGCGGTCACATAGAGGACCAGCGGCTTCCCGGATACAGGCGGCATCAGAACCGGAGGTTGAAGCAGGTACTGCTTGATCTCCTCGAAAGCGGTCTGACACTCTTTATCCCATACATAGGTGGAACCTTTCTTCATGAGCCGAGAAAAGGGCTTACACTTGCCGGCCAGATTCGCGATGAATCGGATTATATAGGCTAAGTGGCCTTGGAACCCTTGCAGTTCCCGGACGGTACCTGGGGGAGGCATCTGGCTAATCGCCCTGATTTTCTCTGGGTCGATCTCAATACCCCGGTATCTCACCACAAATCCAAGGAACTTTCCGGGGGTGACCCCAAAGGCACGCTTCAATGGGTTCATCTTCAGGCAGCGAGACCGGAGGAAGCTGAACACTTTCTCAAGATCTTTGAGATGGTCCTGACGCTGGCGCGATTTGACAACCAAGTCGTCGACGTAGCATTCCACCAGTGTGCCGAGGATTGGCTTGAATATGTGGTGCATCGCCCGTTGATAGGTGGCACCTGCATTCTTCAGGCCGAAGGGCATGACCCGGTAGAAAAAGGTACCTTGGGGGGCCCTGAAGGCAGTGAACACCTCATCCTCAGGGGCCATCCGAATTTGGTTGTATCCGGAGTATCCATCCATGAAGGAGAGGGCTTGGAACCCTGCCGTGGCATCAATCAACAGCTCTGTCACTGGAAGGGGAAAATCATCCTTCGGACAGTGGCGGTTGAGATCGCGGAAGTCGATGCAGACTCTGATCTGCCCGTTCTTCTTCCTGACCGGCACAATGTTGGCCAGCCATTTGGGGTACTGAACTTCCCTCACGAAGTTGGCTTTGATAAGCTTGTCAACTTCGGCCTCAACCATGGCACCGTGGGACGGGTGCATCTTCCTGGGAGGCTGCTTGAACCCGCGATGGTTCACCGGGAGACCAAGGCGGTGGACGGCTACCTGAGGATCCAGCCCCGGCATCTCGTCATAGCCCCAAGCGAATACATCACGGTGCTGCCTGAGAAAGTCCACGTACTGCTGCCGCTCCTCAGAGGGCATGGCGGCACTAACCAATGTGGGTCTTGGATCGGCCTCGGTTCCAAGGTTCACCTGTATTAACTCATCGACCGTGGCGGGGACGCCCTCCTCAAAGGCTGGGGGTGCATCTTCCATATCCTCTCCACTCGGGGAGGGATCGTCCACGGGAGAGACTGCGTTGGCAACTACATTGGGGCTACCAGATCCTGCTGGGCTACTGGTGCTGGCGCGGGCGGTCGCGGCCATCTCATTAGGAGACTCGCGGACCGTCAAGACCATGGCGACGTCCAACCGTTGAATCGGGAGGACGTAAGCGTCATCCAGACTTGCCCAGGGATCACTTGCAACAGCGACAGGCTCAACCTCACCTGCCAGGATCTGATTATCCTTGCTCTTGTAATAGTCCGCGTCCAGATAGCGGGCTTCACACGAGGCAAAAGGAGAGGCATCTCCTTGAAGCACACCCACTTGACCATTAAGGGAGTATTTGAGGCATTGGTGGTATGACGAGGGAACCTCCGCGTGAAGGTGAAGCCATGGCCTGCCCATCAATGCGTTATACGCAGTGTCCTGAGAGACTACCATGAATTCGGTGTTGGCAACCAAGTCACCGAACTGGGTCTTCAAACGTATCTTGCCGACCGGGGTTTGCTCGGTGCGATCGTACCCCTGGATCCTGAGGTCGGAGGGAATCAAGTCATCCTCAGACAACCCCAATCTCCGGAGCGTCCGAGTTGGAATCAGGTTAATCCCGGACCCCGTGTCGACAAGACAGCGCCGGACTTCAAGGCCATTGAACTGGCCAGTGACATACAGCGGACGAATGTGTCCCTGTATAGGAGGGTCTTCATCCTTACCAGAGAACGAGATAACTGCCTGACATTCGGCGTCCTCGATCGTTTCGGCATGAAAGGCCTCTGCAGCCGCAACCTCTGTCTCAAACTGGAGGGGGCTTTTCAGGGCTTCAGCGAGTGCCTCGCGCATCTCAGATGACATGCGCAGAGCCTCAAGGATGGAGAGCCTTGCTGGGATGTCGGCCAAGTGCTTCAGGACATCATACTTTTTGGCCAAGCGCGATCCCCTGGTTGCAGGAGGTTGCTCTGCGGTTGGTGGCATGACGGGCCTTGCCGGTTGGATCGGCGGCCGACTGGTACTTGGCGCATCTCGCTGTTCACTGGTCGCAGTCCGGGAAATGGTCACCGTACTAGAGTCAGGAGGCCGGGATGGACTTGTGGCAGGGCGGAGCTGGTCGCGACGCGGCTGAGGCGGTTCTGCCTGGTCCCACACCACAAACAGTGGCGGAGGCGAATCCGTCATCCCCGGATGGGGGGGATGCGCGCGCGGAGCTCGGTTTTGAGCCTGCTGCCTAGTCTCGGTGGCGTGCACGGCCTGGCTGGAGGTACCAACGGCTGTGCCCCGGCGACTCCTGTTGCTGCGGTTCTTCCGACGGTAGCGACGACCGGGGACACTAGGGAGGTCCACCTGGTGTTCTTCAACGTCGGGAACCGAAAAGGGATTTACCAGCTCGATGGTATTAACCGAAGCGTACCCAACACCCGCCATCCGTGGGGGGGAACCCAGGCCATCGACGTCGCGAGACGGAGTGCCCGATTTCCCTTCCCCAGCCCCTGGCGGGTAAGACTGAATGCTTGGCTGGGCAACATGCCGGTCATCCAACACCTCTGAAAGCCATCGGTCTTCGTATCGAGGAGAAGAGATTCACGTCGGGTTCACCATTTTTCTATTTCGGTGCGGATGTGCGTCGGGTTACGCTGTTCCGCCAGGACGCGTTCGCGCGTGCTCCCGTCAACCCGAGGGGATGGGCGCGCGGCTTGTGGTCCCGCAGTCCCTCTTTCCAAGGGCGGGCGGCATTCGTCCCTTATTCAGGGGCGTCTGCTCCTTGATCGAAACCGGGATGATGGGATGTCGGCTCCTCCTTCCTTGGACGTCTCCTCGGAACTCGTCGCCTAATCCGGGTCTCCCTCATAGACTTAAGAATGTTCGTGAATCTCGTTCCCGGCGCCATATCTTCATGGACACCGGTTAATTACGCTGCTTCCGCCCGGACCCTCCAAGGAGTCTGGTCGGGGCAGCAACCTGCGGTGAGAAGGCCGGGTGGCTCGGGGTGCTGGGGGCGTGTCGTAGCACTACGGCTCTGCACGTCTGTCTTCCGTCCCTAATAGGGCTTCTCGAAGGCATGATGGCCTGAGGCATCCCGTACTAGGTGCGGGGAACTGTGTCACCTGAGGTTTTCCTCAGCTTCCCATGTTTAACACGGGGTATGCCGCGAGTTTAACGTCCAGCGGGGACGGCATCGGACCGATCAACACGAAAAGTGGATCGGATGACAGAACCCCTTGCGGGGAACCTCCGACGCTGGGGCCAGCACATGGGCGGCTTCCCAAATGATGTGGAGTGGAGTGAAGTGGCATGACCCCACCGGGATGTGGCGGCCCGGGTAAGGATCAGGATGGATGATGGAGTGAAGAGCTTGGACCCCGTAGAGGCTTCCTACGTACCGCGCGTTAGCACGGATCAAAGTCAGCGTAGTTCGGGTATACAGTTTAACGTCATGCTGGACGTCGGCAAGCCGAATCACGAAGAGGTCTAGGCCGCCGGGCGGAGGATTGAACCGGACCACCTCGCACAGAGGGGGGTGGAACGGCCGGGTGGATCACAGTTTCACGTCATGCTGGACGATAAAAGGAGAAATGGGAAAAGGGGCTGTGGGGAGGCACAGTGGAGATACACACGGGCAGTCTCCCACAGGGGCGGATTCATAGCTGAATCGACGCAAGCGTGAACCCTGGAGGGGTCCACTGATGGGCGAACCGACGTAAATACGACCGGGACGACCAGGTGGTGGGCTTGGACCTCAGGGAGGCTTCCTACGTACCCTGTATAGAAGACAGGGATCAAAGTCCACGTAGTTCATTCTGTCAGGACTTACGCACTTGAGGCAGCCCGGATGCGACAAAACTCAGTTGGAAGGGACTTGGACCGAAAGCAGAAGACACCTCGATCCCAGTCACACCCTCTACTGGCTTCGGCAGTGGGGAGGCGCAATGGAGATACACATGTGCAACCTCCCACGAGAAACTAGGGGTTTATAATACCCTGCCCCCGTAGGGAAAAGCCACTCCCATTAAATCGTCCCAAAAGGGGGACAATCCCGACATCCCTGCAGAGAAGAGCGGGTGGGGGCCACGTCCAAACCGGGGGAGACCCTGCGTGCGAAGCACGGGATCGAATGATGCGGACTGTTTAACGTCTTGCCGGACGAAGTACAGTTTAACGTCGTGTGTTGAGGACGAAGCGGACGGTTTAACGTCTTGCCGGACGAAGTACAGTTTAACGTCGTGTGTTGAGGACGAAACACTTGGCAGTTTAACGTCTTGCAGCGCGGACGATGGGGGCTAGGCAGTTTAACGTCGTGCAGCCTGGACGTATACAGTTTAACGTCGTGCAGGACGTGGTGCAGTTTAGCGTCATGCTGGACGAATGTTGAACAGTTTAACGTCTTGTAGCTCGGACGTAGTGCAGTTTAGCGTCATGCTGGACGAATGCTGAACAGTTTAACGTCTTGTAGCTCGGACGTAGTGCAGTTTAGTGTCATGCTGGACGAATGCTGAACAGTTTAACGTCTTGTAGCTCGGACGTAGTGCAGTTTAGCGTCATGCTGGACGAAAAAGCCGCCGGTAGGTCCGTGTCACTTCGCGCGAGCCTAGGGGGGGCCGCACGGAAAGACGACGCACAACGCGGGCACCTGCGATGAAGACCATCGGGCGCCACGCAGGCGGGTACCCAAAGGGGGTCAAGGGAGGCGACCCTGGCGGATTGCGCGCAAAAGAGGAGCTTTGCGCGCAAAACCGCGGGTCGGCGCGCAAAATGGCGGGCTGGCGCGCAATTGGGCCAGCGCTTCGCGCGCGGATGATTGGGATTGCGCGCACCGGGCTTCGGGTAGCGCGCGGGGGCAACGGCTCATTCTCTAACGAATGGCCACTTTGAAGATGGGGGGGTGCGCGCAATCGGGTTGGATTGCGCGCACCCGGGGGCAATTGCGCGCAAGAGGCTTCTTTTGCGCGCAAAGGCCTTCGGGTTGAAATTTATTCAAAGGGAAGGAGCCAAGGGGATTGCGCGCGAAGGCGGACCCCAAGGCTCTATTGCGCGAAAGAAAGGAGGTTACCTGAAGATCAGCATTGTGCGCGGAAGGGGTTGAATTGCGCGTGCGGGAGACCGTTCGACTTCCATCAACCTTTGAAACGTTGGGGGTCGCCTAGTATTTATAGGCAACCCCGGGCGCGGAATCCAAGGCGCGAGCGCGGAATTCTCCTCGCGGGCGCAGAATCAGGCACGGCGCGCAAGGGAGTTGCGCGCATCCCGGGGGTTTTGCGCGCGGATCATCATCTTTGCGCGCAGACCTCTGAAATTCCGCGCAAGGCCTCCGGGCCCTCCGAAACATTCTTCCGACTCCAAATATGACCTCGCTTTCCGCATCCGGAGCTTCGTTTGGGAACAACGGACTTTTCCGGCGTCTACACAACCCTTAAAGGTTCCGGAGTGGAAGTGGGACATGATATACATGGATTTCATAAAGGGGCTTCCACGTACATCTAGGGGACCTGACTCTATCTGGGTGATCGTCAACCGACTCACCACGTCGGCCCACTTCATTCCGATCAGAGAGCGGGTCTCAGTAGAGTGCATGTGATGCCTCTACATTCAGGAGATCGTACGACTTCATGGTGTCCCATCGTCTATCGTCTCTGATCATGATGCTCGATTTACTTTCCGGCTTTATAAGGGGTTGTAGGAGGCATTTGTGACGCAGCTACGCCTGAGTACCTCCCTTCATCCTTAGATGGATGGCCAGTCGGAGATGACCATTCAGATGTCAAGGACATGCTTCGTGCATGTGTCCTTGACATTGGTCACAGCTAGGAGGATCACCTACCCTTGTTGGAGTTTGCATACAACCACAGCTACCACTCCACCATCGGGATGGAACCATACAAGGAACTGTACGACTGACCTTGCAGATCACCTCTATGCTGGACTGACCCTGGTTAGTCAGCACTTATAGGACTAGAGATGGTTCAGGCTACGATGGAGAAGGTGTAGATTATCCTGGAGCAGATGAGGACTGCACAAAGTTGACATATGTCCTATGCTGATAGGAGATAGAGACCACTGGAGTTCGAGGATGGCGACCACATTTTATTACGAGTCTCACCTCAACATGGATTACAGAGATTTGGCCGGGGTGGAAAGTTATAACCGCGCTTTATCAGGCCATTCTAGGTCCTCAGCAGAGTAGGCGAGGTGGCTTACCAACTGGCCCTTCCACCTCAGTTGCACCGGGTGCATGATGCCTTCCATGTATCTCAATTGAGGAGATACGTGCACGACCCGACCCACATCATTGATCATGGGGAGCTGGACATTTATGACGAGGATACATTCACAGAGGTCTTGGTGGAGATCATGGATAGACTGGAGTGGTTCCTACATCGATGGTCGATTCCTCTTGTGCGCATTTGTTGGCAGCACGAGAACCTCTATGAGAGCACATGGGAGAGGGAGGATCAAATGCATACTCAGTACCCTCATTTGATTCCTTAGATTATGTTGTAGTTTTACGGGGACATAATTCCCTTATGTGAGTGTAATATAATGAAAAGGAAATTTCATGGAATTTTTTTCGTAAGTACTATGGAATTTTAAAAGTCTGTGGCATCTGATGACACTTGATTCAGAGACCCGGTGTGCACGGAATCGATTTTCTAAGATTATCTCAGGTACGTTCAGTAAACGAATGAGGATGTTTTTCTATATTTTGAACCAGTTCTTGGAATTGAAATCTCAGGGCACCGATGAGCTCGCATCACCGATAATTGCTTAAGGGGACCTTTACCGCAGTTGCGTTTTAAGCGGGTTGAGAATTAATATTGGGTGAATTAGATTAAAATAAATAAAATTAGTGTAGCACAATTTTATTTTTAAGGATGGTGGTTATATCCTCCATAAGGGAGTTAGAGGTGGGGCTGACACCCAGATAACCTCCCATGAGAGGATATTTGTGGGGTGGGTCCCACAAGTGACCTAAACCCTTGACCTTTCCATAACTCTCATAAACCCCCAGTAAACTCCCTTGTTTAATGTTGCCAACTCTCCCATTAATTCATGCCAACACGTTAATTAATAAATTGAATCCACCAATTTATTAATTAAGTGGTTTGAATTTTGAATTTTGAATGTGTGGAATGTTTAATTAAAATAAGGGGAAGCCTTATTTTAATTTGGTTAGCACTTGCTGTGTTGGGGGAAATGATTGAAAAAGAGCTCTTGTAAAAGAAGAGGATAGTTTCTCCTTTGCTGAAGAACACAAATCCTCCGAGGAAGAAAGACGTGCCTTCTTTTCTCTTCTCCATGACAAGAGAGGAGACACCAATTCTTCTTCGGATGCACTCCGATGACGACGGAAACGACACCATCATCCACAACACTTGTCAATCGTGAACCATATTAGTGGTAGGGGGTTTTCTTAATTTATTTTAAATAAATTAATCCTCCATACTTATTGTATTCAAGTGAACATTTTTGGTCGATTGTTAACGCCTAACGTGGAGGGCGTGGGCCAAACAAACATGGCCCGACGACCCTCCATCCTTCCCTGTCTGGTTTGGAATAGGGAAGCGGTGACGATCGAAGGCGGTGGCCGCGCGCCGACCGCATTTAGAGAAACCGTGACCCGTAACCCTGGGCCGCTCGGCCGAGGAAGAACTAGCCAGCCATAGCCGGCCTTGCTATAGGGAGAAACTGGGGTGCCTCATGGCGCATCGCTGAGGAAGACCGCGGCCCGCCCGATCGGGTTGCTTCAGCAGAAGAACAGGCCGGCCCGTCGGCCGACCGGGCGGAGCAGAACCGCGGCTCCAGGAGGGTGCCGCGCTGGAGAACCCACGGCCCTCCCAAGCAGGCCCCTTGCGCCAAAAGGCTGGCCAGCCTATTCAGCTAGTTTGGGAGGGCGGTGCAACTTGGCGCCGCCGGTTCGGGCAGCCCCCCCCCCCCCACCCGGACCACGCCCGTCTGGCCCGGGCCAAGCCTTTTTGGGCTGGGCCGCGCATTTCATCAGGCCAATATGACCCACTGTCTGGCAGACCAGCAAAAAGCTGGGTTGACCCAACCCGCCAGCCCACTGGGCTTAACGGGCCGAGCCTGTTTTCACTTAAAGGTGAATATATCGAAGGTCACACGCCCGATAGACGCACCGTCTGCAGCACTGGGACCCTCGCGACGAGGCATTTCATTTGTGATACACTAAGTGAGTTTTGGATAAATTTGGATATCGTCCGGGTTAGAAACAAGTATATTTCAAACCGGGCCCCTGGAATGGAAAAGCCAATATCTCTCAGACCGGGCGTCCGTTTGACGCACCGTCTGTCACGTTGTATTCTTTTTGATGAGACAGAACTTTGGGATAAATCAACTCTGGAATTTGTGATAGTTGATATATCGACCCCACTTGGCTCAAGGAGCGGACCCCCCCTAAACTCAGTGTTCTTTGTGAGGGAACCCTAGAGCTGGCTGCGACTACGACGACTACCGTGCTGGGATCCTCTATGGGTTCGACAACAATGACGATTGAACTTGGATCCTACGTGGGTTCGGCTGCAATTACGACATTACATGGATCCTCCGTGGGTTCGGAAGCGATGTCATCTTTACTTGGATCCTATGTTGGTTTGACAGCGATGATGACTGTACATGGATCCTACGTGGGTTCGGCAGTGAAGGTTACTGTACTTGGATCCTACGGGGGTTTGGCAGCGACGACTTCTGTACATGGATCCTACGTGGGTTCGACAGAGCAGATGATTCAGAGACTACATCTAAACATCTCCACCCCAATTCATGAGTTGTATTCCTCTGTGAGATGAGTCATGTCTTTCCATCATTATCATTGATGTGATTGACTTCTTTCTTATGTGGACCGGATTATGCATGGGCTCAGATGTTGGAACCGAACTGAGATTGATGACTTAGTTATATGTATGGGCATATACCCAAGTAGAGTTGGTTGATACTTCGTGTTTGTATCCTTACATTTTGGTTTATCCTTCATGGATTCTGGGAGACCTTCAGGAGTCTTGCGGTCACTACTAAGTATCGTATACTCACCTCTGCATGGGATATGCTTGCACTACATTCTGTTGGATGCAGATGACGGACAACAATGATTGAGGTGGAGGCCTGTGGAGCTGGACAGTACCTAGAGGTGGACCACTTGGTGGAACATTCACAGATCGGACAGCCAGACCTGAGGAGAAGAGGAGACCATCTATACCCTCTCTTCAGGTGGGATATCTGGAGGATGACTCGGTGGTTGTTGGTTTACTTTACTACTGTTGTACTTTCCTTTCAGTTGTGTTGTAATTTCAGTTGGGTTTTTATACTGGACCATTTAAATTTCAGCACTTACTTTTAGACTCAGTTTTACATAGTTCTAAATTCACTTGCGTACTCTATTGTGTCTGATACATTTATAATGGATATGTCATCCCTTTATCGAGAATTACACCTTTCGTGCTAGTCTCCAACCCGTGGCCTATGGAAGGTGGGCTTGGGGTAGTCACGACATGGGCCTCGAGGATGGGTTGTGACATATTTATAAATTTTGTGTTTATATTGAATTTTATATTATTAATTGGATAAATATTGATAAATCCATATCATTTAATTAATATGCATACATGATGATAAAGATAATTATTAGAAATTAGTTTGATTATTTGATATATGAGAAATTATATTGAAATTTAGGATATGGTTTAGTCTTGTTTATATATATATCCTCAATTCATTCGTAGTCTCATATAAAAAAATAGTTGGCCAAATCAGATGGGTTTTCACCTAGTAGTTTTAAAATATCTTTAGGATAGATCATAATGGATATATAGTCAACTTCACGAGATATGATGTCAAATAATTAAGAATTACCTTCATTTAGAATTGATTTATTATTATTTTCAATTTTATTTCTATGATGATATTATCTCCTGGAGTATTTCATTCTAATATTCTGATTAAATAAAATGTATGTTCTTTTTTTTACCTTTCCACATTGATTATGCCTTATCTATTTGTGTAATGTAGCTATTTAAATTGAACATGTGTTTAGTTATTTACCAATAAAAATTTATTATTATTTATTGATACATGATTTCATTCATTTTATGTAACCCTTAGTGACAAATTGGTATCATCATTATTATTATTTGTTTCCCTGAGATATGATGAATTATTCATTAAATGAGTTTTTAAGGATATAATTCATTTTTCTCCATTATGCATTATGATATTTTTTTAAATTTACATTATAGAATGAGAATTATATATAAATATATATCTACTTATACAACACTTATAAGCTAATGTATCCTTCATGATTTTATTTTTTCTATCTATGCCAATGTAATAAAGCAGTTAGAAGATTGAGGTTACTGGAAATAGGGTTGCTAAAGATGATATAAGAGGAAGTTTAGTAGAAATTATGTGATCTAGATTAAATAAAACAATGATTAAGTAAATGTAATCTTTTAGTATAATTTGAGGTAAATAATAGAATAACATTATAGTGTTTTGGTAGTGGATATATAACATGGGTTTTCCAAAAAATAAGGCCATGTTTGGATACAAACTAGTAGATGTGGTTATAAAATAGTTGTACTTAGGGGTAAAAATTATGAAAAGGGAACACTATGATAGATCAGATCATGACTTGGTTTCTGAATACTGGACTTACTATTAAACTAATTTTAAACTCCAATGGCATAGGATTCTGATAAATCATATTTTTCGTATATAGTTTTATAATGTATTTTAAAAAATATATATCCCCAAATAAATAATGTTATGACGTATAATTTATTTTATTTATGCAATGTTTTAAAAGTCATTAAAAATAAAACATTACAATTTAAAATTTAAAATACTTTTAGATAATCTATTATGTTCCATTTTTTAGAAATGGGACCTGTATAGATGAAGTGTATCAATACTCCTGGAAAATATAGATATTTCTATGATTTGGAATCCAATATAGTTGGTATTGGATTTGAGTATATTATGGATATATTTTGGTAGATTAATTAGGTTTCGATAAGTATCCTTTCTAGGATTATAAAACATGTTGTATAGTGTAATTATCTTATTTTGGATCGCTTTATAAAATATAATCCCCTATAATTTGGTTGAATTACTAATCTAATGGAATCTTAATAATGGATTAACTCTATAGAAATGATAATTATGTCCATCAGATGTAGTGAATAGGTTAAATATACACTTTCAATATATTTTCTCAAATGATATACTTCTCAATGGTGGTCGTTGATCCATAATACTAGGGAGGAATAAGAAATAAAAATCTTGGAATATAATGATTTCAATGAGACATTCATCGAAAAATATTTCCATCATGTGGAATATAATGAAATGAATAGATGGTTCCATTGATTAAAAAAAGTATAAAAATATGTTTTAGGTTATGATTATAGATATATAAGGATAAAAATGATTCCTAAGGATTACATACATAACACTATGTGCAATTTTTACAATTTCCTTGAATGGGTTAATCTAAGATAGAAAAAATGTTCTATTATCTCAAACATTTACTTTGTATGATAAAATATTTGTAAAATGCAATAAATGTTGAGAAATAATTCTAAAAGTATTATGTATTATAAGGGACCTATGAGAATAAGATGATTCTAGAGAATTAAAATAGATAATGGGAACAAGGGAATGAAATGTTTTCCTAAATGTGATAATTATGGAAATGAACACTATGGTACTTGTTTGAAGGGATTGCGATTTTTTTAGAATAGTGGATGGGAAATTAATTCTCATGAAATCATTTGAATTGAAGATATTTCCAATGTGAAATGATTATAATTTATGTATATTGGTCTCTACACAGATGAATTCCCAATCCTCAAGGTAATATACCTTAGAAGAAGCTAAATGATCCTGGTCAAGAATGTGCTATTGATATGACCGAAGTGGAATGATAAAATTTATTGTGTATTTTTATCATTGAAATATGTTGTAGATTTATTTTATTTATGTTATAATCAACATAATAATTATGATATATATAATTATCTAACTACTATACTATTTCATATATTATTTGAATGAATGTGTTGAATGGTACTAAGAAAAGTGATTCAATGGAAATTTGTGTGTTTTATAAAAGAGGTGATTGAGAGAAAATAACCCTTAACATGTGGTATATGTTTATATAATATTTGCAATGATATGTTAGGAGGTAGTATTTGTGAAATTGAATTTTTTTAGTTATTTGAGGGTCTATGTTATCTTTTTTAGAGTATACAACATGTTTTGATCTATGAAATATGTTTAGCCACTAAAGACTTTATTTTTTGAAGAATGATTGTTTTCATAAGGTTTTATAGTTATAAAGTTATTAAAGTATTTGGTATGTGACATTATTATCCACAAAATTTTTTCTAGGGAATATAATGTTGATTTAATGACCTTCCTTATAAATCTTTCCAGACATATTTTGGATGATCTTTCAGGTTTACTATTTATTGAAGGGATTAAGATTAACATTAGTTTTTAATTGGATAAATTTTTCTTACAATTTTTGTATAAGAAATGAAATGATGAATAATTTTTTACTATCTATTTTGAGTTATTTTCATTTCCCCTAGAATAAATTTTTATTTTTATATTCATTTTTTTGAGTAATATATGAAGTTGAAATTGATTTAAGCATATCCAAAGGTTAAAATAGTTCTTATGAAATAAACAATTTACAATTATGTTTACATTAATTTTTTATTATATTATAAAATATTACTCAATATAGGGAAATGGGTAAAATAGGAGAAGTCACACTTGCGGCTTTATTTTTGATGAATTTAATTGTTACTTAACTCATCACATATTTATAATTGTTTGGTTGCTAACCTTCTTTAGATCACCCAATTTCCTATTATCAATGACCTCTATCACCCCCATTAATCCTTTGGTGTTAGTATTATCTTTCATATTAGTGATTTAATTTCCCTCCTATGTTCTCAGACATTGAAAGAAGGTTGTATGATTAATCCATATGACCATTTTACATATACATCACTCTTATTAAGAGGATATTTGTTATCTTACATATATATGATTTCATTTCCACATATGTTCTAATACATGGAAATGTAACTATTTTATTAATCCATATGAAATAAATACTTTTCTTTCACTCTTATTAAGAGGATGTTTTATGAACTCCTCTTAAAACTAGGGTAATTCAACTATAGTATTTTCAAACGGAAAAGCCTTGATAAGAAAGATAATTTTTAAATTTGGAGGTTACAATTTGTTTAATAGGGGATAATGTTACACCTTGATATTATAATATAATAATAATTTTTTTCAATAACATATGTAACACGAAACACTGATTATAAAGTACCCATGAAAAAAATTAATTTAAAATTAATGTCTTTGATATAATGTATAACACTGGTCTTATGTCTAAAATAACTATATTATAACATTAAATTATAATGTTTCCATTAAAAATGGATTGTAATAATATCAATGACAAAATAATAATAAAATATACTTATCTATTTATTATAAATGAAATAATAAATATTTAATTGGAATTGAAATTTTTTCTAAATCATTAAATTTTCCCTAAAATAATATTTAGTCATCCTTTGTGCTCTTAATTTGAAATTAATGTTTATAAATTTTAAAAAATATAGTTGATAGATATACTAATTTTTTTTAAATCAACATTTAAAAATAACCTTATGGTGATTTTTTGTAAATTTGCTGAAATATTTCATTCATTGACTAATATTTAAAAATAAATAATTTTAATTGAAATATTTATATTTATGTAATTCCAACAGAGGTTATAAAAATCTTTTTATATTGATTTTGGATATAAAATATTTATATATTTTTGACCATTTTCCCTTTAAAACCCAATATTATAATCACATATTTGGGATTAATATGACATTAAATATATCCAAATATGTGAATGAAATTTTTAAAAATAGTTTCCATATTTTGAATCATAATTATTTATATTATCTAACAATATTAACATAATTTTTGACCAAAATGAATTACGGAAAGAGTAAAAATTAATTATCATGGTTAGGGGTAAGATGAATTTATTAGGGGTTAATGAAAGATGATAATGGTTAAAATGGCCTAAAATTTGTTATCAAATCAATGTTATAGAAATTTTTATACCCTAAATAGAATAATTCTCTTTAATAATTCATTTTAGACCCTTTTGTAATAATAATAACATGGGTAGGACCTTTTTATTTCCAAAAATTTCAAGTGTGCCACTAACGCCACTTATAAAAGGCCGCCATATGTTCTCTATTCTTACCACCATCAATGTTTTTTGTATTGGGAAATTCCTACACAAATAACCAATTAATATTCCTCATTTCATCATAGAAGTTTTATTTTTAGAGGACATCTAGTTTAGACAGGATTTTATTCTATCAAAATTTGGATACCTGAAGAAGATATAACACCCTTCAACAAGATTATTTATATTATTTCTTCCCCAAAAACATTAAATTCATATTAATACATTATTATATGAAAAAATAATTATGTACCACATAATAATGTTTTTCTATATTATTTCCATGACCTAAAACCACCCAAAGATCCATCAAATGGGTTACGAAATCATTAATCATGTTTATAATGGTTTACCGCATCATGAACTGATGACATAAATTTTTTTATTTCGAATGATCATGGTTGGGAATGTGGATGGATATAAAATATATATATTATCATTGTAAAATAATTTTACCTAATAACACATTATATCATATATATATATATACCCTTTTTATTTCTGCTCTGTATGAGATACGATAACATCACTGCTTTGCACGAAATACTACTACCACAAAGAAGGATGTGATTTTTCTTTCATTAATAATTAAATGTAAGGTGATAATGATAAAGTTAGTAATTATATGTGATATAAAATAAATATTTATGATATAAATGATATATTTATCATTAAAAAATAAAATATATATCATTTTCTTTCATACCATTTCACTCATTGAATTATGATAACATCATTTGTGTATATATGTATTACCAACTTCACGAAATGATGTGACTCTGTTTTAATCACCAAACCACATGTATGATATATATAATTATATTTAAAGATATAATTTATTATTATTATTATTATTATGAATATATAATATGTAACTTTATACATTCCAATAATGATTGTTGAATAATGAAAACATTTCTATTGCATACATACAATGTACCATCTCCATGATAGTAATACAATTTATTTCTAAAAACAATATTTAATTATTGGTTTTAAAATTATAAATGATGTATAAAGATGATAATTTTGTAATAATTATTATTATTTTTCAAATATAACTATAAAATAGGTAATATAAAAAGAACATTTATTATAAAGAATTACAATACATGGTGGTTGACAAATGAAGTAATGAAAATAATAAAATATTATTATCAAATGGGTGGGAAAATTTTATAAGTGGATCATATATGATATTATAAATATTATTAATATTTTGGTAAAAATAATTAATACATGAATAAAACTACTATATATGTGGTAAAATGACATTCATATAAAGAAAATGGTGCGGTAAAAGATTTTGTATCTGTTAACATTCACATGATTATTATCTTTTTTATGCAAAAATTCCCTTTCTTATGGTGTATATACTTCCCCATGAAAATTAATAACATGATTCCATAATAATTCAAGTAATTTTATGTGTCTATTTGAATTATTTCATCTAAGGGCAGTTCACATGAAAATTACCTTGTGATAAAAGTTATTATGAAATATCAATTTCTTTTGTGATTGTACTATTTCACGAAAAATAATATGTTTATCATGATCATTTTTACTATAAATTTCATTTATATTTAATATCTATATTAATTTATCATTTATATTAGTTTTTCATAATTCTTATACTAATATTACATATGGTTTTTAATTTTAATGTTATTAAATTAACAGGGTAAATATTAACATATTTGTATCCTTTAATAAATATATATACATGATGATAAGGTATGTGGTTTATGAATTAAATAAGTTATTTAATATATTATAGACACTTTGGACATGTAAGACATAGTAGGATCCTGATTATAGATATCCCCTCAATGCATTCGTGGTCTCATAAGACAAGCCAGTTGGCTAAATAAAACCGGTATTACCAAAAAGTACAAAATGTCCTTCAGGATATGTAAGAACTCATACCTTCTTCTCTGGTATGTTTTTCTATTTTCTGGTTTTTTTGATTTAAAAGAGTAGGTTCTAGAAAAATTTTATGTATATGTCTTGTACTTATATGTACACTTCGTCTCCTCTTTTTCCACACATAGACATGTGATTGATGTGTAATGGTCGAGCACACAGCCATGAGTGGTGACCAAGAGACGGCCTAATATGGTGGACGATAAGGGAATGTACATGCCATGTACTTGTAATGTATATGAAGTGTATATTTGTTTTCATTAAATGGACCGGGTCATGTCTAATTGGAAGAAGTGTCTTCTTCTTCACTTTCATCGACCGAGAGCATCCATACGACACTGATACTTCCTCGAGCCCCCAATCGATATTACATTCTCGGAATCAAACTATGTCGGTTGCGTTGGAATCGCATATGTGAGTTCTCTATTATTATTGAACCTTGATTCTTGTTTTCTAATACCTTGTGAGTTATCCTCAGTTGAACATTTTATACGTTTTTGTAGATCTACCACGTTCTAGGTCGATCCAAGGGCCAAAGCTGGAGTATATCGATCATACAATGTCGAGTTAAGTGGTTTGTGCCTTTCTGTAGATAGTCTTTGAGATATATGTTCAAGAGCCCCCAATACCCCATTTCAGGTAGTGCATGTTTAGGGTTTTAACCCTGTTATTTCCTGCTATGACTAATATGATCGAGTATAGGCCAATTGAATGTGAATAAGGTTAATTACTATGATATGGATGTGTTTCCCATGATTTTATTGTTTTTAACTATTTTGTATTTCATAGCCTGTGAAGCTAACATCTTTCCATCCCTAATGCTGATAGGATGGAGTGATATTATTTATCTCACATGTTATGATGCTGTAAACTATTTAGCCAAGTAATTCTTGAGGTATACTTTTCCTATTTTATATGGTTGTGATCAATTTACTTACAGATGGCTGTAAGAACCTACTGTAGTAGACCATAAAAATAATGGACATTTAGGGATTCTCTAGAGTGTCTGTTTACTATTCCGATGTGAGACCATAGGGGTAATAGATGTATGTGCTTCTTCTAAGTGTCAGTAGTTCCTATATGCAGGGCACAGGGGGGATTGGATGTTGAGTGCTTCCATAGAGTGCCTTTTATCTTCTGATTTGAGACTATAGGGGGAGTTGATGGTGTGTAATTCCTCAATGATCCTGTGAAAAAGCTAAACCATAGGGGTTAGACTATGTGTACATCCTAGATATATTCTTGTGTTTTTTTGGTTGGACCGGAGGGGTTAGGATGTGAGTACTACCTAGAGGGTTCCCTGCTTATGATTAGATGCCTACATGATATCTGATAATTTAATGGATTTGAAACTGTTGGATTGTTTACTTTGGAGTGCATCCTTGTTTACTGCTTCTTTTTTATTATAGCCATCCAAATAATCTCACTGACTATTAGGCACAGATCTTTGGGTGGTTTCCTACATGGATTTATTCTCACACCCTGTTCCAGTAATGCTTTGGGTCCTAAAAAGATTATATTACTGCATGTATAGATAAGGGAAACATCCTTTCTATTTCAGGTACTTGATTGTTGTTGAGATGGGGAGCATGAGACCAAGCTGAGGCTTGCGATGTTATGGAGAATTTTATCTGATTTCTATTGTACATTGGTTTAATATTGTATTCTACCATTTTGACTTGTCGGGATACTTTCCTGAACATATGTATCATTCATTATATATATATGCTCCAGTTGTTTACTACATCCACTATTTAAGTATTTCACATTTTTTTTGCATCCTCAATTGCTATCTTTTTTAATTTCATTGTGTTAATCTTCAAATGAGGGCATAGTTTCCCCCCTATCATGGCCAAGGCCCTCGCTTCTAGTTAGAATCCTCCAGAGTTTGGGGAAATGACCTTGATGCCATGTGACCAACTGGGTACGAGGCACCTTTGGGCATCTTCTGGAACCGTGGGGTTAAAAAGTGGCATCAAATGATTTTTTTTCCTCTTGACATTATGTTTTGAGCCTATATCTAGGTATAGGAAATAAATAGGTACATGGTAATAAGTTTTTCATTGGAGTAGCTAACTCGTGTACATGGAAATGTAAATTTACCTCGTTATTGATTTTTTTCTGATTTTTCAATTTTTTATAGTTGATTTGATTTCACCATTGGATGATTCACATTTTTTTGTCAATTATGGTTGATATTATTGAGGTTTTATTTCTGTTGAAACCCAAAGAGATGAGGGTATGCCATCTCATGCATCAAGTAGGAACTTATTATAAATCACATGTCATGAATTTGTGCAATTCCATTTAGGGTGAATTTGCAATAGCATGTTGCTGTGATATATGTTGTTCTAGATATGCATGTTTTTGTGATAAATTCCTTGATTTAATACAAGATTTTGATATGTTATTGAATTGTGAAAGGCATCATTTGAATGAACTCCATACTTTGGTGATTGAGGTGTTATGGGACCTCAAGGACTGTAATTTTGAAGATCATTTCTCTACTATGTTTATATATGACATGTATAGGATGCCAAGATATGATTCGCGAAGAATATGGGACCTTAAAGATCGGATGTTTTCACTTTAATGTATTTTTTAGTGTTTTTATGGGTTCGAGAGTAGTTTCAGAGGCTTACTATCTGGAAGAACCCAAAATACATGGCATGTAATAATGAATACAGGTCATGTGTCCTTATATTAAGAAAGGAACTGTTTTTCTAGAGTACATATTGTGTTCTGTATGTACACGCTGTGTAGTCTCTAACTGTGTCACTGACTGTGTGGGTAGAGACACGGGGTTGAGAAATCATTGGTGGGACATGCTGTGTACCGGATATACACACCATGTTGCATAGACCATGTGTCCACCCGTGTGACTAACAAAACAGACAGATGAAAACAGAATTTATACCACTTTGTCAAGCTTGAACACACCATGTAGTTTAACCATTGTATCTAGCCATGTAACTAACAACATGGGTTGGTGAGGTTCTTCTATTACATGGAGTGTCAGGCACTAACATACCGTGTAGTCTTGTTCTAGGAGAACTGTGTGGAATAGCTGTGTAGAAGAACTCGGGCAGGGAATGCGGATTCAAGTACCCTATGTGTTTTAGGAAAACACACCATGTGTATGGGGTGTTACATGACCTGGATTGGGAAAAGTACACGCCCATGGGAAGGATTAATGGAACACACCGAGTAGTCATTTTACACGCCATGTATCCTAGTTTTGAAAAACATGATAACTAGATTTCTCTTGTTCCCCTCTCACACTTCTATGTTTCATCCCTTATTAATCTTGATCTAGGGTGTGCTCTTGACCTTGAAAATTCATACCACTGAGATGTACCCCAGTTTTCCACTAGTTATGTGGCAGTGATCAGACACCCGATATTCCGGATTAGGGACTACCTACAGATCCTCCAGTTGTGCCAGTCTTGCCCCCATCCTTCATTCCAGACATAGGTGCTAATGCACAGTTCCAAGAGGTTATTATGTGGTTCATGCAAACCTTCCAAGGAGTACCTTATCCTAACCCTATTATGGTAGATTTGACATGGGATTTCTAGCAGCAACATTCTCCCACCTTTATAGGGGATGGAGGACCTCAGTTTGCAGAGTCATGGTTAGAAGACATGATTTATATCATCGAGAATCTGGAGATGCCTTCCGAGAGGAGAGTGAAGCTCGCTACGTATATTCTTTGGAACTCCACCAAGAGATGGTGGGATGTGATCTCACAGGCGGGATGCCAGTAGGTCATGGTGTGGGATGAGTTCCAGCATATTTTATAGGACTACTTCTACCTAGAGACTCTGTGGGCCAATCGATCCCGAGTGTTTATGAATCTAGATCAGGGAACTCTCTCAGTTATAGAGTATTATTCTCATTTCACTGAGCTACAACGGTTCACAACTATCCCAGGAGGTGATTAGTTATTTCTAGCAATGAAGTTTGAGGATGGTATCGGGCATGACATCAGATATCAGGTGAACATCATTATGTTGACATCCATCACTTCTATAGTCAGCCAAGTGCTGATCAAGTAGTGAAACATGATGAATTCTAGAGTGGTGAGCCTAGGCGGTTCGACATATATAGTTGGTATCCCTCCCACTGACTGTAGGATGCTCCATATGGAGTCTAAACGCAGAGATCTTAGGAGACGAGGGATATCTTTTGTTAGCCAGGTGGTGTGCTATCAATTCGGGAAGTGTGAGAATACGAGGTCACATTTCTCGAGAGACCTAGTGGAGTACCGATCATGCTTCAAGATGGGACATCACCAACGCTTCTGCCAGTTCTTCTCACTAGCAGTTGGTGACAGAGTTTCTTCTATGACTCCCCGTTCAGGAGTAGCACCACCAGTTTCTCACTAGTCTTGGAACTGGAGTTCATCTAGCCATTCAATCCGAGGTTGAGTTCGTGGCCAGGGTAGCCAGTCACCATGATTTCAATGACAAGAGGGTGGATCGGGTCAGAGTCATCAGACAGGGTCACAGGGCCATAGTGCAGGTCAGACATTTGCAATGGTGTAGACCCAGTAGGAGCAGGATTCTGAACAATCAATAGTTCGAGGTACGATCCTAGTTTCCAATTTTTTAGCTTCTGCAATTTTCAATATAGGTTCATCCCATAAATTTATATATGTTGATTTTGTGGAGAGCCTTGTGATATGTATCTTTTCTTCTATATATCTTTTTATTCTAGACACACTGTTGGGACAACAATGAATAGTATATGTCAGTGCAAGAAGTACCCTATTGAGGTTGGTGGGTTTTAAATCCTATGTGACCATTATTTTCTAGAGATGACTGGTTATGATGTCATTTTAGGAATGGACTAGTTACTTACCTTCTAGGTAGTTGTCGGTTTCTACCATTGTAGGGTGAGTTTCACATCACCAGAGGGTGGATCATTTCGTTATAAGGGAGAGTGGGAAGTCCAGGCGAGCTGAGTAGGACCCGAGCATCATGAATTGGGTAGAGTTAAAACCGAGTTTTCTAGTCTTTATCTCGATGACCAGGGGACTTCACAAATGGACATTACTCCAATGGTGGATCATTTTAGGTACGTATTTATAGAGAAATTTTCAGGTTTTCCTCCAGAACGTGAGGTAGAAGTTTTTATTGAGCTCGTGCCAGGAGCAGCACTGCTGCCCATTCCTCCTTATAGGATGGCTACACCTCTTTAGTAGGTGCCCAATAAGGAGTTGGACGAGTTATAGGTAAAGGGTTTCATCTGACCCAATACTTCCCCTGGGGGTTTATTGTCAGGTTTGTGAAGAAGAAATATGGTACCCTCCAACTTTGTGTGGATTATCAAACGTTGAACCAGTTGACGATCAAGAACTGATATCCCTTACCAAGGATTGATGATCTCTTTGATCAAATTATGGGATACTGGGTTTTCTCAATGATTGAAACGAGATCTGTTTGTTGGGTTAATAAGGTTTTACTTATGAATTTTTCATTCCTTCTTGTTTTGAAAATCACAAACACCTCATACATTAGAAAATTGATATTTTAATTCTCTAAGGAAAATTTCCTTCCTTAAGGAAATTTACCCTAACCTAGATTTCCTTATAAATATCAATAGTTGTTTTAAATATAAAAATCAGACTCATACCTAAAACCTCGGAATCATATAATACATAGATATGAAGCATAATGTTTTAGGATCCGAACTCCAGATATGAACTGTAATGATGTTCAACGCCAAATTCCAGATATGAACTGTAATGAAGTTCCACTCTGAATTCTGGATACGAACTCTAATAATGTTCCACTCCGAATTCTGGATACAAACTCTAAAAAAGATCCGCTCTGAATTCAGGATACGAACTCTAATAAAGTTCCATTCCGAATTGTGGATATGAACTCTATCAAAGCTCAACTCTGAATCTCGACTCTGAACTACTATGAGTTCGACTCCAAACATCTATGAGTTCAACTCCAAACTTCTATGAGTTCGACTCTGAACTTCTATGAGTTCGACTCCGAACATCTATGAGATTGACTCCGAACTTCTATGAGTTCGACTCCGAACTTCTATGAGTTGGAATCCGAACATCTAAGAGTTCGACTCCGAATATTCACTAGTTTGACTCCGAACATCTACATGTTCGACTATGAACTTTGTATGTTCAAATTCTGAACTCTGGTGAAACCAGACTCTGAATTTCCTTAGAAATTCAGACTCCAAATTTCTACAGAATTTAGGTTCTGAATTCCTATAAAATAGAATCCGAATATATCATTATTATAGACTCTGAATTTTATTCTGGTTAGACTCTGAACTTTTATTTTCTTACATTCGGAACATCCGTTTTTCTTACACATTATTTTTTACAAAAACGATGTTGTGCCTTCAGTTACACTTGGTTTGTTATAAAACGATGTCGTCCATTATGTTGCTATCTAACCATTGGTTAAGTGATAGGTATACAGTTCCCTCCAAAATTCAAGGAGAAATATGACAGTTGGAGGAGAGAGCCGACTGTTGGAGCTTCACCTATAAGTAAGAGCTCATATGAAAAGAAGAGACAACACACAACTTTTCAAATTTTGGTGATCAAAACTTCCTAAAGTGATTTCTAGAGAGAGAGGATCTTATCAACTCTCAAAGATTCGTGTAGAAAGTTTGAACGACTTGATCAAACTTTTCCTTGTGCAGACTTTCTTCGTGCGACTCCAATTGTTGGTGATTACAATTGAGGTCTTCTGGGGATAGGAAGACAGATGTTCCAACACCTTGATGTTGAGGGCTCCCTTGTTGAGGAAGATAGAGGTACCATCCACCTTGAAGTTGAGGGCTTGTGGGGATAGAAAAACAGATACTCTGATATTCATATTGAGGTCTTACCCTGGTGTGGGTAAGGCAGACTTGCTTGAATTTATAAATCAAGGTTCCTTTATCCAAGGTTGTTGGATACCCTTCTCTTTGGTTCAAAAGAGTTATTGTTTGTTAGTTATAGTTTTACTACTTTTTTTCCACTTCATTTTTTATTGTAAGGCAAGTATAACCATATTATATTTCCTTAGACTTGTACTCTGATTTAGTAAGATTTTATACGCTTTAAGGTAAAATCTCATATTGTAAACTTTGGTTAAGTTTCACTTTCTGGATCAATATTTTCGGATCCTGTTTTTTGGAATCACTTTCCAGATTTATGCAAGTGAATAGAACTTGATGTTTGTAACTTCATAATTTGTCCCAATTTTCAATGGTTTTTAGAGGTGTTGTGAATTTCATAGTTTAAAATTGTTAAACATAGATCTTTCCATGTTTAAGAAAATTTTTAAAGTGTACAATTCACCCCCTCTTGTATATTGAGCATCTACATTGTTATTTTGATCAGACAATTGTTATAAGAGGAGGTCTCTAAAATACTTATACTCACATATAAGTTTTTCTTTCTCAGTTTTTTATTGTTCTATATTTTTCCTTTCTTAGGAATTTTTTTAATCTGAACTTTTGTTATTAACATGTTTTTGTATATAAATATTTTCTTAAGGATGGCAGGTTTAAATGTTGGTTGTATCGGAAACCTAAATCCTACAAACAATTAATTTTTTATTCCAATGATTATGAATATGGTAGAGATCGAATGAATATATTCATTATCAATACTGGGGTAGATAATTTTTCTATACTTACTGGAGGTTATCAAATTCCGGATAAGGATGTTAGTACTTTCACCAACCAAGAGAAGCATGATTATCTATTAATCTATAAGTTACACAATACTTTACTATGTTCAATGACTAGGAATATATATATCCAAATTTCTTCTTGTGAATCATCTAATTGTATATGGATAAAACTTGAAGTTACACAATTTGTTACATCTAAATTGATCGAGACTAGAAGATCTATGCTTAGAGATGAGTATCATGGTTTTAACTTTCCTTATGGAGAACCTATTTTCAAATTTCAGCAAAGGTTTATGACTATCATGAATAACTAACAATCTATGGGAGAGAAAGGTCTGGATGATGAAGATATTGTTGGAATGATCATTGATATTATGCCCAATGAGTGGGAATCAAAGAGAATAGTAATTTATGAGAATAGGAAGGTTACTCAAATTTCCTTAGATGAGCTGTTTGGAACTCTTCTCTAACAAGAAAAAAGGATGAATAGAGATGCTAAAAACATCAAAAAGAAGAATGGGAATGGTACTGTTCTTTTACAATTACATCAAATCACATGAAAGCTAATACTCCCAAGAGAGTAACTCATTCCACGTCTTAGAAGGTTGTTATTCAATCCGAATCTAGTAAGAGTGAAGTCTCATAAAATGAGTTAGAAAATCTTACTCGAAAAATGAACAAGATAGCTGGTCAAAGAAATTTCCAATCTAGGTATAAGAAGAATTAAAGGAAAGATAAGAAAGATTCAGATTTCACATGCTATGAATACAAGAGAAGTGGACACATACGAAATGATTGCCCTATTCTTAAAAAGAAATAAAGAAAAGAGAGACATTCTGAAAGGAACATGAAGAAGTTTTACAAAGCCAAAGCTAAGAAAAGTCTGAAAGCTAATACTAATTGGAGTGCTAGCTATGGAGACTCTTCAAAAAGTGAATCTTCAGAATATGATTCATCATCTCAGAATAATATGGGACTCATTGGTAATACTTCTTTTCCACATACATGTCGTATGGCCAAGGTATGCTCTGCCGAGGCTTTAACAAATTTATCTCTTGATAAGAATTACTATTCCAAAAATAGTACTTCTAATAAAGATACTTCATCCTCAGAAAATGATGAACCTTCATATGAAGAATTATCTAGATTTTCCAAGTTAATTGAATCAAAAAATTTTAAAAATCTAAGTAATTAGACTAGGAAAATAATATGGAATAAGTTCTTACAAAATAGATTTCATATCTTTCATCAGATTTAAAATATAATGATGATATTTTTGAATAAAATTTCTAAAGACCATGAGAAATCAAATTCTGATAAGGAAGAAATTTCTAATGATCATAAGAATTCTATTTTAAAGATGAATGTTTTTTAGGAAAACTCTAACTCTAAGGAAATGATTCCCAAGGATAGGAATTTAGTCGTTAGACTAAAATCTGAAATTTTTTCTCTTAAGAAGCTCCTTGAAAAATTTACTTCTGGGAAGGAAAATTTTGATAAGATGTATTCTCAAATTAAACCTCATGGAATCACTATTGGAGTAGGTTATACTCACCAAAAACCAATTTTCAAAAACAACTATTTTGTTCCTTCTAGATCCCCTTTTTTCACTAAGTGTCAAAGTGGTGGCCATTGGAAGAAAAATTGTTCTTTGAATAGTGTGGAATCTCTTGGGTTTCATAATGAATATTTTTCTAAACAAATGTGGATACCCAAGATTTTGTTGTCTAAAAATTCTGCATCCAGGCAAGTCAGGATTCCAAAAACCTAACTTGTTTCTTATTTTTAGGAAAATACGGAATGTACGAACAACAATACATGGTACATGGATAGTGGATGTTCCAGGCACATGACGGGTAACAAAAGCTATTTTGAAAATATTATCAAGACGAAAGGAGGAAAGCTAACATTCGGAGATAATTCCCAGGGAGAAATTATTGGTATATGTAATATTGTTCTTTTTGGTAAAACATTGATTTCAAATGTTTTGTTTGTTAAGGGTCTTAATCACAACCTCATTAGCATAAGACAATTATGTGATGAAGGTTACCTTGTGAATTTTAGGAATGATAAGTGCTTAGTACACAATTACAAGGAAGAGTTTATTCTTTCTACCCATAGGCAAGAGAATGATTACACTTTTAACATAGAAGACCTAAGGATCCCAGAATTACCTTGTCTAAATGCAATGGATGATCATTCTTAGTTATGGCATGGAAGACTAGGTCACTGTAACCTTAGAAACTTATGTAAAATTTCTAAGAAGAAACTAGTTAAGGATCTACCTGAGCATAGATTTGATTCTTCTAACGTTTGTGATCCTTATAAATATGGAAAGAAACATAAATCTAGTTTTAAATCAATCGGTGAAGTATAAAAAACTGATGCATTATAGTTGGTGCACATGGATCTTTTTGGTCCAACACAAACTGAAGCATTGGGGGCATGTATTATGTATTTGTCTTAGTTGATGATTACATTAGATTTACATGGGTTTATTTTCTAGAAAAGAAGTCTGATGTTTTTTACCATTTTAAAAGATTTAGAGCCCATGTCAAAAATGAGAAAAAACTTCCCTTGAAAACTATTCGTAGTGATAATGGAGGACAATTTAGAAAATATGATTTTGAAAAATTTTGTAGTAAAAAAGGTATCACTCACAACTTTTCAGCACCTAGAACACATCAAAAAAATGGTGTTGTTGAAAGAAGAAATATAATTATTCAAGAGATAACTAGAACCATGTTGAGTGAGTATTCTGTTGCCCAATATTTTTGGGCTCAAGCTGTAAGTACTACTTGTTATACAATAAATCAGGTTTTGATTAGAACTTTTCTTAACAATACTCTTTATGAATTATGGAATGGTATAAAACCTAGACTTTCTTACCTCAAGGTTTTTGGTTGCAAGGTATTCTTCCTGAATACTATAGATAACTTACACAAATTCGCACAAAAATCTGATGAAGGAATTTTCCTAGGTTACTCCATAACTTCTAAGGCTTATAGAGTTTTTAATAAAAACACTTGTACTGTTGAGGAAACAGTACATGTAAAATTTAATGAGTGTGATCCTTTTGTTTTTAAACCAACCAAACCTACATCCTCGGAAGTGTTTTAAAAAACTAATTATCAATGTTTGATAGAATATCCTTCTGACAAGGAAAATGTTCAAGAAGATTCTTCTGAAACATTTATCCCAGAAGATTTCGTACGCTATGTTGATGAATAGGTTTTACAAAACTCAAATCAGTTGTTCCTTAAGAATCATCCCAGTGATAGTATCATTAGTGATGTCAATCAACCTGTAAGAACTATAAGTTCCTTAATAAATGAAGTAAAACATCAAGATTTTCATTATGAATTGGAACCAAAAAGCATTGATGAAGCTTTAGGTGATGATGATTGGATTAAATCCATGCAAGATGAACTTAATGAATTCGAAAGGAATAAAGTCCAAACCATGGATGAAATACCTAAGGAAACATATGTTATTTTAATAAAGTGGGTCTTTGGAAATAAGTCTGATGAAAATAGAGTCATTGTTAGAAATAATGCTAGACTAGTTGCTAATGGATATAATCAGCAAGAGGGAATAGACTATGAAGAAACCTATGCTCCAGTAGCAAGACATGAATCTATTCGTATCTTACTTGCCTTTTCTGCATTCTTTAATTTTAAACTTTTTCAAATGGATGTGAAATGTGCTTTTCTTAAAATTTGTGTTCAAGAGGAAGTCTTTGTTGAACAACCTCCTAGCATTGATGATATAGAACATCCTGATCATGCTTTTAGACATACTAATTCTTTGTATGGTCTTAAAAAATCCCCACGAGCTTGGTGTGATAGACATACATGATTTTTTCATCAAAATAACTATGTTAAGGGAAATTCATATACAACCCTCATTATAAAGAAAGATAAGAAATTTTTTTTGATTGTTCAAATTTATGTTGATGTAATTATATTTTGTTCAACTCAATAATCTTTAACTGATTACTTAGCAAGTCTAATTAAATATGAGTTTGAAATAAGTATGATGGGTGAGTTAACATTTTCCTTGGTTTTCAAATTTCTCAAAAACCAAAATGAATCTACATATCCCAACATAAGTATATTAAAGATCTTCTTCAAATGTATGGATTTGAGAACACTAAAAGTATTAGTACTCCCATTGGTACCTCAAACACACTTGATCTTGATGAAGTTGGGAAACCAGTAGATCAAACATCCTTTAGAGGTATGATAGGAAGCCTACTATCCTTTATATATATTCGACCAGACTTGATGTTTTTAGTATTCCTATGTTCAAGATATAAATCCATTCCTAAGGAATCTCATTTAAAGGCAGTGAAAATAATTTTTCGCTACCCAAAGGGAACCATGGATCTAGGATTATTTTATAATTCTAGAAATGATTTTATCTTAAATGGTTTTTCAGATGCTGACTTTGGTGGATGTAGAATGGATAGAAAAAAGTACATCTAGAACTTGTCATTTTTTAGGAGATTCATTAGTTTCTTGTTCCTGCAAGAAGCAACACTCAGTAGAACTCTCCACTGCTGAAGCAGAATATGTAGCAGCTGGAAGTTGTTGTGCTCAAGTCTTGTGGATGGAAAAAAAACTCACAAACTATGGCTTGAATTTTACTAAAACTAAAATTTTAATGATAACACAAGTTCCATTTCCATTAGTAAAAACCCTGCGCATCACACTCGTAAAAAACACATAGATATTATACATCACTTTCTTAGGGATCACACACTTAAAGGAGATAACATTTTTCAGTTTATCGGAATGCAAGATCAATTTTCTGACATTTTCACAAAAACTTTACCCTTCGATAGATTTTAATACATTAACAGAAGTTAGGAATGATAATCGTAAGGTAATCCTTCTTCATTAACTTCATGTTGAAACAATCTCCTTAAAATAACAAACTCCTTTTTATAGGGGGAGTAATTTTTTTGTTAGCTTTTGAAAATATTTCATAATGAGATGTTGAAAATTTTTCGTAATGAGATTTTCAAATCTTTTGTAATAATATTTTCATACTGAAAATTTTCATAAGGAAATTTTTGTACTGGAACATTCATAATGAAATTTTCTTACTGGAACATTCATAATGAATTTTTCGTACTGGAACTTTCGTAATGAAATTTTCATACTGGAACTTACGTAATGAAATTTTTTTATTGGAAAATTCGTAATGAAATTTTCGTACTGGAACATTCATAATGAAATTTTTGGAACATGAACTTTTGTAATGAAAATTTTCTTACTCATACTTTTTGTTACGAAGTTTTTGTACTCGTACTTTTCGTACTCATACGTTTCGTACTGACGTTTTCGTACTCATACATTCCGTACTCATACTTTTCATACTGATGTTTTTGTACTCGTACTTTTCGTACTCATACTTTTCATACTGAAGTTTTCATACTCATATTTTTCATACTCATACTTTTCACAGTTAGTTTTTCGTTGTCAAATTCTTTCTCCAAGAAGAATATCACCTTTTACGGATAAAATTCCTAGCCAATCCAAGAGGTATGATTTATTTACATAAGTATTCATAGTCATATTTTTTTGCTGGTATTTTATTATGAATCATAAAAATTTTTGGATTCTAGTTTTTCTTAAATCCGATTATTTTTTTTCTTAAAACCTCATAAGATCGGATTCAAGATTTCCTCGCGTGTATGTTTTCAACTTTCAGATCAGATCAAAGGGTCTTTCAACCGTTAGATGGTTTTTGGATGTTCAAAGGTCAAGTCCCTCGCCTATATAAAGGGGACCCCTGATGGTTGTCCCACATCATTTTCAAGACCTCGCGTGTCGAAGCTCTACATCAGTTGTTGAAAGATGTTCTAAATCCTTCAGATCTCTCCCTTACGAATTTCTGTTGAACCTACATCCCAAGATATGTCTACCTTGTAGCCAATATCAAAATGGCTGGTTTATAGAGAAAGACTAGTCAATCCGAACTTTTACATGTACTATTCTATCATCTCTAAGAATATCAGGTTGGATGGTTGGGAAGATGTTTGTGTATCCAAGAAAAGTGATCAAGATGCTGTCTATCCAGATTTACTTGAAGAATTCTATGAATCAACAAGTTTTTATGAGGAATATGGAAGAGAAATTTTTTCTTTAAGTCTTATAGAAAGACATACAAACTTACTTACACCATGGCGGCAAGCTTGGTGGGACTAACATACGAAGGAGAAGCTAAATTTTGTTCACACAAACTCCCGGATGCTCAATGTAGTTTTGTTAAGGTTAAGGCCTTACATTGTCTGGATTTGCTGACATTAAGACAAAAATGATTTTTCACCTATCTTCTAATAATCAGATTCTTCATATTTGGGTACGAGGTTTCTTGGTTCTGAGAAAGGGTGAAAATGATACCCTGAAGAAAAGTGACATATATTTCTTTGACTTATTGGTGAATCGAAGAAAAATAAATCTGATGAGGCATTTTATTGTGACGATCAAGAACATCAAGGAAGGAAACTTGAGAGCTCAAATCATTATGTACCCTTCCTTACTATCAACTCTGATAGTTCGGTGTCTGGATACATTCATGATTTCATGTAAGTCTAATGTTCGGAATTGAAGGCTTATGCTTGTCAGTGATGACACGTTGAAGAGAATGAATATGGCTTTTTCTAAAGAAATAAGAGAATTTTATAATTTTCCAGAGGGAGAGGCTGAAATCATTCCGTAAAATGTGGAAAAATCTGAGCCAGTGAAGAAAGTTACTAAGAAGAGGAATCTTAAGGAAGTGGTTACTGAAACCAAAACCCCCAAATCCAATGATACCAAATCTGTACCTCCCAAGCCGAAGAAACATAAAGCATATCTAGATGAGGTAGCTTCTATGTGGACCGAAGGCAAGGAGAAAAGGAAATAAGTGGATCCACAGTTCGTATTGGACCCTTCCGATGCTAAGGCCTTAAGAGAAAAAGCTATGGATGAGTTAGAAAAACAATATAAAGGGAAGAGATGAAGAAAAAGATGTTTGAAGCTGAACTTGTACAACCTTTGTTGAGAGATACTAAAATAGCTTCTGAGAAGATTCCCATTCAAGAAAAATATTGATGTCCAACCATTAACAGAGACTGCTGGGAATAAGTATTTCACTCTAGAAATGTCCAAAGGGAATGATGTTTTTGAAAGAGTGGAGAAAGGAGATGGTAAATAAGTAGAGGAAGAAATTTTTTAAGAAGTAGAGGAATAAATTGTTGAAGAAGTAGAGGAATTAGTTGTAGAGGAAAATGATGAATAAGAAGGAAGTGCTAATCTGGATGACTTGATCAAACAAGTTGAAGATTATCAAGAAAAGGATGAATCTGCAAAACTTGTCACTTCATGAAAGGGAGTTGAGAAAGAAGGTAGGAAGGGTGATGATAATGAATAGGAAGAGAAGGAAAACGTTTTATCTCAAGAAGAATCCTATGAAAAGAATTTTCTTGAGGAAGGAACAGAAAAGGAGAAAATAGATGAATATAAGATTGTTCAACTATCACTAAGTGAGGAAGAATCTCCATATGATAAACAAATTCTGAAATCTAATAAGGGCAAGCAAGTGCCCATGGATAAACCAACAAAAGATGTTATAAGGAAGAAAGAGGTTGGAGGTTCTTCTAGAAGTAAGCTAGTTGAAACTCAAGAAGAACAATCCCCAAGAAATTTATCAGATTCAGAGTCATCTGCACAGGGTCATTACTTTGTTGTTGAGACATTGATATAATTAGTGGACACCATTATGATTTTTCCCACCATAGACTCAAGGTGCCAGATGCTGCAACACAGTTTGAATTAGAAGTTGGAATCCTTATCCATGGTGATAGATAAGTGTGTGAATATTGAAGAAGATAACAGAAATTTCCTTATCAATTATGATGTTCACAGGATATCATGCGGAAAAATCACTTTGTGGTCTAAGAAAGTTGATGAAGAAATGGTTGAGTGTGAAAATTATCAGAATGAGGTAAGAGACTCTTTTGATACCAAGGATGCTAATATTAAGAATCTTTAGGATGAGCTGATTATTGGGAAAAGTTCTCAGAATCAATAAGTAAAGGATTTGAATGGTATGGTTAATTCTCTTGATCAAAATTTTAAAAGGGATAGAGATCTCCGGATTGAGCTAGAAAAAAATATTGTAAAGCAAGATGAGTTAATGAAGATGCAAGAAGAGGCCATGATGTCCCAAGCATAGGTGGTGAAATCCCAACAAGAAAGGATCACAGCTTTGGAGAGGCAAGCTGAGGAGGATCAAAAATATTTGAAGAGGCTGAAAACCTTGCTGAAGAAACTAATACTGAAAGGAAAGGAAGACAAATAGACTCAATCTGATATTTTGTTTCATTTGTCTTTCCTTGTAATTTTTTTCAACTCTAATGAAACTTTGGTTGGTTGCATCTTGTGTTGTTATGTACTAATGTTTCAGGTACTCTATTTCTTTTCCATTCCCTTAAATATTTTTGAAAATCACAAAGGGGGATACGGAAAAATAACTACTCAAAAGGGGAGATGGAAAATACTAAAATGGATAAGGAAACATTTCTAAGTGAAGATATCATAAGTAAGGGGAGCTTATCTTAGGGGGAGTTCCTCATTATGAATTTTTTCATTTCCAATGATAATGAAAACTTCACAACGGAAATTCCGAATACAATCCTTGGAGTTCCTATGCCTAATGGGGAGTTAGTTGTATTCACTATCATCCATGAACAATGGGATATATGTTTTAATTTCAAAGTAAAATGAAAATGTTCCATGTCCTTATATTCTTTTTCTTATCGTTGTTTGGGATTTCCAAAAAGGGGGAGATTGTTGAGTCAATAAGGTTTTCCTTATGACTTTTCCATTCCTTCTTGTTTTGAAAATCGCAAACACCCTATACTTAAGAAGATCGATATTTTACTTCTCTAAAGAAAATTTCCTTCCTTAAGGAAATTTACCCTAACCTATATTTCCTTATACATGTCAATAGTTTTCATAAGTATAAAAATCGGATTCATACCCAAAACCAAGGAATCATATAATATGTAGATATGAAGCATTCTGTTTTAGGATCTGAATTCTGGATATGAATTGTAATTATGTTCCACTCCAAATTCCGGATATGAACTGTAATGAAGTTCCACTCCGAATTCTGGATACGAACTCTAATAAAGATCTACTATGAATTCTGGATACGAACTCTAATAAAGTTCCACTACGAATTCAGGATACGAACTCTAATAATGTTCCATTCCGAATTCTGGATACAAACTCTGACAAAGCTCAAATCCGAATTCTGGACTCCGAACTTCTATGAGTTTGACTCCGAACTTCTATGACTTTGACTCCCATCTTCTATGAGTTGGACTCCGAACATCTATGAGTTCGACTCTGAACTTCTATGAGTTCGACTCCAAACTTCTATGAGTTTGACTCTGAACATCTATGAGTTCAACTCCAAATATTCACTATTTCGACTCCGAACATGCACTAGTTCGACTTTGAACTTCTAAATGTTCGACTCCGAACTCTGTATGTTCAGATTCTGAAATCTGGTGAAACTAGACTCTGAATTGCTAAGGAAATTCAGAATCTGGATTTCAACAGAATTCAGGTTCCGAATTCCTATAAGTTAGAATCCAAAAATATTTTTATTATAGACTCTGAATTTCATTTTAGTTAGACCTCGATCTTTTTTTTTCTTACATTCTAAACATCAGTTTTTCGTACACTTGTTTTATTAAAAAAACGATGTCGTGCCTTTAGTTACACATGGATTGTTATAAAATGATGTTGTCCATTCTGTTGCTAACTAAATGTTGGTTAAGTGACATGGATATAGGTACCTCCGAAGTTCAAGGATACATATGACTGTTGGAGGAGGGAGCCGACCGTTGGAGATTTGCCTATAAATAGGAGCTCATTTGAAAAGAAGTGACAACACATTACTTTTGGAATTTTGGTGATCAAAACATCCTGAAGTGATTTCTAGAGAGAGAGGCTCTTATCAACTCTCAATGATTCATGCAGAACTTTTTAACGACTTGTTCAAACTTTTCCTTGTACAGACTTGATTCGTGCAACTCCAATTTTTGGTGATAACAATCGATGGCTTTCGGGGATAGGAAGAAAGAGGATCAAACACCTTGAAGATGAGGGCTTCCTTGCTGAGGAAGATAAAGGTATCAAATACCTTGAAGTTGAGGGATTGCGAGGATAGAAAGACAGAGACTCTGATAATCGTATCGAGGGCTTAACCTAGTGTGGGTAAGATAGACTTGCTTGAATTTATAAATCAAGGGACCTTCATACAAGGTTGTTGGATACCCTTCTCTTTGGATAAAAAGAGTTATTTTTTGTTACATGTAGTTTTACTACTTGTTTTTCCACAGAATTATGTATTGTATGGAATGTATAACCATCTTATATTTCCTTACACTGATACTCTGATTTAGTTAGATTATATACGCTTTAAGGTAGAATCTAATATTGTAAACATTGGTTAATTTTCATTTTCCTTATCCATTTTTCCGGATTCTGTTTTTCAGAATCACATTAATGATTTAAGCAAGTTCATAGAACTTGATGTTTTTTACTTCATGCTTTGTCCCAATTTTCAATTGGTGTCAAAGGTGTTGTGAATTTTCTTACTTTAACTTGGTTAAACATATATCTTTCCTTGTTTAAGGAAAATTTTAAAGTTTACAATTCATCCCCCTCTTGTATATTGAGAATCTACATCATTATTTTGATCCTACACTATTTACCATCAGTTTCACATTAGACAATCAGATGTAACTCTTACAGCCTTTCAAAGCAGGTATAGTCTATACGAGTATGTGGTTATGTCGTTTGGTCTCATGAATGTGCTGGCAGTTTTCAGGGCATTGATGAACTGAGTGTTCTGTCTATTGTTGAATTCTTCCATGGTAGTCTTCAAGGATGATATCTTGGTGTACTCTCACACTTGACCCGACCAGGCCTCACATCTTCAGATCATTTTGAGTACACTAAGAGAGCATCAGTAATATGTTAAGATCTCAAAATTTCACTTTTTTATAGACCAAATTCACTTCATGGGTCATGTTTTCATAGAGATAAGAGTATTTGTACACTATATAGAGTGATAGTAGTAGTTTCCTAGGAGCATTCAAAGAATTTATTTGATGTATGGAGTTTTTTAGGGCTGGATGGTTACTATAGACGTTTCATATAAGACTTTTCACGCTTATCAGCACCACTAATGGGCCTGACTAAGAAGGGTGAAAGGTTCTTATGGTCAGATTCTTGTGAGTTAGCCTTTCAGAAGCAGAAATTTATGCGGACTTATGCAGAAATACTAGTATTTATAGAGTCAGGAATGAGCTATGCATTTTTCTGTGTTGTAACAGGTATTGGACTGGGAGCAGTTCTTATGCAGGGGAAGGTGTTCTTGCATATGGTTCTCAGTAGTTGAGGCCACATGAGACAAACTACCCGATGCAAGATATCGAGATGGATGCAGTTTTTCATAGTTTACGCTGTTGGAGACACTACCTATTAGGGGAACATTTTTTGGTTTTCACCGACCACAATAGTATCAAGTAAATCTTCACTCAGTGTGACTTGAATCTGAGACAACTATGGTGGGTTGAGTACCATCAGTACTTTAACTTTGAGCTTCCCTAAACGCCTGGGACGGGCAACATTGTGGCAGATGCATTGAGTAGGAGGACATAAATGCAGGTAGTTCAGGAGGCCATTAGTGAGTGGTAGCTTATAGATCTATTCTCTTAGATGTATCTAGAGGTGCGCGACAAGCAGGAGCAGACACTTCTTTCTTCTGTAGCTGTTACCTCGACTCTACTTGATAAAGTGAGAATGAGGTATCTATTAAATTTAAAAGTCCTAATGCTATGATAATGTGTTTCAGAATAGGACCCAATTCATGGATTGACTATTGGCGAGGATGAGATAATGTGTTTTCCTGTGCATGTATGGGTTCCAGCAGACATACGCGAGGAGATGATGTGAGACTTTCATTTTTAGTTTGGGTAGTTCATCCTGGTGTAACGAAGATGCATCAGGTTCTAAAACATCAGTATTGGTTGCCAGGTATGAAGAGATTTGTTGCTGATTTTTCCTGAGATGTTCCACCTGTCAACAGGTGAAGGTAGAGCACCAGCGGCTAGTAGGGCATTTGCAGTAGTTACCCATTCCCGAGTGGAAATGGAACGATGTCAAGATGGACTTTGTGATGGGTTTACATAGGTCTCCTCGAGGGAATGATGCAGTTTGGGTTGTCATTGATAGACTGATGAAGGTTTCTCACTTATTACCTATTAAGGATACCTTCATTGATGATGAGCTGGTATGGTTATACATCCGAGAGATTGTGCATTTATATGGATTCCACAGTCCATTGTTTCATACAGGGATTCTAGTTTTACTTCACGAGTCCGGAAAAGACATTATAAGGATTTGGGACACAGGTACTTCTAAGCACACCTTACCATCCCTAGACATATGGCCAATCCAAGCATACAATTCAGGTTCTTGAGGACATACTTTGAGCATGCATCCTAGATTTTGGAGGTTTTGGGAGAAGCATATAACTCTTGTGGATTTTTCCTACAATAATAGTTTTCATGCAACAATTCAGATGGCACCTTATGAGGCTTTGTAATGTAGGCCATGACGATTACCCTTATGTTGGATAGAGGTAGGAGAGGCAGTTATGCTGGAACCTTATCATGTCCAAGAGACCACAGAGTATATAGAGTTGATTTGGAAGAGGATGACTACTACACAATCTCAACAGAAGTCTTATGATGATTGACGAAGACGACCTCTGGAGTTAATGGTTGGGGATCCGGTTTTCTTGCGATTCACACCGAGGATGGGACACAGAAGGATTAAGAGACACGGTAATCTTTCACCAAGGAACATCGGGTAATTTGAGGTGGTAGAGAGGGTCAGGACAGTTTCCAATCAGATGTAGTTACCTCAGAGGTTTCGATCATTGCATGATGTCATCCACGTTTCACATCTTCGACGTTACTTCTCAAACACAGAACATGTTTTTCAACTAGAGGATATTGAGTTAGAGGTTGATGCCTCATTTTAGGATCATCCTATCTAGATTATTGATCAATGTACGAATGTTCTATGTAGCCGGTATGTTCTTCTCATACAACTCCTATGGCTGCATGGGTGAGTATAGGACAAGACATGGGGGAGGGAGGCTGATGTATGATCATAGTGGCCAGATCTTTTTAATGTTTCTTCTTCTACACCACCGTGCTAGGGAAATTTGGGGACAGATTTTTTATGGGGGAAAGTTTGAAAGAACTTGGATCTTCTTTTATGGTATGTTTTTCTCTGTAATGGTCTTATTGAGTAAAAAAGGAGGTTCACAAAATTTTTTAAATACACGCCAGGTACTTATTTATACAAGACATGTACACTTTTGACACACTTAACCACGTGCTAGCTGTGTAACGGCCAAGCACACTGTCGTGGGTGGTGACCCAGAGACCGCTTAATGCGGCAGTCAGTTAGGTCAAGTACACGCCAGATACTTTTAAATTACACGGTGTGTAATTTTTTTCCATTAAACAGACCGGGGTCACGTCTAATTGGAAAACATGTCTTCTTCTTCACCTTCTTAGACCGAGAGAAACCGTAATACACTGATCTTTCCTTGATCCCACGATGGAGCATCCATTTCCGAATCGAACTCTATTAGTTGCGTTGGAATCACATAGGTGAGTTCTCTCATCTTCTTGAACCTCATTTCATGTTTTCCTTTTTCACATGAGTTATCCTTGGTTCTATTTTTAAGACATTTTTGTAGATCGATCACATTCTCGGTTTATCAATTGGCCGACGCTAGATTATATCGATCATACAATTCCAAGGTAGGAGGGTTGTGCCTTTCCATAGATATTCTTTGAGTTATATGTGCAAGAGTTCCCAATACCTCATTCGGTGTATTGTGTGTTTATGGTTTTATCCCTATTTTTTCATGTTATGATTTATATGATTGATTAGGGGACAATTGAATGTGAATAGGGTTAATTACTATGATATAGATTTGTTTTCCATTATTTTATTGTGTATTACTTTTCAGACTTGCTTATCATTTTAGGCTGCTTTCTTTCCAATCATAGTGCTGATAGGATTGAGTGATGTTATTTGTCTGAAATGTTGTGATGTTGTAAACTATTTATCCATGTAGTTAATGAGGTATACTTTGGCCGTTATATATCAATGGGTTTGATTGACTTACACAGGGCCGTGAGAACATGGTTTAGTAGACAATTGGGAGAATGGACGTTGACGACTTCTCTAGAGTTTCTGTTTGCTGTTACGATGGAAGAACATTGGGGTAATGGAAATAAGTTCATCCTTGGAGTGTTTTTAGTTCCACGATACAGGACACATGGGGAATTGGATGATGAGTGCTTCTATATATCGCCATTTATTTAACCATACGATACTATATGAGGAATTGATAGTGAGTTCTTTCTCAGAGAGTCTATGAAAAAGCTAAACCCGAGGGGTTATACTATGTGTACTTCCCGGAGGGTTTCATGTATTTTTTTTGGTTGTAAAATAAGGGTTAGGCAGTGAGTACTTCCCAGAGGGTTCCCTGCTTATGATGAGTTTTCTAATTGATATCTGATAATTGAATGCATTTGGAAATGTTAGATTGCTTACTTTTTAGTACTAACTTGTTTACTCTTTCATTTTGATTATAGCATGCAATATATTTTCCCTGACTCTTAGGCACAAATAATTGGGTGGTTTCCAAATGGTATTTAGTCTCACATCCTATTTGGGTCTTGTTTTTGGGCCCAAATAAATTATATTTCTGCAGGTGTAGATAAGTGAATGTGCCCTTCTACTTCAGGTACGTGATTGCTATGGTGCTGGGGATCATGGGACCAAGCAGAGGATTGAGATGCTGTGGAGAATTTTATCTATTGTCTATTGTACTTTGGATTCGTGTTGTATTCATGCATTGTGACTTGTTTGACTACTTTCCTAAACGTATTTATCGTACATTATATATATATATGTGTGTGTGTGTGTGTGTGTGAGAGAGAGAGAGAGAGAGTATGTGTGTGCTCTTGTTGTTTAATACTTTCATTGTTAACTTATTCCGTATTTTATAGATTATACTATTTCTATATGTTTTTCATTCACTGTGTCACTCTTCCAGTGAAGGCATAGTTTCCCCACATTCACACCCAAGGCCTTCACTGCTAGTCGGAAGCCTCTGGCATTCGAGGAAATTTGCTGGAGACAATGTGACCAACCAGGTATAGGGAACCATTGGGAGGCTTCCAGAACCAGAACATTATAGGATAGATAATGATGGTATATGTATCATGTTACTATGAATGGAAATCAATTAATTAATCATTTAAATTATTTAGAACCTTCTTATTATTATTATCCAATATATTTTTAAAATGATATTATCTCTAGATTCATTTTATTCCCTTTATTTTTATTTAATAGAATGTATGTTCTGTAACATACCTTTCTATATTTTTGTGTATTATCTATTCATTGAGTCATGTTATTAAAATGGAATGTGTGTTTAGGTATAAAATATGACTAATTATTATTCTTTATTAATTCATAATATCATCAAATATATCAAACTCCTACAGTACATTTTATATCAGGATTAATTGTTTCCTTTCTCTTAAATATGAAGAAGAATTTTGGAATGAGTTTATAAGGTTGAAATTCATTTGATTTTAATATTTATTATGATTAGTTATTTATTACCAATGTAAAATGGGTATCATGTATTTATATTTCTTCCAAAACAGCTTAAATGATGGGTCCTTTTGTGTTTGATTCATTTAATCTACACCAATGTAATAAATAAGACACTAGATTTGGGTAACAAGATTCAAGGTTACTATAGTTGACAACGAATAAACAGTTATACATATTCTATTTATATATTTTATAGAAACTATAAATACATTGATGTTTCAAGTAAAGGGTTTAATATAAATGGATTTGAATCATAGTCTTCAGTGAGGAAACTAAGAAGATAAATCTCTAATCTGGTGCTAAATAAAATCATACATTACACATTGTCTTCAGTACACATCCATAACTACACAATATTTGACACATTATGTTACATTTAAATTCCAATTAAATTTTATGATTTATATTATTAATGAATTTAGGAAAATATTTGACTAACAAAACCACTTTTATTTTTATCAAATTGATATCTCCTATTATACAATCAACCAATTAATTCATTATAAGTCTTGGAAATCTCTCACAAATCCACCATAAAATAGATTATTTTAGAAACACCTTTTGTATTTTTGATTTAGCTTTGTGGTAAGCACCATGTAATATTAGGAAAAAAAATCTTGTTCAAGAACCATTGGGTGAAGGTACTATAACACACCGTAGCAGTAGAGGCACTATAGAAACAATGACACTAGAACGGCGGCCAACATAGTAACTGTACCGGTAGTAGATACTTTTGCAGTCAGGATACTATAGTAGTACTATTAAAATAACGGGCCATGGGCCAAATTATCATAAGGAACTATGGGCCATGTAATGGGTTACATACTCAATCATCCTTTGAGCAGAAAAAATATATTATGTAATAAATGAAAGAATTTTGGATGGTTATCTCTTGGAAGGCTATGGCCTGGATTTCAAGACAGTGTGTGCGGTGTTCATGTGTTTGATATAACTATACCCCGACACACACAATATATATTTTTAGACAAACCTTATATATTACATTTCTCTATATAAGGGGTAAATAGAAACATAAAAACATTTGATCTCAAATTTATAGAAAGGGTAAACAAAATAAATAACAATCAAAGATAAAAAAGTGATGATAACATGCGAATTTGGGTCTAATCAAGTAATGTTAGAAAATTATACTCTACAAATAAATGACCAAAAATCATGATTAAAGGAATAAAATATGAAAAAACATAACAATTGAATCATGAGAGTGTGAAAATATGATAAATTAATCATGATTGATAAGACGATAACAGAATCATATGAATAAATATAAATTTCTTTCAAAAACATAAACATTGGTAATAAATTATAATGAAACATTGTATGTACATGTTTATGCTAAGAAACTTGTTATGTCAACACTTGAGTGTCTCATAGTATATAATAATAAAAAATACATTGAGAACATTATATAAACCCCTTTGATCAACCATAAATATTTGTTTCACATAAAATCATTCACATTATAATGAAAACATGGGAATAAAATACTTCTCATATACCTTTTAAATATAATCTCAGAAAGAAAATGTTAGTAATTCCATTTATAATCATAACATCATATACTTTTGTAAAAAATAGGTTTCCAAAGATATAATATAAAATTATAGGTAAATACTATTCAATCAATATAAAAGAAAATATAGTATTTATATCATATAGATAAACAATGTATATCTATCTCAATAATTACCCTAAATCAATGTATGATTGGTATATAGATGATTACGCTTCAATAAAAGTTATAAATACTAGGGTATTTAGAGAGGGGATTCATTATAAAATTAAGAATTGATTTACACAAATGGGGATTAAGAAAGATAATTGTAGTTTTGTGGAAATTCTCTTATGTATAATTAACATTATTCACTTTTCAAAAAAATAAGTAAATAATATCACATAAGATAATGAATACTTATAGATAACTAAAGAAATATTTCATTTAAGTGAATGGAAAAAATGGCCATTTTTTCATGATAAAATTTTCCAAAGAAACTTATATAAATTTTGAAATATAATTTATTTTGATAAACAATGAATCTCATGAAATTATATTCAAATGTTTTGGAATCCCATTCAGTAGAAAATTATTTAAAAATATGTTTATTTTCTTATTTTGTTAGAGAAGTATAAAAAAAATTCAATAATTACCTGAAAATGGTAAATTTAAAAAAACATTGAATCAGAAATTTTTTGATATATTTAATTATTTCTCATTTAACAAATATTAAATAATGTAATCTTGAAAAGGCATATTGGTTTTATAATAAAAATATAAAATTTATGAAAAAACATTTAATTTAGATGGTATTAAAAACATTTGAATTCATTAAAATATCATATTTAAAAATTAAAATCATAAAAAGTGTAATAAAAATACTCTCTAAAGAGGATAATGGACATACAAAGGTAACCTGAGATAATACACAATTCAGATTCTAATTATAATTGAGAAAATTAGCAAAAAAATAATATATATTCAAAGAATGGAAATCATAGTGAAAGACGATGAAAAGTATCTATTATAATGAAATAGTATCTATGAGAATATAAATTCCTTTCCAATGAATATTTGAATAAAAATTTTAATTTTCCATACAGTAAAGGTGAAAATACCATGAAAAAAATTTACAGTATTATAAATCAATATTTAATATATGAATTCCAAGATGAAATATTTTAACTCAACTATAGTAGTTGAGAAAAAAAATCATACCATACTAGTATTTTAAGAATAAATACTAAAATGGGGTATTTTCTATAAAAAATTATACTTTATGTCAATAGGAATATTAATAAACCATAAAAAATAGATGACTATCCATAATAACTAATATGGATCATGGATTTGAAAATGTGATAATGAAACCCTTACATTATTAGAAACCATTAAATAAATTCCCATTGAGGGATATTATATTTAATTAAATTATAAATATCATGAAAATGGATTGGATCATTATATAAATTATTATAGGGCTACTATACCCCCCCCCCCTCATTTCTACAAAAACATTGGTTATAATAAGAAATTTTTCTAAATGTGTGTAAATTTTAATCACCAAATCCTTTGCTTATTTCCCTTCTTATTAAAATTAATAAAAATATTAAAAAAATTATAATGTATAACATAAATCAATATATTAATAACCTATTTCAATTTTTTTCTTATACAAATTCTTTTAAAAAACAATTTTTTTAATTATTTTCTACATTCATATTAGTTACATAATATCTATTTCTAATATCAGTCGTATGTAATCCTGGTTATTTTGAACTAGTATTGTAAACATTTTATTGTTCATAATTGTTTTAAAAAATTTAATATTCCACATATAATAATAGGTAAATTAATTTATGTTTTATTATTTTATAATTTCATTTTATTTATTTTTTGGTTATTATCTCTGTAGATAAAATCAGGGATGAGCATGTTTTAGTTATTTTTATCAAATGGATATTGGAATCTTAAGTAATGGTTATAAAAATACTGTTGAAATTTCTAAACCAAAATTAAACAATTATGTGATTATTTATATCATATTTAATCATTGATTAATTTCACATTATTATCCATGAAATTATTTTAGTGTAATTTTTTTGGATGTGAATAGATTGAAACAAACATGAACATACCATAATTAATTGATGAGTATGGTTACAAAAGTAATTTATATTGAAAAAATACCAATATTTTAGAATCATAAAAAATATTTTCTGGATAAATTTATTGATAACAATTTAATATTATGAGAGTTTTAAAAATATAGAAAAATATGGGATATGTTACTTCATGGAGGTGGTTATCCACATGATACACGATTAAAGTTTTTATTTATTAATGGATGAGAGGGTATTAAGATATATTATAATATTAATAATCATAAATATATTATTTTTTCACATATTTTTCATAATTAGACTTTTATAATCAATGAATAGAGACGGATGTGAAAAACAAGTAGTTAATGCCTTTTAGAGGAGGTAGTCCTGAGAAAACTAGAATATCTTTTCTTTTTTCCTAATAGAAATGGTGAGTGTTCATTAAATTTTATTCCCATTTAATAATAATATATATGAACTAATTTAAAACTTTCTAATTTTATAGAAACTACACATTTATATTTTTGATGGAAATATAGAGAGGAAAATATGTTTCTAAAAACATGTACTCTTATTGAAAACTACATGTTTTATATAGAATAATTAAGAAAAATATATTTGTTATGAACATAAATTAACATTATATTATCAAGGAGAGAAAAGGTTGTTACATAAAAAGGATAATACGTAGTTTTTTATTTAAAAGAATAATATTTTGAGGAGTCCAGTTGGGGTTGTTAGAGACCCTATTTATATGTGGTGGGAATTGGGTTTTTAAAATATTTTAACTTAATATAAATAGAGCACATGCTTCACATGTCGAGAAGACATTAAAATATATAATAATGTAGTGGTCTAAAAGATAAGGTCAATAATATATCAAATTTAAATTATCAGACACATATTTTGTTAAAAAACCAATTTTAGTAACCCATATTTATTTCTTACTTTATTATATTGGCATAAGATACAAGGAAAGACATCCCTAATTATCAATCAATTTAATAGATAGAATAACCAGATACATACATTATTCCGAGACTATGAAACAACATATGTAATGTTAATAATAATAATATTTATGTTGTATTAATATTAATTAAAAACTTTTTAGAATATCATATTTATTATAAGAATATTATGAATTTTTTAGTGAAATTGGAATGCATTTCTTTTTACCAAATTGGGGTTTCAAACAATATATGGTTTTTTAAAAGTGTGATTCCAAAACTATTGAATTTTAATCAAAAAAATTATTTTTCTAATTATAAAATTGAATCTTATCTTTTTATAAATTTTTATTAATTTTATGAATGTTTTATTTTTCAGTTAATTATAGAAAATAATTTTTTTTTATTTAAAAATATTTATTTTTTTCTTGTACTTACAAATTATTATTCTATATCAGATTTTTTTAATATTTCCTTTATCAATTCTGAGAAAAAATAATAAAATAAACATAACTGTAATCAAAATTATTGTTTAATTTTGTATAAAACATTTTTATACTTAAAAATACATTTTTGAAGAAAAACAATTTTATTAGAAGTTTGTAATATTAATTTAAATTTAAATACAAAAAATAATCTGAATTTAATTTGATAAAATGAATTAAATATTTTTAATTATGATTATTAATATTTTTAAATATTTTCGGCTAAATTGTTTTCCATTATAAATAATAACCATAGTAATTTTTTATTACCATGGTAAATGAAAAATATGTTAATTATTGATAAACCCGTTGGGAAAAAATTCTCTCAACGTAACACGGAATCATTTTTGGGATGTTTGTGTTTATTTAAAAAAGAAGAGTTTCTTATTGACAAAGAGGGTTTCCATGTTGAGTTTTCAAAGTTACAATGATATTGTTGACAACCTATGATGACAATGAACATTGGCAAAGGAATGGATGATATGAGGGCGGTACAAATAGAATAGATATATGGTGGCACCGATTTTCAATGTTTTCCAAACTCATGGTCCTCAAAATACAAAAATGAAGATACATGTTTTTCGAATAGGAAGTTACATTCAAGATTAAAGATCATGTGGAAACATGCGTGCAACACATGCTTCGGGAGAAAAATGTCGAAAAATAGAAAAGTAATAAAGTACATAAAATATTTGACATTTATCACGCAAGTTTCTATTTGAGTACACAAACATCAATTTGAAGTAAAATTGTGCTTTCATGTTTCTTTCGCAGAACCGCATCTTTCACACACATTTTCAAATATTTCATGCACTTCATGCCTTTTCAATATTTCGATGTTCTTCTCCCAAAGCATGCCTTGCACCAAAGTTTCCACACCATCTTCAATCTTGCGCGCAACATCCATGTCCAAAAATAATTATCTCTATTTTCTGATTTTAAGTACCAAAATATTGGGAAACACTAGAAAATGGATCCACCTTTGTTCTGTTATTTTTGTACCACCCCCAGATCATCCATTCCCTTGTCATTGTTCATCGTCAACATAAGTTGTCAGCAATATCTATAAAACTTGAAAACTCACCGTTGTAACCCCCTTTGTCAACAAACAAACTTTCATTGAGAAAAAATTCAAACATCACAAAAATGATTGAGTGTTACCTTGAGATATTTTTGACCAACAATCTTCCCCATTTGGTTTATTGACAACTCTTTCATAATTAATTTTCTCATTAAATCTCCTTCCATCTTCGACCACTATTCACCTATTGCGATTTTTATAGTGTTCAAGGATTCACTCAACACATTCTCTATTCCCACATGATCAATTCTCGGCATGAGAAAGAAGACTAAATGAAAATTTCATCAAATAAAAACTTCATTTATGAGTCCAATTGTTGATACCAAACTGATACCAATTTCTAATCGCTGAAAACCTTTTAACACCATTCCAACATCACTCTTCTGCATTTATCAAGATCCTAACTGGCCGTGATATCCATTCATTGATAGATCACCTCTAGCATCGTCAGATTTAAAAACTCATCCTTCTTTAATTATTGGGTTCTTGTGTTGTCCATGATATACTCTGGCAAATCACTTCAAACACCAAATAATTATCATCATGTTGTCATGTTTCCCCTAATATCATCATCTTCGACTATCAGGATAAACTCCCCCTATCTCGCTGCTCCACCATTCTTCTTCTCCTCGTTTCATTGAAAAAGACATTATCTCTCCTCATTAGCCACATTTTCCTTCCTTTATAAGTCACTATTTCTCCCCCTTTTTCAACGAACCCAACGTCACTCATTTGTTGTCTGCAATAGAGTACATATCAATGATTAGCTCATTATGGAAAAACACACCACACCTTCGGGAGAGCAGAACTGCCACATTCAAACTCTTTCAAGTGTGGGGAGTTGACTAGACTCCCAAAGCTAGGTGATGTCTCTAAAAAGCCTTCATGGAAAGACCTTTTTAAGAATTATGGAAACCTTTAACTTTATAGGCACATACTCAAACTTCACTAGACCTTGCTCCACCTTCTCCTTGATAAAATGATATTTTATCTCAATTTTCTTTTTCCTTGAGAGATGGAATTGATATATCCAAGATAAATAACACTTGAGTTATCAACCAAGATATCAATCAGAGAGTTCACTTAAACCCCCACATTATCAAGATGTTGCTTCATCCAAAATAATTGTGTGTATGCTTTAGTGGCCACAATAATCTGAGCCACTATGGTGCTCAATGAAATGCAATCTTTATTCTTAGATAACCAAGAAATACATTATACACCAAGATAGAAAGAACCTCCTGACATTTATTTCATTTCATCCACTGAATTGGCCCAATCTACATCTATATATCCCAATAGCTCTGGCTAAGATTTGTCATGATACGTTAGACCAAAATACACAGTGGCCTTAATATACCAATGTACTCATTTCACTGCAATCATGTGTATTTCCTTGGTATTCCATTGATATCTTACTGCTTTGCATGTGGAAAAAAAATATTAGGCCTCATTTCTATTAGGTATAGAAAACTCTCAATAATCTGCCTATATTCTGTGATATTAACTACCATTATATCATCATTTTTTGATAATTTCATCTGGGAAACAATCAGAGCCTTCATATCCTTGGAATTTACATTCGAAATATTCTCAGAACCCCCTTAGAATTTTTTGATAGAGAAATTAAAGTGTAATTCCTTCAATGTGACACCTTTATATCAAAGAAATATGTCATCTCTCCAATAATTGACATATCAATCTCAGTTTTCATGAATTCAGAAAAAAATTCACTGATCTTCATCTGATCCACCAAATAATATGTCATCGAAAAAAACCAACACCATCATCCTTTGATTATTTTCATTGATGAAATAGAGATTGTAATCAACTCCACAACACTGGAAGCCAAGATTCTTCAAATACTAATCAATCCTTAAGTACCACATTCTTGGTGCTTGTTTTAGCCCATATAACTATTTCTTCAGCCGACAGACCTCGTTCTCATCCTCATTAAATATAAAACCATCATGATGCTCAATGTATAATTCTTATTCAAGATCCTAATTCAAAACTGATGATTTGACGTCTATTTGGACTACATTGAGATTCTATTGTACTACAATGGCTAGGAATAATCTGAGTGTCTCCAGCCTTGAAACATGTGAATATGTATCATCGACATCTATTCCCTCTATCTGGGAAATTCATTTTCATAGTAGTCATGCTTTGTTTTGAATCACGGTTCCATATTCATTAATCTTTTTGGGATAGACCCATTTAGTCTCAAGGACCTTCTTATCTTCTGGCCTCAAAAAATCTCTGAATTCTGATTCTTCTCAATCGGGTATAGCTCCTCTTTCATCGCCTGAACCCTGTTTTCTTCTTCAGCTACATCAGCAATAAATTTAGGATCAACCAGAGATAAAAGAGATGTCTCGTGCATTAATTTCATTATTCTTATCTGAACTGGCACTATCTGATCACTAATGATAATCTACCTATAAATTTCATCTTGACTCTTTGGCTTTTGTGTATATACAAACATAACATTTTCTTGTTCATCATCATTATCATCTTCTGAGTCAGCATCTTCAACTTCTGCACCCACTATGTTACTTTCCTCTTTATCAATTAATCAGGAATATTATCAATGTGTTGTTGAGTATTCTCTTCATTTTCCACGATAGTGACATGATTTATCTCAACTACATTTCTGAGGCTCATAATAAAGAATATGTATTATTTTATTTATCCTATTTAGCCATGAAATATCCCCTCATCTCCACATGGCTCAAGTTTCCAATTTTTTTCGTTATTGAGAATAAAACACTTAATTCTAATGATTTGAAAATATATCACTTTTGTATTCCTTCCATACCAAATACCATATGGATTCTTTCCATCTTTCAAACACAATAGAGACCGATTAGAAATGTAGACCGATGTCAAAACTGCTTCCTTCTAAAATTTCTCTTGTTGGTCTTTTACAATGAGCATGGTTCAGGAAATGTTTTTGATGATCATATTTCTCCTTTCAACCACTCCATTTTTTTGGAAAGTTATTAATGAAGAAAATTGATTCCATATCCTGTGTTTTTAAAGATATTATATCATCTGGCTATTTGTCAATTTCGTTCCACTGTTAGTATGAAATATCAAAATTTTCTACCCAAGAATAATTTCAGATTCACTTCGATACTGTTTTAAGAAAATGAACACCTCAAACTTTTGGGAAATGACAAATAATATTTCCATTCTGCTATATTCCACAATTAAAAGAACATATTACCTTTTTTTGTCATCTTCTCTTACTGTGATAGGCCCACAAACAACAGTATGCACCAAATCAAGCACTCTTGTTGTCTTATTTTCAATTTTCATATATGTCTTTCTGAGGAGCTTCCCTTGTTGAGAGGAATCACACATATGTGTACGATCACGTGATATATTAGGGTGGTCTCTTGCAACTTCAGACATTACTACATCTTTCAGATATGGTTGAACTTGAAGGGAAAGTTGTTTATTCAACAATTTTTTCTTCCTCCCTAGATAAAAAGTACATATCATCTTCTCAAATTACCAGGAAAATATTCCCTTTTGTTCTTTTTCCCTATTGGATTATTATACCATAACTTTTCTAGATGACACATGTCTTCATGGTAAATCTTATAAAATTGACTGACGTTGAGAAAATTTTGACTAAGACCTTCAACAACCAATCCATCAACACATCTTATTTTTTTCCCCAATCCTAGCCTCTCCCTATCCAATTATCTTCTTGCCTTCATCGTTTCCAAACATGAAAATGAATTATATTTCATATTTAATTCCTATAACTAGATCTTTGTTGCCTATCATGGGAGATGTTCAACCACTATCAAGGATCCAAACACCAGAACAGTCTGATGCTTTAATGGAAATTTTAGCAACCACTATCTTCTCTACTCTTTTCCTCTTGGTCAATATTTTTTCCATCACACTCTATATAGATTGACACATATGATCATTATCATAGTATGATGGAATGAAATCACCTTTAAAATATATAAATCTAGTTGTAATCTTTAACTCGCTAATTTGTTCATTGACCATCTACTTGCGAACATTATGATTCGGCTTTAGTAAATTCATCTATATGGTCGATTTACAATATCTAGACATGTTACCAAATACTCCACACCAAAAATAGTTTACTTACAAATATGTTATATAAAACCATTCATTTTCTATATTCCACCTTTGTTCTTATTCCCTTTGGTATCTTCTTACTATAGAATACACATTTTGTGAGTGTCCCATCTTTCCACAGTAATAACACCTGATGAAAGGAACATTCATGTGTGTCACTTAGGTACTACCATTAGTTCCTTTGGTTCCCTGAATATTCATATTCTTCTTTCTACCCACATTAATTTTCATTTTTTTGAATGCATGAGGGCGGTCTAACTTTAACCCTGACAACTTCGGTTTATGATTGACCCCCAAATCAGCCTTAACATCTGAGCTTGATTGCTGCTTCATTCCTAGTGAACAACTAGCCTCATCATTCATCTTTTATATCATTTGAATGATATTTTTATAGATAATGTGAAGGTAATAATATGTTTTGGATGGTTCTTAACATTTTTTCATAGACTGACAACTTCTCCTTCAATTTCATCCATATATATTATTTTATATTTCATTGGGTTATTCAAGCCATCGATCTCACTTTTCTTTTATTCAGTATAGATTTTATTCTCACTAACCGATTCTGAGTCCTCCAGGGTTGATGAAATGATTTTTTCAATTTCATTCATCAACATAGACTTATCATCTTTTTTTTACTTCATATAGAGTTTGATGTTATGAAAAACGTTGTTGGATTTCTTTGTTTTAGCTCTCCAAACATCTATCTCTTCAAGAGCAGCCTCTTACTCAGCATGCATATCAACTCTTCCTTCATATTATTCTTCTTCATCAATGTTTGTTTCTTCCATTTTTTGAGTACTACTAAAAACTACCACCATATTTTTTTTCTATGATCTTTTTACTTTTATATCTCTTGACCCTCCTCAACCTCAGACTCATCCGAAATATAAAATTCTTATGAAAGGAAGTTCTTCTTCCAAAAGAAATTTATCTTCAATTATTTCTTGCCTTTCCTATAATTTGAAGTCTAATTCTTGGGAATTTTTACTTTATCAACATCGTCACCTTCATGGAATTTTTGGGGCACCTTGTCACAAGATTTCTAACCATTCCACATTAAAAATAGGAAAGTGGAGGTTTCCCTTTATAATTCCTTTTCCTCTTGAAGGTTTGATGAAAGGAATAACATAACCACATCTATCTCTTCTTCATCTTGATAGTCTTCAATAGTGAGCTTCTTCATGGCATTGAATTCCACCTCTTTAGATTTCCACTTTTCCACAACATCATTTTAGTCATTTCACATTTCATATGCAATAAGGGTACTGCACAAGTTATCAAGTTTCATCTATTTCTGATCCTTGTCATATAATACTAAAACAATTGGATTGAATTGAGTTGGATGTTTCCTAAATATACACTTCAAATTATTTATCTCTTCAATGACTTCAACAAGACCTCACATGTCTTCCACTACAACATTTACCCTGTCAAAGAATTCATCAACAAACTCATTCGTGCTCATTCTAAGCTCTTCATACTTGTTCCACAACACTTGTACCTTAACCTATATTACCTTTTTATCTCCTTCATATATATTAAACATATATTCCCACATAGAATGTGAGGTTTTTCATTATATCACATTTGTATAGATATAATTGGATAAGTCTCACCATAAAGAATTGATCCCTTCGCGTCAGCATCCAATTATATTTGTTCGATATCCGATAATGCACCACTGTTATTATCTGCTATTATAACATGCATTTCTACTATGAACACGCCCATTCCCAAATATAAAATGTAGTGTTGCATATGATTCTTGCATAGCTGAAAATTGTTCCCATTAGATATTGGAATCCCTTTATGATTAGTGACCTCAATTTGGGAGAGAAGCTCAAAAAACAACAATTCTATTTGATAGCAATTGAGGTTTTCATGCTCAAAGAGGAACTTATGGGGAAAAAGTAAAATCATCCGTGCAGGGGTCAGCAACACCTATAAATAAGAGGTAACCCCTCTCATTAGGAGAAAATAAACACATAGAGAGAATTCGTGCTCTAGATCATGTAATAATATTAATAAAAGGGAAATGTATGAAAGATTTTGAGTTGCACGCAAGCTAAAAAAATTTCACGTAAGATTTGGGTTGCGCGTAAGATTGAATTTTCATGTAAGGGGTGTTTTGTGAAAAACGTGGAATCTAGTGTGCAAGGCATTAAAGTTGCGCACAAGACATAGAAAGGGTTGCACGAAATATTTTGAGTGACCCAATAATACTATGGTAATTTTTTTTCATTAGTGGATGAAAATTAGTCTTCAAAAAAGTATCTATAAACAGTGGAGGATGCATAAATTAGTGAGAATGAAGGGACTTACAGGTATTTAAACTGTGAGTGGATATTTTGAAGAAGTAGTGAGCACAATTTAGTTGAGAGAGGACTGTGATTTAACATTTTTAGTAGCTTTAAACCAAGAAGGACAGTGAGTCTACTCAAAACATTGTAAACAGCAGTTTGATTTTTAGTGGATTTGGTACATCAACACATCTCTAGTGTATGATCCATGGACATATCCTAGTAAGGGTGAACCATGTAAAATTTCTATATACTATTCTTTCATTAAGACTTGTTCATAATATTCAATGTGAAGGAGTGAGAAGAGAATATTTTCTAACAACAAAACATTATCAATAAGGGGGTAGTTCTAATCTATCATACCCTGATTTACCCCCTCCATGAGAATCCAACCTAGTGGACCTTAAAACAACTAAGGGGAAAAGGCATAAAATTCATTAAAAACATTCCAAAAATAATTTTTTTGTGTGTATAACATATATTATCATCCCAAATATAAAAATATTACATTTTTCAATTTATATTTTATTTTGAACTGTAGAATTTTTAAGTGAAAAATAAAGTATAAAATAAAATTTCTTAATTTAAATATCCATAATATTTTTTGATAAAGAAAGATATTTAAAATTTTTTGTAAAAAAACATTTTAAACATTAATTATTTTTATTATCATTGTAATTTATTTTAAATTTTTAGTGATGAAATAGTTAGCTTATATTTTCATTTAACACTAACCCAATTCTTTTTCATGTAATAAAAGAATATAGTAAATGATATTAGAAAGTGTAAAAGTAACTTTTTTGGGTGATTTCATGTTTCCCAGGAATTTTTAATATAAAAATGACATATTATAGATGTGTAAATGGTTTATAATTGAATTATATATTTGTAATTTTGTTTTTGAAGTAAAAATTTGTTAATTGATGATAAAATTAATTTAAAATTATTTTTTTAAAATATAATTCAATAAATTATTTAATAATAATTAAATTAAATAGGAACATTATGCTGGTAAATAGTTTAAAATCTCAACCATTTTCCATTTATGATCCAATTTATAGCTTTTATGTTAAATAATAAAAACCCATTATTAATGAATTAATCACCACTATTAAGGTCGAAATTGGTTAACCATGTGGTAAAAAACATAAAGATTAAAATGATATATAACCATATATAACATTAATTGTGTGATTATTTTATGACCATATTGTCCTTATTTTCAAATTAATGTCATATAGGAACCATTTTACATGATTTAGACACATATTATATTATATTATTTGATGTTTTTAAAAAAATATATATTAATAGTATTTTATATCAATCAATATCTTAGGAAATGTTTTAAAATTTATAAAAATCACTTATTCATGAATGTTATTGTAATATGGTATAAAGTATCATACTTAGTCCATTTATGGGATTGATTTTTTTAGAAATTTTTGGGCCCCTAAGGAATAAAAACACATTCATATCATAGCGGGATTCTCAGAAGTCATTAGGTGGAAGCACCGACTCTAGTGGTGCAATTTACCATGAGGTTTTCTGATGGAATTTTTGGGGGGACTTCTCGTTTTTGATTTTGGTTAGATTTGATTGTGTATTGGGATTTGTCCCTTGAGAATTTCGGTCTACTCTAATGTTTTTTTATTGGGTTTTATATTTGGTTTCATCCATTTGGGCCTATGTTATAGTAATCGGTATCCCCTTATCTAGTTCAAAATAGGCTTCAGTATTATTTTCCTTGGTTTTTAATCAAGGGGCTTTCCCTTAACCCATATGGACTAGTAAAGTGTGGTTTAAAACATATTTATAAGAGAAAAAGCACTAAGAAACATATAAAATTTATTTTTATGATATTATTTATACTCAGAATTATATTATATGATAATTACATGAACATAGATCTTCTTTTCATTAAAAAAATTATATTAATTGAAGACTTTAATTAATTACTAGACTTCCCTTCCCCTCACTTATAAAAGGAAAACTCATATCATATCCTCTCTAAAATTCAAGAATCATTCGGATTAGACAATAAATTACAAAATCCATTCATTAAATAACACCCCGCCCTCTAGAGGTATTCTTTGTTCATAATATCAAATTTAGAGGGTTTAATGTGTATTGAAAATGGTGTTTTATGAATAATATTTATAGGTATTAACCAAATGTTTAAATTTTATTTATTATTATAACCCCATAAATTTCTCTTAAACCATGAAAAAGTAATGAAACATTATCTTCCACATAATAATATGTTACTAGGTTTATATAATAACCAATTTCCATCTACACAAAAATTAAATGGGTATCAAAACTATCATTCATTATTACGTTAGACTACTTCCTCACAAACTGATGTATTTCATTTTCCATCATTTTCTCTCATGGATGATTATAAAAATGGATTTAATATATATATATTAATTAATTTCATATTTGAAATTCTATAAAGATAATATATGATCTACTTTCATACTTTTACTTCAGTTGAAAAATGATATCATTGTTTGTATATATATGTGGATTACCACCTCCACGAAGCGATGCAATTATTTTTTCATCACTAAATCACATATGAGGTATATATAACTATATTTATTAATATAATATGATATTTTTGATTAAAAAATAATATTCTAAATATTAAATAATAATTTACTTTTATCAATCAATATTGTTCAAAAAAATGAAATGGTACTCTTGCACATACATGAATTAATGTATCCTCGATTGTGAAATAGTTTAATTTTCATAAAAATATTTTAAAGCTGTTATTGAATATATTTTTGATTAATAAAAATTATATTTATTTCATGATTGTTATTTCTGATATTATAGAATATTAATCCAATATAATATGGTCATCAGTCCAAATCTGTTTTGAAATTATGAATTAAAGGTTATGAAATCTGCCAATGTATATATAATTGATTATGTAATTAATATTTCTTTAAATATATTGAAATAAATGTTTTATATATATGTAAGTATTCATATAAAGGTTTCTTAATAATTATAATAATTGATATAACTTTATTATGTTGCACTTAAGGGACATACAACGAATGTCCGAAATCAAGGTAATAGATTTCATCTTAAATTCACTTCAATGAGTCATTTTTTAATATTATGAACCTAATTTATTTTAAATGGTGTATATAATTACCATTTTAAATAATATATCATGAATAAATCATAATTTATATTTTTTATGATTTAATTAAAATTAATTAATCTATGGTAATTTGACATGAATGGTACTAAGTGGAACAATATTTATTAACTCATTTACTTTCATTTGGTTATATCACATAATCAATAATTATAATATATAATTTTTATTAGATTAATGATATATATATATATATATATTTTAGTTCCTTTGGTTATTTAGGGATTTAAACTTTTTACAAAAAATCACTATAATGTTTAATTCTCAATATTACGTAATGATGATTGCAAGTGTTTTATTTTTCTCAATGTCAATTTTTAAGACATTTTTAATGTTGTGAATAATGATATAAATTTATGGGGTAATTAATATCCAATTATTAAATTATTATATATTTAATCATATAATTTAGGTAATTTATAAAGACCATTTCATAAAATTTATTTCATTGAATTTTGATTTATGGTATAGGTAATTATTTAAGTGTGATGGCTAGGGAAATTGTCACATGGATGTCTCTCTAAAATATATATTACATATGTGTTGTAGGGGTGATATCCAATTATAGTGTGATGGTAGGATTGTTGAAAAAAAATGTTTAAAATATCCTAGGACTTTACATTTATGATTATAAAGTGCAGGAAGCTCAAGGAATATGGGATTAGTGTCCTATGAAAATCAATAAAAGGTAACCACGAAACGAATTTTTTGGCTAGAAAAATGAACGCTTGTGATAGTATTATTTTGTATGATTATAATTAGTGATTTCCAATTTAATGAAATCTGATTATAAGGGATTATTCCCTTGGGATTCATATCTTCTTTCCCCCATAAGTTAGGGAATCTTTTTTCTTGTAATAATAATAAAAAGGATCTTTGAGTTATTCAAAAGTAACTAAAGAGGTAAAGTATTTATATATTAATATACATATTTTTTTTTGGATTTTTTATTTTAAAAGATACATTAGGGGAAATAATATTATTTTATTCTCTTGGTTTACATCACTTTTCTTCTCTTATTGTATTGAATGTGGTTGCATGTTTAATTTCATCCGTTATTGACTTAGGAATCATAAAAAAATTGTAATTTATTATGATCTTTTATCATATTTTATATTAAGAATCAATCCCTCTATTATCAATGTTTTCAAAAAAATTCAAGATTTTTCTTTTCTAAACACAAATGATATTATATTGACTTTTTACATGATTTTTTACTTATTATAAAAAGTTAGAATATGGATTTTATTTATTTTTTATTCATTACTTACTTTTGAATCCCAATTTTTTTTAAAACAATGTTTATTTATAATTGTTATGATATAAACATAAATTAACAACATCATGAAGAATCTATTATTGGATGATTCTTTTATAATTATCCTTGTTTCAATTCAATTCAATAAATTTTTTCTGTAATATTATGAAAAATGTTATTTATCAAAAATTATTCTCATAGTGGACTGGGAATTTTCTTCTTGAATGATTTTAAGGACCTTTTTATAGTTTCTATAAAAATTAGAAAAAACCCCATAATTTTATTTATTCTCTATTGTGTATATTAGTTAATGATTACATAATTATTATTTCATTGGTTTGTAATGATTGTATAACATATATTTTCATGAAACATGGATCTTTCTCATAGGAAAGTAATTATATGAATGTATAATTATTATTATTATGTGGAATTGTGAATGAATATAATTTTTCTCATTCATGATTTCATTAAATATTTATGGATGATTTATTGGTGGTTCTGTTATATAGAGTATAAGGGTGGTTATGTTATAAATGATGGATGTGTGGTACATTATAAACCCAGGATTAGTGGGTCTGTTACAGCCCTCTAATACATTGGTTTATTATTTTGTTATCCACATAATGATATTATATGTTAAATGTATTTGTTTTTTTAATTGTAAAGTATCTGTGAATATAATATTTCAGGACAACAACAAAATTTCATTATGAATTATATGGGAAATTGATATTTCCTTTGATCATGATTGACATCACAAGGATTATAATTTTTTATTTATGTTAATATTACTTTGTTAAAGAATTATTTTATGATTCATGAATGATGCTATTTGTTTTTATGTGTATCTATTCTATTATCTTAGGCACATGAACAGTGGTTATTTCATAAAAACTTTATGATTTTCTATTTACGATACATGAAATTCAATTTTCAACACATATGTTTACCATTACTAGAAGTTTGAGCCCTCACTTCTGATATTTATTTTTAACCAAATATTAATGAAAGGATGTAAATATGTTATGCCTATAATGGTTACTTGATTGTAAGAACATAGTAAGATATTATGTATATTTTTATGAATAAATTTTTTATATACCCATGTTTTTTTCTAGTAGTTGGTCTTATATTTATAAAACTATGAACATAAATGATCCTTGGAAAAGTAAGTGACCAAATATTTCAGTTTGATGTAATATGTTTTTATGGGTTGAAATTGGGTCAATTTTATTTTTATTAATCCAAAATTTTAATGTTTGTGTCTTTCACACTAGATATTAGTGTGTGGTTTTTGGGATACTATAGATTATTCTAGAGTTGATTTTATGTAAAATTGGTGATTCTGATGATTTTATGTGAGGTTAAATTAATGGTTATGGCCTCCAGTAAGGGGTTATATATTTAATGATTATTATAATTTCAATGGAATATAAACCAATTTGTAGGATTTAAGTGAATGTATTTTAAATAGATTAATGATATATTTGGAGATTTTTTTTGGGTTATATATTACCATTAACTTTAATAATAAGGAATATTTCAGAATAATACTATTACATTTCAAGGATCTAAGCTAGAAGGTATAATTTAAGGTTATTTATTTATGGAATGATATAAGACAAACTTTTGGTGCTTTTCTAAATAATGAATATAAATGTATAAATTCATAATAGGAAGGTTTATAAATTTGAGATATTATGTTACAATTTTTAATATTTTAGTTTTGGTTAATATATAAGGATTGGATGAATATCTTATTATCCCTCGGTGTACTAGATGATCCAATAAAAGAAGATTTTTTTGTTGAGGAATGAAAAAATAATATTGAATATAAATAATTTTGGAAAAACATCATATTATTATTTAAATTTATTAATGGATGAAATTATACTTGTTAAGTATGTATATTTCAATATATTTTTATTCCATATGGTAACAAAATTTATCCACTCTATGAAAAGAATATCGAAATAAATAAATTAATCTTTTATCTCCATTTTAAATGAATAAATGCCTTTTTCACACCACATTATTTTTTGCATTTGTGTTGATTGAATTTATCATTATTAGGAACCTTATCAGGATCAATGTTCTATATCGCTTTGCATCATTATTTAGACATTATTGTGAAGTCTTAGACTGGGTTCCACGAAATGGTTCCCCAATCCAGTCATCCAAATGACCTCAGGTGCACCTCCCCTTATGCCAGAGGCTACCGACATGCAGTAATTTTTTAGTAAGTTGTTCATGGGGAGATTATACCCTCTTTTATCATAGTAGAACAACAATAGAGGTATACATGTAATATATTAATCATATATAATTATAAACTATACAAATGTCACAAGATAACCAATCCCAGAAATACAGTACAAAACTGAAAGGGAATCATTCCATTCCAAATTATGTTCCAAATTGTCTAAAATTACACAGAAGGAAAGACACCAATGAGACCCAAGAAGGCCCCAAACCATGTCCAGTTCCTTCATCCATTTTCCATCCACAATCAATAATATAATCATGTTCCCTTTACCTTAACCTGTTGTAATGACTTGATCATTTCTAAATAAAATTCCCTTTCATTTAATGTCTTATGGATATAGAAAATGCATGCACATATTGTTATTATTATTGGGTTTAAATGACGATTAATCATAAATATTGTTGATAATATACCCATTGAATAGTGATCACACAACTGATATAAGTATAAGGTTTTACCAAACCCTTTCAACACAGTCAAAGGAGAGGATGGCCTTATCTAGTATACTTGGGTTGTACAAAGCACATTTTTGAGCCCGAAAAGGAGGTAGTGTCCCTGGTCTTTTCTCTTTTACAAGAACAAGATGAGATTCAACATGTTAAGCATGAAAAAAATCATATATAGGAAAAGTTCAAGTAAATATAGATTACCACTTCGGAAATTTTAACTATGCCACCCCAAGAGTAACATCATCGCACACCTTACCCTTAGGTCATATGCTTGTGTTATAGGGGTTTATGTAATAAGGTATTCGTTACTTAATTTTTAATCCTTTTATATAAATAAAAGTCTTATTCCATCATTTTCGTTATAGGGATAGTTTTTCTTAAAAATGATGAATTTGATAAATTGATTTTTAGGTAAAAAAATTAATTTTTAGATATGTATACATTATTATATTACACTATGGTTTTATTAAAATTTTTATAAAAACAATTCTTATTAATAATGAATATATTAGTTTCATATCTATAAATGATTAGTTAATCAGTTGGATATAATAAATATTTTTATATGATAATACAAAATGTCTAACTATAATGAATTTATTTTAATAGTTTAATGAATTTTTGAAATAAATTATATTTTAATAAAATATTATTATCAAATAAATTTTATTAATAATAAATGAGTGTATAATTTTCATGAAGTCTAATTTTTTATTAAAGATTCAACACTATTTTTGTCAAAACCCATCAATTTTCATTAAATGTCTATTCACATTTTAAAAGTGAAAATTAAAATATATATAAAATTATTTAGATAAAATGAATATTTTTATTGAATCAGCACATTAAAATTATCTAATGGTGAATTTTTCAATGATATATATGTTTTTACATTAAAATAATGTGGTTTTATATATTTTTGACTTATTTTATAATGCTGTAGAGAATCCTCCAAAATGTATAACATGTTTTGTGATTTTAAATTCATTTCATTAATAATGTGACTCAACTCTAAAAAAGAAATGACAATTTTTTAATATATTCATCCCATGAACTTATAATATAATTTTTTCCACTCCTTTTGGAACATAACCCTAAAAAAACTATGTTATGGTTTTTGGTTTTTAATATTTAATAATTTAGATTCCAAAACCTTTTTTTTGAAATATTGAAGAAATCCACTCTCATTTCCTATGTAAACCCACCCAATATCCCACTTATAATCGCTCAAAATCCTTGAATCAGATCCCAACTCTTTCATTACCTCTCTAAAATCCTCCCAAGGAGTCCCAAGCTCTCAGGATTCCCCACTTCATGCTTTCAAAGTCACACACTCATGTAAGGGTTTCCTTCCTTTCTCATTTTTATCTATGATTCCTTATATTATTTCACCCTTTTATTTTAAATTATAATGGACGGGTTATGTTTTTTCACCTCCCACACTCCACCCTTATAATGTTTGAATGATTTTATACCCCTTTTTCTATCATTAATCCCTCTAATGTAGACCCGTTACCATGCTGAAATTTCATTAGAGTTATTTCTATACTACTCTTTCATCATGTTTATTTATTATGTTACACATTCCTTTTACAAATTCCTTAATATGAAATATGTATTCATATGATCCTTTTACATCCCACATCATTTATATATTATTAGATACCCATTTTTCTCCCATCAACTCTTTTTTATAAGTTTTTATGTCACACCTTTATGCTGCCGAAATTGCACCATGATTTTCTCTGCCAAAATCATCGTTTTGTGAATACCATACACATCACACTATCAAGTGTATTAACCATTATGCACATATAAATTTTTTTATTGAGTAAATATATGTATTTATTACACACTCCTTGATTTTATAATTAATTATGATGAATAATGAGTCCAATTTTTATGATCTATGTGGAACACATAAGCATGAGAATGAAGGGAATGTGATGGGTGCACTGATAATTATATTGCGCTACAATTCATTGGTTAATGTTCAGTATCATAATACATCATGTTTGTATAGGGGTTTACATATCTCATTTTAGGACATTTGTCCATTATGTTTCCCTACGGTAAAGTCGGCCTATACCAACACTTTTTCCGACTGGTTTGAAAAAAACATTTGGATAAAGAAGATATAACAATGGTTCTATAAAAATATTGGTATATGTAATTATATGTTGGGTTTTCGAAATGGTTTTGTTTAACTATTGGGAAAGTAAAACATTACCTACAATTTTTATTATCTGTTTGGAAAAAAACACCTGATTTCAGGTTTTACGGCTCCCTCATGATTTTTCATCCCCGCATGAACCCTCCTCAGCCTCCGCCTCCCAACCCTCTCCTCCCCTCCCCAAACTCGACCTCCTCATCCTCCCAGCCTCCGCCTCTGCCTCTCACCCCCAGATCCTCTCGGGTCCCTCTCCTCCAGCAACGTTCTCCCGTCCCCACTTGAATCCCTCTCTGACGATGACGTCCACCTCCACTCTTGTCTCTCGGGGACGTTCTCCACTCCCCTCTTGACTCCCTCTCTCAAAGACATCCCCCTACCCTATCGTCTCCCTATCCTAAAACAACATCCCCCGACCCCCTCTCCAGTCACGAGAGAGACCCCCATGGTCGAACACCCAGCGTCTCAGCTCCCTATCCTCCTGCCATTTCTCCCAAATTTATTGAAGGTTCTTGATCAGTACATCCATGTAATAATCAGTCTTATTTTTTAAAAAATTAGGCAACATGGAATGCACTGTTAGTTTCATAGTTTGGATATCTATTCCAATTAATTTTTCATATTCTAGTGTTTTGGGTAGTAACCAACTCATGATGTATTGAATTATTCGGTAAACTATGATTTTTTTAAAAATAGATTCATCTAGAAATGTAGTGTTAGATTCACAGGTTGTAAACCATTCATTATAACAATGTATTCAAAAAAAAGTTCATGATTTTTTAAAAACCTCATATTTTTCTCTATACACCCCTATTAGACATGATATTGTGTTGTATTTTTTTATCATGAAATATATGTGAAGAGGTTGTATAGTCATTAATATGAGAAATGATGTGGGTTAATAGGAGGTGAGTGATGTTATATGAGATTTTATGGGTTTTTGTGAGGTGTTTTTGCCATTAATTGATTGGTTCATAAAACATATGTTTTTGATGCATAAATTAAGTAATTGGATTTGGTTGAGTAAAATGTCGGTATCAGATTTTAGAGTTGGTTATTTAGATGGTATTTTATATAAAAAGTGTGTATGTCTCTATTGACTATGGTTGTATTTTCCATTAGACAAATGAATTTATTAAACTGACCATGCAATTCACATTTCCCGCAATACGGAAGTAGCAAAGAAATCATAGATAGAAACTACATAATAGAAGACACCCAGGGAGACACCCCGTTACATCTACTGATATTTAAGGGGACATTAAATTAGTAACATTAGTCGATTGGCACTCAAGCTTTGAGAAATTCCCATTGTTGGTAGAAAAGATACCAACACCTTTATTATTAGTATAGTATAATTAAATGTTTTACTCCATGATGACCAAGTAGACCATCAGTTTCATGGACTCATGCTTAACCAAGCCCAAGAGAAGATCAACTACAAAACATTGATTTTGGTCCCTTGTGAGGTTCATTCCATAGTGGAGAGGGTTATGTGATCAATATTGAACTCAAAAAAAGTAGCATCGGTGAATATTAATTAGCTAAGTGTAATAGTTTGGTGTTTCCAACAACATGATATATAATGAACATAATGAAAAATTAAGATATTATTAAATGGAACTATTTCCCCATTTCATCCCGTAACATGATCTGATCCATTGGGAATTGTGGTTCTTATATATTGGGTGGTGACATGTATAGTCACATGATACAGGTATGTTTTGGGTTAATTTTTATTTTATTTTCTTTATCTTATTGACCACTTAGGTCTTTTACTGCTTTTTATGGATGGAGGGTAGTGATGCTATCCTATCTAGTTGATGTAGATCATGTGTATACTACAACACCATGATGTGTGAGTGTGAGGAAACATTAGATGCTAGAGTATCCTATGGGTCTTCAATGAGATGGAATTGTTTTTTTTTAAAATTGTGTGCGAACATTTTTGGAGTTTGTTGGAGTCTGTAAATAACCCCATGTGCCTCCATGAGATAGCATAAATAACACAAAGTGTCACCAAGTGTCTCCATACATTGTGTCATCATCACGTGGTTTGGCCACTCATGCAATACTATCAAACATATCCCAGTCATCCTCTTAGTCATTTAGTCTAAATTCATATCTCGAGGATTATCTCATGCCTCGATTCATTTAACATCATCCAACTAGACAAATATGATTATACACCTCGTGATTTTCCTAGTAACAAAATCACACCATGTCAAACCCATCTACATTCTTATCTCATCCACATCAGAATCCTCCTAGGTCCCTCAGACCTGTCCTAGTTGCTACTCACTGACCATATTCCTCATCCCACACACTATTGTCTTCTCTCGACATGTCAACCATTCGATAATTATATTCTCAATAATCTGGTCAAGAAACTCATCAAAATCATGTATTATAGCCCATCCCCACAAACCAGGTTCTATCCTAAGCTAAATCACCCTAATCCTCTTAGCATTATAATGCCAATCTATACGACAATATACAATATCCACACTAGAATATCATCCTTCATCTCTTTAGTTGTACTCCTGAATCATTAAATGGAGTAACACCATACATAATACATTTTATAGACTTATAGGGACCATCCCACTCTAAGAACTCACCATGATTCCAATCAATACCCATAATTATTTCCTCAATAAATGCTAGATGTACAATTTCCACACCAAACACTACAAGGCCTAATCCTTATAGGAATATTTTTATTGATCTAAACCCTCATATAGACTATTCACATATAATACCAATTTTATGACACATGTTAGAACACTAATATCCTAATCTATATCTTATCCACTTAGAGACCTAGTGACATGGTGATTTCATTTCCATAAAATCAATAAATAACCTTCTCAAAACCTAGTCTTCTTGTGAACACCATATATATAGGTCTACCATGTTAATCTATTTCATTAAATTTACCATCCTTAGAGTCCATGACTCTTATAGAACATATTTATAATCAATACCTTGACAATCTATGACCAAATAATCCTTCTATTTTTTAAGGTTCTATAGAGTCTCTTAATACTTTCTTTATACATGAAGAGATACTAATACAATTTGATGATAATTTTCAGAAAACACAATATATGATGACTTTGGGGGAGTTTTCATAGCTAACTGCCTCACACATTTACACCTGTATGAATCCATTGATGGATGTCCTTTAGAAGCAGAAGGAATTTGATGTGTTGGAGGTGGCACCAATAGAGGTATACATCCCTTTTGTGTTGATACCATATGTCGGATTCATATGAACAACATGCACAAACCATAGACAGATGTTCATGGATTTCCTATATTATATAGTGATAATATAGCCATCAATCTTGATCTACAAATATCATTAATTTATAGATAATTCATTTCATCATATATTGTAATATCATATGATTTTCGGATCTATAACTATAAACACCAATGCCCAGTATTCACAAAACATCAAAATCTCAACTCATAACCATAGTTAATATCGAGAGAGCATGAAACTGCACCCATCTATCCCAAGACAAAATTGTATGATAAACAACTCATCCCCAAACATATTGTTCTCAATACCATAATAAATGGACCAAATAGATCAATTCCAACAAATGGTGGTCTACATCATAGGAATCACTTATCGAAAATGTATCCCTAACTATCTTTTGACAATCTCAATAATGTTACCACCTTACCACAACTAGTCCTAGATATAAAAAATTGTCTATCATCCTCAAGAAGAATTAACCCAGAAATGCTCATTCCCACACAACAACGTGATATAACATTATTGAGAATGATTACGGCCTTCCACCATGGACCAATGACACCGCCGAAGAATCAAGGACTCAAAATCATAGAAGCATGGATCAGACAATCGCAGTTTCAAGAACCTAGATATTGAAACCTTGAGCCAGATCTCAGACTGATGCCACCGTAGGAGTTGGATCTCGGCTCGACAACATTTTAGAATATGGATCACAAAATGACGATTCCTCATCCACAATTTATCAATTAAACCTGAAACACGAATCCTTGTGCCGCCCCGTAGTCACAAGCGTCAAAAAGAATAAATGCCAACTAGGGGGCTGCAAAAAACCAGAGAGAAGATGGCAGTGATTGGGGAACCCTAGCATAGAAAGGCCCCTTACATCCTCCGCCCCGATAAGCCTAGGTTATTGGTGACACAATTAGTTATTAGACTTTGTCACAACCATCAAAAATGGATTAACTACCTACATAATCAGTTCATGTACTGTCCCACCAAGGGTCAATATACATCACTTGCATGAAGTGACTATGTAGTCCCCATCAAGGAAAATCTCACAATATGATCCATAATACCATTAATAAGAAGTAATACAGTGCTTTAACTACGTATAATACTTCTAATAAGTTATATACAAAAATACCATATAGGGTTTTTTTAAATTTTTGTAGTTGATACCTCATCGTTAGTGACATCAATCACAATAAAGAGCAGACTGAACCCTACATTCAAATAATTATTCTTGTGGATAGGACTTATGCCAACAGTCTATGAACTAAAACCATAAATAATAATGGTAAATACATCCATCAACTTCAAATAAATTTTTAAAGTGTAAAAATAAAAACCTATAATAATATGACCTCATCCCTTATATTGAAATATACCGAATTAAGTTGAAACTCGAGCCAATGTAATTATATATGATTAATATAAAGAGTAATTGTTAATTAATATGAATATACTATTTGATTGTATCATTTAGAGTCATGGATATGTTTCCACTTTCTTGTAGGAACATGATTTGACACTTGGGGCATTGTGGTTCTTATATGTTGGGAAGTGACGTGTATAGTCAAAGGAGACAAGTATGTTTTAGTTTAGATTTTATTTTATTTTATTTGTTTCGTTGGCCACTTAGGTCATTTACTAATTTTTATGGACAGAGTGTAGTTATATTCTTCAATGGGCACCTAAAGGGGTTCAGATTGTTTTAGTCCACTGGCTTTGATCTGATTTATGATTCTATGGTTACAACTTATATCTAACCTCATATATTTTGGGATTTTAGCATTTTTGACTCCATATTATGTTTTCAGTAGGGCGATGGATCGTTTCATGTTGGTTTGGGTGGATTTGGTTTTCCACTGCCAATCGAGGTGAGGATTTAATGTCGTTGGTGGGTTTCTCACTAGTTATGTAGTGTTCTTTATGTGTTTTAAGGTTCCTAATATCCTTTTTGTAGTGCGTTGAACCTTTCTCATTGGTTTCAGGTCTCCATATCAAGGGCGAATATCCTGGGTGTGCATAGGTAAGTAAGTATATGTATGTGGGTTCCCCTGTTGCATGTATAGTCAACCATAGAATTGATTATGGATGGATGGGTCTATGTGTGCCCATGTATATATATATATACATACGCAGGTGAGTGGAGACTGATATATACATACAAGCATATGTGCAAGGATACCCTTGCACAATATCATGGCCATAAGGGTGTGCGAATAGGGGCTAGGTATCATTGCATGTGTGTGAAGGTGCGTATACATAGTTGGGGAGCATCAACTTTTAGATAGAAATATGCAAGAGTTGAAGTTGATGACTTGGTTCCACCTTAAGGTATGATCCCTCTCCTAGAATCTTTAACTCAAGATTGCATTAAATTGAATATAGATTCTTTTCATATTATTCTTAATTATATTGAATTTGATATCTTTAATAACATTTCCTTAATATAATTGTTTCATTTGATAAATAATGTCATATTTTTATAATAAAATCCCTCCAATGGAGGTGCACTATCTGCAAAAACTCACAGTGATAGTGAGGTTGATCTAGTTTCTTAACTTATTTCATTTGATTTGTACTGAATGAGATCTAGAATAAATGTTATATATAATTAAATGAATTTTTTTGATAAACAAATGCCATAATTTTATAATAAAACCCCTCCAATGGAGGTGTGTTGTCTTCTTAAACACTGTGCAGTTATGGTTATTTCTATCATGTTTAGATTGGGTTTGAGTTTTTTGTATGTCTCTTGTTGGATTTTATATTTTTGATAGTTAGTTTTTGATTTCATTGTATAATATATATTCGTTTATCATACTCTTTTAGCTCAAATGAAATTTTCCTTCAAACACCATATCATTCATGGTGTTTTCATTCCTTATAATATATCACCATACTTGATATAATTTATCACCCAACATGTGTATGACATATAAATAAGGGAATTTGTTCCATATCATAGCTCACTAGATAGGTAAAAGGTTCTTGTCACTAGGGACAAATACACCCATATAAAATATTCCTCCCCATCCAAGTGTATAATGTCAGTCCTCTTGGTAATCATATATCATACAATATGGAATCCACTAAAGTAATTGAGACTAAAATTAGTCTCATACCACAAAATGAAATTATTACCATATGATGACCTCAAATACTATATGATATTCGTGGAACATTCTTTAAATACCAGTCTTCCTATGCTTACATGTCCTCACCACCACAGTAACTCGGGTACCATTTTCTAATAGTATCAGAAATTCTCTCTCGACCACTTGTTGAAGAAAAAACATCTTTATCGCACCATTTTTAGTCAATGAGAAATAATTATTCATATTTTACACATCCTATGTCACTCCATCATTATGAGTGTTCTCCCTTCCCTAGATGGGTGGATACTTTCTATTTATGTAAATTTGACAAGTTTTTTTATCATTCATGATATTTTCAATGTCATTATTTCTAGAAACTCGGTGCATTGTTTGTATGATCAAATCCACTATGATTAAAAAAATATCATTGTGATCCAATTCATAACATGTAACAAATGAAACACGCCTTTAATTCTTATTGTTTGAGCTTTATTTTATTGAATGGGAAACATGCCTCAATTATATATTTTTAATTAAGAACAATATTTTAAAGAAAAGTGAGAAACTAATAGAGTACACAGGTAGATACTCAATCAATAAGATAACAAATATACGAATAAATAATATTCCTACAATTGGATCAAGATTATTTGTTTATTTTCTCACCACTTGGGAACCGTCTACGGGATCTTCCCTTTGCTTTATAATCTAGTAATATGATGGGCTAGGTAAAGAGGAGTAGTCTTTTATATTTTTCATCCTCAGAGAGTGCTTGATGAACTCTTCTGAGCCAATGTTGGTGTTCTTTCATTTCTTTGAAGAGACTTTGATATAACCTTCAGAGTTCAATATTTTTTTGATCTCGATAATCTGATGAGTGATTTGACCCGTGTAGAGAAAATGCATCTACATTATATTTTATTCATTGTGAGAAAAACAAAGAGCACACACCTCATATAGTGTAGTTGGAGTTTCCTACAACAATGGGGAATCTGATGGATGATCAGCTATGTGACAGTATTCCATGAGTCTTGTGATCAATGTTGATATTGAAAAATCACAATTTACCTTCGATGTATGATACCTATATTGAGTTTTAGATACATCACCCACCCATAGTTAATAGGGAGAGAGGCCCCTTATAGGTATAAAATCTCCAGATTGATCCTCTCAAGAATATATTTAGTCGCCTGTATAAATCATTAGAGATGAGGGTGACACTTGATACTTGTATTCTATAAGGTCCATCTAAGTCCAAGAGGGAAATCATAGTACATGTTGGAAAATAAGATAACTTGGGAATACATTTATAATGATATTTGTATTTGGAAGAGTGTCTAAATTGTTTTGGATTTAAAATGATAAATTATTTATGGAAATTTTTTCAATTCCTTAAAAAAAATGGTTGCTGTTAATTATTTTCATGGTTTTAAAGTGAAATTAATAAAGTATAATTAGAATATTTTAATGGATTTAAGCTTTATTTACCTCTAAAGTAGATACCTTTGAACTATTTTAATGTTATAAATGTTTCACCAAAATCATTATTTGTTTTTAAATTTCTTCATAAATAAATAACATTTATCTTTATTAGATGAGTTTTTCAAAACCTCATTGGTAAAAATGATGTTTTAATCATGAATGTACTTTTTGAAATATAGTATTGACAAAACAATGATTGGATAAATAGGGGAATTTGGATCACTTATTCAATGAATAAAAATTCCATATTGTTGGATTTTTATGAATTTATAATGTATTGAATTTTAGTTTTATTTAAATGATGAATTGAGTTTACTTATTGATCTATTTTATTCTTCATGGGGATAAAGTTTTGAAGTCAATTTTGATGGTGTTTGTGTTTCTTGTTTTAGAGTATATCCCCAATTGGATTTAATGGATACTTTGGTAGATCAAGATCATTTTTGGATGGTAGTTTTGATTGCTTCAACCATAGATATTATTGTTCTTTCTGTTTTTTCCTAAATTGATAATTATTTATGAGAGTTCCAAAATGTCATTCCTCCTCATTTTCCATGCTCCCACCATATTAATATGTAATTATATTTCCTTGAACTCAAGAAAAATGATGATTAATATGTTGGTACGTACGAGGAAAACATCACAAGACATGCCTGATATGCATAAGGATTTTTCATTAACCCCAAATGCATGCTTGATGGTTTATTTGGTGGTGGGGGTGGGTAAAACCTAGCCTACAAAAATCCCTAATGACCTGCGACATTGACAGTCAGGAAGAGATTGTTTTATGTGACCTCAATGTTGAGATGGGGATCAGAAAATATCAGGGGTGTAAAGGGGATATGATGCTTATGGTGGACTTTAATTCGGGTTTTCTGATGAAAAAAATTCCAATGATGTTAAAAAATTCCAGATTCCCAATTGCCAAAGGTGAAAAAAGAACCCTAGAAATTGGATGAATGGAACGAGGAAATGATTTAGGTGTCGGAAGGAAGGGAACAAAGGAAGTGATTGCTGACAAGAAAAACCCGCTTCTACAACAGAGGAAAGGAAATCTCCGTTCGATCCTCAATTCAATTTTTATATCATAATATACAAAGAACCAGGACAGTTTTTGAATTAGTGCCCAATGACCAGGTGTTTCTTAGGCAACCAACATTCTATAAGAAATATAGGGAGAGCTTTTTACATCACTACTACTGAATCAAATCCCAACAACGAATTGGTGATAGGTATGCTAGTTATTCATTCATGAATAGAAAATATACTTTTTGATTCTATTTGTACGTATTCATTTATAGCTTGAAAATATAGTAGAACAATACATACACCACCTCAAATAATATATGTAGAGATGTTTATTATAATAGAAAATGGTGAAATTCTTGTATCCCAAGAATATAACAACTCCCTTATCACAGTTTGTGGATTGAACATCCCATTGATCCTCATAATACTTACCTTAGCAGAATTTTATGCAATTATCAGAATAGATTACCTTTACCTATATAGATCCAACATAAATTTTCACAAGTAGGAAATCGGTCTCCATGTGGTGAATCGACACCCAATTATATACAAGTACAAGGAGAAGGAAGAATATTCCTTAGAACCATCATCTCAAGCATGGATGTTACATCCCTATGAGCGTGCATTTCATTCTCAGATGATTATGTCTAATGAAGGAACTATATTGGAAGACATGCTTCCTTGTGGGGGAATTCACTGATGTGTTTCCCATGGCTGGTGAAAATCTATAGTAGCTAAAGAACCAATTACATGAGAATATGGATGAAGGGTTTATATGCACAAGTGCTTCACCATGGGGTGCACAAGACCTCTTAATCAAGAAGAATTATGGGTCAATGCACCTTGGAATTTATTATCATGATCTAAATAAAATCATGATAAAGAACATGTATCCCTTTCCACGAATTGATGACATGTTTGATCCATTACATGGTGAACAATACTTCTCCATGGTGGATATAAGGTTTTTATATTACAACGTAAGGGTGAAGAAAGAGCATATGTCCAAGACTACATTCTTGTACAAGGTACAGGATCTATGAATTCAAATTAAGGCCATTCGGACTCACAAATTCTCCATAAATATTCATGGACACAGTGAATAGTGTTTTTAGAGATTTCCACAAAAAATTTGTTGTATTATTTATAGACGATATTCTAATATAATCCAAAACCAAGGAACAAGAAGAGAATATAAACAATATATTAGATACCTTATGAATGGATAATATCTATTCAAAGAATAGAATATGTGAGTTCTGGTTGAAGGATGTCTCATTCATGGGGCATATACTGACTAATAATATGATATTTGAGGATCCACGAAAAAGAAATTGGCAGATTGCCAAGGCTAACATCTATGAAAGATATCCATAGCTTTATAGGGTTCACTAGATATTATCGCTGATTTGTGATAAATTTAACCTGATTGTCAAACCCTATTACCAAGATAACTCAGAAGGGAGTATAGTTTTCATGGAATGATGAATGTGAAGAATTATTCTTGGAGTTATAGAATACGGTTATCACTACCCATGTTCTCAAAATACCCACATGTTTGGTTCTTTTCATAATCATTAGCAAGTTTTCAAAGAAGGGCATCATTTTTGTGTTGATGAAGAATGAAAAGGTCATTTCCTATTCATCAATGCAGTTAAAAATTCAAGATAAAAACAATACCACACATGATCTAGAGTGGTAATCTATGATCATGGAATTAAAAATAAGGTTGCATTATCACTTTGGAAAAAGGTTTGAAAAATATATGGTTCACAAAAGTCTCAAATATATATTTCTTTATAAAGAGATGAACATGCACCAACAACGATGGTTAGAGATCATTATTTATCATGACTTCTCAATCCATTACCACCATAGGAAAGAAAACGAGGAGTTAAATTCTTTACATAAAAATTACCTAGTGATATTATCATTGATGAGGTTAAGAAAGATCCAATCTTTTTATATTTGATGAATATGGACATGGTAATCATAATTAAGGGAAAATCATAAATCCTTTCACAAATTATATCTCAACCATCTATTTTGGAAAGGATATAGGATGCTCAAAAAGATGATGTGGGAAATAAGAAGAAAGTGGAGACAATAAAAAATGGAAATCTTTAGAGTTCAATGTTAATGAAGATGTAATTGTTGGATTTGGGTCAAGACTATGTGTTCCATCAAATCTAGAGTTAAAGAAATAACTTTTAGATGATACAAAATGTTTGAATATCTCCATTATCCAGGACAAAAACTTATATTATGATCAATAAGAGCGTTATTAGTGGGATAACATGATGAATGATATATATAAATTAACATCAATGTTCCTAGTATGGCAGAAAGTGAAGGATAAGAGGAAGATGAATAAGGGGAAGATGAAACCATACCCATACCAACAAGAAAATAGAAGAACTACACCATGGTCATTATCTCTGATCTTCTTATGGCATCCAAAATAAACAATGATATATGGGTTATTGTGGATTTTATTTTAAATATGGCACACTTTAATGCATTATGAAAGGATTTATCACTGGAAGAGTTGTCACAGATATACACCAGATAAGTGGTAAGGTGGCACGATGTACCACTATCAGTTGTATCCGATCAAGATCATATATTCACAACTGTGTTCTATATGAGTCACCAACATGCTCTAAAACCTTATATGAACATTATTTCGACTTATCATCGTCAAACTTATGGCCAATCTGAGCAGAATGTTCGAACACTTGAGGACATGTTGATAGAATTATCAATGGTCTTCAAAGTAGGATGGGATCAACATCTTCCTCTTGTTCAGTTCTCTTATAACAATAGTTTCCACTCAAGCATCAAAATGGATCATTAATAAGACCTTCATGGGAAGAGGTATTGTACACTGACATGTTGGGATGAAGTTGGGGATAGATAACTTCTAGGTCTAGAAATGGCCAAAGAAATGATGAAGAAGGTTAATTCTATCTCGCAGCACATCAATGTTTCTCAGAGTTGACAAAAGGTATATGGTGAAAATCGTCGATGAGACCAATAGTTTGATGTCGGAAATTTGGTTATCATCAACATATAACCATTAAAGGGTGTTATGATATTTGGAAAATAGGGAACAATTAACCCATGGTACATCGTCCCATTTGAGATCTTTGATCACATCAGAGTAGTGGCCAATAGACAAGAACTCACACTGAACTCATCACAAGTACATTATGTGTTCCATGTATTATTCTTAAGTAAGTACATACCAAAACCATCACATGTACTCAATCCATAGGTGGTTCCATTAGATAATAACCTCTCATATGAAGAGACTCTACTGAAGATCTTATATCAAATAGAAAAAGTTCTATGAAATAAAGCAATGCCCATCTTCAATGTGTTGTGGAGAAACCACATGTTTAAAAAATAAATAAGGGAAATAGTGATATCGATGGGGTGGAGTTACCCTCATCTATTTTAGCATGGGAAAAAAATTAGAAGGTGATATTCCTTAAGGGGTGAAGGACGTAATGACCAAATAATTTATGAATAAAATTCACTTTATTTTAAGGTATTATGGATGTAGAAGTCACATGACCTGTTTTTTTGTTATTATTGTGTTTAAATGAAATTAGAAATCATTACTAATGATAATATAACTATTTAACAGTGATCACACAACTGATATAAATATAAGGTTTTAATAAATCATTTGGACATAGACAAAGAAGAGGATGACCTCATCCATTAGAATCAGGCCAAACAAAGCTCATTTGTCAGAACTCAGAAAGTAGTTAACCTCACCGAATATCTTTCTTGACCAATCCCAATCCAATAATCAACATGTTAAATTTGAACAAAATTTCCTATATATGATGTTAAAGTTAATTGTGATTACCAGTAATGATATGTTATCAAAGACATCCGAAGAGTCTATCACCAACACACACCTTACACTTAGGTCTTAGGAAGGTTTCATAAGAGGTTATGTAATAAGGTATTAGTTACTTATTGTGTAATCCATTCTACTAAGTAATAGTCTTATTCCATTAATTCCTTTATGGGAATAGTCATTCTTAAAAAATTATGACATTAAAAAATTGATTTTCCGTGTAAAAACAGTACCTTTGGGGAATATCTTCATATTATATTAATCTATGGTTTTATTAATAACATAACAAAAAAAATTCTTATTAATTATGATTATATGAGTTCTTTATCATCAAATTATTAGTTAATAAATTTTATAAGTGTTATATTTTTATACGATAAAATAAAAAGTGTAATTATGAAAATTTATTTTAAGGAATTAATGAATTTATGAACTAATTAAAATTTTAATAAAATATTATTATCAAATTACTTATATGTATAATAAATGTGTCTACAATAAATATGATCTCAAATATGATTTTCATTATGGGTTTAAAACCATTTTTGTCAAAACCCGTCAATTTTCAATAAATGTCAATTCTCATTTTTAAAGTGAATTTTAAACTTTTATGAAATTATTTAGACAAAATTAATATTATTTTTTGGAATAATGACGTTAAAATTATCCAATAGTTATATTTTCATAATTTTCTGAGGAATTCAATTTTTTGGGAAAAAATTAAATAATATATAAGTATGTAGTTTCTTTTATGACATCATAATGGCCTAATAGTGATGTAATAAATACAAAAAATGGAACTTAGAGAAAATATGTGCTTTAAATATAAAATAATGTGATTTTAGTTTTATTTTACTTATTTTACAATGCCTTAGATAATCCTTCAAAATGTATAACATATATTATGAATTTAAGTTCATTTATTTAAAAATGTTACTCAACTCAACACATGAGAGACTAATATTATAATATCATAGAACCATGGCCATATAAAATAATGTTTTCCTCTCCTATTAGGAATAAACTATAGAAAAAATCCATGGGTAGGTTTGTTTTTTTGAATATTTAATTATATTGATTCCAAAACATATGATTCTGAAATATTAAAGAATTCCCCTCTCATTTCATATATTAAGCCACAAAATATCTCACTTTTTTGGAAAAAAAACACAGAGAACATACTTACTCTCTCATACCATCTCTATAGTCCTCCCATGTCACCCCCATAAGTCAGTAATCCCATCTCCATGCTTTTGAAGTCACAAAATCATGTAAGGGTTTCCTTCCTTTCTAATTTTTGTCCATGTTTCCTTATAACATTGCACAATTTTATTTTCAATTAAAAATGATGGGTAATTTTAGTGAACCTCCCAAATATATAATTTATTATGATTGAATAATTATATTCCCCCTTCTATCTCATTAATCTGTTCTATGTACACCAATTACCATGCCGAAATTTCATAAGAGTTATTTCATTCCCCCAATTTCGTCATGTTTCTTTATTATGGTACCCCTTCTATTTCCAAATTACTTATGTTGGAACATTATTTATATAATACTATTATGACCCATTTCATTTATATATGATAATATACCATTTTATATTTCATCAGCTGTTATTATGAATTTTTTTGTCACGTCATTATGTTGTTAAAATTTCACAAAGATTTTCTATGTAAAAATCATCATTTAGTGAATACCATACCCATTCCTCTATCAAGGGTATTCACTATTATGAAATATAGATTTTTTAATGAGAAATTTAATGTATAGATTAAACACTCCTTTATCTTGGAATGTAAAAGGATGAATAATGAATCCATGTTTTATTATATATGTGGGACACTTAAGCATGAGAATGAAATGAAAGTGACAACTACACCTAGAATTATATAATGCTCAAATGAATTGGGTAATGTTTAGTATTATAATACAGATGTGGGGACATGGGTTGACTATATTCCTTTTATTACATTTTCACACAATATAGGGAGAAGGGTTTAACTAATTCCATAATGTTTATGATGCAATTTTTTAAGTTGTTTCCATAATTGAATGTTAGGATGATCATGTTGTATCATGTATTTTTGTTAATGTTTCTCTTATGCATGATTGATATGTATATTTACTTAAATGTATTGTATAGTTAATGTTATGACTTTTTAATACATTATTTTGGTTTATATATCAACCCTTTATTGTGTACATCCTCTGGTTATCCCATGCAGTGTTAAGTACAAAGGAATGTTGTGGTCAAGTAAACGAAGATTTCAATAAACGTGGTGTATTCTATATTTTATGTTGTATTTAATGTTCCTAAGATACAAATATACTTGAACTATTGATCTTATGAGTTGTATTAAATGAATATTTATGTAATAAATCATTATTATGTGTGTAATAAAGACCAGGGTGGTTATACTTGTCCTGCAACAATAATGTTTATTTAGGTAATGATCAGGAAACCAGAATAAGGTGTGAGAATGTCCCAGTAGGCCACCACCAATAGTGTCTAATGAAATTCATCAAATAATAGTGAATTTAATTTTAATAAGAGTAATTATAATTCACATATAAATTTTTTATCACCTTATTAAATATTAGTTTTTTAATAACATAAAAACTCAGGTTCCTGTAGATACCCATATCTCCATACCTGCTTTGGCCCATGCTAGAATCTAATCTTTCCCCATGGTTTACTGTGTGTTTTTATACTATGTAACATTTTTTCTTTCACAAATGAATGAAAATTTTACAATTATTATTTCATTTATAAATGAGCATATTACCATTTATTTAATCACAAATTTTGAATGACCATGTTACCATTCATATTTCACAAATAAATAAACATGATACCTTTCATTTAGTGAAAAAATATGAATGACCATTTTACCATTATTATTTAAAAAATGAGTGACCACGTTACAATTAATTTTATCACACAATTTTAATGATCATGTAACCATTCCTATTTCAAAAATTATTTACCATGTTATAATTAATTTAGTCACACAATTTCAATGACAATGTTACCATTCATAATAGAATGTTGAATGATCATGTCTCAATTCATCATTTCACACATATCTCATGGATCTCGTTTATCAAATTTATTAAAAAATATCAACATTATCACATATATCATGTCATTACATTAAATTGGATTAATATACATTAAACCCATTCCCGAAATATGAAAATAACTAATTTATAAATTAATAAATAAAATCATCCTCATTACTAATTTAAAAATTAGTCTCCATATACAAATTTTCTTAATAAGTACCTAATTAATTAATCACATCAATATAATGAAACCATTAATTAATCACCTACTCATAATTAATGAATTTATTAATAATCTCAATTTTGAAACTCAACATCTAATAATTAAATTATTAAATAATTATTCAACAGACTATTTTGTGATCAAATATTTAATTTGAAAATTAATTATCCATTTCACTAAACTGATATCCAATAATTAATTCCCTAATTAATTACTTAGTAATATTATCTATGTTTCCCATAATTTATTTCAAATTTAATTATCCCAATTCAAAACACCCACAACCTGTAATTAATTCAACAAATAATTATCACATTCATTAATCCCTAAATTTCACAATATTACAATCCTCTCAATTAATAAATTTACAAAATTAATTAATTCAATTAGGGATTATAATTTCTTAAAAACACTAGATATTATACAAATTTAATATACATAATAAAATAATGACAATATGATTTTGATTTTAGAGCACCTATCTCAGATCTTGTGTAATGACCCGTCCTCGGGGCCCGAGCCGTGACTACCCTAAGCCCGCCTTCCATAGGCCAGGGGCTGGCGACTTGCACTAAAGGCGTAAATCTGGATAAAAAGGGAATACATTGCCTTTATAAAGTAAAAAAACACCACAGAGTACGTAAGCTGAGTAAACACTAAGTAAACTGAGTACAAAATTATGTGCTTGAAAGTGAATGGGCTAGAATACAACCCCAATTAAAGGTAAAGTACAACTAAAAAAGGGAGTACAGCAACTGAAAAGTAAAGCCGCGAGTCCGAGCCATCATCTAGAAATCCCACCTAAAGGGTGGGTACAGATAGTCTCCTCTGCTCCTTGGCTCCAATCGTCCGCTCCGAGTGCATCCTGTCCTATGATCTACCTCCAAGTACCATCTAGCTCCATGATATCCCACCTCAATCAGTGTTGTCCGTAGTCTGAATCTAACACAACGTAGTGCGGGCATAGCCCGTGCAGGGGTGAGTATACGCTAGTCAGTAGGGACCCAGACACCCTCGAAGGTCTCCAAGAATCCACGAAGGATAAACCAAAAAGGAAAGATACAATCACGAAGTAACAAACAACTCTACTTTGGTATATACCCATACATATACCTAAGTTATCAATTGTAGCTCGGCTCCAGCACACAAGCCCATGATCAACCCAGTCCACACATGAAAGTACAATCCAAACCACACATGATAACACAACCCTATCCACACAAGAGAGAAAAACAATCATATCGAAGATAGTGGTTGAAAGTCAAGACTCATCACACATAGGTATACTTCTTCGTAAGGCGATAGAGATGATCAGATGTTGCCACTGATTCATCTATGCTGTCAGACCCACATAGGATACAAGACCAGCTAAGCTGTTAGACCCAGAAAGGATACAAGACCAGCTACTCTTCCGGACCCACATAGGATACAAGTACAGAGTCAAATACTACCGGTCCTACATAGGATACAAGAATAGTAGTCAAGTACTGCCAGACCCACATAGGATTCAAGAACAATAGTCATCATCGTCGAACCCATAGAGGATTCCTGTATGGTCGTCGTCGCTGCCGAACCCACAGAAGATTTCAGTACAGTCGTCATCATCATCGCAGTCAAAGCCAGCTCTAGGGTTCCCGCGCACAGCACACTCGATTTCCCGGTGGGTCCGCTCCACAAGCTAAAGGGTTCGATACATCAACTGACACAAAGTCCTAAGTTGATGTATCTCAATGTTCTGTCTCGTCAATATGAACTCAACGCAACAGACGGCGCGTCAATCGGATGCCCGATCTGAGAGTTATTGGCTTTTTCAGCCTAGGGCCCTGGTTGGTTTTTAAGCCACGGCCAACCAGACCATACTCTAGCTGTGTCCAAACCTCAAGCGGAGTAAGCCAAAAGAACCATCTCACTATGAGGAATCCATAAAATTCGATGGCACGTCAATCGGACGTCCAGAGCTTAAGTTATAAGCATTTTCGCTCTGAGGGCCCGGTTGGTTTCGTGTTCGAACCAACCCGGATGTACCCAATGTTCTTCGAAACCCAGAGTGTAATATAGAGAAATGACTATCTCGATCCGTGTATCGCTACACAACTGACGGTGCGACGATAAGAGGCTTGTAGCCCAGGTTATGGGCATTTAAACTGAACTGTCCGAAAGTAGGGGGTTCGGGCCCGGTCTGATACCCCCTGGGTCGGCCCGAACCAGGACGAACGGACCCGGGTCCGGGTCTAGCCCAGTTGGGCATGACCGGGCCCGGCTCGGCACGGGGGCCCGGCTCGGCGCGGGCGGTCCGGCCCTGCGTAGCCGGTCCAGCCGGTGCGGGAGCCTGCGCGTTGAGAGGACGTAGAAGGGGGGGGGGGGGCATTGCACCCCCCCCCCCCGTGTTTTGAAACGGAGGCCCCAACATGGGGGGCCTACCCTTGCCACCTGTTGGGGTTACGACCCCCGGTCCTCCGAAATCCGGCAAGCCGTAATTCCCGGCTGGTGTGCCGCCGCGGGACCCCTACATGTCCTGCCTTCCAAAGTGCTGGTGGCCGGAGGATCCGGCAGCCCTCCTCTGCACCGCCGCGACCCTTGTCCGACCGGCGTGGCACGATGGCTCCGTGCCACTCCGTTGTGGCCGAACTCCGGCCGCGGCTTCCTTCGGCTTCACCGGCCAGACACGACGGCGCCGCGCTCCGTCTCCATGGCCCGCACTAGCTGCAGTTCTCACATTCCTGCACGGTGTGACGACACTATGTCACCTCCATTCCAATCCATAACAAAGTAGATCAACAATGGGGAGGAGGGTTGACCGTGTTTGTGCGGTCCTACCTCCTCCCATTAATTCGATAACAATTAGATAATTATTTAAATATGAACTCCAAATTAATCATGAACATAAAACAATCCCCTACCTTGAAAAGGTTGTCGAACGATGATCATCACAGGAAACAACGCCGCGAGGTGAAGCTTCATATGTGTTGATGGAGAACGTCTCAGGAGGAGCAACGTCTTCCTTTCTTTAACATGGGAAGAATATCGAAAGAGGGCACATCATCGTACTTCGGTAAAGGCGTCACACACACCGTCTGTGGAGAGGAGATGAGATGACACGCTGATCCCTCCTTGCGGTGACAAAGTTCATCATTGAAGTTATGGCGTTCTTCGCGATGAAGTTGAAGTTCATCAGACTTAGAGAATTCTCTACAAAGATCCCCACACAACTAAACAACCCCCAAATAAAATAAGTTATTCCTTATTTTTTTGACACGTGCCATGAGTTTTCAAAACTTCAAAAAAACCAAACATAAAATTCAATTAATTTAATAGCATTAATCAATCAAATTAATGCGAGAGATGCCATAGAATTAATGATGGAGAGTGGGTAGGATACAAATTAATTGGGTGTTTTCCAACTTTAAGAGAGGATAGAGGAATTTGAAAAGGTGGGTCTCATTTGGGGCCCACTTCATTAATATGCTATCAGGAGGAGATATGATTTAGTGGGTCCCACCTAAAATTCCACATGTAGGTTATAATTACAAAGAGTAGAAATAAAATTTTAACGTGTAATCTTATTTCACACTTCAATTAAACCACTTAATTTATAACAACACCTCTTGATCAAACGCAACTCCAGTGAAAGTCTTCTTAAGCAAAAAACGGTGCTACGGTTTCATCGGTGCCCTCAGATTTCGATTCCATGCACCGGTTCAAAATTTAGAAAAACCCTCTCATTCGTTCACTAAACATACCCGAGCTAAACTTCAAAAATTGATTCCAGGCACACCGGTCCTCGGAATCAGGTGCCGTCAAAAAATATGTACTCGTACAATCTCAAAGAATTTATGAAAAAAATTCCTTGAAATTTATTGGTCTTTACATTACTCCCACCTGAGGAATTTACTTCCCCGTAAAGTTACATCACAAACTAGGAGAACAAATGAGGGTACTGTGAATGCATCCGAGCCTCCCACTCCCAAGTAATCTCTTGGAGGTTCCTATGCTTCCACCTGATGCACACTAGAGGAATCGACCGCCCACATAGGACCTGCTCCTATTGTAACACCCGAGACTTTTATGTTATCATCAAAGGAATCTTTTTCTACACAACACTTGCTTGGCTTGCTTTACACGCAATCGCGACCTTCCTCGATAGCTTGCGTCGTACGCAATACCGAGTTTCACTAAACAACAATATGCTATTAAAACTAGCCGTTATGAATAGTAATAACCACTTTTTGAAATTTTATAAATTTCATTTTTCAAAATGGACTTCATTTTTGGACTCAGAATATCGAAATTAGCCTAGGGTGAAATTTTGGTATTTTTCTGAAAACTTTCAATTTTTGATGAATAGTGAAACCACTAAGTGGTAGGTTAAAAACTGAATTTTGCATAAAACTTAATTTTACCGCTTCTGTGAATGGAATTTCAGAAATCCGAGAGACACGGTTAATATCAAGGACTAAAATGTGGTTCAATGAGATGAAAATAATTTTTTGGTGAATAGTAACTTTTTACTATTTTTACCGCGGTTAATAGTAAATAGGGTAACTAAGGGTAAATATGATATTAATATTACCCTAACACATGTCCTAATTCTATTGGACAAGTGTAATTCGACCAAAAACAAACTTAGGAATAAAATATGACCATTTAGGCCCACTTGGATTAGATTAGGACATTTATTATTAATTTATTTAAAGAAGGGTTAAAATAGTTAAAATCAAAGTTTAATAAGTAAATCATTTTTAATATAGGGTTATACATAAGATAAATTCGATTGTAAATATTCATTAGAAATCTAAAAAGATTTCCTACATGATGGTATTTTATTTGTAATTTTTAGACATCAAATAATTTAATTTATTTATGACACAAAGATGATGCAGTAATTATCTTATTAATGAAATATTGACAAAATTGATAATATAAATACCAAAATAAATGTAATTTGAGACTTTTTATGAATTCCACTAATTTTCTAGGTTACTATGATATATTAGTATTGATTTAATCAACTTGGTTCGAACATATAATTCTGTTTTGACTTTGACAAAAATCATATATCAAATAGTGTCAAAATTGACACAAAATAGTTTTTAAATCAAATATTATATTATTAATTGTTATTTTATTCCTAAAAATCTAAGGTTCGGCCAAATGACTTAGATAAGGATATATATATTAATAATAAACAATTTGGGGTTCGTTTGGCATGTTATAGTAAGTGTATTAACCATATAGTGAAAGAAAACAAAAAGACACGGTAAAAGTTAAATTAATTAACTTAGAGTTAAATCTAATTGATAAGGTTAAAATAATACCCTAAACTTGTCTAAATCTTATTGGTTGATAGGATTTCGACCCATCCCCACTTTAGCTTCGAAATAAGACCCTTTGGAACCATTATAAACCGATTTTGACTTTAATATAAAATAATATTTTGAGATATTCCTAAGATGCCCCTCTCCTCCCTTATAAAAAGGCACCTCCTCCCCCTCCTCCTCACACCAATTTGAGCACTCAAGCTCGGCCAACCCCTGCCATTTTCCATTCTCCACTTCCCTAGAATAATCCTAGAGGTCCTGGTCTTCTCCAAAGACCAATCTTAGTTCCTTAAGTGGAGGATTCAAAGAGGCGTTCCAAAGAAGAGGTAATATCCATTACCGATCTTTTCAATTTCATTCTTCTTCAACTTCTTCTTCTTTAGTTGTTTCATGATAAAGTAATAACATCAGTATTACTTACATACTGATATGTTATTATAAATATGAAACAACCCTAATTCACCTTCTATCCATCCTACGGAAAAAATGAAATCACCGCGCGTGCGTACGTACGGAATACCGTCTCCACGCCGTGGTGTAATCTATTTTCCACCATCACCTTACAAGGATGGGTATAATGGTGTAATGAGTAACTATATATGATTATTATTAAGTAATATTGATACTGAAATAATATATATATATACTCCAAAACAATTCCACGATCATAGGAACGATATCATCACTCGTGCGTACGTACGGAATACCGTCTCCACGATGTGATGCGACTCGTTCTACATGATCTTCATTTCATAATGATTGTATAAATGAATTGAATGAATGAATATGGTATATACTACACTAATACCATTCTGGAAATGAATTATCTATAACCTAAAGATAAGAATAAGAATTTATTCGACAAAACACGCATAAGAACAAAAAGTTATAAAGACCCGAGTAACAAGTAACAATGAAATATTACTAACAAGAAGCTAATAATATGACCATATATGATATCATATAAATATGTATGATTCTGGAATAAGTCAATAACATTATTTAAACCATTATACAGGAGCTTCGGACACGTACAAAGCAAATTGGACCTAAGGTAAGGGAAATATCACAATCTCATTTTTATCCGAGATTGTTTATTCGTAAGTATTTACTGGGGTGTATTTTATCATCCACATCCATGTTCCCTCAATATGAAATATTGTTTCCATCCACTTGCAATAGTTTAAATCCAATTTTACCCTTAGGTGAGTTTTTAGTAAAGAATATGAAAGGAATCTTTTGTCGTTTTTCCGTACGAGGTACTTTTTGACTTTTCCGACAAAAGTACGAAGAATGTTTTTTTTTAACTTATACGGCATGAATGGATTTTTAAAACATTATTTCCAAGAAGCTTCCTTTACAAGTTTTCAAGTTTATTTTTAATCAACTTCTTTTATTTTAAAGTTGTATGACATGTTATGAAAGGAAAATTGTTTTTGAAGAAGAAAGGATATTTTCCTCAAGAATTCAATACAAGTGTTTTATCAAAATTATTTTCCATCTAAGATAATAAAGGGTTCTGTTTCTATCTATATTTTTACATTGGTTTGACTATGTTGTGATGGAATTATGTTTATGAATTCCTTTATCATATATGAATTGATTTATGATATCATGATGTTTCAAGAATCCCATTTTTGTTATATGTGTTATGCGATGATGTATGTTTTATGATTATGTGGCACACATAAGAAAGGATTCATTATAAGATGGGTGGGACCTATATCTCCCTCCAATGCATTGGGTAAAGATTTTATATCTCATGAGATAGGCATGGCTGGAACGGAAGGTTATTTCGGTTCAGTGATACAGGACTGAAACGAGGAGTGAACTCGGTTCAGAAAGGGACTTTGTCCACTAAGATAGTCTTGGCAATGAGTCATGACTAACAAGAAATGATTTTCCATGATTATGTGTGCATGCCACAAAGTTTCAAGTTTTATGTTATGATTATGGGGATCTCATTTTCACTTCTATGATTTATTCCATGTTAAGATATTATGATCTCTTTTGCAGGTTTTGATCTTCATAAAGATATGATATGATTTTTATTTCCTTTATTTGCCCTTGCTGAGCATTTGAGCTCACCCTTTTATGTTTTCTTTTCCCCAGGTCAGGAAGATGGATATTAAATTGAATATGCTAAAAGGGACCCTAGATATGATGAAATAAACGGGAGATACTGTAGAAGATTTATGAACCAGTTGTTTATGTTTTTCCAGTTTCTAAAGACACTATACCTATACGGTCCTTTGTGGTTTTGTCATATGTTGTAATAAGTGTGCTTCAATTTTGAAGTATTAACAATGTATGTAAAGTATGGGTCGTTATACCTATCGATCCTCGATCTCCACTGGGACCTCCGAAAAAGTCACCCCATCATTGATATCCAACTCCCCATTGTCGATGATATGCATCGGGTCATGCACGTATCTCCTTAGCTGAGACAAATGGAATACGGCGTGCACCCGGTGCAACTGAGGTGGTAGAGACATGCGATAATCCACCGCACCTATCTTACTGAGAACCTAGAATGGTCCTATGAAGCACAGAGATAACATGCCACCCTAACCAAATCTCTGTAATCCACGTCGAGGTGTGACCCGAAATAAAATGTGTTCTCCATCCTCAAACTCTAGTGGTCTTCGCCTCATGTCAGCATAAGAATTCTGTCGGCTCTGAGCTGTGCTCATCGCCTCCTGGATGACCTGGACCTTCTCTGTCGTGGCCTGAACCATCTTTGGTCCCACAAGAGCTGACTCCCCAGGGTCTGTCCAGAATATAGGTGACCTGCAAGGTTGGCCGTACAATTCCACGTATAGTTCCATCCCTATGGTAGAGTGGTAGCTATTATTGTACGCAAATCCACCAAAGTTAGGTGATCCTCCCAGCCGTGACCAATGTCGAGGACACATGCAGGGAGCATGTCCTCAAGAGTCTGAATGGTCCTCTCTATCTGACCATCCGTCTGAGGGTGAAAGGCGGTGCTCAGGCATAGATACGTTCCAAAAGCCTCCTGCAACCCCTTCCAAAGCCGGGACGAAAAACGAGCATCTCTATCGGAGACGATATATGATGGAACACCATGAATTCGTACGATCTCCGGAATGTAGAGACCCCCTAATCTCTCCACAGAGTCATACTCTCTGATGGTTAAGGAGTGGGACGACATGCTGAGTCGGTCAAAGATCACCCAAATAGAGTGTTGGCCTCTGGATGTACGTGGTAGTCCAGTCACAAAATCCATAGATATCCCATCCCACTTCCATTCCGGGACCTCCAAGTGATGTACCAAACTTGTTGGTACATGGTGCTCTGCCATCACCTGCTGGAAGATGAGACATCGAGAAACGAACTCTGCCACATCCTTCTTCATACCCGGCCTCCAGTGTTGTCGTCTGAGATCCTGGTACATCTTTTCCACACCTGGATATACTTCTAAAGGGGAGGTGTGAAACTCCCTCAACACCTACTCTTGTAAAGTAGCTAGTCCCATGGTACATCCTCTAAAAAATATTTCGTGCTCTCCTCCTAAAGAGAATCCATCAGGTGTATGTCTTGTGTAAATCTATGCACGCCACGTCTCACAGTCAACGTGCCCACGCTGTACCTCTCTAACCCGATGAAGATGTGGAGGTGTGACTGTGAGCGATTGAAGAAAGGTTTTCCCGTCTCTATCCACAGAGGATATTTGAAACGCGGCTAGCTGCTCTGTTGCATCTCCAAGTAGCTGAATGCTCATCCACCTGCTGAGATCATCGGCTACTACATTCCACTTCCCAAGAGTATAGACTATCTCAAAGGCATAGTCCTGGAAAAACATGAGCCATCAACGCTATCATAGGTTCAATTCCTTCTTCGAGAAGATGTACCTGAGACTCTAGAGGTCAGATTAGACTGTATAGTGCTCACCAATCAGATAGTGCCACCACATATTCAGAGCGAATACCACTGCAGCTAACTCCAGGTCATGGGGAGCATAGTTATACTCATGATTCCTCAACTATTGTGATCCATAGGCGATCACTGCCCGCTCATTCATCAATACACACCTGATTCAGGTCCCTGATGCATCGCAGTAGACTACGTACACTACACCCCCCCTCATGTAGCCTCAAGATGGGTGCACTGGTCAATCTCTATCTCATCTCCTGGAAGCTCTGCTGACATCTATCTGACCACATGAAGGGTATCCCCTTCTTCGTCAAAGCTGTCAGCTGTTCCCTAACTCTGTAGAAGTCTGGCACAAATCTCCGATAATACCCAGACATTCCTAGGAAACACCGCACCTCTGTCACGCTCCTGGGTGGCTCCCAAGATAGCACTGCCTTGATCTTCATAGGATCCACCACAAATCCCGCCTCAAAGATGACGTGTCCCAATAATTGGACCTCACATATCCAAAACTGACACTTAGAGAGCTTACCATAAAGCTGGTGCTCTCAGAGTGTGTCCAGTACAACCCATAAGTGGTAGGCGTGCTCTTCCTCAGTGGTCAAGTAAATCAAAATGTCTTCAATGAAGACCACGACAAATCGATCGTTGTATGTCTGGAAAATCATATTCATGATACTCATGAACACTGCTGGAGCATTGGTTATGCCGAAAGGCATAACCAAGAACTCATAGTGGCCATACCGACACCTGAAGGCCATCTTCTTCACATCCTCATCTCGAACTCTAAGATGATGATATCTCGAACTGAGGTCTATATTTGAGAACCACCGTGCTCCCTTGAGCTGATTGAAGAGGTCTTCAATCCTAGGAAGTGGATACTTGTTCATCATGGTCACCTGGTTCAGGTGATGGTAATCGACACATAGTCGCAAGCTCCCATCTTCCTTCTTGGCGAACAATATCGAGGAATCCCAGGGTGAAACACTAGGTCGAATGAATCCTTTGTCCGACGAGTCCTCCAGCTATACCCGTAGATCTCGAAGCTCAGTGGGAGCCATCTGATGTGCTGGAGTAGATATTGGGGATGTCCCGAGGTATTGGTCAATATTGAAGTCTACCTCTCTGCGAGGAGGTAGTCCTGGAACGTCGTCCGAAAAAATGTCTGCATACTGATCCACCACTACAGGAAAACTCAGACTCCACACGTTAGATTCTCTTAGGATGATGCTAGACTTGTGATGAGTGATCGGTTGTCCTCTCCTCTATGTGAGTCTATCCTTCACTGCAAAAGCTCCATTCTCACAGGTTAAGGTGAACATGCTCATATCGGTGCGAAGACATCACACCTTGTGCCTAATATAGTCGATCTGAGCATGGACTGTAGATAACCAATCCATGCCCAGGATGACGTCGTGAGGCCTCGACGTCGCTACAAGAAGATCCATGCCGAAGCTCTCGCCTCCTAGAGTAAGCTCACACGGCCAACACCAGTTTGTATTCTTCGAGTCTACTCTCGTAGAAGTCTCTAGCTGTAAGGATAGATCCAACAGCTTCATCGGAATCTCTGAGCTCCGAATAAGGGCAGCGGCAGTGAAAGAATGACTTCACGGAACCTAGGCGGTCTCTGACACTGAAAATCATGCAATGCACTAAGGCGACGCGCACTCTCTGTGGCTGGGGCTGGTAGCATCGGTGGCTCGACGGGTAGAGGTATCGTCGGTGCCTCCTCTATAATAGGGCCCTGCACCGAGGCCTCGTCGCTCGGTGGGCTGTCGTCTCGCACAAAACTCGGAACCATAGCTGGCTGCCGTCGTCAGGCCATCCTGAAAAGAAACAGGTTCGCCACGTTATTTATAGTATACATGGTGAGCTGACACAAAGTAATCACAAAGAAAACTTTTGAAACACACATGCAATCAATGTTTTCGTGTACTGAGTCAAAAATCAGAAGTCAGGGTCTTGGTGTATGGATACGTCGGGTGCCGCACCAACACTGGACTCCCTAGGCTGATAAACACACTCAATACCCTTGAAATTATTACTTCACATAGAAGACAGATCATAGTTTTGAGTTATGTGGAAGAACCGAACTCCTCAGATACCAATTTGTCATGAAACGTCCTTGGGGCCCGAGCCGTGGCTACCCCAAGCCCACCTTCCATAGGTCAGGGGCTGGCGACTAGCACCAAAGGCATAAATCCGGATAAAAAGATATGGAATTGCCATTATAAAGTAAACAAACACCACAGAGTATGCATGATGAGTAAACACTATGTAAAATGAGTACCAAAGTAAGTGTTGTAAAGTAAATGGGCCATAATACAAACCCAATAGAAAGTAATGTACAACTGAAAAAGAGAGTACATCAACTAAAATGTAAAGCAGTGAGTCTGAGCTGTCCTCTGGAAATCCCACCTAAATGGTTGGTACAGATAGTCTCCAATGCTCCTCGGCTCCAACCGTCTGCTCCGAGTACGTCCCATCCAGTGATCCATCTCCAAGTACCGTCTAGCTCCACGAGCTCCCACCTCGATCAGCACTCTCCGTCGTCCGTATCCAACACAACGTTGTGCATGCATAGCCCGTGTAGGGGTGAGTATACGCTACTTAGTAGGGACCCCGAGACCCCTGAAGGTGTCCCAGAATCCACTAACGATAAACCAGAAAGGAAAGATACAATCACGAAGTAACAACCAACTCTACTTAGGTATATGCCCATACATATACCTAAGTCATCAATTCTAGATCATCTCCAGCACATGAGCCCAAGTTCAACCCAGTCCACACAGGAAAGTACAATCCAACGCACACAGGATAACACAACCTTATCCACACAGGATAACAGAACAATCATATCGAAGATAGTGACTGAAAGTCAAGACTCAGCTCACACAGGTATACTTTTCGTAAGGCGATAGAGATGATCTGATGTATCCACTGATTCATATAAGCTGTCGGGCCCACATAGGATACTAGACTAGCTAAGCTGTCGGACCCACAAAGGATACAAGACCAGCTACTCTGCTAGACCCACATAGGATAGAAGTACAGATTCAAATACTGTCGGACCCACATAGGATACAAGAATAGTAGTCAAGTATTGTTGGACCCACATACGATACAAGAATAGTAGTCATAACCTTCGAACCCACAGAGGATTCCAGTACGGTCGTCATCACTGCCGAACCCGCAGAGGATTTTAGTACAGTCGTCATCATCATCGTAGTCGCAGCCAGCTCTAGGGTTCCCGCACACAGCATGCTCGATTTCTGAGATGGTCCACTCTACGAGCTAAGGGGGTCGATACATCAACTTACACGAAGTACGGAGTTGATGTATCCCACAGTTCGGTCTCGTCAATAGGAACTCAACGCGATGGACGGTGCATCAATCGTACGCCCGGTCTGAGTGTTATTGGCTTTTTCATCCCAGGGGCCCGGTTATATTTTAATCTAAAGCCAACCCGACCGTACTCTAGCTGCGTCCAAACCTCGAGCGGAGTAATCCAAAAGATTCTTCTCATTAAGAGGAATCAATCAATGTTGACGACATGTCAATCAGACGTCCGGAGCTTATGTTATAAGCGTTTTCACTCCGAGGGCCCAGTTAGTTTCGTGTTCGAACCAACCCGGCCGTACCCAAAGTTTTCTGAAACCCTGAGTGTAACATACCGAAATTACCATCTTGATAAAAGGATCGCTACACAACTGACGGTGCGTAGCCAATGTTATGGGCGTTTGAACGGAACTGTCTGAATGTAGGGGGTTCGGGCCCGGTCCGACCCAGCCCAATACCCCCTGGGGTGGCCCGAACCGGGTCCGGCCCGGTTAGGCGTGGCCCAGCCCTGCTGATGGGGCCCAACCCATCCGGTGTGGCCTGGCCCGACACGGGGGGTCCTACCCAGCTCGGGCGGCCCGGCCCAGCGCGGGCGGTTCGACTAGTGCGGGCTCTCGCACGATGAGCCACTGAGGATGGGGGGGCGATGCTCCCCCCCCCCCCCCCCGCATTTTGAAAAGGCGTCCCCCACATGGGGGCCCGTCCATGCCACCTGCCGGGGGTTATGACCCTTGGTCTTCCAAAATCTGGCTGGCCGTAATGGCCTGCCGGAGGGCCGCCATGGGACCCCTGCGGCTCCCGCCTTCCGAAGCGCTAGCGGCCGGTGGATCCAGACACCCTCCTATGCACCGTCGCGACCGTTGTGCGGACGGCACTCCGTGCTGGAACCACGCCCGTCCACCGCTGCCCGCCCCAGCCGCGGCACTCAATGGTTCTCTGGTGCGGCACGCCGGCGCCGTGCCCCTCCACCGCGGCCCGGCTCTGGCGGCGGATTCCTTCAACTTCACAGGCGCGACATGATGGGGCCGTGCTCCTTCGTCGTGGCCAACACCAGCCGCGGTTCTCTCATTCCTGCGTGGTGCAACAGCACCGAGTCGCCTCCGTTCCAATCCATAACAATGTAGAACAATAATGGGGTGGATGGTCTTCCATGTTTGTGCAGTATGGCCTCCTCCCATTAATTCTATTACAAGAGGCTAATTAATTAACTATGAATGCCAAATTAATGACGAACGTAAAACAATCCCCTACCCCGAAGAAGTTGTTGTACGATGATCGTCGCGGGAAATGGCCTCGCAAGGTGAAGTTCCTTATTTGTTGACGGAGAATGTCTGAGGAGGAACGAAGTCTCCCTTTCATTTATGTGGGAAGAAGATCAAAAGAGGGAACGTCATTCTTCTTCAAGAACGGTGTCACACACACTGGCTGCGGAGAGGAGATGAGACGGCACGTCGATCTCTTCTTGTGGTGACTGCGTTCTTCGTCGAAGTCTTGGAATTCTTCGCGAATAAGATGAAGTTATTCAAATTTAAATAATTCTCTCCAAAGATCATCACACAACTAAACAAACCCCAAATAAAATAAGGGCTTTCATATTTTATTAACACATGCCATGCGTTTTCAAAACACCAAAAAAACCCAAACTCAAAATTAAATTAATTGAATGGAGTTAATCAATCAAATTAATGCGAGAGTTGACATGAAAGTAAAGAGGGAGAGTAGGTGAGATACAAATTAATGGGGGGGGGGTTTCCATCATTATGAGAGGTTAGAAAAATTTGAATAGGTGGGGCTCATGTGGGTCCCACCTCCCTAATATCCTATTAAGAGGAGTTAGGATTTAGTGGGTCCCACATCAACTTCCACACGTAGGTTATAATTACTTAGAGTAGAAATAAAATTGTAACACGTAATTTTATTTAACTCTTCAATTAAACCACTTAATTTTTAACAACACCTCCCGAGCAAACGCAACTCCAGTGAAAGTATTCTTAAGAAAAAACCGGTGCTATAGTATCATCGGTGCCCTTGGATTTCGATTCCGAGTAACAGATCAAAAGTTAGAAAAACCTGCTCATTCGTTCACTAAACGTACCCGATCTAAACATCAGAAATTGATTCCGAGCACACCGGGCCTCAGAATCAGGTGCCGTCAGAAACTGCGTACTCATAAAATCTAAAAGAAATTAATAAAAAAAATTCCTTAAAATTTACGGATCATTACATCTTGAATAAATGTTACCTCAACAGAAATCCCCATAATCTGAGTATCATGATGAACTATATTTGAGATCTGGGTCAAATCCATAAACTATTAAAAAAAATCATGATGAAATCAGTCTTTATTTTGTTCTAAAATTCTAGATGTTGATCTAAATAATATGGTCTAGATTTAATGAAACTAATAAACTCCAAAAAAGATCATGACAAGTAGGATTAATAGAAAATATAAGGACCAGGATGATATCCACCTACCAGGTGAAGAGAATATCATTGATTCAGGAATTGAATCTTGAATAAGAGATTTCAAATGGCCTTGTAACCCCTCTCAAAAGATATTGAATCACCCAAAAAATATTTTTCCCTAATAAAAGTATGAAATTATTGTGTTTCAAGGGTTTGGGGGATATGTAAAATAAATTTCTAGGTGAAAGAAAACCAATTGTATTGTATTTTTGGCCAAGGGAGAACTATTTAACAAACCGTGCACCTACTATGTATCCCTCACTCTATAGGGTTGCACAATTAGTTGGGAGGGGTGCATGATTTACTCTAATCATGCACCAACTATGATGAGTCCCCTTCTCTAATAAGTTTCTTAAAACTCCACAGAATCTCACCCAATTTCATGACTCTAACTAATGGAACTTAATAAAACAAAATGTATCTAAATTTTCACCTGAGATAACTCCTGAAAATATCAGGATCTGACAATATCCCCACCTTATAACAACTCATCCTTGAGTTGTGATTACATGTTTTTCTATGATAAAGTGCTAAAATGATAAATTCATTGAGCCCTCATACATGATTCTCATTCCCTTGTTTACTCTTCGAAATTTCCATTTTTTCATAACACACGATCTATCGAATTTTTCTATCTGCACAACAGCTTATCACTATGATCTAACACAGGAATCAGAAACTACTCAAAAGATTAATCAATCTCAAGATCAACCTCTTCCATATAAATTATATGTGAAGTGATTGGGTGATACCATCTTAATTGTGACACATTTAAAACATCATGCCTTGAACTATATTATTGTTGAAAATCTAATTGGTATGTCACTAACCCAATTCTTTGCATAATCTAAAAATTCCCAATTAACCTGGGGGTTAACATTCCCACTCACTGTTTCCTCTAGTGTCCCACCCTGAGTGAAACATAAAGGAATACACTATCACCCTATATAAACTATAGAGGTCATCTATGTCTATAATTATATGAATTTTTCCTACTCTGAAACATAACCATATGTTTCTGAATCAGTTGTACCATCTACGATGTCTCCTACACAAGACATGGCCCCAAACACACTGGCTCACCAGCCTCCAACCAGCATAGTGGTGATCTGCATAGCCTATCATAAATATCTTCTTATGGTGCCAAATATATATATTTTCCTAATAACTATTATTATTTGAAAACTCCAATAATTCCATGTGATTCTCCCAAGACCCACCAAATTCAAGCATATAAGCCCACAATATATCCTTAAACACTTCTGTAGTACTCTCATTCATCCCTTCCTCCTTTTGGTGAAATTAATTTATCAATACTATTTGTGTACCCCATATATTTTGCATGTCCTTCTAGTAGTGTGATGTAATGCATGATTCGATATATGAAAACATTGTTGGTGGCATTCCATGTAGATGGACTATCTTCCAAACATACAATTCTTCCAACTACACTACTATAATGGTTTCCCTTAAATGAAAGAAGTTATCTACCTTTGGCAGTCGATAGAAAATTACCCAAATAGGATAACTATACCAATGTGTACTCAAATGACCTAACACATTTTCAATATTAATGTCATCCAAATTAAAATCAGGAATGGGAAATGTTTGAAAAATCCTCTAGATCATTGATGCTCTTCCATCATCTGCTAACAATTGTATAATTGTTTCATGAATCTGGATATCCGTTTTTTCATGCTAGGACACCAAAAATATCATTATTGTTCATGGTACATTTTGGTCACGCATGGATGTAACTCCCACTCCAAGGTATTAAATTCATAGATGATCTCCTCTTGCATGCTAATAGGAATAACAACTCAATCCTTCGCATGGATGATCTTGTACTCATCTATCATACAATACAAATTTTTCTTAAAACATTCAAATCATTCCCTCAATGATAATCACTCAATATCCACATACTATCTATGCCTAACCCATCTCAATAGTTTAGAATCTACTATAGATGATACCAGATCCATCTTCTTCTAACTCTCTTGAACTACCACATGCTTTTCAGCCTGAAAAGTCAACATCTTCCACTAATAACATTATTTCTGAACTAACTAACTCATCTTTTTCCTATTCAGGGAATCAGTCATACAATTTCCCTTACATTAAATATATAAAAGTTCAATGTGGAAAGACTACATATATTCAACCCTTCTTCACTCGAAATGATTCAAATCTATCTATGTGAACATATAATTCATTCTATTATAGTCATTGAAAATTTTAAACTTTTAACTGAAGTTATAGTTTAAAAAAAAAAATTTACCAATGGTGCCAAAAGGAGGTTATCCATAGGGTAATTATGTTCATGAGGTATAAAAAATCAAGCCCCATATGCCAAAAATTGATATCCCTACATCAATACATATCCATGAATAACCCTAAAATCATCACAATACACTATGTACTCATCACCTAACTAAGGAGCGATCCAAATTGGTGACAATTTCAAGTGCTTATTTTTCTCTTAAAAATAACTCATTCATGATTCCATCCACTATAAATTCATCCCCTTATTTTCCAAGAATGGCTATGGTGCAGCCAATCAAGAAATGTCTTAGATGAACCTCCTATAATATCCATATAATAACAGAAATCTTCAAATATCAAAAACACTCTAGGGATTTTACAAAATAACCATTGTCGGAACCTTCTCTGGGTCTATTGACACGACATCCAAAGTGATTTTGTGCTCCAATAAGTGAACCCGGTGAAATCAAAACTGATACATATATATCTTTTTATATAACTGATACTCTATTAGTGTACACATGACTATGTCAAGATGTTTGAAATAATCGTCACGAGCCATGAAGTACACTGAGATTTCATCTATAAACAACACCACAAACTGATCCAGATACCGATGAATTTTCTTGTTCATCAAGTCCAAAAAAACATATAGTCTGTTATCCAACCCAAAGAACATTACGAAAATTCATGAAGTCAATACATACTCTTGAACGATGTCCTCAGTATATCATAAGTATGAACTCTCAACTGATGATACCTCAATATCATGTTGAACTTTGAGAACATGAAATCCCTTATTAACTGGCCAAAATGATTGTCGATTCACAGAAGATGATATTAGTCAATCAAATTTAGCTTAATCAATATCCAAAAACTGACCCAAACAGCTGAACACTTGTCATACTTATTTATAAAAAAAATATGTGATCCCCAAGATGATGTTATTAGATAGATAAACACTCTATCATTAAAACAACTCTAGAAGAGCATTAAGATTTTGAATCTCTGTTAGTTCTATTCTGTATGGCTGGCTCACCCCTGACATGAGATCAATAGTAAATTTCACATCTCTCTAAGGTGGAATCCTTGATATGTCTTTCGAAAAGAAATCGTGAAACAATTTCACTACTAGTGGAAGGAAAAAATTTCAAACACCCCTATCATCTAACAGTAGACTAGAAAAATTGGTTGTGAGCTCTCCTAGTGGACGAGTAATTGGCCCTTTTCAACCCACCTCGATATTCCATTGTCATTGGTGATTGTATTGGTCATACATAGTTGGTGTAAGAATAGAACTCATATGATAAGAATATATGTGGTCTTGATATGAAAATAGCTTGTCCATACCCATAATTTGGACAAATCCATTTATATCAAGAATATAAAGATCCCGAAAAACATGGTACTCCCCGATCTCAAGAGAACATCTCATGCATACACAGATGTCTCCAGACAGTACACTGAAATGTGTATTTATATGCATAACCCCTCTCAAAAAACCCACCACCTAGATGAATCCATTATAATGTTTAGAAGATATAATGGATGGAGAGTCATTGACATCAAATAAGACACTTGATAATGTAGAATCTATAAGAATAGTACCTATCACTATTGATGGTCCAACCTTATTATCCATATTGTAGGTTGCACAACATGAAACTATCATACCCCGCTTCCCTATGATATTGTATGACTCCCCTGAGTAGCACCACTCTGAGGATATGGGTTATTTTTCCCAGATGAACCATGTTCTCTACCTCCACCACCTCATCCAGTAGAACTCCACCATTGGGACTGATAAGGTGTTGATGACCCCCTTCCCGCACTCTAACTTCGTCCAACTACTCCATCGCTACATGACATCCTCATGTTCCTAAATAACCTCTATAAATTACTTATATTTCCACAATATTGAGACTCTAATGCTATTTGGGAACAATTCCAATGATAATATCCCAGCCAACCACAATAATCACATATCACTTTAGTAAGGTCATGTGAAACCGCCCTTCTTGCCTATATACCCTTCTTCCAACTTCCTTGACTAAAGTTTTCCTAATCGTGCTTCCTTAAATTAAAAGTTACACCTCATGATTGTTTGGTAAAAAATATATTTCCAGTAATGGAATCCTATATCATGTCCCCCTAGACTTTGAGATCATGATCCCCCACCTCAGTAAACTTATTTAATCGAAAGAGATTGACAATGGACATAATATCACACACAAATCCATCCTAAATTAATATATCAATAGGTGACTCATTTCCTACTTGTGTTGGAGTAAAGTAATTATGATATGTGATGTTTCCAGCATTTTCTATAATAGACATGATCCCTTGAGTGGGCTTTATGAACTCAGCTCCTTTCTTAATCATTAGTGTCTCTGGATAGATGTTCTCCAAAAACATCTCCAAAATTCATTATAGAACATGACACCAGACTATCCAGTCCACACATGAACATCCCACCCACGCTTCATTGATCCTCAAAACATATAAGAGACCATATTGGACATCTTCTTAGCAAGAGTTTACTTATGTCCAAGTATCATCTTGATGGACTCAGCCCAATAATCAGCTCCCTATGCTCAACTTCTTTAGTAAATTCCATAGGGTGCTGCAACTGAAACCCCCATGTCAAATAAAATAGGATTTTGACAACTCACCCTAGGTCAATTTCTATAAATTACATGAAATTATTGATGTTATCTCAAAATATATGTTCTTCTTAATCCCCTAGAACTATCGGTGCCTCAGGTTCCACTACGGGAGTATCATCCACAACCATATCCCCTGGTTATCCACCCAACAAGAACCATCATGGAGGTATATCTCTAAAATTACAAAAACACCTATTAGGATTCATAAAGAAACTTTTTCACATTTTAGATAGAGGAAAACATCAACAAGACAATTGGATTCCTTTCCCCAACCCTCGTATCAATGTCAAAACTGACGCGCTGTTATTAACCTTTATAACACTAAACCTGGGCCCGATGTAAAAGGGTAACCAGATTCCCATATTCATGTTCCTCATTTAAATTTCCTATTATCCTCATTTTAATCCTATTGACATTTATCAGGTTAGGAACCATTTTCATTTTAATTTATTTAGAAAGTAAAACAGTTAATTGTTTAATGACTTACCAATAACCTATTCGCCCATACGTGCCTAAAATGATGCATGTCACAATAATCCAAAGCACCATGAATGATGCGTTGAAACTAAAAACTAATACTATTCTAGACCATGCATCAATATTAAATAATTTTTTGATATAATAATCCCATCACTTTACAATTGCATCACCCAATGTGAAATAATATTAACTAATAAAATCAATCATTAATAATTGCAATCCCACCCAGGGTACTCGGGGTTTCCCCCAAACATGGATTTGAAACTGCTAGGATGTAGACCATTTCCAAGACCAAACTCTTCCTTGTTTCCTACATACCTTCCCACAAATTTTTAGGAAATGGTATAAGAAGAAAATCTACCATGATACCACTTTTTGACATATTGACCTAGTTTCCAGGAAATGGTTCACTGAGACGGTCGATCGCATCACCACATGCGCGCTTCCCGATATACCAGTTGCTGCTGACTCGTAGCGAGGGTATGGTAACTCAGTAATGGGGATATTATACCCTCTTTTATCAGAGTAAAAAATGAGTGGAAGTAAATAAGTAATAGCATATTCAAATATAATCATAAATAGTACCAATGTCACAATAAAACCAAAATATAAAATACAATACTCAACTAAAAGGGAAACATGTCATTCCAAAGTCAGTGACAAAGTGTATAAAATGAAACAAAATTAAAGACACTAATGAAACCCAAGACGGTCCCAAAGCATGTTCAGTTCCCTCATCCACGATCTGTCCACAATTAGCAATCGAATCTAGGGCCCTTCAATTCTCTTTTAATGTAAAATCAATGTCTATTCGGGTACCGATCAGGAATCCTGAATAGTGTGTGAGTATATCTCAGTAGGACACCACCAATGGTGTCAAAAACAAATCCTTACTACAAAATTGTATGAAATAATAATAATAATAAGTATAATGCAAAAAATAAACCGTTTACCCCATAATTAAATATTTTCTTCTTTAAACACATAAAAACATTAGGGTTTCGTAGATATTCATAGATCAATACCTATTTCATCCCATTGTAGAATATGATCTATCCCCAAGGTTTACCATGTGTTTCAAAGCTCATGATACCATTATTATTTAATAAATTAAGGACCATGTTACCATTTATTTAATTACACAATATGAATGACCATGTTACCATCCTTATTTCACAAATGAATTACCATGTTACCATTCATTTAATATCACAATTTTCAAAACTATGTTACCATCCATATTATACAAATAAAATACCATGTTACCATTCATTTAACCAGACATTTTGAATTACCACATTACCATTCATAATAGTTGGCTGAATGGGCATGTTACCATTCACCATTTCACACATATATAATGGATCCCATTTACCAGGGTTAATAAACATTAACCATATTATCACAAATAAAATATCTTCACATTAAGTAGGATTAATCAATACTAAACCACTTTTCTCAATACCACATTAATTAATTTATCAATTAATTAATCACATCAACCTCATTACTAATTTCGCAATTAGTCTTCACGTAAAAATCCCCTTAATTAATGTTGCGATTATTTAAGAATATCAATCTATCTAAATAATTAATTATTCATTTAGATATAATTAATGAATCAAATAATTATCTCAATTTTCAAACTCAACATATCATAATTAATTATTTACAAGAATATTACAGAGTCATATAATTACTTATCGAATTAAATATCCATTTAATGGAATAAATAACCACAATTACTTCCCTAATGAATTAACACAAAAAATGATCTTAGTTTCCCATAATTTTTCCCATTTAATTATCACTATTTAGAAAACCCACTACTCACAATTAATTATCTCATTCAACAATCCCTAAAGTTTACAATTACACAATTATCTAAATTTATTATTTTAAAATATTATTTAATTAAATAATGGATTATAATTTCCAAAAAATGACGAAAATATATAAATTTAATATACTTAATCAAATCATGGCTATAAGATTTATAACTTAGTATTCCTACCTTGATTCGTTGATAGGCGTTCGATTAATGGAAATCCCAAAACTCTGATCAGTAAGATGATGTAGATATGATATCTGGATCTAATCGCTAATCCAAGATAAAATATATCCACATCTAATCAATCTATATTTAGATCTATAATCCTAAATAGAGATATAAACAATTTGGTCTATGTCTAAATAAATAGAGAATAAAATCTACCAAAATATCAAAAGTGGATGGAAGAATAGATATTAAAAGGATCAGGATGAGGCCCACTTACTGGGAGAATATTAGATCATTGATTTAGGCATTGAATCTTGAATAATAGATGTAGGATTTTTAACTAACCACATTATAATGCTATGGAATTATCCAAAAATGTTATATCCCGAGACAAGGATGAAATGAGGGTGTTTTGGGAGTTTGGGGGATTCAAAATAAAATTTTAGTTGAAATAAAACTACACGAATAGTTTTTCTTGGTAGGGGAACATGATTTAAAAATCCATGAACCAAACAAGTTTCCCCACCAAATCGGGTTCCATTCGTAGATGGGATGGTTTCACGGTTTACTCTAACCATGTGCTGACCATTAATAACCTATTTTTCTCAAAATTTTCATAAAACTACCCCCAAACTTTCCCCAATTTAGGAATCTACCAAAGGTACTTAATAAAATACAAAATTCATGAACTATAGCCCAAGATAACTCCAAAAAAGGATAAGATCTTACAATAATTTTTTTCATTCTTATCTATATTTACACTTTGCAATAATGTTCACATATTTGGAAACTTAGTTTTGTTATATTGAAAATGAATCTTATATTTACATTTCCATAATTTCAAAATAAATTTTTATCATCCCTTTTTATAATGTGGGTTTTTATAATTGATATTCAGATACTAAATTATTTTTCATTTTATTACTTTATTTTTTATCTTCCACTCCTTGTAATTGATTTTGAGAAATATTTAAACCCATTTAATCAGGAATGAGATAAAAGTGTGATGATGAAATTTCAAAAAGGTTTGAAAAATGTAATGTCCAATGTAATTTTAATATAAAAAATATTCATCTCATATTAATATTCATTAAGTATATTCTATAGAGTTATATTAGATATAAGAATATTAGGTAATTTTTATGACCAAAGGAAAATGAATTATTTCTATGCAAATTCGGTTTTAAAAAACAATATGGTATTATTTAATATAATTATTTGGTTTTCAAAAACTAACATCATTTTTTAAATTCTCATTTAAAATTTATTTTAGTTTTATTTTTAAAAAAATTTATGAAATGTTTTATTTTTCAACGATTAATGAAGATACTAATTTTAATTGAAAACTATCTTTTCATTACTTGTATTAAAAAAATAAAAATATATTTCGGATTGGTAGTAAATTCTAATTAATATACAATTATTTATTACAATATAATAATTATTTTGGAATCAACATTATTCATGAATTTTTTGTAAAAAAAACTTATTACATAATATACATTTTTTTGAAAAATTCATTTTCATTGCATTTTGTGGGTAATTTATTAAATAAAATCAGACAACCTCTTGGTATTGGGTCTGATAAAATTTATTTCATATTTAGAATCAAAATATTTAATATCAAGAGACAAAAAAGATATAATTTTTTTTAATATTAATTGTAACAATAATAATTTTTTTACCATATTCAAGTTAATATGGGTTAATTATGGATAAAAAAGATTTGAGCAAGGTTTAAATTCATTCGTATACTTTATTTAATTACTTTGGAAGAGTTAATATCAGATGTAATCATGGAAAATTATAAAAAATGAAATTTAGTAAAATTATATTTGTTTTTTAAATTTATTACATTTACGTAATAGATAATGTAAAAAATATCTATTTCATAGGTTTTATATCTACAATTTTATTTGAGAGGGATAATAAAAATTATCTTAGGATAAAAATGGTTATATAAAATATTAACTATTTTTTATAATTTTAATTTATTTATAAATTTTACTATTTAAATTCATACCTTATATGTTAATAAAATGTTGACACATCGCTTCTTAATATTAAAAAAAACAGAAAATGATTTTAATGACACTAAAAGTAATATTTTTTTGCCGATTTAAAGCCTTAGAAATTTTGAAAATACTAATATTATATATTAGAAATATTTTTAAGATTTTATATTCAAATTAAAATTTTCAATGTTATTTTTTCTGTCAAATTACATGAATAGTTCATCAAATGAAATTACTAAAATTTTATGTTACATAGATTTTATTAAAATATTAAAAAATCCATAAAATTATAGAGTAAAATTATGATTATGTATTATATAAAATATCATTCTATGTCCATTTATTATCCCATTATAACCGCATATGTAATATTATAAATCATAAATAAGTAAAAATTCATCACCATTGTAATGGATAAAATTGGATAAAAAAGAGGTTAAATGAAATGATAAGGTTTAAAATGAAATCCATACCAATCCAAATTTGATTAAGTGATTACGATAACATAAAATCCTCCTTATCATCGAAATTAATTTCATTTTGGAATCATTTTACATGATTTTGTAACATATTATATCTTAATATTTTGGAATCTCCAAAAGCAACATTAATGTCATTTTATTAAAAATAATATGATATTAAATTATTTAAATAGATTTAAAATTATATATTATGAAAAATTATTGGTATATGATTCAAAATATCAATATGGTCAATTTATGGTTTAATTTTTTATAGTGACTTTCTTGATCACCAAGGAGTAAAAAAATGATTATATCCTGATAATTATCAAAATGGTTAATGAGGGTAAAAACAAAGTGATAAAATAAAAAAATTACCAAAATATGAACAAATTGTATTATAAGAGAGTTTTTAGAGACACAATAACTATACAATTTAATTATGTCAATTTGGAGAGGATTATTATGATAAAATTATTTAATATTAAATTAATTCATTAATTAATTCAATGAGTACACATCCCTTCAATTATAAATGGGCTCCTCCTCTCCAATCCTCTACACACTATACGAAAATTTTGTTTCAGAAAATACCTGACAAAATAATTTCCTAAAATTCAACATCGTTTTATATAGGTATTAATAGATTTATAATATCAACCATTTACATCATAAGGTGTAATGAAATGGAGGGTTTTTAAAGAAGAGGTATTGTTCATAAGTGAACATTTTTATTTTATTTCATATTATAAATCATATTAATAATATTAAATTAATTTATAATTGAAAAACCATTATATTATTTATATATATATGTCATAAGTCTTAATGCAATAACCTATATCCATGTTCACATAAATCTAATGAATAACATGGCAATTATTTATTTTTAAAATAGGCAACTGCCACGCGAATTGATTGAATTCATTTATCCATTTCCCACTATCAAATATTATTATAATGATTCATTTATATCATTTATATGGTATTCATTTAAATATTATAATTATTAAAATATAATATATAATTCCATCCATTGAAAAATTATAATTTCATTCATATATAAATATGGGTTACCACCTCTATGATGCGATGCAATTCATCTTGCATCACTACATCACTTAGATGGTATATATATTTTAATATTAAAAAGTAATCTTTTATTTTTTGTAAAATAATGATTCATAAAAAACATAATAATTAAAATCATTCCATCACGATCATTGAAAAAATCGGAACGTCACTCTTGCGCACGTATATATTACAATCTCCCTGATTATTGAATAGTTTATTTTTCCGATTTTTTTTTGGTTTTCTTTTAAAGGTATAATTGATGTTTAAAAATGATATCAATTCAACTAATATAATTATAGATATTATGGAATAATGAACCCTTTTAGAACTGGCAACATACTAATGCATTTTTTAAATTATGAATCACATATCATCAAAACACCCAACCAGGACATAATCGATTTAGTGAAAAAACATTTCATTAAAATAAATGAAATATATTTTTAATTATAAGATATCAATAGTCTAAAATATTATAGAAAAATTAAGTAATTCATATAATTTTTTTATTTTCGATTTAATGGATATTCATAGAAGTAATGAACTTGATGTAAGGGATTTACTCACAATTTCACTTCATTGAGCTATATTTTAATTTTATATACCTAAATTATGTTTTAATGGTGTATATGAAACACCTTTCAAAGTATAAATCATGAATACATCATACTTATTTGTATTTTATACATCAATTAATAGTATTTCATCAAAGATTATTTGACGTGATCATAATTAATTAGTTAGAGATTTATTAACTAAATTTCCTTTCTTTAGGATATATCAATTCACGAATGATTATAATAACAAAATATTATTTATGAAATGAAAATTTCAAATTTATATTTTAATTAATTTTTTAGTTTCATTTTTTTAAAAACAATCACTTTGTTGAATAATTTTCAGTTGAATGTTATGATTGTTACAAGGGGTTTCTTTATCACAATCTCATTTTCGGGGGACATTATTCATTTTGTTAACCATGCTTTCCCTATGTGGTGTGCATAGTGCGTCATTACGATGTATTTAAATATTTATTCATTCCAATCATTATATTTTTAGAGACCTATGATACTCGTTCCATCAATAAAACATTTTAAAAAGTTTCCAAAGTAGTAAAAGATTTATGTCATAATCTCTATTACATTCAAGATTTATTATGCTCAATGTTTCTTTTGGGGGAAATCATATGATCATATCATATTTAACTAATTATATTTTTTTATCTAAAATCATGAAGGTGATTTAAATTATTAATTTCACACCTTATTTATTATAGAAACATTAATAATCTTATTGGTAAGGGATTCTGATACGGTATCGTTTTCCAGATAGGGAATCTTTCTTTTAAATATCTCTATTTTCTAAACTACATTCATGAAAGTATTTTATAACCATTTCATATTTTCTAATATTATTTTATATTATTTTTAAATTAATTTAAAACTAATTATAACATAATTTCATATCATTTTCTACATGGGTCACTTTTCTCTCTCATTAAAAACATTTTGAAAAGAATATCTGTTTTTGAAAATTACAGCATTAACATAATTTCTATCAATCATGAAAAATAATTTTTTTGAGGAATTCCTTAGAATGTCATCCATAGTTTTTTAAGGAAAATGAATTTCCTATTATTTTATAAATTTTTCCGTTTTTAATGTGATTTTCACAGTTGAAATAGTATTTTCTTAAATAAAATTTTTAATTATATTTTTATTTTATTTTTATTCATTAATGAAAAAACCCATATTTCTTCTTAGTCTCCACTATGGATATGTAGTAATTATACCATTATTATTATTTGTTTAGATGGATTATGATTAATTCAAATAGATTCTCATAGAACACATTTTTTTTAAAAAGTTAATAAAGATGTTAATGAACAATAATTATTGTTGCATTGAAAAGATAATTCATCTAATTTATTTTCTCATGATATAGTACTTGGAGAAATTTATGGATGATTAATGGGTGGTTTCATTATAAAACAATGGTGGGTGGGAAAATTATAACACAAGTATAGATGGTCACATTATAATCTAATGATGAGTGGGTCTATTATAGACATCCAATGCATTGAGAAATAATTATGTTCATTTGGGAATTATTGGAAAATTTTAATGTATCTGTTAATTCATTTGTAATTGTTCTTGTATGGGTTATATAATTGTTATGAACATAAATTATGACACATTTTTTTTATATTCACAATTAGTATTTGATATTTCCTCTAATAATTATTGATATCACGTGGGTCATTAATAATGATTCATATGACCCTTTCCTTAGTTAAATCATTATTCCATGTTCATGATTGATGATATAGGTTTTTATGTGTGATAATTCACTTATTTTTTCCCATGATCATTTATTATGTCATGTTAGCATTATTCACATATTATGATAAGTTATTATAATAAATTATTAGTGCCTATATTTTCACATAATATGTGTTTTTACACCCCCATATTTTGTTTCCATTTTCCCAATAATTTAATGATGGTTTAAAGTATGTTATTTCAAAATTGGTTTTGAGATGCGAATAAAAAATATGGAGAACGTGTATATTTTTTTAATGAACTATTTATTTGTCCACATTTCTATGTAAGATATTTTTCAAATCAGTTAATCACTAATCATATAAAATATCTGTGTATATAATTGATCCCATATTTTAGTTTGATGGTTTATGTTTTAAAGGGTCAAAATAGCATAATGTTTATTGGAATTGGGAAAAAAATGTATGGTTTTTATTCTTATCAGTAGATTAAGGAGTGTGTGTCTTGAGTTATCATATAGTACATTGGAATTATGAAAAAAATAGTTTATGAAAAAATATAATATCCATGAAATTATTCATAATATCCTTCATCAGATGATGGGGAATAGAAATCCAAAAAAAGGAAATCATAGATTCTCGATTAGAGTTTTGTACAATGGATGTTATCTTGAATTATAAGTCATAATCAAGATGATAAGGTAAAAATAAGGAAAAACCCTACCATTTAATCAATAACATGATAAGGAATTTTATCCATGGATAATATCAATGTAGTAATATCATGGTTAATAATAATTTATTACTCAATGATGTAAATTTCTTCATGATGGATGCCAACATTATATAAATCGTGATATCATTACTATCAAGACAATTTTCAATGAAAATTTAATTAATTCGTAGGTATAGAAAAAAATTATATTTGATAATTTTGACTAACAGGTTTGTATCATGAGACCAATCAATTAATTGAAGGGCTATAAAATTTTGGGGCCCACCAATCACTACGTGGCCAATGAATTATTCATATATTGAATGGTAAATTTTATTCATAGATAATATGATTTCTTAAAAAATATTTATATATGGAAAATATTATAGAATAATAAAATCTCCCTTATCAATAAAATAACACTCATAGTAAGACATTGTATTTAAAAATTATGTATGATTTCTCAGGTTGAAATATACAAGATAGAATAAATATTGATCTGGAAGGTAAATTAGTTCCCAATGAAACACGATTACATCAATGTGACTGTTTAATTTAAATTATAATGACCATATATTTAAAAAGATGTAATTTTAGATCATAAATTCATATAAAATTTCATTTTACTATCAAAAAAGTATTTTATATAGTGTATTAAAATAGAAGAAAAACATTTAGAATAAACTTTGTGTAATTAATTATATTTTTTGATACATTGAATACATATAAAATATTATAAACGGTTTAATATGACAATGTAATAGATATATTATATTAACACTAAATACATCAAAAAGAAACATTTGTTTTGAACCATTATAAAGAATGTAAAAAAATGAACATTTTAGAAAACATTTCGAATATTTTTCAAAAAGAACATAAAAAATAAAAGGATATAATAAAAAGTATTTAAAACATATTTTATTAAATAAAAAATTTCTTTTTTATCAATTTATAAAAATATTGACATAGAATAAAAATTTAATTGGTAAAAATGCAATAAGATGAGTTTTTATTTTGAATTATAAACCCTTGCAAAGGTTAAAATAATTCAAAACCAAATAATCATTAATAAGTTTATATTGATATTTAATAAATAAAAGGGGTATTATAGAAACCATATAAAATTAAAAAGTCAAATAATACAAAATATGTCTCAATGGAGTGGAGATTTAGAGGAAATACCTTACTATTAGTTCATATTTCCTGGTAAGGGCTTTAAACAAACATGTGTTATAAATTTAGATTTATTATAATTTACAAAGGGATCCATATAAATCTCTATAATATCATATATGATCTATTTGTAACATATTATCACCCATTTAATAATAGTGTTTTATTATTACTATTATTTCGGGTGTTAGCAGATTAATTTTTCATATAAGATTTGATTTCGAAATTATGGTCCTTATATCTTGATTTGGGATATATAATCATTTGAATTTTAATCATGATATAAACATAATAATTATTCATTATATATATATATATATTTAAAAACATATATGAGAAATAGATATGAAAAATGAACCACATCACTTTAGGGAGATGATAGGTCGTACGTACACATGAGTGATGTAGTAATTTTTTAATTAGTGTTATGGTATCTGAGTAGATGATGTTGTATACCATAAGTATTATAATTATTTAATAATTATATTATATATATAATAATATATATATATATATTATTTTGATAAATATAATTAGACATGTTAATATATAATGATAAACAATTTATATAGGTTTTTGATGTTGTAGTTTGTCGCATAGACATGCACTGTTATATATTCCCATTATGAGAAATAAAGAGATGAATAACTGTAAGGAAATGAATATAATAACATTTATGTATATTATAGATAATTTTTTTTTATACTCAAATGATTATGAAATTATTAAATATGGAAAATGTATAAGGAAAATGAAAGGGCTAACCTCTTATGTGAATGATCTAAATTTGATATCCTTTTATGGGACTTAGGGTTGGTCTTTTAGGAACAACAACATGTTTAGAATATGTATAATTATATTTATAAGAATATTTTTATGGATTAGTTGATATATGTGGATCTATGTGTTTTATATAGTAGAGTTTAGGTGGAATATTTTATTAGTGAACAGAATTACACTTATCAAATTTATAAAAATATGTAAATATAAAAAAATATTTTTCTCAAAAAAGTAAAACCATGTGGTTGTAATTATAAATCAAGAAATAGATACGTTACAAATAACTTAATCTATTAAAACTTTCATAGGATTATGTGGTATTTAAAATATAATATTTTGGATTAATCTCCTGATTTACATATTTTAATATTCCTTGTTGTAACACTATATTAATATTAAGGAGACATAATTTTACTAATAATGTTGATATTTTCTCATAAATTTTCAATAAAAGAATTTTTTGACTAATTATCACAGTTCTATTCCTATTTCAATATTAATTTGATTTTGATATAGTTTTAGAATATATTATTTAACATACCATACTATTGAAACCATTTAATGTCTATTCATGTACTTGGAAATTTAAATAAAAATAAAATAGTAATTAAGTTAAATAAAATTTCACTGAAGATAATAAAATAAATTTAAATATTACTTCTTTTTTGGAACCACTAATATTCCAAAATATAGTCGTTTTAATATTTCTAATGTTATTAGATTTTAATTTTCCACTGCGTGCATTAATATTGTTTCTGCATTTTAAAAGCCTATATATTTATTATTTAATCAATATAAATGAAAAATAAATTAAAAAAAATATATTTTTTCATTTTTTTTAAAATTGACCTTTAATATTCATTGAAACCCATTTTAACCCAATGAGAATATAAAGAGGTAATTTTAAATGAAAGAGAGTGAATATTTTTTTCATCACATAAACCAATATAAATTTTATAACAAATTAAAATTGTAAAACAATTTAATATATTAAAATTTAGGATTTATATGGTCAATTTCAACACATGTAATTAAATAAAATTTATTGTTGGAATGATTTTTAATGCCTTATCAGATTATTTATGACCATAATTACCGGATTTACCCTTTATCCAGTTAATATATTTTACCACTATTACTATTCCTAAATCCTAAAAATAAAAGGTTCATTATTAAAAATTTCAATCTTTATGATTAAATCTTGGAATCAATTTTATTAAATATGTATCATATAATTATTTTTAATTAATTTAAAAATAAACCCAACAAATTTGATAAAAAATGGTTTTCCAAATAAATGTGTTTTTATGCTTGAAAATTTACTTATATTAAATCATGTAAAATGTTGATACTAATGGAATTAATTTGGTTATTATAAATAAAATTCATTTACATAAAATCACTTATAAAATAAAAATATAATGGGACTTTTAAATTACATTATTTAAATAAAATAAATGCCTTTTTATAGAAAAAGGTACATTCCCTATTCACTAGAAAGTAAATAATTTTATAAATATAAGAAAAATATTAAATAAGATATTATTGACCTGATTATATCAAAAATTATACTTGTATATATTAATAAAATTTCTATAATTTTTCATGGTTGTTTAAATATTTAGGTTTCTTGTAAATCATGTTATTCTGAAATTAGATTTATTTAAAGAGACATAACTCATAAAATCCAACAGTGTTAATTTCTACCCCTTTTAATAATTAGGGCCTCAAAATTCCATCAATCCAATAAAATAAAATTATGATAGATCTAAATCATCACATCCTCATGTTAACACATCGATTTATCAAATTAATTATTTTGGTAGAAAACAATGACAAGTTTAGTTTTCTTATTTTGTAGAATATTTTGTCTTTGAACTAAAATCTACCTAGGATGTTCCTCATACGGATGATCTGGATCTAGCAGTATAACCTATGAGTTTAGTACATGATAATTGTCATGAAATTACTTCTTTATTAGAGATGCATGGAACACATCATGGTATTTATAAACGTTTTCTTGGAGTGACATGCAATATGCTACCATCCTGATATGATCAATAGTTTTAAAGTGACCGATAAATCAAGGGCCCATATTGTACTTCATTCCAAATATCAAGACATACTTCCTTAAATATATTCAAAAAAATACATTTTCACCAAATTAAAACTCTATATCTTACAAAATATTATCAACATTATTATTTTTTCAACTATGATATACCCATTGTTTTGTTAAATGGATCTGAAATTCTATACTATTTATTCATTTAGAGTAGTCCACAAAAGATTTCATTCTCCAAATTCATCCCAACATGTTGGAGTTTAATTATTTATTCAAATGTGGGATTCATAAGAATACATCTAAACACTAAAGAAAAAGACATATTTTTATTAAAATACTTCATAATGAAGTTGATATTCCGAAAACATCATGACCCTTCTTAATTGAAAATATATCGAAACTACCCCAATTCAACCATGAATAGTCTATGGGTTAGAGAAAAAAACCGAGTTTTCATATCAAACATATGTGAGTCCTTATACGATTTTTCTTAGACACACACACACACACATCTCAAAAACCATATCATACTAAAATATTAAACAACTTATAACCATGAATGCATACATCTAAAATCCCAACATCTATGCATGACAAAATGTGCGAGATAGAAAAAGGTAAAAATAAAATCCCACCACAATGAATTTAAATAAATTTCAAACCTATAGAGTCTGTGGGGATTTATTTAAATGATATCACAAGAAAACACTTCAGTTTGTCCCTCTCACTATGCTCTGTCAGGTCCTGTTCAATTTAGGACTCCATGAAATGGTTGATCGTCTACAAAATAAATGACACATGTGATAAAATCTCATGTGGGTGAGAGTATTATAAAAATCAGTAGTACACCCCAAAATAATTAATAATATACAATAATGAACAATAATATAATCTCATACCTAGTATAAAGAAAACATCACATATAATAATAATATTTATATATAATGAACACAAACATGAACACTCTAGGTAAATTCAAAACAATAATGTCGACCTCATACTCCTGTTAAATGATATTGATACATTAAATGGGGATAACTCCTAGATCAAAGGGGTATATCAATAACCCAATCTATATTAACCTACTATGTAGGTAATCAATGCCCATATAAACTTGGTCATAATGATAATAAGAACCTCACCCAAGGAAATGATGATTAATGATCATAGTTCAAGATTCATAGAGGGATTCTACGACGTTATCCATGACTGAAGATCCTTAGAGAGGATAACCATTCTATGCACTGGATGTTATTCCATAACAATACTCAAGGAAACTATCATGGGAAGATACCATAACAAATTTTATTCAGGAAGAAGTGAAAAAGGCCTCTAGGAAATATTTGAGGGAGTAAACAATGTGTATTTTTAGACCATGACATGTACCTATAACATCAGGTTCTACCCTTATTTCACATCCCATGCTTATTTCTTTGTTCTTTTATGAGTACATAGAATATCGGATCCTTGGTACCCCTGACTAAGTCCAAGTACACATTTCTTCATATAAACACCCATTCGAGCAATGTATATGTCATAGTACATGTAATTTCAAAGACAATGTGATTGTATACATGTTTATTTACCCTCATAAGTTCACATCAAAACTTCTGTTAAGGGTTACATGTCTTGTGAATCCTATCACAAGTCATCTGATAAAAATATCATCCACCAAAAATCTAGTGGTGCACAAAGGGTTCCCTTTGGAATGTGACATTGGATGACACAACATGTTAATTACAATTTCCAGAAACCATGGGGTATTCCTCTATATACTTATATCGTCTGATGGAGCCATTCCATCATCACTCTATAGAATTCAGTATCCATATCTTATAGGTAAACCCATATATGGAATCTCTAAATAATTACACATCAATGTCTAAGTGAATAACTCTTATATAGTCTCATCCCATATGCATGGCTATAAATCATCATCAATAGAAATATAGATCTGTGGTATCAATCTGTTGTGCCAAGAAATGGGTTTACAACTGTTGATTAGCAGGTTTTAATTGATCCACCATGTACAATTAATGTCACTGAATAATGTATGAATAAATGTGGGATTAAAAAAGAAATATTCAAAAGAGGAATGACCCTCGGTCAAGTTCATGTTTTCCATGATCTATTACTATTATAATGATAAATGATGATCAATAAAAAAATAAATATTTTCTCCAAAATTCCCCAAAATTAAAACCACTCATGTGATAAAATCGAACCATAAATCATTCAATTCATCAATTGATTTTAGATTTTTATAGGATATGTTTGGAGGGATAAATGAAAAACTAAAAACATCATATATATATATAGGTAGATTGACTATTGGTTGATAATGATCACACATCACTATCGTAGGTGATATACACATGTTTCTTTGGTACACTACTACACAATCCTGATTCGATCATGTTTGATTTTCATGCATATCCACTAACATTCATCTCTGACAATTTTTATCTATTTAAAAGTTTATGTGGAAAATTATAAAAATATTCAATAGATGTGTCTTTAAAAATAATGATTAATATTAAGATATTTAAATATAATAATTATAAAAATACAGTAAATTTTTTTAACTTTTCATCCATGAACTCCCTCATGCCTAATGCCAAATGATAAAATATATTATTTCATGAAAAGAATAAAATTTATTCTATAATCATAATGGATTCCATAGATTTATCATCCAATACTATATATATAAGATATTCCACTTTTCTAGAAAATTACCCATGTTTAATATTAAATATATTTCAAAAAATAATTCTTGGAACATAGGGTATCATAATCTAATGTCTTCTATGTATGTATCTTTGAAAATAATTCATTTAACATATTAAGGAAAATATGGGAAAATCAGAGTCGTGATGTTCTCCCTAATTTTAGAATTTATATCTCAGAAATCCAAAGCAAAAGTCTGAAAAGTGATGTGGGTACTGAGTCAGAATCAACATGTCCTAGACCCATGTTCTCTCATTATGATTCCCATGTTTCCATCAGACACACACAAGTGGAATAAATTACCCAAAAAGGATCCTCTCATTCAGATCCTTGATCTCCACTAGTTATTCATCCATGGTATCTCCATCCCCATTTTTAATCATTCCTTAGTCGATAACATGTGATGGGTCATTCACGTTACTACTCAACTACAATATGGGGATGAATTCATGAAGTTGGATTAACTATTATTATAGTACCAAGTGGTATTACACCTTTCCAACTCTATGTATTATCTGTAAAGGTCCAAGGAATCTTAGATATAGCTTAGGGTATCATATAAATATCCATAATCCTCATCATGGAGAGTCCCTAAAAAACACATGGTATCCCTCCTTTAACTCCAAAGGTCTCTATTATTGGTCTTTATATTAATTCTTACATTATTGTTCAATATCTATCAACTCCTAAATAATCTACACCTTTCATGTAGTGACTCACACAAACACTAGGCCCATATGTTTGACTCTTTTGGATTTGTTTAGTATAGTAATGACCTATAGAGTTTCCAATACAAGGAAGTAAATTGTTCTATCCCAATGGTGGAATGAATGATTTTGTTGTATTAAACCTCCATCAATGGTAGGTTATAATTTTATGAATGAAAAATTTCAAACATAAAATCCTCTAACATCTTCTCTAATACCCGAATGGTCTGCTTTTTTGGCCATCTGCATGGGGTTGAAATTTTGATCTAAAACATAATAGAGTTTTAAAGGCCTCTTACAATCCTTTCCAAAAGATATATATCAAATAAGCATCATGGGCATAAAATATCATTTAGGGGAATCCATAGTGTCATAATATATTCTACACATAAGGGATTCCCAATCTCTGAAATGAACATTCCTTTTGAATATCATTGAAGTGGTCTAACTTGATGATTCTCTCTATGATCACCCAAATGGAATCGTGTCCCCAATATGTATGTGGTAATCCTATAACTAACTACATTGGTATCCCATACCACTTAAACTATGAATCCTTAATGGTTTGAACTATAGCCACTAGAACATAGTGCTCAACCATCATGTGCAGATATGTAATATATGATGATACATGATCTCCAACTCCCTTATTTACTTGTAGCCACAAGAATAGCCATTTATGGTCTAGGCAAACCCTCTTAAAATATGGATGTACAACTAAGGTTTAAGTATGAAACTCCATTATAAACTTATGTACCCATGAAATTGGTACCATAATCTATCCTCTAAAAATAAAAACATGCTCCTCACCTTTAAAAAATCCATCAGGACAACGTTTGGTGGATATTTTAGTGTGTTGGGTTACATAGTCTGTATCCCAAAGTTGTGCCTCCCTATCTCACAAGAAGAGGAGAGGGAAACAACTGTAGATTAGAGGTAAGCTTCTCCACTTCCATAAAATGATTTATAACGGAAAGATAACACTATTCACAATTCCATTATAATGACAAGGTTATATTGTAACATATTAATATATAGTTGTTCAGTTATACATGGTCTTTCAAAAAATGGATTATTTCAAATGAAATTATAATTTTGTGAACTATATGAAATGAATAGTGTTGAATATACCTAAATCTAAGCAGATGTTTTATATTACACAAGATTATTTTTGTGTCATGTACAACCCTATAAATAAAAGATATTAAAAACATCTATCTCATAAAAATCATGGACTGTTAAATTCTACCCCCATAAAATTAATTTGTCCCTCAAAATCTGTAACATCCGAGGTAAATAAAGAATATTAAATGTTCATATTTATTAATATTTGGGAATAAAATGTTAATATTACCTTTCTATGTTCGTTGGCGTACTCAATACACAACAATGAGTTTCTTTGAAATCTTACGTTGCACACTAATAATATAATAATATTATTTTAAATGGTAGTTAACACCTAATCATTGTGATGGTGGGAATGAACAGAACTAACTACAAAATTATTATATATGTTTGTTAAATATTTTAACAATTACCCAATAAATGATAGAGGCTTAAAATGCGAATTAATCCAATTTTAAGCATACATATTCTAATATTCATTTAAAGGATGATTACCAGCCTTTTGATGGAAAACACTTTTTAAATATAATTTTTGTCACTTTTATACATTATATTTGACAAAATAAAATCATTCTTTAGAATCAAGACATAAAAATTTACTTTCTGTAAATTTTTTGTATTTTTCTGAAAAGTTCATTTTTTAATGAATAGCGAAAATGCATATGTTAATTCAGAAACTCCTTTTAATATAATTTTTTAAATGATTAGATTAGATTTATAATTGGTTATAATGTGTAATTAGAATATATTTTTAACATTCAATTCAATGGTGGTCATTGGAATTAATTTCACTTTGAAATTGGACATAAACAAGTGTCAATCATTTGATATATATTGTTTCTTAAAAACATGCTATTTGTTTTGACAACGGGAATTAATTTTAAAATTATTTAATGAAAATTATATGTTTTTAATTTGGTAAAATGGAAATAGTTTTTGAATTTTGAATATCATATTTACTTTGGATAAATTTTTGGTATTTTTCTGACAAATGTTCAATTTTAATGAATAGGGAAAAATACTGCATTTTACTTCAAAACTGCCTTTTCATTTAATTTAATTATATAGATAGAATGTCATTTTAATTGGGTTTAAAGTGTAATTAAATTATTTTTTGATCACTTAATACAATTTTGTTCGTTGGATGTAATTTCAATTTTCAATTGGATGTAAAAACAAGTCAATATTTTGATAGATTTTACATCTTAAAAACTCGTCTTTGGTCTTGACAACGGGAATTATTTTTAAATTAATTAATCAAATTTCTATTTCTGGAATTTCATAAAATGGATTCATATTTGGAATCCGAAGGTCCAAATTATTTAATTATGACTCTTTCTTTTTTGGACATTATGAATAGGAACGACGACAATTATCTTTAATTATCGCGATTAATTAGTAATCGAGTAGTTAAGTGTAATAAAATATTATCATAATAATATAAAATTACCCCAAGATGTTTTAAAATCCACTTTTATGAGTCATGTCCTACCATGGTATGCTTTTTAAGAATCTTGAGGGCCCATGGAGTCACATGGTTGTGCTAGTGACATTTATGACATTATTTTTCAAAAAGAAGAGAAATATAAAAAAGGTTTGTATATCCTAAGTAAAACAATATTAATTTTATTTAAATAAATTATATAGTTGAATATATATAATAATTGAAAAGATAAAAATATTTCCTACACCATGGTATTTTTTTATAATGTTTAGACATTAAATAAATAAATTTATTTACGATACTATGATGATGTAGTGATTACCTCATTAATAAAAGATTTAATAAAAATGAAAAGATAAGGTAAAATATAAGACATAAACTTGTCTAAAACCTATTTTATGGGTGTATTTAGAATCCTTTTACCTTATACTCAAAATATATCATTTTTTTGACCTTTTAAATCCGAAAATAATTTTATAATAAAGTAACATTTCAAGACATTCCAAAAGTGACCATCCTCCCTTTTATAAAAGGCCTCAAACTCTACACCCTTACACAAACCTCTCAAGACCTTTTCTCATCCAAACTCTTATCATATTATCTCTCAAAATCCCTATATCACTCATAGAATCCTCACTTTGTGCATATTAATTTCCAAGGAAGCCTTTGGCTTAAATCAAAAAGAGTTACCCGATTTAGAGATAATGTCTTCTCTCGAGTTTCTTACTTTTATATTCCTTCTTCACTAACCATTATCCTCTTATTGTTTGATCACATAACAATAAAAGTATCCCAAATATTCTAGGATTTTTTATGATAAGGATTTTACATAAACTCTACACACCTTCATCAAATGGTTAAAGAACATACTGTTTCTGTGGGTGGCGAATTACTGCCTCACAAAACGATGATTGTTCAATATTCTTTCAACACCGTTAATGGTGGCCATTATGATGGAAATATAATTATATATGATATATATAATATTTTTGTCCTCTTTATGCTTCTGTATTTTATTTTTAAAACATACATTTATGCTTTTAATGTTGTGCAAATGCGATAATTTCATATGAGGAAGTGTGGACAACCGCCCCACAAGTAATGTGAGTCGTTAATGCCAAACATGGAATTTATAAATAATGTAATTAATGACCTTATTTTACCTATATAACGTATATATTATACTGTAATTATTATATATCTATGTCTCATTATGTTATAAAGTCCATTAATATGAGAAAAAATGAAAGTAGTGTTCATGCGTACGTACGACCTGGCTTCTTCATGAACGGTACATTTCATTTATTATATCCAAATATTATGGAATAATATTAAATACATATATACTGGATATATATGATATTTATGTCATGAAAACCATTCTGGAGATGATGTACATATAACAACATGGACAATTCTCATCAAACAAGTTCATTTTTGACTCATGTACCGAAATCAACAAAACCTATGATATGAACTCATATAATTAACTAATTACAATAACACGATCATATGTGATATGAATTGAAAAATGAATGTTAATGTAATTTCTTAAGAAATTATAAATTTAACAAGGTTTATTATTAGGGAATATAAAGAAACAAATAAGACAAGTCAGACATTAGGTAAATGATTTCTTATCTCACTTTTAATTCCTTGAGATTTCCATTGTTCGCCAATTTTTTGTTTCATGAAGTGTATTGTGTACCAAAATATGATATATAATATCATGATTCTATTTATATACTTTTTATTATGTTATTCCTTTGTTTCTTATTATCTTTTGGTCATACGACTCGATTTATTACAATGAGGTAAGGTGTTTTTATCTCACTTTTTATTCCCCTGAGATTCATGCTACATTTTCCAATAATTATTTTTATGTGGTTTATGTACTACCAATGATTTTATTCTTTGTGTAATATACTTTCATTAATGGGAATTTACATCTTCATTGTATGACCCTTCTTTCATGCGGTGTACGTTTCAAAAGTTACCCAAATCGGTAAGGGAACCTTTCACCCTCCTCTTTTCAAAAGAAATATTTTTGTTAGGTCTTTTAATTTAAATCTTCTTATGTTTGGGTATGTTCTTATAGATCCTTGTTGCTATAATTTTTATGTCCATGTGATGAGATACCCTTTTTATCTCCCATCAACTCATTTTCTGAATATTTAAGTGACATCGTTAGGCTGTTAAATTTATGTAAGGGAACTTCTTAACCCAATTTCAATTCTTTTGGTTAAACCTATTATTCTTGATTATTTCATGATATGAATATGTGTGGATAGCCTTTGATTGTATTACACTTAATATCCACTTATATTGGTTGTATTTATATTTGTCACACATAATTATGTAATTTATTTACCTTTAATCTACGGATACCGTCTTTGTAAGGGACTTTGTCTCAATCTCCTTTCGTTGAGGCATACATGAATTTATATATAACCTTATTTTATTAGTTATATAATAACCAATTTTAAATTTAAATTTCATTCAAAATGAATTTTTTTTACATGAAGCGTTTTACTAAATGACAAAAGAAATGTTTTTGTCTTACGTATGCAGCGACAACGACTTCTCTGCTGCCGTGACCATTATTTGAGTTTTGGCTTCCTCTATAAGCCATACTATTTTTAAATGAAAAATAAATACCATGTTTTAAATTTAATTTATTTTTGTATTGAAAATGGTTTTGATATTGTTTTGATTATATCAATGTGTTGTATTGATATCTTATGATTGAAATATGGAAATGTTATGTTTTCTTTATGCATGTTTTATGTGATATGATTATGTTATATTTCATGGCCATTGTTTATGAAGTCTGGTGGTTCCATGATAAACTAAGGGTGGGTGATACCAAGATTCTCTTCAATGCATTGTTTAACGCAAAGGAGTTAAATGTTATGGTTTCTCTGAAGAGATTTTGGGAATATACTGTGATGGGTATTCCAAATGTAACCATGAGGTTTACTCCATACATAAGAATGTTATAAATGCCTCAAATTACCATTATGTCTTATGATTTCTATGAGTTATTAATAAATCTTATGATTTCATGAGGTATTTTAAAGTGCTTATGTTTTATTAGAAAAGAATTATTTCATTGATTTTTATGTATACATGGACTAATGTTTTCTTTATATATTTTTCATATTCCTTGCTGATCTTTTTATGCTCATCCCATGTTTTTGAAATGTTTCCCACATGATTTAAAGATGAATAGGGTCAAGGATGGGATCAAGGAAGACATGCTATCTAAAACCTGGACATAAACATGGTTCTTTTTAAGAGTTTTTATTTTATGAAAAAAATTGGAAACTGAGTAGAAGTGACTACTTTGTAATCTTTTGAGATGTAATAGGTAAGTCCTAATTCTCTAAGACTCAAATCCTGAAAAAATCCTCAATGAGAATTATTCATTTAATTCAAGAATATGTAATGTTTTAAGGATGGGTACTTATATTTTGTATCAGAGGTCGGTTTAGATAAATGTAGAAGTTAGGGTATTCTTTAAGATTAAGTGACATTACCATAATGGTTAGGATTTCAGAAAGAGTCATAGTTTTTTAGATAAAGTGAATGAGTTTAAGATAACACGAATAATTATACCTTTGTATTTTAAGATGATTTCAATGATATAATCACACTGACCTTTTTGGTTTTAATAAATGGATTGAACTAGCAAGCACAAAAATAACAATGGATATGATGAAAACTATGAGGATATTTTGAAGGAGAAACAGAATGATATGGGAGCTGCAATGAGAACTTTTTTGTTATTCTCAACCAAAAATCTGGAATCATGATTGACCACCTGAACCATAGTAATTTATATATGGCATCGTATATGTGAGAAAAAAATCCATACAGATTTTCAGGTAATATTAAAAAAGTTATGTGTGTTCAATAACCTATGTGTCAATGATGTGGAAAGAAACACCTAGGAAAAATTTTCAAAGGGATAGAAAGAATCTATAGATGTTGAAATGAAGGCCATAAATCACGAACCTGCCAAGGAAAATGGAAGCATCTAATTGACTCTAGGAAAGGTAAAGAAGTTCTTTATGAAGGATCAATTGAATGTTTTAAATGTGGTGTGCATGGTCATTATTCAAACACAAGTCCTACGCAGAAGTTTCAGTAATGGGATCACCAGGATCATAGAAATATTCGTTTACCAATACCTAATTCCATTCCGATTGAGGATGAAGAAAATGATAATAACCAATGAAAGGTATGGATTATTTCTTAACATATGTTTTCCTATTGTTGAATCATAGGATATGATTCATGATTTTGTTTGTAGGGAAGATGTATTTCAACATAAGTTGGAATGAAATCGTTAATGGATCATGAAAAATGTTGAATGTGTAAGAAGTCAACATATAATGGATTCAAGTGTTATGGTAGTTTTTAGGATGGTGAAATTAATAAAAGTATTTAGGCTCTTTTGATGATGAGATTACATTATAATACATTTTATAGTATGTGTAACCCTAATGTTTGATGTATGAAAATTTTATTCAAGGAATAAGTATCTGTTCTTTTGTGGATATAGTTATAAAGAACTATTTTGGTTTATATGATCCTTGAATTTGAGGCAATTACTGATTAATACATTTTTGGATGCAAAACGAAATTTATTAGATAACCATTGTGGTTAAAAAAATTAATGGTTATTTTTGATGAATTTATCTCTTTTTTGGAATGTTATAAGATTATATAGTTTTTGAAATATGAAAACACACAGACAGTGTGACAACCCGTCGCGTCAGATGAAGGTATGGGAATCTTACCCACAACCCAAGTGCAACTGGTAGTTATCACCTACCACTGGACTACGTGAATTCCCTAGATAGTATGACAAATTCCTTTAATTTAGATTATTTTATGAATCAAGAATATGTTGGTTTTGGGTTATCTATGGAAATGATAGACCAATCATGGAGGATATGTGATTAGGTTAATTACTTTTCAATATGAGACATTAAGAGTAAATGATGTTATTTGGAGATAAATGTTAAGATTTATCTTGGAAGACTATGTTATTAAATAAATAAGAGATTTGGATTTCAATCATAGTTTGGATTTCATTGAATAATTTTATGTATAGATATTTATTTAATGGTCGTTCTTGAACCTTGGGTTCTATTTGTTTAATTTTGGAGATTAAGAGTAGTATTTCATTTTATAAAGGATTATCCTTTTGGGGATTATCCGATCTTTTACTAACAATTTTTGTTTTGGTTATGTTCTAAAGACATGGGAAATATATAGTTCATCATTTGTTGGTTAGGTGATTCTCAAGAAGTTGATTATAGAGCTCTTAATGTGAACAAGTCATCCTAAATACCCATCTTTTAGAGAAAATATGAATTTGTGTAAGAATTCAAGTAACATATGAAATTATACACGACAAGTAAGTATGTTTCCTTATGTTTTAGTCACGCTCATAAATAAATTCCTCAATTAAAAGTAACTTAAAACAAAAACATTGTCTGTTAACTTTTCCTACTGGGGAATCATATGACAACCCTGCTTTTTATTACAACATAAACATGCTTTATTACATAAAACTTCACTTGATACAACAAAGAAGATCGAGAGGTTTAGTGTCTTTGGGGCTTAGGATCATTACATAAAAACTTTAAACTTGAAATACAACATCTTTATTGAAAACTTCCTTTACATGACCACTACATTCCTTCGTACTTAGCATTGCATGGGATAACCTGAGGACATGCATAAGAAAAGGGTGAGATATAAAGCCCAGTAAGGGAGTACACAATGAATAACATGAGGATTAAAATACATGTTAGGCAATAGGAATATCAATAGAGCATAAGAGAAACATGAACATAAAGGCATGATAAAGCATGATAATCATAACATGGAAATGTGGCAACAACACTTAACATTGAATTAGCATGAGCCAAGGCTCATTGCACATGGAGCATGAGTAAACCCTCATTTCACTTGAAGCACAAGTAAACCCTCGTTTCACTTTAATTACCATGATTCAACACTCATTGCACATGACGTATCATGATACTATACTTTACCCAATGCATTGGAGCGCTATAAGGGCCCACCCTTCCTAAACATTTCATTTCATGCATAAGTGTGTCACATGGATCATAAAACATGGATTCATAAAACATAATCATTTCTTCCACGATAAAGGAATGTGTAATTCATACATGAAACTTTATAATCAATATGTAAATCTTCATAAAGGTGAATACCATTGATGGAGAAATGGGCATGGTATTCACTACACAAAGACATTGGCTTAGAAAATCGGTGCGATTTCGGCAGGGTAACGGCGTGACATAAGAATTCATAAAAAAGGTTGACGAGAGAGAAAGGGGTTCCTCATCATATTTACATGTAATGGACAGTAAGGAGATCATATATATACATGTCCCAACAATAGAAATGGAATTTAGATTCATGATACAAAAGTATTGCTCGAATGTAAAAGAAGAGAGAGAAGTTTCTTTCAGAATTCCGGCATAGTAACGGGTGTACATGGGAGGCATTTAATGAGAGAGAAAGGGTTCACCCATCATTAGAAAAATAAGAGGGCAGTATGGGGGAGGTGCGAAACCATACCCCAACATTCATAATTGAAATAAAAAGGGCAATACAACTTAAAGAAAATTGACAAAAAATGAGAAAGGAAGAAAACCCCTTACTTGGAAGTGTGCTTCCAAAGGCTAGAGAGAGGCTTGTGAGAGGCTTCTTGGGAGCTTGGGGCACCCTGGGAGGATTCTAGAGAGAGTATGGCAGAGGTTGGACGAACTCCAAGTGATTTTAGTGAGGAGGAAGTGGGAGCTTGGGTGGGTTTATATAGGAAAGGTGAGAGAATTCTTTATTATTTAGGTTTGGGACCCCTTATATTAAAATAATCCAAACCACAAACCATCCCATGGTATTTTCCCATGGATTCTGGAAAAGGAAAGAGGAAAAAAATATTTTACAAGGCCAAGGTCCGAACTTATAAAAAAATAGGGTTGCTTATGTAGAGGTGAGTCACACTCCCATGGAAATTAATTTAAAAAGGCAAAGTGTTGAATAAGTCTTGAGGGCTCCATTAATGCTTTGAAAAGTAAGTCAAAGAAACCCAAAACCTCATTATTTTAATGATAAAACACATATTGGCCGAACATATGTATTATGGTATTTTGTTACATCACCATTGGGTCATTATGATGTCATAAAACACATTATATATTTAAATGGTATTTAATTTTTACCCAAAAATTTGACTATCTCAGAAAATTATGAAAAATTCACCGTTGGATAATTTCGACGTCCTGATTCCAAAAATAATATTTATTTTATCTATATAATTTTCTAAATATGTGAATTTTCACTTTTAAAATAAAAACCGACATTTATAAAAAAAAATCACGGGTTTTGACAGAAATGGGTTTCAAACCTTAATAAAAAATTTAATTGAATTCATAAAATTATAAGATCATTTATATTTAATAAAAATAAATTTAATATTAATAATAATATTTTATTAAAATATTATTTAATTCAAAAATCCTTTAATTTAATAAAATATAATTCTTAATTAAATAATAACTAAAAACACCATTTGTACTTTAAAAAACTAATTACAATGTATCAAAAATGACTAGAAATTATATTCATTATTATATACAAAAATAATGTACATGAACATGGTGCTACTTATTTGTTACATAACCCCTTAAAATAGCCGCATAAGACCTAAGGGTAAGGTGTGCGATGGTGACAGACTCTTGGGGCGGCTCAGATAACATCGCTCGAGTGGTAATTTCAATCAACTTCCACTTTTCCCATAGACGATCACGTTCGAGCATGACTTGATGAAGCTCAGCTTGGGCTTGGTCAAGGGAAAAGCCCAAAGACGCCACCTCTTTTCCGAGCTCCGACAAATGGGCTTCATAAGGGGCAATTCTACTGGATGAGGCCATCGCTTCCTTTTTCTGAGTAGAAAATTGGTTCGTTAAAGCCTTATATTTAAACTACCCAGATGATCACTGTTCAACGGCTATAAATGTAACGGTCACAAATCATAATGTAAATATGAAGAAGTAGACATCTTATAAAAAAAAAATTCATAAAGAGACATTTAACTGGATCAAGAGGGATTTTCATTAATGAAACTTTGGGTCATTACAACATTCCCCCCTTAAGAAATTTCGCCCTCGAAATTTTCCTTTTCCCACACTAAAACAAATGTGGGTAACTCAGCTTCATCATATCCGCCGACTCCCATGTTGCTTCTTCAAACTTGTGGTTTCTCCACAACACCTTGACGAGGGACATTGTATTATTTCGTAGAACCTTTTCTCTATGATCTAAGATCTTCACTGTTTTCTCCTCATAAGAAAGACCATCTTCCAATTGTACCACCTCGGAAGAGAGTACATGTGAAGGGTCTGGTATGTACTTCCTTAAGAGGGATACATGAAAGACATCATGCACCTTGCCCATAGTAGGTGGAAGTGCTAGTCGATAGGCCATAGCCCCAACACGATCAAAAATCTCGAAGGGGCCGATGTACCTTGGACTTAACTTCCCTTTCTTTCCAAACCTCATGACCTTCTTCCACGGAGATATGCGTAAAAACACCATGTCTCCGACTTTAAACTCAAGGTCTTGTCGACGATTATCTGCATAACTCTTCTGTTGACTTTGGGCTGCCTTGATATGCTGCTGAATGGTTTTCACCTTCTCCACCATTTCTTTGACCATTTCTGGTCCAAGCAGCTTACGTTCACCGACCTCATCCCAACATGCCGGTGTTTACACCTTTTCCCATACATGGATTCATATGGTGCCATTTGGATGCTCGAGTGGAAACTATTATTATAAGAGAACTCAACCAGAGGAAGATGTTGATCCCATCCTCCTTTAAAGTCTATTGAGCACGCTCTCAACATATCCTCAAGTGTTTGGATAGTCCGGTCGGATTGGACATCAGTTTGAGGATGATAGGTTGTACTGAAGTTTAGTTCAGTATTCAGAGCAAGTTGAAGACTCTTCCAAAACATAGAGGTGAATCTTGGATCTCGAACAAAAACAATAGATAGTGGTACTCCATGCAACCATACCACTTCCCTGATATATATCTGTGCCAGTTGATCCAAAGAGAAATCCTCTCAAATAGCAATGAAGTGTGTAGTCTTTGTAAGACGATCCACAACAACCCAGATTGTATTGTTGCCATTGGATGTCCATGGAAGTCCAGTGACGAAGTCCATGGTGATGTTCACCCATTTTCACTCTAGTATGGGCAATGGTTGCATCATCCCCTTAGACTTCTGCCTCTCTGCCTTCACTTGCTGACACACCAGGCACTTTGATGTATATTCAGTGATCTCCTTCTTCATATTATCCCACCAAAAGTTTTCTCAGAGATCTCGATACATCTTTGTGCTCCCTGGGTGAATAGAGAAATTTGAACTATGTGCATCATCCAAAAGTTCCTTCTTCAGCTCCGAACTTGATGGAACACATAGTCTTTTCCCAAATCGCACAATTCCTTCTTCATTAACAATAACTATGAGGATTTTCCCTTTTTGATAGCTTCCACTTTTTCTTGGATTCCTGTATCATCCTTTTGAGCATCCTTTATCTTTTCCAAAAGATATGGTTGAGCAATCATTTGTGAAAGGATTGATGATGTTCGCTTCTTTATGATTCCCACAACCATCTTCATCAAGTATAAGAAGATTGGATCCTTCTCAATTCTCATCATTGATAGAATTGCTGGATCCTTTCTACTTAGGGCATCCGCCACCTTGTTCGCCTTCCCAGGGTGGTAATGTATTGAACAGTCATAATCCTTGATGAGCTCTATACATCTTCTCTGGCGCATATTAAGCTCTTTCTGTGTGAATATATATTTAAGACTCTTGTGGTCAGTATATATCTCACATTTCTCTCCATAGAGATAATGCCGCCAGATTTTCAAGGCAAAGATCACCACTGCCAACTCCAGATCATGCGTTGGATAGTTTCTCTGATGGATTTTTAACTACCTTGAGGCATAGGATATCACTTTATCATTCTGCATCAGCACACATCCTAAGCCCTTCTTCGTAGCATCACTGAATACCACAAAAATCTCCCCACTTGTGGGTAAAGTGAGCATAGGTGCAGTGATAAGGCTCCTTTTCAACTCCTTGAAGCTTTCTTCGCATTCATCACTCCAAGAAAACTTTACTCCCTTTCGAGTTAGCTTGGTAAGAGGGTTGGACAACCGTGAGAAGTTTCTCACAAATCGTCGACAATATCCAGCTAACCCCAAGAATCTAGGGATATCAGTTACCGATGTTGGCCTCAGCCATCCCTCAATTGCATCTGTTTTGGAGAGGTCCACAGATATCCCATTGCTTGTGATGATATAGCCCAAGAATGAGACCTCCTTCAACAAGAACTCACACTTGTTGTACTTGGCATAGAGCTTCTCCTTGCGCAAAGTCTCTAGTACAGTTCTTAAATGCTTCTCATGGTCCTCCTTGGTTTTGGAGTATATTAGAATGTCATCTATAAAGACTACCAAAAATTTGTCTAGGTAATCTCTAAAGACTCTATTAATCAAGTCCATGAATATTGCTGGAGCATTGGTGAGTCCGAAAGGCATTACTATGAATTCATAGTTCCCATACCTTGTACGAAAAGCAGTCTTGGGGATATCTTCCTTCTTCACCCTTACTTGATAATAACTCGACCGGAAGTCCACCTTGGAGAAGTATTGTGCTCCACGCAGCTGATCAAACAAGTCATCGATTCTTGGGAGAGTATACTTGTTCAAAATCGTGATTTTGTTAAGTTCAAGATAATCGATGCAAAGCCGCATTGACCCATCCTTCCTCTTGACGAAGAGGACTGGTGCACCCCATGGTGATGCACTTGGGCGTATAAACCCTTTATCCAGATTCTCCTGTAGTTGTTTTTTCAGCTCTTCATGATCAACAACAGCCATTCTATGTGGAGTCTTGGATATTGGTAGCGCCCCAGGTATAAGTTCAATTGAGAACTCAATATCTCTTCTTGGAGGAAGACCAGGAAGTTCCTCGGGAAATACTTCAGCAAATTCCCTCACAATAGGCATTTCTTCAAGGGTGGTTTCTTCCTTGGACTCAATCATCTGAGCCAGATATGCGTGCTCATAAGGCAGTAATATCCATGCTTGAGATGATGGAGCTAAAGGAGATTCATCTTCCTCCTGACACTTGTAAATAATCGGGGGTTGATTCTCCATATGGAGTGTGATTTCCCTCTCCCGATAATTTATGTCGGCTCTAAATAAGGAAATCCAATCCATGCCAAGAATTGCATCGAATTCCACCAAAGGGAGTATGACGAGGTTCGCCGGGAAATTCAATCCACAGATTATAACAGGGGAGGACTTATACTCATGGGATGCAATGATTGCCCCATTTGCCGTACTCACCGACATCTTTACTTCCATGATTTGTGGTGGTGCAGGGATTGTTCTACTAAACTTTTGAGATATAAAAGAATGCGTAGAACCTGAATCAAAAAGTAAGTTCGCTATTCTTAAATGAATAACTAGCATACCTGTCACCACTTCGTTGTCGTGGTTCACTTCGGAAGAAGTGATGGAAAAAGTTCTTCCTTGCTGTCTTGGAGGTTGCTGGTCGCCTCCGATAACCCTTGGATTAGGGCACTGATTTGAAAAATGACCCGGTTCTTTGCATTTGTAGCATTGAAAAACGCGTTGAGGTTCGAACGGAGCATTCCTCTCCTCTGTCGTAGCCGCGGTTCCTTCTTGCTGACAGTTAACAGCTAGGTGCCCTTCTCTTCCACTCTTGAAGCATTTTCTTGTCCCCCTAAGGCAATTTCCAGGGTGCTTCTTTCCACACTTTTGGAAAGTGGGGTGCTGGAACTTCTTAGCGCCGTTGGATTTATCCATCGGACCACCAGCATTGAATTCCACCTTACGCTTCTTGTCCCCATGATACCCCTGTGATTCTCCGATCTCCATTTCAACCTTGAGGGCACATCGGACAATTTCCTCATAGCTATCAAAGTCACAGATCGCTAATGCTTTCTGCAAGCTAGGCTTCAGCCCACCAAAGAAGCGGTCACCCTTGCATTTGGGGGTAACGACAAAGCCGGAAGCGTATCGTGAAAGCCTTGTGAAGTTTTTCCCGTACGCTCCCACAGATTCTTCATCTTTCTGTTTGAGGGAAAGGAAGTCCCTTTCCATCTTAAGACAGAGGGTGCGTGGAAAATATTTATCAAAAAACATCTTCTGAAATTCCTTCCATTCCAAAGACTCTATCTCCTCCTCAGGCTTCATATTTTTGATCAATGTCCACCATTGATCAGCTTCACCCTCCATACGATAAGCCTCCAGGAGAACCTTCTCTTTTTCAGAGCATTGGAGGATGGAAAATATCTTTTCAATGGAGTTGATCCATTGTTCAGCGATCGTGGGATCGGATGATCCACTAAAAGTAGGAGGCCTTTGTCTCATGAAGATTTCAATAGCGACTTGTTATTTCTTAGGGGGGGTTGAACGTTCCTCTTGACCAGTGTTTCTATTCAAAACTTGAGTTAGCTGAGAGAGAAGCGTGACAAAGTTCGCGATTCCCGCTCCCATTGGATTGGGAATCTCATTAGTACAATCATCACACTGATCTTCACAACGGTTGTTAGCCCGAGTTCTCCTATTACCGGCCATTGGCTGGAATAAAAGGAATGTTAGGGGTAACACATAAAGGGTAATCCAAAGACAAAAGTTTGATGACTTGTAAATAAACTTTAATCTCAATAACTCATGAGTCTATAGGATTCAATCCAGGCTTTTCATGATCTTCCTTCTAACATAAATTCTTAGGGGCATTTTTCCCATAATAAGGGTTCATACTAAGATTGTGAACTTATAAAAACATATCCCCTGGGAGTGTCGTAACAAAGAGTGCAGCAAGGCCCGTTGTCGTGCACCAGTTCCCGTTCGAGTCTAGCTCAAAGCGGTGTTTTCGGGTTTTACCCCTAGGATACATCTGGGCCAGAGCCGCCTCTACCTGCTCGTATCCAGATAGGGATGTATTTGTTTGATAAACCACTTACTTAGTATTTACCAAAACTTAGGGATGTTTTTATTATACTTAGTCTTGTATCTAAGTCTTTACTAGGGTTTCCTAATCCCAAAAATAACTAAACCTATCCTCTAATACCAACTATGACAACCCTGCTTTTAATTACAACTTAAACATGCTTTATTACATAAAACTTCACTTGATACAACAAAGAAGATTGACAGGTTTAGTGTATTTGGGGCTTAGGATCATTACATAAAAACTTTAAACTTTGTATACAACATCTTTATTGAAAACTTCCTTTACATGACCACTATATTCCTTCGTACTTAGCATTGCATGGGATAACCTGAGGACATGCATAAGAAAAGGGTGATCTATAAAGCTCAGTAAGGGAGTACACAATGAATAACATGAGGAGTAAAATACATGTTAGGAAATAGGCATATCAATAGAGCATAAGAGAAACATGAACATAAAGTCATGATAAAGCATGATAATCATAACATGGAAATGTGGAAACAACACTTAACATTGAATTAGCATGAGCCAAGGCTCATTGCACATGGAGCATGAGTAAACCCTCATTGCACTTGAATCACGAGTAAACCCTCATTGCAATTGAATTAGAATTAGTCAACACTCATTTCACATGAAGTATCATGATACTATACTTTACCCAATGAATTCGAGCGCTATAAGGGCACACCCTTCTTAAACATTTCATTTCATGCATAAGTGTGCCACATGGATCATAAAACATGGATTCATAAAACATAATCATTTTTTCCACGATAAAGGAATGTGTAATTCATACATGAAACTTTATAATAAATATGTAAATGTGCATAAAGGTGAATACCCTTGATGGAGAAATGGGCATGGTATTCACTCCACAAAGACATTGGCTTAGAAAATCGGTGCGATTTAAGTAGCGTAACGGCATGACATAAGAATTCATAAAAAAGGTTGATGAGAGAGAAATGGGTTCCTCATCATATTTACATGTAATTTACAGTAAGGAGATCATATATATACATGTACCAACAATAGAAATGGAATTTAGATTCATGATACAAAAGTATTGCTTGAATGTAAAAGAAGAGAGAGAAGTTCCTTTCGGAATTTCGGCATAGTAACGGGTGTACATGGGAGGCATTTAATGAGAGAGAAAGGGTTATCCCATAATTCAAACAATAAGAGGGCAGTATGGGGGAGGTGAAAAACCATACCCCAACATTCATAATTGAAATAAAAAGGGAAATTCAACTTAAAGAAAATTGACAAAAAATGAGAAAGGAAGAAAACCCTTACTTGGAAGTGTGCTTCCAAAGGCTAGAGAGAGGCTTGTGAGAGGCTTGTTGGGAGCTTGGGGAACCTTGAGAGGATTCTAGAGAGAGTAGGGCAGAGTTTGGACGAACTCCAAGGGATTTTAGTGAGGAGGAAGTGGGATCTTGGGTGGGTTTATATAGGAAAGGTGAGAGAATTCTTTATTATTTAGGTTTGGGACCCCTTATATTAAAATAATCCAAACCACAAACCATCACATGGTATTTGCCCATGGTTTCTGGAAAAGGAAAGAGGAAAACAATATTTTACAAGGCCAATGTCCGAAATTATTAAAAAAATAGGGTTTCTTATGTGGAGGTGAGTCACACTCCCATGGAAATTAATTTAAAAAGGCAAGTGTTGAATAAGTCTTGAGGGCTCCATTAATGCTTTGAAAAGTAAGTCAAACAAACCCAAAACCTAATTATTTTAATGATAAAATACATATTGGCCGAACATAAGGATTATGGTATTCTATTACATCACCATTGGGTCATTATGATGTCATAAAACACATTATATATTTAAATGGTATTTAATTTTTACCCAAAAATTTGATTGTCTCAGAAAATTATGAAAATTCACCGTTGGAAAATTTCGACGTCCTAATTCCAAAAATAATATTTTTTTTATCTAAATAATTTTCTAAATATGTGAATTTTCACTTTTAAAATAAAAACTGACATTTATAAAAAAAATTCACGGGTTTTGACATAAATGGCTTTCAAACCTTAATAAAAATTTTAATTGCAATCATAAAATTATAAGATCATTTATATTTAATAAAAATTAATTTAATATTAATAATAATATTTTATTAAAATATTATTTAATTCGAAAATCCTTTAATTTAATAAAATATAATTCTTAATTAAATAATAAATAAAAACACCATTTGTACATAAAAAAAATAATTACAATGTATCAAAAATGACTAGAAATTATATTCATTATTATATACAAAAATAATATACATGAACATGGTGATACTTATTTGTTACATAACCCCTTAAAATAGCCGCATAAGACCTAAGGGTAAGGTGTGCGATGGTGACAGACTCTGGGGGCGGCTCGGATAACATCCCTCGAGTGGTAATTTCAATCAACTTCCACTTTTCCCGTAGACGATCACGTTCGAGCTTGACTTGATGAAGCTCAGTTTGGGATTGGTCAAGGGAAAAGCCCAAAGACGCCACCTCTTTTCCGAGCTCCGAAAAATGGGCTTCATAAGGGGAAATTCTACTGGATGAGGCCATCGAATCCTTTGTCTGAGTAGAAAATTGGTTCGTTAAAGCCTTATATTTAAACTACCCAGATGATCACTTTTCAACGGCTATAAAAGTAACGATCACAAATCATAACGTAAAACTAAAGAAGTTGACATCTTATAAAAACATTTTTCATAAAGAGACATTTAACTATATCAAGAGGGATTTTCATTAATGAAACTTTGGGTCGTTACAAATCATATACTGTTTAACCCATCACATGTTTGTGATTTTCTGGTGGTTAACTTTCTCCTAGACATATTTTCTATCACTCTCCATTAGAACTTGAACCTTTTTTTCCTTTTAATATCCATGTTTTCCTACATGAAATCCTTGTATGGGATAACTTGGTTGACCTTTGTACTTTTCCTTCTTTCATTTATAGTGATTGTTTTTCGGACCCTTTTTCCAATGTGGGACTTTCAATGAAGTTTCTGAGCCCAATTATAAAATTTCAAGGATGCAATTCCCAAAAGGGAAGAAGGATGTAACATCCCAGGTAATTAAAGCATATGAAATTTTCATATTTTTTAATATTTTTGAATAAAATGTTAATATTACTTTGTTATGTTCATTGGCGTACCCAATACACAACAATGAGTTTCATTGAAATCTTACGTTGCACACTAATAATATAATAATATTATTTTAAATTGTAGTTAAAACCTAGCCGTAGTAATGGCGGGAATGAACATAACTATCTACAAAATGATTATATATGTTTGTTAAACATTTTAACAATTTCCCAATAAATGATAGAGGCTTAAAATAAAAATGAATCCAATTTTAAGCATAAATATTCTAATATTCTTATAAAGGTTGATTAACTGCCTTTTGATGGAAAGCCATTTCTAAATATAAATTTTGTCACTTTTATATGTAATATTTGAAAAAATAAAATCCTTCTCTAGAATCAAGAAATCCAAATTTACTTTATGTAAATTTTTGGTATTTTTCCGAAAAAGTTCATTTTTAATGAAAAGTGAAAAATGCTGTATTTTAATTAAAAACCTCCATTTAATATAATTTATTTATATGGTTAGATTATATTTTTATATTGTTATAAAGTTTAATTAGAATATATTTTTACCATCTAATTATATGGTCATAATTGAAATTAATTTCTCTTTTCAATTGGATATAAACTAGTGTCAATCCTTTTATAGACATTGTTTCTTAAAAACACGCTATTTGTTGTGAAAGAAAGAATTAATTTTAAAATTAACTAATGAAACTTTTATGTTTTTAATTTGGTAAAATGGACATCATTTATGAATTTGGAATATAAAATTTGTTTTTGGATAAATTTTTTGTATTTTTCTAACAAATGTTCATTTTTAATGAATTGTGAAAATACTGCATTTTACTTCGAAACTTCCTTTTCAAATATTTTAATTATATAGTTAGTTTTTCCTTATAATTGGTTTTAAAGTGTAATTGAATTATATTTCTATCACTTAATACAATTTTGTTTGTTGGAAGTAATTTCACTTTTCAATTGGATGTAAAAATAAGACAATCTTTTGATAGATTTTACATCTTAAAATCATGTCTTTGGTATTGACAATGAGAATTATATTTCAATTTATTATTGAAATTTCTTTTTTTTGCAATTTTTTAAAATTGATTCCATATTTGGAATCAGAAGGCCCAAATTATTTAATTAATACTCTTTTTTTAAAACATTAGGAATATATACCACAACAATTATCAATAATTATCGTGATTAATTTGTAATCGGGTTGTTAAGGGTAATAAAATAATATCATAATAATATAAAATTACCCCAACATGTGTCCAAATCCTATTTTTTCAGTCTTTTACGACCATGGGAATATTTTTTCCAAACTTGAGGGCCAATGGAGTCACATGGGTGTGACAGTGACATTTATGACATTATTTTCAAAAATAAGATAAATATAAAAAAGGTTTGTTTATCCTAAGTAAAAAAATTGTAATTTTTTTTACATAAATGATATATTATTTTATAAAAAACACTGAAAATAAAAAAATATTTCCTACATAATGGTATATTTTTATAATTTTAAGACATTAAATAAATAAAATTACTTATGACACCATGATAATGTAGTGATTACCTCATTAATGCACAATATAAATAAAAAGAAAAGATAAGGTAAAATATAAGGCTTACACTTGTCAAAAACCTATTGGATTGGTGTATTTAGAACCCTTATCACCTTATCCTCAAAATATATCATTCCGAGACCTTTAAAATCCGAAAATAATTTTATAATAAATTAACATTTCAAGACTATCCATAAGTGACCCTCCCTTCCTCTAATAAAAGGCCCCCACCACTACCCCCTTACCCACACATCTCAAGCACTTTTATCATCCAAACTCTGCTCATAGTATCTCTCCACATCCCTCTCTCACTCCTAGAATCCGCACTTTTTTCAGAAGTCCTTCCAAGGAATCCTTTGGATCAAATCAAAAAGAGTTACCCGATTTAGAGGTAATGTCTTCTCTCGAGATTCGTTCTTTTATTTTCCTTCTTCACTCAACAATATCTTTTTATTATTTGATCCCAAAATAAAACTAGTATCCTCAATATATACTAGGATTTCGTTATGATAAGGATTCTTCGTACACTTAACCACACCTATGTCAAATGGTTATAGAACATATTGTTCCTGTGGGTGGAAAATTACTACCTCACGAAACAGTGATTGTTCAATATTCTTTTAACACCGTTCATGGTGTACATTATGATGGAACAATAATTATATATGATATATATTGTATTTATTTCCTCTCTATTCTTATTTATTTTATATTTAAAACATACCTTTATGCTTTGCATGTTGTGAAAATGTGATAATTTCATATGAGGAAGTGTGGAGAACCGCCCCCTCAAGTGATGTGACTCATTCATTCCAAACATGGATTTTATAAATAATTTTATTAATAAACTTATGTTACCTATATAACATATATATTATACTTTAATTATAATATATCTATGTTTCATTTAGTTTTAAAGTCCATTAATATGACAAAAAATAAAAGTAGTGTTCATGAGTACGTACGACCAACTGTCTCTATGAATGGTACATTTCATTTATTATCTCAAAAATTATGGAATATTATTAAACCGATTTATACTGTATATATATGATATTTAAATCATGAACACCATTTTGGAGATGATGTACTTATAACTACATGGACAATTCTCTTCAAACAAGTTCATTTTTGACTAATGTACCTAACATCGACAAAACGTATGATATGAACTCACATTATAACTAATTATTCGAACATGATAATATGTGATATGAATTGAATAATAAAATTTAATGTAATTCCTTAAGAAATTATAAATTTACCAGGGTTTACTATTCAGGAATATAAATAAACAAACAAGACAATTCGGACTTGAGGTAAGAGATATATTATCTCAGTTTTAATTCTGTGATATTTCTATTATTCTCCATTTTTTTCATGTGGTGTATTGTGTACATAAATTTGATATGTATTATCATGATTATATTTATATTCATGTTATTATGTGATTCATTTGGTTCATATTATCTTTTGGTCATATGACTCGATCTATTACAATGAGGCAAGGGGTTTTTATCTCACATTTAATTCCCGTGACATTAATGCTAAATTTTACAATATTTCATTTTGTGTGGTGTATGTAATTCCCAGGATTGTATTCTTTGTGTAATATACTTTAATTTATGGGTATTTTTTTCTTCATTGTATGGCCCTTCTGTCATGAGGTGTATGTTTCGAAAGTTACTCAAATCGGTAAGGGAACCTTCCACCATCCTCTTTTTAGAAGAATTATTTTTCTTTTGTCTTTTAATTTAAATATTCTTAAGTTGGGGTATGTTCTTACATATCATTATTGCTGTAAATTTTATGTCTAGGTGATGATATACCATTTTTATCTCTCACATCTCATTTCTTGAATTTTTATGTGACGTCGTCAGGCAGTCAAATTTCTGTAAGGGAACTTCTTAACCCAATTTCAATTCATTGGTTTAAACCTCAACTTATTGATAATGTCATGTTAAGAATATGTGTGGATGACTTCTGATTTTTTTACACTTAAAATCCAATTATATTGGGTGTATTTATATTTTTCACACATAATTATGCAATTGATTTATCCTTAATCTATGGTTACCGTCTTTATAAGGGTCTTTGTCTCAATCTCCTTTCATTGAGGCATACTTCAATTTATATACGACCTTATTTTATTAGTTGTATAATAAAACATTTTGACTTTTAATTTCATTTAAAAGAATTTTTTTACAAAAAGCGTTTTTCTTAATGAAAAAATGAAATTTTTTGTCTTATGTATGTGGTGACAATGACTTCTCCGCCACCATGACCATTATTTGAGATTCGGCTTCCTCTACAATCCATAATGTTATTAAATGAAAAATAAATACCATGTTTTAGATTTCTTTTATTTTTGTGTTGAAAATGGTTTTGATAATGTTATGATTATATCCATGTGTTGTATTGATATTTTTTGATTGAAATATGGAAATTTTATGTTTCCTTTAAGCATGTTTTATGTGATAAGATTATGTTATAGTTCTTGGTCATTGTTTATGATGTCTGGTGGTTACGTGATAAACTAAGGGTGGGTGAGCCCGAGATATCTCTTTAATGCATTGTGTAATGGGAGAAGTTAAATGTTACGGTTTCTCCGAAGAGATTTAGGGAATATACTGTGATGGTTATTCCAAATGCAACCATGAGGGTTACTACCTACATATGAATGTTAAGTATTCCTCAAGTTACCTTTATGTCTTATGTTTTCTATGATTTATTCATAAATATTATGACTTCATGTGTTATGTTATTGTTCTTATGTTTTATGAGTAATTTATTATTTCATTGATTCTTATGTATACATGGACTAATGTTTTCATTCCGTATTTTTTATATCCCTTGACGACCTTTTTATGCTCATCCCTTGTTTTTGAAATGTTTCCCATAGGATTTAAAGATGAATAGGGTCAAGGATGGGATCAAGGAAATACATGCTATCTAAAACCTGGTCCTAGAAATGGTTTTTTTAAGAGTTTTTATTTTAACAAAAAATGGAAACTGAGTAGAAGTGACTACTTTGTAATCTCTTTAGATGTAATAGTTATGTCCTAATTCTCTAAAATTCTAAACCTGAAATGATCCCCAACGAGAATTATTCATTTAATTCAAGAATATTAAATGTTTTAAGGAGGGTCCTTTTAGTTGGTATCAGATGTCTTTTTAGCTAAATTTAGTGTTTAGGGTATTCTTTAAGCTTAATTGACATTACCATAATGGTTAGGATTTCAGAAAGAGTCAATGTTTTTTAGATAAAATGAATGAGTTTAAGATGACATGAAAATTATACCTTAGTATTTTATGATTATTTTACTGATATACTCACACTGACCTTTTTGGTTTTCATAACTAGATGGATCTAGAAGGCACCAAAGTAACCGTGGATGTGAAGAAAACTGGGATGGTTTTCTAAATGAGAAACCGAATGATATGGGATCTGCAATGAGAACTCTTGTGGTTATTCTCAACCAACAATATGGAGTCATGATTGACCACCTGAACCTTAGTGATTTTTATAAGGAATCATATATGTGAGAAACAAATCCCTACAGATGTTCAGGGAATAATCATAAAGGTAAGTGTGTTAAAAAACCTATGTGCCAATGATGTGGAAAGAATCACCTAAGAAAATGTTTCAAAGGGACAGAAAGATGCTATAGATGTGGAAATGAATGTCATAAATAAAGAACCTTCCATCCAAAAAGTAATCATCTAGTTGACTCTAGGAAAGGGAAAAAATTTCTTTCGAAATGATCAATTTAATGTTTTAAATGTGGGGTGCATGGTCATTATGCAAACACATGTCCTAGGAAGATGTTTTAGGAATGGGATCACCAGGATCATACAAATATTCGTTTACCAATACCTAATGCCATGACGATTAAGGATGAATAAACTAATAATAACCAATGAAAGGTATGGATTATTTATTAACATTTATTTTCCTATTATTGAATCTCATGATATGATTCATGATTTAGTTTGTAGGGAAATATTATTTCATAATAAGTTGGAGAAGAATGGTTAATGGATCATGAAGAATGTTGAATGAGTAAGAAGTAAACATATAAGGGATTCAAGAGTTATGGTAGATTTTAGGATGGTGAAATTATTAAAAGTATTAAGGCTTTTTTGATGATTAGATTACATTAGAAAATTTTTTATAGCATGTGTAACCCTGATGTTTGATATATGAAAATTTTATTCAAGGAATAATTATATTTTGTTTTGTTTATATAGTTATAAAGAACCATTTGGGTTTATATGATCCTTGAATTTGAGGCAATGACCAATTAATACATTTTAAGATGCAAAATGAATGTTATAAGATAACAATTGTGGTTAAAATATGTTATGGTTATTTATGATGCATTTATCTTCTTTTTTGGAATGTTATAAAATTATATAGTTTTCAAAAAAGGACAACACATAGACCGTGTGACAACCCGTCGCGTCAGACGAAGCTGTGGGAATCAAACCCATAACCAAAGGGCAACTGGTATTTATCACCTACCACTGGACCACATGATGTCCCTGGTTAGTATGAAAATTTCATTTTTGTTAGATGATTTTATGAATCAATAATAATATGGTTTTGGGATATCTATGGAAATGATTGACCTATCATTGAGGATATGTGATTAGGTTAATTACTTTTCAATATGAGACTTTAAGAGTAACTGATGTTAATTGGAAATAAATGTTATGATTTATCTTGGAAGACTATGTTATTAAATCCATTAGATATTTGGGTTTAAATCATAGTTTGTGTTAATTTAAATAATTTTATAGAAAACTATTTATTTATTGGTCTTTCTTGAACCTTGGGTACTTTTTGTTGAATTTTGGAGATTAAGAGTATAAGGCCCCAGCCTTAAACCTTACTTAATCTTGAGTTATTACAAGATTACACATTGAGGATCTTTTCGGGTTTAGAGTTTTAGAGAATTAGATCATAAAACTTGCATTACATTCCACATATAAACAAAGTGGTGACATAAAGATATTATTCTTCTTTCCCATCAATGGAAACTTATTTAAAATAAAACATGGATTCTTTCTTGACCCTTCCTTGACACTATCATCGTATCATGTACCTTTCCCTTGACCTGTGAAAAACATTTCAAAAAAACATGGGATGAGCATAAAAAGCTCAGTAAGGGATATAAAAATATGGAAAGGAAACATGGGTACATATATACATAAGAATGAAATCATAATTTACCCATAAAACATAAGCACTTTAACATACCTCATCAAATCATGAATAAATCATAGAAATCATAAGACATAAAGGTAACTTGAGGCATTCATAACATTCTTACGTAGGGAGTAACCCTCTTGGTTATGTTTGGAATACCTATCACAGTATATTCCCTAAATCTGTTTGGGTAAACCTTAACTTGTAACTCCATCGTGTTACCCAATTCATTAGAGAGCTATATAGGGCTCACCCACCCTTAGTTTATCACAGAACCACCCATCTTCATAATAATGCCCACGAACCTCAACATAATTGTATCACATAAAACATGCCTAAAGGAAACATAACATTTCCACCTTTCAATACAAGATATCAATACAACACATTTATATAAAAACATTATGAAAACCATTTTCAATACCAAAATAAAATAAAAGTAAAACATGGTATTTATTTTTCTTTAAAAAAAAGTATGGCTTGTAAAGGAAGCCAAAACTCAAATAATGGTCACGGCGGCGGAAAAGTCGTTGTCGCCGCATACGTACGACAAAAACATTCCCTTTTTTCTTTTAGTAAATGCTTCGTATAAAAAATATTCCTTTTGAATAAACGTAAAAGTCAAAGGGGTTTATACACCGTATAAAAGAAGGTTGTGTATAAAACAAAATATGCGTCAATGAAAGGAGATTGAGACGAAGTCCCATACCTCGGGTCCGACTTGACTCGGTCGTTCTTTAATCTCCTGAATAATAAACATGAGTTAATTTATACTTGTTTAATAACCTTTTTCAACTTCATTATTCCTTTTATATCACTTATTTCCATGTCATGAACGCTATGTAATTATTTAAGTTAATAACGGTCGTTTTAACAATCATTGGTACTTGAGTAAAAAATAAGCCCATTATAATTACAAGTTGTTCATGTATCCATAATATCCAGAATGGTATTAATGATGTAGATATCATATATGTCATATATTTCCAGTACATTTATGCATTTATAATATTACATAATCATTTAGAGGTAAGAAATGAAATGCACCGTTCATGGAGACGGTAAGCCGTATGTACGCATGAACGCTACTTCCATTTCTATTTCATATTTTATAGAATGGAATAATAATGATATAAAGGTATATTATAATTCCAGTATAATATCATATATAATATCATAGTTCCATCTTTTATACGTCCCACATATGGTATTTAACGAATCAAATCACTTTGAGGGGGCGGTAGTCCGCACTTCCTTAAATGTAGATATCGCGTTTACCCAAAATGGAAACCATAAAGGTATACCCAATATGAAAAATACAGAAGCTTAAGGAAAACATAAACATATTATATATCATATATAAATATAGTTATATCTTAATGGCCACCTTTGAAGGTGTTAAAAGATTGTTGAACAATCATCGTTTCGGGAGGCATAAATTCACCATCCATGGAAACAGTATGTCCTTTAACCATTATATGTAGGTGTGTGTAAGTGTAGCTGGAATCCTTCTTATAAAAAAATCCAAGTATATTTAAGATACTGGATTTGTTACAAAATAAATGAATAAAAAGAGTTTAGGGGGTTGGAGAAGCAAAATAAAACAAAAGGACTCAAGTGAAGACATTGCCTTAAAATCGGGTAACTCCCTTTGGTTTGAGCTCAAAGGCTTCCTTGGGAAGACTTCTGAACAATGTGAGGCTTCAAGGAGTAAGATAGGGATGTGGAGAGACAAAATGGGCAAGGTTTGGCCGAGACAAAGGCTTTGGGAGTGTGGGTAAGGAGGTAGAGGTGGGGGCCTTTTATAAGAGGAGAGGAGGGGAACTCTTGGAAAGTAAAGAAATGTTACATTATTTTTAAATGAGTTTCGTATTCAAAAGGTCCCACGTTGATATAATTCGAGGGTAAGGTGATAAGGGTTCCAAATACACCCATAAAATAGGTTTTGGACATGTGTAGTTCATATATTTTACATTATCATTTCATTTTATTTAATTCCTTTATTAATGAGGTAATCGATGCATCATCATGATGTCATAAATAATTTAATTTATTTAAAGTCTAAAAATTATAAAAAAAATACTATGATCTAGGAAAGCTTTTTATATTTCCAATGACTATTTATAATCAAAAATCTGACTTGTATTACCCCATGTAAAATCTTTTTAGTAAAACATCTCTTGTTTGTGTCATTTTTACTTTAACATTAAATAAAAAGTTATTTATGTCATTTCCCAAACAAAGTGGCTACATGGGGTCCCCAAGTTGACCCATGGATTTTCTTGGTTGGCCATGACACATCCAATGAGGTTAGGACATGTGTCATGCTCATCTCATATTATTAAAACATTATTTTTACCTTAAACTACACTAATTACCGCTAATCGCGATTAAGAACTTAAAAGTTACTATTCACCAAAAAATTATTTTAATATAATTGAACCACATTTTACTTCTTAATGACAACCATTTATGTCAGATTTTTGAAAATCAAATCACAGAAGTGGCAAAGTTTCATTTAAACAAAAAATCAGTTTCTTTAACTACCACTTAATGGTTTCACTATTAATCAAAAATTGAAGTTTTTCTGAAAGATACCAAAACATCACCATATGCTGTATTTGATATTCCAAATTCAAAAATGATGTCTATTTTACAAAATTAAAAACATGTAATTTACATTAATTAATTTAATAACTAATTCCCGTTGTCTTGACAAATAGCGTGTTTTTATGAAACAATAAGTATCAAAAGATTGACACTAGTTTAAGTCCAATTTCAAAGTGAAATTGATTCCAATGAACACCATTGGATAAAATGGTAAAAATATATTCTAATTTCACTTCAAAACCAATTAAAAAGATAATATAATCATATAAATAAATTATATTAAAAAGTGGTTTTGAATTAAAATACAACATTTTTCACTATTCATTAAAAAATGAACTTTATCAGAAAAATACCAAAAATTCACACAAAGTAAATTTTGATGTCCCAATCATAAATAATAAGTTTATTTTGACAAAAATAGATTATAAAATTGTAAAAAGATAGATTTAAAAAGGGGTTTCCATCAAAAGGCAGTAAAACAATCTTTTAAGAATATTAGTGTATTCCATGCATAAGATTGTATTAATTTTCATTTTAAGCCTCTAAAACACTATCTTAATCATTAATAGACATAGATAAAAATATCTATTATTCATTACTTACTTGGGATGTTACATCCTTCCCCCCTTTAGAAAATTGCGTCCCCGCAATTTATTTACTTAACGAATAAATGGGGGTACTTATCCCTCATTGCATTTTCAGATTCCCATGTTGCCTCTTCCATCATGTGGTTTTTCCACAAAACCTTTACCTGATTAATCACCTTATTCTGTAACACATGCTCCCTGTGGTAAAGAATATGGACCGTTTGTTCCTCATAAGATAGGTTCTCTTCCAACTGAACTACCGCTGGACTCAAAACATGAGATGGATCTCGCATATACTTTCTCAACATCGAAACGTGAAAAACATTGTGTACCTGAGATAAACTAGGAGGTAAAGCCACTCGGTAAGCAACAGATCCAACTCTCTCCAGAATTTCATATGGTCCAATGAACCTTGGACTCGGCTTTCCTTTCTTACCAAATCGCATCACACTTTTCCATGGTGATACTTTGAGAAAAACATGATCACCTACCTCAAAAGAGAGATCTTTCCTTCTGTTGTCTGCATAACTCTTCTGCCTCATCTGAGCTGTTCTCATGTGTTTTGGTATCAGCTGAACTTTTTCTGCCAACTCTTCTACCAATTCTGGTTCCATCAACTTCCTTTCACCCACTTCATCCCAAAATGCTAGAGTTCGACACCGCTTCCCATATAATGCCTGAAATGGTGCCATCTGTATACTAGAATGAAAACTGTTATTATATGAAAATTCAACCAAAGAATGATGTTGGTCCCAACTTCCCTGATAATCCATCGAACAATCTCGTAACATATCCTCCAAGGTCTGAATTGATCGTTCTGACTACCCATCTAATTGAGGATGAAAAGTTGTACTAATATTTAATTCAGTACCCAACGACTTCTAAAGGCCTTTCCGAAAGTTAGAAGTGAACCTGGGATCACGGTCAGATACAATGAAGAGAGGAACTCCATGTAACCTTACTATCTCTTTATGATAAAAACGGGAAAGTTGATCTTGGGAAAAAGTATCTTGTATAGCAAGGAAATGAGAAGATTTAGTCAAGCGATCAACAATAACCCAGATTGCAGTATTACCTCGAGATGTCTTCGGTAATCCCACAACAAATTCCATGGATATATTCTCCCATTTCCACTCTGGCACTGGTAAAGGCCAAAGAATCCCTTTCAGTAACTGCCACTCTGCTTTAACCTGTTGACATGTCAAACACTTCACAGTAAAATCAGCAATATCTCTTTTCATTCCATCCCACAAGTAATAGTCCCGCAAATCTCTGTACATCTTAGTACTGCCAGGATGAACTGAAAATGGGGAACTATGAGCCTCACATAACAACTCATTATTCAAATGTGAATCACAAGGCACACATAATATCTTCCCAAACCTAAATACACAATCATTATCAATGTTGAATTCATGCAACTTACCCTTCTGAACCAGCTCTACCTTTTTCTGCAACTCACTGTCTTGCTTCTGTGCTTGCTTGATTCTGTCTAATAGGGAAGATGTCACTGTTACCTGAAACAAAACAGAATGACTTCCTACACAAACAACATCCATGCCAAAGATCATCAAATAAAAAACCAAATGATCTCATTCCAAACGTAACATTGTTAAGGAAGCATTACTTTTTCGACTCAAATCATCAACCACTTTATTTGCTTTTCCCGGATGGTAATGAATTGTACAATTATAATCCTTGATTAATTCCAACCATCTCCTCTGTCTCATGTTTAACTCTTTCTGAGGGAATATATAATTTAAACTTTTGTAATCAGTATATATTTCACACTTTACTCCATACAAATGATGTCTCCAAATTTTTAAAGTGAAAACAACAGAAGCTAATTCCAAATCATGTGTAGGGTAATTTACCTCATGAGTTTTCAACTAACGTGAAGCATATGAAATTACCTGATCATTCTGCATAAGGACACAACCAAGTCCTTTCAATGAAGAATCACTGTAGATAAAAAACTCACCATTCCTGGAAGGAAGTCCCAAAACTGGAGCATTCACCAATCTTATTTTCAACTCTTGAAAACAATCATCACATTATATTGTCCAGATAAACATAACACCCTTCCGAGTTAGCCTAGTCATTGGACTAGATAATCGTGAAATTTTTTTAACAAACCTTTGGTAATAGCCTGCCAAACCAAAGAAGCTACGAATCTCAGTTACATTTGTGGGTCTTGGACAGTCTCCCAAAACTTTTGTTTTTGAAGGATCAACAGTTATCCCCTCTTTAGAAATAATGGGACCAAGGAAAGAAATTTGTTGCAACCAAAACTCACACTTTCTGAATTTTCCATACAGTTTCTTTTCTTTTAAGGTTTGCAAGATAACCCTTAAATATATTTCATGCTCCTCTTTACTTTTAGAAAACACCAATGTATCATTAATGAAAACCACCACAAACTTATACAAGAACTCATGGAAAATTCTATTCATTAAGTCCATGAATACAGCAGGTGAATTGGTTAGCCCAAAAGGCATTACTACAAATTCATAATGGCCATATCTTGTACGAAACATAGTCTTCAGAACGTCTACTTCCTTTACCTTAAGCTGATGGTACCCCGATCTCAAGTCAATCTTTGAAAAATACTGAACTCCCTGGAGCTGATCAAACAAATCATCGATTTGAGTCAAAGGTTATTTGTTATTAACAGTGCTGTTATTCAAGGCTCTATAATCAATGCAAAGTCTCATTGAACCGTCTTTCTTTTTAACAAATAAAACAGGATCACCCCATGGTGATATGCTAGGTCGAATGAAACCTTTCTCTAATAAATCTTGCAACGGCTCCTTCAACTCTAAAATTTCAATTTGAGCCATTCGATAAGGGGGTTTTGAAATTGGCTTAACATCAAGAACTAAGTCAACAGTAAATTCAACTTCCCGATCTAGTATTATTCTTAGCAACTCAACAGGAAAAACAACAGGATACTCATTTACCTTGCACATCATTAATCTGAACAATTCCTTTATTTTCAATGATGTTTGCAAGGTAACATTAATTTCTATCTTTTACATGTTTCTCGGGCTCTTGATAAGTTATCAACAGTAAGGGTTCATTCTTTTACACAAACTGAAAGTCCTTCTGAAAAGAAACTTCTTTAGCTCTACAGTCAATCTTAGCATGGTAAATAATGAGACAATCCATACCCAGGATAACATCAAACTCTACTAGAGGTAGAACAATAAGGTTTGCAAGTAGGTTCTTTCCACATATATGGATAGGAAGATTCTTATAAATTCTTTTTGCCTCAACATTTCCCCCAGGTGTTTTTACCAAAAGTTTAGGAGTCATTTCTTGAGATGGTATTCCCATTTTACTAGAAAAGTTTTCAGAGATAAAATAATTTGTAGACCCCGAATCAAACAACACACTGGCATAATCTGAAAAAACAAACAAAGTACCTGATACAACTTCATTTGATGGCCCGACATCTACTGAAGTAGTTGCAAAGGATTTCACCACCCCTTTCTTCTTGATGTCTAACTGCTTCCCATCACTCAAGATCTTTGTCGGACACTCATTTGCATAGTGACCCATCTCATTGCACTTATAACATTTCACTAACTGTAAATAAAATTTGGTCTTACCTTCACCTTGATCCTTTTCAGTGCAATCACGAACCTTATGTCCCATCATACCTCATCGGTAGCACTTTCCAGAATTCATAAGACATTACCTAGCATGCCTTTTTCCACATTTATCAAAAACTGGAAACTTAGTTTTCTTACCATCATTTTTTTTGAATAATTCTTACCTTTCTCCTGCCACCTCGGTCTCTTCTTCTGTTGGATGTTATAGAATACTTGATCATCGGAAAACTCCATTTCCACATTCTCAGCACATCGAACAATATTTTCATAACTTTTAAACTCACGAGAAGCTAATTCCCTTCGTTATTTTGGCTTTATTACTGAGTAAAAACGATTGATTTTATTATCAAGGTCTCGGATAAAATTTGAAGCATACCTTTCCAATCGAGTGAACCTTTCTTCATAGGTAGCCACAAAGTCTTCCTCTTGCCTCAATTCCAAGAATTGCTTTTCCATCCTAAGACAAATAGCCTTAGGAAAATACTTTTCAAGAAACATACCATTGAATTTATCCCCGTCCAGAGCATCAATCTCATCGGTGTCCAACCATCGACCACCACTGATCTGCTTCACCCTCCAAATGGTAAATAGCAAGACTAACCTTTTGATTGTCTGAACACCCCATGACATCGAAAATCTTCTCCAGTGCTTTAATCCACCCTTCAGCTAACACAGGGTAAGATGATCCTCTAAATGATGGTGGATGTTGCCTCATGAAATGTTCCACCACTGAAATGTTCCTCTGCGGTTGATCTGGCTGATCTCGTGCATGGATACCACCACCATTTATCGCTTGAGTCAACTGCGCCATTACTGCATCAAACTGTTCAGTTCCAATTCCAACCATCTCAGGATGCTGATTCGGAAGGTTATTTCTTTCTGTATTCCTTCCTAACACTGCTTCCATGTTTCCTCTGTGGAAATCCATTCTGAACAAACATGTCTTAGATGAAGCATCATGGTAATCTTCAAATACTATATCACTTCAATTCGACAATAAAAAAAATATTTTTGGATAATCATTTAATATAATTCTAACTCTTAAAGTTATCTAAACCGACCTATGATACCCACTATAAGGTCCCAGCCTTAAAACTTGCTTAATCTTGAGTTATTACAAGATTACACATTCAGGATCTTTTTGGGTTTAGAGTTTTAGCGAATTAGATCATAAAACATGCATTACATTCCACATATAAACAAAGTGGTTACATAAAGATAGTATTCTTATTTCCCATCAATGGGAACTTATTTAAAATAAAACATGGATTCTTTCTTGACACTTCCTTGACACTATCATCGTATCATGTACCTTTCCCGTGACCTGTGAAAAACATTTCAAAAAAACTTGGGATGGGCATTAAAAGCTCAGTAAGGGATATAAAAATATGGAAAGGAAACATGGTTACATATATACATAAGAATGAAATCATACTTTACCCATAAAACATAAGCACTTTAACATACCTCATCAAATCATGAATAAATCATAGAAATCATAAGACATAAAGGTAACTTGAGGCATTCATAACATTCTTACGTAGGGAGTAACCCTCTTGGTTACGTTTGGAATACTCATCACAGTATATTCCCTAAATCTCTTCGGAGAAACCTCAACGTTTCACTCCTTCACATTACCCAATGCATTGGAGATCCATATCGGGCTCACCCGCCCTTAGTTTATCATGGAACCACCCGTCTTCATAATAATGCCCTAGAACCTCAACATAATCGTATCACATAAAACATGCATAAAAGAAACAAAACATTTCCACCTTTCAATCAAAAGATATCAATTCAACACATTGATATAAAAACATTATGAAAACCATTTTCAATACTAAAATAAAAGAAAATTAAAGCATGGTATTTATTTTTCTTTAAAAAAAATTTATGGCTTGTAGAGGAAGCCGAAACTCAAATAATGGTCATGGCAGCGGAGAAGTCGTTGTCGCTGTATACGTACGACAAAAACATTCCCTTTTGTCGTTTAGTAAATTATTCGTATAAAAAAGATTCCTTTTGAATAATCCTAAAATTCAAAGGGTTTTATACACTGTATAAAAGAAAGTTGTGTATAAAACAAAATATGCCTCAATGAAAGGATATTGAGACGAAGTCCCATACCTCGGGTCCGACTTGACTCGGTCGTTATTTAATCTAATGAATAATAAACTTGAGTTAATTTCTTGTCATTTAAGAAACTTTTTGAAGTTCATTATTCCTTTTATATCACTTATTTCCATGTCATGAATACTATGTAATTATTTAAGTTAATAACGATCGTTTTAACGATCATTGGTACTTGAGTAAAAAATAATCCATTTATAATTACAAATTGTTCATGTATACATTATATCCAGAATGGTATTAATGATGTAGATATCATATATGTCATATATATCCAGTACATGCATGCATTTATAATATTATATAATCATTTAGATTTACGAAATGAAATGCATTGTTCATGGAGACGGTAAGTCGTACATACGCATGAACGCTACTTTCATTTCTATTTTGTATTTTATAGAATGAAATCATGATTATATAATGTTATATTATAATTCCATTATAATATCATATATAATATCATAGTTCCATCCTTTATACGTCCCACATATGGTATTTAACGAATCAAATAACTTTGAGGGGGTGGTAGTCCGCACTTCCTTAAATAAAGATATCGCGTTTACCCATAATGAAAACCATAAAGGTATGCCCAAAATGAAAAATACAGAAGCTTAAGGAAAACATAAACATATTATATGTCATATATAAATATTTTGACATCTTAATGGCCACCTTTGATGGTGTTAAAAGAATGTTGAACAATCATCGTTTCGGGAGGCATAAATTCACCATCCACGGAAACAGTATGTCTTTTAATCATTAGATGTAGGTGTGTGTAAGTGTAGCTCGAATCCTTCTTATAAAAACATCCTTTTATATTTAATATACTGGATTTGTTACAAAACAAATTAATAAAAAGATTTTAGGGGGTTGGAGAAGCGAAATAAAATAAAAGGACTCAAGTGAAAACATTACATTAAAATCGGGTAACTCCCTTTGGTTTGATCTCAAAGGCTTACTTTGGAAGCCTTCTGCCCAAAGTGAGGCTTCAAAGAGTAATAGAGGGATGTGGAGAGACAAAATGGGTAGGGTTTGGCCGATCCAAAGGCTTTGGGAGTGTGGGAAAGGAGGTAGAGGTGGGGGTCTTTTATAAGAGGAGAGGAGGGGCACTCTTGGAAAGGTAAGAGATTTTACATTATTTTAAAATGTTTTCGGATTCAAAATGTCCCACATTGATATAATTCGTGGGTAAGGTGATAAGGGTTCGAAATACACCCATAAAATAGGTTTTGGACATGTGTAGTTCATAGATTTTACATTATCATTTTATTTTATTTAAATCCTTTATTAATGAGGTAATTGTTGCATCATCATTATGTCATAAATAATTTAATTTATTTAAAGTCTAAAAATTATAAAAAAAATACTATGATTTAGTAAATCTCTTTATATTTTCAATGACTATTTATAATCAAAAATATGACTTGTATAACCCCATGATAAAATTGTTTTTGTAAAACATCTCTTGTTTGTGTCATTTTTACATTAACATTAAATAAAAAGTTATTTATGTCATTTCCCAACCAAAGTGGCTCCATGGGGTCCCCAAGTTGACCCATGGATTTTCTTGGTCGTCCATGACACATCCAATGAAGGTAGGACATGTTTCAAGCTCATCTCATATTATTAAAACATTATTTTTACCTTAAACTACACTAATTACTACTAATCGCGATTAAGAACTTAAAAGTTACTATTCACCAAAAAATTATTTTAATCTCATTGAACCACATTTTACCTCTTAATGATAACCATGTATGTCAGATTTTGGAAAATCATAACACAGAAGTGGAAAAGTTTCATTTAAATGAAAAATCAGTTTTTTTAACTACCACTTAGTGGTTTACTATTCAACAAAAATTGAAGTTTTTTAGAAAGATACCAAAACTTCACCCTAAAATATATTTGATATTCCAAATTCAAAAATGATGTATATTTTACAAAATTCAAAACATGTAAGTTGAATTAATAAATTTAATAACTAATTCTGGTTGTCATGACAAATAGCGTGTTTTTATGAAACAATAAGTATCAAAAGATTGACACTAGTTTAAGTCCAATTTCAAAGTGAAATTGATTCCAATGACCACCATTGGATAAAATGGTAAAAATATATTCTAATTTCACTTCAAAACCAATTAAAAAGATAATATAATCATATAAATAAATTATATTAAAAAGAGGTTTTGAATTAAAATACAACATTTTTCACTATTCATTAAAAAATGAACTTTATCGGAAAAATACAAAAAATTCACACAAAGTAAATTTTGATGTCCCAATCATAAATAATAAGTTTATTTTGACAAACATAGCTTATAAAATTGTCAAAATATATATTTGAAAAGGGGTTTCCATCAAAAGGCAGTAAAACAATCTTTTAAGAATATTAGTGTATTCCATGCATAAGATTGTATTTATTTTCATTTTGACCCTCTAAAACACTATATTAATCATTAATAGACATAGATAAAAATATCTATTATTCATTACTTACTTGGGATGTTACAAAGAGTAGTATTTCTTTTTATAAAGCATAATCTTTTTGGGGATTATCTGATCTTGTACTAACAATTTTGGTTTTGGTTAAGGTTTAAAGACATGGGAAATATATAGTTCTTCTTTTGTGGGTTGGGTGATTCTCAATAAGTCGATTTTAGCACTTTTAATGTGAAAAAATCATCATAAATACTCATATTTTGGAGAAAATATGAGTTTGTTTAAGAAACCTAGTAAGAGATGAAGGTCTACATGACAAGTAATTATGTTTTCTTATGTTTTAGTAAAGCTAATAAATAAATTCCTCAATGAAAAGTAAGTTATAATAAAAAAATTGTCTATTAACGTTTCCTACCGGGGAATCAAATACTGTTTAACCCATCACATGTTTGAGATTTTTGGGTGGTTAACTTTCTTCTAGACATATTTTCTATCACTCACCATTAGTACTTGACCCTTTTTTCTCATTCATATCCATGTTTTCTTACATGGAATCCTAGTATGGGTTAACTTGGGTGAACTTTTTTACTTCTCTTTCATTATTTCAATGTGAAAGTTTTACTTACTCTTTTTCTAATGTGGGACTTTCAGTGAAGTTTCCAAGCCCAATTTTAAAATTGAGAGGACGCAATTATCAAAATGTAAGAAGGTTGTAACATCCCAAGTAAATAAAGAATATTAAATTTTCATATATATTAATATTTTCAAATAAAATTTAAATATTACTTTGCTATGTTCGTTGGCGTACCCAATACAAAACAATGAGTTTCTTTGAAATCTTACATTGCACAGTAATAAAATAATAATATTATTTTAAATACTAGTTAATGCTTAGCCGTTGTAATGGCAGAAATGAATAGAACTAACTACGAAATGATTATATATGTTTTTTAAACATTTTAATAATTACCCAAAAAATGATAGAGGCTTAAAATATGAATGAATCCAATTTTAAGCATAAATATTCTAATATTCATTAAAAGGTCGATTAACTGCCTTTTGATGGAAAACCCTTTTTAAATATACTTTTTGTCACTTTTATATGTTATATTTAAAAAAACAATTCCTTCTATAGAATCAAGACATCAAAAATTACTTTGTTTAAATTTTTTGTATTTTTCCGATGAAGTTCATTTTTTAATGAATAGTGAAAAATGACGTATTTTAATTAAAAACCTGCTTTTAATATAATTTATTTATATGGTTATATTATATTTTTAATTGTTTTTAAAGTATAATTAAAATATCCTTTTACCACATAATTCTATGGTGGTCATTGGAATTAATTTCACATTAAAATTCGACATAAACAAGTGTCAATCTATTTATAGATATTGTTTCATAAAAACACGCAATTTGTTTTGACAGCGGGAACTAATTTTAAAATTAAATAATGAAACTTCTATGTTATGAATTTGTGAAAATGGACATCATTTTTGAATTTGGAATATCAAATTAAATTTTGATAAACTTTTAGTATTTTTTTGAAAAATGTTAATTTTTAACGAATAGTGAAAAATACTGCATTTTACTTCAAAACAATATTTTCATCTAGTTTAATTATATTGTTAGACTGTCATTTTAATTGGTTTTAAATTTTAATTGTATTATGTATTTTTCACTTAATACCATTTTTTTGTCGGAAGTAATTTCACATTACAGTTGGATGTAAAAAACGTCAATCTTTTGATAGATTTTACATCATAAAAACTCGTCGTTGGTGTTGACAACGTGGATTATTTTTAAATTAATTCCTGCAACTTCTGTGCTTGGAATTTGGTAAAATGGATTCCATATTTGGAATCAAAAGTTCCAAATTATGGAATTAAGACTCTTCTTTTTGGACATTATGAATAGTAATGATGAAAATTATCATTAATTATAATGATTAATTAGTAATTGGTTAGTTAATTGTAATAAAATAATATCATAATAATATAAAATCACCCCAACATGTGTCCAAATCCTTTTGTTTAAGTCATGGACGACCATGGAAATCTTTTTACCAAACATGAGTGCCCATGGAGTTACATGTGTGTGATATTGACATCTACAAAATTAGTTTTAAAAAAGAAGAGAAATATAAAAATGGATTGTATATCCTATGTAAACCAATTTTAATTTTGTTTACATAAATGATCTCTTAGATCATTTTATAATAATGTATCATTTCAAGACTTTCCAAAAGTGACCGTCCTCCTTCTTATAAAAGGCCCCAACCTCTACCCTCTTACCCACACCTCTCAAGCCACTGGCTCATCAAAACTGTGCTAATATTATCTCTCCACATCCCTCTCTCACTCCTAGAAGCCTCACTCTGGGATGAAGTGTTTCCAAGGAATCCTTTGGATCAAATCAAAAATAGTTTCCCGATTTAGAGGTAATGTCTTCTCACGAGTTTCTTTCTTTATATTTTCCTTCTTCACTCACCACTATCTTATTATTATTTGACCCCATAATAACACTGGTATCCTCAATATACTTGTATTTTGTTATGATATGTATTTTACCTACACTTAAAGACACCTCCATCAAATGGTTAAAGAACATTCAGTTTCTTTGGGAGGCGAATTACTGCCTCACAAAACGATGATATTTCAATCTTCATTTAACACCTTTCATGGTGGAAATTATGATGGAACTATAATTATATATGATATATATTATATTTATGTCCTCTCTAGGCTTCTATATTTTATATTTAAAACATACCTTTATGCTTTGCTTGTGGTGAAAATGTGATAATTTTGTATGAGGAAGTGTGGACATCCGCCCACTCAAGTGGTGTGACTCATTCATGCCAAACTTCAAATTTATAAATAATGTAATTAATGAACTTATGTTTCCTATATAATATATATTTTATACTGTAATTATAATATATCTATGTCTCATTTAGTTTTAAAGTCTATTAATATGAAAAAAATTAAAGTAGCGTTCATGCGTATGTAAGACCTACCATCTCCATGAATTGTACATTTCAATTAATATCTCCAATCATCATGGAATATTATTAAATACATATATTACTGATATATATGTTATTTAAATCCTGTGAACCATTCCATAGATGTTGTACTTATAACTACATGGACAATTCTTTTCAAACAAGTTCATTTTATACTCATGTATCTAACATCGAAAAAATGTATGATATGAACTCACATAATTAACTAATTATTTTAACATGATAACATGTGATATGAAATGAATAATAATCATTAAAGTATGTCCTTAAGAAATTAATAATTGACCAAGATTTATTATTCAGGAATATAAATAAATGAACAAGACAAGTCCGACCTGAGGTAAGGGATTTCCTATCTCACTTTTAATTCTGTGTGATTTCCATTGATCACCAATTTTTTATTTCATGTGGTGTGTTGTGTAATTAAATTTGATATATATTTTCATTATTCAATTAATATTAATGGTATTATGTGATCCATTTCGTTTTTTATCATTTGGTCACACAACTCGATTTATTACAGTGAGGTAAGGGGTTTTATCTCACTTTTTATTCCGATGAGATTCATGCTACATTTTCCACTATTTCCTTTTGTGTGGTGAATTTACTTCCCATTATTGTATTCTATGTGTAATATAGATTAATTTATGGGTATTTAAATCTTAATTGTATGACCCTTCTTTCATGGGGTGTACGTTTTGAATGTTACCCCAATCGGTAAAGGAACCTTTCACCCTCTACTTTTTAAAAGACTTATTTTTGTTAGGTCTTTTACTTTACAAATTATTATGTTGGGGTATGTTTATATATATACTAATTTCTATAAATTTTTTGTCCATGTGACGAGATACCCTTTTTATCTCTCATAAACTCATTTTTTTGAATTATTATGTGACGTCATTAGGCTTTCAAATTTCACTAAGGGAACTTCTTATCCCAATTTCAATTCTATGGGCTAAACCTCTACTTATTGATTAAGTCATGATATGAATATGTGTGGATGACATATGATTGTTTTACAATTAATATCCACTTATATTCGGTGTATTTATATTTGTCACACATAATTATATAATTGATTTATCCTTAATCTATGGACACCGTCTTTATAAGGCCCCGACCTTAAACCTTACATAATATGGAATTAAATGAATAATTAACATTGAGGATATTTTCAGGTTTAGAGTTTTAGAGAATTAGAACATAACTATTACATCTCAAAATATTACAAAGTAGACACTTCTACTAAGTTTCCATAGAATAAAAAAACTCTTAAAAAAGAAACATGTCTAGTTCCATGTTTTATATAGCATGAATTTCCCTTGATCCCATCCTTGACCCTATTACACATTAGGTCCTGTGAAAAACATTTCAAAAAAACCTGGGGTGAGCATAAAGAGCTCAGTAATGGATACACAAAGAGTAAAAACTGTTAGTTTATCAAAATAAGAAGTAAACCATGTATACTTTATAAAAGTAATAATTTTCGCCTTTATGAAGTAGTAAAAACTCTTCACTGAATAAAAGATCATTACTTACCCTTTTTTAACCAAAATATTTCCATAAAACCCATAAAAAGATCACATAACATATAATGGTAACTTGGGACATAAACATACTTAAGTGGAATAACCATACGGTCATCTTCCACAGATATCTCTTAATGGAATAGCCATACGACCAACTTCCACACATACTTAATCGAATAGCCATACGGTCGACTTCCATACCCAATGCATTGGAGGTTATAACGTAACCACTCAACCTGGTATTCACGACACCACCCGTCATATGGTTTATCATGTAACCACCCGTCAAATGTCCAAGTACCATTATAAAAATCATAAGACATAAAACAAATATAATCGAAAGAAAACAGTTCCACACTTTGATCACAATATATCACTTAAATATATTGACTTAATAAAACCATTATAAAAACAATTTTCAATACCAAAATATATAAAACAGTATATGGTATTTATTTCATTTAAAAAAACAACCTTACGGCTTTTTCAGGAAGCCAAAGACCAAATAATACTCAGGGCGGCGGAAAAAGTCGTTGTTACGGCGTACGTTAAAAGAAACATTCTTTTTTGTCGTTTTGTAAAACGCTTTGTAGAAAAAGATTCCTTTTGTATAAAAGTAAAAGTCAAAGGTTTTTTTACACCGTATAAAATAAAGTTTTGTATAAAATGAAATATTCCTCAATGAAAGGAGATTGAGACGAAGTCCCTTACCTCGGGTCCGACTTGACTCGATCGTTCTTTAATGTCCAGAATAATAAACTTGAGTTAATTTATATTTGCCTAAGAACCTTTTTCAAGTTCATTATTTCTTTTATATCACTTATTGCCATGTTATAAAAATTATGTAACATTTTAAGTTAATAATGTTTGTTTTGTCGATATTTGGTTCTTAAGTCGAAAGTGGACTTCTTACAATTACATGTTGTTCGTGTGGTCAATGGTTCTTTATATCCAGAATGATATTCATGATTTGGATATCATATATATCCATCATATACATGTATTTATAATATTAAATAATCATTTAGAGGTAAGAAATGAAATGCACCGTTCATGGAGACGGTAAGCCGTACGTACGCATGAACGCTACTTTCATTTATTTTTCATATTAATGGAATTAAAACTAAATGAGAGGTATGTATTTTTTAATTCAAGAATTATATTAATCATTTATATGTATCATTCATCATATATATCCATTATATACATGTACTTTTAATAGTACATTACATTTGGGGATAAGAAATGAAATGCACCGTTCCGGGAGACGGTAAGCCGTACGTACGCATGAACGCTACATTCATTTCTATCTCAGACTTTAATGGAAATAAATAATAATTATATAGAGGTATATTATAATTCCAGTATAACATCATATATAATAACTTTAAATCCATCCTTTATACATCCCACATATGGCATTAACGAATCAAATCACTTTGAGGGGGCGGTAGTCCGCACTTCCTTAAATGAAGATATCGCGTTTACCCATAATGGAAACCAAAAAGGTATACCCAAAATGAAAAATACAGAAGCTTAAGGAAAACATAAACATATTATATATAATATATAAATATATTGTCATCTTAATGGCCACCTTTGAAGGTGTTAAAATAATGTTGAACAATCATCGTTCCGGGAGGCCGAAATTCTCCATCCACGGAAATAGAATGTTCTTTAACCATTAGATGTAGTTGCGTGTAAGTGTAGCTCTAATACTTAATATAACAAAATCCTAGTATATTGATGATATTGGATTTGTTACAAAAGAAATGAATAAAATGAGTTTAGGGGTTTGGAGAAGCAAAATAAAACAGAAGGACTCAAGTGAAAACATTACCTTAAAATCAGGTAACTCCCTTTGGTTTGGGCTCAAAGGCTTCCTTGGGAAGACTTTTGCCCAAAGTGAGGCTTGAAGGAGTAATATAGGGATGTGGAGAGACAAAACGGGCAGGGGTTGGCCGAGCCAAAGGCTTGAGAGGTGTGGGTAAGGTGGAAGAGGTGGGGGCCTTTTATAAGAGGAGAGGAGGGGAACTCTTGGAAAGTAAAGAAATGATATTTTATTTTAGAATGATATTCGGTTATTAATGGTCCCACATTGATGTGTTTCAAGGATAAGGTGATGAGGTTTTGATATCCACCCATCCAATAGGTTTTGGACTTGTGTAGGTATTAGATTTTACATTATCATTCCATTTTATTTAAATCGTTAAATAATGAGGTAATCATTGCATCACCATGGTGCCATAAATATTTTAATTTAATTAATGTCTAAAAATTATAAAAAAAATACTATGATGTAGGAAATATTATTATATTTCAAATGACTATTTATAGTCAAAAATATGACTTGTATAATCCCATGTAAAAATTGTTTTAGTAAAACATTTCATGTTTCTGTCATTTTTACTTTAACATTTAATAAAAAGGTATTTATGTAATTTTCCAACCAAAGTGGCTCCATGGGGTCCCCAATTTGACCCATGGATTGTCGTGGTCGGTCATGAAACATCCAATAACGGTAGGACATGTGTCAAGCTCATCTCATATTATTAAAACATTATTTTTACCTTAAATTACACTAATTACCTCTAATCGCGATTAAGAACATAAAAGATATTATTCACCAAAAAATTATTTTAATCTCATTGAACCACATTTTACTTCTTAATGACAACCATGTATGTCGGATTTTTAAAATTCAAAACACAGAAATGGTAAAATTTCATTTAAACAAAAAATCAGTTTTATAAGTACCACTTTGTGGTTTCACTATTCATCAAAAATTGAAGTTTTTCAGAAAAATACCAAAAATTCACCCTAAGATATATTTGATATTACGATTTCAAAAATGAAGTCTATTTTACAAAATTCAAAACATATAAGTCACATTAATTAATTTAATAATTAATTCCAGTTGTCATGACATATAGCGTGTTTTTATGAAACAATAAGTATCAAATGTTTGACACTAGTTTAAGTCCGATTTCAAAGTGAAATTAATTCCAACGACCACTATTGGATTAAATGGTAAAAATATATTCTAATTTCACTTAAAAACCAATTCAAAATATTATCTAATCATCTTAATAAATTATATTAAAATGAGGTTTTGAATTAAAATACATCATTTTACACTATTCATTAAAAAATGAACTTTATCGGAAAAATACCAAAAAATTACACATAGTATGTTTTGATGTCCCGATTCTAAAAAAGAGTTATATTTGGTCCAATATAATGTATAAGAGTGATCAAAACTATATTTAATGACTGTTCACCATCAAAAGGTGATAAGTGAACCTTTAGTGAAAATTAGGGTATAAATGCCTAAATTTGAATTCATTCCATATTTTAAGCCTTTATCTTTTATTGGATAAATGTAAAAACATTTAAAAAACATATATAATCATATTTTAGTTATTTCTATCCATTACCTCCAATAAAACGGCTATATGTTAACTACCATTTAAAATAATATTATAATATTACTAGTGTGCAACGTAAGTTTTGAAAGAAACTCATTGTTGCATACCGAGTACGCTATCAAACATAGAAACCCCTTTTAATTAAAATTAATATTTAATTTGAAAGAATTAATAAATATGAAAATTTATAATTCTTTATTTACCTGGGATGTTACATCCTTCCCCCTTTTTGAGGATTGTGTCCTCGCAATTTTATTCACTTATCAAAATAAGTGGGGGTATTTATCCCTCATTGCATTTTCAGATTCCCACGCTGCCTCTTCAACCATATGGTTTTTCCAAAAAACCTTTACCTGGTGAATTACCTTATTTCGCAACACTTTCTATCTTTGGTCAAGAATCTGGACTTGTTGTTCTTCATAAGATAGGTTATCTTCCATCTGAACTACCTATGGACTCAAAACATGATATGGATATGGCATATACTTCCATAATATCAAACCATTAAAAAAATTGTTTACCTGAGATAAACTCGGAGGTAAAGCCACTCGGTAGGCAACTGATCCAACTCTCTCCAGAATTTCATATGGTCCAATGAACCTTGGACTCAGCATTACTTTCTTACCAAATCTCATCACACTTTTCCATGGAGAAACCTTGAGAAAAACATGATCACCTACCTCGAAATATAGATCCTTCCTCCGGTTATCCACATAACTCTTTTGCCTGCTTTGAGCTGTTCTCATGTGTTTCTGAATCAACTGAACTTTTTCTGCCATCTCTTCTACCAATTCTGTTCCCAACAACTTCCTTTCACCCACTTCATCCCAAAATTCCGGAGTTCCACACCACTTCCCATATAATGCCTCAAATGGTGCCATCTGTATACTGGAATGAAAACTGTTATTATAATAAAACTCAACCAAAGAAATATGTTGGTCCCAACTCCCCTGATAATCCATCAAACAAGCTCGTAGCATATCCTCCATGGTCTGAAATGTTCTTTCTGACTGCCAATCTGATTGCGGATGAAAAGCTGTACTAAAATTTAATTCAGTACCCAACGACATCTGAAGGCCTTTCCAAAAGTTAGAAGTAAACATGGGATCACGGTCAGATACAATAGAGATAGGAAATCCATGTATCCTGAATATCTCTTTAAGATACAAATGGGAAAGGTGATCTAGGGAAACATTATCTCGTTTGGCAAGGAAATGAGCAGGTTTAGTCATTCGATCAACAATATCCCAGATTTCATTATTACCTCGAGATGTCCTCGGTAATCCCACAACAAAGTCCATGGATATGTTTTCCTATTTCCACTCTGGCACTGGTAAAGGATGAAGTATCCCTTTCGGTAACTGTCGCTCTGCTTTAACCTGCTGACAAGTCAAACACTTCACAGTAAAATTAGTAATATCTTTTTTCATTCCATTCCACCAGTAATACTCCTGCAGATCTCTGCACATCTTAGTCTGCTAGGATGAACTGAAAACGAGGTACTATGAGCCTCACATAACAACTCATTCTTCAACTATGAATCACCATTCACACATAATCTCTTCCCAAACCTCAAAACACAGTCATTATCAATGTTAAATTCATGCAACATACCCTTCTGAACCAGCTCTACCTTTTTCTGCAACTCGTTGTCTTGGTTTTGTGCTTGCTTAATTCTGTCCGATAGAGATGATCTCGCTGATACCTGAAACAAAACAGAAGAACTTCCTGCACCAACAACTTCTATTCCAAAGTTCATCAAATCCTCAACCAAAGGATCATGTTCCAAACGCAACATTTTTAATGAAGCATTCCTTTTTCGACTCAAAGAATCAACCCCTTTATTTTCTTTTCCCGGATGGTAGTGAATTGTATAAACATAATCCTTGATTAATTACAGCCATCTCCACTGTCTCATGTTCAATTTTTTCTGAGTGAATATATACTTTAAACTTTTTTGATCAGTATATATTTCACACTTTACTCCAGAAAAATGATATCTCCAAATTTTTAAAGTAAAAACAACAGCAGCTAATTCCAAATCATGTGTAGGGTAATTTACCTCATGAGTTTTCAACTGACGTGAAGCATAAGCAATTACCTGATCATTCTACATAAGGAAACAGCCAAGTCCCTTCAACAAAGCATCACTGTATATAACAAACTCACCATTCCTGGAAGGAAGTTCCAAAATTGATTCATTCACCAATCTTCTTTTCAACTCCTGAAAACAATAATCACATTCTTTTGTCCAGATGAACTTAACACCCTTATGAGTAAGCTTAGTCATTGGACTAGATAACCGTGAAAAATTTTCAACAAACCTTCAGTAGTAACCTGCCAAACCAAGAAAACTATGAATCTTGATTACATTTGTGGGTCTTGGACTTATTCAACAACTTTTGTTTTAGAAGGATCAATAGTTATGCCATCTTTTGAAACAATGTGACCCAGGAAAGAAATTTATTGTAACCAAAACTCACACTTGCTGAATTTTCCATATAGTTTCTTTTCTTTTAAGGTATGCAAGATAACCCTTAAATGACTTTCATGATCTTATTAAATTTTTTAAAACACCAAAATATCATCAATGAAAACTACCAACATTTTTCACCTAAGTCAACTGAGCCCTCACTACAAAAAACTGTTTAGTTCTGATTCTGACCGTCACAGGATACTAATTTGAACGGTCATTTCCCTCTGTATGCCTTCCCAGAAAATCTGTTCTGTTTCGTCTATGAAAAACCATTCTAAACAAAGAAATATCTTAGGCGAAGAAACATGGTAATCATTAAATTATATATCATTTTAGTCATACCATAAATGAACATATGATTTAACAATTTTCTAACTCTTAAAGTTGTCTAAACCAACCTCTGATACCAACTATAAGGCCCCGACCTTAAACCTTACTTAATAATGAATTAAATGAATAATTCAAATTGAGGATCTTTTCAGGTTTTGTGTTTTAGAGAATTAGAGCATAACTATTACATCTCAAAAGATTACAAAGTAGACACTTCTACTAAGTTTCCATAGAATAAAAAAACTCATAAAAAAGAAACATGTCTACTTCCAAGTTTTATATAGCATAACTTTCCCTTGATCCCATCCTTGACCCTATTCCACATTAGGTCATGTGGAAAACATTTCAAAAAAACTTGGGGTGAGCATAAAGTGATCAGTAAGGGATACACAAAGAGTTAAAACTGTTAGTTTATCAAAACAACAAGTAAACCATGTATACTTTATCAAAGTAATACTTTTCACCTTTATGAACTGTTAAATACTCTTCACTAAATAAAAGATCATTACATACCCTTTTGTAACCAAATGATTTCCATAAAACCCATAAAAAGATCACATAACATATAAAGGTAAATTGGGACATAAACATACTTAAGTGGAATAACCATACGGTCGACATCCACACATATCTCTTAATGGAATAGCCATACGGCCAACTTCCATACATAATTAATGGAATAGCCATACAGCCGACTTCCATACCCAATGCATTGGAGGTTATAACGTAACCACCCATCCTGGAATTCATGGTACCACCAGTCATATGGTTTATCACGTAACCACCCGTTAAATGTCCAAGTACCATTATAAAAATCATAAGACATAAACCAAATATAATGGAATGAAAACATTTCCACACTTTGATAACAATATATCACTTAAATATATTGAATTAAAAAATCCATTATAAAAACCATTTTAAATACCAAAATACATAAAACAATATATGGTATTTATTTCATTTAAAAAAACCTTACAGCTTGTTTAGGAAGCCAAAGACCAAATAATACTCGCGGCGGCGGAAAAGGTTGCTGTCACCGCGTACGTTAAAAGAATCATTCCTTATTGTTGTTTTGTAAAACGCTTCGTAGAAAAAGATTACATTTGTATAAAAGTAAATTTTAAAGGGGTTTATACAACGTATAAAATATAGTTGTGTATAAAATGAAATATGCCTCAATGAAAGGAGATTGAGACGAAGTCCCTTACCTCGAGTCCGACTTGACTTGATCGTTCATTAACATCCTGAATAATAAACTTGAGTTAATTTCTATTTTTTTAAGAACCATTTTAAAGATCATTATTCCTTTTATATAACTTATTGCCATGTTATAATCATTATGTAACCATTTAAGTTAATAATGTTTGTTTTGTCGATATTTGGTTCTTAAGTCGAAAGTGGACTTCTTACAATTACATGTTGTTCGTGTGGCCAAAGGTTCTTTATATCCAGAATGATATTCATGATTTGGATATCATATATATCAATCATATACATGTATTTATAATAGTACATAATCATTTATAGGTAAGAAATGAAATGCACTGTTCATGGAGACGGTAAGTCGTACGTACGCATGAACACTACTTTCCTTTCTTTGTCATATTAATAGAATTAAAACTAAATGAGAGGTATGTATTTTTTTATTCCAAAATTATATTCATCATTTAGATGTATCATTCATCATATATATCCATTATATACATGTACTTTTAATAGTACATTACATTTGGGATAAGAAATGAAATGCACCATTCATGGAGATGGTAAGTCGTACGTACGCATGAACACTACTTTCATTTCTATCACATACTTTAAAGGAAATAAATAAAAATTATATAGAGGTATATAATAATTCCAGTATAAAATCATATATAATAACTTTAAATACATCCTTTATATGTCCCACATATGGCATTAACGAATCAAATCACTTTGAGGGGGCGGTAGTCCGCACTTCCTTAAATGAAGATATCACGTTTACCCATAATGGAAACCAAAAAGGTATTCCCAAAATGAAAAATACAGAAGCTTATGGAAAACATAAAAATATTATATATCATATATAAATATATTTTCATCTTAATGTCCACCTTTGAAGGTGTTAAAATAATGTTGAACAATCATCGTTTCGGGAGGCCAAAATTCTCTATCCACGGAAATAGAATGGTATTTAACCATTAGATGTAGTTGTGTGTAAGTGTAGCTCGAATATTTTTTATAACAGAATCCTAGTATATTGATGATACTGGAGTTGTTACAAAATAAATGAATAAAAAGAGTTTAGGGGGTTGGAGAAGCAAAATAATAAAAAAGGACTCAAGTGAATACAATACCTTAAAATCAGGTAACTCTCTTTGGATTGAGCTCAAAGGATTCCTTGGGAAAAATTATTCCCAATGTGAGGCTTGAAGGAGTAAGATAGGTATGTGGAGATACAAAATGGGTAGGGTTTGGCCGATCCAAAGGCTTGAGATGTGTGGGTAAGGTAGTAGAGGTGGGGGCCTTTTATAAAAGGAGAGGAGGGGCACTCTTGGAAAGTAAGGAAATGTTATTTTATTTTAGAATGGGTTTCGGTTATTAATGGTCCCACATTGATGTGTTTTGAGGATAAGGTGATAAGGGTTCGAAATCCACCCATCCAATAGGTTTTGGACATGTGTAGGTCTTATATTTTACTTTATCATTCCATTTTATTTAAATCGTTAAATAATGAGGTAATCGCTGCATCATCATGGTATCATAAATAATTTACTTTATTTAATGTCTAAAAACTATAAAAAAATACTATGATATAGGAAATATTTTTATATTTCCAATGACTATTTATAGTCAAAAATATGACTTGTATAACCCCATGTTAAAATTGTTTTAGTAAAACATTTCATGTTTGTGTCATTTTTACTTTAACATTTAATAAAAAGGTATTGATGTCATTTTCTATCCAAAGTGGATCCATGGGGTCCCCAAGTTGACCAATTTATTGTCTTGGTTGGCCATGACACATCCAATAAGGGTAGGACATGTGTCAATCTCATCTCATATTATTAAAACATTATTTTTACCTTAAATTACACTAATTACCTCTAATCACAATTAAAACTTAAAAGTTACTATTCGCCAAAAAATTATTTTAATCTCATTGAACCACATTTTACTTCTTAATGAAAACCATGTATGTCGTATTTTTGAAATTCAAAACACGGAAGTGGTAAAATTTCATTTAAACGAAAACTCAGTTTTTATAAGTACCACTTAGTGGTTTCACTATTCATCAAAAATAGAAGTTTTTCAGAAAAATACCAAAAATTCACCCTAAGATATATTTGATATTCAAATTTCAAAAATGAAGTCTATTTTACAAAATTCAAAACATATAAGTCACATTAATTAATTTAATAATTAATTCCCGCTATCATGACAAATAGCGTGTTTTTATGAAACAATAAATATCAAAAGATTGACACTAGTTTAAGTCTGATTTCAAAGTGAAATTAATTTCAACGACCACTATTGGATTAAATGGTAAAAATATATTCTAATTTCAATTAAAAAACAATTCAAAATACTATCTAATCATCTTAATAAATTAGATTAAAAAGAGGTTTTGAATTAAAATACAACATTTTACACTATTCATTAAAAAAATGAACTTTATCGGAAAAATACCAAAAATTTACACAAAGTAAATTTTGATGTCCCGATTCTAAAAAATAGTTATATTAGGTCCAATAGAATGTATAAGAGTGATCAAAACGATATTTAATGACGGTTCACCATCAAAAGGTGATAAGTGAACCTTTAGTGAAAATTAGGGTATAAATGCCTAAAATTGAATTCTTTCCGTATTTTAAGCCTTTATCTTTTATTGGATAAATGTAAAAACATTTAAAAAACATATATAATAATATTTTTGTTATTTCTATCCATTCCCGCCAATACAACGGCTATATGTTAACTACCATTTAAAATAATATTATAATATTACTAGTGTGCAACGTAATTTTTCAAAGGAACTCATCATTGCGTATCGAGTATGTTGTCAAACATAGAAACCCCTTTTAATTAAAATTAATATTTAATTCGAAAATATTAATAAATATGAAAATTTATTATTCTTTATTTACCTGGGATGTTACAGTCTTTGTAAGGGACTTTTTCTCAATCTCCTTTCGTTGAAGTATACTTCAATTTATATATGATCTTATTTTATTAGTTGTATAATAAACACCTTTGACTTTTAATTTCATTCAAAATGAATCTTTTTACAAGAAGCGTTTTACTAAAATACAAAATAAATGTGTCTGTCTTACGTACGCGACGACAATGACTTCTCTACCGTTGTGACCATTATTTGAGTTTCAGTTTCTCCTACAATACATAATGTTTTTAATTGAAAAATAAATAAAATGTTTTACTTTTCTTTTATTTTTTTATTGAAAATTGTTTTTATAATGTTTTGATTATATCCATGTGTTATATTGATATCTTATGATTGAAATATGGAAATGTTATATTTCCTTTATGCATGGTTTATTTGATACAATTATGTTATGGTTCTTGGGAATTGTTTACGACGTCGGGTGGTTCCGTGATAAACTAAGGGCAGGTGAGCACAAGATAGCTCTACAATGAATTGGGTAACATGATGGAGTTAAATGATAGGGTTTCTCCAAATATATTTAGGTAATATACTGTGATGGGTATTCCAAATGTAACCATGAGGTTTAATCCCTATGTTAGAATGTTAAGAATGCCTCAAGTTACCTTTACATCTTATGATTTGTATGAGTTATTCATAAATGATATGATTTCATGAGGTATGTTAAAGTGCTTAAGTTTTATGAATAAAATAAGATTTCATTGATTCTTATGTTTACATGGACTAATGTTTTTTACCCTATTTTTTATATCCCTTACTGAGATTTTATTGATCATACCATGTTTTTGAAATGATTCCCATAAGAATTAAAGATGAATAGGGTCAAATATGGGATCCTGGAAAGAAATGTTGTATAAAACATAGACATAGACATGTTTATTTTTAAGATTTTTTATTTTGTGAAAAAATGGATACTGAGTAGAAGTGACTACATTGTAATATTTTGAGATGTAATAGTTATGTCATAATTATATACAACACTAAACCTGAAAGGATGCTCATTGAGAATTATTCATTTAATTCAAGACTATGTAATTTTTTAAGGATAGTTCCTTTTAAAATCCATCTAATTTATTGATGTTTTAATACTTGAATGTTTCATTCATTGAAACTACCATCATAAAAACTAATAATAAAGATTATTTTTATAAAGTAATTATAAAAAAATAATTTCTACCCATTATCAATCATAACTAGGTTTCAACTTTGAAGAACATAGGTGGATTGTGAAAACATGGATATGGAATAAAAATTAAACTAGCATGTTCCTAAAGAGAGTGATAGAAACCATCATTAAAAGAAAATTAAAAATTTAAATCGATAAATCCCTAATGGTCTAAGGTACCATCTAATTCATCGGTAAAGAAGGTACATGGAGAAATATTTTGGTTACAAGATCCCTTAAATAGAGATTCATAAGTTGAAGAAATGATTACTTGAGTAATTATAATCTAATCATTTAACTGTTCCTTGATCAACATCTATATCATATCTTATTCCATGAAATGATTGATAAATTCTCATTCCTTATGCATTAGATGTTCATGATATCCATAAATATAATAAGAGGTCATTAAATCTATATTTATCTTAAAAAATGTTTAAAACAAGTTATCAAATATGTATAAGTCCACATATAGAGAGAAAATACATTGATCAAATATAATTCATCTAGTGTTTAACTTATACAATACATAAATATATATCCATATAATCCTTCTAATATCTGAAAATACAAACCATTAGAAAGAGGTTCACTAAGTCTTGTTAACAGTTATCCCCTATATATCACGAGGCATCTATTTTTGGTCACATTCCAAGCATTTTATCACCTTCATCATATATTATCTTGAGTCATGGTAATATCATTAATTATAATATATTATTATTGAAAATAATCATGTTTCCTTATTAAAAAAATTATTTGATATATTACATATGTCAAAAAAGTTTGAATACTTTATCCATTATAGCATAATTCTCTTGAAAATATATCGAAAATTTATTCCCATAAGCACAATACAATTTACTTTTTCAAATACAACATATCGATATCCAAAAAACATTATCATAACATAAGGGACATATTATGGGTAATTTTTCCCTTAATGATGTGTTCTCCAAATATATCACATTACCCTTAAATCAATTTTATTGGTCCTTATAATTATTTATCATATCCTTTCCAATCCTAAATGAAAAACATATACTAAAACACTTATATATTTCATGATTCAAATAACATAATCATTGAATTCCAAAACATATACACATAAATAATCCAACATTATTCTTAAACCATTACTCATGATTCATTATCTTAGTCATCCCCAAAATATGAATCATGTATTATGTTTCCTCAAACATAATCTAACCATATTTTTTAGGTTTATTGTAAACAATAAATCTAAAACAGTTTATACCTTTCAAATGTATTTTAAAATATCTTTATCTACAACAGTACAACCAATACTCATACCACCTTCATGACTCTCTATATGATATTTCCACTATGGAGATTGGTTTTTAAAATTTAAATACATTCCACATTTAAATCATTCATGGTTAACCATGTTCTATCTAGACATATCTATTGACTAATAACATAATGGAATGTGTGAGAAATACATATTGGAGATTACAAATAAAAAGTAATATAAATTAATTATTTTATTTTAATCTATGATACCTATGGTTTAATATTATGTTATTTCTAATTATAAAAAAACACTAGGATTGTATCTTATAATTAGACTTGTACTAAGGGACATCCATATACATATCGTTCAAAATATATATAAGGATATGACTAATGTTTTTTTATCCTAGTTTATGAAGGATAACTAATCATTTTTACTGATACTGATTGTATAACCCTAAGCATGACACACACTGAATTACTATAATTTTTTGGAATACATAAAACATGACAAAAAATATGCTAAAATACTAGATTAGTTAATTGTCTTTAGAATCATTGAAGCATAAAAGACTCGTTCATAAAATATCTAAATCATCTCATATCTTTTCTTTCGTTAGTAGATCCCCTTTTTGAAAGATCTTACTTAATACCTTTCTTTATATCATATGGAAAATAAATATAAAAATGGGATAGTTCTAATGCTCAGTAATGTAAAACAAGGAAAATATCAAAAAAAACAAACGATATTAAATGAATGATCACAAGTTTTAAAAATCATACAATTTATAAAAAATATCAAAAACATGAGTCATGAAATAAAATTTGGTAGTTCATAATGAATAAATCATATAATAACAAGAGCCAAGAGAAAATAACATTGGCATAAAAAATTAAATTCTGGGAAACGAATAATAATAGAAAATAACTTCTTTATTAGACAAAGATCATTTAAAACACCATCATAGTGGATAGAGTCAATTATTAAACTGGTTTTACATTCCATTCAATCCCCATATTACTAAACTTGATTTACATTTCATTCTAGCCATGTATTACTAAAATGTTATAATTTCCATTCTAGTAATGTATATATCAGAAAATATAAAATTTTACCATATACATTGGAGGGAGATATAGGTCCCACCAATCTCATAATGAAATCATTCTTATCTGTGTCACAAAAACATAAATAATTCAACATTACATAAGAAAATCAATAAAATGAGTTTTTGAAACATAATTACACAATAATATAGTCCATTTAAAACAATTGGAATTCATATACTTCATAAAAATAATTAACTCATAGGAACAATACGGATAATATAAATGAATTGTTACCCTATTAAAGAAATCAATAATAGATGGAAAATAATTTTGATATAACACTTGAAATAAATTCTTGAGGTAAATATTCGTTCTTTTTGAAATAATATTCTTCTTTAGAGTGCCACACAACTTTAATTGAATATAATTTCATTGAAAAAAAACCGTGAAATATTGTAAAATAATCTTCATGGAAATACAATGTTAAGATACCATAAACATTTGTTCATGCCATATAAGTTAACGCAAATCATTTTTCATGTATATTTGTCAAAATGTCAAAAAGTACCTCATAACGAAAACGATAAAATATTCCTTTCAAACCATTAAAAAAATAACCAATTTATAAAATTGAAATTAAAAAATTAAAAAATTAAATTAAAAATATATTGGAATACAAATTAATTAATCATGGATATGAATGATAAAAATACCTCAGAAAATACTTATGTATAAACAATCTTAGATAATAATGAGATTGGAAAATTATCCCTTGTCAATCTATAATATGTTGAATTTTATGCATCATAAAATAAATAATATTATATGAATATTAAAATATCATATCATTCATAATAAAAATCATAATGAAATTGGCAAGAAATAGAAACACCACAGACACAATAATTCGTGGTGCATATGGCATATGTCCCAGCGAAATAAAAGTGAGAAAAATATAATCTCTTTCCTTAGGCATGATATTCTTCATTATAATTAAAACTACAGTAAAATGATCTATAAAATTTCATTGATTTATTCTAGATTCATAGTCATTTTTATGATATCATATATGATCATATGATCATAATTTTGTTAGTTCCATTTCACTGTTACACGTTATTCAGGTATTACCTATTTTATGTTCTATTGCATGTTTTTTAGAATAATTTTGAGTAATCCTTATTAATTCATAGTTATATCATTACAAAAAATATGAAAATAAAATATAACATATATAATAAATCTTTAAATTTATAAAATCATTTTCAATTGATATCTTGTAGAATGAATCGAATTGCATCGTGGAGACAGTAGGTCATACGAATGCATGATAGATAGTAACATTTCGATAATCATGAAATGGTATAGAATTGGATGGTATATTTTTTTCCTTTAAAATATCGTATTATAATAATAATATATAGTTATTATTTACATCATTATATAAATCCAAAAAAGGTGGTGAAAATAATTTACACCACAACATGGAGATGGTAAGCCGTACGTACGTATACGTGGTAATTTCATTTTTTCTGGGATGGATAGAAAGTCTAATATGGTCCTTCCATAACCATAAGAAAAACCCATAATATAATTTATACCATATTTAATACTTTATAACAGAAACTAATCATGATGAATATGCATAAGGAGAAATATTTGGAATAAATCGATAGTGGATATTACACCTTCTTTGATATGATCCCTTTAAATATAATTTTAAAGGCACTAGAGTTTGTATTTTGGGAAGAAAAAAACCTCTATAATGTAACTAGGAATTTAGATATGTGAAATGGGTAAGTTATGGAAGATAATTAATGCTAAATGTTATATGAAGTGGTGAGAGAGGAGGTTCCTTTTTTTATTTGAGGTGAGAGGCAGTTTTGGAATCTCCAAAATAATTAATTTATAATAAAATAAACCCACATAAATAACCTCCAAAATGCTTTAATTTTTAATATAAATTTAGATAAGGTTGTAATATCTTCATCCAAAAAATTTTATACATTTTTTGTTGTCTATATAATCATTATAATAATAAATTACCAAAAAGTTATTATATTTTTCTTAACATGGGTAAAAAGTATTTCAATATTATATGGGTTAAATATTTACTTGTTGGATATTTCATAAATCATTAATAAAAAATTTAAAATATTTTAGATCATACCATATATATATTCTATATTTGTTAATAATTTATTTTTATTTTTAAATATTGTATAAGAACATTATTATGAAGAAAACAATAGTGTCAATTTTCACAATATTCAATTATTAGATTTTTAAAAATAAAATGATAAGATGTTATCCTAAAATCACATATTTTATTATAGGACTAAGTGGTATAGTTTATATATAAAATTTATTAGATATACTAATTAACCAAAATTATATTTATTTTAATATTGTTAATAAAATAAATTTGAAATTTTTGATAATAAAATAATTACTACATCAATTTTGTGTAATTATTTTATTCACTTATCTGTTGAATAAAAATTAAAAAAAAATACAAAGGTGAAGATAATAATTACATAATTTAAATGAATACATATAGTTAAGTATATCTTCTATATAATCCTACATTAAAAATTTTATATTTATTAAAACATAAATATGACATCTTTAACATTACTTGAAATAAATTATTACAAGTGTCATAATTTTTCCAATATAGATCCAAATTGTCAATAACTCAACCCATGTATGATTATAGAATAGTTATGTTATAGAAATAATATTTTCACTAGTTTTTTGGTCTCTTAATGTTTATTATAATTTTATTTTTATTTATATTATTGATTTTTCAACAATTAAGTAATTTATGCATAATCATAGTATTATCATTTAATGTAATTACTTAACATATAAAAATTATAAATAAGTTACCATGATGAATGAAATTTAATTATATTTTATTATAATATTTATTTTATAAGTTATCTCACATTTATCACTTTTTTATAATTATTATACTTAAAAAATTAAGAGGGTGACATGTTTTCACATTCTATTATTTTAAAAATTTATAACATTTTCATGAAAAATAGTCCATTAAAGATGTCAATTTATATACTTATAATTGTAGGGTATATATTTTTTCATATAATAAGAATTTTGTAGGTTTTATGCAATTTAATTGTCCATATCTTATTATTTAGTATGATAATTTACCCGCTTTAAATTTAACTATGGTAAACAAAAATTCCCAATGTTACTTTTCAAAAAATAACTAAAATACGATTTTTACATAATTAATACCTACTGATTTCAAATATAGAAACCATTTTTAATAATTCAAATTAATTAATATATAGTTATGATATTAATATTAATCATGTTGAGGGAATGATAATTTTTTTAAAGAAAAAAATATCAAAAGGATGAAATGTGTTTATATAAATTTCCATACTGATTTAAATACAATAAAAACATTAGATTAAATAATAAAAAATTAATCTGATTATACATTGAAGAAAAATAAATGAATAATACAAAAATATAAATAAATTAGATGAAAAATTATTTTTGAATTAAAATGCTGTATTTATCTCTATTTATGAAAATATTCAGGTTATCAAAAAAATAAGAAAAATAATATTGCAAAGTTAATTTTTATGTTCCTCTTCCAAAGAAAATATATATTTTGTTAAATATAATATATAGATGTATCAAAAATATTATTTTAAATTGGTGCCCCATCAAAAGGTGGAAAAACTTCATTTTTTGAAAATTACTTGTTTTATCTGAATAATTGAATTTTTTCTGATATCATGTTTATAAAACATATAAGATGAATTTTAAATTTTATATTTAATATATTAAACATATATATCATTAATAAAATCATAATCTGTGATTAATTTATTTTATAAACTCACTTATTTTCATTTAAATAGTTTTTGAAACGAAATGTAATACTATTCAAACCCATCATATTATTTACTAGGTTCTAAGGTAACATAATAATATTTTTTTGTTCACATATTCATGGTATTTAATGATATTAATTCTATCCAAAGGGAATGAAATTTTGTGTAATAGAATCCAAAAAATGTATTTCATATTTAGAAATATATGATGGTGTTTCATATTGTGTAGGATTATCTTGGTGTAGTGCACAACACAATAAATTAAAACAATAAAAAAAATCTATCTTATGAAAATATCATGGTGTTACAATATCACATTAAAAACAATAAATATCCATATTATTTAGGAATTCATTTTTTCTAAAAAGTAATATTTTAATCATTTAATATAAAACATAAAATGAAGGATTTTATTAACTAATGATAAATCCATACATTCCAAACATTAATTTTTCTCCATAAATATTATTGAATAGTGACTCGATCAGAAAAAAACAATACGATTTCTATAGTAAAAAATTAATTTTATAATTTTAAAAGGTAAAATTGTATAAAAAATTATTTTAATGATCATGTGATAACGATACATCAATTTGAAATACATTTTTTGAAAAAATGGTTTTGAAAAAACACATATTTCCAATTAAAAGGAGATAAAGTGTCATATTTTAATATAATAATTTTCGTAACTATCATAAACAATCGTGATAAATGATGAGTTTCTCGAAATAAACTATTACAAATTTTGTAACATTGGATCATCAAAAAATGGAAAGAATAAAAAAACTAAGATTAAATAATCATCAAAATAATTATAGTCATTATATAACATTTCAAAGGCATTATATACATTTCATATTAATATATATATGTGCCTAACATGGAATCTGTCACATTGAAGGAAATTTTACCAAATTAATTAACCAATTTGGTATCTTTTGAAACATAATCCTCGTGAAAGAGAGATCATTATATTGATATTTATTTACCCCTAAAATTATTTTTACTAATCATAGTATACATCCATTGGTGTTATTCCCAAAAAAATATATGATATATGAGGTGATCATGGCTTGTGTCTCACAAAAAATAAAAGTGAGTTGAGAAAAATCATTCATTATGTCTTGACATTATTCATACGCATTCACACCTACTATATAATAAGTATAAGATTATTATAAATCTAAAAAAACATATTATGAAATACAATAACATATTAAATTTTATTATTACATTATATTATCTATTTATTAAAAAAAATTTGTAATGTTTCTGTTTTAGGTAATATCTGCTTGGTTTTTATATACCTTTTTACTAGTTTTTCTTGATCCTATCACAATGATCATGAATTTCTAATGTATAGAATGTGATCCTTGATATAAATATCTTATATATATATTATATCTATATATAATAATTTATTAATATATAAATATAAAATGAAATACACCATTTGTGGAGACAGTAGGCCATAGATATGCATGAACAATATTTATATTTTCTCAATGTATTGAAAGAGAGAAAGTAAATGACATATAAGTATATATATATATAAGTTATCATCCCAGTATAATTATTATTTCAAATATATCATAATTATTTACTAAACTAATCCTTAATGCATACCATGTAATGTGACATTGAATAACATCACATTGAGGAGGTAGTTGTCCAAGCGTCCCCAAATGAAGTTATTGTATTTAAAAAATGCAATGCATGAAAGTATGTTATATAAAATATCTAAAAAACATAAAAACATAATAAATAACATATATATATCATAAATATATAGAATTTTTATATTAATTAAATACCATGAGACACGGTAAAGGATAAATGAGAAACATTGTTTTGTGAAGTGGTTGTTCACCATAACTAAGAACTATAAGTTTGTTACCCATTAGATTGATTTGTGCATCTGATTAGTACAAAACCATTGAATAATAACATACCAATAAATTTAGGAAACGTTGTATATTATATTATGGTGGAATATGTATATTTTTTGTGGTGGATAATGATAATAAAAAGGAGGTTAAAGATGGATATTAGATCTTTATTCATTTTTTTGATTTCTTGGGCATGAAAGGGGTTTCCTTGGATGGATTTCGAAACAAATAAAGGATCATAGGATTATTTTATGGATTTTTGGATGAGATATATAAATAGTATTTCCATGATAAAGGGCTTCAATAGTGAGAATTAGTGGGAGGGGTGAGTGCCTTTTTGGGCTTAGTCGATTGTTAAGGTAATTTACCAGTAATCAATGTTATTAATTTTAATCACATTCACTAATACTTTCGATTATGATTTAATATTAACTTAATATAAATTATATTTTATTATTATTAAAAATATGTAATTAAATTTTATAAATTACAATCACTAATGAAAAATAAATTAATTTAAACTAAATATCGTAGACATGTCATGATAATGGTTTTTAAACGAATAATGTTAAAAGTTTGAAATGTTATTATATAAAATTATAATGTTAAATTAGTTCTAATGAAAAAATTGTATAAATTAATGTAAAAATTATCTAATTAACCTCTTATAAAAAATTAAAATATAACATTAAAATACATAAAAATTAGATGAAAATTCCGTTTGGAATTAAAATTTAATATTCACCACTATTCATCCTAAAATAATGTTTCCTTAGAAAAAATTCCAAAAAATATCCTTAAGATCAGCTGAATATTTATCATTAAAAAATGAATATTATTTTTTAATACTCATACTATTAAATTAAAAAAATTATATTTAAATCAGGTTCAAAATAAAAAGAGGTAAAATTACCTTTTAGAAATATACCACTTTTTATTCAAATAATTGGATTTATTCATATCTTATATCTGTAAAGTATACTAAATAAATGTCAGAAAAATTATAAAACATATAAAAAATAAATTTTATTATATATATCCATAAATAGTTGTTTGATTAATTTATTGAGATAATTTTTTTTTCTAAATAGTTTTCTTAAAAATAGAATTTCTCTATTTTCAGTTACTTCTAACATTTATTTGTAACTAATTATTAACAAACGGATTTAATTTCATATTCTTATTTAAAAACCAGTTTCATAATTTATTTAATCTAATTAATAAATTCTATTCTATTGTGTTAGTGATAACTATATTATTTTAATAATAATAGTATATAGTAGTTTAGTAAAACATGATTTTGTGTGTAACACAAGCTATTAATGGAACTTGAAAATGTTTATATCGAAGGTCAACATAGTGTTGCATGTACCATAAGATAATCTTTGTGTTGTATGTAGTTAATGATTAACATGTTTTTATTTATAATGAAACACAAACATTGTGCTTGTATATAAAAAATAACATATTCAGTGTTGTGTATAGTGAAAAATATCAAATAGATTAAATTAATCCCATGAAATAATACAAAATAATTATATATAATATTTTACCCCCATAAAATATATATATCCCACAAAATTATTCTAGGTTATCAATTGTTTAATAATTTAAAGTCTCTTCCATAGAAACTGACATTATAAAAATGAATAAAAAATACCTTGAAAAATGGAATGCTGGAAACATAACGGTTACCCAAAGTAACAAATAACTTGGTTTAAACATACGAGAACATATATGGTAACTGAAAACATCGACATGGAAGAGAATATGAAAATATATTTATGGTGGATAGTGATAGAGATCATGTTTTGGAGAATATTAAAAATCACAAATCAGTTAATCTGTGATGACCTAAGGGGCCATTTGATTTATTGAAAATGAAGGTAATAGGAAACAAAATTTTGATTCAATATTAATTTTCATAAAGATGATGAATTTTCATGAAAATATTTACATGCTTGATTTCAGGAAAACCATACCCTTTTCTGGGACAAGATCAAATTCCACATCATCTATAGATCCATGAAATTAAGGTGGGTTTTTCTTTCTCAAAGCATTTAGTTATGATGAGTTCCATGAATAGAATGACAGGCCATACCATTTGTTATAAAAAAAGGCTATAACAAGTTATACAATAATAATAAACCCTCATATGATTTGAAAATAATTTAATATGTAAAGCCATATGAGATTTTAACATAAACCATTCCATAAATGGTTAACTATATAACCCTTCTAGATGATTCAATTACAACACTCTAGAAAAAATTCCATTAAATTTCTCAAATTTAGCATAAAATCGATCCCCCATATATCATATAGTATCTCTAATCTACCACATACCAAACATTTGAATACATTCATCAAATATTCACAGAAAACACGGTAATTATCTCAATTAATAGAACTCCATATTAAAAATATACATGTTTCCTTATTCAAATGTGTATTGGATATATTCGATAAATAAAATAATGTTGTAAAGATTATCAATGATAACATAAAACACATGGCAATACATATTTAATTAGTTCCAAGGTAATAATTATCATCCAATTTACTTATTGATATCCAACATATATTAATACCAAAAACATTATCTTGACAATAGGAATATATTATTGGTTATCATTCCCTAATTCATGTTTTTTCAATGAACATAACCTTTAAATTAAATCAAATTTCAAGTCTATCAGAACCATTCCAGGTATTCTTGTTAATCCTTTGCAACATAACATGAACTAAAAAATCCTTTTATATTTCACAATTCATATAACTGAATTCTTGAATTCAAATAAATAAATAAATTTATTATTCAACTTCATCATTAATCCATATGAAGGCTACCATATCCAATTACATAGTAATTATTTCCATTCACTTTTTGTGTGTAGTATCATCATCTTTAGAAATATAACAATTACTCATTCAAAATTTTTTATTCTCTTCGAGATATTTCCACATAGGAAATAGATTTTCTTAATGAAAATTAATTCCACATGTAAAAAATTTAACATATTATGATTTTTTGGGAGTTCAATATTCCAATATATTAAATAAATGAACCCTTTATTTTTCATTTATAGTTACATTATTCGGGTCTATATTTTCAATTGTCAATAAATATTCTTTTTTATTTAAGGAATTCACATGGGTGATGCTTTCCACATTCCTGAAAAAAAGGAAACATACTATTATTTTCTCTTAGGTAATAATTACTTGAACTCTCCCCAAAATCCTAAATTATTTTCTTTTGTGATTCCAAGAGTTTGTTGGGTATATATTGTTAATCATGTTTTGTGAAAATTTATTAGGCATGATCACAACATCCTTCACACAAGTGACGATATCGTTTTTCTATTAACCAATATATTATCCATTAAATTTAAAATTATACAAGTATATTTTTATTCACTCAATTATATAATACCAAAATCATAATGTGGGAAACTATTATCCAAATATAAAACCTCTTAATCATAAAATATTACTTATATGATTCATAAATCATTTCCCTTACTTTGTTAATCAACATCACAATAGGTCTGTGTTATTTTATTTATAGTTATATTCTACTTAAATCCTTCATGATGGTTTGTAAAGAGTTTGTAAATAAAAAATTAATATCCCCCAATAGTTTCAAACTAATTGTGCAAAAAGCCTCATAGTCAGGTACCAGGTTAAGCTTAAGTGTGGCCCGATACAAATTTTCTAGGTTTTTACACCTTGATTCATTTGATCTAGATCCACAACTATTGTTATCATATATACATGGATTTATTTCATTGAATCCACTCTCTATATATTTTATAAAATTATATTAAAATTTGTTATAATTTTCCATATACTTTTAATTTTCATTAAAGACATCCCTAGATATATCATTAAAAATATCCCTTGGGGTCTCACTAGTGTTTTCTCATCTTAGTTTTCATATATTTACTAAAAAATTTGAGTGATTGCAACTAAAAAGACATTGACTAAACCTATATAGATATTAAATCATTTTCGATGAATAGTCATCACATTATAGAAATAAATGATGGATGATTGTAATAGTATATATATTTGAAAACATAGGAAAAAACCATATAAATCAGTTAAATATCATTAATATTTCCCATAATGATCTTCCCCTATAGTAATTCTTCTTAAAACAATAATTCATATACATGGGAAAGTAAACCTATGAAATGGGTGAGATCAGATGGTCAGTTAGGGTAAAAAAAAGGGATACATAAGTTAAAAATAAGCATAAGGGTATGAAAACAAAAAAATTACATTTATATATCATACCTTTTATATAAAATATCTTATACAGAAATCACCGAATAAATATTTGATGTTCATAATACATTAATTATAAGGGAAACATGATCATAATCCATAAATACATATCATTGCATTAGGACATTGAATATTTTTTAGACACATAAACATATAAAAGTGATTTCCAAAGTAGCCAAGGCTTATTTATAAGGCCATCTTAGTAGTATTTATTCACTCACAAAACCATCATTGTAGACATGGTTCACTCACATAACAATCTTAGAAAAAAATGTTATCTCTTAGGACTATATTAGCAATATGTTTTCACTTCCCATTCCTTCTTGATAGTTAGGTTTCACTCCCATGACCATATTAGTATTAAAGTTTCAATTAGAAGACCATCATAGCATAAAAAGTCATTTACTGAATCGAGTTCACTCCCTATTCCATCCTTCTCTATCTAATGTTATATAAAGTAGTACCCATTATATTTAAGATGAATATATGTTTCAAACAATTTTTTCTGGAATCAAACATACAGGTCCCAGAAGTTTATATGCAATAATATCACAACCCATGAAATGAAATGGGCATCATAAAATTGTAATCATATAATAACAAGGGGAAAAAGAGTTGGGATTCATAATCATTTAATAAAATAATTACCCATGAAATGACGTAGGTTTCATAAACCAATAACCTCTGAAAAAATTTGGGTTTCATAAAAATATAACCTTTAATAGGGGAATGGATTTCATAAACATGTAAATTGTGAAATTGAAATGAGGTTCATAAACATATAACCAGTGATAGAGAATAAATCATTATAAACATAATTCCATAAAACCATAATGAATTGAATGAAATAATTTGAATGAAAAATTTATATAATTTCCACAATATGCATGAGTAAAATCAAAGGATTTAATATTATATGGGAAATAATGTTGATATTCTTTTAAAAACATTTCTTAAGGAAAATATCTTGTATTTTTTAATAATGGATTTTTACAAATAAAAATTTTAAAACCATTGTCTTTAAAAGTAAGTTGAAAACATAGATAAATTATTGAAACCATTTTGAAAACATTTTTTCATGATATCTTAGAAAAGAGGCCAAATTAATCTTGAAAATATTATTTCCTAAAAACATAAAAAAGGGTTATGAAATAATTTTGTAAACCATTTTCATTCAAAATCGACTAAAACTTATAAATAAATCATCAAAATGTTTTTATAAAATCATCATTGATGATAAATTGAAAACATAAAAAAACTAGAAAATCATTGAAATACTTTTATTTAAAAATAAAATTTGGAAATGATATAACAGAATAATTGAAATCCATTTTAAATAATTTTTAAATATAAAACATTTTAATGGAAATATGTTTCACTAAATATAACTTTAAAAATAAATAATGTCAAAAATATCAGGATTTTTTTATTAAAATGAATATTTTAAAATTTCATTAGAATATTCACTAGAAGGATGGTAATTATATTAGATAAATTCATAAATACCTAATAGTCATCGTTTCTTTATAAAATGTATTGAAAAATTTCTAGATCAGAAAATGAAAAAAAAAATATATCCTTTTTTAGAAACCATTTTTTTGGTTTGAAAAGTAAGACATTTGTAAATGATTTTTTAAAGAACATATGTCAATGATATAAAATAATTTAAAACATTTCTAGATAACATGATTTTAATGAAAAACATATATCGTAGTGAAATGGGAAATAATGTCATAATGTCATAATATCATTTTCTTAATTATCACAAGTACCAAAATGTGGGAAAATTGTAACATAAATTTCATATTACAGTAACTAAAATATCATAAGAGAAATAATGATATTAAATGAGATATTAATCATATGATTTCTTCATAGTAATCACAATTAAAAAATTATTGATGAACGATGTGATTGTGACAATAAACTATTACCACTTTGGTAACATTGAATCATAATAAAATAGAAATAATAACATTAATTGAACAATTAAATATAATTAAAATAATAATAATGATATAAAATTTCAATGTAATTATACACACATAATTGATAAATGTTACTATAAAACAATGAATGAGTTTCAATGATGGAAAGTTGATATATAATTACTTTACCAATTTTTTACATTTTGAAACATAGACATGATGAAATCAATATAATTAAATGAATGTGGAAATAAAGATATATTTAGTCATAATAATCATATAATATATCCTTGGGATGTATACATACTACATATAATAAATAGTAGGTTGAAATGGCTCGTGTCTCATGGAAAACAAAAGTGAGGTGAGAAAACCCTATCCTTATGTCTTAAATTTCATCATACTTCATCAAACCACCTATATAAATGTTTAATTATGTTATAAATATAACACATGAAAATTTAAATTTATATATTACCATATATTATTTTATTAATACTTTATATTACCTTTTTATTTACAACTCTATGTTTCTGTTATGTTTCCCGTAATATCGACTTATTATTTGTATACATTTTGACATGTTCATCCCAATCCTCTTACCTAGATCATGTATTAATTATTTAAAAAATGTAAATAAGGATATTAATATCACATAAATTAATTATATATGTATTTATAATAATCTATTTATTATATACACATTAAAAGAAATAGGCCATTCATTGAGACATTAGGTGGTACATAAGCATGAATTTTGTTTCCATTTTTGTGTCGTATTGAATGAAATAAAGTAATTGTCATGTTCGTATATAAATACATATAATAATTATGATATAGTTATTATTATATATATATCATATATGTTTATTAAACCCATCCTTAATATTTTCCATGTAATGTGAGATCTAATCACATCACTTTGAGGAGGCGGTAGTCCACACATCTACAAACCAAATTATCGTATTTACACCAAATGTAAAGCTTGAAGGAATGTTATATATAATAATTAAATAAAATAATTAAATAAAAAATATTATATATATAATATAAAAAAATATTTTTCATCATTATTCCAATCCATGATAGGTGGTAATGAAAAAACAACCAATATTATTTCATGAGGTGGTAGTTCAAATTACACAATAACGGTGGATCCATTAACCATTTGATGGAAGTGTGTTTAAGTGTAGATAAATTTTTTTAATAAAAGAATATTAGTATATTTAAGATACTTATGTTATGATATATTCATTTCATAATATTTATTGAGGGTGTGGAGGATTAAAATAAAATAAAGGAGCCTGAGGAAGGATGTTTCCTCTTCATTGGTTAACTCCTTTTGGATTGAACCAAATGTCTTCCATGGATAAATTTATTCTCAAAGTGAGTATCCTAAAAAAAGTTAGGAATGTTTGGGGAAACATTATACTGAGTTTTTGTGATCCAAAATTTATGATATGTTTCAATAAGTAGGAGGGGTGAGTTAATTTTTATAGTGTATGAGTGAAATTCTTGTATTTTTTTAATATGGTATTCTAAAAACATTTTTCACATGAAATGTGGATCCAATAATGGACCCTAATTATAAAAATAGAGTATATTGTGTATACTAGACATAAAAAATTGATTTTGTATAATTTTAATATTTACATTGGGCCTTATTATTAGGTTATAGTCTGTTTTGAACCAAATTTATCTCTTAATCGTTTTTTTTAATTTTTATCATGATCACAAATAATTTTTTTTTTCAAAAAATATGTTTCCATTATAAAAAATGATAAGTTATTTTTGATTCAAAATATTAGATACCTTTTTCCAAATTATAGTCCCATTTTTTGTTAAAATTAATTAAAAATTAATATTGCAGACTTGTCACGATACTGGGTTTTTTACCATAAATTTTTAAAAGCATAAAATGTTTCTTTATTGAATTTCATTGTTAAATTGGTTCCCAGGAACAAAATTGGATTAATAGATATTAATATTATATAATATAACATAAAAAAACTAAATTTTATAATAAATGTATATATATATTATATAAAGAATTAGTTTTGAATTAAACATCAGTATTTGTAACAATTCATCCAAAAAATGACGTTTTTTAAAAAATCCTAACAATTCAGCTTAAGATAATGTTGAAATTTAAATTTAAGCTATTATATTTATTTTGTAATATTTAAATAATAAATATGTCAAAAACTATATTTAAAATGGGATCTCTTTTAAAAGGCAGAAAAATGGACTTTTTTGAAAAATACCACTTTTATTCATATAATTGGATTTCTTGTTATTTTATTATTTTAATGTCAATTAAATATGTTTAATTTTATTTATATATATCTTATAAATATTATTATATAATTCATCAAAAGTGGGTTTTTAATTTATGAAGATTAAATGGTTCTTGTATATAATTTTCATAGAAAATGAATTTCATTATTTCTTATCAGTTATTACTTTCATTTCTTATGAATTTTTAACCAAAAGAATAAATATTATAAAATATTTTAAACCATAGATTCATTTTTATTTAATATCATTCATATAACCATTCCAATGGCTACGAGATATATATAATATGCTCAAAATAATTGTATATTATAGTTTGATAAAACTCGATCTTGCATGCAACACTATCTATCGAAGGGACATGAAATTTTTTGAAATGAAATAAAAAATAGTTTTTAGTGTACCAAAATATAATATATGTGTTTTTAATGGTTATTTCTTATATATTTGTTGCATATACTGAAATCCAAAAATAGTTATTTGTTATATAAAATATATATTCAGTTTTGCATGAATTGAAAATATCTATAATGATAATTAATTCTAAAAAACATAAAAAATATATGGGTGTTCCAAGTAAGCAGACTAGTACTCTGTAAAATGGTCGGATGTTTACATAAGATGTGACATATGATGCAGAAGACCATATATGGGTGATTATAACAATACTTAGTTGGAAACTCTACATTCACTATACATATTGCATCAAGAAAAATTATATTCATATCATCATGAGTTTATATCATTAGTACTTATAAAAAGAATATCCAGATATAATAAACCTAGACATAGTGTTTTAAGGAAATTTTAAAACCATAATGGCATCCTAGGATTTTTTCACAAGGGATCTATATAAGAGCTATCCAAGAGAACACACACCACCATCCAGATATCACTGATGATATTTTTTTGATATTTTATGTTCATTTGGTCTCACTAAAAAAAGTACACACTGGATGTCTAATTATATTGATAAAAATAAAGGGGATCTCTAACAGAGCTATATGATATACCAACAACTAAATCTGAATTGACCCACTATTTAGGGGATTGACACCCATGTGGAGTTTGTCATGATGGTAATGGTAATGCCACCATGGTCAATGATGATATAGGATCCCACATTAGGCCTCATGAAGTGATTACTCAACCCTATCTAATAATAATGTTATTCAGTGGGGAGAACCATCCTATATTCTGGATATTATTCCACCGAAAAATTTAGGGAAAGGATAAAAGGACAGTATCTTAATAAATCATATATAAAATGAGTATAATAAGGGATCTAATCCATTATTGTGATAGTACATGAAATGCACTTGAAATACATGGAGTGTCCCACATGAATCAGGGTTCACCTATATATAATGGCATGTGGTTATGTTTGTAACTAAGAATATGTTTCATCTAAGTCTATGTACTCTTAACATTCTCAATGTACAAAACATATCCCCTGTACACTTGGTCTATCTATTTCTGCATGTCAGTACATGGAATTTATGAGACAATGTACTAATATACATGATTGTGCTCCTTTTAAGTTACACATTGATCTTCCATGAAATTATCACACGTCGTTTTATACATATATCATCTGCATATGCCCTAACGCAGCATAGGGGTCCCACATAGTGGTCACATATGTTGACGCGAAATGTAACCTAGACATTATAGAACCCAAATATATTCCTCTACACATTCCACCAATACCAGTGCTCTTAGTTCCATAGCCAATATTTCTCAGATATCACAGATGTGTTCCAACCATGCCTTTCTATCCCAAACCTCTGGAATCCTGTAATATGTAACATTGGAGATCCCATTCATTACATCTCGTGTCCACCTAACATCAAAATCCACATTAATAAATAAGATTTGGTCTTCTCCAATAATCGTTTATCATTATCATCATCAATCTGAACTCTGATATACAATATCTATTTTTTTCTCCACAAAATAGGTGTGTGAGAATTGGTTATAAGATTTCCATTGAACCACCATCCAAAATGAATGTTGGTGATGAATGAACAAAAAATGGTGGGTGACAAACAACCAAAAAATTTAAATGAGCATCATGCATGTTTATCTTGTTCTTTATCTGTTTTGATTATAATGATGAAGAAATATCCATAAAAAAATTCTCCCAAATTCCATGAAGATAAACCATAACCCATGATATGATAGAACCACAAATCAATCTATTGGTTGATTTATTTTTATTAATCATTTGGTAGGAAAAGAAGGACAAATTCAAAAAATAAAAACAACATAGCTCAAGGTGGAATTATCACTGGTGAACATTGATCATATATCACTATCATCGCATGATCCACCACTTTAGTTATCACACCTCTCCTTGATCCCAATCTAATCTAATGTCTTTTTCCAAGATCTCATCTAATGATCAACTCTAATGGCTCCTCTCAATTTACTGGGTTTTGTGGGTAACCCAAAATTTTACATGGAAGTTTATTTGTAATGATAATTTTTTTGGTTAATTTTTTTCAAATTATTATATAACAATAATTGAATTTATTTAATTACTCTCCCATGAAGGCACTCATGACCCATACTCAATTCCAACATTTATTATATCATGTCTATGGTAACAACCATAATATTAACTCAACGATAAACTCATATTTGTAATATATTACTCTATTTTAAATATAATCCACGTTTTAAGGAAAATTTAATTGAGGTGATGTTAAAAATATTACATATATTTCAATAATTATTTCCAGGAAAATCGGGACTCATATTCATATTCCTCTAAACACCTAGCATTGAAATTAATCCATTTAATAGTATAAGGAAATTTATTGAAAAAACCGAGTCACTAAAGAACCACCTTTTTCATCCATTGAACAATCTATCATTATGGATTACATTGTTTTAATGGTCCTCAAAAACTAACAATAAATCAAATGATGACAATGTGTAATAAATCTCAACATTATATCCAGATCTTAAAAAACTCTTTCCCCAAAATTAGAGATAAAAATTAGATCTTAATCAGATACGAATGAGATTAGTACTCCATTGAATCACATAAAATCCTTAATGTACAATTTATTATGTTTTTCTAGAGTTAAATCATCTCAATGTGTGCTAAAATACCTTGATTTTGTAATGATATCGACTGAAACCCAAAGATAATTATGCACTTTAGATGTTCTGGGGTGTAACATTCATAAATCCCTTGTAATTGTTTTTAAGTTAATTCTAGTAGGGGTAATGGTTGGAACATCATCTAAGACTTATGTCTATTATTCAACACTTTCCAACTCATAAGGAATAGGGATACATACTATACAATATCGCGTTCTAGGTCACCCCACAATAATACACATTCAAATCTATATACAACCTCATATATATAGGTTGATTAGAGAATGGTGATTTATGAGAATCATCCAAAATCTCCCTCTTCATTTATTGTATCAAAGGATAACTTAATTAGTTTATAGACCTTATCGTCCCAGAATAATCTTTGTGGATCTCAAGAACATTCCGAAGATTATTATATAAATTTCCATATTCCATTGTTTCCTTATTAATCTCCTATTCGTTTAATGGATGAACATTCATCTAGGAAATATTAACTATGTCTAATTTCTTCATGATTTCCTGATCCAAATTCAAAATATCCATTATTATTGGATATCATTCAATTATCATCTTGGATAAAATAGAAAATATTTCTTACTCATATTGTTATCCACACTGTTCTACTTTCCAGAGTGGTACTGTATGGAGAAATCTTATTATTTGAAAAAATATTACCATATTATATGAAATATATTATTAACATCCTTTATAAATATATATTTCATGAGTTTATTATTTGTTTATATATTACACCATTCAGATTAAAATATTTACTTTATATCATAAATGTCAAAATTAAATCTTCAACTCCAAAGAACGAGTCTCATAATATTTCTCATGAATTTTCAAATGGTGAGAGGCATAATTTGTAACAATATCATTATAAATTAGGACACAAATAGGGACCTTTTTCAATGAATCAATATATACCAAAAACACTTCAACATTTCATGGTAACATAATAAATGCAATTTTAACCAAATTTCTATATATTTATTTGAAATTATCTCCACATTCATCTTCCATCATGAATATGGCCCCCTTATAGGTCAAAATAATTAGTGGAATAGGTAGTGATGAGAAATATCAAACAATGTGGTTGTAGTATTTATTCATGTTATAAAAACTATGGGTCACAGTTACTATGGATTGTGTAAGATATTTATCAATAACTCCTATAATTGAATGATTCACTAATAAACATGTTTGTTCCATTGCGTTAGATACCCTGAGAGGTGGGGGTGAATCAGGGTATGATAGATTAAAAAAATATACCAATTGATCTTGTTTCTCGTTTAGTCAAAACATTATTCAATATCTTTCCTGTTGAAAAGTCAAAACAGAGTCTAAATCATGCACATGACATAGTTATTTTTACTTGGTTCACCCTCACAGGGCTACGTTCAAGGATCATACACTAGCGATGTGCAAATGTACAAATCCACTAAAAGCGCACAGCTATTTACAATGTTTGTGATAGATCACTTCTTTTCCCGGGATCACTGCCTTTACATTGTTTAGGGTTAGCTCACAGATTCCCAAGGGTCACTCCCTATTTCTATCTCTTTGGATCACTATCGGTGGAGAGAATCACAATCTTCCCCTTCCTTTGCCTACTACTCTAGTAAGGATCCTCTCATAGTTTATAGACCTGTCTTTTTCTTCATTATATCTTATTAAATATTTCTCTTTAACAGTTGATAGATTCTTTATTGATGTTTCAAATTCATCCACTAATGATTAAAACTCTACCACAGATGTATTGGGAAATATTATATCTTTATGCACAACCATAGAATGATCCACGTGCTTCCCTATGCTTCACACGCTTCTCTAATACCTGGTGCAATTCTCCATGCATGGAGCACATGTGTCACCAAACTACTTTTGCAACACCCAATTAATAAACTCTGAACTGGGGAGACACACATCCTTTTACGCACAGACCAATATTGGTCCGCAACAATCCATTGATGTGCAACTCTTGAGTATCATTATACTTGCATGACTGAACCACCTGCATGACTAGAGATCTAATTTTCACTATGTTTTTAACTGTAGGGAATATGTGGAGGGGTGGACAACTATTAATAGGAAATTTGGACACCATGGGTGCTAGTGCACAAGTCTTCTCTCAGTGCCCAAGTCCAGCTACAGTAGTCCCTTTCGCCCTAGTCACTTGCGCGACTAAACCAAAACATGGGCACCCATATTTCTTTTTCAATATTTTGATGTTATGATATTGAAAAAAACATGGTGCACATGTTTCCAAGCTTTCAAGACACCAGCGTGCATGTCGCTTTTCCAAAAACACTTTTTCTCCATTTTTCGATTTTGAGGCCAAAAAATTTGGCAAACATTAGAAAACCATGCCACCTTGTATCTGTTCTTTTTGTCCCAACACTAGATTTTCCATTACATTTTTGAGGTTCTTAAATCAATCATTTATTGTTAAACAATCCCTTGAACTTGACATGTCACCATGAAAACCCCCTTTTTCATAAATTTAAACATCGTGGTCTGCTTTGTTAACAAATAAAACACGGAGGCCCACTCTCTCAACAAACACAATCACCTCAAAATGATTCCATGATACCATGAGGGAATTTTTCCCAACAGTACACTGTTAAAATTATATAAAATAATAATGATACTTTTTTTGGACAAAATTCACAGTAGTTAATTTTTTCATATATTTTATCCTTCCACATGGTAATAATAATAATACAAAAATATTTTACATGCTCTTTATTTCTCTTAAAATATATAATAATATCTCTTATAAATACTATATGAAAATATCTAGGAAATATTTAAATAATTTATTCATTAAATACCTAAATATATTTGGTGGATTAGTACATCCAAATTTAATTACCATAAATTCATAATGACAATAACTCATATAGAAGGTTGTATTTATTATATCCTACTTTATGACCCTTAGGTGATGATATCCAAATAAATGGACGATCTTGGAAAATTATTTTGATCCATACAATTAAACAAACATAATAAAAATATTGGGTAGTTGAATCATGTCTTATTATTGATTTTGTTATATTCTTTGTAATCAATTAATATATGCTTTGACACATCTTTATTCATAAGAAGAAGAACTAGTGCACCCCATGGTAAAGCACAGGATGGATTAATCCCTTATCTATATTATTTCTGAGTTTGTTCTAGAATAACATCAAATCAATCTGGGAGAATATATATGGATATTTTATGATATGTGTATATATAGGTATAGTTTATAATTGAAAATCATCATCATGATATAGGGAAGACTATAAAGTTGTTCTACAAATACATCAATAAAAACCCATGAAATATAAATATATTCAATGTTGGATTTCTCACTGACCATACGATGGATGTAATATATAACGGGGGTTTTTTTATCATCACATAGATATTCTATAATAGGATGATTCAGAATAACTAATGTAACATCCATTACTAACAGTTAATATTTTTTTTCTTCAAGTTGAGCCAATAAATACACAAAATTTTATGATATTCAACTAGTAGAAGAATAATATGATTTTCCAAAAGGTAATTCCCACAAAATTATACTTGAGATAAGATATATGTAACATCCTGATATTTCATAGTATCTTATTTTATTTAATGTAATTTAATAGCTTCCGCTACACGCAACATAGAGTTCGAGGACACCACGATTTACAAACTAACCGTTAAAAAATGGTTATAAATAGTATTAACTGAATTTTGGATTTTATATACTCCATATAATTTTAGAATCTATATTATGTGTTTCATAACCATAATATAAGAACAAATTCATTTTTTCAGATAAAAGAAGCATTTTTCAAAAAAAGAAATTTTTCCACCTTTTAATGGTAAACCATTTTAAAACCAATATTTGACACATTTAATATTCAATTTTATGAAATTAAATTTTAATTAGAATCGGGACATAAAAATTTTATTTGGATAATTTTTTGGTACTTTTCTGATAACTTTCATATTTTGATGAATACTGAAAAATACTAAATTTTAAATGAAAACAAATTTTTTAATTGAATTAATTTTTAGTGTTAGTTTATGAATTTTAATAGATTGGAAATATAATTAGATTATATTTTTACCATTTAATACAATTTAGGTCATCATAAGTAATTTCATATTAAAATTTTACATAAACACATGTCAATCTTTTGATAGTTTTTACTTTTTAAAAACCCTCTTTTCTATTTTGACAACGGGAATTAATTTTAAATTACATAATAAAACATCTATGATTTTCATTTAGAAAAAACAATTCATTTTTTAATTTAGAATATCAAAATTATTGTTGGGTAAATTTTTTGTATTTTTTAGAAAACATTTAATTTTTTATGAATACTAAAAAACAATGCGTTATAGTTTAAAACCTACTTTTTATTTAAATAATTATATATTTTATTTAAATATCTTTAAAGTAAAAACAGATATATAATACATATATAAGTAAAATGAAATTAATTAGAGTAATTCTATAAAAAAATTAGATGTATACAATTTTATTGAACTTTTTACCACCTTTTACCCACCTCCTTGGTGCATTTTCAAATTTGCATAAAACATTATTATACAGCTTCTGTGAGTTTAATTTAAAATATATGAGTGGCATAGTTAATATCTGTATGTAAAATTTGGTTCAATATGATGAAAATACTTATCGGTGAATATCAACTTTTGACTTTTATTTATCACGGTTTAGAGTAAATAGGGTAATTAAGGGCCAAAATGATATCATAATTACTCTAACACATGTCCTAATTCTATTGGATATGTATAATTAGACCAAAAAATCATTATGAATAAAATATGAACCTCTTTGGTCCACATGGATTAGATTAGGACATTTATTATTATTTTTTAATGAAGAGTTAACGAGTTAAATTCAATGTTTAATAACTAAAGATTTTCTAATATAGGGTTACACACAATATAAATTCAACTATATATATTAATTAGAAAGATAAAAAGATTTCATACACAATGGTATTTTATTTATAATTTTTAGACATTAAATAATTTAATTTATTAATGACACAATGATGATGCAGTACTTACCTTATTAATGGAATACTAAAATTATTGATATTATAAATATCCAAATAAATTAAAATTAAAATTTCTGTTGAATAAAAAAAATTTATAGGACAATATGACATGTTATGTTTCATTAAATACATTTTATTTTAAGTGATAATGTTTTTATTTCTTTCAAAAAAAAATTCAAATGCGAATTTCTATCAGAATTGACATAATTGAGTTTTTAAAACAAATAATATATTATTAATTGGTATTATATTATTAAGAATCTATGTATTAGAAAAAGGAATAGATAAGGATACATATATATATTAATAATTAACCACATATGGTTTTCTTGGCTTGTTATGGTACGTTTATTAACCATATAATATATAAATACAAAGAGACATGGTAAATGAAAAACTATTTAAGTAAAAGTTAAATATAAAAGACAAGGTTAATATGATGACCTAAAATTTTCTATAACCTATTGGTATAAATATTTTCGACCAAAAACCTTTTTTATACTTGAAATAAATTATTTTTGAGCAACTAGAAACTGAAAATTATTATATTATAAAATAATATTTCAATTTTTTCCTAAAGTGACCATCACCTCTCATATAAAAGGGTACTTCCCCTTCTGCTAATTTCACACCTCCAATGCCTTTTGGCATGGCTAACCCCTAAAAAATATCATCCTCAATTTCCTATATTCATCCTAGAGACATTACTTTGATCCTAAAACCAACCTAATGATCCCTTTTAATCGAATCAAAAGGAAGAACCCGAAGAAGATGATAATATTTCATCACCTCTCTAATGTTCTTTTGTTCTTCCACTTCCTCTTTATTTATTGTTTCTATTATAAAATAATAACTCCAGTATATTTTATATAATTTAAAGTTATTATAAAAATGTTAAAACCATATTCATTATACTATCCATCATATGATTGACAAAGTCACCATACGTGTGTACGTACGACTTACCGTCTCCACGTCGTGGTGTAGTTTGTTATTTAAACACTTAATTATTTTTATGGGTATAATAATGAGTATAAATGATGTAAATAATAAATATAACATTTTAATTATTCCTTATATATGATATACCATCCAATTACATTTGATTTCACCATCAACATAATGATATTGTCGCTCGTTTGTACGTACGAATTACCGCCTCCACGAACGTGATGAGATTCATTCCCCATCGTAATCATTCAAGAATAATTTTCATTTTATGTTTAAAAATAATGTTTATTAAGATAATATAATTATGGATATAAATAAAATAAACCATATCCATAACAAACCTTGCTTACTTAACCGATTATATATAAGAAAATAGATCATTTAACACCCGAAACGACAATACTACCAAAATATTATCAACAATGAAATATTAGAGGATCATATATGATATCATATTTATGTATATAGTTGGGTATAATTTTATAAAAATGATTTAAAAATTATAAATGAGGTTAACGTACCCTCGACCAAGGAAATGTACAAGGTAATGTGTTTCTTATCTCACTTTTAATTCCAGGAGATTTCCATTGTTCATCAATTATTTCTTTCATGTGGTGTATTATGTACTACCATTTGATATATATTATCATGATTCTATTTATATTCACGATATTATGTGATTAATTTGGTGGTTATTATATTTTGGTCATATGACTCGATTAATTCCAACATGGTAAGGGGTTTTCATCTCACTTTTTTCCCATTAGATTCAAGCTATATTTTCCACTAAAACCATTTGTGTGGTGTATGTTGAGGCCATGATTGTATTGTTTTCGTAATAAAAATTAATTTAAGGATGTTTAAATAATCATTGGTTAAACCTTATTTCATGTGGTTTATGTTTTTTATGTTACCAAATCAGTAAGGGAATTTCATATTTCAATTTCTACTCATTCAGTTCTACGCAAATATCATTGATTACATTTCTCCAAGATTATGTGTGAAATAACTATTTATTTACTTTTTTAGTAATATCCACTACCCTTTGTGTGTATATACTTTTGGTAGACATAATATCTCCATTTACAAATTCTCATTTCCTTGATATAAACATGATAAGAGTAATTTTAACTCAATTTCAATTCATTGAGTTAAACACTCATGTCATTGGTGATGTTTTTACAAGAATATGTGTGAATGCCCTCTTATTGATTTAAACAGAATGTAAAATAATATTGAGTTTATTTATATTTGTAACACATAATTATATCATTTATTTATCCTTAACATAAGGATATGGTCATTATAAATGAATATGTCCCATCTTACATTCCATTGAGACATCGTTGTTGTTATGTGCCAATTAACTTTTATTTGGTGTATATACTATACCTTAAAAAAAGTATATCATGAATCAATTTATTCTCATGATATTATAATGTTTTTATTACATCAATCATTTGTATTCAAGCATCTCTCATTGGGTTCGGAGCTCTAACTAAAATATCTTTTTAAATGTTTTAAAAATTTATTCTTCTAAATCCTTCTCATTAATGTCAATGTTATGAAAATGGTTTTAAAGTTTTATGTACATGTAAATGAATGTTTTAGAATTGAAATGACTTTTATAAGATTCAAAGTGGTATGGGACACTTTGATACAAAAATCTATTTTAAATAGTATCTTGATAAATAGTGAGACTTCTAAATGTTTTCATAAAAAAGGGTTATTTTGCTCATAGATTTTTACTGATCATTTTCAACAATGTGAACATCCTTTATGGGATATTATTTTCGATTGAGGTTGATTTATTGTGATACAAATCTTAAATACTTTATTGAATGTTTTGTGATATGTGTGACTGTGGATGTGTTATTTTTATTCCATTCAAGGATTATGGATAAATTGCTGACATTTTGAATGCCTGTTTTAATATGAATGTTTATGTTATGTTTATTCCTTTTCATATGAAGAATGCAGTAGACTTAGAGATTGAAAGGTGGATCCCGATATAGCTCTTCGATGCATTGATATGTCTCATGAGAAAAACAATTATCTTGGCACAAGGACTTGACAAAATCTTTTTTGTAGTCCTGGCATAAGGCCTTGACTATTAGGTTTTGAAGTATGGAATTATACATTCCATCATTATGAGAGAAGATATTGATATTGCATGTGATTATTAGACTAGTATAATATTCATTTGAATAAATAAATAGAATTATTTGATCATATCTTTTCTATATTATGATGAAGTTTATGTTTAAAAGGATTTTGTTTTAGTCTTATACATTTCCTTAAATGTTAATGGTTATTTATGAAAGTTTCTGCTATATTGTTATCCTTCCATACAATTTGATCTCACTAATTTATATGTTATATTTTTCTTATGAAATGAAGAAGTATTTTATGGTTGACCTGCATGGATAGGATAAGGATATAAGTGTGGTTATAAAGGGGACAAAATGATGTTGATGTTTTTATATCAGGATGTAATTTAAAACTTATGAGTGTATCTAGTACATCCAAGGCAGCTAAACTGATCAGTCGTTTGGGACATTATTCATTGTATCATGCCAATATTACTTAATAAATCACCAACTCTGGGTAACTGGGGTTGGGTAATTAAAGTTGGTACCATAAAATTTTAGTACAAACCTTGGAAGATAGATTTAGAAAAACCCTGATTAGAAAACAATACCCTAAGATAGAAATTGAAAAATAGTATAGATGAACATTGAAAAATGTTGGTAATGTAAATAATATGTGGGTTTTAAATGAAATACATCCTTGTCTTGGTACGAGCTGGTAGAGGCCGCTCTGGAACATATGTACCTATGAGTGAAAACTCTGACAAAGAGTTTCTATCTTGACCCGAGGTATGTTTGTACACCACAACAGGTCTTGCTACACTCTTGGTTTAGACACTCCCGGGAGATATACTTTGGATAACTCACATTTTCTTCTCAAATTGATTTTAAGGATTTTAATATTATATGAGAAAAAATAACCTTGGGTAATCCTATGGTTTTTAGATTGAAAATAAGATGTTATGATATTCTCTAAATGATTTTATAACTCACACTTTGATTTCTTGTGTTAGCCAATGGCTAGATTCCAAGGAAGTCATATTATCATTGAACATGATGTACAAGTTGGGCATGGAGGTGGGAATGAGAAACGAAGTGGAATGTTGATAGGAGTAAAAGATATTTTTTTCATGCCGAATCAGTTTTCCAAAAATATGATCAACAACATATATATTAACAAACTCCCAGAAACAACAAATAAGAGAAAGTCCGTGAATGATAAGAGCTCCAGTAGTGGAGACCATGGAGAAAAGAAATCTCAATTTCCAACATGAAGGAAATTTTGATGCAGACACCTTGGGATGTGTCTCAATGGAACAATGAAATGATTTATGTGTCAGAATGAAGGAAATTAAGTAAATAATTGTCGAGGAAAAATGAAGAGTACTATGGAAGAAAATAAAAATGATCCCAAGAATACATTTATAGTCATTTTTCGTAAATGAAGGGGACTTGTGCATTACACTAGTGAATTCCCTATTCTATATGATAAACTCTTGGTAAAGGAAGAACCTACGTAAAAATAAATGTATGGTGAAATGTTTAAAATTATTAGTGATATGTGTTGATGGGATTACTTTGGAAGTAATTTCTCTTGTATTTCTAAACCTGTAGTTTTATATGTTAAAATTCTATTTTAGGAAGAATTGTCTTTTATATTATTGATATAGTTATAATAACTATTTGTGTTAATATGATCCTTGAATCTGTGGATATTACATGTTATAAAATTTTGGGATAAAATGCAAGGTATGAGATAAAATTTGTGGTGAAAATATGTTATAGTTATTTGGAGGAATTTATCTCATTTTGGGAATGTTATAAAATACATTTTTTTTAAAAGGACAACATGCATACCGTACGACAACCCGTCATGTCAGACAATGATGCTGGAATTGATCCCAAAACCAGAGTGTGATTGAGATTTATCACCTACCAATGGAATATGTGAAGTCCATAGTTTATGTGACTAATTTTTTTTAGTTAAATGATTTTATTAATCAATAATAAGTTGATTTCAGATCTTATGTCTTATCAAATAGATATACTAAGTATAGGAAAATGATTTGGTGATTATGTGATAAATGTAATTTTGGAATATGTTCGCTATGTTGGGAACACTATATGCCTAAGATAAATAGAAAACTATGGGATTTCATTTGAGGAGTAATGTTGGATTATTATCCATGTTTTTTATTGAGAATTTATAATTATTTGGGTTATTTATGGAAATGATAAACCTATATTAGGGAGTATGTGACTAAGTTAATTAAATTTATTTATATGACTTTAAAAGTAATTAGTGTTATTTAGAGATAAAATATAACATGGTAGACTGGAAAATAAAATTATTCTATGTTTTGGCTTTCAATATTATTTTGGATTATATTGAAGAATTGTAAAGACAATTGTCTGTGGAATGCTATTTATTGAACTTCGGGTATTATAAGATTAATTTTTGAAATTAATATTAGTATTTATTTCTCTAAAAGATTATCTTTTTGGGGATCATCTGATCTTGTAATAACTATTTCGGTTTTTGTTAATATCTAAAAACAAGGTAAATATATATAGTTTATCCTTTGGGGATTATGTGATTCCTTTGATGTTGATTTTAGCGCTTCTGGTGTGACCAAGTCATCTTGAATAGACTTTGTTTGAGACCTATGATTAGTTAGTTGTAGAAATTTATTAATGGTTGAAACTCTACAAAAAAAGTAATTAAATATCTTTATGTTCTTATTAAATCTCATAAATAAATTCCTCAACTTTATGAAATAGAACATAAAATGAAAAACGTTATCCATTTATTTTTCCCACTACAAAGCTAATGATCAATTTTCCCATCACACATTTGTGGTTTTCTTGTTGTTAACTTTCTCCTGATCATGTTTTCTGTCACTCTCCACCAGAACTTTTCACTTAATTTATCTTCCATATCCATGTTTTCCTACATGTAATCCTAGTATGGGTTATCTCAAGTGAACATTGAAATTCGATTTCTTTTTTTAAAGAGATAGTTTTTATTGACACTTTTTATGATATAAGAATTTCAATGAATTTCCCATGCCCAATTTTAAAATTGTGAGGATGAAATTTTCAAAAGGGGGGAAGAATGTAACCCCACAAGATTTCATAGTAAGTTATTTTCTTTAAATTAATTCAATTCATTTCACTACATTCCACACCGAGTTTGACCGTACCACGACATACCAAACTAGCCTTTCCAAAGAGATTATGAATAGTATTAACTGAGTTTTGATTTTCATATACTCCATATAATTTTACGAACCATATTATGTGTTTCTTAGACATAATATAATAATAAAATCATTTTTTGGATAAAAGAAGTATTTTTAAAAAAATGCAATTTTTCCACCTTTTAATGGAAATCCTTCTTCAAAACCAATATTTGACACTTTTATATATTGAATTAAAAGAAATTAAATTCTTCTTTATAATAAAAATATAAAAATTTATATAGGATAAATTTTTGGCACTTTTCTGAAGACTTTCATATTTTGATGAATACTGAAAAATACTCTATTTTAAAAGAAAATATATTTTTTAATAGAAATAATTTGTACTGGTAAATTATGTATTTGAATGGTTTTGAACTATAATTAGATTATATTTTTATCATTGAATTCAATACAGGTCATTATAAATAGTTTCACATTTAAATTTGACATAAACACATGTCAATATTTTTCTAGTTTTTACTTTCTAAAAACCTACTTTTCGGATTTGACAATGGTAATTAATTACAAATTAATTAATTAAATTTCTATGTTTTGAATTTAGTAAAATAGGATTCATTTTTTAATTTGTAATATCAAATTTTTTAAGGTAATTTTTTTGTATTTTTCTGAAAATATTCAATTTTAGATGAAGAGGAAAAAACATCGCGCTATTGTTTGAAACTAACTTTTTATTTGAATAATTATATATTATTTTTATTTTTATTTTAACTGAAAATAGATATATAATACCTATATATGTTCAATTTAAATCATTTGAGTAATTTTGTAATAAAATTATATGTATAAAATTTTATTGATCTTTGCACATTCTTTTACCCACCTCCTAGGAGCATTTGAAGCTTAGCCTAAAACATAATGTTACCGCTTTTGTGAGTTGAATTTCAAAAATATGAGATACACGGTTAATATCAATAAGTAAAATGTGGTTCAATATGATGAAAATAATTTTTAATGAATAATGACTTTTGATTTTTTTTACCAGTGTTTAAAGTAAATAGGGTAATTAAGGGTAAACATTATATCATAATTTCCCTAAAACAAGTCATAATTCTTTTGGATAAGAATAATTTGAACAAAAAGTAACTTAGGTAGAAAATATTCACTTCTTTTGTCAACTTGGATTAGACTAGGACATTTATTTTTATTTTATTTAAATAATAGTTAAAGGAGATACATTCAATGTTTAATAACTAAACCATTTTTAATATAGGGTACCACACAATATAAATTCGACTATAAATATTAATTATAAATATACAAAGATTTATTATATAATGCTATTTTATTAATAATTTTTAGACATTATATAATTTAATATATTTATGACATAATGATGACGCAATAATTACCTTATTAATGAAATGCTAAAATAATTGATATTATAAATATACAAATAAATGTAAATTGAGATTTCTGATGAATTATACAATATTTTCTAGGTTAATAAGACATGTTTGGTTTGGTTAAATAAATTTTATTTTATGTGATAATGTTTTTATGCCTATCAAAAAAATAAAATTCTATATCCTGTCAAAATTGACATAATTGAGTTTTTAAAACAAATACTATATAATTAATTGATATAGTATTCATAAAAATATAAGGTTCGTCCAAAATAATTATATAATGTAATATATATTAATAATGAACCACATGGGGTTTTATTGGCGTGTTATAGTATGTTTATTAACCATATAATATAAAAATACAAAGAGACGTGGTAAATGAACAACTATTTAACTAAGAGTTAAATATAAAAGATAAGGTTAATATGATCACCTAATCCTATCTGAAACCTATTGGATGAATGGTTTTCGACTCATAATCACCTTATACTAGTAATAAATCATTCTGGAGCCATTAGACACCGAAAATTATTTTATTATAAAATAATGCTTCCAGATTTTTCTAAAGTGACTATCTCCTCTCTTATAAAAGGGTACTTCCCCTTATCTTAATATCACACCTCCAAGCCTTTTGGGTCAGAAAAAACCTACCCAAATTCCCTCAAAACATTCCACCCTTAATCCTAAAGGTCTTATTTAGGTCATAATGCCAACCTATGGAGGAATTTTGATCCAATCGAATTGAAGAACCCGAAGAAGTTGTAAATATTTCATAATCTCTTTAAAGTTCTTTTCTTCTCCCACATCCTCTTTCTTTGTTGTTTATATTATAAAATTATAACTCAAATATCTTTTATATGATATAATATTATTATAAAAATGGTTCAACTATATTCATTATTCTATCCATCATATAAATGACCAAGTCGTCATACGAGCGTACGTACGACTTACCATCTCCATGTCGTGGTGTAGTTTGTTATTCAAACACATCATTATTTTAATGGATATAATAATGAGTATAACCGATTTCAATATTAAGTATATCATGTTAATTATTATGTATATAAAACATACCATCCAATTACATATGATTTCAACATTAATAAAATGATATTTTCACTCGTGCGTATGTATGGATTACTATTTCCACGAATGTGATGAGATTCATTCCCCGTCGTGATCATTCATGAATAATTTTAATTTTATGATTAAAAATAATTTTTATTAGCTTAATATAATTTTGGATAATAATTAAATAAATCCCATCCATAAAAAACATGTCTTATGTAACAGAGTATATAATGAAAAATGGATCAGTTAACACCTGAAACAATGGTACTACAAAAATATTATTAATAATGCAATATTAGAGTGTAATATATGATATCATATTTATGTATATATTTTCATATAATTTGATAAAAATGATTTAACATGTACACTGGAGGTTAACATACACTCGATTAAGAAAAATTACAAGGTAAGGGGTTTCTTATCTCCCTATTAATTCCGTGAGATTTTCATTGTTCGCCACATATTTGTTGCATGTGGTGTATTGTGTACTACCATTTGATATATATTATCATTATTTTCTTTAAATTCATGGTATTAAGTTATTAATTTTGTTTTTATTAACTTTTGGTCATATGACTCGATTGATTACTACATGGGTTAGGATTCTCATCTCACATTTATTCCCGTGAGATTCATACTATATTTTCCACTACTACCTTTTGTGTGGTGTATGTATTTCCCATGATTTTGTTGTTTGTGTAATATAATTTAATTTATGGTTATTTACATCATCATTTGATTATCCTTCATTCATTGTGTGTATGTTTCTTATGTTATGAAATAAGTAAGGGATTTTTAAATTTCAATTTCTACTCATTCGGTTTTACACAAAGTTCATTGATTACATTACTCTATGATTATGAGTGAAATCACTATTTATTTACTCATTTAGTAATTTAAAATCCCCTTTGTGTGGGTATAATTTTGATACACATAATCCATCCATTGATAAATTTTCAATTCATCGATATAAACTTGATAAGAGTAATTTAAACTCAATTTCTATTCATTGAGTTTAACATCTAAATCATCTGTGTTATTTTTTCAAGAATATGTGTGAATTTCCTATGATTGATTTAAAATTAATTTCCATTAATTTTGAGTGTATTTATATTTTTCATACATAATTATTTCATTGATTTATCTTTAACCTAATAATATATTCTTTATAAAGGTATTCATATCAACTTACATTCTATTGAGACTTCATTGTTGTTATGCGCCAATTCACATTAATTTGGTGTATATAATTTACATGGACATATTATATAATGAATCGATTTTTTCACATGATATTATAATGTTTTTATTGCCTCAATTATTTTTATTCAACCATCTCTTAGTTTGTTAGGAACTCTAAGGAAAATATCATTTTAAATGTTTTAAAATTTAATTCTTCTAAATCATTCTCATTAATGTCCATGTTTTGAAAATGGTTTTATGGTTTTATTTATATGGACATTAATGTTTTAAAATTTAAATTATTTTTAAAATTTTTAAAGTGGAATGGGTCACTTTGATTCAAAAATCTATTTTAACCAACTTCTTGATAAATAGTGATACTTTTAATGGTTTTCATGAAAAAGGATATTTTCTTCAAAGATTATTACAACTATGTGATCCTTCTTTACAGGATATTATTCATGATCAAGGAAGATTTATTATGATAAAAATCATCAATTCTGTATTAAATTTTTTGTTATATATTTGACTATGGATGTGTTATTTTTATACCATTTATAGTTTATGGATAAATTATTTACATTTCATATGCTATTTTTAATATGAAAGATTATGTTATGTTTAATAATTTTCATATGAGGAAGGAATTGGACATAGTAAGTGATATGTGGATCCCTCTATAGCTCTTCAATGCATCAATAGGTCAAAGGATACAAGCTATTCTCTTAGAGAAATGCCTTGACAAAATCATTTTTGTAGTCTTGGAACAAGGCCTTGACTATGTGATTATGAAGTATGGTATTATGAATTCCATCATTATGAAAGTAGATATTGATCTTTCATGTGATGATTTGAGTAGTGGAATATAATTTTGGATATGTAAATAGCATTATTTAATTTTATCTTTTCCATATGATGTTGATCTGTATGATTAAAAGGCTTTTGTTTTAGTCTTATACGTTGCCTTAAATTATTATGATTATTTATGAATGTTTTCACTTTATTGTTATCCTCACTGAGCATTTGAGCTCACCCTTTTATATGTTATATTTTTCGTAGGATGTGAAGACGTATTTTATGGTTGACCTACATGGATAAGATAAGGATATAAGTTTGTTTGAAAAGGGGAAAAAATGTTGTTGTTGTTTATATATCATGATGTAATGTAAAACTTATTTGTGTATCTAGTACTTCGAGGGATACTAAACTGATCGGCCATTTAGGACATGATTCCTTATATCATGCCAATGTTGTGTAATAATTCACCAACTTTGGGTAACTGGGATCGGGGCGTTACAATATATACGTGAGATTATATCTTTACACCATTAAGATTTATCATTTCAAACTCATCATTTAATCATTAAGGGGGTGATGTGTTTCTGGTAGAATATTTTTATGTTATAGAAGAGTGGATAAAACATGAATAAAAAACATGATTTCCATTCTAGATTGGATGATATGTGTATATTTGACATCATTACATAGAACATGCACTTCAATAATATTTATTCCATATTGTAATATTTTGTGGAATGTTATAAAGATGCTTCAGATAATGGTTTGAATAATTCCCCATCAATATACATTTTTATCACTAGATAAAAATGGTTTTTTTCATTACCTTACATTCACTAACTAGATAACCCCAAACATCTTACATGTAAAAAACTAAAATTCCATACATTTATTTTCCATGAACAATATTTCTATAATTTTTAATGATGTAAATTTCATCATTCCCATGTTCTACTTTTATGTGATACATTTGTCTTTTTTACATAGTTTAAGTATTGTGATAATGATATACCATGAACATATATGGCCAATAAAATTTCTTCTTAATCATTGTGAAACATGATACTATATATAAATTTGATAATGAAGTTAATGAAATTTCATCCCTTTGTAGATATGACAGAATCTCATTAATGAAATCATCAATCCTTTTGTGTTTAATATGTATACTGTTTTTAGCATGACTAGTTAATAATGTATAGTTTTCCTCACACATTTCCATACCTTATTCTTCCTTATTCATTTAAAAGAGTAAATTCCTCTATATTTTATCCCACTTTTTTTAGGTAAAGTATTTCTTGAATAACCTCTCAATGAATACACTCCATGAAATTATTTTTATTATGTTAACACAATACCTATTCTAGATAAATGACCACCTATAACATCCCAACCTTAGAAGCCCAGTGCTAGTGCATTATTTTAATACATTTTCATTTTTACAAGGAATAAAGTCCCGAAGGTAATATCAGTTTAACAGTCTTGGAAAATAGATTACACACCAAAACATTACATTACAATTTCTAACATAAAACATTACATAAATAATAAATTGAGGATGCCCTTATTCCATTTTTTCAAACATATATATAAATCATAATACACGTATTAAAATCATGGGAAAATAATACATAAGAAAAGGGTGATCTCAAGATGCCCAATAAGGAAAAAAATATAGAAAAGCTATTATAAATAATTATATGGTTTTATTTAAAAGAATAAAATTGAAACACAATCCCTTTAAAGATAAAATTATTCATAATATGGAAAATATAAATCAAATAACACATTTTACTTATATACATTGATATTTTACTAGATGAATAATGACATGTAACATTGATAACTAATCTCATATTGATAGAATGCATAATGCCAGACATCGTAACCACATATTCAAGGAATCATGCCAAGACTACAAATATGGATTTTGTCCAGGCCTTATGCCAATACACTAATTTGTCTCATGAGACCTATCGATGCATCTAGGGGCTATAGCGGGCCTCACCCATCACTTACTATGTCCAATTCATACCTAATATGAAAATGATGAAAAATAAAAAAACATTTGTATTAAAACTAGAATATGAAATGTAAATACTTTAACCAAAAACCATGAATGGTATAAAAATAAAACATCCAGAGTCGAACATATCATAAATAATTCAATACATTATTCAATATTTTATTATAATAAATCAAACCCCAATCAATAATAATATCCTGCAATGGATGTTGAAATAGTTGAAAATGACTAGTAAAACTATTTGAGAGAAATATCCCTTTTTGTGACATAGTTTATATGAAAAAAATATATGAAGGAAATAATTTATAAGTGATTATTGAATCAATGTGTCCCATACCACTTTTAATATTTTTAATGGAATTAAAATTTTTAAAAAATAATTTCCATAAAAATAAATACTTAATATCATTTTGAAAACATGGAAACTAATTAAAATGACTTATAAAAATAAATCTTTAAAACATTTAAAATGAGAATCTTGATAAAGATTACCCTCCAAAAAAATCCTTAAAATATTACATCTGAATTTTTTTATGAAACATGTACATTGATGATAAATATTTCCCAGTATGTACTTACACATAAACAATCTCAGATAATAATGAGATTGAGTAATTAACCCTTACCTTGTACTTTTCTTTTTTTCAAGAGTATGATTAAACTTTTGGATAATGTCCATAGTAAGTTATTAAATTATAACATTACCATATTATTATTTATGATATCATAAATGATTCTTTTATGAAATTATACTACTTATTTAATAATAATTTCCTTGTTTAAATAACATTTTGGGTAATAATCGCTTTCTTTATCGTATGTGTTTTAAATTATATTTCATAATTGTATCACATATATAATGACTTAATTTCTTCCAAAATATAAATCATTATTTATGTATCATATATATTAATAAAATAAATATTAATAATAGATATATATATGAAATAGAAAATGTCGTTTATGGAGACGGTAGGCCGTACGTACGTATAAATGTTGTTTCCGTTTTCATATCGTATTGAACGGAAGTAAGTGAATGAGATATATGTAAATATATATATATATATAGATATATCTCTATTAGAATCATTATTTCATATATTACATACTTATTAATAATATATATTTTTATAATCATCGTTGAATGGTGAACGTGGAAACGAATCTCATCACGTCGTGGAGACGGTAAGCCGTACGTACACACGAGCGACGATATAATTTCCTTAATGATAATATGGTATGGAATTGGATGGTAAATTAATTATACATAAACCTTATAATGTTATTTTAATTATTTATATACACAATAATATTCATTATATCCATCTGAATAACATTATTTGGATGAAAAAATTACGCCACATTAGGGAGACAGTAAGCTATACATACGGACGCATGGTGAATTTATCATTAATATTATAGATATGTTAAGGAAAATGGTTAAACATATTTATAATAACATATTATAATGTATAAGGTACTCGAGTTATTATTTTAGTCTGGAAACAACAAAGAAAGAGGATGTAGATGATGAAGAGGACTTTAAAAGAGGTGATAAGATAATTGCCTCTTATTCTGGTTCTTCATTTTGATTTGAACAAAAGGGATCCTTAGGTTGTCTTTATGATCAATGTAAGTAATATAGGTAATATTTAGGGTAATTGGTAGGTGATTTTATTAGGGTTTGGCCAAGATAAATGGATTTGGAGGTTTGAATCTGAGAGAAGGGGAATTATCCTTTTATAAGAAAGGTGAGAGACACTTTAAAAATAGCTTGAAATATTAATTTATTATATAATTAAATTTGGTTTATAATATCCCAAAATGAATTTATTTAGAATATATGGTGGTTATTAGTAGAAATTATCTCAATGAATAAGTTTTACACATGTTTAGGTCACCATATTAAGCTTATCTTTTAGATTTAACCATTAGTTAAATAGTTTTACTTTTACCATGTATCATTGTATTATTAAAAAAATTGTTAATTAACATACTATAAAATTAAAAAATAACCTCATGTGTTTCATTAATGACATATATAGAATAATATATTTCCTTTTTCTAAACCATAAACTTTTATGAATATTATATCATTTAATAAAATAGTATTTGTTTAAAAAACTAATTTATGTCAATTTTGATAGAATTTAGAATTTGGTTTTGGTAAAAGTCATATAATGGAGAATATTTAAAAACAATACATTAAATAAACAATAAAAAGTCATATTCACTTATAAATTTATTGGATTTCATCAGAAGTGTAAATTCACTTTTATTTCGATATTTATAATATCAATTATTTTTATCTTTCATTAACAAGGTAAATACAACATCATCACTGTGTCCTTAATAAAATTAATTATTTAATGTCAAAAAATTTTAAATAAAATAACATGATGTAGGAAATATTTTTATATTTATAATAAATATATATAGTCTAACTTATATTATGTGTAACCCTATATTAAAAATCTTTTAGTTATTAAACATTTAATTTAACACTTTAAACTCTTCATTGATTAAAATATAATAAATTTCTTCATCAAACCCAAATTTATCCAAAGGATCTCAGTTTTTTCCAAATGTTAATTTTGGTCAAAATAAATATATCCAATAGAATTAGGACATGTGTTGGTGTACTTTTAATATTATTTTTACCTTAAATTATCATTTTTACTTTTAACCGTGGTAAAAAAAATCAAATGTTACTATTCACCAAAAATTATTTTCATCTTATTGAACCATATTTTACAAACGTATTTCAACCATGTATCTCAGATTATTGATATTCAATTCACAGAAGTAGTATAATTACATTTTATTCAAATTTTCAAATGTGCCTAGAAGGTGGGTAAAAGGAAGTTAAAATTGATAAATAAAATAAATGTAAAATTTATTCCAATGACTGACTTTAGATTAAATGGAAAAAATATAATCTAATTATACTTCAAAACCATTCAATTTTATAATTTATTAATATAAATTATTTTGATAAAAAAAGTTGTTTTCAATTAAAATTTACTATTTTTCACTATTCATCAAAATAAAAAAGTTATCAAAAAAACACCAAAAAATTATCCAGAATAAATTTATATTTTTTATTTAAAAATATTAATTAAACTATTTCAAATTGAGTATATAAATGTTTCAAATTTTGGATTTAAAAAGGATTCACCCTTAAAAGATGCGAAAATTTCATTTTTTTAAAAAACACTTATTTTATTTGAAAAATTGATCCTTTTCTTATATTATGTCTAAAAACACATAATATGGATGTAAAAATTATATGGAGTATATAAAATAAAAATTGCAATTAATACTATTCATAACATCTTTTTAAACGGTTAGTTTAGTAAGACATGGTGCACTCAAACTCGGTGTTGCTTGTGGCGCAAGCTATTGAATTACATTAAAGAGATAACGTATTATGAAATACTAGGGTGTTACATTCTTCCTTACATAAATAAATTTCATCCTCAATATATGAAATTGTTCTTTGAAAACAAAATGTTGAATATAGAAAATACCTTTGTGGAAAACAAACATCTAAAATAGGGTTACTAAAAATTGCTCTTAATAAGAGGGAAAGTGAAATGAAAAAGTCGCCCCACAATTTGGTTTTTGAATAAGAGAACATTTGTAGAAATTACAGACACAAAATTGGAAAAAATACAAGAAAATATATATGTATTGATTGAGGTCATCAATAACAAATAGGTGAACAATTAATGAAAAATGAGGGCCTCAATTCTATAAATCTATAATGATTTAAAATATAATCGGTTTAACAAAACATAAGGTATTAAGACAACACATTTTTGGTTTTAAGATCCTTTCCCTAATGTTTAATAATCAATTTTTTCATATAATAAGAAAAAAATACTTGACAAGTAGAGTTCTGTCCTTTAACTAATTCCTACCACAAAATGATCATTCACTCCAAATGATTATTAAACTAAAAAATATTCTATTTTTCCTAATCATATATCGTTCCAAAAAATTAATTTTTAATTTATCTATCGGACCATTTAAAAAAACTACATCATACAAACCATGACAACACATAGTCTAGTGGTAGGTGATGCACCTTCGTCACATTTTAGTTGTAGGTTTAAGTCTCGTGGCCATGCCAGATGTGACAAGTTGTCGCTCAACCTCTCAGATTTATCTTTTATAACAATCCAAATATAATAAAAATAAATGGTTTAACCATAAAAAATAGTATCCAATATCCAACATAATTCATTCCAACCACTAGACTTATCTAATTTTTTTTCTTCTAAACTCATTTTTCAAAATATATTAAAAAGATAAACATATTGAAGATCTTTTTTTCAAGTAATAACATGTGAATACATTCATCATGTATTCTCTTAAAACAATGTAACACCCTTAATTACAGTAAAACCATATAGATTACATTCATACTCCCTTATTCTTTATAGAATATTGGATATACTGTAACACCCTGACCCTAGTGACCCAGAGCTAGTGCTTTATTACATTACATTGGCATGATAAAAGGAATAATGTCCTGAAAGACTGATCAGTTTAGTATTATTGGAAACAAGATACATACATAAGGTCAACATTACAACTTTAATATAAATACAACACTAATTTATTCCATTAGAAACATCCAAGCCTCCTAGATTATGCATACAAGTCAGTTATAACTAAATTCTTCATATCCTGAGAAAATTAAACACAAGAAAGGGGTGAGCTCAAACACATAGTAAGGGTAAGCAATACAGTGGAAGATAACACAAACATTAGGAATGATGAATAATTAAAAACACATGCTTTTACAAATAATATACATGAAAATTTTGTGGATGAAATATGAGCTAAGTAAATAATTCCATAATAAAACATGGTCATTGGTATTCTACTAGTCGAATAACCACATGAACCATCATTATTATTTTCACAATGAGGGAATGTATAATGCCGAACAATGGGAAACATTTTTCCAAGGCCTCAACCAAGACATATAAAAATGATTCAGGTCTCGTCCAAAACCATATATCAAATTGGGAAAGGCCTTAGCCAATTCCATGTATAATTGTCTCATGGGACCTATCGATGCACTGAGGAGCTATAGCAAGCTCCACCCACAACATACTATGTTCAATACATTCCTCATATGAAATAGTTAAAACAGAACATAAACATTTGTATTAAAATAACATATGAAATGTCAATAATTTAACCATAAACCATGATAGGTATAAAAATAACACATCCATAGTCAATCATATCACAAAACCTCCAATACAATATGGAATATTTGTTTCATAATAAATCAACTTCATACAAGTTTAATATTAATCAAAGGATGTTGACATAGATGAAATGAAACCCATTTGAAAGAAATACATATTTCTATTTTGAAACCATATAATAGTTAAATAATTATAAAAGAAAACATTTATTTTAAAAATATTATTATAAGCTTTTAAGGAAACTTCGATGATGTAATTACATCTGAAAATAGATGAACCTTCCGTATAATTTAAAAAATCATTCTTACATTAATTATTTCAAAAAGGTCATAAATTAACTTGTTTGGAAAACGATGGAAATATTCCTTTCAAAACATATAAGTAAATATAATGGTATAAATTAATTGAACCCACAGTCTAGTAATTAGTAAAATTGATTTGAAATACATTTTTAAGGAAACATCGATGTGGATGATAAAGTGGTCCATGTAGATACTTATTTAAAAACAACCTCAGATAATAAATAGATTGTAAAATTAACCCTTACCTTGTACATTTCCTTAGTTGATGGAATGTTAACTGCTTGTATAATAGTTAATAAATTGTTATTAAATTATACATGAACTATATATATAAACATGATATCATATATGATCCTCTAATATTGCATTGTTAATAATATTTCAGTAGTATCATCTTTTCGGGTCTTAACTGATTCAATTTCATTTATATGGTTGGTTACGTAAGACATGTTTCTTATGGATCAGATGTATTTGATTCATATACTTAATTGTATTATTTTCATTTAAATTATTTTTTATCATTAAATAAAAATTATTCTTGAATGATTACGATGGGGAAATGAATCTCTTCGCGTTAGTAGTGACGGTAATCCATACATACACACAAGCAACAATATCATTTTATTGATTGTGAAATAATATGTAATTGGATGGTATAAAATATATACAGAATAAATAAAATGTTATATGTATTATTTACATCATTTATAATCCTTATTATACCCATAATAATAATGATGTGTTTGAATAATAAACTACACCATGGTGTGGAGACGGTAAAACGTACGCATGCACGTATGGTAACATTGTCATTAATTTGTTGGATAAAATATTGAATATGGTTGTAACATTTTTCTAATAACATCAATGTATATATATGGAAATGGAGTTATTATTTTATAAAGGAAACAACTAAAAAAGATGAAGTGGAATAAAAAAAGAACTTGAATGAGATGATGAAATATTTACAGCTTCTTCAGGTTGTTCATTTTGATTAGATCAAAAGGCCTTTTTAGGTTGGCATTGTGAGAAATGTAAGACCTCTAGGATGTAGGGAGGAATGTGGGGGAGGATATTTGGTTCAGTTATGTCAGAGCCAAATGGATTTGGAGGTGTGAATTTAAGAGAAGTGGATGTGCCATTTTATAAGAGAGGTTAGCGTCACTTTATGAAAAGCTTCAAATATTATTTTATAATAAAAATATTTTCGGCTTCCAATGGCTTCAAGATGATTTATTTAAAAGCTAATTTGGTTATGGATTCAAAAAATATTTACCAATAGGTTTTAGATAGGTTAAGGTTACCATATTAACCTTATACTTTAGATTTATCTCTTAGTTAATTAGTTTGACATATACCATGTCTCTTGGTATTTTTATATTATATAGTTAATAAACATAATATAAACATTCAAGAGAACCCCAAGTGGTTCATTATTAATATATATAACCATATATAAGTCTTTTTGTAGTACTATATATTTTCATGAATAATATATTAATTAATAATTTAGTATATTGTTTAAAAACTCAATTATGTCAATTTTGACACTATTTATTATTTGATTTTTTAAACCATTAAAACATTATACCTTTGAATAAAATTTATTTAACCAACCCAAAAAATTCATATAGACCTATAAAATTTCTGGAATTCATTAGATGTATCAATTTACATTTATTTGGATATATATAATATCAATTATTTTAATATTTCATTAATAAGGTAACTACTGCGTCATCATTGTGTCACAAAAAAAATTAAATAATATAATGTATAAAAATTATAAATAAAATTACATTATTTAAGAAATATTTTCATGTTTCTAAATAATATTTATAGTCTAATTTATATTTTTTGTAACCCCATATTAAATTTTTTAGTTATTAAACATTGAATTTAACTCTTTTAACTCTTCTTTAAATTAAATATTTATAAATAACCTGATCAAATCCATGTGGACCAAAAAAGATCATATTTTGTTATTAAGGTAGTTTTTGGATGAATTAAACTTAAACAATAGAATTTAGACATGTTTTAGGGTATTTATGATATCATTTTTACCCATAATTACCCTATTTACTTATAACCATCGTAAATAAATGGCAAAAGTTACTATTCACCAAAAAAATTTCATCTAACTGAAAAACAATTTATGTAATGATATTAGTTGTGTCTCTTAGTTTTTTGAATTCAACTCACATAAGTTGTAAAATTATGTTTTATGCAATTTTGCAAATGTTCTTAGGAGGTGGGTAAACGATGGTAAAAACTTCAATAAAATGTTTATATATATAATCATATTATAATATGACTCTAATGAATTACATTGACCATATATAGGTATTATGTATCTATTTGGAAATAAATTAAATTCAAAAAATAATTATTATAATTTAAATAAAAATTCGGTTTTAACCAATAACACAGTGTTTTCACTATTAATCAAAAATTGAATGTTTTCAGTTAAATACTCAAAATTCACTGTAATATAATTTTGATATTTTGAATTCATAAATGAAGTCCATTTTGAAAAATTTAATTTATAAAATTCCAAAAAGTGGATATTACTATTCATAATGTATAGTTTGATTGGTCACGGTGTGTTAGAATATCAATGTTGCGTACAATGAAAGTTATTGCATTATTCGAAGGGAAATGTACCGTGGAATATTGGGGTGTTACATTCTTCCCTCAAAATAACTTCTTCCTCGAAATAAATTGAATACTACCATAGAAAAAGATTCGAGTGGTTCTTCATCCTAAGTTCCATTGGTTCCCTCGTTGCTTCTTCCATCTTATGGTTTCTCTACAGAACTATTACCAGACAAGCCGTCTGATTTCTCATCACTTGTTCCCTGCTATCAAGAATTTCGATAGGATCTTCACAATAAGACATATCAGGTTCCAGCTCAATTTCCTCATAGGCGAGTACATGCATTGGTTCAGGCATGCATTTTCTCAACAGTGTTGCATGGAGCACATCATGAACTTTGGAGAGACTTGGAGGCATTTCCAAACTATATGCTACAACTCCAATTCGTTTCCTGAATTTTGAAAGGTATGATGTACATAAGACTCAATTTACCCTTCTTACCGAAACATATAACACCCTTCCATGGATATACCTTCAAGAAAACATGGACTCTTACATGAAATTCTTAATCCTTCCTTCAGTTATCAACATATCTCTTTTTCCTACATTGGGCTGCTTTGATGTGGGTTTGTATAATCTTCACATTTTCTATTATTTCCACAACATGTTCTGGTATTACAAGTTTTCTTTCACCAATATCATCCCAACAAGTTGGTGTCTGCCATCTTTTTCTATATAACACTTCATATGGTAAAATCTGAATTCTTTAATGATGCTATTATTATAGTAAAATCATACCATTGGTAAATATTGATCCCATGCACCTTGAAAGTCAAGTGAGAAAGATCTGAAAATTTCTTCTAAGGCTTGAATAGTCCATTCTGATTTTCCATCAGTTTGATGGTGGTAGGCAGTGCTCAAACGAAGATAAATATCTCGTACTTTCTAACGTCCTTTCCAGAATCTTTATGTAAAGTGGGGATCATGATCAAAAAAATTGATAGGGGTACTACATGAATTTTTACAACTTCATTAATATACAGTATGGCTAAAAGTTAAAGTGGTAAATCATTTCTTATAGCATGAAATTTTGATGACATGGTAAGATGGTCAACAACGACCCATATTGCATCATTCCCTCTAGGAGACTTTGGCAGCCCCCTGACAAAGTCTATCGTAATATCATCCCATTTCTACAAAGGTATGGAAAGACGTTGCAGGACTCCTCCCGGCCATTGCCTTCCAGCTTTCACTTGTTGAAAAACCATACATCTTGACACAAAATCAGAAATCTCCCTCTTAATATTGTCCCACCAAAAATGTTCCTTCAAATCACTATAAATCTCTGTGATCCCTGGGTTTATAAAGAAATTGGAGTAATGAGAATCATCTAATAATTCATTTTTTAGATCAGGTATATTAGGAACACAATGTATCTTCCCAAATTTCAAAATTCTATCCTCATAATGGAAGTCAATCAATCTACCATCATTTACAGCTTTAATCTTCTTCTGAAACTCCTCATCATTAGTCCGAGAACTCTTTATCCTTTCAATGAAGATGGTTTGGAAACCATTTGAAAAGGTACTGATCTTTCTCCTTCCATGGTTATTCCCATATCCATCTTTACTATATCAATGAAAATAAGTTCCCTTTCAACACTCATCTTGTTAATAACTCCATGGTCTTTTCTACTCAAAGCATCTTCCACCTTAATTTCCTTCCCCGGGTGGTAGTGTATAGTGCAATCATAATCCATGAGTAGTTAAAGCCATCATATTTTCCTCATGTTGAGTTCTTTCTGTGAGAAAATATACTTAAAACTCTCGTGATAAGTATAAATCTCACATTTTTTACCATAGATATTGTGTCTCTATATCGTCAGAGCTAAGATTATAGCTGCTAACTCCATATCATATGTGTGATAGTTTTTTCTCAGGAATTTTTAGTTGCCGTGACGCATAGGCAATAAATCTATCATTTTTCATAAGGAAGCAAGAAAATCCATTTTTAAAGAATTACTATAAATAACAAACACATCGTTCCCTAATGGTAGATTCATGATAAGAGCATCAACTAATAATCTCAACAACTCATCAAAACATTCTTCACACTCTTTTTTCCTAAAAAAATTAACCCCTTTATCTATGATATTTCTTAATGGGTTATCCAACCAGGGATAATTTCTGGATGAAATTTAAATAATAACGTGTTAAACCAATAAAACTACACACCTCAGTTATACTCGTCGGTGCTGGCCATTCTTGGACTACCTAGGTCGTTGACGGATCAACAGAGATTTCATAATTAGATGCAACATGGACAAGAAAAGATATATCATGAAGCCATAATTCTATCATTCTAAACATCCCATATAATTCATTTCTTCTTAGAGTCATCATAATAATTTGCAAGTGGATTTCATGATCTTCATATATTTTTATTTATACCAAGAAATCATCAATAAATACCCCTAAAAAATCATCTAGGTATTCCTTGAAAACTCTATTCATTAGATCCATGATGATTAAGGGTGAATTAGTCAATCTGAAAAGCATTACTGTAAACTCATAATGCTCGTACCTGGTTTGAAATTCTGTTTTCTGAATGTATTCCTTCTTCAAACAGAACATCTGATATCCAGAGCGAAGGTCGGTCTTTGAAAAATATTGATCTCCACAAAGTTGGTCGAATAAATCATCAATTTGAGGTAGATGATACATGTTCTTTATTGTTATAGCATTGATCTACGGGTAGTAAATTCACAACCACATAAATCTGTCTTTCTTAAAGAAAAATAGGAAAGGGGATACCCATGGAGAAACACTAGGGAGAATAAATCATTTATTACTCAATACCTCTATTTGTTTCATTAGATTCAAAAATTCCACAGTGGCCATTCTAAAAGGGTTCTTCGATATGGGCCTTAGACTAGGATTTAATCAATGGAAAACACAATTTCTCGTTTTGGTGGATGTCAAGGTAAATCCTATGGAAACACATCAAAAGATTCATGCCCAATATGTAAGTCCTCTATTAAAACATTCTTTTCCTCAGCCATAATTATTTCATTATCATCCTCCCCAATAATTGAATTTAGTAGAGCTACTGAGGGTGGATCTAGATAAGAATCATATGGTAACGTTTCTACTCTAATGATAAGGTACATTTTATCATCATCTATAATTGTATCCTTCTTATTCTTAGAAAAAATTTTCTCATCATGGTATGAAAAACAGTCTATACCAAGGATTAAATCAAATTCAATCATGAGTATGATGATTAGATCAGTAAATAAAAATAGTTTATATTCTCTAATGGGGACTTATCCACAAAACCTTGTTGTAATGATATATACCATAGGAGTTTTGACTCACAACTCCCATATTAATGCAAATTGAAAATATCGAATTTTCATAGAAAAATTTGATGATATGAAACAATTTGATGATCCAAAATCTAATATATAATTGGATAAACATGAGGAAACCATTGAATTACCTTCCACCACATCTTTCAGAGTTCAACCTCAGTAGTAGTGATCAGATAATCGTTTCCTTCATCCCATGAACTTTTCTGAGGTATGTTTCTATGATGCTTAGGAAATTCATTTTTGTAATGTCTCATCTCCCTAAAATTTTATCATTGAACATTTGTATCTTCTTTATTACCATTACAATGACTAGAAAGATGGATTTTATGCCCACATTTGTAGCATACTACTTTTCTTTTTACATAGTCACCAGGGTGATTCCTTCAACAATTATCAAAGTGTGGAAATTAAACTATTTACTTCTACCATATTTTCTTTATTCCTTTACCAGAGTTTTAAGTAATTCTCTTCCTCTCTTGATTTTGTTTAAATCTGCAAGACTCAGAGAATTCATTTTCCATCTTGAAAGAACATGAGACAATATCTTCATATAATGAGAAGGGTTGAGAGACTAATGATCGATGGAGAAATGGTTTTAAACCATAAAATAAACCATTAATATTACTTATTGTTTTACTTATATAATCTACCACATGACTTGAAAACCTTTTAATTCTAACTTCATAGTTTGAGACATTCTCATCATTCTTTTGTCTCAGACTCAGAAATTGAATTTCTATATCTTCTCGATGGTCCCGAGGAAAGTATTTTTCTTAGAAAATCTCTTTAAAATCCCTAAATTTCATACATGATACTTCATCAACCTCTATTTTTTTTAAATTAATGACCACCATTGATACGCATCTCCTGTGAGACGATAAACAATAATGATAACTTTTTCCCTTTCGCCACTCCCAATGCATGAAATATTTTATCTAAAGAAATTATCCATTGTACACCTAAAAATGGATTTGTAGACCCATTTAATGATGTTGGTTGTTTCCTAAAAAATCTATCTTACATTGATCTTACACAATGTAGATAATGGTGCTCCATATGGGTATGTTTATTATTCATAACCTGTGTGAGTTGTCCTAGTATTTTGATAAGATATGTAACAACAGTTTCATCACCTACTATTCTATAATTAACTAGAGTTTGAGGGAAATACCAACATGGATTTCGTGCGTTGTTACATTTTACATTCCTTCCACTAGGGGCCATTTCTAAAAAATGGCATACACTAGTTTATTTTAGGAATAAAAATACATAATAATGATCTTGTAAAACACTTATAAAAAATTGAACAGTTTACGGATATAATCCCTAATCATAAAAATTGTTTCATTGAGGAGGTATATACTATTAAATCCTTCATAATGGTTTGTAATGAAAATGAGATTTTTCCTAAGAATATCACCTGGGAGTGTCGTAACCATGAGTGTAGTAAGGCTCGTTGTAATGTACCAGTTCCCCTTCGAGTCTAGCTCAAATCCGTGTTTTTGTGTTTTGAACCCTTGGTACATCCCTACAAGATCCACCTCTACCTACTCGTTCCAAAGAAAGATGTATTTCTTGGAAAACTCAAAAAATCTACACAGTACCAAAAATCTAGGAAGATCTTCAATAATAATCCTCAATGTATATCTTAGGGTAATGTTCATTAATCAGAGTTTTTCGGAATCTAGATTCTATGGTTTGTACTAAACTTCCACTGATCCCAACTATAACGCCCTGACACCAATTGCAGAGAGTTGGTGCATTATTACATAAAATTTAACTAATATAAGGAATCGTTTCCCAAAAGACTGATCGGTTTAGTATTATTGGAAACAAGATACATGCATAAGTTCAACATTACAACATGAAAAGAAATACAACAATAATTTATTACATTAGAAACATCCAATCCTCCTAGATTATTTGTGAATGTCACTAATACCTAAATTCTTCATATCTTTGGAAAATGAAACATAAGAAAGGGGTGATATCAAACACTCAATAAGGGTAAGAAATAAATCCAAAGATAACATAAACATTAGGTATGCGGAACAATTCATAACACACACCTTTACAAATAATAAACATGAACAATTTGTGTCAGAAATATGAGATCAGTAAATAATTCCATAATAAAACATAGTCTGGGTTATCATACTAGTCAAATAACCACATGAACCATCATTATTATTTTAATAATTATGGAAATTATAATGTCGATCATTCAGAAACATTTTGTCACAGCCTTGGCCAAGAAGTCTTAAAGTGATTAAGGCCTCAGAAAAAACCAAATATAAAATTAAAAAAGGCCTCAACCAATTCAACATCTAATTGTCTAATGAGACCTACCATTGCAACGAGGATCTATAGAAGGTCCCACCCATCACATACAATGTCCAATACATTCCTCATATGAAAAGGATTAAACATAACATAATAATTCGTATTAAAAATAGAATAAAAAATGTCAATACTTTAACCATAAACCATGAAGGGTATAAAAATAATACATCCACATTCAAAAATATCACAAAAAATTCAATAAATTATGAAAGAATTGTATCATAATAAATCAACTTCAAACAAGTTTAAAATCCCTCAAATGATTTTCGCATAGATGAAATTAAAACTATTTGAAATAAATACATTTTTTTAAACCATTTAAGAGTTAAATAATTATAAAAGAAAACTTTTATTTTGAAAATATTTTTATAAGATTGTATGAAATTATTTGATGATTTTATAATGGCTGAAAATAGCTACACCCTCTTTATAAGATAAAAAACATTCTTACCTTAATCTTGTCCAAAAGGTTCTAAATTACCTTGTTTGTAAAACTACAGAAAAATTCCTTTCAAAACATATAAGGTCAAATAAGGGTATAAATGACATTAACCCATATTCTAGTAAATTGTTAAAAAATTGAAAAACATTTTTAAGAAAACATGGATGTGGATTATAAAGAGGTCTGAGTACATATATACATAAAAATAACCTTGGATATTAAAGAGATAATGAAATTAACACTTACCATGTACTTTTCCTTAGTCTATGGTATGTTAAACACTTGTATAATAGATAAAACATTGTTTTTAAATAATAAAAATCAATATAGATAAATATGATATCATATAGTATCCTCTAATATTGTTTTGTTAATAATATTTCACTAGTATAATTGTTTAGGGTGATAACTGATTCATTTTCTTTATATGATTGGTTATGTAAGCCAAGTTTTTTATTAACAGGATGTTTTTGATTCAGATACGAATTCATATTATATTCATATATATTAATTTAAATCCTAATATGAAAAATAATTTTGAATTATTATGATGGCTAAATGAATCTCATTGCATTCATGGAGATGGTAATCGGTACGTATGCACGGGAGACAATATCATTATATTGATGGTGAAATCTATGTAATTGGATGGTATAAAATATATAGATAATAAATAACATGTAATATTTATTATTAAATTAGTTATACTGATTGGTATACACATCCAAATAATGATGTATTTGAATAAAAAATTAGACCACTAAGTGGAGATGGTAAGCCATGTTACGCATGTATGGTTGCTTTGTCATTCATATGATGGATATAATAATGAATTTGGTTGTAACATTTTTATAATAACATTGAATCATATATAAATAATGGAGTTATTAGTTTATAATGGAAATAACAAAGAAATAGGAAGTGGATGACAAAATGAAGTTGAAAGAGGTGATGAAATATTTACCTCTTCTTCGGGTTCTTCCTTTTGATTTGATCAAAAGGGATCTTTAGGATGGCTTTATGACAAACGGAAGACTTCTAGGATAAAGGGAGAAATGTTGGGAGGATATTTGGGTAGGTTTTGGTCGTGTCAAATTTCTCTGGTGGTTTGAAATTAACATATGGGGAAGTACCCTTTTATAAGAGAGGTGAGGGTCACTTTAGGAAAAGCAGGAAATATTATTTTATATTAAAATCATTTTTGGTTTCTAATGGAATCAAAATTGTTTATTTATAAGATAAGGTAGGAATGGGTATAAAACCTCTCAACTAATTGGTTTTATATAGGTTTAGGCCACCATATTAACCATGCCATTTAGAAATAAATCTTAGTTAAATAGTTTGACATTTACCATGTCTCTTTGTATTTTTATATTATATGTTTAATAAACATACAATAAACTACCAAGAGAACCAAAAGTAGTTCATCATTAATATATATATCCTTATATAATCCCTTTGGTGGAACCTTAGATTTTTATGAATATTATATCTATTAATAATATAGTATTAGTTTTAAAAAACCTAATAATGTCAATTTTGACACTATTTAGTATTTGATTATTTCGAAAGCTAGCAAAACATTATCACTTTGAATAAAATTTATATAACCAACACAAACATGTCATATAAACCAATAAAATTAGTTATATTCATCCAATGTTTCAATTTACATTTATTTGGATATTTATATTATCAATTATTTTAATATTTCTTTAATAATGTAATTATAGCATCATCATTATGTCATAAATAAATTAAATTATTTAATGTCTAAAATTTATAAATATTATAAAATTATGTAGTAAATATTTTAATATTTCTATAGAATATTTATAGTCTAATTTTTATTGTTTGTATCCCTATATTAAAAATAGTTTAGTTATTAAATCTTGAATTTAGCTCTTTTAACTCTTCTTTAAATAAAATAATAATAAATGTCTTAATCCTATCCATGTATAGAAAAGAGGAAAATATTTTCTTCCAAAGGCTATTTTTGTTCAAATTATACTTATCTAATATAATTAGTACATTTGAGGGTAATTATGATTCCATTTATACACTTAATTACCCTATTTACTTTTAACCGTGGTAAATAAAAGTCCAAAGTTACTATTCACCAAAAATTATTTTCATCTTATTTAACCAAATTTAACATACAAATATTAAATTTATCTCTCATATTTTATAAACGCAACTCAGAAAAGTGGTAAAATTATGTTTAATGAAAATTTGAAAATGCTTCTAGGAGGTGGGTAAAAGATTGTAAAAAGTTTAATAAAATTTTTATATATCTATACTTTTTATAAAATGACTCCAATGAATAATATTTAACTTATATAGGTAATATGTATCTATTTGAACCTAAAATAAACATACATAAAACAAATAATTATTTAAATTAAAATTCTGTTTTAACCAATAATGCATTGTTTTTCACTATTCACAAAAAATTGAATGTTTTTAGAAGAAATACCAAAAAATCACCCTAAGCTAATTACGATATTCAATGTTCAAAAATGAAGTCAATTTTGAAAACTAAAATTTAAAAATTATCAAAAAGTGGGTATTAGTATTCATAAAAGCTAGTTTGATAGGTCACGATGTGTTATAATCTCGAAGTTGCGAACAATTTAAACTATTGCATTATTCAAAGGGAAACATACTGTGGAATTTTTGGGTGTTACATATACTCCTCATATCCAAAAATATTGTAAACTACAACAATGATGGAATAAATAAACAATTAATTACATTCAAGGTTATCAATAACATCCAATATAATTTATCCAAATCAATCATATCTTATTCTGAAATCAATATCTCAATTTTAGAAACATATTAATGGTTATATTTCCCCTAACTATATAATTTCCAAAATGATTAACTTGAAAAAATATCACATTACATGGTACAATACTATCTCTAATCCACAATGAAAACATACTACAATGCAATCCTTATATACTTTATAATTCTTATAACTTGGTCATCATTAATACAATGCTAAAATGACACAATTATTTAATAACAACATAAGAACAGTAATCATTTCTCTTTATATGCGGTATTTTCAAAACCAGATTATTATCCAATAGCTTCATTTGCGGTATACTTTAATGATTGGTACATTAATTTTCATAGTTTCCCAACTCCTTCAGATGAAGTATTTTACATTTGAAACCTTTTTATTACCATGGAAATCATGAAATTGGTGTCCTTTTATTCTACACTATAACAAACTCCCATTACTTTCAAGAACTTCCCAAGGTTATTCTATCCACAGTCATCACATATGGAAGAATCCTTCATTCCCATATTCCCTATATCCATATTTTTCTTTACCATCCTCTTATTCATTGTCTTTCCTTTAAATCCATACGGTTTAGATAATTTTTTCCTTATTGTATTACCACATGATACTATTTCTTCATATGATGAGAATACATGGGAGAATATTTCCCTTATAAATGTTGGCTTATGAACACGAATGATACGATCCTCTTTTCTCTTTGTATCATCTGTATTGATGGATTTCTCATTCCTTATACTAGGAGACATTTATAAATAACAAAATATACTAGGTTATATCATATCATAATTTATTATAAAAAAACTAGAAAATTTATCAATATTATTTGAATATTTTCATACATCTAATCACATAATCATAAAAATTATTTATTTTCTGACATATTTACTCACAAATCATTCATAACGGTTTGTAAATAATATGTGAATTATTCAATGCATATACCTTGGGAGTGTCCTAACCAAGAGTGAAGCAATGCCCATTATCATTCACTAGTTCCCGTTCGAGTCTATCTCAAAGAAGATTTTTCCGGTATTACCACAAGATACATCCATACTATAGCCACCTTTACCTGCTCATATCCAGCCAGTGATGTATTTTTGGGAAAATTCACAAAATATCTATATTACCAAAATTCTTGTTAGTACATCAATATTAATCCTCAAATATTATTTTAGGTTAATGTTATCTGATAAGATTTTATCTTAATAAAGTTTCGATGGTTTTTTCAGAACTTCCTATGATACCAAATGTAACTCCCCAACCCATAATGCCCTGATCTGGTGCATTATTTTAATGCATAATCATGATTACAATGAATCAATCCCCGAAGGATAAATCGTTTTAGAATCCTTGGAAAATAGATTACATACATGAATTTTACATTATGATTTCTAGCATAAAACTCAACATAAATAATCCATTGAGGATGCCATTATTTCTAAACCATATACTTCCATATAAATTATAATATACTTCCTGGAATCTTGGAAAAATAAATCATTAGAAATGGGTGATATCAGATTCTCAGTAAGGATAAACAATATTACATAAGCTATCATAAAAAATCATTTACATTTATGGAAAGGCATAAAATTGAATGACAAGCCCTTTAAACATAATCTTATCCATAATATGAAAAATATAAATCAAATAATTTCATATATGTATTAACATTGATATTATACTATTCGAATAATCACATGTTACGTTAATAAGTAATATTATAATAATGGAACGCATAATGTCGGACATCATAACCACGTACTTAAGACCTCATGCCAAGACTACAAATAAATATTTTGTCAACGTCTGGTTCCAAGATACTAATTTGTGTCATGATACCTACCTATGTATCAAGGGGCTATAGCTGGCCCTACATGTCATTTACTAAGTCCAATGCATTCGTCATATGAAAATGTTGAAACATAACAAAAATATTCCTATTAAAACTAGCATAGAAAATGTCAATACATTAACCATAAACCACGAATGGTACAAAAAATTCACATCCACGTTCGAACATATCTTAAATCATTAAATAACTCATGACTAATTTTATTCTAATTATCCAACCTCAATCAAAAATAATATCCAATAAAAGACATCAACATAGTTGAAAATGATCAGTAAAACTCTTTGTGAGGAATATCACATTTTATGAACTCATTTAAAAGTAAAAAATTTATAAAAAAATTAATTTAAAAAAAATTTGAATACAAGTGACCCATACCACTATGATTCTTTTGACTGTAATTAACATTTTAAAACAATCATGTCCATATAAATAAATCCTAAAAATCATTTTGAAAATATAGTCATTAATTAAATATATTTTGAAAAATAAATCATTAAAACATTTAAAATGATGATCTTGATAAGAGTCCCATCTAAAAAATCATTAAAATATTACTTTTAATTTTTTTATGAAACATGGATAAGGATGATAAATAAATTCCAGTAAATACTTACACATTAACAATATCAGATAATAATGGGGTTGAGGAATTAACACATACCATATAGATTCCATTGGTTGAGGGTACATTTATCCTCATGTATAATGACCATAGTATGTTATTAAATAATAAAAGAACCATATTAATATTTATTATATCATACTTGATTCCATTATGACTTTATACTACTTATTTAATAAAAATTTCTATCTGAAAATAACATTTCAGTTATTAATCAGTTCCTTTATCGTACATGTTTTAACTTCTAATTCTCAATCGTATCACTTAAATAGTGGTTTAATTACATCCATAATATAAAATATTTTTTTGTATCATATATATTTAGAATATAAATATGTATAATAGATATATATATGAAATAGAAAACAACATGTATGGAGATGGTAGGCCACACGTACGCATAATCTTTGATTCCATTTTCATATCATATTGAACTGAAGTTAGTGAATGAGATATGTGTGTGTATATATATATATTTAAATTATATTTATTATTTCATATATTACATACTTATTAATATTATATATTATTATAATCATCGTCGAATAGTGAATGTGGAAACGAATCTCATCGCGTCATGGAGACGGAAAGCCATACGTACGCACGAGCGACGATATCATTTTCTTAAGGATAAAAAGTTTAAAAATTGGATGGTATATTATTATAAATAAACATTATAATATTATTTCATTATTTATATACATAAAACACATAATTATATCAATACGAATAATAATATTTTAAATCAAAAATTACACCACGGTGTGGAGATTGTAAGCCGTATGTATGCACACAGGGTGCAATTTTCATTTATATGATGGATATAATGACAAATATGGTTGTACCATGTTTATAATAATTTATAATAACGTATAAGATACTGGATTTAATATTTCAGTTTATAAATAATAATGAAAGAGGAAGTAAAAAAAGAAAAGTACTTTGAAAGAGGTGATGAAATAATTAACTTTTCTTCGGGTTCATCCTTTAGATTTCAACAAAAGGGATATTTAGGATGTATTTATGATAAAATTAAGTCAACTAGGTTGAAGGGATGGTATTTGGTAGGTAATTTTATTAGGTTTTGGACGAGATAAATGGCTTTGGAGGTGTGAATTTGAGAGAAGGAGATGTACCCTTTTATAAGAGAGGTGAGGGGAACTTTAGGAAGTGCATGAAATATATATTTATTATACAATCATTTTTGGATTCTAAAATCTATAAATGAATTTATTTAGAATAATATATTGTTATGGTTACAAATAATCAAACAAAATGATTTTAGAAATGTTTAGATCACGATATTAACCTTATTTTTTAGAATTTACCATTAGTCAAATTGTTTGTCTATTACCATGTTTTTTGTATTATTATCATACATGGATAATAAACATACTATAAAATTGTTAAATATTTTATTTAAAAAGGATTTTCTATTAAAATGTGGTAAAATTGCATTTTTTTTGGAAAACATTCCTTTTATATGAAAATTTTAATTTTTTATTATATTATGTTTAAAAAACATAATATGGATGTTAAAATTATAAGGTGTATATAAAATTCAAAATGCAGTTAATACAATTCATAACTGCTTTTTCAGCTGCTAGTTTGGCAAGTCGTGGTGTGCTCTAACTCAGTGTTGCGTGTGGCGCAAGCAATTGAATTATTTTAACGAGATGCCATATTATGAATTACTAGGGTGTTACACCACCATTGATCAATATTTTGCTTCAATAAATAGACTTCCAATATAAAAATTTCTCTTTTATTACATACTGAAACCCTAAATATCATTTTTAGGTACCCAATTCATTACTTAGATGCCCATTTGATGGAATTTCCTCTAAAAATTGATGATTTTTTCACATGAAGTGATCCAACATTTCCAAATAACACTATGTGACAATATATTGCTCTATATGTGCTAGTTATTTGTAATAACTTGATTCATTCTACGCTAATATGGCCATAATATACAAAGTTCAAACACCAACTGTATTGGATTTCTTAATAGGGGAATCCCTACAATGAAAAGGTGTAGTAAATTGGGATTTTCTAGATCTTTTTCAAATAAATTTAATGTCATAGACATCTTATTTTATACATAATTTTGAGTTTTTCTAACAACTGAAAATATATTATTAATATTTTTATTAAAATAATCAATATTATTACTTCTCTACTAATCTTACTAGTATGATGTAGAATAACTACATTTCAAATTTATATATATTTTATTTATATAATGAAAACATAATAAAATAGTAACTTTTTATTTGAAAATATTTATTTAAAAAAAATTACAATGTTTTTTTTAAAAATTTATAAAATTATTAATTTCATTTTTAAAAATTTTATTTACAAAAATTGAATTCATTTTTTTAAATCTAAATGTCAAAATTATTATAGTCTGAATTTGTGAAAATTTTCTGAAAAAATTAATTTTTCGAAGAATAGCGAAAAAATATTAACTTTTATTAAATATTCATTTTATTTAAATCATTTACAGATGATTATTTTGTTTAAAAATTTATTAATAGTAAATATGATAATATTATATATTTTTTAATCCAATTTGGATCTTTCTAATTTATTTCATAATGAAGTTTAATAATAAAAGTCTCTACACATATGAATCTTTTGACTTTTTAAATATGATTTTTTTCATAATAACTATGTTCTTAATTTTAAATTATATTTTTTTCAATTTTTAAAGGATTTCTCCAATGAAGAAATAAAATTTTTAAACCTGTGTTTTTCATTAATAATTAAAACTTTGTTAAATATTCTTCAACTATGATAATGTAATATCACCACTACATACCATATAATTATAATCTAATATATTAATCTCATGACTTTGATATATCACCTATTCGATCATATGGGAATGAAAATTATCGATCATGTGTATGGAGGGATACTTTTTTAGAAACTTTGTTATTCATTCTCTATAATATCTTCTCAAGACTAAATATAATGATATACTTAATATATATATATATATATAATATTTATAAAATTATTATACTTTTGGAATTATAATATCACATATAACATCTCACATTCTATTTTTATGAAATACAATAACGTCACTCATTTGTACGAGTGACTACGACATTTCAAAACAATGTGATATTTTTCTTTACATATGGTTACATGAAATTTAATATTGATAATAATAAATAAAAAATTTTATGTATAAGTAATATAAATGATCATGGAAATGAATTTTTTTATATTTCCCAAATATAATCTTTTGCGAAATTAGAAACTATATTCTTGTGTATGCAGGACCAACTGTCTATATGAATAGGTAATTGATTATATATATCTGACATTAATGAATTTATCGAAATACATATATAATAAATATATATATAATATTCATATTATTTTTAAAATTGTGGATATTTTATAATAATAAAAAAGAAAAAGTTCGTGGAATACCGAACCAAAATATAAATTACAAAAGAAAAAAATAATACCGAAAACATGAATTTAATGAAGACTTTTTAATAAGAGATTAGTAAAAAATTAAAGAGTATGTAATATAATTTAGTATAAGTATGATTATTTTTCTATAATATATTTATAATAAGAGTTTATTAATTATAAAATGTGTATAATATTCTATGAAGGATGTTACAACATAAGGTAATACATTTTTTATGAATTTCTCTCATTTGGGATATACATTATATTAGAAAGCACTCATATTTTATGAAGTGTATATATATCATATTTAAAATATAATATATAAAACATATTTATACAAAGGGTATTTTATTTTTCACATAATTTTATTCCATCATTGGGCTTATGATCCCAAAGTTACAATAGTGTTATAGGTTTGATGTTACAAAATAACTATTTATAAAAATAGTTTATGGTTTCAATGATGAAATCTTGTGATATATTCTTCAATAATTTCATAATTTTTCATTTAATATGGTTATTTATTGATATTAATGTTTCCCGTTCATTTTCCTATATATAATCATGATCCTAAATTAATGTTTTTAGTGAAAATCAACAATAGTTATTTATTTGATCAAAATCCATTTTTGATCCATATCCAATTTTTTTATGAAAAGTTTTCAGGAATTTTTTAAATTCCCTCAATGGTATTTTATAATCATTTAGACCATTCCATGTGTTTTAATGAAAATTTTTATGGGGAATCCTCATTTTATCTTTTGAACCTTTATTTTTTTCCTTTTACGCTAAATGTGAAATGAACCATTATTTTATCATGTATAAAATGAACTGAATTTTATAACATCACTAAAATACACATTTTAAGTCATATATTAAAATTTTAAAATTATATATTTTCATGAAAATGTTTTGGTTATTATTTGTTAATTTTCTATAATTTAAATATGTCATATGAAAATAGATAAGATATTATCTTAAATAAATTTTTATAAGTGATCTTTCAAATTCATTTTCCTTCAATGATGTCATCCTTTGAATTTTAATAATATATTATATGGTAATGATCCAATTATTCAAAACTAATTTAGTATCTAGATGTTTTATATTTATGATGAAAATAATTTTATAAACCCCATTTTCTTTCCGTGGGTAATTATATGAGGAAATCATTATGAAACCTATTTATTTTCATGGGTTATATTGATAAATTTTCATCCAAACACATTTATTTATAGGGTTTTAATGTGATGAATGTTTTATTATGTTTTAACACATATATAAATGATTTTAATTTTATAAAGTGTAGGAATTATATCTTCCTCTAATGAATTGGGTAAATAATGATATCTCAAGAGTTAAATAGTGATTGAATGGGGAGTGAATGCAGTTTAGTGAGAGGATTTTCCATTATAATAGTATTTTAAGAATACCATGAATATCACTATGGTTTTGATAATGAACCCATTCAACTATTACATCATAATAGATGATACATGACTACTAATGAAATGATTTTCTAGAGTAATGTGTATTCCAAAATCCATATTTTCTGCAAATGTTTGGTTCTAATAGATCAAGTTATCTAATTATATTATGAATCATTTCATATGAAAATCCAATATTTTTTCCATGAATCATCTTTATAATCTATGATATATAGGTTATAGTTTTAATATTACATTCTCATGTTATCAAACCCCTGTTCTCTTTTTATGTTGATATATCACTTTTATCCCTATCTGGGAATCTAAAATCACCCTTTTTTTTAGTCCCATATTTTAAATAACAAAATTATGTATGATAAGTATAATGAAGTTTATAGTTATTAAGAACATAGTGTGATACAAAAAAATTAATTTTTTAAATAATATTTTATGCATCCATGATTCATAGATTTATTATACCTAATAGATTTTTACATGGATCATCATATTCTATAATGAATACTTAAATATTAAGAAGATATATCTATGTATGAACGGTATGACACAATATAGTTGGGATTATAGAATGGTTTAGTGAAACCAATGAAAACTACATTAAAAATACATTAGTGAGAACCATTATCATCAGTGTATGTATTATATAACATCCAAAAGTGACAGTATCGAAGAGATTTTGGGGTTTATCTATAAGTACAACCATGTATGGATACTGAAAGTGTACATGGTTTATAAAAAATTTACAAAGATATAATAACTAAAAAAATGGAGTATTGGGATAGACACAAGTATTACATGGTAAACAAAAACAGGCTTTACAGGAAACCTTGCCTGAAAATCATCAGGGATATGCTTTGTTTATTTCATGTTATAATTATATACAGTGATAAAGGATTTGGGTAAGGGAAATGAATTACCAAGGTTATTCCTACAGTGATATATAGGGAAAATAATTCTTCATGATTCATACATACTATTACTGGGTTTTCATGATTATGTGGTTCCCAATTATGATTATTTTTTCTTACACTATTCTTTTGGTTTTAATTAAATGATGGAAATTGAAAGAACCATGTTAATGATTTGTGTGATTAAAAATGAAATTATTTTCCACATAAAAAAATGTTATAGGTGTAATAATAGATAATATTGTTTCAATGCTAAGACAAAATTCTAGATCTATGAATCATTATAATTTTTCAAAATAGAATTAGAGGGAATATTGTTTTTTTTTATTCCTCCATGATGATGAAATTGAGATTATTTTAGTGGATATTCTCATCCAATTGTTTCTTAAAAATGTAAAAATACCATTGAGAATATGTTTTCCATTCTACAATGTTCAGCGCATACAAAAATAATTTTTCTAGTCCATTGTTTGGAAAGAGATCTTTATTAATATTTTCCTCTTATTAAGAATAAGACTCAATGGGTTGTAATTGACTCCATGTATTGGTATTATTCTATAAACATATTTTCAAAAAATAATTTAACCATATTTCTTATATGGAAATGGAAAGGAAATTCCATTAGTAAAATCAGATAGATAATACACATATTTCTACCTATGAGGTGAAATTTACAAGACGTTGGATGTACACTTATTGTATAAAAAACCAACATGAATGTAATGTTAATTACTTTTTCAATAGATTAAAACCAATCCTCTGAGGGATGTGGTCCATAAAGGAATTCAATTTCTTTGAGGAAATTGATCATTTTACTATCAAGGTAAAAAATGTAAAACATGTATAACCATCAATAACATTGTTTTGATATGAAATGATTGAAGAAATTATATAGAATCTCTAAAAATCATATATAAAATGGGATGATCATCCTTTAAAAATTCACATGTGGAAGGAATCATGTAAGAAATTTTCTCAAGGATACTAATAAATTTTTTATGTTTGTGAAAAAATGTCGTCGAGTAATTTATTTCAGATGTGATTGGAAAAAGTTATCAAATGATCGAAAAAGAGAAAACGCTTTATAGAATGCACCACCCATATTATAGTACATCAAGGGAATAGATTGTGAGAACTATTCTATGAATTTATTAAATATAATTTTTCATGAAAATGATCAAAATTAGAAACCTATTAATCCTAGATACAAATAGAAATATCATGTGTTAAATATTTTAGTTTAGTGGTTAAATAATGATATGGTCAAAGGTTCACTTATCGTCCACTATAAAATCTCAAATTTTTTATCTTACTCTAGATAAACCTAATATTTCATATAGGATGAATTTTATAAGGGTATAAAAATTCTACCATGTGTTTAGATTTATGATTATACGTGAAATACCTTAATGGTATAATGACCACATCACATGTATATAATTCTTCTCTAGTTTTTTATGTAAGGGAAATCTCTTCCTAAACATCTTATTGTTATCACATTTGTTGAATATGATATTATCTAAGGAATGAATTAGCTTTCACAACACAAAGAACAAATCAATTAGTGAGGAAGATAAGTCTTGTTTTAAATTTTCAACCCACCGATGATCATCTATCAAGTGTGATTATCCATGTGAACTTTGGGTATTGATCACATCCATTAGATGGGAATTTATTCCCATTCAAAAGGGGAGATTGTCACAAATGGTTCGGGAGAAAAAATTGAATGTTATGAATGTTTTGTGGAAGTTTTTTGATATCATTCACGCGTATTTTCCTACTATTACACTAAAACCAGAATATTAAATCTCAATAAAAATCATAAATAATTCAACTCATATTTTAAATAATTCCAATAGAATGATCAAGATTTAGTTTCATGAATTGAATAAGTTAATCCAAGAGAACCTTGAAAAGTGATTTATTCATCCATGCATTTCACCTTGTTGTAGAGCTATTCTATTCCTTAAAATGTGAGATGGATCAATATGACTGCCCCACTCCAAATCTATTTTTTTCAATTTCTAAAAAAAATTAAAGTTATGTGTGAACCTTTACAAAATTCCGTTGTAAACACAATTAACACTAAAAATTCCACCAACAAAAACAATAACAGTGATAAAATGTAAAATAAATTTGATATTCAAGAACACCCTTATCAATTTTCTGCCACCACATACCAAACTTCCAGGTTGAATGATCAAAATTAAAAACTATTCAAATCATGAATTAAGAACCACACTGTTCCCCCTCAATTTAGTAATTTCCCAATCACTAACATTTTGGGTCACAAAAATTCCACATCTCCAATGAAATAATAACTTCATCAAAATTATAATACAAGCATTATTTTCTTCCACTCTAGGAATCTTCATACTTGGCAGTGCCAGTCGTCGACCACAGTGAACTCTAGTCGACATCCATCACAATGAAAGAGGATATGGAAGCCATAACAAGAACCCACAAATATAAAAAAAACATGTCTCACCACAATCACTAGCATTAAATAAGAAACAACCATCATTGTCAACTAAGCACCTTCATTACCACAATAACAAGCCAGATAAACCTCATACAGACCAATGTACACTCATGTATCACATCTAAGAACCTTCATGATGATATCCACACTAGATTGACTAAAAATATGTATTATACTAGGTCATTCGAGTCGAGTATGAGAAGATGAAGGCTTCAGTAGGGGACTACTCCAAATACAAAGGCATCAGTGAGGAATTTAATTGGAAAGACAATAATCTATTAACTATTTGAATACTGGGATGTTACTTGAAATCCATAATGAAACACACCATATACCAAAAAACAAATATGATTTGAAATCGAAAAAAATAAGAAAAGAAAAATTGATACAACAGAAAGTGCTAGGGGAAAACATCATATCTCCTACCACCCAAACCATCCCAATAAACAATAAAAATCTATCATTCTTGAATAATAACTAGTCCTTTCATGGGGAGTAAAGAAATAAGGGAAGTGGATGAACTTTCATGAATAATTCAATGAATGTTTCCACACAATAATTCATTAGCAACAAACCAAATCAATATACTTTCATCGATTAAATTGATATAGGGTTTTTGCGATATATTTCTCGAAATAATAGATAAGTCACAAATGATAAGGAATGGAATTATTCAAGGAGATTAGAAGGATAAAGAAGAATCATGATGGAGAACAACCTTACATCGTATGGGGGAGAGAGAGGTAGGGAGCCATAGTGTTGATAAGAAACCATAAAATGAAATGAAGATGAGAGACTAGGAGGTTGGGGATCCAGGGATTAATATGACTTGTAATTAATTATTGAGAGATGAAAAATATCCTAATAAAAGAAAATTATCTTCTACCACGTATTGATGACTATTTTTATCAACTCTATGGATCTCAATACTACACTAAGATTAACCTTCGTTATGTATATCATCAACATATGTTAAATAATTAGGATATACATAAGACAACGTTCCATACAAGGTGTGGATACTATGGGTATATATTGATTCTATATGGACATAATAATACCCCTTTTATATTCATGGATATAATTAAAAGAGTCGTTATTGATTTCTTTGATATGCTCATGGTAGTTTTTATTAATGAAATTTTAATTTATAAAAACTATATGGAAGGGCATGAAAATAATATGGGAATTTTTCCAATAACCCTAAGGAATGAGTAAATGTATTAAGAGTTTTAATGGTTAATTTTTTTAGTGTAAATGGATTCATTTATATGACATATAATATCAATAGAGGTTATATTAGTAGATCCATCATAGACATATGCTATTTATCATTGACCCAAACCCACAACAGTGGATAAGATCCATAGTTTTCTAGGTTTAGCTAAATATTATAAATAGTTTATAGATATTTTCAAATTCATATACAAACCACTCTCTATGCTATATTTAAAGGGAGATATGTTTTTCTAGACATGTGAATGTTAGGGAAGATTCATACATTTGATGATAAGAATATCCATTTCATATATTAATATATTACCCGATAGCGTAAAAGAGTATAAAATATATACTGATGAATATAATAAAAAATTAGGATGTGTTCTCATACAGAATGAAATTGTAATAGATTATTCCTTATAAAAATTGAATTTTCCCATGTGAAATTACCCAACTCGTGATTTAGTGTTTGCAGTGGAAATTTTTTAATTAATAATACAATGGAATTTAGTTAATTGAGAAATGTTTGATAAGTATAATGATAACAAATATTAATGTATATTTTTATATAGCATGAGTTTAGCATTAACAAGATAATATTGTTAGATCTGATTAATTATTATTACTACTCAATACAATACCACTGTGGGAATATGAACAAGGTTCCCAATTCATTGAGAAAAAACTATAATGTGATCTTATCCAAGAAATGGATCACAAAAAATATAATATTTATTGATTTTTAAAATAATAGATCCCGAAATTTCAATTAAGGGAGGTATTATCATTCCCAAATAAGTATTCAACCGTATATCCAAAGTAATATTATTGATGTACAGAAGGAAGACTTGGATCCATAAAAAATGGTGAGTGACGTTTCTATAATTAAAATTTATTATGATTTAATAATAATGATAACTAACCTTGTATGTGTATTATACATATATGATTTTTATGAATTATCTATTAGAATATGATCAATTTTTTTCAATATCTATCCTTATTAGAATAAAAAATACATATAGATATATACAATAGTATTTCTAGTTGGATGAAATGAAGAGAGATATCACTTAGTTCGTATATCAGTGCATATTAGTTAAAAATATTAGGAATGAAAGTCAACATTATAATTGAATCTAACAACCATTACCTATACATAAATGGAAATTGGAAAACAGAACCATGGATTTTTTTCTTTGGACTCCCAAAAACAGATGAAGGGAATAATGTAATATGGTTTTTAATTGATCACCATACGAAGTCACCAAAATCATATCAATTAAAGAATAATTATACTTAGATAAACATTCCACAATAATTATTAAGGAAGTGTTAAGGTATTATTCATTACCACATTCAATTGTATCTTATCAGGATCCAATGTTAGGTTTGATGCTCTCGAATAGTTTTCAACATGCTCTTGATATAGAGGTTAGATTTAGCACTATATATCATTTTCAGAAAGATTGTCATTCTGAGGGATGAATTAATACCTTATAGGATATTGGAATATTTTATTTTTTGCATTGTAAATGTCTTTGAAATGAAAAACTTCTTCTTATATTATTTTCTTATAATGAAATATTTTAATCAAATATTCTTATTTCCCCTTATTGATCAATCTATGGAATAAATTATAGAAATAAAATATACTGTGATAATATTTGAAAAATGTTTCTTTTGGGACATGATATAACTGAATAAATTGAATATAATTATAGATCCATTTAGAAACACAAATTGTCTTTACAATGATAGTAAAAAAGTTGTACATATAATCATTTATGTGACATGGAATTTGACGTTTGTGAAATTTTTTTTCTAATAATTTATTGAAGGTATATGGAAATGAGATTAAATAATAAAGGGAATTTATTCCCAAGGTATATTAGGAATATCAAAATTCTTGATCATATTTTGATGGTCACTAATCAATTTTCACTTTCACTGTACCTCTTACAAGTACATTATATAGTCCATGAATAAACCTAAATGAATGATGTAAATTATCATTCGTAGGTTCAACAATCATTAGTCATACCTCTAGGGCATAAATATTATTATTAAGAACTGATTGTTAATATTTTTCATCTTAAAATGATCATTGTATAAAACAAGATCAACATACTGGGATAGATATGTTAGTTGAAACCACCATTTTGGGGAATCTATATGCGAACATAAGGATGTAATGATGTATATATATCCTCATTTTTACTAATGATTGGGAATTTGATGAAGATAATTCATTTTAAAGGAGTTATAATATTAAATCCTTATTTTTTATGAAATATATTTTATGGAAGTCCCATTATTCAGTAGAATTCATTACAGAAAACCACAAACTTATTTATCAAACCGTGAAATATTATTAGTTTTATAATTTAAAAAAATCCATTATAACCTAAACATTAAATATGGTAATATGATAATGATATTATAAATATTATGTATAATGGTTTTTGATAAAAAAATATTTATAAAAAAAGTTCATAATTTTTAATTTATTCTTATGATTCGAAAATACTATTTTCTCAAAAATAATTTTGTTATATTTATTAAAAAATAATTAAATAAATATTTAATATTTCTAGAAATTGAAGTTGAAAAAAATTATTTTATAAATATAAAATTCATTATTATCATTGATTAAATTTCTATGAATTTTCAGAAAAGAATTATTATGTGACAAATATTAAGAAATGCAATCTTTTATTAAAAAAATAATTTTAATATAAAGAATTTTGAATAATAAACATTGCTTAAAATTTATTAAAAACAATTAATTATATAACATATTTAATAATTTAATTGAGTTCATAGGAATAAATTTTATAGTGAATTTTGATATTAAAATTGACAATACATATTAAGGTCTTCTATTTTAAAAATGGCTTGTTTTAGCAATTATAGTTGCTTAGTTTTAAATTACACTTTCCACATTAATGTATTAAATTTATAAAAAATGTATTCCATTAAGGGATTAAAAATAATTATACTTATATAATAATTTATAACTAATTTTTGGTCAAATGAATCATAAAAACAATAAAAAATAGTTACCATGGTTAAGGATAATATATGGTTACAAGGGGGAGAAACACAAATGGAAAGGTCCAAAATGAACTAGAAACATTTCCAAAACTTATAGGATTGATATATGTTTACCTTAAATTGTCTAATGTTCAATAATAATCCATTTATTATCCTTCTTACATGTTAAAATAATGGGTACACTTTATTCCTTTCAAACAATACATACATATCCTCTCCCCCGTTTAGAAAAGGACAAACCCTATCATCTCATCTCCACACATACAAGAACACTTTAAATGGGAAATACCACAAAAAATACATTCAATAATTCCCAACCATATCCCATTGGCCTTATTTGGATTAATAAACCTTCATATTAATTTTTTTGTATAATCCTAATGAGGTTCTATGAAAAAGATGTACAATTTTTAAGCATGTTTTTTTAGTTTACTTGTTTATCAAATTCCTTCCAATACTATTAAACAATGAAAGTATAATAAAACCAATAAGAACTGTATAATGATATTTTATTTTGATAATTTCAATAACTATATATATCTGATCTTCATTCAAATTGTAAATGAAACTGTTAATCGTTTGTAATATACAGTACAGCCTTACAGACCGATATTATTCATTTTCATTCACCACCTTGCGATTATGGATATAATGAGGGATTTTATGATTTAATATTATATTTATAAAATTATTGTGATAATAAAAGTATATTATCAAATATAACTTCTTACATTCCATTCTATGTAAAAATGATAATGTTAATCGTGTGTTTGGCTGACTACATCATCACCAAGGGATACCCATCATTCTTTACAAACACTATACATGAAAGGATTTAAGAACAGGTTTAATGAGCATAAGTTATATGTATGAAATAAAATTTATCATGTAAATGTAATATAATATTTACCTATATTTCAATTCGAACAATGTTAAAATGAAAGAAATTCTTATATATATATATATGACCTACCATCTAATTTAATTATGCAATCCATTTTCTATGTATAAAATTAATGGATTACAATAAATACACATTTAGATAACATAGGTGACATTTATATAATGTATAAAAAATTTATATGATCGATCAGTGTTAAAATTTAATAGAATGAAAATACAAACCAAAACATATTTGTATAATGAAACTATTATTATCTTAACCATGATTTTAACCAAGATTTGTTAATAAAAATTATAAAAGTGGCCCTAAGTAATTTATATTTTCATTAATACATCTTATTATGTTTATCTAAAATATTTATAATGAAATTATATTTATTATATGTTTGGTTTTAATGTATATTAAATAATTACATAATTAAGGTAATATATTTATATTGCAACTTTTTTCATTGGGATATACAATATTTTCTATACCTATATACTTTAATGAGGTGTATATATAGCCATGTTGAAATGTAATATAAAAAATTTAAATATTATTATTATATTATGTGTTTCATTATATTTTAATATTTCTTGGGGATTATGATACAAAATTTACTTATGTGGTAAGGGATTGTCGTTACAATTTCATTATTTATCAGGATTTCTTATGCTTTTGATGAAGAATTATTACGATCAATTTATCAAAGTAATCATGAATTTAATCTCAAATTTTTTACTACAATAAATTAAACATTTTTTATTCTTCTTAGTATAATTTTTTTTTCAATATTAGGAAATATTGGTCAAAATAAAATCAAATTTATTTATCTATATGATTGAAATAAATCAACCTCTATACTCATGTTTTATGAAATTTATTTAAATAATTCTTTATTTTGACATTAGGATTTTTTTAATTTCACTTTTACAAATTATTTGAAATTTGAGAAAAACATGTAAGCTATAATTTTTTTTTCAATTTCCAAAAACGGTTCGTTAGTCTTTTTGTTGCAAATTTGAGAGGAATCATTGTTTTATTATGTACAACATGAGTACAAATATTCACCATCAAAAACACAAATTTTTTAAATATTTAATTACAATTATCAATGTTTATGTTCAATGAAAATGTTTTCATTAATATTTGGTAAATATAAGTATTTTAATGTTATGATTTTAAAATTAAAAGGGTGTTTTCCATTAGAAACTTTATAAGTGATTATTAGAATGCATTTTCCATCTTAGATAATAACTATTATGGTCATATGAGATGTCATATGGATATAATCAAATTCCACCATAATTAGTCTATATTTGTATTTTTATTATATGTTATGAAAATATGTTAATGAAACCATATACTTTATTCAGTTATGTTGTGAATAAATTTTTATGTAACCCATTACTGATCATGGTTTCTAATATGATATATGTTCCATAAATCACATTTATTTTAGGGGTTCTTTTATGATTAATGTTTTATGATATGATTGAAACCATATCTGTGGATTTAACTCTATGATGGTTGGGATCTATATCTCCCTCCAGTGGAATGATAAATTATTGATATATCATGAGATAAACTAGACTGTAATGGGGATTGAACCTAGTTTAGTTGGGTACTTGGTCTAAAATGATTGTCTTGGGAGTGATCGTGACTATATTGATGGTTTGGAAAGTGAACCAATTCCACTATTATATCCTTATAAATGATGTTTTATTATTAGATAAATTATTTTCAATGTTTTTGTGAATTAAAAAAATGAATGTCTTATGATAATGTTATGTTTCCATCGCTCATGTTTTTGTGGTTATTTTATGATTCATGTCTTGGAAACATCCATGATTGATGAAATGACTCATTTTTATTGCCTTTAATATACTGAGTCATATTTTCAATGTAAATTATCATGTTCTCATATCTTATTCCTCATGTTATGCAGATATCTCCCACATTTACCCATACTAAGAATTTGAACACAACCAATTTTTTATTTCCATTACTAAATTAAAAATAATTTTATTATGTATTATATGTTTAATAATGGTTTTAGTAATGAATAACTTATTGGAAAATGATATAGCTAACTTATAAGATATTTTTTTCTATATACATGCTTCCAAAGGCACAAGACATAAACTATTATATCATTTATCGTTATTTTTATAATGAATATTTATCTATTATAATATAATATAATTATGTTAAATTTATGGGTAACTAAACTAATTGTGTTGATTCCTTTTCTTCTCCTATGTAACAACATTAAATAATTGCACACAATGAGTAATATCATAATCATCCAAAATATTGATCCATAAAAAAATACCACTATTGGTGAATGTTCTCAAATAAAATAATGGACCATCATAATTAAAATATTATTTATATTAAATAAAAATAATGATCCCAAATACATACATGATTCCTATATTATAATATAAATAGAAAAAATAGGGCATACAGGATATTCTCACATCTGTGATATTATTAATAATATACCTACTCAGTTCATCGGGAAATGAAAAATAAATAAATAATGATATCATATTCTAATTAAAGGTTACATATAGTTGATTGTACCATGAATAAATAATGAATAATATCTATAGAAATTTAAATAACTATAAATATGTCATTTAATCAATAAACCTACCATCAAATGCATCCATGGATAATATTGATGCAAACATTTCACAGATAATTATAATTGAATTCACAGTGAATAAATTTATTAATATTTGATATCATGATTTGTGGAAACATGATAAATTTACCATTTGGAACTTATAATAATATCGTGTTATCAATGGGTATGTATACACTGATAATGCCTTTTAAAAACATTTTCCAACTAGATTGTCTCATGAGAACTGTTGATGTATCAAGGGGATATGTAATTTTCGGCCTCACCCAATACAAAATGTCCAATTAATTCCTTATATTCATAAAGATTAAAATAATCCATATATAATATCCTTATTTATAAATATGTGGAATGATTAATGTGTAAGGATTATTATTATTTCTTGGTCAATTAGATAACATTCTTAGTAAAACACTGTATTTAAAAATGTAAAACAATTAATGAAATAAGAATATCCAAAATACAAAACAATTATACAGAAGAAACATTAATTTTACAATGAATGATTATTGAAATAATTTTATTTTTTCAAGATAATTTTAATGACTAGAAAACTAATTACAAAAAAATATGACTATAAATTCATCTTAAATATAGATTCTGTAAAAAAATAAAATCCTTTGAGGAATTTAATAAAATTGAAAAAACATTTATACTAAATTTTTAAAAAATATTTTTCTTTGTAAAAACTTTTCTAACTTATTATTGAATCTAAATAACATAATACGGTTATGGACACGTCAAAATCCTTATGTACTATATATGATATAAAGAAAAATTATTTTTGAATGTTTAAAAAGTATGTACAAAAATATCTCATTCAATGAAATTTATAAATACTCTTTTAAAACCTTTTAAACATTATATAATAACATGAAATTTACAAAATAAATCATAATAGGAAATAAAAATTATTTTCTAAAATAATTTATAAGTATATGGTCATTGACGTAAAATATACCGGATAAAAAGATAAATAACATTGGATTCTATTTTTAATATTTGTTAGTTTGGTTCAATTTAGAAAGAGATTGAAAGTTTAATTGAAACATGAAAAGTCAGTAAATATCATTACTATATGAAAATATACAGATTTTGTGAGGGATATATTTAAATATTCATTTAATAAAAACAAGATAAATCTAAGAAAATGATATTGTAAAAAATCATATATCTTTGGTATTATTTATATTATGAACTATTGAAAGAGTAAAATTGAATTTAAACATAAATAATAATTACTAAATATATATAGATGACAAATATATAATAGGGGTATTATATACACCATATAAAAAAAGACGTGCTCAATACAAAATATGTCTAATTGGATTGGAAATTCAGATGAAATCCCTTACCTCCTGTTTTACATTCCTCATAACTTCATTTACCCTAATGTATCATAAATTAAAAGTTTCAAAAAAATTTAATAAAAAATATAAATATCTCTAAATTCATATATTATCAATTTATATAATCTTATCTCTTAATTGAAAATTATATTTTATTAGTATCATTATTTTCGGTGTTAATTGCATTATTTTCATGTTTGTTTGGATTTGGTAGTTATGTTCCTCACAATATGATGATGGTTTAATTATATTAAAAAATTTATTAATTATATAAATATCATACATAATAACTATATTGATAAATATATTTATTACAATCCATGATAATTATACATGAAAAATGAATCATATCAAAAAATGGATTTGGTTGGTTGTACATATCAACAAGTGGAATTTTTATTTATTAATGGTTTGAAAGATAAATAATATTATGAAATATTATAGTTCAGAATTAATATTATGTTATAATTATCCTATTTATTCATTAGTTTTATCATTATGACAATCCATTTGCGGTGATAAATGAAAATAACATACATCTGGTGGGAGGCGTTAGTCCACCAGACACACACGCGATAATTGTTTCCCATTTGATGTAGAAGGAGATTGATATGTATAATGAAATCCACATGATAAAATAATATTATATCATAGAGTATTGTTTTATGATATTGGAATGGATAGGATTTGGTTGAATGTGTTATAAGAATATTAAAAATGAAATTCCTCGATGAATATTATTACCGATTATCTGAAATATCCCATTTAGATTTTCTCTAAAGGGACCTATGAATTTTAATTTGGAAATAACATAATCTGAGGAACATGGGTAATTATGTATACAAGTGTGTTGGTAGTTTTTATTTGATCTATATGTCTTAGGATAAATTAATGAAGAAATTTTAGTTGGTTCTTCATAATAGTGAATGAAATAGAAAACATGGAATTAAAAAAAATATTTAAGGTTAATAAATTCAATTTCAAGTGAATGTGAAAAACATGTGGCTACAATTTTAAATATAATATATTATTTGGAAAAATATATTTTCAGCAAACAAATTTGGATAAGTATATGTGGTATTGGAAACAATGCCTTTTGTTTTAGCCCCATCATTAACAAATTTTAACCATAACCTAATGAACTAATTTTTTAAACATCCAGGATTATAAATTTTCTTATAAGGTAAAACATGCTCATAGATGGAAAAAACAAGAATCTATACACTTAAATTCTTTTTACATGTAATATTTCTGGATTTTTATTGAAAATATAATATTTTTAAAATATTTTTTAATAGAAATTAAAATAAAATCCATTTTAAAAAAAATTCTCAAAATTCAACAATAAATAAATAAATAAAAAGATTGAATTACATATTATTTTTTTCAATATAAATAATGTATTATTATTATCAATAATTCTTTATAAACCAATATTTAACTAGAAAACTTCAGTTTTAATTTTTTCATAATTTTTTTCATTGATTTTTTCACTATTTTCAAAAGCATTTGGTTAGCATTATAGAAGCACTTATATAAATTATATAAATTATAAAAAAATTAAATATATTAAAATAAAAAATCAGTCACTATGTAAAAAATATCTTTTAATATTCATTAAAAACAAATTTTTATCCAACTTACAACATATAAGATAAATATAATGATAAGAGAGAGACATTATTCATTCTCCTCTATATAAAACAATATAAATTTAACTCTAAAAAGAAAATATGAACAAAATTCCATATATTAACGCTTAAAAGGATATTAATGAATTTATTTAATCAAATAACATAAATTCAGTTATTTTATATTTTTTTTATTCATTATCATATTCGGTTTAAAATTAATTACGTGATTTTTCCTTTATCGAGGTGATAAATTTTACCATAGTTATTATTAATAATGTCTATAAATAAAATAATCCAATTTAAACAAAATTTATTTATTGTAACTAATATTGAATATATTTTATAAAATTAAAATCATATAACTTTAATTTATTAATTTAATGATAAACCTAAAAAATGAAATGAAAAATGGTTTCCCAGAAAAATGAGTTCTTAACGCAAAAAATTTACTTATTACAAAGTCATGTAAGATGCTGATATGAATAGAAATAATTATATTATTGAAAATAAGTATTCATTACATGTTTATGGTATTGATGGACCCATGTCAAATATCACTGATCTGTTCATGGGTAAATGACTGTCATGTGGAATGATTCGTGGACGTTTTTAAGGAAGATCGTGGATGGTAATCGTTACAATTTAAACCTAAATTATAATGATCCTACGATTATCTAGTTCCATAATGAAGTTATGTTTTTTATTTAAAAAGTGTAATTTTATAGAGAGTATATGTGTCTACATACTCGACAAAAATATTTGTCCAATTCAATAGTAAGTTTGATCAGTAGTGCATTAGTGTATGACTAGTGCCTTATGGTTGGTGTGATTGTTCAATTGACCAATTAGAAGATTTACATTAAAGGGGGTTATGATTTCCATATAGATTATTGAGAAATTTATTTATTACACCAAGGAATATGGTATCATATTCATTATCTTTGTGGAGTGTCATTTGTTTAGGCCATTACCTGTATAGAATGTCTGTGGGAAGGTAACAAACTAATGTTTCCATATGGAACTGAATTCACTATTTTGGAACCACATAGATAATGTAAAATTGTGTATGAACATGTTGGTAGAGTATTGGAAAAGACTATATAGTATTGATTAGAATTTTCAGGTTTCTTTAGTTTGTATAGACTCATCATTTTGGTTAAAAACTAGGTGAAATGTTTTAATATATTTTAATAAAACAAGTTTCAGTTGGCATGGATTATGAGGATGAAATCAAATTTTATTCCATGGATCATAGGGTGAACCCTATTTCACCATCTGACATAGTGGGTGGAACATGTGAAATAAAATATGGTGGTGTTTCCATATGATAAAAATTATTGGGAATTATGGGTAGTGGTGTTGTGTTTCACTATATGATTGTTGGGTTATTATTGAAAACATTTGGTTATATATAGGTATTCATCTGATAGTTCATCTCTAGACTAATAATGTGGTTTTGGAAATTTTAGAAAAAGGTTGTCAAACTAGTGTTCTTGATTTAGGGAGTACATGGTGGGAGTCAAACCATGTAAGGAACATAATGTAAAACATGTTTATAAGACTAAAAGAGTACAAGAAGGGTGTATTTGGTATGAAATCCTTATAGTGGGCACCAACATGGTTTTAAATTAGGACATGAAATGTTGATTCCAAGGGTGGTAGTATAATATGTTTCAATAAAGGTTTCTAAAATAATATATTGAATACTGAAATAGATGGTTCTGATGATCATTGAATTGATGTCCGTTGAAAGAGAACTAATGGATTATCTTCAGGTCCATTATTCCTATAAATTTTCATTTAATGATAATGATTGGTACTCAAGTTGAGGCATGGTCATTGAGTGAAGAGTTCAATATTTGGGAGTGAAACATGGTGAAGTAATTACGGATGATAAACATGAATGATAGATAGATATGATTCATGTGCTACCACATCTTTTTTAGGATGAGAAGTGGTATAATGGAGAGATAATAAAGACCCGTGAAATTTATAGTTGGAAATTGTTGGGGAATTCTAAAAATATCTATTAGTAGAAGGCTAGTTTTTATAATCAAGGGATCAAGTTGGTAATATAATGGTTGGAATGCCTTTAAAGTATTTTGTTGAGTAATTCTCAACTCTTCATTACTTGTGAGAGAGTTCAAGAGTGAGATAAACAGAAGTGGGAGGACTTAAAATATCTCAAGAGTATTAGGGCGGAATTCCTGGTGAAACACAAAATTTCAACTACATAAGTGTTATGGTTGTATTTTTTACAGTTTTAGATCATGTCATAATGATTTGAAGCCATGTTTCACACCTAAAATGACCCCTAAAAACGATTTTAGGATATTTAAAATAAAGGGGATTAGACCAAAATCCCCATACTCCACCACTCGATTCCCTTATGTAAATTTGGATGGAAATGGATGGTTTAAGATTTTGGTATCACTTTCAATAAAATTTCATATTTGAATGATGTTTTGGTTTTTACAATGTATTACACTTAGTTTGTTTTATTCCCCCCCTGATGTCCTAAGTTATCTTTAATTTCTAATTCATAAAAGATCGTGCCATGAATCTTATTAGAGAAATTATATGAAAATTATACTAGATAATGGTTGATTTATTCTTGATAATTTTATTTAGTTTGATCTTCATGGTTTGTGGATATCCTATGTTGATGAACATGTTTTGTGAACAATTTGTTTCATTAAAGGTGCATCAATTGGTAGTTGTATTCTATCGATTTTTGGTTAAATTAAATATAACTATCCTTATATCCTAGTGTTAATTTGGTAATTTCATATACCATATATTTAAGAGTGTACATGGAGGCGATGAACTCCATTAAAAAGTGGTTCGGTAAGGGTATTTAACCTTGTTAAATTACACTATGCTTTTGTAGTTTAATAATATGAAATATATAACACTATGAGATTTTTTGTAACAAATTTTTTTCAAATTAATTCAATTTTTTTATATTTTGTTAAACATGAAACACTATTTTTTCATTATTTATATTCAATAATTTGTTTGGATTGGGTTACACAAAATACTTAGATTTTCTTCTGTTACATATAACACCGAGATTAAAGGAAACAAGACATAGTATTAAAGTATTATTATATAAAGTGATCACCAAGAAAATAGTATAGAGGCTAGGAGTAGGGTTAAATAAAATAAGAAATTATATGTTATAATATTGTATATATAATTAATTATTTTGTGACTAATTAATTAGAAAAGAAAATAAAAATATTTTGCAAATTTATGAAATCATTATCTCAAAAACTATATTCATGCACAATAATTTGTTTTAACATCATATATTAGATGAAAGATGTTTTCTGAATGATTTGAAGGAAAAATATATATTATATATTTATTAAAAAAATTAACTTTAATTATGTTGTTTTTCTAGGGAAGTGACTTGAGTAATTCTATTTTTATGCCTAAAATATTAATTTTCAATAAACTAAGTTTTCTCCCAATTTATCAAAAAAATATTATAAATATAATTTCGTTAATTTTTTTTAAAATTTAATAGAAAAAATAAACATCATTTTTAGATCTTCATATAAAATTATATTATGGTGAATTTTTCGGATTTTTTGAAAATATTTATTTTTTAATGAACAGTGAAAAATAATGAATTTTAATTTACAACTACATTTTTTTAAATTTATTTATAGTGTTATATTATCTATTAAGTTGGTTTTAATTTATAATTAGTCATAATATGCATATATTAATACAATTTAGATTATTTTAATAAATTTTATCTTGAAATTGGGTATAAAAACCTTTTAAATGTTGGATCATTTTCTCTTAAAAACCCTCTTTAAAATCTCATATCATTAATAAATTTTAAAATAATGTTTTCCAATTATACGAATAAACATTATAAAAATTGATTCTCTGTTTTTATTGATCATAATACATAATTTATGATGATGAATATTAATTTTTTGACAAAAATGAATAATTTAAAAGGTAAAAATAATTTACCATTATTAATGAAAAAACCAATTTACTAGGAGGTTGATCCGAGAAAATATGGGTAATATTTAAAGACCAATATTTTAAATTTTATTAAATTTTAATATATGTTGAAATATTTTTTGAAGCAAAGAGATCAGAAGGTGTGTCATTTTGAGGCTAAGTGTGCCCAATATTAACATTATAAAAATATTAACTACATTTTATATTAAACATGTCCAGTTTCTTAATGAAACCTACAAATGGTCAATATAGAGTGTTTAGAGAATTTAAACCATTTTATGGAGAATTTAATTTAAATTAATTAATATAATGTTATTTAATTAGATTCGTCAAAAAATATGTCATTATAGTAGGGTCACAAAGGATAGCCACAAAACCAATGGACATTGAGGGGTTTTTCCATCCACATACATTAGTGAATCATAATCAGATGATGAAAGACAAAATATATAAAAAAAATATTTTTTGAATACCCCAACTACTCTTTATCCTTGAAGAGTTCATTCAGCATCGACTTCTAATCCATAATAAGGTATTAATTTTGAATTTGTGGCATATTCCACTATTTATTTCATAGACTGATCATGATCAAATATATTTAATTTATCTAAATAAATTTTAATTTTGTTATTTTTCTATGTACTAGTTTTAATTTATTATTTAGTTTTCTCACACACATCCAATCCAATTTTTGATCATTGGACAAGAATACTTGTCCAACGATTAGTACACCCTTTTCCCTTTTCATTTATTACAATGATCCTTCATGTTATTTATCACTGGACCAATGGTTCATGATTTGACATTTCGGAGTCGGACCATGGCTGATCAGACCCCGAGATTTGTGATGTCTTTTAATGTGATGAATATATCGATTATAAATGATGGTTTTGGGGATGTAGGTAAATATTTTGTTGATATTGGATTCATAACACGTGTGGAGGAGACTTGAGATGTGTGCATGGAATACAATAGAAACATGGATGTAATGGAAATCCACTTTTTGGACACTAGATGGCCAAAAATGATAATCAAAGGATGTACCCACCAATATAATGATGTCATGAGGAGAGATCTATTGATGCGAGGTGTGATCTGGATCACTAGAAAAAATAAACAAATTCAATGAAAGACCCAACTACTAGACATTTATTTCTAATAATACAGGTTGTGTTGTCTACTAGATGTGACAGAATGGTTTTTTCATGTTTATAAGTATCACATATCATGTGGTATCCCCACAAATGTTGTGAATTACCTGTGTGATAAATGAAATGTACTCATGGAGTACATGGAAAATAACATGGCCAAGAACACAAATACATGTCATGTGTAAAAGTACATGGTCAGGGGCAGTTTAAACTGTCATAGCCAACAGAATGGGAAGTCCTAGGTTCGTTGAGGTATGTCGTGTAGTCCTTCTATAAGCCATGTTTATCTACATGGGCAGGGATCCATATACCAAAAGATACACAACTAGAAAAAAATATGGTACCACATACTATGTGGGTCCCCTTACACATCGTTTACCTCTACATTTATATTGAGGAAAATTTAACCTATCGTATATCCTTTTTTGGTATATGATCTTGGATCCTGAGTAGATTATGCCAAGTGATTTTCCAAATTGGACAGTAGAGTTTCCTCAAACATGGTTTTTGAGATACAATATGAAATTCTTTGAGGGTAAATCTTCTTGTAGGTGATAATTATTATGTAAATTATTTGAGAAATTCACCTGAGATTTTAGAGTGGCACCCTTCTACGAGGATATGGAATAGTTTCTCTAACTAAATTTAACAGTTTCAACCTCATCTAGGATAGTGCATGAGACCTATATATACTCTTTTTGTGGAACCATTCACCCAGGATATGTCAAGGGTCCTATATATACCCAACGAGTTCAACACTCATATGGAGTTAGGGTATGGATCCATGACTATGAGAGGTCCACACTTCTATTTGGTAGGGTATGGATTATTTATTTTCTATCTGAGAGGCTCCATCCATTTTTATCATAATATGGTCATCGATTATTAGAGTGGGACCCTATATATTGGGTTGTAATGGTCCTCTATTAACTATTAGAATGGGTACCCCAAGCTATGCTAGTAATGGGTTCTCTTCCATTTACTTTTCGAGAACCCACCTATTAGGAAAGTGTATGGTTCCTCATTATATATACAGAAGGGAAGCCACTATTGTTTCAATTCATGGGTTATCAATCAGGATATCATTCCCATCAACTATGTGGCCTAGTGGTGAGGTCTCTATTAACTTGGATGTCTTATCAAATAGCTGTATGAAATTTTGTGAACCCAAAATCGACCTCTTGGAAGTGCTGATACCTTATCATAGGATGGATTGTGATATAGAGATCAATTTTCTTACTTTTTTAGTATTATATTATTTATGCACATATATATATATATATGTACACATGTAATTTTAAATTATTATTATTTTTCTTCAAATGATTCAACTATTGTATATTCCAATAATGTCTCTTACAACCCATATTAGATTTTGAGTCATTCTAATGGGTATTTTTATACTCACCCATGCATGGGCTTTGTATGCATGTGTCATGTATTCTGAAGAAGGAAATGTTGGTGGTGGTGATAGAGGATCACGGGGATACATGTTTTATTGGACCACATATGGTGGTAGGATCTTTGAGATTCAGATCAAGGTTCACTCAACATTTAGTATTCATGTTTTTTAGGGTAGTACATATTTCAGGAGGGGATTTTATTTTTTCCATTTATATTTTTTTTAACACTGTCGTACTATTCTACATCCCAGTGGTTTTCAAATGCATGCTTATACTTGAGATATTTCATATTTTTTTATTTCTCATTAATTTTTCGTTGAGATATTTGGCTGGGTATTTATAGTTAAAATAAAAAAAAGGCCTCCCATATTATTTTTCATATTCGGTTCTTGTTGCTGACCCATAGAAAATGGCGGTGGTCTTGGAGTTGTTACAGCTCAAACCAAAATCAGGTGTATTGTGATAGATAGGTATCTGAGAAGTTATTTCATTTTGATATTTGTAGGAGTAATACATTTATGGGTATTTTGTTGGGATTTAGGGAATCTATTTCCATGTGTATCGAGTGTACCTTTTTAGCCAATGAATCAAATATTGGTGTAGCAAAAGACATATCCATTCACTAGGAAAATGTCTACCTCCTTGTTAACTAAGAATACTAATACATTATTTTCATGGATTAATGGTACATGAATCAAATAAGATTGAGTTATTCACAATAGTTCTTGAGTTAAATCTCTATTGTGTGTGTGTGTGTATGTGTATATATATATTATAGCCTTTGCAATGTATGTCTTGATTAATTTTTTTGGATGCCTCTATGCAGACATCTGTCTAGGTTACTAGTTTCAGATTGTGATTACGATCTAGTAATTGATGAGGCCTCATTATATCAGCCATAGTGTGAGGTTCTTACTCGACGTGTTTAGATAGAATCACCCATATCTATTGAGAATAATATCACTCGGATTGAAAATATGAGGATGAACAAATTTTTACTACACTCTATGTTCTCTATCACTAGAGGCCACAGAAGTTACACATTGATCTTGAACCATAAACAATGGTGGGTTGGATAGAGTTATTGATCCCTGTATTGTGGCTTATCCAGATCCTGATTGATCAAGTGGTTTCATTAGAATGTATCCTTTTCCAAAAATATGTAGGGAACTATTTGAGTCTTTTTATATATATTCATGATAATTTAACAATATCATAGACCATCTTTCCACAAATTTTCCATGAAGAGTACTACCCCTTCTCCTTGTGACTAGTTCATATTCAAGAGATTTTGGACCAATAGTAAGTGGGATAAAAGTTGTATAGTATGTTGTGAGATTAAAAAAATACATGGTACTCCTTTTGTATATACATAGATGAATGATTATGAGCTAGAATGTTTGACCTAGTTATGTGAAGATATATATATTCCAATGTGGTAGCTCTGTACATTCACACCAATAATATGGGGTTGGAACATGAATTAGTGATGAAGATATTCCTGACAGAGGGACACCAGATGGACTGTGTTGGTAGTGGAAATTTTATGGTCAATTTGTCTGTAATATCTAGCTAGTGCTAATTGATAAGATAACGATGTAGGTGATCTTACTAGGATTAGTTTTGGGAACGTTGTTATAGGAAACTAATAGGACTAAAATTTCTCTAAGATGGGTGGTACTATGAATGTTATAGGTGAGGTCATGTGGTGTGTGATTACGTGACCCGATGTGTTGAGATGTGTAAGAATATAAGAGATAGACCAACATAATACATGTATCACCTTGATCAGGGATCCCCCAATATATGGTATGGTGGTCCCCAAGGAGGTGGAGATTAAATTAGAGAATGTGGAGGAGGTGAAGTGGGTGGTGGATGATCCTATGAGATCCATCCAACACCACTATCAAGTGGCCCACGTCAATCTCAGAGAGCCAGTGGTCAGGGATGCAACCAGCTATTGTCTATAGAGGCCTATGACCTAGAACCACAAGAGATGATTAGATGTAAAATCTATATTTATTATAATCTTATATAATTCTTAGAAAACACAGTTGTGAGTTATTCGTTCGAAACCGTTCTCATGGTGTGAGAGCTAGAGCTCCCAGTTTAGCAATTATCCAACATACATTGACTTAATGTTTATATATAATACATCATCTATTTGATTTAACTACCAAATGTGTGATCTATAATATGGGTAATGGAGGTTCACATGTGGATTTTTTATCATCACAATAGAACCATATGACGTTATCCTATGCATGGATTGGTACCTCATAATAAGATTCAAGATTTACTATCAGTATACATGATTCTGATGCCATCATATTGCTGGGATGAGAGTCTCATTTATGGCATATATAGATCTCATTATTAGACGAGTGTTTTTCCAATAATAGACTATAGACCATCACCGATTATATGGCAATTGTAGCCCACGATATAGTACAATTTTATTTGTGTCATGAATTTATTTTTCTTGAGTTATGCTAGCTGAATTTATGGAAGGATTATGAATCATGTTTTAATTATACATGTAATGGTGGGATACTATGTTGAATGTTTAATGCTATTATGGAATACATATATATATTATTTTCATTATGATATGGGTGGGTGAATATCTCAATAAAATTCATTGGGTCAAGCATTATATCATATGAGGCAATGATGGAATGCAAGTAAATTGACTTGATAAAATATGGGAAAATGGTGTGTCCTTATCCACTATGGGTAATAGCTATATTGTGTTCCACTATGGGAAATAGGTGTATCCTGATCCACAATGGGAAGTAGTTTCGGTTTAATCCACAATTGGAAATAAGTTCCTTCTGATCCACAATTGGAAACCAGTGGTATGTTCTGATCCAATATGAATATGTTCTTGGTAGTTTTACATGACATATCCTTTATTCTATATTTATGATAGTACCAAACTTTTATGTCTTGATCATACCATTTAAGATTGATTCAGGATTATTTCTCACTCTTATATCTCATGTTATCTGAAATGATAATGTTTTATTCCCTCACTATTATTTATGATCCATGATAGGTTTCATATTATAATGGAATGTAATTTTCATTATAACATACCCTTATAATTATCTTATAAATTTTTTTGATTTTAATGTGAATTCTCTTATGTTTACCCTCTCTATGTATTGAATCTCACAATTGCGTATGTTTCCTACCATGAGATTATGAATAAATTTTTAGGTGGGTAGGAAAAAGGGGTGAACTATATGAAATTATCATTGTGAGAGATGTTGAAGTTCATTGAATATATAAGAGAAATATATTCCATCATTCCAAATTGACTATCCTATTATGGTTCTCATGCATTAATGAATATTCATATAATATGATTTAATATCCTTGTCAGAGAATCCATGTTATCTGTAGTTATTATATAAATCAATGTTTAGTTAAAATTAGGAAACTAAGACATTAAATATTTATTTAGATCCCTATGGAGATATGCAAAGATAAGTCTAGATAATTACACTAAGTATTCTTCTAAGGATGAGTCAATGTATTGGAAAATGTCATGAAAAAAACCATTTGAATCTAATATAGAATCATTGTCTGAAAAACACTTACATAAACATTTTTTAAATTATTATTTTAAATGAATAATTTTTGTTAATATATTTTAATAAAATTTATATAATATACTACCAATAAACTATTAATCATTAATGTTAAGTTTCTTCTAGATATAAGTTCAAAGTAAATTCTATTTCATGTTTAACAATAGTTTTTATCTAAAATTGGTTTTGTCACATTTTTTTAGTGCACTAATTTTTAAACATATTTTTTATAATTTTTAAAAATATATTTGAAAAGAATTTTTTTTTAAATCCTTATACCAAAATTATATTTCAATTACATTTAGTATTTTTATGATTTTTTAAATTTTTTTAGGAGTGGTAAAAATATATAATTATAATAGAATGTTTTCTTTTCATTTAATTTATTTATAATGATAAATTATATTTTATATGCTATAATATTATAATTATTTCCATAATAAATCTATTAATCTTATTTTGGTAATTGGAATCAATTTTATATTGAATGTCTAAATAAAAACATTTTAAACGTTTTATAATTATTACCTTAAAACCCCACTTTATTGTCTCATTCAAGAGATTACATTTAAATAAATAATTAAATATTATGTAAATAGAATTTAGAAAGATATATTTGATATTTTTAATCATCATAATTTTTATTATCTAATATGTTCATCATAATATTTGACCAAAATATTTATTAAAATCATTGAAATTGTTTTACTATGGTTTATGAAAAAAAAGTTTTCGTAAGGTTAAACATATAAAATAATGAATAACATTACACAAAACATTTAAAAGGAAATTTTATGGCCATATTTGGAACTTATATATTATTGTTTCAATAATGGACCTTTATGGTGGCATGTGGTGTTATAAAAATGATGATATGATACAGTCTTTTAAAAATATTACAATTGTGCCACTCACCCCACATATAATATTCCACTCAGTACCCTCTCATACTTTCTCTGTCAAACACATTTTTATAATCAAATACCATACCAACTCACTTCCAAACATACCTAACATTACCCAAGGAGCCTAATTTTATTTATAAATCCAATAAAGGATGTATTTTAATGAAAACCTACAAGGATACACGATGAAGTGGTGGCATTCATCAAGGAACATTTTTGATTAATTTCTTTCTCCACAAATTTCAATCCAATTTATGTAATGTTTATATAACAATATATATATATATTAATTATAATTTTATGTTTTATTATTTTCATGACCTACAACCATCTCTACTTCCATCAAATAGGTTACAAAATTTTCATTCTTGTTTATTGATGACTACCGCCTCACGTACTAATATCATTTTGTTTTCCTTACCACCTCTTGAGGATGAACATAATGATTTATTTATTTTCATTACTTAATATATATGTTATATATATCATGTTAGTATGATGTTTTAATTAATATAAAAGACATAAAATATTATTTTATATTTTATGTGAATGCGATAAATTCATTTGTGTGTACTACAAACTACCACCTAACGATGTGATGTTATTCATTGACACATTACATGGAAGTTATTAAGGAAAAGTTAATAAAAATATGTGATATATATGAAATTATAATTAATATTTAATGAATATATATATCACTTAATTTTATTTCATTCAATCTAATATGAAAATGGAAATATCATTCATTCATTGGTATTTCCTACAATCTCCATGTGTGGTGTATTTTATTTCCCATGACTAAATATTATTGATTAATATATATAAATATATAATGAATAGAATTTATATTTATATCATGGTTAAAATTTTGGATTTTATGGGTCCATGATCAATGTAATTGGACCAAAAATAGAAAATAAATAAAAATACAAAAATCAAAGTGGTTATTACTCAAAAAGTAACTATAACCTGGGATTGTTAATAAATGGGTTATTAATGAAAAAATGGAAAAAATATGGTATGATATATATAATTATGGTTATATAATATAGTTTTAATAATCATATCTTTATCACACATGAGGTTTTAATGAGCACAAAATATGTCAAGACATACAATAACTGATTCATGTCCGATTTTTCACTTATGTAAGACACATTCCATATTAATCACAAATTTAGTTTATTACATCTATATGATTTCCCATTAATTTATATTAATATTAATATAATAAAAATCAACGTTATTTACAGATAAATTTTATGATCTCACATCTATATTATATTATTATTAAATGTTACCAAAGTTGTAATGATGTTAGTCATAATATTATCAATTATCAGCATCATTTATCATATCTTTTTAATGATAAAATATTATAATCCCTATATAAATAAAAAATATTTTTATTCTAATCTAGTTATCATGATATTTAAAAGTAATAGAATAATTTTTATACTTTTTGGTATATAGAATAACTGGTAAAATGGAGTTTAAATAATATGGCATTATTACTCTCTTTGGTCATAAATTAATTTTTTTCCCAAAATAATGATTATTAATAATGTAATAAAAAATATTTTATTTTTATTCTATGATTTTTAAAAGGTGTTTTTTCACTTTTTATATTTTTTAAAATAATTTTTTAAAGGAATTTTCATCTCTATTTCCAAAGAATTATTGTTTGATTTTATCAAAAAATATTAAGTGAATATTTGTTTTAATGTGTATGACTTGAATGAAACTTCTCATCATCATGAAAATTATTTAAAATAAATACTCAATTATATTTTTTCCAGTATATTTTTAAATAAATATATTTTAAAAAATATTTTATATTCTAAAAAGAAATTTTTAATGAATTAAAAGATGTCATCAAAAAATGGTATAATTTATTTTAAAAAATTCCCTTACATTTGTTAGGTTATTATCAAAGAAATTTAATTTTAAAATGTATTAGGTTTTAAAATTTTATTTTTAATGTGTATCTATTTTCCTATAAATATTTACTAGTAATATTTCAATATTATTTTCCATATAATATAAAATCTTTTGATATTACTTATGAATTATTAGGGATAATATTAAATGATAATATCATTATTCATTCCATGTATAGAAAATGTGAATTTTAATTAAATTTTTATGAAACCCATATACTTTTCATGGGTTATGATATGGTTAATTTGTCAATTGATTATAATACATGTTTTCTATACATGGGTTATGATGTTGTGATATGTATAATGTTTTATGATATTGTGGCCCACATAAGTATTGGTTTCATTATGAGACAAGTGAGACCTATACAGACCCCTTATGCATTGGGTAAATATTTATATCTCATGAAATAGTTATGGTAAATAATTTTATAGACATGATCCACTTTTGGAAAAAAGTGTTTCCTTCTCCACTATAGGAAATAGGCATGTCTTGATCCACTATGGGATGCATGTGAATATTGATCCATAATGTGAAATAAATGGTATGTTCAAATCCCCTATGTTGATGATCTTGGTAATTTCCCACGACATTTTAAATGTTATAAAATATTTATATGGTTTTCAAACTTTTATTACATAATATAATGGTTTATTATTGATTTAAGAAGAATTGTTACTCTTATGAACTATATTTTCTATAATTATAATTTTTCATTCTAGGAATAATATTCACAGTTTATGATAGGTTTTTTTTAGAAATTTTATGTTATTTTCATGATAACATACCATTATTAATATTTTATACATTCATATTATCTTATATTGAAATATCTTATGTTTACCCATAATAAGATTTTGATCTCACAACATCATATGTTTCCTTCTCTAGGATAATAAAAAATTATTTTTGTAGGGTAATCAATTAGGGAGTACTACATGAGAAGATAATTGTGGGGGATTTTAATGATCTTCCATGTTATTAGATTTTTATTTCTCATCTTTCCTAGAGGAACGAAACTATTACGTCCTTAGGAATGTGATTTTATATTTTAATTAATATTATTATAATTTGATTTAATAACAATGTCTAATAAATCATTGTTAATATTGTTGGTATCAATCGAATTTTTTAGTTAAAAATTGAAAACATTTATGAGAATACATTTTTTATAATCCTAGGGTTATTTCACGTGATACAGGTAGGGATATATCGAAGGAAAATACTATGGATGATTCAATGTATAGGAAAATGCCTATAAATTTTATAGAAGGAAAGAGAAAGTGGTTTTAAAGCAATTAATTTAATATTTAATATAATAATGGGATGATGATATGGAATATATATTTTAAGGGGTAACAACCCTGAAAATAATAGTGTTCTAGACTTGATTAGTAATGGGTGCATGACAAGGACACCTATTGAAAACATATATTGAAAATCCATAGGGATATTCTGGGGAGATACACATACTCTTTATGAAATATTTCTAATGATATTAATATATGAAAACTATTAATGGACTAGGATAATCATTTGGTATCATAGATGGAATTTAATTTTTCATGATTTGGACATATAATTAGTGATTTTTTATGATTATATGTATTACCCTATGGTTAGTATTTCTAGCATTGATTTTTGGTTATCATCAATGGTTGAAACCAAAAGGAACTGGGTTACCACTTAGAGTAATAGTTAATTTTCAAATGAGAATCCAAATGGGATTATTATAGGAGAAAATGATGTTGTAAGTTTTCCTGATAAGTTATCAGGGAACATGATTTACAATTTGAACCATAAGATAATCTCAAACTCACCAAATAAGAGAATTTTGAATTCTAAAGACTGTTCATGTAATTGAGACCATATAGGTAAGAAGATTTAGTATCTTATATCTCCGGATTGGGGGATGAAGAACTCAAGGGATTGTCTTAGAGTGAAAAGATGATTTTTTGATTGCGGAAAACAGGGACACAAATAAAGTTATTAAAAATGAAAAATGAAATGTTTAATTAATTTAGCAGATGAAAATAATGGTATTACTATGTGATCATTGACAATATAATTTAAAAATTTGGAATGAATGAGAATGTTGAAAATCAATGTTCTGAGAGGAAATCTCATGATGTTAATGAAAAAGGACCTATGAATAATAATTTTTCATTTTTTAATGAATAGACGATATATGAATTATGAAAGGAAATATGTATTAAGGAATAAGATAATGAATCCTGGTTAATTGTTTTAGCAGGATGGGTATTGATTTATTTATGTATAGGTAGTCAAGAATTAAGAAATATATGTGTACTATTTTGGTATACATTTTTTGTTAAGGATTTATGAAAATATTTTGATTGATGTAGATTAACTTGAATTTTTTTAAAATATATCAATAATATTTTATATGATAAACGTTTTTATTAGAAGGTAAACCTTAATATCTTCTTGATTTTGAGAAAAGTTTGTTTTTTAGTGAAGGAGATGATTGATATGAATAATGTAAATTTTATATTATTGATGAACTTAGAGATAATTAAAGATTTGAAGATAATTTGGATTATACTACAATTAATGTAGTTTAAAACAATTTATGGTTTTAATTAATATATTCAATAATATGTATTTTATATAAATAATACAGAAGAATTTATGTTTTCAACAAGGTTTTATTTAAATCCAGGTTATTACCATGTTTTCATAGAATACATTATTAAGGTTTTCAAATGTTATGTATATGAAAACGGTGGGATACACCATTTTGTTTTGAGGGATTAATGATTTGATAATTTTAGAAATTCAACGTCCTTATTTGAAAATATTTGGATTGTAATATTTTTGAATTCTTTTATGGATAACCATTTATAGAAGTGTTTATATGTAACTTGGGATGAGGCCTGAAATATTAATGTATTAATTTACCATATTATGTTTTATCCATATTGGATAATGTGTGGTAATAATTTTTTTATGATGATAAATAAAGATACAAAATTACTTTATCATTATATCTATGTAGCATTTGACCCATTAGTGTCTTAGGGAAAATAAAATAACCATTATTTCATTCATTAATAGATGGTGTGTAAATTGATCAAGTGTCATCCAATGGATGTGATTTTTCCTATTAAGTGGAATGAAATAAATTAATTATATCATCATGGGAAAATTCATTAACATTGGAAAAAAGTTTTTAAAATAAAATATTGTCATATTTTCATCGTTTTAGATGTTATAAATGAACATTTTGATTATTATTTGGTTTATCTTTTTATGAACAATAACTAATTAAATATTAACCACCATTTAATGATCAATTATCTTTATCACTCCCTATAATTATTTATTCTTCTCTTCCAAGTAAAAATAATCACTTCCCACCTATACACTAATATATGGAATCCTAGTTTGGAGATACATTGGGTAACTATTATGTATCCAAATTACAATTTTTTAAGGATCTTTTAGTATTAATATTTGTATGTGGATTTCTATTATTGAATTTTAAAATGATGATCCTTTTATGACTAAGATAAATTTAAGGGTGAAATTCATTTTAATATGAGTAGGTTCTAACAACCAATGATTTTTTGATATTTATATTTTTAGAATGTATATCATATTTTTTATATTTTTATTAAAATTAAAAACTGATTTTATTATTTCCTAAAACTAATACTTTTATTTAATTATGTTACCCACAATAATGTGTTATTCTTGAATCATACGAAATACCTAATTAAAATGAAACATGGCATACTATAAAGATATTGTTATATGATAGTTGTCACCTAGCCATTGGAAGGAAGAGTGTGAATAGAAATAAATAAATAATGAAAATATACAGTTTACCATTTATATATTTTAATTTATTATCTATCCAATTCATTAATGGAAAAAAGTAAAATCATTTTGAAAATATATGGATTCATTAAATGAAAAAATATTTTTATACATATAAATTTATTTTACCTTAATAAATTAAATGAATCAAATTTGGTGAACTATTTTAATTAAGATTTTATATTATACGTTGATTTAAGTATTTCAAATTTATATTATATGTTTTCTAATAATGTTATAATAATCAATCTAAATTTATGAATTAAATAATATTTTTCTAGAAAACAATTTTTTTGACTTCTTATTGTGAAATAATTTCAAATAAATATTTTGATAATATTATATATATATTTTTTGAAAAATAAAAATTATTTATGTGATCAATGTATAGAAACTATCAAATTGAATTTTTTTTATTTCACTAAATGTTTCTATTTTTTATAAATAGTTAAATATACTTAATTTGAATATAAACTGCCATTTCATTTAATTTTTTTTTATAAATTTAAATTTTATTTAAAATTTGTTTTAGATAAAAATTATTTAAATTATACATAAATTTTCCAATGGATTTTATGGTAATAAATTTCATAATAAAATTAGATATAAAAATCTTTCGATGATTAAATCCCTTACATTTAAAAAACATACTTTTTCATCCTGTCCACAAGATTAATTTTATATTAACTATTTCCACTAATGTGAATGGAATTTATAAATTAAAATTCAATATTGGGAATAAGATTAATTAATAATATATAATATGATTAACATGTATTTTGAAGAAAAATAAATATTAAAAATAATTAAAATTACTATCCACAGATATGTAAAAAGTGATTTACCATGAGTTAAACCAGTAATATAATGGTGAAAAAAGTGTTTAAAACTTGTTCAAACGCCATTTTATTTCTATATTTGTTAATTATATCATATAGGTTGAATATTTTTTAACATAGAAACATTTTTCAAGATAAAAACGTGGGTATGATTGAAAATTTTCATAAAATTAAATGTGTACCACTCACTTGTCCTATAAAAGGCCACCCCAATCCGTTCATCTTTACGAATTCACACCCTTTTGGGTTGGAAAATACTTGAAAAAATCACGTAAAACCTCCCTAAATTTACCCAATGAGAATAATTTTGTGAATAAATCCATAAAAGGATGTATATATGTGTAAAATTAAAGATGATACTAGAAGAATATGATGCGTTCATCCACAAGTATTTTTTTAATATATTTACCCACCACCTTTAATTATTTTTATGCCATGATTAATAAATAACCAAATTATATTCCATATTAATAGAAGTTTTAATGTTAATTTATGATCAATAAGAATTTTGAAAATCAAAAAATGGGTTATGGAATTATCATTAATTTGTATAAAAGACTACCTCTTTGCGAACTCATGTTGTTGGATACTCCATTACCACCTCTAAAGGTAGGAAAAGTTGAGGAATTTATTCTTTATATAATATTCACACACACACACACACACATATATATATTATTTTATTTTATTTTCCTAATTAATATGCCACATATAGATTTTAATTTTCAATTTCATGGGAATATGATAATTCCATTTGTTTGTATGATAAATACCACCTAATTAAGTGTTGTGATTCATTCACGATTTAATGGATGGTATTAATGATTTTTTACCTAATTAAATGTGATATATATGACACCAAAAATATTATATGTTGATAATATATTTCACTTTATTTTTTATCCATTAATAAGATAAAAAATGGAAATATCAATCATTATTACGTATGAATTACCGTCTCTATGAATGGTGTATTCCATTATCAATAACTGCATATTATAGATTACCATAATGTAATATATATTTAATATATATAATATTTATATTAGGGATAAAATTCTAGTAATTATGGAATAATGATCAATATAAGTGGACTAAAAGTAACAAATCCGAAAAATTATAAAAGACTAAGATATTATTTCTTAAAATTTGACATTAGCATGGGATTTTTAATAAAAAGGAAATTAAATGAAATATATAAATCATATATGATAAGTTATATTTAAGTATTTTTCATTTATATATTATTAATAATCTTAAATTTATTATACATAAGGTTTGAATGTGTTTGAAGGATGTAGAAACATGAATTAAGGAATATCTGCCTCAATTTTTACTTATATAAGACATGTACCATATTCACCACATATATATTTTATTGGGTGTAAAGAATACAAATAAAATTATAATATGATTATTAACTGCAAAATTATTTTTAGTTACATATCATTTTTATAATCTCTTTTTCATGGGGCTTATGATTCAATGTTATCAAAATAGTAATGATTTAATGTAAGAAACTATTCATTTATCAATATGTTTTGATTCATCTCTCAATTAACTTATTAATTTTCTTCTCATATAGTTATTAATTATATTTTCAAGTAATTTTACAATTTTTCCAATCATTCATTATTAAAACAACTAAGAATGTGTTTGTAATAAAATTCAACATTTTCCCCCCTTAGATCGCAATTCGGGTGTCATTTAAAATCATATTTTCTAAAAAAATAAAAAATTAGTTATTATTATCTTATGAGTTTTTGGTTATTTTTACCCATATTTTAAATTTTTATAAAGGTGTTTTAAAAGGTTTGTTTTCTTCATTTTTAAAATTAATCCTTTATATATTTTTATAGAAATGTGAAATGAATATTTGTTTTGAAGTGTAAAACATAAAACAAACATCAAATTATAATAAAATTTATTTATTTATGAATCTACCTTTATATTTTTTGAATTTTATTTTAAAATAATGTTTTTTGAATTTTTTTTAAATTCATTTTTCATAGATGAAGTGATATTTTCTTCAAAAATCTATTTAAATAATTTTGAAAGATTAATTTATTTGTTATCAGGGTTATTTTTGAAGAAAATAATTTTCAAAATGTTTTATGTTTTAAAATGTTAATTTCAATGGAAATTTATTTTTCTCAAGAAATGTAACACATAATATTTCAAAATTATATTCATTATATGACTACATCCTCTGAAAACACATATTCTTTACGGGGGAAAATATTGAATGATACCATCCTTATTAGTAATATGTATGATTAATGATTATATTAATGACATGTTTATAAATCGTATTTATTTTCCATGGTATACTATGGGTAATTGAATAATGGATTATAGAACATTCTTTATTTACATTGGTTATAATGTGATGATATGTTGAATTATTTTTGATATTGTTTAACACATATTTATGGGTTTAATTATCAGATATGTTGGATATATATATAATAACAATTCACAGAGAAAAACATTATAAGTCATCAAATAATAATGGGAAACAAGTTGATGTAGTTGATACACTATAAGAAATTAGTGTTTCCTGATCCACTATTTAAAATATGTGTTCCTAGATCTACTATGGAAAATAGGTTTCCTAATACATGATGGGAATCATGTGCTTCATGATCTATAATAAGAATAGGTGTGTTCAGATATCCAATGGAAAATATCTGATTAGTCCGAATCCACTAAGTCATTAATGTTGGATGTATACCTTGAAATGTTAATTGTGATTCTATATTTATTATTGTTCCATAATTTTATGACATGATAATATTATTTCTAATTTATTTATGTTAATTTCTCACTCTTATAAAAAATGTTTTCTGAAATAAGGACACTTTAATTTATGAATCTTATTTATAATCCACAAAAGGTAGGGTGTGAGATTTTTTTGTTATGTTCATGATTATGTACAATTTTTTATCATATACTTTAAATAGATATTGTGTTTATATATCTAATTTTACCATTACATAGAATCAATATTCATCCTTTATTATTTCTTTTTCTCTAGAATTAAGAATAAATGTTTTGGTAGGGTATTCTTATGGGGATTTCTATATTAGAAGATCAATATGGGATATGTTTAAGATCACTCCAAAAATTTTATGTTTAGTTTCCATGTTTCATTAGGCACTAAATTATTATGTTTCGGAGTTGTATTTTTCTATAATGAAATGAATATTTCTGTCAGAATATGTACTATCCATGTATTAGAAGCAAATGGATTTTAAAAAATTGCATTTAATTTTTTCTTCATAGTAGTTTTTTTATTGGAATTATGAATAAAGAGTGCTACAAAAAATCGTTTGGTGGTTGGAATTGATTTTTTTAGGTGTTCATACCTGAAAATTCCTTTGGAAAGTATGATTTTTATCATTAGTTGTGAATGAACTAATATTAAAATTTTAAAATTATAATTTATTTATAATTAATTAAATTGAAATTATCAATCATGTGTCATAGATTAGTGGTGATTGATTCATTATTTAATGGACAAGTGAAAATATAAAATAGAATTATGGATTTTTAGTTAGGGATTTTTTCCAATATTAAGGATGGTGGTCCCATATACACTACCCCATATTATTATGTATAATTTTTCTCTTGTGATATAAAGTTCACCAACTTTGGTGAATGACCCATAATTCCTTGATGTGATATGAATAACATATTATTATTAATTATTTATTCATTATAATATACTAACTCATTAAAGGACCATACCTAATATAATTTAAACAATCACAAAGGGTCCCAATTGATCCTTGTGGATTTTCACGATTCTGCTGATGAGGGACATGGAACATTCAAAAATAAGTGGTTGATAACATGTGGATGTGTGTGTGAGTCCTCTATGATCATGTTTGATACATGATTAAATTTATATTTATATATATCCCATGAGACAATGATTGGTACTCAATCATATATGGGGGTGTATTGCTATGAGCCTTATGATTTATGTTTTATAGCATATGGTGTATGTGTGTAGGCTAACATGACCTATAATTTATGTTTTACCACATGTGCTGTATGGGAATCTTATGAGACCTATGATTGATGTTTTCACGTATCTGGATTGACTATAGTTATAAATATTTATTAATATTCCATGATATCAGTCTATCATCATGTATTTATGTGTTGCATGAGCTATCATTTATAGATTAAGCCATATGGACATACCCCCTTATAGGGTTGTATAATACATCAGTTGAAATGTACAATGAAAATCCCATCCTATGGGATTTTCAATACATGTGTTTTGGGATATAATATCAATATAGGGTGTTCTAGACATGGATGATTGTCATTCCATCCACCATTGAGAGAATGAAGGTATTACTGGGGTTTATGGTGGATTAGTAAGTTCACAAATGATAAAAATTTGGGTGTTTGCTGAATAATTTTTTTACAATTAATATATATTGGTCTTTAATTGTTTTTTATTCCATGTTTTATTCATGATGATCCTTTCATAAGAATGTACACTGTATTTACTTGTTAGGTAGTGGACTTTGATGGTTGGTACCTACAATGTTCTAATCACACTATTCTTAGGCGGCTATGGAACTCAAGTACCACGGAATCCATCATTTTTTTCTGGTACATGATGAGATTATTCCTCAAATGATCACTAAATAGGAAATGACACTCAAAATATAGACTGTAGGTTGAAATAAATCTTGGATTAGGGTGTGGATGCCATTATACTTTTATTTTTTCAATCATGTGTGTTTGATTAGAGCACTGGGTGATATATGTCCCTTACTATTTTTCAAGTATATTTTTACAACATTAATTTGATAAAAATGATATGTTATTGGTTTTTTGGTACTCTAATACTATATTGTTACATTTTTTTTATTTCCTTGTTACTGTGCACTCTAATTGATGATACAATCTCCCCACAATACGCTTATATCGTCACGCCTAGTTATCATCTGTTGGCATATAGGAATGGGAAATTGAGGTCATGTAGAACTTAATGTTATACATAATGATTTTTTTGTTAGATATGACATAATAAGTAATTAATTTTTAAATTATAAATATTAACATTTTTTGGAAATAAAAATATTGAAAATTATGGGAAATCATTATTAATTATGATGAGAATTATCCTTTATTTTTAAATTTTTTGTGGATTAAAATTTATTAATGAAGTTTATTTGAATAAAAAATTATGATTTACTTGTATAAATAGAAAACGACAATGGGAAAAAATCATAGGGTTCAATATATCATTCTTTGAAGAAACATGTTCAAAAAGAAAATTTTAACTCAGTAATTGATGTTGAGTTAAAAAACAATAAAAGTAATGGTAAACAAAAAATCAATATTATTTGATGAAATTATCATTCAGAAACTATAATATAATTTAATATGGGACTAAATTTACATTATAAAATAAATAACATTTCCCAATGGAAATATTTAACATTGATTTGAAAACGAGACAATGAAGGACTTACGATATTGGGAACATTCAAATAATGTCCTCTTAAAAGATATGATTTCAAATGTCACATTGAATATCATGAAAAATAATAGTACCTCTCATTCAATAAATTCATTTCTTTAAGAATATATTTTACGATTGTAATACAAACAAAAAAATAAATAATATGATAGAAAAAATAAAAAAACAATGAGATCAAGAGGGATTTTAGTGGTGAAGGCCATGATCATCCCAAAAATTGAATTCTTATAGTCATGGGTATGGAATAAATAGTGAAATATGTTCAAACTATTAAAAATAATTGCTGGTCTTGCAAGAAAATCAGGAGTAAAGTTGTATTCCCTTAAAGTGTGCATAATATTGAGTCATTGAACAAGAATCATCTGGTAGTCATTGATATCAAACACAATTTCCCAAATAGATGACTTGCTGGATAATTGAAAACTCACCAAATAAAATGAATCAGTCTCTTCCATAGAAATATTAAGATCAAATTGTTCACTAATAAATAATCCATGATGCATGGACCTTGCCTCAATACTCAATGATGTCCTAGATCTAAATAATACATTGAATCTAAGGAGAATAGTTCCACTTCAATCTCGAACCAGAAACCCACCCCACATGATCCCTTACTCCCTAGCACCATCCAAATTCTACTTCAAACCCTTCTTAGGAAGCTTCCATTTAATCCACCGACCACAACCAGAACTAAAACTATTCACTAGAGACCTATAAGCCGTTGGAATAATGCCTATGAATAAGGAAAATCTATCATCTAGATCTAGAGTATATCCATGTTCATCCACCAAGGCATTTTATCAACAATAATTCCAAGGGTAGACATTCACTTGCCATTTTTTGAAGCATTTATGGAGTCCCAAAGAGTGCATCACAACACTTAGAAAACCATTAAACTTTCATTAAAAACAGAACTAGAGTAGTTTTTACCTTGAAACAAGAATAGAATGAAATCACTGAAGGAATCCTCATGCAGGTTTATGCCTTGACATTTCCAAACTATCTCAAAAAAAGTGCCTTATTTATTTTGATGAAAAGGTACCACAGAGACTCTATAGTCTATTTTTCAAAACCCTGTAATATAGAACACAAATGAACCCATGTGCTTTGGATAATATCTTTTATTAGGATATCTTGATTCCTATGACTCCATATATGAAAATATTATTTCATCAGAATATCTTTAGACTAATGTTTGGGGCCCAGCTCTTCTAAAACACTCGGCATAGGCGGCCCTGCATGAAATTCCTTGCTACTAAACAACCCCACCAATGAAGCCATGAATAAGCACATATCATGATATCATCCCAAATAATTACTCAAATGAAATAAATTATGATCACACACAATGTAGCATTAACCAACTCTGGAAATATGATTTTCTCCATGAAGGAAATTTCTACAGCTACACAACCAGGATAAAAATCACCTCAAAAACGTCCTAGTTATCCTTCTATAACAAAATATCAATACTACCCACCACCCACCATGACTGTTCATATAGAAGATCAAACATATCTGCCAGACTCCTCACCATCCTCAATAGTCTTCTAGTTTTTTCACATTAGGATCACCAGTCTATTCCAAATTTCCCACAGATAACCTAGCCCAACAAAATATTCATTCAAGGTTATCTGAGTCTAACATAGAATAAATGTTCTTAATATACCCCTTGACACTTCTAATATTAATCCCTCCCACTTTATTTGGCTTATCCATCCTATCCCATTCTTCCCAATGAAATTTCATAGATTGATTTTAATCCCAATGAAATCCATCTCGAATATTCTCAATGAGATTGATAGCTCCCTTAGGTTGTATAATGGTGTAGTATACAAAACATTTTGAATAAATAATTGTGTATAATAAGAAATATGTATCATGGAGGAAAAATTTGAGACCTGAATCCTTTAACTTGTATGCCTATATAATCAGAGGCACTCTATGCTTCTATATAAAATTTTAATATCTTAATTAGCAATTTTAAAAAAAATTATATGTAACCTATTATAAACATAATTTATAAATAATTTCTATATATATATATATATTAATTATCTATTATGTAATTTCAATATTATGTGTGATTAATCATGATCACATTGAAAAAGATCAAAAAAAAGGTGTTTTTAATCATTAATTGGGAAAATTTAATCATTCCCAAACCATAAAATATAAGGGTACTTATTTATTATATATAATAATTTTATTTTAATTTATATTCCTTTAGGATCATTAAATATGATAATGATGATGTGGATATTTTTGTTATTTTTAATAAATAGACATTGTTATCATAATTAATGAGTTTAAATTTAATTTTACAGTTATAGAATAAAAATAAATTCTTAATTTTCGCATTTCTTTCATATATATTAATTAATTAACTTCTTATAGTCATCCATTATTTTTTTAATATACTTTTTCAATTAGGATGTTAGACTAATCGAAACATGAACATAACATAATTAATGGATGAGTATGGTTATGAATGTGTCTTATTTTGGGAATGACTTCTTTATTTTTGAAGAAAATGATGCTATTTATATTTTTTATGATGTTGGAAAATATTTTTAAGGTATTTAAATAAATATAATGAAACTATATAAAAAATGAGATACATTACATTTGGTAGTTGGTCGTACACACATTGTAATGTTAACATTTTAATTTTTCAAAAAATTAAAATGATTGAAGCTAGTTTATAGAATAAATATCATAATTTTATTATATATGTAAAATATATTCTTCTATTACACATTAATAATATTAAGAAATATAACAATTTAAAAAAATAGATATCATCTAAAAATGTAAGCTTTAGTCCACATAACACAAAATGGTAATTTCATTTCAATTAATAGAAATGCGAAAAAGATTGTAATAGTTTTGAAATTTTCATAATAACACCCCATTGAAAATAAATAATAATGTTATAGAATATATTTTTAAAATAATATTTTGGATGTCAAGGTAGAAAGGAATGTTTGTTGTGAAAAAAAAACTACTCTTGTTGAAAACATTAGCTTTCCCGTAGAAGAATCCATGAAAATAGTGATCTTAAGGAAATATATTACAAAAAAATGCTCAATTATTAGGATAAATGTTTTAGTGGATAAATAATGGGTATAGTTTCAGGTTGAACTATAAATTTGGGAGTTGTGTTGAAAGGGACTTGTATGGATCATTTCATATAGTGTGATAATTTATTTTTTGTTAATTTTTTATCATAATAAAAATAAACACTTTACGAAATGTCATGAAGACTACAAATTGAGAAGAATAAACTATTAGATTAGATATGTTATCAAAATTTCACCCACTCATTTTAAATAATTATTTAAACATGTTTCTATTCTTTTTAATCATGGAATTTTCAATATTACCATTTTTTGTTTTACCATGTCATCTAATTTTTATCTCAGTAATTTACTTTTATTAATAAAAATAAATTTTGATATGTTACATATTCTTTAAATAATGGTTAAAATTACAATATACATCTTTTTAAATAAAAATATTTTTTTAAGAAAAATTAATTTTAAAATTAGTGCATAAAATGTGGAAAAATCTATTTTTTGAAAAAGTTTATTTTCAATTATATATTTATTTGTATGCTAAAATATTAAATGTAATTTATTTTTCACAAATAAAATGATATAATATGAATAAATAAGTGTTATTTGGTTTTTTATCCTTATAAATAACTATGTTTTTTAAAATAATATTAAATTGAATGGAAATAAAAAAATAGTTTTCAATGGAAAATATTATTTCTGTTATTAAACATAGGGTTTCAAAATTCATAACAGTTATTTGAAATTGATAGTAATACACCAAGAATACATATACCATCATAAAATACTTTTTAAATTTTTTTATGGTATACATACATCATAAAATTGTCACAAACACTAGGATTTTAGTATAAGAATTACTTTTAACTACTCAACTAAAAATCATTTATTTAAAAAAAATCTAAAAATTTTACGAGAAGATAATTTTGAAATTATAAATTAAAAAATGAAGTTATGTTTTATCAAATGAAAACTATAAATTTTATATATTTAGTTATTTAAATTATAATACAAAATATAAATGTCTATTTTTAATCAGATTTATCTTTCTAACCTAAAAGAATCAATATAAATATTTCATATAATTTTTTAATTCACTAAATTTGGAAGTATTTGAATATAAATCTAAATATTATCTATTATAAACAAATTAAAATTGATCGGTTTGATATAGTAATGAAAAATGAAATTAATTTTTTTATAATTGTTTATCCAAATGAATTATTTTGATATATTAATGAAAATTCAAATTATAATAAATTTTTTAATAAAATTTTATCTAATTTTATTTATATGATTATGTTTTTTATATAATTTTAATATTTTCTTTGTATTTTATTTTTTCATTATTTTGGTGTTGTGTTCAACCAAATTTATCAAAGAGATTATTATTTTCAAATATAAAAAATATATTATTTTCCAACTCCAACCCTTAAATTAATAAGATTTGCAAAATTTTAACTATGAAAAACTAATTACATTATATGAGTCTAATCTTATCTTATTTATAATTAAAGGTATGAAATATAACATAGTCTCTTAAGCTCTATTAATTTACATTTCTTTCATCAAATATATAATTGTTTATATACATTGATCATACATTTTATAAAATTCAATTTTTTAATGATCATTTTATTCTCCAATATATTAATCCATTTCAAATAGTTATATTTTTTATAAATTTCCTGCATATTTAACCCAAAAATGTTATTAGTAAGTGAAATATAGAATAAAAAAGTATCCAATATATAACACAATCATAAAAATGTGTCGAACATCAGTAATATTATTATTATTTAATTATAAATTCCACGGCTACCAATAAATTTTCACCAACATTTTTAATATATTTCAACCGTTTATTAACAAAAAACCAACAATATATTAAGACTATGATTTTTACATCACTCAATTTTCAAATAATAAATAGTTATCAAAATATATATTTATCATAAAATCCAATTTAAATTTTATTAATACCATTCAATATATCTTTACAACCCATTAAAGAAAACATTTCAATGAAAATTCCTAAGATGTGTTACATAATCATCATACCATTTAGAAAATACCAGAATGTTATCAATAAATATCACTAAAAACTAGAATATCTTAGAGTATCATTATTTAATTTATATCGATATATCAAACTAACTCCCTTAGTAAATACAAATAAATACATCAATTCTAAAATTAAATACGTACAATAATATTATCTCTAATTTAAGTATGTTTATTTATTCAGTTATAAGGCATAAATCTTACTTGATACATATGCCAAATTCTTTCTAGATACCTTCCTTTTGATGTAACATTTTTATATTACAATTACAACCAAAAACTAAAACCCAAATTGGTTTTCAAAAATATCATAATATAAGATATTATGAGAATGAAAACAAAATCATTTGATGACTTCTCAAATGAAATATTTTTTCATATTTTGATACATTTAGTTCTGTATACTTTTCTTAAAGTAATGTTATCTTATACATCATTTCCTAATCCATAATATATATATCCTATCATTTCTATGAACAATATTTTATTATTATAAAAATGATATCATTTAAATCTATTCATAAAAAACCCAAAAAACATGTTATCCATGAAACAAGATATCAATTAACATGAACATTAAAATATTAATATCTATATTTCAATTTAGTGTATCTATGGTCTATTTTAATCAATTTTATCTCACAAAAATATATTCTAAATAATTTTATGTTTTAATAACGAAAATGTGATTAAACTAAAAAACATCACTTGGGATTGTCAAAATATGTGAAAATTTAGGCATTTTTGTAATGCATGGGGTAATGATTGAGTTAATAACCCAAACTATATTTAAGGGTCATTAATCTTAACTATAATTTTCCATGATATTGGTTACACGTTTAGTATTCTAATAAAAATGATTTTAATGGATAACTTCACAATATCTACATTACAATTAGAGTTTTATCATACAGTATTACTTATTCCAAGGGTTTTCTATGAAGATATCTTTTCTTTATACTTGAAAAACATATAATATTTAGTATAATCATTTCAATTGTTTATCCATATTATTGAAACAATAAATAATCATAAAATTTATGTCTATAATAGACATTATAACACATAAGTTATCCTAAAATGATAACAACCAAAATATTTATGCTATTTAAACCCTGTTTTCATACCGAATGATGCACCCGAGAGCATTACCCATGAAGACTTTGTTAAAAACATAATTTACACACTATGTTTGTCATAATGTCTTAATTACAGGATTATTCATTCATGATGAAACATTTACATTCAAAGGATAAGTTTTTTCATAGTTTTAGATATACATGAATAATATTCAAATAATATATCCAATTTATTTTCAATTAAATTAATAGGCTTCCAACTATATAAGCTACCATTGAATCCATAATAATTCATCATCATCTCCCTCGAATCCTCCATGCAATGAACTCTTCTAGACACAATTTATGTATTAATTATCTATATAACATTTGGAATATAAAACATAATAATGGGGTGATCTACAATGTTCACTAATCCAAGAAATGTGATTTAGTTATCCATTATGAAAATTGATGATAATATCATTATTTGGATTTAACCAGGTTACATAAGGTAATATCATCTAAAAAACCATAGATAATAAAACATTTATTAAAACATAGAATGTTGCATTAAAAAATGAATCATCGGAGTTTTGAAACATGATTCAATAAATAATATCCACGAGAGAATTACATAGTCATATTAAAAGGAATAAACTATGTAACAAAAATAATCATTAGAAAACCTTTTTGAAAAAATTATTATGAAAATTTTATGAGAACTAATTCATTATTTACACACTTGACTACATCAAAAGATCTAAAAATAAACAAATACGTTGTAGATAAATAAAATAACCTACTTTTTATCATTTTATGTATGTTCTCCACATAAAATATTTCAAATCACAAAGAACCCATAGATGGAAAATGGGTTTGTATCCTTTTAAAATTAAATCCCATACAAATGTCATTCATAATTCTATCAATAATCATAAACTTATATTCCCAAAGAAAAAATCAAATCCATAGATATAATGTAACATTATTGTTAAATACAATTCAAAAAGTATATTTATCATATGGTATTTAAACCATTCATTTATATCATATATTACATTTCAATAATATCCCTAAATAAATCAATGTATGTAGTATTGGCAAAAATCATAAATTAATGGAATAAAAAGTGGATATTCATAAATGAAAACCATTAGAAGGATAAATATGGATTTACACAATATGTGATTTAGAATGATAAATGATGTTCTTGATCATTTGAATAATATTTATTTAAAATTTCAAAATCATAAAAAAATAAGAAAAATATCAATCAGTTGAAGAATAATAATTGTTGTCTAATAATGAAATTTTACAATGAAATGAATGATGAAAATGAATGTTTTCCTTGAATATAAATTTAAATAAATTCATATAAAAATGAATAAAATAATTCATTTTGTAGTACAAAAAATCATGGGAAATGTGATTCAAAATAATGGGATATTAATTATTTGTGAACATGTTTATAAAATAAGCTTATTTTTGTATTTTGACTAAGAAATTATTATTTTTAGAGTTATTATTGTATTTTGAAATTAAAATTAGAAAATATTTGGTTGAAATTTTTTTATATATGTTAAAAAATTATATTTTATGAAATATTTAATAATGATTACATGAAAAATAAATTATGGATTTATAGAGAAAACTGGATTGGATAATAGAATATTTTATTTTGGAACGATGGAATCCTTTTTGAATATTATTAAATAAATATTTTAAAAACAGATATAATAAAAATATTTATAAATATTCATTTTAAAATAACGGAATGGTTATATTATGGTGTCAAGAGATACACCAAAATTAGTATTCAAATTATAAAGGATAACATTTTTAGGAATGAAAAACGGAAGAGGAGGTAAAACTGTTGTTAAAGAGGATGTGAATTATCCTCAACAATGATATAATTATTATTGTGATTAAAATTCTTCGAGAATGAGTATTTGAATCAAAATATTAACTTTACTTGGAGATAATAAAAAAATTACATGGATGAAAATTTTAGTGTGTAAGAAATCAATAATTAAATATAACAGTTCTAGATGAAGCATTTAAACTAGACTAAGGGAGTTATGTTATCAAAAACCCCATATGGTAAGGGAAACATAAGATTAATAAGATACGGAATAATTATTCATTTAAATTATAAATGAAAAAAATATGGAATTTTTTATCATACTTAAATGAATTAATGATGAAAAATAAAATACATGCCCTGTTGATTTGAGAAAGAGATAATGAAACCCTGATGATAATTGAATCATATGAATCGAAACCCCTTGAAGGATTTGTATTCAAATGGACAATTAAATATTATTAAAAATATTTAGTTTATGGTCAAAAATATAATTTTTTAATTAAACAAACCATTATATATTACATATTTAATATACTAAGATATATTTCTCTTGGAGTGAAAATATGAGAAAAGAAACTAATACTTTTTCTTCAATTTAACAAATTAACTCAAAATTACAATATAATAACATAAATATCATAATAAAAAAATTTATTTCTTTTTTCATAAATAATTATATATATAGGTAATTTATAATTTCTTTTACATGTATATTAGTTATTTATTACATATTTTCAAAATTATGTGTGTGTAATATTAGTCATTTTGAATTAGATTCATAATTGTTGGGTTGTTCATCATTCTCATCCGAAAATTCAATATTAATAGATTATAAAATTTACATAAATTTATGTTTTCTAATTTAATTATTTCAACCAGTTGAACTATTGGTTACTATCTTTAAATTTCAAAACAACGATGAGAATGTTTTATTATGTTTTAATGAATGGACATTGGAATCTTAATTATTAAGTTTAATATAATTTTTACAATTTTAGAACCAAAATAAAATCATTATTTGTTAATTTATATAATATATAATCAGTAATTGTGTTCTCATAGTCATACTGGATAATATTTTTTATATTTTTTCATGTAAGTGGTTCGAAAAACCAAAATATGGTCATACCATAATTAATGGATAAGTATGTTACTTAAATATTTTCTTTAATATTTTATTTATTAACAAAATGATATTATTTATATAAATTAATTGTAGTTGATCATATTTTTCCTGGTTTTAAAAAATAAAAAATGATATTATAGAAAAAAAAGATACATTACTTCACAAAGGTGGTAGTTCGTATAGAAAACCTATATCATTTATACAGCTTATTTAATTTCATAATAAATAAAGTCAAACATAAAAAATACCAAAAGATGGATATGCCGATGTAATTAATTTATTTGATATATATTACCATAAATTGAAATATTAACATAATAAAAATTATTTAAAACTCCACAACATGCCCTTGAAATTCTAATTCTCTTTTAAAACGGTACGAAATAACCATGGGACGTACATAAGAAATGGGTAGTATATAAATTACAGTAATGGAATAATAAATAAATAACATGATCAAATTAATACATGGGTTTTACGTGCCATATTATGGTGAAATAAAATGTTGAGAATCATACATATAAACATCAAGATATCATCAAGAAACAAAAGAATGCGGAAAAAACATAAAGTAAAAAAATATAATAATACATCAAGGATATACTCAAATACAATACAACACGTCATTCATAAGATAACATATAATTTACCATACATGGTATATCATTACAATAAAAAATTACCCAATCCATTCGTTGGAAATATTATTTTGACCCTACCCATCACACTCATAATATACAAATTCATGTTGGTGTTACATGGATCCTAAAATATGATAAGTTATTTAAAGAGATTTAATACCATGATTATTGAGTGTTCGTATATTCAAGGATTTTTCTAATAATTTTTGGATAGCTTTATCTAATTTTATTATAATGAGTGATAATGGATATGGTTATTCACATAAAAAAGTTCTTATTGGAAAACCTAGTATAATGTTGGCTGCAAATTAGTTGTCCATGAAGGATAATAGAAGAGTTTATTGATTGTGAAATTTGGTACTCTATTAATTTTAAATCTTAATTAATTTAAAGGGATGTTTAAAAACATATTAAAAAATTAAAAAAAGTAAATAAAAGTCATATCTATAATGACCCGACCTTAAACCATACTTAATATTGAATTAAATGAATAATTCACATCGGGGATCATTTCAGGTTTAGAGTTTTAGAGAATTAGGACATAACTATTACATCTCAAAAGATTACAAAGTAGTCACTTCAACTAAATTTCCATAAAATAAAAACTATTAAAAAGAAACATGTCTAGTTCCATGTTATAAATAGCATGACTTTTCCTTGATCCCATCCTTCACCCTATTCCACTTTAAGTCCTGTGAAAAAAATTTCAAAAACTTGGGGTGAGTATAAAAATCTCAGTAAAGGATACACAAAGAAGGAAAACTGTTAGTTTTTTCAAATCAACCAATAAACCATGAATACTTTATCAAAGTAATACATTTCACCTTTAAGAAGTAGTAAAAACTATTGATTGAATAAAAGACCATTACTTACCCTTTTGTAACCAAAAGACTATCATAAAACCCATATAAATAACACATAACATATAATGGTAACTTGGGACATAAACATACTTAAATAGAATAACCATACGATCGACTACCACACATACTTAATGGAATAGCCATACGGCCGACTTCCATACCCAATGCATTGGAGGTTATAACGTAACAACCCATCCTGGTATTCATGGAACCACTCGTCATATAGTTTATCACGTAACCACCCGAAAAAATGGCCAAGTACCATCATTACACAAAAAATATTGAAAATATAAAAATTTAAAAAACAACATTTCATTTTAAATCAAAATAAGTAATTCCAAGATATTGAATTAATCAATCCATTTTCAAAAATCATTTAAAAGAGATTTTTGAATCAAAGTGTCCCATACAACTTTGAAGCTTTTATTGGAATTATAATTTTAAAACATTAATTTCCACATAAATAAATACTGAAAACCATTTTGAAAACAGGGACATTAAAGATAATGATTTAGAATAATGAATCTTTAAAAAATTTAAATAGATATTTTTGTTAATGAGATTTTAACAAAATGAGAGACTATTGAATACAAATAATTGCGGAATAACATGTAATCCGGGCTTTATAATATCTTGAGAATAAATGGATTCATGATATAATATATCAAAGGACAGTATACACACCATATAAGAGTGAATTGGTGCATAACAACAATGAAGTCTCAATGAAAATGTAAATTGAGATGAAATCCATTATAAAGATGATATCCTTAAATTAAGGATAAATATATCACATAATTATGTGTGAGAAATATAAATACACCCAATATAAGTGGATATTAAGTGTGAAACAATCAGTGGTCATTCACAAATAATCGTTGAAAAAAACCCAATGACATAGATATTTAACTCAATGAAATGAGATTGAGGCATGATTTCCAATACAAGTTCATAAGAATTTATCAATGAGATGATTATGTGTAGAAATACTATATCCACAAAAAGTCTTGTGGAAATTACAACATATAGATTTCACACATAATCTTGTCATAATAAAATCAAGAAGTTGAGGTTTAACCCAAAGAATTGAAAGTGGGTTAAGAAGTTCCCTTACAGAAATTCGACAGCCTAACGACGTCACTTTAAAATTCAGAAAATGAGTTGATGAGAGAGAAAATGGTATCTCATCACTTGGACATAAAATTTACATAAATAAGGACATATAAGAACATATCTTAACATATTATTATGTGAATTAAAAGACATAACAAAAGAAGTCTTTTTAAAAGGGGAGGGTGAAAGGTCCCCTTACCGAGTTGGGTAACTTTCGAAACATACACCCCATGGAATAAGGGTCATAAAATGAAGATTTAAATACCCATAAATGATATTATACTACACAAAGTGTATAATAATGGGCATTAAATACACCACTCAAAGGAAATAGTGGCAAAGGTAGCATAAATGTCACGGGAATAAAAGTGAGATGAAAAATCCCTTACGGAAACTCGGCAGCTTAACAGTGCAACTTAAAACTTCCAAAAATGGATTTATGATATCAACTAGGGTCTCTCATAATATGAACATAAAAATTACAGTATTATGAATATAAAATAACATCCCCAAACATAATAAATAAAAAAGTGTACTTAAAAATAAAATAGAGTGGTAGGATCCCTTACCTCGGGTCCGACTTTACTCGATCATTCTTTAACGTCCTGAATAATAAACATGAGATAATTTTCACTTTCTTAAGAACCTTTTTCAAGTTCAATATTCCTTTATATATCTTATTTCAATGATATAAGAATTAAGTAATCATTTAAGTTAATAATGTTTGTTTTTTCGATATTTGGTTCTTAAGTCAAAAGTGGACTTCTTACTATTACATGTTGTTCATGTGGTCAAAGGTTAATTATATCCAGAATGATATTCATGACATAGATATCATATATATCATATATATACAGTATATACAAGTATTTATAATATTAAATAATCATTTATAGGTATGAAATGAAATGCACCGTTCATGGAGACGGTAAGCCGTACTTGCGCATTAACGCTACTTTCATTTCTATGTCATATTAATGGAATTAAAACCAATGAGAGGTATGTATATTTTAATTCCAGAATTATATTCATAATTTATATTTAACATACATAACATATAATAACATTAAATTCATCTTTTATACATCCCGCATATGGCATTAATGAATCAAATCACTTTGAGGGGGCGGTAGTCCGCACTTCCTAAAATGAAATTATCGTGTTTACCCAAAATGGAAACCATAATGGTATAACACAAAAGAAAAATACATAAGCATAAGTAAAAAATAAACATATTATATATCATATATAAATATATTGACATCTTAATGGCCACATTTAAAGGTGTTATATGTGTGTTGAACAATCATCGTTTCGTGAGGTAGAAATTTGTCATCCACAGAAACAGAATGTTCTTTAACCACTAGATGTAGGTGTGTGTAAGTGTAGCTCTAATAATTCTTATAAAAAAATCCTAGTATATTTAAGATACTGGAGTTGTTACAAAACAAAAGAATAAAATGATTTTTGGGGATGGAGAAGCAAAATAAAACAAAAGAACACAAGAGAAGACAATACCTTTAAATCTGGTAACTCTTTTTGATTTGAGCTCAAAGGATTCCTTGGGAAGAATTCTGCCCAAATTGAGGCATCTAGGAGTAATAGAGGGATTTGGACAGACAAAATGTGTAGGGTTTGGCCGAGCCAAAGGCTTGAGAGGTGTGGGTATGGAGGTAGAGGTGGCGGCCTTTTATAAGAGGAGAGGAGGGGCACTCTTGGAATGTAAGGAAATGTTACTTTATTTTAGAATGATTTTCGAATTTTAAAGGCCCCACATTGATGTTTTTCAATGATAAAGTGATAAGGGTTCTAAATCCACTCATCCAACAGGTTATGGACATGTGTAGGTCATAGATTTGACATTATCATTGCATTTTATTTAAATCGTTAAATAATGAGGTAATCGCTGCATCATCATGGTGTCATAAATAATTTAATTTAGCTAATGTCTAAAATTTATAAAAAAAATACTATAATTTAGGAAATATTTTTATCTTTCCAATGAATATTTTTAGTCAAAAATATGACTTTTAGAACCCCATATAAAATTGTTTTAGTAAAACAACACATGTTTTTGACATTTTAATTTTAACATTAAATAAAAAGGTATTAATGTCATTTTCTGACCAAAGTGGCTCCATGGGATCCCCAAGTTGACCCATGGATTGTCTTGGTCGGCCATTACACATCCAATGAGGTTAGGACATTTGTCTAGGTCATTTCATATTATTAAAACTTTATTTTTATCTTAAATTACACTAATTACCTATAACCACGATTAATAAACTTAAAAGTAACTATTCACAAAAAAAATTATTTTAATACCATTGAACCACATTTTACTTCTTAATTAAAAATATATATGTTGGATTTTTTAAATTCAAATCACAGAAGTGCTAATGTTTCATTTAATCGAAAAAATTTGTTTCTTTAACTACCACTTAGTGGATTCACTATTCATCAAAAATTGATGTTTTTTAGAAAATTACCAAAAATTTACCCTAGGCTATATTTGATATTCTAAATTAAAAATGAGTTATATTTTAAAAAATTACAAACATATAACTTACATTAATTAATTTAATAATTAATTCCTGTTGTCAGAGAAAATAGCGTGTTTTTATGAAACAATAAGTATCAAAAGATTGACACTAGTTTAAGTCCAATTTCAAGATGAAATTTATTCCAACGACAACTATTGGATTAAATGGTTAAAATTTATTCTAATTTAAATTTTAAACCAATTCAAAAGATAATATAATCATATAAAAATATTAGATTAAAAAGAGGTTTTGAATTAAAATACAACATTTTCACTATTCATTAAAAAATGATCATTATCGGAAAAATACAAAAAATTTACACAAAGTGAATTTTGATGTCCCAATTCTAAAGAAGAGTTTTATTTGGTCCAATAGAATTTATAAGAGTGACCAAAACTATATTTAATGACGGCTCGCCATCAAAAGTTGATAAGTGGACCTTTAGTGAATATTAGAGTATATATATGCCTAAAATTAAATTCTTTTTGTATTTTAAGCCCTTATCCTTTATTGGATAAATGTAAAAACATTTAACAAACATATGTAATCATATTTTAGTTGTTTCTATTCATTCCCGCCAATACAATGGCTACGTGTTAACAAACATTTAAAATAATTTTATTTTATTATTAGAGTGCAACGTAAGATTTCAAAGGAACTCGTTGTTGCGTATTGGGTAAGCCATCAAGCAAAGCGTTCCCTTTAAATTAATATTAACAATTTATTCAAAAAAAGGGATAAATATAAAAATGTCATATTCTTTATTTACCTGGGGTGTTACATCCTTCCACCCTTTTGGGAATTGAGTCCTCGCAATTTTAAAATTGGGCTCGGAAACTTCACTGAAAGTCCCACATCAGAACAAGAGTCGGTAAAACAATCACTTTAAAAGAAAGAAAGAAGAGTACACCGATCACTCAAGTTAACCCATACTAGGATTCCATGTAAGAAAACATGGACATGGAGTAAAAAACAAAGGGACATGTTCTGAGGGAGAGTTATAGTAAACATGTTTATGAGAAACATAACCATAAGAAAATCACAAACTTGTGATGGGTTAAACGGTATTTGATTTCCCAGTAGGAAAAGATAACATAAAACATTTTTGTTTTATGTTATTCTTCATTGAGGAATTTATTTTTGAGCTTAAAAAATTCATAATGAAAAATACTTACTTGTCACGTAGACTTTCAACTTTTACTATATTCATTAATCAAACTCATATTTTCTCCAAAATATGAGTATTTAGGAAGACTTGTTCTCATTAAGAGTACTATAATCAACTTCTTAAGAATCACCTAATACACATAAGAGAACTATATATTTCCCATGACTTTAGACAAAATCCAAAACCAAAATTCTTAGTATGAGATTAGATAATCCACAAAAGTATAATCCTTCGTAAAAATAAAATATATTCTTAATCTCCAAAATTTGTCCAAAACAATAATAAAAAACCAAAGTTCAATGAAGACCATTCGATAAAAAATTGTCCATAAAATTCATCAAAGTAAAAAAACTAATATTGGAACCTAAATATTTGACGGATTTAATCACGTAGTCTTCCAAGGTACAAAATATCTTTTATCTCCAAATAACAGCAGTTGGTCTTAAATTATCACATTGAAAAGTAGTTAACCTAATCACATATTCTCCATGATAGGTTAATCATTTCAATGGATAACCCAAAATAATCTTACTCTTGATTCCTAAAATCATCTAACTAAAAAGAATTCGTCAAAATTATCAGGGACTTCACGTAGTCCAGTGGTAGGCGATAAATACTAGTCACACTTTGGTTGTGGGTTCGATTCCTCTAGCTTTGTCTGACGCGACGAGTTTTCACACAGTCTGCGTGTTTTTCTTTTTCCAAAACTATATAATTCTTAAAACATTCCCCAAAACGAGATAAAATATTCAAAAATAATCATAACATAATTTAACCTCAAGTTTAACTCAAGCCTTTCATATTCCATCATAACATTTAATAACCCATAATTACCTCAAAAGTAAGGATCATATAAACTCTAATGGTTACCTTTGTAATTATTACCTGAACTTCTACATCGATTGGTCATCTCATGCATGATGCATTACAAAACATACCAAGGTTCTAGTGGTTGATCAAGACTCCTTGGTAGTTTGTTTAGGACAACCACGAGTTTCCTCATTGAATCCCCCATTTCATCCAGTCTCTTAATCAGAGAACCACCACAGTTTCCTTCAAACCTGTTGTCACTTTGGTGCCTGTTAGATCCATCCATTTACTAAAACCAAAATGGTCAGTGTGAGTATTTCCACAAAACCATCATGTACTAATGAGTAAGATAAACACTAAGATATACTTACTCATTCACTCTATATAAAAATAGGACTCTTTCTGAGATCCTAACCATTATGGTAATGTCACGTATTCTTAGAGGATAACCAAACCTCTAAAGATATTTAAACCGACCTCTGGTACCAACTATAAGGCCCTGACCTTAAAACTTACTTAATATTGAATTAAATGAATAATTTACATCGAGGGTCTTTTCAGGTTTAGTGTTTCAGATAATTAGGACATAACTATTACATCTCAAAAGAATACAAAGTATTCACTTCTACTAAATTTGCATAAAATAAAAACTCTTAAAAAGAAACATGTCTAGTTTCATGTTTTAGATAGCATGGGTTTTCCTTGATCCCATCCTTGACCCTATTCTACTTTAAGTCCTGTGAAAAACATTTCAAAAACTTGGGGTGAGCATCAAAACTTAGTAAAGGATACACAAAGAAGGAAAACTGTTAGTTTTTTCAAAACAACCAGTAAACCATGAATACTTTATCAATGTAATACTTCTCACCTTTATGAAGTAGTAAAAACTCTTCACTGAATAAAAGAACATTACTTACCCTTTTGTAACCAAAAGATTAACATAAAACACATATAAAGGAAACATAACATATAAAGGTAACTTGGGACATAAACATACTTTAATGGAATAACCATACGGTTGACTTCCACGCATACTTAATGGAATAGCCATACGGCCGACTTCCATACCCAATGCATTGGTGGTTTTAACGTAACCACCTGTCCTGGTATTCACGGCACCACCCGTCATATGGTTTATCACGTAACCACCCAAAAAAATGTCCAAGTACCATCATTACACATAAAATATTGAAAATATAAACATTTCAATAACAACATTTCATTTTCAATCAACATAAGTAATTCCAAGATATTGAATTAATCAATCCATTTTCAAAAATCATTTAAAATATATTTTTGAATAAAATTTTCCCATAACACTTTGAAGATTTTATTGGAATTATAATTTTAAAACATTAATTTCCATATAAATAAATAATGAAAACCATTTTGAAAACATGGACATTAAAGATAAAGATTTAGAATAATGAATCATTAAAACATTTAAAAAGATGTTTTTGTTAAAGAGTTTTTAAGAAAATGAGAGACTCTTGAATACAAATAATTGCAGAATAACTTGTAATCCAAGATTTATAATATCATGAGAATAAAGGGATTCATGATATAATATTTCAAAGGACAGTATACACACCTATAAGAGTGAATTGGTGCATAACAACAATGAAGTCTCAATGGAAATGTAAATTGAGATGAAATCCATTATAAAGATGGTATCCTTAAATTAAGGATAAATCTATCACATAATTAAGTGTGAGTAATATAAATACACCCAATATAAGTGGATATTATGTGTGAAACACTTATAGGTAATTCACACATAATCTTGGAAAAACAAAACCAATGACATAGATATTTAACTCAATGAAATGAGATTGAGTTATGATTTCCCATACAAGTTCGTAAGAATTTACCAATGAGATGATTATGTGTAGAAATACTATATCCAAATAAAGGTTTCTGTAAATAACAACAGAGAGATTCCACACATAATCTTGGCATAATAAAATCATGAAGTAGAGGTTTAACCCAAAGAATTGAAAGTGGGTTAATAAGTTCCCTTACCGAAATCTGACAACCTAACGGCGTCACTTTAAAATTAAGAAAATGATTTTGATGAGAGAGGAAATTGTATCTCATCACTTGGACATAAAATATAAATAAATAAGGATATATAAGAAAATATCCCAACATAATATTATGTTAATTAAAAGACATAACAAAAGAAGTCTTTTAAAAAGAGGAGGGTGAAAGGTCCCCTTACCGAGTTGTGTAACTTTCAAAACATACACCCCATTGAAGAAGGGTCATACAATGAAGATGTAAAGACCCATAAATGAAATTATACTACAAAAAGTGTATAATAATAGGAAGTACATACACCACTCAAAGGAAATAGTGGTAAATGTATTATAAATGTCATGGGAATAAATGTGAGATGAAAAATCACATATGGAAACTCGGCAGCCTAACGGCGCCACTTAAAACATCCAAAAATATATTTATGAGATCAAATAGGTTATCTCATTATATGAACATAAAAATTAAAGTATGAGTAATATAAAATAACATCCCCAAACATAAGAAATAAAAGAGTTTACTTAAAAAGAAAGAGAGGGGTAGGATCCCTTACCTCGGGTCCGACTTGACTCGATCGTTCTTTAACGTCCTGAATAATAAACATGAGTTAATTTCCAATTTATTAAGAACATTTTTTCAAGTTCATTATTCGTTTTATATAACTTATTTCCATGTTATAAGAATTATGTAATAATTTATGTTAATAATGTTTGTTTTGTCGATATTTGGTTCTTAAGTCAAAAGTGGACTTCTTACAATTACATGTTGTTCGTGTGGTCAAAGATTCATTATATCCAGAATGATATTAATTATTTGAATATCATATATATCATATATATCCTGAATATACAAGTATTTATATTATTACATAATCATTTATAGGTAAGAAATGAAATGAACCGTTCATGGAGAAGGTAAGTCGTACGTACGCATGAACACTCCTTTCATTTATATTTCATATTAATGGAGTTAAAACCAAATGAGAGGTATGTATATTTTAATTCCATAAATATATTATTCATTTATATTTAACATAAATAATATATAATAACTTTAAATCCATACTTTATTCATCCTGCATATGGCATTAACAAATCAAATCGCTTTGAGGGGGCGGTAGTCTACACTTCCTAAAATGAAATTATCGTGTTTACCCACAATGGAAACCATAAAGGTATTCCACATGAGAAAAATAAAGAAGCCTAAGTAAAAAACATAAACATATTATATATCATATATAAATATAGTGACATATTAATGGCCACCTTTGAAGGTGTTATATGAGTGTTGAACAATCATTGTTTCGTGAGGCAGAAATTCGCCATCCAGAGAAACAGTATGTTCTATTACCATTAGATGTAGGTGTGTGTAAGTGTAGCTCGAATTCATCTTATAAAAACATCCTAGTATATTGAAGATACTGGAGTTGTTACAAAAGAAAATAATAAAAACTGTTTAGTGGGGTGGAGAAGAAAAATAAAACAAAAGAACACAAGAGAAGACACTACCTTTAAATAGGGTAACTATTTTGGATTAGAGATCAAAGGCTTCCTTGGGAAGACTTCTGCCCAAAGTGAGGCTTCTAGGAGTAATAGAGGGATGTGGAGAGACAAAAGGGTCAGGTTTTGGCCGAGCCAAAGGCTTGAGAGGTGTGGGTAAGTAGGTAGGGTGGGGGTCTTTTATAAGAGGATAGGAGGGGCACTCTTGGAAAGTAAGGAAATGATACTTTATTTTAGAATGAGTTTCGGATTCTAAAGGTCCCACATTGATGTGTTTCTAAGATAAGGTGATAAGGGTTCGAAATCCGCTCATCCAATAGGTTTTGGACATGTGTAGGTCTTAGATTTTACATTATCTTTCCACTTTATTTAAATTGTTAAATAATGAGGTAATCGCTACATCATCATCGTGTCATAAAATATTTAATTTAGATAATGTATAAAAATTATAAAAAAATACTATGATTTAGGAAATCATTTTAGCTTTCCAATGAATATTTATAGTCAAATATCTGACTTGTATAACCCCATATAAAAATTGTTTTAGTAAAACAACACATGTTTGCGACATTTTATTTTTAACATTAAATAAAAAGGTATTAATGTCATTTTCCTACCAAAGTGGATCCATGGGGTCCCCAAGTTGACCCATGGATTTTCCTTGTCGGCCATTACACATCCAATGAGGGTAAAACATGTGCATAGGTCATTTCATATTATTAAAACATTATTTTTACCTTAAATTACACAAAGTACCTCTAATCGCGATTAATAAACTTAAAAGTTACTATTCAACAAAAAATTATTTTAATCCCATTGGACCACATTTTACTTATTAATGACAACCATGTATGTCGGATTTTTTAAATTCAAATCACAGAAGTGGTAATGTTTCATTTAAACGAAAAAATTAGTTTCTTTAACTACCACTTAGTGGTTTCACTATTCATCAAAAATTGAAGTTTTTCAGAAAATTATCAAATATTTACCCTAGGATATATTTGATCATCAGAATTCAAAAATGATGTCTATTTTAAAAAATTCAAAACATATAAGTTACATTAATTAATTTAATAATTAATTCCCGCTGTCAGAGCAAATATCGTGTTTTTATGAAACAATAAGTATAAAAAGATTGACAGTAGTTTAAGTCCAATATCAAGATGAAATTAATTCCAACGACCACTATTGGAAGAAATGGTAAAAATATAGTATAATTTCACATTGAAACCAATTCAAAACATAATATAATAATATAAAAATATTAGATTAAAAAGAGGTTTTGAATTAAAATACAACAGTTTTCACTACTCATTAAAAAATTATCTTTATCGGAAAAATACCAAAATTTTACACAAAGTTAATTTTGATGTCCCGATTATAAAGAAGAGTTTTATTTGGTCCAATAGAATGTATAAGAGTGACCAAAACTATATTTAATGATGGTTCTCCATCAAAAGTTGATAAGTGGACCTTTAGTGAAAATTAGAGTATATATGCCTAAAATTGAATTCTTTTCATATTTTAAGCCTTTATCCTTTATTGGATAAATGTAAAAACATTTAACAAACATATGTAATCATATTTTAGTTATTTATATTCATTCCCGCCAATACAATGGCTACGTGTTAACTAGCATTTAAAATAATTTTATTTTATTATTAGAGTGCTGCGTAAGATTTCAAAGGAACTCGTTGTTGCGTATTGGGTAATCCATCAAGAACAGCGTTGCCTTTAAATTAGTATTAACATTTTATTCAAAAAATGGTATAAATATAAAAATTTCATTTTTTTTATTTACCTGGGGTGTTACAATATCATACAAATGAAATAGAATTTAAAGGACGAGGAAGAGTATACATACCTTGAGAGGGTGACACTGAAATCATTTAAGGTGATTCTTGGCATTATAGTTGAGCAATTGGATTGATTTAGAGGGGAAGGTGGAGAGTAAATCCATGATAAATGTATTTTGAGTTAATAGGATTGAGTGTCTCGGTGGTTATATATAAAAAATGATACGAGAATTATTTATTAATTTCTAAACATAGATTTTCCTCTTAAAGTGAAAAAATAATCTGAAATAAAAAAAATTAAAATGGTTCTTCGTAATTTATTATTAGGATTTTATTTAAATATTATATTAAGATTAGAATTTAAATACATCAAATTTTTCCCATGATGGTGTATAAGATTGGAATGTTCATACAGTGTTTTTTTGTAAAACATTAAAATGTTATATAGGTTTTTTAGTTTTAAAAATGTTAAAATATCTTCAAAAACATACATTATAAATCGAAAATATATTGTAGGACATGGGTGGACTACATGGTATTTATTACATCACTTTTGGTCCAATTTTATATTTTAATACATAATATATGTTTATACAAATTTTAATTATTACCTTAAAATAACACTATATAAGAAAAATATGAAAAAATCACCATTAGATAAATTAATCATGATGAAATTAAAACCTAATTTAATAAAAAAATTATTTTTATAAATATTAAAATTTACATTTTTATGTAATTTTTTTACTAGAATATATTAGTTTTTAAGAATCTAACCACATTTTAGCCCTTATAAAACATCATTACACACATTAGATTATATTTTGATTTATATTTATAGAAATGTAATTTTATAAGACCATTTTTAGAAAATTTCATTAATTTAAACAAATATTCAATTTATAAAAATGCGTTTTTTAATAGAATGTATATACATAAAAAATAGCATTTAAGTGTATTCACTTTACTATGTATGTTTTATCAAACACATTTTTAATCACATTAATATATGAAGTAATTATAAAAAATGTATAATTATAATAATTATTATCTCAAAAAAAAATTTATACAAATTCAATATAATATTCTCTAAATTCGTAAACCTTTATTACACCAACATACCCCCTATGAGAAATTTTGAGTTATGGTGTTACCTTTTTGTGGTGGTTTTACAAAAATTGGTAATGTCATGATATCACTAAGAACAAAATTTCCTTAAAAAAGGTTCTCTCAAGATTCAGTTCTTAAATTTCACCAATGGATTGTTCAACGGAAAATCCCAATGATTCCATTTCCTTTAGAAGCTCAGATAAATGAGTTTCATATGGTATAATCCAATTCATCTAGGTCGTCACTTATTCATTCATTTCAATTAGTCTTTATCATAAGATTTAATATAAAATAATTATTACCTCTTTTGTAGAATAGCTCTATTATACACTATTATGATTATAAATCAATTTTTAATACAGAGAGGAAAATTATGGCCATATTTTATAATGTTCTTAAATTAAAAATTATATATTATGAATTTGTTTACAATAAGTAGGTATCTCAACAACAAATTTATATATTCAAATGTAAATTCCATTTATAAATGTTGTGACACTATATTTTTCACATACCTATAAACATCACCGAAAACATTTACATTCCAATGCTATAATGGATGAGGATATATATCTTTGATCAAATATTTTGTTTCCCATCATACATCCTAAAAAATTTGGTTCCACCAAAATACATTGAGTAAGAGTGTATTCTTTTTAAATAGAACACTGTCTCTACAATATATTATCTTCACCAATTGATCTTCATATGAATAATCAATCACTAAAGGCACCAACATGATATTTAGTATAGTGTAGATGTCTAGTATGTTTTCTTCAATAGTGATACAAGTAACACATCATGTAATTTATATAGGTTAGGTAGGAGTGCTATTATATGGGACACAACTTTGATGTGATCATGGATCTTTGAAAGGATGAATATCATCGATTAAATTTTACATCCATCCCAAAGAGCGTGAATTTTATCCAAGGTGGTATAAAACGGTCCAACTTATAACTGACCTCAAACACTAGGTCTCATCTATATTCATAGATATGGTTTTTTTTTGAATTTTTGTATATTTAATATGAAGCTGAATAGTTTTAATCACATCTGTCATTAAATAGATGTGATCAAATCATATCATCTTCTACTCTCTAACATCATCATAGCATGTCGAATTCCAACACACCTTCCCATTCATGGACTCATAAGGTTTCATTTTAATGCAATAATTGAAAATATTTTCATATAAAACCACTATTTGGGGAAGCTCCTAATCCATACACCCCTATAAATCCATTGAACATTATCTCAACATATCCTGAATTGTTTGAATGGTTTTCTTAAACTTATCATCTATATGACATTGATTAAAAATATAAATACCAATCTTAGTATCCAATTCGTTGTACAGGTTTATCTAAAACGTAATGAAAATCCTCATTTCATTGTTATATATTGTGGTTAGTTGTAATCTATGAAATCATACCCTATAGGTTATATATATCATAAATTAATGGTCATGAGAGAAATATTCCTAGACAAAAATTAAATGCATTGGCATTGTAAACTGATTGAATACCTCACAAATGGAGTTATTTACATTAGATTTACGAGGGTTCCCTGTGATGGAATCTATGGTTTTGGTTTTCTAGTTTAATATTGGAATGAATAAGGGTCCCATTATAACATTAGTCATCTATTATTCACCGTTGAATTGCTGTAATGTTAAACAACATGATGAAAATTCTATAATCTATCAGTTCATGTTATCTCATAGATAATATACATTAGATATTCATAAATTCAAGACTATGATAAAATAAAATTTATTATATTTATAATGAATTAAATGTATTTTGCATCTTACACTTCATGAAACACAAACTTCAAACAAAACACAATATTCTTTTAAAATATTATTATTTAAACAATAACATTATAACCTTGCTAGTATGTTTGAAGGATTAAATAGTTATAAAAAAATATTAAAATTATATGTTTTAAACTTATATAAAACAAATTAAATAGTTATCTATTAATTAAGATCAACATAATAACAATTTTAAATAAAGATAAATAATTTTTTAAAAACTGTATATTTATAAAAGTTTGACTATTCATGCTTTGTGAAATTATATGGAAAAATAATTTTTTAGCAGTTTTTGAAAATTTATTTTAAAAAATATAATTAATTTTTTAATCTTCATTTAAAAATTACTATTTATAAAATTTTCTGAAAATTTTCTAAAATATTTTTTTTGTTGAGTAATGAAAAATAATGATTTTTATTGAAAACTACTTTTTTAATTTAAAATATTTTCCAAGATAAATTTTATTATAATTTTTTAAAAATTAATATTGTTCAATTATATAAAAATTTAACTAAATTATATAATTTTAATCAATTTCATAATGAATTTGGTCATTATGAATTCCATTAATATGATAATTTCCACATTAGAAAACAACACCTTCATTGTAGCTACTGTTTTATTTAAAATTGAATCATACAAATTATATGTGTAGAATTTGGAAAAAATGAAAAATTCCTTATTTATAATAAATTTTATAATCTATTAAGATCAAATTGTCTTTTTACAATAATATAGAGCGAAAAATTCATTATTAATTACCATGGTTAAAGTAAAAAATAGATTTTGGGGGGTGGTTTAAACTAAGAATATAAGAATAAAAATGTCAAAAAACATGTAAAAACTCATTGATGTATGTAAATTTAATTTATAACCTCTAATGTTTGATAATTACTTAATTTGGTGGATTCTATCAAGATAAACACATGGGTATCACGATATCATTTAAAAAATTCCATGTATTTTGTCTCCCCGGTTTATAAAAGTCCACACTCCCTTCTTCCCTCTTCACATACAGAATAAACATATTATAAACCATTTACAACAACAATACATCTCATACACACCTCTCCACATCATAGAGGATATATTTCAATTACTAATACCTTATCATATGACTTTTGGAATAACATTGAAGAGGGCCTCTCAAGAAGTGGAAACATTCATAAAAATGTATATTTATATTATATAATCATCAAAATAAATAATCTATGATAATATAATATATCAAATATATCTTATATAATGATATGTTATTATTTTATATGAATAAAAAATATTAAAATCCACTTCAATCATTGGGAAATGAAATTGTCAGTCCTGTGTATGGTGAACTACTGCATTGCTAACCAATGCAATTTTTTTCCATTACATCCATTCATGTTTATAAATAATGAAAATTGAACATATTTATATGATATTTATGAAGATACAATACTTCTATAATTATGATATTAAATTTTATTTCATTCTTTTTATTCAATGGGGGATACGATAATGTCGCTTATGTGGATGGTAGACATTTATCTCACGAAGCGATATGATCCATTTTCTCCCAAGATTTATAAAAAATGTAATAAGGTTAGAGATAATTAAAATACGTGATATTTATTTTATAACCATATTCTATAAATATAATATCACATATTCTTCTTCCCTTATAATACACGATAAATTAATAACATCACTCATGCATATGTGTGCCATACCACATAAAAATAGAGATGCAAACTACTTCTCACATACTTTTTAGATAGATAGTAATAAGGATGTATATGATTAACATAAATTAAATAGATGAAAATATAATTAGATGAAAATTATTTATTAATTATTTATTTCCTTTTTTCTAAACAATAAGAAAAAATGGATAATGGGTTCTTGTATAACTATAACATATTGCCTCTATGAACGATGTAATCCATTTTTTATCTCATGATTTAAAATATTACTATAAAAATATATATAAGAAATATGTATTATATTTATATCATTCTTGAAATTAATTATAATATTTAACCACAATCAAAATAAAATGAAATAAATTACCGAACTAAAACATACATGAAAAAAATGAAATTATCACATCAAACAATGATTTTAACAAAGAAATGTCATTACTACAGTCATAAATGATTATAAGAAAATAATATATCATATGATCTATATTAATATGGTAAAGTAAAATATTTATAATGAAATGATATTTATTTATAGGGTGTCTCAAATACGCATGATTGAATTCGAAACTGATGTAATGGTTTCTCATCTCACATTTACTCCGTTAAGAAATATACCATTTTCACTAAATATTTTTCTTCTTTTACATATATTGAATCATTGATATTTTATATAATTAATTTATTTATCTTAATGGTTTTTAATATTTATTATAATGATATTTTTTTATAATAATTATGATTCAAAAGTTGTTGATTTGGCCAAGTCTTATTTTACAATCTAATCATTATTTAGGATTATTTTAATGTATTTATTCATTGAGGGAAATAAATTTTATATCTATCATAAAAAACATATATTTAATTATCCTATCGTTATTCATGAATATTAAATTTATTAGTACCATTTATTTAGTTGTGATTCGTAAAATGGTTGAAAACTTTATTTTATGAAAACTGGACTACATTTCACTCTTCTGTTGAATTTTTTTTTCAAAAACATTATGTTTTGTAGAAAAAAATTAATTTTTTTTAACATAATCCAATTTATTTATTAAATAATTTTTATCAACGTCTGAATTTTCATAAATTTTATTAAAAGGAATCGTTATATCTTTTTCTAAAAAAAATAGTGTTAGGATTTTACCCAACATTTTTGAGAAATATATGCATTATCATGTGTGATTGAAAAATAATTTTCCAGCACAAGGAAAAAAATTAGTTTAATAGTATGTTATAAAAATTAAAAGGTTATTTTCATATATAAATATTTTATATGTTTTTTGTGACTTGTTTGTTTTAAAAGGTTATTTTCAAAACAAGGATGATATTTCCACAAGAATATTTTGATATTACTTTTACGAAAATTCTAATATCCAATGACAACAACAATTTACTAAAAAAACATTATAGATACGTTGTATTTATTTAATAATTATTAATACTTTTTATATTTTATGATCTTCTTGAAAGAGTATTTACACTTTTATTACCATTAAACATATTACTATGGTTGGTTTTTTAATTTTTTTGGGATAGGTTTTAAAATATGGTATGTTCATTTTTAAATTATAATATTTATCTTGATTATGATTCACCACTTTCATATGAGGATTTAATTGTACATATTTTGTGATAGTTTGGGCTTTATTATAGATATCCCTTCTAGCATCGACATGTTTCATGTGGAAAATTATTTGGACAAATTAGACGCATTTAAATGTACACATTTAGACTATCTTGTGAATGGTCTTTAGTATATTTTTTAGTTGTACAAAATTATGTATTCATTCATTATGAGATTATCTATTAAAATCCATGAGATAATTATAATTTTTTGAATATACATGGGTATGTGTCAATATTATGTGATTTTTTATATATCTTTAATTGATTATTTTTTTTTTCAAGTTTATACTTTGTATATTGTTTAAATGAATTTTATTTCAGTTATTATATTTTTAATGTTAATTATGATTATTTATTCATTATATATTCTACCATATAATTACCCTTTCTATGTGTCCATGGGTAACCCGTTCTTATGATTCAATTCCCCTATGAAACTTGGAAGTGTTTTGGGATTGATATGCCAAGATACTCTATGATGAATAATTTAGACCACAAAGAATACACTTAGTGTATTTTATGTTAATTTCATGTATATATAATTTTTACCATGACTAGTAAACTATTCATTCATTCGAGATGTGATTCCTTATATCCTTTTCCAATGTAATAATGTAATCAATGTCCCATGTTTACTAGCTTTGTGATTTTTTAGTTGTTTTTAGTGTAATTTTACTATAACCCTTTGAAATAAGATTTTGGAAAATATATATTAGGGAATATACCCACATGAATTAAATTATGGATAAGTATAAGTATATTATAACATCCAAAATATTTTTATTATGGTTTAAATAATGTGGGTTTCCTTGGACTAAATCCTAGTCTGGATACTATTAGTTGGTTTCATTTTGTAAAACATATACCATGAAGTAATAACTCAAAAAATGAACACTAGGCATAGATCAAACATTTAATGGTACATAAGAATCTTATTTACTATACACATAGTTTTATACACTTAGGGGTCTTTATTTGTACAATTTAAAATTCATTACCAACCATTATGAAATATTTAAATATATTTTTGTGATTTAAAAACCTTCCCAAATAAGCAATGTTTATTATTATTGGATTAGATATGCCTAAATTTTTTTAACTAATATATAGTATTTAACTATTATTGGTATTATAAATTATGTTTTATAATGATATTTTCTAATGTATTTTCTTCCATTGTTTATAAATGCTGAAATGTGTAAGGTATGAGAAACATAAAAATTCATGTAATTCGTGTAAGGAATGATCTCATTGGAATGTTAATGTAGTTGGAGATGGAGTTACGACTGTAACAGAATAAATTATAACCATATTTGGGTATCTATCCCACGTTATGACAAATAAACCTCCTAATATAGATAATATTACTAATTCATCATGAATTTATAAAATGTTATACCACTTAATGTGATTACTACCCCTATCATTTGATCTGACTACATATCAGATCATAGTTGGCCAATGGATGTGTTATTTAAGGAATATATTTCTCACATGATAAACCAATTTAATGTATAATGGTGTCATATTAGCTATAATATATTAGGATATAAAGAAAAATAGTGGGAATTTATTCAATTCATTAATGGTGAAGAATAAATATTGAGCATGTAATGAATAGATTTTAATGAACTCTTCTCGGAAAAATTATTTTCCTCATAAGAAAAAATACGATATGGAGGGACAATTCATATATATAAGACAAAAGGATTTTGTAAATATTAAAATGCATTAATGTTAGTATATAAGGTATAATTTATTGTTATAGGATATGTACTTAATCAATTATTTAAAATTTAAAATATCCTTGATTTGTTATAACCAATATTTAGAAGGGAATTAGTCTATAAAACATTCCCATCATATGTGGAAAATAACATGTTCTATCAAGATATGGGAAGAATTATCGATGTATTATTCCTTGGTAGTAATGAAATAGAATATGTGAATGTTTGATAAAATAACTATTAAATGAAAAAACTGAAATAAGGATGATACCACATGTGAAAATTATGGAATGAAACACCATAGTCCTTTCATGAAAGGATATAGAGTATTACAAAATTATTGTGGGAAGTTCCACTACACTTTTTATTGTAAAAGAAATAAAATATGGTTTCCATTGTTCAATACATATAATTTTAAGATATGGATCACAATAGAAAAAATTCAAAATATGTCAAGAAAATATAACTCAAAACAAGCTAAGGGAAAAATGTCAAACATATTCCATTACAACATATGATATGAAATGATTAGTGTAATTATGTTTGGATTAAATAATTATTTTATAGGTGTATTTTTATTAATTATATTATGGTTATTATAATTTTTTAATGTATAAGGATCTTAATGTAGTTCTTTATATTTATGGGTTTGATAGAATATAGTGAATTGTACGAGTGTCCTAGAAAAGTTATTCAATTTCAAGAAGAACTTCATAGAAAAAAATGATTTAGGGAATATAACTATTAATATGTTCTCTATGTAGAGATAATAATGAAAAAGTTATTCTTATGGGATAATATTTTCTACACTGTAAATGGTTAGTGATTTTGTGTTTTATATTATTTTTGTTATATTTTAATGGATGTTTTAGATTTATGTAATTTATTATCAAATATGATGTTTTAATTTTTGAAGAATGCATTGTTTCATTATGGTTTTAAGAGTATTAGTATATTCACTCTTTTGGAATGTTATATTATGATCAACTATATATTTTATGGGGAATATAATGTGGATTTTCTGAACATCAAAAAACATATTGGACAATGAATTTGGTCAGACATATTTTGGATTGTTAGTAATGTGAACAAATTGTGTAATGGATTTTTTTTAATTTTTAGGAGTTATTTTTGAGTTATTAGATCTTAATTTATTTTATTAAATATATTTTTACAACTAATTTTTTTTAGTATGGAAACTTTAAATAGTTTTTTTATAAATGTATAGATCTTATGGTAAATTGAATGCCAATTTTAGTGCTTCAAGAATCAGAAAATTAATAAAGAATATGCATTTCATGTAGAAAAAAAAATTATAATCAAATGATAAAATATTTATTTAAAATATATTATGTGAAAATATTTTATGGTTTTATCTATAATGATAGTAAAATAATTTATAAAAAATATTATAACTATAATTAAAATAATTATCATATTACCATCATACCTGATTAATCAAACTACATTTTAACTCTTCTTAAATTTATGGTTCTGTGGCACTTGACTTTCTATTGATCACTTACATTATTTTTATAAATGATCTCTATCACCATTCATGTTTATTTAATATTTTCTTCAACTTATATAACATTATATTTATTGAATATTCACTTATTTGTTAACCAATGTTGAGTTTTTCTATAAGACTATATTACTTACCTTGGTCCCTTATTAAATGATTTTTTATCAAAACTTTTTATGATGTTGGGTTTTAAGATGACTATTTTATTAATTTCAAAAAATTTATTATAGAGGAGAATATTAAATTATGAGGATAAAATTTATTTAGTTTGGGGGGGTAGATTGTTAAACCATGACACATTATGATATATTTCTCTTTAAAAAAATTTAATCTTTATGATTTTTTTAGTACAAGAAACATCAAAAAAATTATGTTATGGAATATAAATAATAAAAAATAAATTATTAAAATTATATGGTTTTTACATGTATAAAAAATTCAATGATTATCTATTTATTATAAATTAAATAAAAACCATATTCCGGAAAATTAAATATTTTCATAAATCATTATTCTTCTAAAATATCATCTACTCACACTTTGAAAATATAATTTAAAAATAATTTATACGATAAAAATAATTTTTCTAAAAAGAATTAAATTATTTTTTTCGAATATATAATTAAGAATTATCTTTTAGTGAATTATTTAGATTTTTAATGATGATTATTTTTTTATGAAATGTGAAAAGTTATTTTTTTTATTGAAATCATACTTTTTGTTTTATATTCTTCACATAGATAATTGTTTTAAAATTTTGTTTTATGATAAAATTAGTTAAATAATATTACAATTTTATTAATTTTGTTCATTAGAATAAAATTAATTGTGAATTATAATATTTAAACATTATATTTGTATGATAATTTTCACTTTGGAAACCCCTAATTTATCACATCTGCGATTTTAATTTGAGTCGAATTATGAAACTTCTATAATATTAAGTATGAAAATTGGATTAAAAATTTTCAAACATAAAAATTTAAATTATCTATTTATTAAAAAAACAAATTTGACTATAATGTATTATTAAAATATTTAAGAATTAATTATTACGTTTAAAGTATACATGTATTTTTTGGGGTGTTAAACTATGTAAAAAAACTTTTAAAATTTACTAACATCTTATTAAAACCTATTTTATTGAAATATATAAAACATAAAACATATAGTGTTATGTGATTATCTTTTTGTGGTTATTTTCATAATAGAAATTTGGCTATTACTTCATATTTTCCAAAATTTCATGTGTGTAATCTTCCCACATACAAATGGCCACCCAATATCCCCCCGTATTCACACATCCAAAACCATGAGTCACATAAATTAACTACCCAATTCCGTTACTTAATTCTCTTTACATATCATGAAAGCCTTATTTTTCCAAAAAATAACTCCTAGGAATTATTTTAGTATAATACTAATGTGACTCTTTAACGGAGACATAAACTTATTAAACATGCATATTAGTATTATTTTTTCTTAAACCTTTGTAAAAAAACTAAACATTGACAATTAAATAAATTCCATATATCTTATATATAAATATGTTATTATGTTATTGGAAGAACCTATATATGTATCCACATCCATCAAAAGGGGAACACAATTTTTAATCCTATGTACAGGGGACAACTGCTTCATGAACAAACATAAATTGTTTTCCATAATAACCATTTATGGTATCATATTATGATTGATTCAATATATGCATATGATATTTAATGTATTATTATAATTTTTTAACTATTTTTTTACATGTACATTCTTAATTTCCATTATGTGGGTGATATGATAATCACACTTGTGTGTGTGGTGGACTACTGTCTCACGAAGAAATGTGATTTATTTTTCACTTACACATTACTAGAAAGGTTTTAAGGTTATATTTAATTAATATATTTGAAATTTATGATCTGGAATCACTTATGGAAATATAATATGACATATATATCCATATTTTATAACCCATTATAAAAACCATATGACATTTGTGCGTACAGTTGGACTATTTCCTCTACATAGATATTTGAAATGATTATCATCATATTTAAATATAGATGGTAAAAATGATGTATTTAATTAATATAAATTCAATATATTACCTTATAATTATTCTTAACATATTAATAAATATCCATTTTCTTTTCATTATGTCTATCAAGAAAAATGGAATCATCATTCTAGCATACGTATGGTCAACCGTCACCATGAAAATTGTAATCCTTTTTCTCTCTCAAAAATTAACAGATTAAATTATATTGAATTATTATAAATATATATTATATTTATATAATGTTTAATATTATAGATATGATTTAACCATGATAAAATTAAAATTAATGAATTTACCAAAATAAAACAAATAAGAAAATCCAAGCAATTATCCCCTGAAAAATTTATTTAGAGAAATTATTTTTAGTAAAGTCTTGGTAAAATACTATAAATTAATCATATATGTGATTCAATATATGATTATATCATTCCAATTTTTTTATTAAAAATCTATATTATTATCAATTATTTTCATACATATATGAAGAAAGTCAGAACTATGGTAAAAGTTTAATTACTCACATTTACATTCGTGAGACATAAGCCATATTCACCTCTTATTTAATTTTTTATGTTGAATATACTACACCACTAATATTTTATATCATTTTTTATTTATCTTAATTTTATTTGAAATTTCATTTAAAATTATTTCTTTTATGGTGATTATGATTAGTAGTTACCAATGTGGGAATGTATTATTTCATAATAACATCATTATTCGATATTTTCTTCATATAAGTCTACATTGGGTAAATTATTTTATATTTAAATCATAAAAAAATTTATTTATTCTTGCTATATTTGGGAAATTTTATGTAACTATACATTTTTATGATATATAGAAATTAAAATAATTGAAAATTGATTATAGAAAAATATGACATGAGTTTATTATTTGATCAAAAATAATTTTCCCCCAAATAATTTTTTTAAATATGTTTTAAAAAATGATTTGAATATTATTTAAATTATTTAATAATGTAAATTTTACCCATTTTTTAATTTTTTATATTTTTTCGAAAGGAATCTCCATGTCAGTTTTTAAACAATTACAATTTTTCTAATAGTGAAAGTGTGAAAAAAATATTTATTTTAACTTTTATAGAATGAACACAATCTTCCACATTCATCAAAAAATTATTTATTTATTCATATGTTAAATGTTTTCAATGATTATTATAAAAACAATTATTCTAAAAATTATTTTTCAACTTTTAGTTTTAGAATTTTATTTTCAAATTGAAAATTTTATTCCCCGAGTGATGTTTTTAATCGAAATTTTATAATATTTCCATTCACCAACAACATAAAACCATAATTGTAATTATGATCCACTAGTGATATATTTTTTTAATATAATTATTATCTTATATTTAGATGCATTATAATCAATTTGACTAAGGATGCTAAATTTTATTTTCATTTACCACTTTATAATGGATCATTTGTGATTATGTTTTTTTGATTTGGTTATGAATTATCATTTTGTGTGTTAGTTTTTCAATATGAATTTTTATGTTTACTATTTTGAACCCCTATTATTTGAGAAATTAATTATAATTAGTATGTGATGGGTGGGGAATGGTTATAAATAATCTTGAAATGCATCAACAGGTCTCATAAGACATATTACTTAATTTAATTAGATGGGCTTCTATCAAAATATTTATACTATATTGGGAATGGTTGTGATAGTTGGGTCCAGATGATCAATGTTATCAATTTTATCATTATGAGATTAATTATTGTTTTACAAGTGATAATTCAATTAGTTAGAAAATAAATGGGTAATATTCATGTTTATGGTATTATTAATGTGGTTTAATATTTTTGTCATTTATTACTTCCATATAATGCTTAGGTTATTGATTAAATAGAGTGTGTTTTAGTAATTTAACTTACAGTATTGATTGTAAATATTTATTTATAATAGATTCCACTAAATTCATTCTCTTTTGGAGCATTTAATTTCACCAATTTATTATGTTTTATTTTCCATATGTTACTCATAAGTGTTTGTGATTGATATACTAGGATACACACAATGGAAAAATAGATTTGTCGATGAAAAAAATAGTTTTTTTTATTTTTCATTTTTAATTTTAATTTAATAAATGTATCTAGTTTAAAATTCTACTAAACAATTATGACATTTAGGATACTATTAATTGTATGATGTGCTAATTTAATTATGTAACCAAGAACTCTAAGAAACTAGGGTTGGGTGTTTTACAATATATCTCAGTAGTTATAGGATTAATAGATAAGGATTAGTTATACCCACATTTTAGAATTTATCGGTTCAGTTATTTTTAATCGAAAACATATCTGAGGTTCAATTCCTTATAAATAGGGAATTAAAAATGTTTTCAGCAAAAATATATTTAAAAATATAATCATTTCATTTTATAGCTTATGAGACATGAAATACTAAAAAAATAGCCCACCAATGTTTTTAAAAAAATATAATCTCCTCGATATCTTGTAGAAAATTAAACCACTATACTATATGAATTATAATATAGTTTACCATTAGATCCTATCAGTTAAATTGTAAGATATAATTATTACTAAATCAATAATGTTAATTATGGTAATCTATTGATTCAAAAGAAAATATGAATCATTTAGAATAAGAATTTTTTTATAAAATATTATTTCTTCTAAAATAATGTTTAGTCATGATATCCATAAATAATTTATAAATAGTTTCTTAAGAATATTAAGCAAATAATTTTATAAATGTAAATTTAGTAATGAAATCAATTTATAAAAATTAGCATAGGATTTTTTTTTCGATTTTTCTGGAAAAGTTTAATTTTTTGTTAATTGTGGAAAGTAATGACCATCTATAGACCTATCACCTCATTTTTTTTGATATTTATTCATTTTTTAGCTAGTGCCATAATAAAAATATTATTCTTATTGATTCATTTCAAAAATTCCTTATGTGACCTCTCATATAAATTTCTATAGACTCCCGCTCTCCCCCCACTTGACACTTACCAGGAAATTTGGTTATGAAAATAAATATCCATATAACTTATATTATCCCTTAAGAACAGTAATTATATATTTTTTATTATAAATCTAACCATGTAAGTCTATTAGTGAATCCAAATGAAGTTTTCTGAATAAAAGGTAACGTTCTTCAAAATGTGTTTTTTATTTTTTTTTTTATTCAACCACCTTAAATTATTATTAAAATATATTCATGTAATAACCATTATATATAAAATATAATTTTGTGATATTATGTTTTTTTTTCAAAACCTATATCATTATCTTCATCCATAAAATGTTAAATGAAACAATTTATCACATGTACGACACACAACAACCTCAAATGTTTATGTAATTCATTGTCCATGACAAACTATAAATATTTGATATGGTGATAGATATATCAAATTAATGTTTTATATATGATATTATTATAATAATTTAATAATAATATCACAAATACCTTGTTACATTTCATTTCATTTAAATAATGATATTTTCACCAGTGTATATGTTGTACTACTACTTCATGAAGCGATTCAATTATTTTTTCACTATATCATTACATGGAATGTAATAATGATAAATTTAATGAATATATGAAAAATATATGATATTTTATTTTATTTTTAATAATAATATATAGTATTGTTTTTCAATTTCATCCGTTAATGGTAGGACATCGTCGCTAGTACATATGTATAGACTACAATATCCATGAAGGGATGTGATGGATTCCCCACATTTATTTTTAAATAATTATTATAAAATGTATAAAATTAAAAAAATTAATATATAACTATATTATAATTATATATATTGTGGATTTATATACCATACCCATGAACAAGAACATTCATGATAAAACATACATGAGAAAATAAGAAAATTAACACAAAAAATGAAAATAATGAATAAAAAATAAAAATGGGTGAAACTATTTTACAAGATCGTTTTATATTATATTAAAAATATTAATATCGTTCTATTATAAATTAATAACATGATTAGAACAATTATAAATGAGTGTAATAAACATTCAGTAGAAAAGAAGTGTGAGGTTAGATACTTCATCTAAAATTTCCCTTCATCATGGCATATTGTAATGTTATGCATATAATTTATTTTATACTATATATTTTATTACCAATTTAAATGTGAAAATAGTAATTCATTAAAATTCATGATATTTAATGGTTCAATTTTAATTATTTTCATACAAATAAATTTTTAACAAAAATATTCTTTGTAGTAAATTATTTCATAAGTGAATTTATTTTTAATTGTAGTAAATTACCCATTCTTCGTTTTTAAAATTATAAGATTATGTGTGCTAAGAAATTTTAAAATATTAGGTTCAATTTCAAATTTTTATGTGTATTTAAATTTGGTACGTATGATATAACCATTTCTTGTTCCTCACATCGACATTAGGATCATTGAATAATTTTACTTCAAAATCAAATTTTGATCGAGATTGTTTAATCATGAATTTAAATTGAAGGAAACTATATGATTATTTTATAATTAGGTCCTTTAATTTTATTGTTATAATTTTATTAATAAGGTTTTTATTTATTATTACAATTTTCCTACCTAGTTGGTGATTACTTTTTTGAGAAGTTTTTTATGAAAATTTAACTTTACTTCTTTCTTCATTTTAAAATTCATTCACATTAAAAAAATCCATAAATTATTCAAAAAATATTTTCACATTGTCAAAATGTATTAATAATGTTATTTTTTACCATGTACTAATTTTTTAAAATTTTTCAAAATGGAATCTTCTTGGCATTTTCCAAACAACGCACATTTTTCTTTTATTGAGAATGTGAAAAAATTCTATTAGGTACAACATGTATTGAATATCTCACCACCCCTTTAGGACCACTCAATGGAATAAATATTATTTTATAAGTATTAATGGTTTATTTCATTGGGGTTCATTTGAAGTTTTTTTTTAAACATTTAGTTTTAAAAGATAATTTTCAAAACGAAAAGTTTATTTTCTCAATGAATTTATTTGATTATACTTGCATTTTATTTACATTCATAAATGACAAGAATGTGTCATTTTACATATACAACATTTGGGATAATTATTATTTATGTATTTATTATTATTCTTATTGCTGGTTTTTTATTATCTTTACCAAGATTATTATTGATATTGACTTCTTTGATTCATTTTTTTAGCCATAGCCTTTAAATTTAATTATCTACTATTATGTGATAAATGGTCATTAATTATCCCCAAAAAATTGATATTATTTATCATGGATATTATTATCAATTAGGAAATATATTATTTCTCATATGATGTATTACATTGGATGTAATTTGATCATAAAGTGAAAAATGGATAATCATTATTATTTATTCAATTCAGATATCTAATATTAAGGAATAATGATTATGAATTAAACCAATTATTTTATATATGAGTAATTATTTTTACATGTAGATTTGTGGGGAACCCTGTTATATATATTCCATTGATGCATTAGTAGTATCATGAGATGAATAAGTATTCTATCCTTAGTTAAATTGTTTTGTAATGTATACCAACACATCAGTTTTAAATTGTCTCTAGTAATTTCTTAACAACAGAGGTATCATAATAACTGAGTCCCTCACATAAAATAATTAATAGTTTTCTTTATTGAGAATCAATTTATTATTATCCCTAATATTTTCACAATGATATTATCTCTAGATGTATTTCATTCACATTTAATCATTAAATATCATAGTTTTTTAATTATTTACCTTTCTATATTGATTATTCCTTATCCAGTTAGGGTAGACATGTTATTCATTAAATGGAACTTGTTTTTAGTTATATAAATTTGAATATTGGATATTCTAGTAAAATTATTTTAACGGAATGTGACATCAATTATCTACCAATCCATTGTTATTCTTATTAATTCCCTATAACTTCTCTTATACATATCCCTTAATCATTATTTGAGATCAACATTTTTTTATCACCTTTCTAATAATCTAGAATGTGTACTAGGAATAATATGAAGGGATATTCTAGTGGGAATTAAAATAATCTCAAAAAATGTGTATTTTTTTATATGTTATATAAGAATTATATTTGTATCAAGTTTACAATAACTATTATAAAATTTGGTCCTTTAGAATTTTATACTATATACTGTATTCCAATTTAATAAGGAAAGACATCGAATCATGGATACTCATTTTGGGGTTATTATAAAGACGAAATATGAAATATTCTCTCCCTTTCAATGTAGGTCATCATCATCATCTTCAGACTCTTTGACCCTTTAATGAATGGATTGATACACATTTATTTAATAATTGTAGGATGAAGTTATTTATTTGATTACAGTTTCTATACTATTAATTTCTTTGATGATTGTATCTCTTTCAAACCTCATCATTGATAAGGTCACATGACCCTTTTTACTCAGATTATCTACCACGTTATTTTCCTTCCCTTGCTGGTAAAAGATTAATCATTCATTATACTTGATCATCTCTAACCTCCATAATTGGTTAATAGTTAGATACTTTTTTATGGATATATATATAAGGATTTAATTTTCTATATATAATTTGTACTGTTATGAATAAACATAATGATTCCAAATATTGAATGTTAAGATCACATGATCTAATCCTGATGCATGGATTGGGTAGCATTATCAATGATATTTAATTGAATGGAGGCATAGTCTATCCCTTTGTTATCATGAATGAGTATAGAATTTTATCCCTTTTATATTAAACACTCGCGATCACAAATGCTTCCATAATATTTGGTAATGTGAGTACATGTGTATTGATTATACTATTTATTATCTCTTGATATCTCTCATATCATTAATTATTCTATAAAATGATCACTCAATCCCAGTTTAACAAGGTTTAGGGGACTAAAAATCTTAAATAGTTTCAAAAAAATCTATGATGGTTCCCAGTTATTCCAGGTAATATATATATATATATATATATATATATATATCTATCTATCATAGTTATTAGTTATTTCCATCATTCAATTACCATTGTCTTTGAAGGATCTATATATTACCCTTTTATTGTTAATATTCCATAGGAATGTTTTTTCCCTATCTAAAAATCTATTTTTTCTTTCCATAATAGTTTTCTCTTCCAAAAGTATTCAATATACTATACATAGACTACTCCTATACAACATTTATTTGAGAGTACTTATGAAAATAATCTCTGAAGTCTACCAAAAATATAAATATATAATTTCTACAATCAGTTTTCATTATTCCTTGAATCTAGTTTGAGAATTAGTGAGTCCAAATAGAATTATTTTGAAATAACAGTTTCAATATCTTATGTCAAAATATATATTTGGGACAAACCCCTTATAAACTTTTGCATGATCATATCCAAACTAAATATCAGCATTAGAGAAATATTGGAATTTAGGTAGTTGTTCAAACATGACCTAACTCAAAAAATATGACAATTGATCATTAACATAATCATATTTATTTCATAATTATAAATTAAAAGGTGAATTGAACCATACTTCTTCTTGACGATGAGGACCGACACACCCCATGTTGAAGCAATTTATCAGGTAAACCATATACATATTATATTTTATTTTTATCAATAATATTTTAATTTAAACAATATAAATTCAATATAGAGTCTACTATATTGGAAAATAATTGGGTTTGTATTCAATTAAGTACATTAAAACTCTTCACAAAGGAAGACTAGAAAATTTTTCAAGAAATACACCAGCATTTTTTTAAAATGGTCATTTTATCATGGTTGATCATTTCATTAGACACAAATATTTTAACTAGATACAATACTTCAAAATGTAATGATATCCATTATTCGGATAAAATTTCCAAATAAAATCAATCATCCACCTTACACTTGTACTGAATTAGATGGAAATTCATGATACATGTGGTAATACCCTTCTCCTAAAAATTTTTATTGGATATATACAAATAAATCCAATACATATTAAGAAAGATGATAAATTAATATAAAGTCTGTATCTATATGTTTGCAGGTAATTTTAGCATAAAAATATTTATTGTGTAGATGTTATATTATTGGGATAAAATAATTTAAAATTTTATCATTTGAACAATTTAATCCAATTCAATATTTTGATTTCGTTTTTTAATAGATCTAATAATCTTGTTTAATATGAATTAATTTCTAGATCAATATTAAATTATATATACACTATACTTGAATGAATAACTAGTATTCCTATCACCAATTCATTTTATGATATATCTCAGAAGTTATAGGGGAATATTATTTCCCGTGATCTCATGTACTTAGAGGATTTTATTTCTAGAATACTTCATAAAACATTATCTTATTTTATTAGTTCATATAGTTTCATTTTTCATTGATGTTGGATCATTAGTGTATAGGTTAAGGGTTGACATGAGCATTAATTTCTTCCATCACATTGGTGGGTTCCTCCAGTCAACATTCTCATGTTTGTTTCCCATCCATCATTACCTAATATTTTTTTTCTTCTTCATGATTCTTATAAGTTGCATTTTCCCACAATTTTGATAAATTGGATGTCATAAAATTATACCTATATGATATTTCTCTATCACTCTCCCAAAATTAATCTATGTTCTATACTTCTTATATCCTCACTCATGTGACCCTTGTGATTCATCGATCAATATTTAATCTTTTTCGGTATATCTAAATATTTTTTCCTAAACGTAATAGTCTAAAATCACCAAATAATTTTTGAGACTCAAATATATAATAATTTATAATAAGTAAAAATTAATATCAGGTTCAGTGGAAAATCCAAAGGTGTATTATTCCTGTCCATTGATTTTTTCTTCATATGTCGTGATGGATTAGTCCACATTTTTGTGAGGCCAAGGGAAACCTATCTATATTAATTCATAAATTGAGTAGAAAATATTTTTATTTTTTTCTATTTTTCTTTCCACTCTATTACTTTGATCTTTTCCTCGGGCACTGTATTATTGACTAATGTCCATCATTGATCAGTTTATTCCTCAATTTGATAAATATAAATCACAGAATTCACATAAAAAAATCATTTAATCATGTAGAAAATCTTATTAAATTATTTTATTTATTCTTCCAAAGATATATAATTGATATACACTAAGAAATTTAGAGGTATTTTTCATATTAATTTCTAAATTTAAAATATATATTTACTTGGGGGATATGGATTTTCCCCATGATTCGTGTTTCTAATAAAATATTATTTATTTCGTTAAGTATTGTGATGAAATTATAGACTCATCGCTTTATGTTTTTCTTCTAATTTATATAATCGTCAAATTTATCATCACATTAGTCATTGACATCATTCATCCCATTTCAAAAAATTGTATAAAATGATGGAAAAATTATGGATGATAATTTGAACTATATTAAACACAAAAAATGTTGAGTATGAGAATTAAACATATAAAAAATAAATAACACATATTACATAGCTAATGAATGTCTGGGATACAGTCAATATAATTTACTATCTATTTCATATCATTAAATTTCATATGTATTAATTTTCTACTCTTAATGGACTGTAATTTTTTTATGAATTTAAAAATCATATCCTTTGAGATTGTCAAATAAGGTGTCTAGTAATGAATCTATTGCATGAAACATTTAATGTTCGAGATGATACCCAGTGATATTTTTTTGGGTTATTAGCAATGGGTACCACTATACTAGAGCCAAAACCAAAGATATTATCAATAAAAGGATAGTGTTTTGTGGAAAAAACTCTATTTATAAAATAAAAATAATTAGGGATGTTTTTTTAGGTATAGAATTATCCTTATGTATTTCACAAAGGTTTTTTATGATAATACCCCTAAATAGATAATCATTGATATGATACCAACTTTGATAAACAACATATTTTATAAATATTATTTATTAATAGAATAAATAAAATAATCATAATTCAATCCTGAAATAATGAGAGTCATGTTTTTAGTGGAAAATTTGATATATATATATATATGTATAACATGAAATAAGGATACATTACAATTAATTTTTAAAAATATTTCATGCGTGTAGAGTAAAATTTACCATCTATTAGAAAACATGACAACCATGGAATATAAAGAATTGGCATATCATAGTGACAGAAAAATTATAGAATAATGAACATAAACATAGAGCCATGATATTAGTTGATAATATCAATGAAACATAATATTTTGGAACAACAAAAAACATGTCATCACATTCATAAGTCATGTCCAAGTGATGAGAAATCGTATCTTAATGTTCTTAGTAAAACAGATCATACACCATACATGGTATCTCATGAGATACAAACATTACCCAATTCTTTTTAGGCCTATATAATTCCTCACCCACCCATCACATTCATAATATGTAAAACCATTTGGATTCTTCATAGGTTAGACAACGTAAGAGTTTATTAATTACATTTATTACCATGATTAAGGATTGTTGATTAAATAAAGAAATATCCCCAATCAATATATTGATATTAAAATCTTTGGGAATACCTTGGAATGGATATGTGTATGCGTATTCACAACATAAATTATTGGATTAGAATGTCATGTGATAATTACAACTGCATAATAGCTGTATGTAGTGGATTATGGAGGGGATCAATGAGAGTGAAAGGTGGTCCCTCATTACTAGGAAATAATAAGTATAATATACGTATTATAACAAAACCCATTAAAATAATACCACTGATGATGTGGATGTAAATCGTGTTCATAATGAAAAATTATCAAAATCATAAAATATAATATGTGTTTTTGAGTATTTATTGTATGTTTCTAAAATTTATTAGATAACTTCTCAAAAAATAATATTTAATGGGATATCTATTTTTGTTCTTCGATTCCCTTTATATTAAAAATTACATAACTTTTAGGCTATTCTGATCTCACAATTCATATCCAATTTTTTTTACAGTATTGATTTTTAACAAAAATAATCAAATTTATTAGAAATTGATAAAAATTTAGCTGTGACTAATTTTCCCAATGATGATTTCAATAATACTTTATTATTTTACTTAAATAATTTTATTATATAATATATTTTTCACTTTTTAGAAATAATTATTTGATAGAAAATCCTCGTTCTGGTGATATCAGACACATTTTAACCGTTAAAAATAGTAAATTATATTACATTATACCATTTTTTATTAATATTTAAATAAATATTATTTAATAAAAATATTCCTTGAAAATACAAACATTCAAAAAAATTACGAATTTATCAAAAAATGTTTTGATTGAAATAAAATATTTCCCAAAACTACAATATTCATTTATTACAATCAAAATCTATTTTTTGTTAAAATAATTATTTAATAATATATGGGATGTAATAATAAAAATGTGCTAGACATATAATTTGTTTTAAAAAAAATTAAAATTTAAAAACTCATATATCATGGGTTAAGATACATAACACATTGCAGGACCTGTGTATACTCTATGGGAAAGGATTTTTATAGTTGAATTTTCTTAGGGGTGGTTTGTTGTACATAATGTGGTTCATGATATAAATATACTTCAACATCGCCTCTAATTTTTTTAACTCAATTCTCGGTTTTTGAATCTAAACAATGTATCTGCCAATGGAAAATCGAGTTTTTCCATTCCCACCAAATTATCATTTTTGATAAAAACACACTTTGTAGAAGAAAGTGACAAACCATCATGTACAAACAGATGAATCGGGAACTACAACATCTTGAAAGACCAAATTTAACATATTGGAAGCATCCTTACTATCATGTGTTTTCATCTATTTTATAAGCTTTGATAAAAAAAATTCATAGGATACAATCATACTAGAAAATGCCATTTCTTCTTCCATCTGTGTTAATTGGAAAATATCATAACCCACAATATATATTAATATTATATGTCTTTGTATAAAGGTTATATATTAAATGGTTATGAAGGTTAACAGTATATTAATAATAAAAGAAAAATTAGGGACATATTTTATAATGATAAAAATTCAAATAATGAACTATAGTATTTGATTTCTCCATAAATAAATTTTATAAGAATTCATTTTTTAATTCGAATTTGTATTTAATTTATAAACCTTATTGGGGTTATTGATCACACACTATACGATTCATTTTTTTATTTTTTGAAGAATTGGAAGGAATGAACTTGGGTTATTTTATTTTAAATCATAATAATATTATATATATCACATTTTATATTTAACTAAACTTTTATAATCCGTGAAGAGAGTTATTGGTGAAAACATATTCTGTTATTATGTGGATTCGATTTTCTACACAATGCTCGAACAGTGGTTTCATTTTTATTAATAAAAAAAGGGAAATCTAATTAATTTTTATATTTTTAACATAATTAAATTAATTATATAGTTAATATTTATATAAATTTTTAATATATATAAAATTATATTTTGGAAGATACTATTGTAGGGAAAAAATAAGTTATAATAAATAATTACAAACATGCAGAACTACATCTTTCCATTGGAAGATTCCTTTGAAATTCAGTTTTAACTATAGTATCTTATCACTAGATTTTCATCTTGAAGTAACATGGTCATAAATTATGGATATAGTATATATTATATTTTTTAAATTTAATATTGTGTTCTTTATTGAAGGGAAAGTGGTTCGATCCTTTTATAAGTGGTGAAAATGGAAATTTTGTTTAAATATATTAACATAATATAAATAGAGAACATTTTTTACATGTCATGATGGCCCGAAGATGGATAATAATATAATGGTGGAATATATAATCTTTTTTGTAGATGAATAATTCATTTCTACCCATAATTTTAATAAGTTATTAATTCATTTACACCTAGAATTTAATGTTAATTTTTTTTCTGTTTTACCCTATTAAATAAGGTCTACCTATATAATTTTATTATAATGACTAAAAATAAAATGTTACATATGTAATACATTTAACAATATTATAATAAATACTAAATTTATATTATTAAATAAAATATATATGATTAATAAAAATTAGGGTTAATATTTATGCATGTAATAAGTAAAAACATATTTTTAGAAAATCTGGGTTTTAATAGAAAAAATTATGAGCAATATATATTTTTTATTGCATTATATTTTCTTGATATAAAATGGTTTATAATAAATTTAAAAAAAAATTCTAACTATAAATAAATCCAAAACAAAATTTTACAATAATAATATTGATCTAAATGAAAAGACCAAAAACAGTTTTAATGGGAAATATTACTTCAATTATTTACAAAGGAATTAAAATTTTATAAAATTATTTTTAATTTTTTTTATTTTACTCAATAAATATATATTTTATTATGAATTTTCGTTTTATGTTATTATTTTATAAAAAGTTATTAATATAGTTATGAAAATTATTTTTTTTGTAAAAATTATATTTTTAATTACACACCTAAAATTATATTACTTCTTAACAATATAAAAAATTAACCCTTCAATAATTTTGATAAATTAAATTAAAAAATTATTTTTTTGTGGAATTAAAATTAAAATGTATATATATATATATATGTATATATGTATATATATAGTTATTTATATAAAATAAAACATGAAATATAAGGAAATACTATTTTAATTGAAAATTCTCATTTTAAATTTAATGTTTTAATAAATATAAATAATATTAATTTATAAATAATATAATGGTGAAATATTAGTTTATATATATATTTATTTATTTATTTAAATTTTATATAATAATAAAAATTTAACTGTAAATAATTTTATTTATTAATGTAAAATACAATAATGTTGTTAAAATGGTTCTTTGAAATGTGTCTTTTAAAAAATGATAATAGAAAATAATAAAATGTTATTTTTAATTTTATTATTATAAATATGAAATTACTGTATTTTAATATTTTTTAGTTATTTTTTTATCAATTTTTCTATTAGATTAGTGTTGTGTGTGACACAATATTTCTAAAATATTATTATTTCATAAGATCAAAAGTCATATGGTGTTATATTCAACCACCTTAAATAAACATCATCGTCAAAATTTTAATTATTTCATATTGATTGAATTAGATGAATTAATTCTTAACAAATTTATCATTTTAGGTACGAAATATACCATACTATCTTAAGTTTTGATATGTTACATATCTCACAATATATACTCAAGTATGTAGATACCTTAATCATATATTCTTAAAAATCCACCTTATTTAAAAAAATAAAAATCGACATGAAATAAAAAAACAAATCCATATATACATTAAATATCAATAATATCATTAACACTCATTATATAGCAATCAATTGGTTATATACAAAAAAACTATCCAATATATACCACATTCAGTAAGGTCTGATGAACTTCACCAAGTGGATCAGGGATCAATTAACAATCCCATGTTTACTAATACTGTCAATTTTTTTTAAAACAGTATCCGATTTATTATATAAATATTAAGAATATGTTAAACCCTATAGTTATCCCTATCTCAATCATATGTCAGTCAATAGTTATCCCCAAAATATATAATTATTATAATTTCTCATGTAAATGTTTTTAATAACATTTAATATATGTTTCCAAATATTTATTATAAAACTACTAAAGGAAAAACTTTATAAGGTTCACAGGATACTCCTCTATTTGAGAAACTACCATAATTTCATTGATTAATATCTCCCACTATTTATAATATATAAGAGTTTGACAATATAATTTCTATTATGACGTCAACCACACCACTTTCAGTAAGACTAGGAAACTCACCGTCTCTACAATAACATACATACAAAAAGATTCTAAACCATTTTATTATACTCATTTATTTGATTATAAGACATATTTATTTCATGATACATATCTTTCTCAACATAATTAATTGGATCCTTTTTCAAGAATATACTAAAACCCAAAGTTGTTATCAATAAAATCAGTATCAATTATTATATAAAAATTAAAATTAGACATATATTTTATTCTCTAGATAAACCTAATTTTAACCATTTTAAAATTAAATTTAATATACATTTATTAATAATAGATTTTATTATACTTCTCATCCAAATCCCAAAAATAAATACACAAAAATTGTCTTGATCATTCAAATAATATTCTAACCATAGAAATCATCGAAATCTACATTTATATAATATAATATACTTTTTCTCCAAAAAAAATATAAATTAATATGTACCACTACTTATGAATCAATATATTAAAATCTAAAATATCTAAATCAACTTTTCTATTAGTTTATATATCATAAATATTCGTAAATCACACATTTCTTTTCATATGGTGATTTTTAATTAACTAATGTACATCCCATGGGTGTGTCAAACCATGATTTTAGCATGGACAATTTTTCATTCAATATGAGAAGATTTAGTTAATAACCAACACTCCCCATTCTTTGTTATTATCCCTTGGTACGTCCAATTTAGATAATGTACCCTCTTAAAGTATCCAAAAAATGTTGTTATTTTTAGAATATCCATGTACATTATATTGTTATGTAACATTTAGATTTAATCTAATTGATATACTTTTTCCTAGGGTGTCCTTTAAAATTATTTTATCTTAATAAATAAATAATATAAAATATTCGGTATAATCAATACAAATTTTTTATATATACCGTTGAAACTATAATCTACCATAAACTACAAATCCTTATTGAAATTTATTACTCCATAATTTTTATTCATCCAATAACATCACAAAATTTATGTTTATCTAAACAAATGACTGATAAAAACTATGCAATCAAAAAATGACACACCCCAATTGAGTTCTCATAACAACATACATTACAAACTAAATTAGATACACATCTTTACAGAAACAAACATTCTCACAAAATTTAGGAGTTTTATTCTGTATTTTTTAATATTTTTTGAGTTTTTTTAGTTAAAAGATGTATTCAACTAATTTAACAATGGTATTTCTATCAAATGAATAAATTTTTTACTATATATTCTTGTAATTATTGCGTCATATGTCTTAGACATGTACCAAAAATACTCAACAAAAGATACTCTTATATACACCTTTTATATCATAATTTTATTAAAATGATCAGAAAAATAAACATGAAAAGGGATTATCTAAGATTATCAGCAATGGAGAAAATTATAAATAAAAATCAACAATAAAAAATGATAATGATATGAGAATATGGGTATACTCCAGGTAAATAATAATGAATTATAAAAAAAATATTTTATATTAAAATATGGGTATTAGAATTTGACATAGCATAATTTAAAAAATTAATCAAGAGATTATAAAAAAACGTGTAAAAAAATTGATTCAATATTAATTTACATATTGATATGATTAATAATAAAATAATATCAAAATAATATTATTATGAAATCATTTCAGAGAAAACTCTTTATTCCCACACATATGTTAATAAATTAATTATTTCTACTATTAACAATACCATAAGATTTGAAATTAAAACATTTCTCAGGAGGGTGATATAGGAAAAAATCCATTATCATATAAAGTAATGTTTTTTATATAAAATATATCATATCATTGTTGACCCATAGTATGAAAAACATGTTTCATATCCTTTTCAAATGGAATCATATAAATAAAAATGTTCATAATTCCATTAGTTATATAAAATGATACACCCATATAAAATAAATATCTATCCAAATAAATTCATTAAAAATATAGGTAAATACCATTCAATGGTGATAATTTAACATAATTAATTTAATATATATTGGTACTTTGTATAAGATTATGTTAATAATTTCTAAAAAAATCGGTGAAGGGAATCATAATAAACTCCCTACAATCAATGGAATATAAAATTTGGTATTCATAGAGGAAATTAATTGTATGATTAATTATTTTTTATAAAGTGATCATTATTAGTCAAGAAAATTCTAATGAAATATTATTTCTCTTATAAATATTTAATGTTTCTTAATTGTTAAAACCTATGTAATAAAATCAATCAATTTACAGAGAATACTATTAAAATAGAAATATTTTTCTTTGAAAATAATGATAGAAGAGAACATTTTTATATGATAAATTTATAAATAAAACTCATAGAATAATTGAAAACATTAATATAATTTACATAACCAATATTCATGGGAAAAAATATTTGAAAAGATGGAAAATCTATTCTTGTGAAAATTATTTAAAAATAATATTCTTGACATATTTTTATAATGAATGTATAATTGAGAACATCATAAATATGTTTTAAAATTTTATTTTCAACAAATATATGATTTAAATAATCTCCTCAATATTAAATCATTTCGTTGTAGTAATTCTCAAATATATTTTTTTAAAATGAATAATGGTTTTACTGAGAAAACATGGAGTCTAATATAAAAAAGTTTTTTATGGAAGGATTAAAAACCATGTGAAAATTTTGAAATAACATTGTTAAAATACCACATTAAAAATTATTAAAAAACCATAACATATAGTGTAAGGGAAATATGAAGGTCCTAATAGAATAAAAAAAATATTATTTTTCTATTTTAATGGATAAAATTTGTGGGAAGGAAAATGTAGACATGGATGGAAAACATTTATTAAAGTTGATGGAAATTATCCTCATCAAAGAAATCCATTTTATGTGGATGAAAATTCATCAAAGGGTAATATTTGAATACAATGTTTCATTTTCAACAGAGTGAATCATATTATATGATTCTAATAATTTTCAGTGTGACTGAAATTAATCTTAGAACAATGAAGTTCATGAAAAATAATTTTAAATGAAAAAAATTAGTAGTGTTAATGAAACAACACTTAAAGTATTGGTATCCTAACAGTCAAATGAATATGAGGGAGTCACCTATAAAAAATTATACATGATATAAATTGGTTTGTGAATTCACCATATAAAAAATGATTAAGTTCAAAAACAGATTAATGATTTGAAAATGAGAAAATGAAACCATTAAGATATTATAAACCATTAAATTATAAAACAGTAAATATTTCGAATAGATCATTCACTATTCAGAAAAATGGGATAAACCTGATAAAGAATTCTAGTGGTAAAATTTATACACTATTTAGAATAAAACATTGTTTTTAATAATAAATTTGGATCAAGAATAACATAATTGAGGCAAAAAAATATTACCTTATTTCAGTTATTAGTTAAATACACTCTAAGATCAACTATAACAAATATAAATATCATAAAATCCTATTTAAAAAAAATATAACATTTTATTGCAATCATTTATAATTATTTTTATATTGTACATTTTTGTGTTATCATCTATTTTCAATGAAGACTATGATGAATATTGAACATTTTGAAGTAGTTTGATAAAAGTGGGGATGTTACATGAATAGAAAAATATTGAATCTTTCATAATGTCATAATTTCAATCTATTTTAGTGTTGGAAATGATCTATAGATATGAAATTGATTATGATAATGTTTCATTAATTCTTAATGGATAGACACTATTATCATAATTAATGAGTTCAATATTTATCTCACCATTCCTAAAATAAGATAAATTTCTTATTTGGTTATTTATAAGAGTTGAAAAAAGAAAATATGTTCTCAAAATAATCCATTATATTATTTTATTACATATTTGATGTAGTATGTTACACATAAAAAAATATAAACGAATTAATATTCAAGGAATTGATTATTTTTGTAAGTGATTTATTTTAGAAATAAATTAATTTTTTTAAAAAAAATGATATAATTTATATTACTCAGAGGATTTCATTTTTATTTTAATATATTTAAATAAATAATAAACAAAAAAGATGAAAAGGTTCACTTTTGATATCGAAGTTGTCACAGTCTGCCTAATTCATAGCTATAAATTTTATTTCCTTTGAATGTGATGGATAGGTAGTGGATAATAATATTTACATTAATATTTACATTTTTTAACTGACATTTATTCATCAATTAATCTTTTTTAATTTTGGAATATAGAAGAAGTTGAAAAATATATATGTCATCACTATGTGGCGGCAGTAATCCACAAAATAAAGATGTTATAATATTTTTTTTATTAATAGGAATTGCGAAAGGTTGTTAAAAAATAATTCCATAAAATAACAAAATTATGTATATATTCAATAAATTTGTGATTTTATGGGAATTATAAAATTATATCTAAAATCATAAGATAGAAATGGAAAAGTGATAGGGAAAAACTTTTCATTTTGAGAGCATTATTATTCCCTTAGGAGATGCATTGAAAATGAAGGTGTCGTGTAAAACATTTATGAGCAAAGGCCCAACGAGAATACAGGGTATTATAATGTAGAAGGAATAAATATATTTTAACATAAAAATTATTTTTCTGGGTTGAATTTAAGGTGTATTGAGTGAACCCATTTTTATATAGTGTGATTGAATTTTCTAAATTATTTAATAGTTAGGGTCAATAAAAATTCAAAAATTAATTCTCAACCATGTTTTAAACATATATTATTTCTTTTACATATTAATATTTTTTGTTTTACCATTTATCGTTTTATCATAGTAAATAATTTTTATATATGTAATTTTATTTTAATGCATATAAATAAAATCGACCAATTTACATAATTTAGACCTTTGGATTTCAAATAATAAATATATTTTATCAATTAAAATATCTAAATAATTAAAAAAAAATTTAACACTAGTATATGTAACACATAATATCCCATTTTTAGAAATAGAGATTTTTTATTATTTAATTTATTTCCCTGATAAAAATATGAATTTAATTTATTTTCATGATATAAATTGGTTTATTATAAAACAAATTTTTTATTTTATATTAAAAGGTATCGAAAAATAAACATTTCAGAAATAATATTTAATTATAAGAAAAAAGAAAAATATTATTGGTAAATATTACTTATGTTGTTAAACATAGTTTTTTCAAAATATTATTTTTTTGGGAATATATAATTTTGATCATCAAATACATCATTAATCATATAATAATTTTTATATGTTCTTTTGTCAAACATAATTACTTTCAAACATAGAAATGATATGATTTAACTAATAAATTGTATTTTAATCCAAATCCTTAAAAATAATGATAATTCGAGAAAAATATTAAAAAATAATCTTTCGAAAATTATAATAACCAGCTTTAAAAAATAGAAATTTTAAATACAAAAATTTATATATATGCCTAATTTAATGAAAATGGAAAATGTAATGAAAAATATTTTTATTCAAAATTTTATTTTTAAAAATCATTTGTATTCAATCTTATTTAAAATAAATTTCAAAATATTTTATTGTTTACATTTTATTTAATATCGCTAAATATAAAATATCATAATAATATTTTTTTACTCTGATCAATTTAACTCATTATGCAAGTTTTTTTAAAAAAATTCATTTAAATAGATATTTTTAAATACTAATAAAATATAATAATATGTAACTATTATAATTATATTTTATCTATTAATATACTTATTATTAACTTAAATTTTTTAATTTTAATATATTGTGGTTTATTTTATTTTGTTTTTTCATTAGTTTGGGGATTTTGTGACACATTCTATTAAATATATTATTAATTTATAGGATCTAAAATATATATTTGTATATTTTTCCCCATAAATAAATACCAAAATTTCAATTATAATTATTAATCACTAATTGATGTTAGTGATGTTATTATTACCATAATTACCATTCAATGCATATCATATAACATAATCAATTAGATAATATTAATATACCTATCTCTCAATATATACACAAGCATGCATATTCCATAATCATACATTCTCAAAAAAGATCATTTCCAAAAAAAAATTAAATATCTGAAACATATAATAAAAACAAAAAAAAGTTATTTTAAATTTTTTCACAATCATTAACCCACAAGTTGTTTTCATCACTATGTGATAAAATCACACACTTACCAATATATACCAAAATTCAAAAACAAAATGTACATCAGCATAAATATCATGATTAAACTTTCCATCAAAATGTTGACAATGCTATCAGTACAATTTTTCAAAATAAATATACACATTATTATCTCAATATTAATTGTACATTAATTCTAATATTTATCCATCCCCAAATAACATGTTCTTAAATAGATATACAAGAAAATAATTTTTTTATATAAACAATGATCCACTGTTAATGATACCATTATATATATATTCTAAGACATCAAATAAAAAATTTTGAAGAAAAATTGATATAAATTTAACACGTTACGTATGATATTTATAAAAACCAAGAATGTTATTCATAAATATCACTCACTAATGATAATTACGCTAGGGGAAAAAGTGGATTCAATATCGAAATTATGACATTGGTTTCTTTTTAATATGATGAAAAATGTGTTTTTAGATACATTTTGGCATCCTTTTTTTAAACCAAAGAAAAAATAACTTGTATCAATACATTGGGATAATATTCTAACAAAATCAATGAAAAAAATATCAATCAGAAGGACCTATGTCATAGGATTTTTAAAAAAATGACACTATAAATTATAAAAAATTATTTATTGACATTGGTTTCTAGAAAATTAACACCAATAATAATTGTTGGGAATAATTATATATTAAAAACAATGTAAAAAAATATTAAAAATTAGTCAAATCACAAAACCCTCATTTATGGATAAGATAAAGACAATTTTATTTCAACATGCGATGAGTCTAAAGTCCATATTTAGAAAACCATAATCTACAAGAAAATAAATTTCAGTTTACTTTTTTTCATATTTATTTTTGGTTTCCACAAACATATTTGTTAGATTTTGTAGTTTTTATTCTGCCAAAGAATTGGAGGAAGAACATTCAGATTATTGATAATGAATCATTATAAAAATCTTAATTATTTAATTTATTTTTTAAAACATTAAAGATAAAATATTTTTCAATTAGTTATATTTTTGGTGTCATTGTTCCAAATATATCAATATAGAATATTTTAAATTATATGTATTATTTTTAAAGATTGATAATTTTTGTAAATTTATTATTTTTTATATTATCAAATGGAATTGATTATTTCATGCAACAAAAAATGATATATGCTGTCTCCATTCATAAATTAACAGTACATCACATATTTGAATCACTTATCCATAAATTCCTTAGTTATGGCTCCGTGTAAATAATAAGTTTTCAATAGTTGTGGGGGGATAAGGAGTTACCATGGAGAGACTGTAACCCCAATATAAGATTGTTTTTTAGTCAAATAAGTAATGATTTACAAACAAAACCCCAAACAATAAGGAATGAAATTAAATAAACATTAAAATATATTAATATGAGGTGTGAATATATATATAGCGTCAAAAACATGATTCTATATAGGTAATATCAAAAATATATAAATTAGGAATGAAAAATAAAGTAATAACATAAATGGATTAGTTTAAAAATCATTAATTTTGAATAGGAATTTATACATGGGTCATCACATGTGATTTAAATTGGATCACCATGACACACCAAATGCAAAATAAATACCTTTAGTAGATGAGTATTTATTTCATTCATAATAATCATTTATTTTTCCTATTAGATTGCAATTTTTTATTGTATGTGTTTATTTTTAAAATTTATCTATTTATATATATATATATATATATATTTAGAAATGTTAATATTTTTTAATATATTCCATGATTATATTGATATCTGAGGTATTGAATGGATCACAATTAGATAAATTTTTTAAGTATCACAAGTGAATATGAAAAAGGGTTGAAGTTTATTTTGTAATTTCCTAAGAAAAAATTTAAGACATTGATTTTATTTTTTATCCATGTGTGAAGTGTTCTGATATGCGAATGATAATTTCTAGAGAAATAAAGGATAATATCATTTTCCTTCGTTTTAGTATTAATTATTCATTTTGGGTATGTCATGGTGAATGAACCAAAAATTCAACATTTAATGGAGATAAAAATATTCATAATGATATAGGTGATCATGTTAAAGAACTGATTCATTATTTAGGTGTTGGAACCATTGAAAAAATATCATCTATTGAAGTATTGATTGAAGATTATTGGAAACCACTATTTCAAAGTCATAGTAAATATATTGTGTTATCAGTAATTTTTAGAGTAGTTTAAGTAAAAGAATGAAATGGGTGGTGTGTTAAATGTTTCTCAAACGTAACTGAGATTTTGAACTACATACTTCTAGAATTCAATGGGCATCAAAATTCAAGTTATGAGGTAATGAAAATATAATTCCCAATGTGGTTATGGTAAAAATAATTACATGATTTACCCAAATATTGTGTGTTGTAAATAGAATAATATAAATAGTTATCAATATCTCATACATGTGGATCCTCACAATATAATATGAATGAAAAATTCAACTCCTATTCATTCTTAGGTATTAGAATCCATCTTTATAAAAATTTGTTTTTTACATTTTAATAGTTTTATCCAATAATTTAATTTTTATAATTCAAATAAATCAATGGTGATGCATTCATAGGTTTCATAATCAAATCTCCAAGTAAACAAATTTTGTATGTACAATCTAATAATTCATTATTTACAATGCATATTTTCAAATTCAATTAGTGAAAAAAATGGTTAATATATCCTAAAGATGAGTGAATCTATGATTATAACTTATTTCACCTACCTGATTCACCATTGTGGAAGCAATTAGATAAAAAATTTCTAGATTTTTTTATTGAAGTTCTAAATCATGGAATGGGACTATGTTCCAATAGAATGAATCATTATAAGATCCTAAGTTGGAAACATAGTTTATGGACTATTTTTTGGTAGATTAAAACATTTCCAATATATATGTTTCTAGAAAAACATGTTATGATGAGATTGATGATTTTTGGAAAAAAAATATTCAGGAAATGACATTAATGTGTATTTTTTTAACATTTATTGATGATTTGAAACTTTTATGGGAGACATGTGTTATGTTTTTTAATTCATTAATGAAATAGAATTTTCTTTTGTGTTCTATGATGATATTTACTATGAATGACATTCTTGGATATGGAATCATACATTGATATAGTGTTAAGGGATATAAATCAGGTCCAATTTGTGAATAAGAGACCTGATATGATCAATTGATGAAGGGAAGAAAGATATTATAAATGTTCCATTGAATAATTTTTTGAGTTTATCATCCTTATCATAGATATAAAAAATAATTTAATGGTTTATATAAATAAAATTATTCCCCATGATAGTAATATTTTTATGTACATTACAACATGGTGAAAGTATTATATTTTGACAATTGGATTGAAATGATTTTTTTTTCATTAAAAATACATCTGGAAAAAATAATCTATCTTTTTTTAACTATTTTTTTTGAGATTATTAATGATAAAAGATAACATTGATGTTATTCATGAAAAAAAACCATATGTAAAACTGTGATTGGAACGTTTTTAGTCATAAAAAAATAAAAAATATAGATTGAAATAATGATTGGACTTGATATCTATTGGAATATGTTCTGAGTTTTCTCCAACTATGAATGGAAACATAAAAAAATTACCTCCAACTGGTTACTAATTAATGAAGATTCTGGATACAAAAATGTTTCAGTGTCTTCTTAGTATAAATGTTCCCCATGGTTATTATTTAAATGTGAAGAATTTGATCTCATTTAATGAGTGAAAATTAATATTTATAAAATGTCATGATTGTCATGTATTGATACAACAAAATTTACCAATCACACTATATGGTATATTACTGATAACTATTATAAAGACTCTCTTCACATTATGTAGTTTTTTAAAATCAATCTATATAAAAGTCATTGATCAAAATTTTCATATTTGTTGTAAAAAAATCTTCTCTTAGACTTTTTCATCTAGAAATGTATTTCCCACCTTTGGTTTTTTGATATAATTATTCATCTAGTGATTAATTTTAAGCATGAGATAAGAATATATGGGATAGTTTATATAAAAAGGATGTATCCTTTTCAAAGATATATGAAAATTATGATGGGATAATTTAAAAATTCATATGAACTAATGGAAACAATAATTAAAAAAATATGTATCGTATGATATTATTATGTTATTAACAAAGTATATTTCAGAAGTGGAGAATATTTTTCTCCATGTATCCCAACACATAAATGTTGATAGTGAAGGTATAGGTATTTTAGGATTAATATTTACGTTCATTCCACAAGATGATGTGATACAAGAACATTTATACATTTTTAACAACACATGTAATGTTTAATCATATATTCAATCAAATATTTCTAAATTAACTAAATGATATCCCAATATAAATTAAAAGTGGATGATAATTGAGCATAAAAAGACATTTTTTATATGTTTTAAATATAAATTCTTTATAGATATATCTACAATAGAAAATAAGAAATGGATGGTAGAGAGACACGGCTTAATACGATCACATGGTCTAGAATTGAAATTTATGGGTAGAAATTTTACAAGAAAATAACTAGATGAGAAGAGTACCATTCAAAATATTGGTGTAATGGCCATCACTGAAGCACTTCTTTCCTTGAGTGGAAATGATAAAAACCAAATTTATGCATCAACACCATATTCTGGAGTTCTTGTAAACATATCGTAAATCTATGATATTAAATTTCATGTAAACATGATTAATTGTAAAAAGGTTTAAAGTATTAGTGGTTTGAAACATTATGAATAAGGGTTTAAACTGGTTTATTTAAAAAGATTTAGTTGAAACGAATAACCATTTATCTTGGTGAAAAATGAAAATAAATTACATTTTTTTCATTGATCTATTGAATGATAACTGGTCATTCATTTAAAAGGGAAAATAATCCATTTGGTTGATGAGGATGATGATGATGTTATTGATTTATATGATACTTCTTCTTCTACTACATGATTTCCATATAATAAATACTATCATGCAGACATTGTGCATATTGTATGAATTGATAATGCTAAAGGGATATGAGAAAAAATTAGATTACTCTCTTAATTAATATGTTATTTATTTATATTATATTTCTATTTTGAATTATATAGTTTTAAAAGTTGTACAATTTTATAAATAATATATATTTCATTATATATATTTCATTATTTAGATTTTTTTGGGGTAAACTTTTGATATTATTCAGTTTTGGTTAAAAAGATCATTGAAATACCTAATATACATTATTATATTTTGTTTAATGTTATACAAATGATAACAATATTTTGAACTATTATATTCATATTTAAAAATGTTTTTATAATTTTTTTAGTAATATTTATATTTTATTATTAACCATGTTTGATGTTTTGGTAACAAATCATAAAATCATTATTATTTTTTCAACATACATATGTGTGCCTCTATTTTTTTACCATACATATTTATGTATTCCTAATTTATAAATATTTACTTTTCCAATAATATACAGTAACACAATAATTTCACTACATTTTCTAATTTCAATGATGTATCCAAATACAGGGAAATAGGAAACCATACAGAGCTATTTTTCTTTTTTAATATGATTAAATATCCAGTAATATAATTATTTATTAAAAATAAACATTTAATTTTAAAAAAATAACTGTAGTTCTACTGATGATACTTCAACGGTGGATTGATATTCATTTACCTTAAAGAGATCGAGTTCATTAGTTGGTAAATGTAGAATTACATATTTACTAAACCTGTGACATTCTCAAGGATATGATTGATTAAATTTTTTATATGATAATAATAGTGAAAATGGCTGAAATTCAATAAGGACTATCTACTATACAATCATATAGAGCTATTATAGAATTAATATTTTATATCCTGATTTGATAATAGTCAATAAGATAGAGATAAATCATCTTTGGTGGCTGAAATGGTGTATTATCTCAATGTATTTATTTTTTCTCATTTTTCAAATATTTAAACTTTTGAATAACTAATATTTATTTTTTTCAATTAAATATGACATTTAAATTTGATGAAAAAGAAGAAATTAATAAAATATCTCATTCTTAATTGTGGTTTAACTGAGAGATTTAATAACAAATTAGGAAAAAAATTATGTTTTTGGAAGGAGCTAAAATGAAAACCAATTCCTTATCTATGAGTTTTTAGTTCAAGAGACAAGGAAGAAAATTTTTGGCAGCTGACATGATGAAGCCTCTATGGTATGATAATTATATTATATTAAAAAATTATCATATATGTAGTTAATTATATATAAGTTTACTTTTTTTGTAACATGACTCTATGAAATCCCTTTAAGACATCCAGTTACAAATACTATACCCTCCAACTTTATCATGTCGAGGGTTTAATGTATTGTAGAAAAAAATGATTGAGGAAAAGTTTTAAGTATTAAGAGCTCAGCTTGCCAGTGGTTATAATGTGGTCCAGTTAATTCCACCATCTCCCCCACCCTCAATGAATAATAATAAAGTGTAACAAGAGAAAAGTTGAAAATTATCTTTCAAGAGAATGAAGAGGAAGTAAATTAAATAATTTCATGTAAATATCTTTATTTTTAATGAAATTTTCAATTTTAAAAATTAATAATAATAATAATAATATATTATCTTAAATAGTTATTTTAGGATGAAAATTATGATATATATTCACATGGATCATTTATCCCTAAGGGTAGGATAGAATTTCGAGCCACTACTTTAGGAAAGCAAGAACACCTAAACAATATAAGATGATATTAGGTGGGTGTTACAATTTAGAATGTTTTTGGACATCAATGTATGTAATTAAGAGACCATGAAATTGAATCAATACAATCATATCTTCAATGTATGAAATAATTCATGGGAATCATATTCAATTAACTATGAAGGATGTGTTAGAAAAATAGATGAGACAATCATAGTCTATGCAACATTACCTATCTTTCCGCCCTTTTCAGATGGATACATAGCCTATACCACCCTCTGAGTTAGACCAGCAGGTCCAGCCTACCGACAAATATCCACAAACTCCTCTCTAGGAACCAACCATATATTAAGAGTAATATGCTAGAGATACTAAGGTAAATATTGTATAATTTATAGTATTTCATTTTTGCGGGATTATGTAAATCACCACCCTATGCATATGTTCAGGATAGAGTATCAATACTTGATATTATTGATCCCAATACTCTACTACCATTTCTTAGTGTAGACGTTGCCAATGTTGGGGATTATATTAGGCATTTTTTACATTTTTCATTATAGCCTTTTTGGTTATCATTCATATGTGGTATATATTTATTTAAATATTTATAAAATATGATTAAAGTGAAATTATAATTTATGAAGGAATTTATGTTATATAAGAGTATCTGAAATCATACAAAATGGAAGAAATGGAATAAATTAAGAAAAAACCACTGTGGATTTTACTGATATTTAAAATGGGATAAAAGGATTAAATCATGTTTCTTCCTCTGTGGATAATATATATGAGTTTTAGATGATATCTGATATATATGGAAGAGACTATCCATTTAGAATATTCAAAAAATATATCTGGGATAAAATTGATTTTGAAGAGATCAACATGAATATGTTGCTTTTGTTTTTTATAAAATTAAATTAATGTCTTTTTTTAATTCCTTATTTAATGATGTTTTAATTTAAATAACTATTTTACATTTTAAATTAGTTATCAACTAAATCTTCTTATTAAAGATGGTGACATATGAAATTATGGTCCTATATATCTACAATTCATTTCCTGACTGTGTAATATTTGAGGACTACTGATATAATTACATATATGTGTAAGATATTACTAAAGATGGAGATTTGGTGGTTGGTTTTTCTATTTCATTATTATTAAGAACATGAAAATAATTATGAATTATTGATCATTATAATTTTATTAATTTTGATATTTTTGTATTCATGGGAGATTTAGATGTTTGGAATATTTTGAACAAGTGAATGCACCTTATATTTTCCCCATTTTTTGGTTATGTTCGTATTAAATGTGAAATCTTATTGGACAAGTATGTTTTCTTCTTTCTTATAAATTCATTTTATTTAATTCTGATTTTATATTCACGTATTATTTGACGATATATTTTATAATGAACGTCATGGGAAAAAAATAAACAATGATCACTTTTCGATAAAGAACCCAAATACAATCTAATATATGATACTAATGGTAAATATTTTCTATATTAAATATTATTATAATTATATATATAATGGTTTTTGTTATCAAGTAAATGTTTTATAACCTCCGGGTCATCATCAAAGAATAAATATTGAATTTTTTTATTTTCTTCTATGATTAATGTATGATATAATAAAAACTGGGGTAAGAACTAAATTTTATATGGTTAGTTATATTAATTATTTTATATTTCATGTCAATGTATTCTATTTTTTATTTTATATCATTGATTGTTATTGTATAAATACAATGATGTCGAGTCTTATACAAAAAGTGATCCTACCTATCTTAAATCATTATTTTCAAATTATTTCTTATGAATTATTACCGTTCAAGGAATATTGATTCTAATTTTTAAGATTAATATTACATTTCCCTAATAAAATTTTTTGGAAAAGTATTATTTTGTTATATTATTTTTTTGAACATAAATATCTCAAACTAATGCTTCAACAAAAAATAATAATGATTAGGCTTTAAATCATTGTGTATGTGTTTTTTACATCACCTTACAATAACAATGTATAGATATTGTTCTATCATTATGTTGTAAAAAGAATGTTTGTTTTCACAGATTTTTTCTCTTGAGACATGTTGTTTGATGGATTTCTACAGTTTTATTACATTAGTGGGATTCTGATTTTTAGTGGTGAAATATTGATAATTTTATAAAAAAAATCATTTATCGATGGGTTTTATGAAAACTGGTTCCAAATAATTAAAAAGCCTGCATGTTTTTAGAGTTGGTTTTGTTTATAATTTGACCAAAAAACCATTCTGGGAATCAGTTTCTTGTAGAGACAGATGTCAAAAATAATCTGGAAACAAAATATTTGCATTAGTTTAAAAACAAGATTAATCCCAAAAATTCAAATAGATTATACATTTGTTATCAATTTTTAATAAAAAATAATTCTGAAAATGACCATAGTCTTTATTTATAAGGACCCAACCATAAACATTACCTTATCTTGAATTAAGTTAATAATTCACATTATGGATATTTTCAGGATTAGGGATTTAGAGAGTTAGGTCATAAGTTATACATCTGAATTTTAATATTACATGTAGATACTTCTACTCAGTATATATTTTTAACATAAAATAAAAACTCTTAAATGAAAAGAAACACATTTTGTTCCATGTTTTAATAATTAGGACTTTTCCATGATCTCATCCTTGACCCTATTCAACATTAAGACATGTGAAAAACAGTTCAAAATCTAGGGTTTCACATTAAAAGCTTAATAATGGATACATAAAGAAGGAAAACTGTTATTTTTTCAAAACAACCGATAATAAATGAATACATTATCATAAGTAAAACTTTTTACCTTTATGAATTGGTAAATACTACTCAATAAATAAAATCTCATTTATTACCAATTTTGTAACAAAAATATTACTATAAAACCCATAGAAAGCACATATAACATATAAATGTATCATGGGACATACACATACATAAACATTAAATAATCTTTAATTAAGTTATTAATTCACATTATAGATCTTTTTAGGTTTACAGCTATATAGAATGAGGTCATAACGTATACATAATTATATGAATATTATATGTAGACAGTTCGACATAATATCATTTTTTTATAAAATAAAAAACTCATAAAAAAAGAAACACATTTAGTTCCATGTTTTAATCATCATGACTTTTCTTTGATCTAATCCTTTACAATATTCCAATTTATGTCATATAAAAAAACATATCAAAAACGTGGTATGAGCCTAAAAAGCTCGGTAAAGAATACACAAAGAAAGAAATCTGAATGATTATCAAAACAACAGATAAAACATGAATACTTTTATCATAATTAATACTTTAAACCTTTATGAAGTGGTAAATACTATTCATTGAGTAAAAGATCACTCTGTACCCTTATTGTAACCAAAGGACTACCATAATACCCATATAAAGCACATATTACATTCAAAGGTAACTGGGGACATTAAAATTCTTAAATAGAATAAACATATAGTCGACATCAACACATATAACTAAATGGAATAGCCCTAAGGCTGACTTCCATAACCAATACATTGGAGGTTATAACGTAACAAACCATACTTAGTTTATCACGACTACACTAGTCATTTGAGTTATAACGTAATCAACCATCAAATGTCCAATTTCCATTATATAATCATAACACATAAAATATTTCAAATATCATAATTTCACTTATAATATTTCATTTTAAATATTAAGAAATCATTTCAAGATATTGAAATAATCAATCTGTTTCAAAAACCATATTCAATACCAAAACACCAAAAAATAGTATAAGGGGTTTATTCCTTTTAAAAACATTAAATCTTATAGAGGAACCCAAATGATGATTACGATAGTGGAGAGGTCATTGTTACCATATACGTTAAAAAAACATTCCTTTTTTAATTTAATAAAACACTTCTTAGAAAAATGATTCCTTATGAATGAAATTAAAAGTCAATGGGGTTTATTATACACTGTATAAAAGAAAGAGTTGTATATTATTAAAATATGCCTCAATGAATGGGTATTGATACAAATTCTCTTACCTTGTGTCTGATATTACTCGTTAATTCTTTAATTTAATGAATAATAAACATAATTTAATTTATGCTAGCTTAAGTACTTTTTTCAAGTTTACTATTCGTTTAATGTCACTTATTACCTTTCTATAACAATTATTTTATTATTTGAGTTCATAACAGACGTTTTTTTGATGTTCGGAACAATAGTCGAAAATGAAATTGTTATAATTACAATGTTTACATTGGTCAAAATTCCATTGTCCCCAGATTGATATTCATGATTTACATATCACATATATCATATATATATATATATATATCCATTTTATATGTATTTATAATATTCCATATCTTTTGGAGTTATGAAATGAAACACAAAGTTCTTGGAGATGGTAAGCCATATGTAGGCATGAATGCTACTTTCATTTTTATTTTATATTTAAAGGAATCAAAAATTAATAATGCATAGGTATATTATAATTAAATTATATTATCTATGTTATTATGATACATAAATTCATTAATTCCATTTTTATATGTTTCATGTATGGTATGAACGAGTCATATCACTTTGAGGGGGAGGTAGTACGCACTTCCTCAAATGAAATAATCAAATTTACACATTATGGAAACCATAATGGTATGATATAAAAGATAATTACAAAAAATAGAGATAAAAAATATCATAAATATCATATATAATTACACATCCATAATAATGGCCACCTTGAGAGGTGGTAGGGGAAAATTGAATAATCATTGTTTCGTGAGGCAGCAATTTGTCGTACACAGATACAATATATTTGTATCCATTAGATGGAGGTGTGTATAATTGTAGTTATAATTAATCTCTAATAAACTACCTAGTATATTTAGGATATAGGTGTTGTTTTTTAATTAAAGAATAATTATATAATAGGTAGTGGAGAATGAAAATAAAATAAAATAACTTGAGAGGAAACGTTACCTTTAAATCGGGTAACTCCCTTTGGTTTGAACCAAATGTTTTCCATAAATTTTTTTTCTACCAAAGGAAAGACTTATTGGAGGAATATATGGATCTTGGGAGAATATTTTGGAAGAGGTTTTATGTTCAATGGGGTTTTAATGGTATGGGTAATGGGTTATAGGTGAATGCTTTTTATAAGGGGGAGAAGGGGTTCATTAGGAATGTTTGAAAATATTATTTACTTATATACTGAATTTTGATTTCAAAAGGTCCCAAACTCAATTAATTCAATGATAGGATGAATATTATTCAAAATACACTCAAAATATAGGTTATATACATGTTTTGGTTTCATATTTATCTTTATAAATTTTCTTGAACAACTAGATAAGTAATTTGGCCCTTACTATGTCTTCTTGTGTATTCACTCTATATGGTTAATATAGTTACCATAGAATTTCAATAGAACCTCAAGTGGTTAATTAATGACATTTGAAACATAATATTTCTTATTTGAGTGAATCGTAGATTTTTATGACTATTATATCATTTAATAAAATAATAATTGATTTAAAAACACATTTATGTCAATTTTTATAGTATTCGTATCATGACTATTTAAAAATTAAAAACAACATGATTAAATTAAAAACTTTAATTAATTCAAATATAACAAGTCATAATCATCTCCAAAATTCATATATTTCATAAAAAGTTTCACAATAAATTTATTTTAATTTATATAATGTCATTTATTTATGGAATTCATTAATGAGGTAATCATTACATCATCATTGTGTCATAAAAAATTTATTTATATGATGTCTACAAATTATAAATAAAATACCATGATGTTGGAAATATTTTCATATTTCTAATGATTATTTATAGTCGAATATATCAATTATATAACTCCAAATTAATTTTTTTTAGAAAAACAATACATGTTTATGATTTTTGTATTTAACATTAAATTAAGAGTTATTAATGTCATTATTATACCCAAATGGATTCCAAAGGTCAAACGTCTCATCCAAAAATTGCATTGGTTGGCCATGACTCATCCCATAAGCTTAAGAAAATAGTTAATGTAATTTTATATTATTATAGTATTTTTATACCTTGAATTTATTTATTTACCTTTAATCACTGTTAATAAAAATAAAATGTTACTATTCAACAAAAATTATTTTTATCCTATTGAACCAAATTTTATATAATGATAAATACTATATATGTAGTATTTTGGATATTAAATTTATAGAGGTTTTAAATTTTCATTTAAATAAAAATGTCAGTTTTTTAACTATTATGCAGTGTTTTTAATATTGATAAAAAATTTAGTGTTTTTTGAAAAAAAACCAAAAATTCACCCAAAAAAAATTTGATATTGTAAATTCAAAAATGATTTATATTTGACCGTATTCAATACATAGAAATTGTATTAATTAATTTCAAATTTATTCTCATTGTAAAAATCATAAAGTGTGTTTTTAATAAGTTAAAATTCTAAAAGATTGAAAAGTATGTATATCCAATTTAAAAGTGAGATTGCATAAAATATAAAAACATTAGTGTAAATGGTAAAACAATAATCTAATTTCACTTTAAAACAATTTAAAAAGATAATTTAACAATATATATAAATTCGACGAAAATACTGTGCTGACATAAAATGTAGTATTTTACAATATTCATTAAAAAATGTAATTTATCATAAAAAACCAAAAAAATTACCCAAAGTAAATTTTGATGTCCCGCATCTAAAGAAAAAGATTGTTTTCTCAAACTAAACATATAAAATAAAAAACTGGATTTAAAAATGATTTTCCATCAAAAGGTGGTAAAACAACCTTATAAAGAATATTAGCGTGTTCATGCTTAAAATTGGATTCAATCTCATTGTAAGTATCAAACTTTTATTGGATAACTGAAAAAACATTAAAAAAATATGTTTAATCATAATATAGTTAGTCATAATCATTACCACCAATAAAATAATTTGGTGTTAACTACCATCAAAAATACCATTATATTATTATTTTTCTGAATGACTTAGCATTGTGTGAATCATAAGATTTCAGAAGAACCCATTGTTTTTTTGGGCATTCCAGCAAAAATATCATCCCATTTAAAGTAAAATTAATACTCAATTAATTTTTTTTAATAAATATTAAAATTTTACCCTCTTTATTTACCTAGGATGTTACATCCTTTCCCCTTCTAGAAACTCTTTCCTCGTAATATTGATCACTTATCAAATAAGTTGGTGTATTTTTCCCATATAGAATATTCAGATTCTCACATTTATTCTTCACCCATATGGTTTTTCCAAAAAACCTTTACCTAATGTATTACCTTATTCCATAACCCCTCCTCTCTTCAGTCATGAATATGGATTTTTTTCCATTATATGAAATATTATATTCCAACTGAACTTCTTTCTAGACTCAAAACATTATATGGATCTGGAATATACATCATAGGTTCCCATGAACACCGATCTCTTCTTTCTCATATTAGAAAAAAAATTCATGATTTTCTATGGAATAACATTGAGAAATACATGATCACCTTCCTCAAGAGAAAGATCCTCCCTCCAATTACATACATAACATTACAGCATACTCTGATTTGTTCTCATTTGATTATGAATCAACTGATCTTTGTCTTCCATCTCTTTTAAAATTTCTGTTACGATAAAATTATTTTCACCTACTTCTTCCAAAAAAGAAATATTTTGACATCATTTTCCATATAATTTCCCAAATTTATCCATATGTATACTTTAATGAAAACTGTTATTATAAGAAAATTCAACTGAAGAAAGATGTTGTTCTTAACATAGTTGATAATCCATTGAACAAGCTCGTAACAAAGCCTCCAGGGTCTGAATTGTTTCTTCTAACAACCCATCTGATTGTGAATGAAAAGCAGTACTATAATTTAATTCAATACCCAATGTATTTTTAAGGCCCTTCCAAAAGTTAGTATTAAACCTAGGATCACGATCAGAAACAATGGATAGAGGAACTCCATGCAACCTAACTATCTCATTAACATACAATCGAGAACATTTTTCTCAAGAAAAATTATTGATAAAAGGTTTCAAATTAACAAATTGATCAATTGATCTACAATAACACTGATTGAATTGTATCCTCACGATTTCATTGTTAATACCATGATGAAATCCATGGACACATTTCCTTATTTCCACTCTGGCACTAGTAAATGATTAAGAATCCCTTTCAGTAACTTTCTCTCTACTTAAACCTGCTGACAAGTCAAACACTTCCTAGTAAAGTCAGCAATATATATTTTCATCCCATCCCACTAGTAATACACCCAATGATATCTATATAAAATACTGCATCCAGGATGAACAGAAAACAGAGAACTATGAGCTTCACATAACCACACATTCTTCAACTGTGAATCACAAGGGACACATAATATATTTCCAATCCTCAAAACACATTCTCTATCAATATTAAACTCTTAAACTTACCCTTCTAATACAATTTTACCTTTTTCTACAACACACTATCATAATTCTATAATATCATTATTATGTCTACTATGGACGATTGTACTGATACCTGAATCAAAATAGAATTATTCCAGGCACCAGCAACTTCCAATCCAAATTACATCAAATCAGAAACCAAAGAATCTCATTCTAAACATATCATAGTTAAGTTATAATTACTCATTCAGCTCAAAGCATTAGCCACATTATTTTCTTTTACTGGATGGTAATAGATCGTGAGATACAAATACATGATTAGTTCTTGCCATCTCCTATTCTTCATTATTAATTCTTTCTGAGTGAATATATACTTCATACTTTTGTGATCGGTATATATTTCACATATTATTCCATACTAATTATGACTCCAAATTTTTAATCTAAAAACCAATAGAAGCTAATTCCAAATTATATGTAGGGTAATTTAACTCATAAGGTCTTAACTGACGTGATGAATAAACAGTTACATGATCATTTTACATAAGGACACAACAAATTACATTCAACGAAGCACTACTGTATAAAACAAACTAACCATTTCTGGAAGACAGTTCCAAAAATGGAGCATTCACCAATCGTCGTTTCAATTCACAAAAAAAATCATGAATTTTTTTTTTCCAAATGAACATAACACCTTTTAAAGTTAACATAGTCAGTGGTAATGATAACCATGAAAATTTCTCAAAAAAACATCTTTAATATCCTTCCAAACCTGGAAAACTACGAATCTCGGTAATATTTGTAGGTTTTGGCCAATATTCAATAAATTTTCTTTTAGCGGGATCAATAGTTATGAAATTTTTTTAATTAATGTGACGAAAGAATAAAATTTGTTGTAACCAAAACTCACACATGCTGAATTTCTCATACAATTTCGTTTCTTTTAAATATTTCAAGACAGTCCTTAAATGTCATTCATGTTCCTATTAACTATTGGAATATACTAAATTGTCATCAATAAATAAAACCACAAACTTATCCATGAAATCATAGAAAATTCTATTCATAAGATCAATGAATACACTAAGTGAATATGTTAAACGAAAAGGCATAAAAAAATTCATAATGGACATATTTTGTATGAAATGTGGTCTTCGTAATTTCTACTTCCTTTACGTTCAACTGATTGTACCCTGACCTCAACTCAATCTTCAAAAAATATTGACCTCCCTAGAGTTGATCAAACAAATCATCAATATGATCAATAAAATACTTTTTCTTAGTAGTGATATTATTCAAGCCTCTATAATAAATGAAAATTCTTTATGAACCCTCTTTCCGTTTAACAAACAAGACTGGAGAACCACACAATGATGTGATAGGTCGAATGAAACCTTTAACTAATAACTCCCATGATTGCTTATTTTTTCCGAAAAGTTCAATTTGAGCCCCTCAATACAGGGGATATGAAATTTGGTTAGAATCAAAAAATAAGTCAACAATATATTAATATTCTCGATCAGGTATAATAATAGATTCATCATCAAGAAAAACAATAAATTACTCATTTACTACTGGCACATAATCAATCTGAACAGTTCCTTCATTTTCAAAAATATATGCAAGGTAACATTCATTTCCATCTTTGACTAGTTTCTCATATTTCTAACATGTTATCCAAAGTAAAGGTTTATACTGGTACAAAACTGATTTTCATTCTAAGAAGAAGTCACTTTAGCTATGTTGTCAATATTAGCTTGATTAATGGAAATCCAATCCATGCCTAAAATAATTTCAAACTCTACTAGTGGAAAACAATATAGTTAGTAGGTATATTATTTCCACACACAAGGGAAGGAAGGTTCTCATAATTTCATTTTGTCAAAAAAAAATCTCCCAGTTTTTTTATCATAAGTTCAGGATTCATATCTTCAAATAGAAATCCCAATTTATAAGAAAATTTTTGAAAAATGAAATAATGTGTAGATCCTGAATCAAAGAACAAATTGTCCTAATCTGAAAAAATAAACAACATACCTGATAACACTTCATTTGATGGTCACACATCAGCTATAGTAGTAGAAAAATATTTTTACCCACCATTTTTCTTTTGATATGTCTGGTTTCCACCCTGGATAATCAACTTTAGAAACACAATGGAAGAATACCAAAACTCATTACAACTAAAACATCTTACGACTGGATTTTCATTACTAGGTTGATCATCATCATTATAGTTATGAGCAATATTACTAGGCTTCACACACAAGAATCATTTTACAGACTTTGATAAATATTCTCTATAATACTTTTTACTACACTTCTCACAAGATGGATATTTAATTTTCTTTCCTCTAGGGCTCTTGGATGAATTATTTCCATATTTCGGTTAACTAGACCTATTCTTTTTCTTGCACTCTTAGAACACCTGATCAATAGAAAACTCTATTTCTACCTTCTCGGCACATCTAAAATGTTTCTCATAGATTTTGAATTCACGGGAGGATAATGCTATATGATATCATGACGTCTGTCGTGAGTAAAATTGATTAATTGTTATATCAAGATCTCAGATGAAATTTGGAGCATTCCCTACTAGTCGACTGAAGTTTTCTTCTTAAGCATTCAATGAGACATCCTCTTCCCTCAATTCTACGAATTGATTTTCAATACTATGTTATAATACCTTAATAAAATATTTATCAATAAACATAAAATTGAATTTTTCCCAACCAGGTACATCAATCAAATGACTATACCTGATATTGTTAACCATCAACCCCCAATGATATGCTAAACCTTCAAAACGATAAATATTAAGACTAAACTTTTGATTTTCTGCACAATCCATGACAACAAAAATATTTTCCAATGTTTTAACCCAATATTCAGCGTGAACAATGTCAGATGATCATTAGATTGATGGGGGATGTTGCCTCATAAAATTCTCCATTATAGACATGTTACACTGTGGTTGATCCGGTTGGTCTCATGCATGTATACCACCACTATTTATCACATTATTCAACTGAGAAATCACTCTAAAAAAACTATTTAGTTTCGATTCAGACCATCTCATGATGCTGATTTGGATGGTTATTCTCCTCTATAATTCATTCCCAACATAGCTGTCATGTTTCCTCTGCGGAAAACCATTCTGAAAACAAAAATATCTTAGGCGAAAAAACATGGTAATCAATAAATTAAATATCATTTCAATCATAAAAAAATTAATATAGAGATATTAATTTAACAATTCCCTACCAACTAAATTTTTATAAACCGAACACAGATACCAACTATAGAGTCCTAGCATTAAACATTAAATAATCTTGAATGAAGATAATAATTTACATTGGGGATATTTTTATGTTTAGAGGTTTAGATAATTTGGTAATATCTTATACATAAAAATATGAATATTACATGTAGATAATTCTACTCAGTATCTATTTTTTCATAAAATAAAAACTCTTAAATTAAGAGAAAAATGTGTTGTTTGAGTTTTTATTCATCACAACATTTCAATTTTTTGTGACAAAAAGATAACTATATTACCCATAAAAATAACTAAATAAAAGTTCAATGTATAAACTCATCATTAGGTTTATCACGTAAACACCCATCAAATTTATAAGTACATAAACATACGTAAATGAAATAACCATACGATCAACTTCAACACATATCATTAAATGGAAAATCCATATAGTTGATCTCCATATCAAATGTATTGGAGGTTATAAAATAACCCCTCATCCTTGATTTATCACAGCACCCCCCATTCTTGGTTTATCACAACACCACTCACCATTTGGTTTATCACGTAAACACCCATCAAATGTCTAATTACCATTATATAATCATAACAGATAAAATATTACAAATATGAACATTTCACTAATAATATATCATTTTTATAACAGAAAATCATTTCAAGATATTGAAATAATAAATAAATTTACAAAAAAATGAAATACCAAAACACCAATCAATAGAATAAGGTATTTCATTTCCTTTTAAAAAATTAAGGCTTATAGAAGAAACCAAATAACAATTACGGTGATAGAGAGTTCATTGTCACTATATATGTTAAAAAATAATTCCTTTGGTATTTAAGAAAATATATTCATAGAAAAAATATACCATTGGAATGAATATAAAATTCAAAGGGGTTCATTATACATCATATAAATGAACGAGTTATATATTATCAAAACTTTCCTCAATGAAAAGAGATTGAGGTAATTCCATTACATCGTGTCCGACATTACTAGTTCATTTTAAATTTATCGAATAATAAACATAACCTAACTTCATCTTGATTGAGAACCTTTTTCATGTTTATTATTCATTTTATGTGACTGACTAAATTTCTATAACAATAAGTTTTTTGAGTTCATAATAGAAATTTTGTTGATGTTCTGAACATGAGTCAAAAATAAAATAGTTATAATTACAAATTGTATATGTGATAAAAATTCCATTATCTTCAAAATGTTATTAATTATTTAGATATTAGATATATAATATATATATATGAAATTTATATTTATTTATAATATTCTATATCATTTGGAGTTATGAAATGAAACACACTATTCATGGAGACGGTAAGCTACTCGTATGCATTCTGACTACTTTCATTTCTATTTTATATTTAAAGGAATGAAAAAATAATAATAAATCGGTATATTATAATTATATTATAATATATATGTTATATATTTTACATAATTTCATTAATTAGATCCCTTATAAATTCTATGTATGGTATGAAAAAGTCATACCACTGTGAGGGGGTTGTAGTCCACACTACTTCAAAAGAAATTATCGCATTTACCCACTCTAGAAACCATAAAGGATTGCAATAGAGGATAATTATAGAAGAATAGAGATAAAATAAATATCATAAATATCATATAAAATTATTTTTCCATCACAATGGCCACCATGATAGGTGGTAGGGGAAAATCAAACAATCATACATTTGTATGCTAATAGTTTGCTGTACAAAGAAATAGTATGCTCGTATCATTTAGATAAATGTCTGTGTAAATTTAGTTTTAATCCTTATTATAAAAATAACATAATATATTGAGGATACAATTTTTTAATGTAATCAATGAATACGAATAGAATATTAAGAGTAAATGTAATATAAAAGAAAAGAACCTGAGAGGAGACATTACCATTAAATCGGGTAAGTCCCTTTTGTTTGAACCAAATGGTTTTCTTGAACTTCTTTTCTGCCATATGGAAGGCTTCTAAAAGGAATAAAAGGATCTAGATAGCGTATTTGAGAAGATTTTAGATGATCCATGGGGTTTGAGAGGTGTGAGTAATGGTTTATAAGTGATTCATTTTTATAAGGGGTAGGAGTGCTTCATTAAGAATGTTTGAAAATATAATTTTATTATAAATAGAATTTCGATTTCAAATGGTCACAAACACAATAAATTAGAAAATAAGATGACTACTATTAAAAATCCTTTAAACCAATAGGTTTTAAACATGTTTTGGTTTCATATATAACTTTATCCTATAACATTAAGCCTTAGTTAACTAATTTTCCCCTTACCATGTCTTCTCATGTATTCACTCTATATGGTAAATATAGTTACCATAAAATAACAATAGAACCTCAAGTAGTTCATCAATGGAATATTTAACATAATATATTTTATTTTGAAGAATCATAAATTTTTATGACTATTTTATCAGTTAATAAAATATTAATTTATTTAAAAACTCTTTAATGTGAATTTTTATACTGTTCATTTCATGACATTTTACAAAATCCAAAACATCATGATTATTTGAAAAACCATCATTAATTAAATTATAAAAAGGCATAATATACTCTAAAATTATTGGATGGCATAAAATGTTCCATAATAAATTTATTTTAATATTTATAATCTCATTTATTTAAAACATTAATTAATTAGGTAATCATTAAATCATCAATGTGTTAAAAAAATTATTTATTTGAAGTCTAAAAAATATAAATAAAATAAAATTATGGAAGAAATATTTTTATATTTATAATGAATATTTATAGTTGAAGATATCAATTATATAACCCCACATTATAATTTTATTAGAAAAACAATACATGTTAATGATATTTTTATTTTTACATTAAATAAAAAGTTATTAATGTCACTATCTTACACAAATGGCATTCAAATTACTAAAATAACACCCAAGGATTTTATTGGTCTGTAGAGAATAATCCAATAAAATTAGGACAAGTGTTAATTTAATTTTATATTATTATAATATTATTTTTACCATGATTTACCCTATTTACATTTAACCATGACAAATAAAAATCAAAAGATACTATTCACCATTAATTATTTTCAAATTATTGAACCACATTTCACTTACTGATGACAAACATGTATGATAGTTTTTTAAAATTTAATTCACCGATTCTTTAAAATCTCATTTAAATGAAACAGTCGGTTTTTTACTATTATGGATTATTTTCACTATTCATAAAAAATTGATGATTTTCAGAAAAATACCAAAACATCACCCAAAGAATATTTTGATATTCTGAATTCAAAAATGATGTCTATTTTACCAAATTTAAAACATAGATAATTCATGAATTAATTTAAAATTAATTCCCTTGTTCAAAACCGGATAACATGATTTTAATAAGTGAAAACTAAAAAATATTGACATTTATTTATGTCCAATTTAAATGTGAAATTTCATTCAATGACCATAATTAGATTAAATGCTAAAAAATATTATCTATCTAAACTGTAAAAACCTTTGAAAAGATAATATATCCATATAAAAACCAGATGAAAAGATTGTATTGACATAAAATGCAATTTTTTCACTATTCATTAAAAATGAACTTTATTAGAAAAATTCCAAAAATTTACCAAAAGTAAATTTTGATAACAATATTCTAAAGAAAAAGATTGTTTTGTCAAATTCAACATATAAAACATAAAAATACTATCTTTAATATGGGTTCTCCATCAAAAGGCAGTTAGACAACCTTTTTAAGAATATTAGAGTATTCATTCTTAAAATTGGATTCATTCTCATTTTAAGCCATTAGCATTAATTAGATAAATGTAAAAAAAATTAAAAAATTTATTTAATCATAATATTGTATGTTCTGTTCATTCCCACTAATAAAATTTCTAGGCATTAACTACCATTTAATATAATATAATATTTTTATTTTTCAGTATGACTGAGCATTGTGTGCAACATAAGATTTCGAAGGAAGCCATTTTTTCATTTCAGGTACACCACTAAACATAGAATCCCCTTAAAATTAAAATAAATAATAAATTAAAAAATGTTCATAAATATGAATATGTCATATTATTTATTTACCTGGTTTGTTACATCAGCTCCTAGGAAAAACCAATGCAAAAAACAAGACAGATAAAAAATAGTTTTCAACAATGTTTTTCTAAAAATTAAAGCTAAAAACATTTTTTAAATCACCTTTATAAATTTAAGTTAAAAACATTAAAATTAAAAAAAAGTGATGTAAAAATTTGTTTCATGCTACTTTTTATAATAATATTATTATTTAATATCTTTATTAAATCAACTTCACCACATTTGGTAAGAATAATACATTTTTTTTTAAAAATAACATGAATACTCTAATAATATTAGTTATTTATGTATGATTAGTCATTTTGTTATAATACATACATGATTCTAGATTCATTCCATTATCAACATCATTTATGTGATTATGTTTCAACCAGATAATTAAAAAATAGTTATCAATAAAATCTGACTAAAATATCTTAATAATATGAAATATCAATTCTAAGATGTATTGTATAAAGAAACTTCCTTTCCACCCTCTGATAATTTTATTTCAATATAATTTTATTAAATTTATGTCCTCTTATACCACATAGAGTAATCTGGAAAATAATTAACTCAAAATTTCCAAGAACATTACTACAATATTATAAAAATAAATATCAATGAAATGAATTTTTTAAAATTGAACTTACCCTTATCCAAGAAATAATCTCTCGATTAATATGTACCATAAATTTTTAATATCATCATTTCATTCTATGTTAACCAAGGAATGTTTTCTATTATTTTATATATCCTAAATATATTAAAAACAATAATAATGATTTTTAATCAAAATTTACATTAATTTAAGAAAATATCCTTGGAGATTCAAACAATTCATGAAATTAGGCCTCATTTTCATAAACCAGATAAAGATTGGTTTAATACCCAACACACCCATTTTTTTGATATTATCCCCATTTAAATATTTTCCATAGAGATCTATAACTCGTAGTATCAAAAAATGAACATTATTTTAAGAAGAAACATAATATCTCATCATTATTAAAGAATCATCCTATTATTATTTAGTTATAGATATTTCAATTTGTTTCCCTAATGACATCTTATCCTTTTCCCTAAACCACATAAAATTACCTACATATTCGTGTAAAATTTTATCTATACCACTAAAACTAGGATAAAAATTACACTATTAATCCTTAATTTATCTTCAACTATTACCATCAATATATGAAATCTTATCTAAATCCACTTATGATAATGAGTGAGGAAACTAGAACACATACTGATATATCTTGTGCTAAAAATAACATTTATTTCACATTTTATATTTTACACATCATTAATTGAAAGAACATTCCATCATTATATTACATTTATATAGAAAATATCGTTTAGTTTGTGATTTTCATAGGGTTATATCAATTATTAAAATAATAAAACTGATGTTTTCTGTGTCAATTAGATATTTTTTTCCTATATAAAAAACTAATTTATAGAAAATATGTGGTCAATATCTACCAAAAATCCTCCACACATGATACTCATTCCAATACATCATATGAATTACTTTCATTAAATCCGAATAAAATAAATCCTTAGAAAGTGGTGGGCTCAATTTATTTATAAGGTATATCATATTTAATAACAAGAAATGATCTTATGTGAGAATATAACCTTGATAGGGTTACATATTTATATATATAAAAATTAATCCCATCAAGGATTACATCGTAAAACCCGATTCAGTGAATATATTATAGAATAACAAAAGAAACGATTCTTGAGTGTGTGGAATCCTGAGTTAATAAATGTGATCCAGAATATATTAACATATTCATATGAGTAAGCATAAAACTATGTCATAAACATTAGTATAGGGAAACCGTTATGGGAAAACTCATGATATTGATGTGTGATTATCCCATTAAATGTAAACACAAACCAATGCAACAAAGTGTTACTTAAGAACCCAATATTCATCATCCATACATAGTTATTCCACATAAAATAAATCATATCATAAATAACCCTTGGGAAAAATGTGTTTCATATCCATTTAAAATTGAATCCTATAAAGAAAAGATTTATATTTCCATCAATATTTGAAACGTGATATATCTGTGGAAAATAAATAGATATATAAATATATTTCGTAACATTCAAGGTAATTTCCATTCAATAATGACAATAGTGAATATTCTATTACACTATATTGATAACGGTTATACAATTCATTCAAGAATATCCCCAAATCCTAATATATAAGGAATATAGGTGAAAACTCTTCACTCAAAAGAATTAAAAATATGTTATTCATAGAGGAAAGGGATTTAAAGAAAATATATGTTGATATATTAAATAGGATTAGGTAATATAATGGTAGTGATGCATCATTTATATTATGTATATTTGACATTTATCATATGTGAAATCACAGGTAAAAATACTAATTAGAAGTTAAATAATTATTTTATAAGAATAATAAAATCGTACATTGAAAATCATGACGCAAATAAACTTTTTTCTAGGAATTATATTTTTAATAAAAGTTAAAGAGTAATAGAAAAAATTATTATTTTTAAAAAATATTAATCCTTGTAATGAATATTTTAAATTAATTGAAATTCAACATTATTATTTTTTTTAATAAATTATTCATTATGATATTTAGAAGGAATATATAGAGAGAAAATTTATCATTTTATTTTGAAAATAAATATTCATTAAATGGGTGGATATAAATTTATTTTGAGATATTAAAACATTTATTAATTGTAATATTTTATAAATTATTATTAAAAATGGAATACACGATAAATAGTGAAAATCATAGAGTGGATGGAAAAACTTTTTATTTTGAAAGATGAAAAACCCATTAATTTTTTTGATATACCTATATTAAAAACACAAATCATAAAAATATCAATAAAACAAAAAATTTAAAATATGATAAAGGGGATATTAAGGTTATATGTGATAACACAAAATTAGTTTTCCAATTATAAATGATAAGATTAGTGGAAGATAAAATATAAAAAAGGGATAAAAATATTATTAAATATGATTACAATTATCATGAACACTAATATACAATTTATGGGGATGAAAAATAATTATGAAGGATTATATGAACATAAATATTAATTTTCCATGTTGTGAATGATAAAATATTATGGAAATAAATTTTAGACTGAATGAAATCAATCATTGAAGAAATAGGTTCGATAAAAATAATTTTAAAACATCTAAGGGAGTTAAATTAACAAAAAATAATTATAGTAACAACAAAATAGGAATCAAATTTTCATGAGGGAATTGACATTCCAAAATGATAAATGAATGCAAAATATAATATAGTTCATGATGAATGATAAAACACATGGATCATGGATTTGAAAACAGTTCGATAGATCCATTACAAAATTAGAAAATATCAATCTAGAACATATTAAAGGGTATTATTACTAATGCTACATTATATATCATGAAATGTAATAGGATCAGGATTTAAAAATTATGAAGCTTAAGTGTACACGCTATTCCGATGGATACATGGTGTATAATAGTAAATATATCTCAATGTGTAAACATGTTAGACTAGAAGAACATACCATGTTTCCACATAGAGTCAAATAAAACCTAATTTCTAGTATAATTCTATAAAAATCATAAGAATCTATTTTATATCATATTTATATTACATAACCATTTGTAAAATTCATTTATAATTAATTTTTATACTAATACTGGTCACTTATTAAATCTCTTAAATATCATGTGTGATTAATCTTGAACAGTTTTAAGGATTTTCCAAAAAGATGAATTATTGTTCATTATTTAATCAAATTTCATCATTAAATAAAAATAAAATATACATTAATTGATGTTTATGATTTTATAGTTTCATTCCATATAATTGTTCGTTTACTTACTTAGGGATGATATCAGTGATGTTTTTCTTTTATTGATTTTAAAATAACTAACATTCGTATATTTATAAATTAGATTAATTATAATTCAAAAATTTATGATCCAAAATAAAACCAATCTTTATTATTTATGTCATATATAATTAGTAATTAACATCTCATAGTCATCCACTATATTATTTTATATCATTGTTCAAGTATGTGTTTTGGTCAACCCTAACATGAACATACCATAATTATTGGATGTGTATGGTAAAAATCCTATATTATGTTGGGGGTAATATTATTTTTATGTAGGTATAATGATATTTTTTATATAATTTTATTGTGTTGAATAGTATTAATGTCAGTTTAAAATTCAATAATGAAACTTCAAAAAAATGTAATGTCTTGATTCATGATTGTGGTAGTCCACACAAAACCAAATTAATGTTCTAATTTCTCAATTAATGATATCGAAAAAATGAGTATTAGAGCAATAAAAATCGTAATTATTTTATATATGTCAAATTTTTTATTCAATGATCCTTTTTCAATCAGTTAAGATATGTGAAGGTGAAGAAACAGATGGCGTCTCTACATGGAGGTTGTTATCCACACAATGCACGAATAATAGTTCCACTTTTCATATTTTAAATGGGTTAATGTTGATTGTAGTTATTCAATTAGCATAATTGGATTAATTTGATTGTAAATTATAATTTCATTATTTATTATTATAAAATATATATTTGGTAATGAAAAATTTAAATGAACAATGTTAGGGAAAATAAGTACGCACATCAAGAACGTAAACATTCCCTTGGATGACTGATTGGAATTAGAGAATTTAATAAAATATAATACAAAAAAGGCTCAAGTAGAAGGACGAGTTTTTTATAAGAGGGATAATTTTTTATGGATCTATTGGAAACTAAATTTTCTGAGTGGTCTTAAAGGGTTAGTGTAAGTACCCTAATCTATGTAATGAGAATGATTTTTTTTAATATTTTATCTTAATATAACGAGATGAAACATCCCAAAAGTAAATAAGACTCAAAAATGGAAATTAATTTATTATTGTTTGTCATATCTTCATGAATACTTCAACCATTTAAAAAAACTTGTTTCAATAATGTTTTTTATGTTCATTACTCATAGAATATTAAGTATTTCATTTTCTTATTTTAGAATGGAAATTAATTATTACATAGTTAATTTACTTTTAATTCATATAATTAAAATAGAATTTATTAATTATTTTTTAAACCATTATTCCAAATAATCAATCCATTTTATCTAATATATTTTCTATGTTAAATAATAAATGAATTTTATCATTATTGCATGTAATATGTAAAAAATATTTTTTAAAAAAACATATATTTTAAGCATAAAATTTATTTGTGGGATAAAATTATTAATGTATTTTTTTTGTGATATAAATATTTTTATTTAAAAATTGATATATTTTATGTGTCATTAAAAGAAATTTGAAATTGAATTTTACCAAATAAATTTTAATTAAAAAACTAAAAAGCAATTTTAATTGGAAAATATTACTTATGTTATACAAATTATGATTTGGAAATTCGAAATATAATTTTGAAATTAATATTGTTTCTCCATAAATAGATAATTGATCATGAAAAATGTATTCTTAGTTTTTATAAATTACAAAATTCATGATATAGTAATAAATTCTATTATTTTTTAAAAAAACATCAATTTTAAAATATTCACCTAAAAATAAATTCTTACATAAAAATATATAAAATTAACCCTATTATTATTTTTATGTTCCAAAATAAAAACTAAAAATATTTTTTCCATTTTAATTTCTGAAATTTATATATTGAGCTATTCAAATGGAAATACAAAATATAATGAAAAACTATTAATATTCAAAAAATAACATTTTAAATTTATAGAATCATTAATATTATTTCATCTAAAAATATACAGAATATAATGTTGATATATTACATTGCAAATATTATATTTACTTATATAATAAACAATTAATTGTGATGAAGATAATTTAATAAGGTAAAATATAATTACATTTTTTAAAAAAATTATTAAAATGAATCATTATTAAAATTTCATTGAAAAATAAAATTATGTAACTATATTGAATAATTAATATATTTTTTATTTTTTAATTATTATATTATACATTTAATTTTATTCAGGTGTTTAATTACCTTGGTCCTATATGTGATAATATATATTGAAGATATTATTAATTTATTAGATCCATAAAATGGGTCATTACATTCTCCCCACATTAAATTAATTTAATCCTCATAATTTTACTTATTACTCACTTATTAAATAAGATAAGGGTGTTATTATAATAATTACAATTATGGGTATGACATCAACTTTAGCCTTTTAATACATATTATTATACTGTCCTCTCATCATAAATAAATGTATGCATATTACTTAATAATACATTCTCCATAATTAATTCTTCTAAAAATTATTGTAATATATAAGCCATAAATAAATAATAAAACCATATATTATTTCTAAAATAAACAATTTATTTTACCCTCAAAAAAATATTAATGATGGGCTATAAAATCACACATTGTCCAATATAAACCACAATCCAAAATTTGAGATGTATTTCACCAGAATTATCATGAAACAATTATCAATGACAATGTTACCCATTCAGTCTAAATTAATTTATTCAAAATAAATTTTCCAATAATGTTTTTATAGATTAAGAATATATTAATAATAAGTTTTAGAAAATAATAAATCATGTGATTTTTAAAAGATGACCCAATTTTATAAAAAAAATATTCTCAATATTATTCATAACAATTAATATTTTATTCAAAACCCTTAATGAAAATCTATATAATGAAAATACTTACATGTTTTATAAAATTATCATAACATTTAGAAAGTACTAGAATTACATTGATAAATTTCACTCAAAATGAGAATATGTAAGAGTTCTATGATTTTATTTATATTATGATATTTTCCCCAAACCATTTGTAATACTAGGAAAAAATGTATAATAAAAAAACTAATATTATAAACCATTTAATTATTTGTCCTTATTTGGTTATCATTTTTTTAGTTTCTATATAAATTCCTTTATTTACTTCATATATGTGACCCTGTTTCTTCCAAAATATTAAGTCCTAAAAGTTTTATTAGTAAAATTAAAGTAATTAATCTTATGAAGATGAAAATAAATATTATGATATTTTATCTAATGAAATATTCTTTTCAAAGTTTGACAAATTGATTATAATCAGTATTAATTAATTATAGGTTATCTAATAATTGTTAGCATAATCCCAAAAATAGCAATCTCAAAATTATAATAGAATATTATTATATAATATAATCTAAGAATTCATTAAAATATAAGATTTAAAAATAAGTCTTACATTTTTCCTTAGAACGATGATATCAAACATTATTTTTCATAAATTATAAATCTCTATATTCCAATCCTTGTTATACATGTAAATTTTGTATTAGTTTATCTAATATAAATATATTTATATAACTCATCATAGTTGATAACGAGTGTCACAACCCATCAACTGTGGCTTCTTCCATGACATACCCCAAGATCACCTCCTGAAGGCCACGAGTTGGATTTTACACCTAAGGTGTCACCCTGCAAGTTAGAGGAATTGGCATGAGTACCTATACTCACACACACAACCACATCCCAAAACAAGAAAATTAAACATGTATTCCACTACAAATATACTGAGTAAAAGAAAAAACTTGAGGTCAAATGTGCCTGAATACAATCCCAACAAAATATACACTAAAAATTGGAAAGTACTAGAAAAACTATGAAATCTATCCGCTGGAATCCCAACCTGATGGGTAAGTGTAGAGTAGCTGCTAGAAACCATATAATGTACACCCAACCTAACTCGTCTCACTAGGAATCGCTTGGTCAGGGCCACCAAGTCCTCCTCCAAGTCGTAATTCGTCTGTACCAGACATAGTGTGTGCATGCACAACCCATACAAGGGTGAGTAACAAAATACTCAGTAGGGACTCCAATCCATGAATGATCTACCCCAAATAAATCCACAAGAAACCATGAAATATCATCACAAAGCCTGATTACAAAGAAATACACCTCAAACTAGGTATATTCTGTTGTAGGAAAGTAAGACCATCAGTCATATCATCGAACACAATGGGATGCTAGAGAACTCCTCCTCAATGATTAAAGTGGGCCTACTGGGTCCCACAAAATTTTCTTCCCACAAACCCTGGGACTGATGTGGTACACATCCATGATGAGTACAATGGGAATGATGGGTCACCCAAAAGCCACATCGACCCGCTCCCCACTGTGGGTCTACTATGTGACACAAAATCTATTTCCCACTAGGCCATAGTAGCTTATCCAAAAACGGTCACATATCAGTATTCTTTAGTAATTATCCAACCATAGGGTTTCTAAACATTGTGGACATAATTCTGGGAGAACTGCTCCTCAATACATTCATTGAATTTCATCATCCATGAAATCTTCGATACTGTATTTTAAATGAACCGCATCATCGCTAGGGTTCCAATTCCAACATTGTCTTGTCAATCAGATGAATATTTTAAATGATATTGACGTTTTTTCAAAAAGAGTTTGGTTGGGTCTGAGCCCAGTCCCATCTGACCTAACCCAGGGTTCGCCGACCTAACCCAGGTCCGCCGACCCATTCCAGAACTGTCCCCATGGGGGTCCGTCCGATTTTCCTCAGGCCAATATCTCTGCGGGTCCATCCCACTAGGGTGGCCCACACCCAACCCGGATGCCTAGTTTTTCTACAGTGTTACCTCAGGGCTGCCAAACCTGGCCACCCATTTTAGCTTTGATGTGGTCGTAGACAATGTACCACCTGGAGTCGCTGCCCGTAGTTGCAGGCCATGTCCTTCCTCCATCTGCTAGACAGAGGTGGTCACGATGATCCACCTATTGCATCGTCATGGTCGAATACATCTGGATTGCAACCACTACTACAGTCCAGTAACTGTTGTCACCGAGGCCACTTCCAGGATTTTCTCTAGACCACCAAGTCCACACTGGTAGTCCATTAATCACACTGTATGCACCTCTGACTCCATCAGTTTTCATCTTTCATACGAATGCCTCAAATTTTCTTTATAGCCAATTTGAATTCTCAGCCATGAAGAACACATAATGGGAGGGGCTAGGGCCCTTTTCGTGTCCGCCCATGCCCTCCACATTAGAGTTTTAAAAATGGGAAGATATTTGATATACAGCTCCAAAATAAAATAATCGATCCTGGTGCAAAAGCCCAAGAATGACACCCTCCTACAGGAACACATGATCGACAAATTGTCTTGTACATGGTTGGATCCAAGTTCGTTGTATTATAATATGAATGGTAAAACATGAAACTATTAATGACCGAAATCGATGTAGTTATATTTTGAAGCATTCCTCCCATGAATAATCAAGAGGATGAAGGCATCAATCCCTCATCTATCCCATTCATCGAGATGTGTTGAAACCATTAACGATCCTCTAGTGTTCATCGTTCAATGATGGAGAGATTTCTCTCCATCAGTTCATCAGATAAATTTCAACCCTTTGATTCTCAGCTCTCTAATACATTACCCATTATAATAAAACATGTTGCATCATTTCTGTTATATTGTGATGTCGCATCGTTATGCTTCATTTAATTTGTCATTAAGTTACAAAGAAACGAATTATTAATGAAAATATTTTTAATGTTACTTGTAGACACACTGTAGTGGCACTATCCACCAATAAACAGTTTTGGACAACAAAACAAAAAATATTTATAAGTTAATTTTTTCTGAAAATTCTAAATACTAACATTTCTAGTCGACCCTTGTTTGCTGAATTTAGTTTCTTTCAAAGAGAATGTTAGTGTTATATGTTCAATAATTCCCTCATATTTATTATTTGATAATCTATGTAAATGTTAGAAAAGATAGCTCCAACATTTAATTAAATGATCATAAAAAAGTTCAGAAATCTATTATGGGATCACCGGGCCTCGGAATCTGGTTCCGTCAGAGAATCTGGTCTGTGAATAATTCTATATAATTTGGAAAAATAAATAGAAATTATAAAATATTACATTACTCCCTTATTTATTATTCTTCATGTCCTCATAATCCAAAATGAGGAAAAAGAAATAAATATGGGTATTGAGAATGAATCTGAGACTCCAGCTCTCAAATGTTGTCCTAGAGAATAATGTGCTGCCACAGAACACACACTAAAGGAATCAACCATCCATGAATGACATTATATTATCAATCCACATTCTCCATTAGTAACTCCACAATAATCTCCCCATTTTTCAATGTCTTGCTATCTCTAGTCTATAACGTGTGATGGATCATGCACGTACCTCTACAAATGTGACATGTGAAAAATGTCATGGACTCAGTGCATCTGTGGGGGATGAAAAAAGCGTTACACCACCTAACCCACTATACTTAGAATCTCAGAAGTACTAATGAACCTCATAGATTAACTTACTATGCTATACAAGTCTCAACAATCCCAATTAGGGTGAGACCTGATGGAAAATATAGTCTCTCCTCTAACTCCAATGGTCTTTGTCACCTATCATCATATGATTATTTCTTTTCTATGTAGTCCTCATTCATCCATAGATGATCTACATATTTTTTGTCATATTTCATACCAACCTTAAACCCATGAGTGTTGACTCCAGAGGATCTATCCACCATAGAGGTGATATGCATGGCTGCCCATATAAGGCCTTAAATGGTGTCATTCCAATGGTTTAGTGATAACTATTGTTGTATGAAAACTCCACCAGTTCAAGGTATTCCTCCAAACAAAGATGAAGATTAATGAAACATGCACAATGCATGTCCTACAAGGTATGTATGGTTCACTCTATCTGACTATTTGTCTGATGGTGAAAGATGGTGCTCAAGCACAGCGGCTCCTGAATGCCTCTTATAATTCCATCCACAACCAGGATGTAATGTGAACATCACGGTCTGAGATGATTATCGAAGGAAAATCATGTAGCCACACTATATTCTATATGTAGAGACTTGGAAATACCTCTAACGATCCCTACTACCAGATGGTTAGGATGTGAACTGACATTGTGAGTCAGTCGATGGTCTCCTAGAAAAAATCATGGCCCCTAGACGTGCGTGGTAACCCCATCCTGAATTCTGATGAGATATCATCCCATTTCCACTCTGGTACCTCAAGGGGTTATTCCAAGACTATAATAACCACACGCTCAGCGTTCACTTGCTTACAAGTGAGGAATAATGAAACAAACTCTCCCAGTACTTTCTTCATTCCTGGACACTAGTATAGATGTCGATGGTCCAAGTATATCTTCAGAAGAACAAGATGTTCAGCTAAAGGGGATGTATGAAAATACCTAATCACCGATTACCGCAACAACATTGTTACTACGGTTTATCCTATGAAAATGAAGAGGTGCAGTCTACATTTCTAAAATCCATCAGGATAATGTACTAATGATCACTGAGAACCTCAGGCCTCACAGTCAACATCATGAAGTTGTAACTCTGTAACTTGTTATAAGAGTGGAGGAGTGACAAACATAGACTAAAGGTATGTTGCTCCATCATCATGCATGAAGGATATCTATATCATGTCTAGCTTCTTTGTCTCCTCACTTAGTATCTATATACTAGACATCTTACTAAGCACATCTTCCACCACGTTCCCTCTCCCATGAGTATAGAATATCTCATAGTCCATGAGAAAGTCCAATCATCTCTACTGTCTTAGGTTTATGTCAATCTATGAGAACACATATATAAAAATATTATGGTTAGAGAAGATGGTAATACATTAGCCTATCATGTAGTGCATCCATATCATCAAGGAAAATACCAATACTACTAAATCAATGTCATGGGCCTTATAGTTCTTCTCAAGCTGCCTCAATTGTCTCTAGCTATATGTGATGGGAACTCACTCCAACATAAAAAAACAACCCATTAATTTCCCTGATGCATCATAAAAAACTACATACACAATGGATACTTCTGTTAGTCCCAAGATAGTGGTACTTGTAAGTCTCTGCCTCAACTCCTAGAAACCATGCTGGCACTTCTCTGTAAATATGAAGGGTTGTCCCTTCTTTGTCAACAATGAAAAAGGTGATGCTACTCTAGAAAAGTTGGTCATGAACATCTGGTAGTACCCAATGATCCCAAAGAAACTATACTTCTCGTTTATGATCTAGGTTGGCTCCCAAGAAAGAACAACTTCTATCATCACTAAATCCATTGTAGCTACAGCCACCAAGATGTCGTGTCCCCTGAAAGTGGAAATCCCTAATTCAGAACAGGATATTCGAGACCATCCCATAATGTTGGTGATTTCGAATTTTATCCAAGACTAACTGTAGGTGTGTATCATTCTCTTTTTCTGATGTTGAGTACACCAATATTTTATCAATGAATACAACTACAAAATGATAGAGGCAGGGCTATAAGATCCTATTCATGAGTCCCAAGAACACTCAAAGGGTATTGGTCAAGACAAAAGGTATCACCAAAAACTCATATTAGCCATACCAATATCTAAAGGATGTATTCTGTACATCCTCATCCCATACTTGAAGTAGATGATAGCCTGATCTGAGGTCAATCTTCAAGAACCACCTTTCCCCCTTCAGCTGGTCAGATTGGTTATCAATCCTCAGTAGTGGATACTCGTTCTTCATAGTAATCTAGTTCGGGTGCTAGAAGTCCATGTACATCCTCAAATTCATGAATGTCTTCGTGGAATACAACACTGGGGATTCCAAAGGTAGAATTCTTGGACAGAAAAATCCATTCCCCAGCAAGTACTCCAACAATACTATCAGTTCAACGAGCTCCAAATGATCCATCTGATATGCTGGTGTGGATATCAATGCCATGCCTGGGTACATGTCTATGCTCAATTCCAACTATATTTTAGGAGATAGACCTTGAACAATATCAAGATAGACATCCTCATACTCATCCACCAATACAAGAATGCATGGAATCCCATCATCCACCACAAAAGGGTGAGGATAGCCAACTATGGAGTGATTGGATGAACCCTCATCCAAGAAAGTCTGTCTTGTACTAAAAAAGATTCCTTCTCTTCAGTGAAGGAAAACATGGTCCAATCCCCAAGGACACAACACACTATGCACCTAATATATTTGTTCTTAGCATGGATTGTAGATAACCAGCCTATACACTAGATGATGCCATAGGGCCTCAACGCCGCTACTAAGAGATCATAGCAGATGCTCTTGGATTCTAGAGTAACTCACACATTTGGAACCATTGTGTAATCATAAAATCCCCTATCATAGGATTATTTAATCATAATTATTGATCCAATGGCTCCACCAGAATCTCGGATCCCCGAATGAAGTATGTGGTATGTAAAGAGTGACTGGCGACTATATCTATATGAATAGTAGATAAGCTAGAGAATACAAAGGTTATACCACTAATAATATTTTGAGATCTGTGGTTGTAGGTCTCCATCTCTAGATAAAGGCCTCAACACTCTCCACTGGCTCCCTGTGGCCATGTGTGAACCCAATGGGGTTGGTGGAGGTAATACCTCGAACCGTTGTCCACTTCCTTTCTCTTATCCTGCTCCCCTGCCACATCTGTTGCCTTATGGACCTCCTCGCTCGAGCCTCTGCCTCTTCCTTGGAGGTCCCAGGACCATATGAAGATCATCTTTATAGTGGGTTAGGCATTCATAGGCCATGTGTCCCTACCGCCACACAATAAGCACAACATTGTTCCTATGTTGACTCTCTCATCTTTGTGAGCACCGCACTACCAAACCCAAGTCCTAGGTTCTTCTAATGAAAGATATAACCCGATTCAGTACCATGACCTACTACATACTCCTAACCACTAAAGACTCTACAGCTTGATGTCTGCTGGTGGATATGGCTGTTAGCGCTTTCTTTTCCAGAATTATCTCTCCCAAAAGGGATATCTCTAGGTCTCCAACCTTTGTGGAGATTCTAAGTGTAATCGTGGATTCCCCGATCTGCCATTTGAGTCCCCACACAAATATCTGATCCCTAAATAATGTGTCTCAGAACATGTATATGGATTTTAGAGGGAGTTATATAAACTATAAAGAGTACTCATCCAATAACCTGATACCCTGATGTATGTAATGAATCTCCTATAAGGGGATCAAGCGTAAGGTTGCAGGGAATAAATCCTCCCATAAAAGGATTTCTATGTCTTCCCAAAATAGGGTCAACTAATCATGAGTCTCAATCGTTAGGCTCCACCATCTCCTTGATAAGCCATAAATAATGCTCGTAGGTAAGATCATCATATAATCAAGTGGAAACCTCATCGCTAGGCATGTTGTCCTCATAACTACGCATTAGAATGTGATCTGGTCATATACCTATAGGCATCTTGATATAGATCAAGATTTACCATGGTTAATAGATTATACATGGTGAGTTGACTCTTATTTAGGATGATCACAAGGAAAAACTCAATTTCTATATGATGCATGAAACTAGTGTTTTAATATATAGAGACAAAAAGAATAATTTAAGGTCCTAGTATATGGTTACATTAGCCACCACACCAACACTGGAATCCATAAATCTGAATATCTAACTAAATAAATTTAACATTATTACCCTAATAGAAAACAATAGACTCCTGGTATTTTAGGTAGAACCAACCTCCTATGACACAACATTATCATGACCCATCTCACAGGGCCCGTGTTGTGACATATCTAAAGACCGCCACCCAAAGGATAGGGGTTAGAGACTAGTGGCAAAGGCGTCTATAGTATCCCTGATTTCTGGTAAGTAACCCTTGATTTGTGATTTTTATGTGAATGAAGCATATGAGAAATGGTTGGGAATGTTTTGAGACTTTTAGAGTGTTAAAGGGAAAAAATTGGTGATGCACGAGATTCACACAGGTTTCCAAAACCATAGAGAATCTGTGCAGGTGGTGATCACTTTGGACATAAGAGACCGCATGGTATGCACACAGTTTGGGAAAACCTTGTGAGGAGGTCGTGCGGAGCACCCCTTCCAAGCAGTAACTATCGCACAGTTAGCGGACGATTTGACTAACCATGCGGACTAACCGTGCGCGGAGTCAACTAAGATCCTATTTTTAAGGATCTAACCTTTTTTATCTTTAACCCCACTCGGTTTTTCTCTTATACAGCCCTAACTCGATATTTCTCTATGGTGAAGGGGGAGAACACTTACCAGGAATTTTGGAAGCAATCCGGAGGTTTTCCTTGGCGTTTAGAGGTCGGATTGTCAAGGTAAGTCTCATTTCCTTTAGTTTTCTTAGATCTCCTTCTTCCCTCTTGATGGATCCATAGATCAATGCATAGGGTGGGTATATCTAAGGTAGTGGATGACTTTTATGTTGGTTTTTGGTTTTTTGGAACTATGTGAAGGAATCTAAAGAGGTTTCAGAGTGTAATTGACTCGGTTTTGTTGGCATTTGTTGTCCATTGGTTAGTTTTGCCTAATTTGTTGAGGTTGGTGGTTTCACTCTTGATTCTTATTTCATAGAACTTGAAGGAATAGTTTCAAATTTTTTTCCCTGACTGAAATGGTTTTTTTATCTGCTGTGAAAGAATAATTGAAACCCTTTTATAGAAATAGTTGTTGAGAATTGTCTATTTTTAGAAAGTGTTTGTTGAAGTGAATTTAAAATGGTGATTTTAAACTGGATATGGTTTTTATGCTTGAAAGAAATGTTTTTCAATAAAAGGATTTATGCTTTATTGAATGTTTTTGAACACACTTGGATTTGGAATGGATTTTCATCTGTTGTGGGGTGTGTTCATATGCATTGGGATGGATAAGGGTGAGAAGTACACCCATCAAAATGATGGTATGGATAAGGGAGAGAAGTACTCCCATCAAAAGGGACAGCTAAGGGCGTGATGTACCCCCGTCAAGGTAGTCTACTATGTGACAGCTTAGTGGAAGGATAAATCACCACTCACGAGTATAGGGAGGTCCAATTTGAATGAATGGTTGTCTGTGCGGATTTGTGAAATGGAATGAATGTGCCAAAATGGAAATGGGAATTTGATTGGAAACATTGCATTGTTGCATTTCATGAGAAATATGTTTTTTTGGAAAATGGTTTTGACATGAACTTGTTATATTTTGAACTCCTTTGGAATTGTTTTATATAAATTCTTTATATAAATGTGCTAACATGTTTTATCCTAGAGGTATGGGTTGGGGAGTCCTCGGAGAAAACCTTCGGAGTATCGTTACTCACCTCCTGCTTTAGAACATTTGTGCTTTTGCAGATTTCATATATCATGATATTGGAAAAGGCAAAGTGTCACATATATATAGCACTACTTTGTTATACTTGGGCTTGTTCGTGATATTGGAGATTGGATCTTGTGGAGCATGGATTTGGTTTGTCGCCTTGTAGTCTTTTAGTTTGTCTTTCCGCTATTTACTCTGAATTAGTGTTGGTTTCCGCTGTGTTACTTTTGGATGGTTTTTATAAAATAATTTGGTTTAGTTGGATTAGATTTTATCATGAATCGTTTTTTTGATTTGTTTGGTTATGGTTGTTGACTCCGTGATATGTTTTAAAAGAGTAAATCGTCAATAACTTGTTTTGAAACACCATCAGCATTTATTGACAGCCTTTGGCACCTTGGGTATGTCTCTTAAGGCCTAGTAATGACACGTTGTACTCTCAATCCAATGAGGACAAACAGGTCATTATAATTGGTATCAGTTTGTTCGGTCTTTGAGGTATATGAAATCATCTTGTTCTATTTTTTGTGGACCAAGTAGTCATCTGTTTTTGTCGGTCTTGGCATTGAATTATTATGTGTCTATTCCTTGGGTGGTCATTTTAGGAAGGAGTAGGAATGTCAGAACATAGAATGTAGAGCATAAAAAGACGTATCTAACCTTTTTATTCTGAACTTCAAGTTAACAGGGAGTTTGGTACATAAGTGTTTTGGAGACACTTATTGGATAACACAACTCATTATCATGGGTTTAGCCAATAATATGAGCATGACATAAATTAGAGGAATAATTTCCCACACTGAGTGCATATATAATTTTGAGAAATGGATTATGATTTGATGAAAAATCATGATTTCTGAAAACATTTTATCTTGTTTTCAAATGAAAGACTGTGAAAAGAGAATGATTGATGTATTTTGAAATTGGAATAATTTTCAAAAGAAAGAATTTTTTTTCAGAAATGGGTAAATGGGGAAAAGATGGATTTTTGGAAAACATTATTGTGATAGTGATGTAAGAGATATTGATATTCCAAGCCTTCAGTTGCTAGGAAGATAGACTAACGTAATGTTTTATTTGAATAGAAAATTCCACCTGTTAGGTGTTGTAGAAGACAAACAGAAGAGGCTGCGGAGAATGTGGTCGCACCACATCCATAGGTGAACCAAAAGCTAGTCCAAAGTATAGTTTAAGCATTTCAGGATATGGAAACAGGGAATCAGATTGATGATTCAAGGCATGTAGACCATTTTGTCCAGTTCCAGAAGTAGAATCCACCCATCTTTTGGGGTGATTCTGAACTAGAAAGGGAGGAGGTGTGGCTGAGTAGGATGAATCATATCTTCGATATCATTGGAACACCAATAGATAGGATTGTAAAGTTGGTGATTTATATGTTGGAGGATATTGCATGACAGTGTTGGGAGCTATTTGTTCTATCTATGGTAGATCAAGGCCTCAGATGGGAGGAATTTGAGTAATTGTTCAATAAACAATTCTATCCCCACACGTTCAAGATCTAGAGGATGACTGAACTTTTCAACCTACAGCAAGATAATCTATTTTTCATGGAGTATGCGGCTATGTTCAGGAATTTAGTGCACTTTGAACCAAAATTTTATTCATGTGTGTTGCTGAAAGCACACATCTTTAAATCCGGGTTGCGACAGGAGATTCGCTCGAAGATAGTTGTGCTCTGTATAATAGATTATACAGAGATGGTAAATAGAGAAACAGTAGCTAAAATTGACATCTATGGAGTTATTGGAGGAGGAAGTATGATGATACCCACGGGAACGGGTGGGAACTCTAATGCTAGGAACAAGTGGAAGAGGGACACCTACTTCCAAGGTGGGAGTGTGAATCAGAATTAGACGGCTGGATCGGTGAATCTTCCTCCATGACCCTTGATGAAAGCCGGGTGTTTTCAATGTGGCTCGATCGATCACATTAAAAGAGAATGTACATCACCACCAAGAGCATGCCACATATTCAACAAGATGGGGCATCATCAGTGATATTGTCACAGTGATCCACAGTTGGGTGTTCATGACACTTCTCAGGTGTCGCAAGAATCTTATGCTTGGACAGGGTGAGGACAACAAAATTATTCCCTCCAGTAGAACAGAGCTAGCTATGGTGATTCTTGGAATACCATGACTCCTCACGTAGGGGAATCTCAACATGAAAATAAGGAGAAAAGTGCAGCAACAAATCAATTGTATGGAGCGAAACAGGTGATTGTGGATGACTAGTCTAGACCTTCTACAGTGAGAGGTACGATTCTGTTGAATTATACCCTCATGAAAGTGTTTTTCGATACTGGTGCATCACATTCATTTCTTGCTTCTCGAATTGCAGACTTTCTGAACATAAAACGTGAAATGATGCCTTCTGTGATAAAACTTCAAAATCCTCTCGGTGAAAGAAAATGTAGAGCCTTCATGTATAGATCATGTTCTATAACTGTTGATGGAGCTTAGGTGAAATAGGATTTCTCTTTGTTGGAGATGAATGCCTATGATATAATCTTGGGTATGGATTGGTTGATAGAGTTCCGGGCTCACATTGACTTTTATAGCATCATAGTCAGTTTTGCGACTTAGAATGGCATCGAGAATCTCTTTAGAGAAGAAAAGGTGGTGAAGGCAGGTGCAACATAATTTTTGGAACTAGTAGTGGTAATGATATCTTACTAGTTGGCAGCGTTAAACTTGGAATCGATGGATGAGATCCCGAATAAATGTTTTCCAATAGTCGTGGATCAATTTCCTGATGTTTTTCCAGAAAAATTCTCAGTGTTACCACCTGTAAGAGAAGTTGAGTTTACGATTGATCTCCTTCCGGGGACCAGTCCTATCTCATTTACAACTTATATGATAGAACCAAAAAAATTAAAGGAATTGAATGTGTAGCTGGAAGAACTGAAAAACAAAGGATTTATTTGGCCAAGCGTGTATCTGTGTGCAACACTAGTTTTGATTGTACGGAAATAAGATGGAACTCTGAGGCTATGTGTGGATTATCATAAACATAACCAAGTTATGATAAAGAATAGATATCCACTTCTACGCATTTATGACCTGTTTTATAAATTGAGGGGAGCTCAGTGGCTCTCTAATATTGACTTGCGATCAGGATATCACCAGTTGTGAGTTAGAAAGGATGATATTCTGAAGACATCCTTCAGAAGCATATATGGCCACTATGAATATATAGTCATGCCTTTTGTTCTTATGAATTCACCAGTAGTCTATGGAATTGATGAATCAAATATTTCAGCGATATCTGGATTATTTTGTTATGGTGTTTGTGGATGACATATTGGTGTATTCAATAACAAGGGCTGAGCTTGAGCAACACTTGGCGATAGTGCTGAAAATATTGAGTATAACGACCCATAATTTACATACATGGTTATTACATCAAAATTTAAGCATACTTATTACCATATATAACAAAACCATGAAAGGACCGTATATGTATAGTGTCTTTAGAAACTACGAAACATAAACAACTAGTTCATAAATCATCTATGTTGTCTCCCATTTATTTCATCATTTATAGAGTCCGTTATTGGTATATCCTACTTAATAACCTTATTCATGACCTGGGGAAAGAATACATACAAAATGGTGAGCTCAAATTCTTAGTAAGGGTAAACAAAAGAAATATCAATCACATCATATTCATAAGAACATATCATTTTAGAAATCTTAACCTGCAAAAGAGATCATAATTTCATAACATGGGATAAATCATAGTAGTGAAATGTAATCCCAATAATCACAACTTAAAACATGAATCTTTGTGTCATACACACATAATCATAGAGAATCGTTTCTTAGTAGTATATACTCATTGCCAAGACTATCTTAGCGGAAAAAGTCCATTTCTGAACCGAGTTCACCCCTCGTTTCAGTCTTGTTTCACTGAACCGGATTAACCTTCCATTCCATCCATGTCTATCTCATGAGATATAAATCATTACCCAATTAATTAGAGGGAGATATTGGTCCCACCCATCTTATAATGATACCATTCTTATGTGTTCCACAAAATCATAAACCAAACATCATAGCATAACCCATGTAATAAAAATGGGATTATTAAAAATAACCTCAACAAAACATAATCCATCAAAGGATATCGTGAAAATAATTCCATCATAACATAATCAAAACAATGTAAAAATAGGGATATAAACAGAACCCTATATTATCTTAGATGGAAAATAATTTTGATAAAACACTTGAACTCCATTCTTGAGGAAAATATCCTTTCTACTTCAAAAAACTTTTCCTTTATTAACATGTCATATAATATTGAACTAAAAGATTTTGATTAAAAATAAACATGAAAACATGTAAAGGAAGCTTCATGGAAATAATTTTCTAAAAATCCATTCATACCGTATATGTTAAAATAAAATTCTTCCCATACTTTGGACGGAAAATTCAAAAAGTACCTCGTACGAAAAACGACAAAAGATTCCTTTCATCTCTTTTAATAAAAACTCACCGACAGGTAAAATTGGACTTAAAAAATTTTTTGTGGATGGAATCAATATTACATATTGAGGAAACATCGATGTGGATGATAAATATTCCCCAGTAAATTCTGAAGTATAGACAATCTCAGATAAAAATGAGATTGTGAGATTTTCCCTTACCATAGGTCGAATTTTCTTAATAAGTGTCTGAACCACTTGTATAATGATTTAAATAATGTCATTGAATTAATCCAGAATCATACTCATTCTTATGATATCATATATGGTCATATTCTTAGCTTCTAATTAGTAATATTTCATTTCTACTTGTTATTCGAGTGTTTATTGTTTTTTGTTCTTATGTGTGTTTTGTCAAATAAATTCTTATTCCTCTTTTTAGGTTATAGAAACCTCATTTAAAGAATGGTATTAGTGTAATACATATCATATTTATTCACTCAATTCATTTATGTAATCATTATGCAATGAAAATCATGTAGAACGGGTCGCATCACATCGTGGAGACGGTATTCCGTACGTACGCACGAGTGATGATATCATTCCCATGATTGTGGAATTCTATTGGAGTGTATGTATACTATTTCATAATTAATATGTATTTAAAATAATCATATATAGTTATTATTTACACCATTATACCCATCCAAGTATGGTGGTGGTGGAAAATAGATTACACCACGGCGTGGAGACTGTATTCCGTACGTACGCACACGTGGTGATTTCATTTTCCGTAGGATGGATAGATGCTGAAATAGGTTTTTTTTCATACTTATAATAACATATCAGTATATTAGTGATACTGATGTTATTACTTCATAATGAAACAACAAAAGAAGAAGATGTGGAAGACGAAATAAAGTTGAAAGAATTGGTAACGGAAATTACCTCTTCTTTGAAGCGCCTCTTTGAGACTTCCACTTAGGGCACTAAAATAGGTCTTTGAAGAATACCAGGACCCTTAAAATGTTTCTAGGGAAGTGGATAAGATACTTTTTAAGGGTTTGGATGAGCTTGAAGGCTCAATGTGGTGTGAGGAAGAGAGGGAGGAGGTGTCCTTTTATAAAGGAGGAGAGGGGAACCTTTGGAAAAACTAAAAATATTATTTTATTATAATGTCATATTCAGTTTTTAATAGCTCCAAATTGATTTATTTCGAATCCAAGGTTGGGATGGGTCGAAAATCATTCATCCAATAGAATTTATACAAGTTTATCTTTCTATTTTAACCATATCATTTAGATTTAACTTTAAGTTAAATAATTTTACTTTTACCGTGTCTTCTTGTTTTCATACACTATAAGGTTAATAAACTTACTATAACAAGTCAAAAGAACCCCAAGTTGTTTATTATTAATATATATAACCTTATCTAAGTCATTTAGCTTAATCTTAGATTTTTAGAAATAAAATAACAATTAATAATATAATATTCGTTTTAAAAACTATTTTATGTCAATTTTGAAACTATTTGGTAATTGATTTTTGTGAAAATCATAATAGAAATATTAGTTCGCACAAAGTTAATTAAATCAATAATAACATGTCATATTATGATAGAAAAGTATTTTAATTCCTAAAAAGTCTCAAATTACATTTATTTGGGTATTTATAACATCAGTTATGTCAATATTTCATTAATAATATAATTACTGCATTATCATTGTGTCATAAATAAATTAAATTATTTAATATATAAAAATTAAAAATAAAATACCATTACGTAGGAAATATTTTTATCTTTATAATTAATATTTATAGTCCAATTTATCTTATGTATAACCCTATATAAAAACGATGTACTTATTAATATTTGATTTTAACTATTTTAACCCTTCTTTAAACAAATTAATAATAAATGTCCTAATCTAATCCAAGTGGGCCTAAATGGTCATATTTTATTCCTAAGGTTGTTTTTGGTCGAATTAAACTTACCAATTGAATTAGGACATGTTTTAGGGTAACAATAATAACATTTTTACCCTTAATTACCCAATTTACTTTTAACCGTGGTAAAAAAAGTAAAAAGTTATTATTCACCAAAAATTATTTTCATCTCATTGAACCACATTTTATTCCTCGATATTAACCTTGTCCCTTGGATTTTTGAAATTCCACTCACAGAACCAGTAAAATTTAGATTTATGTAAATTTGCAAATTCTCCTAGGAGGTGGGTAAAAGACGGTGAAAAGTTCAATAAAATTTTTATATATGTATAATTTTTATAAAATGACTTCAATGAATTTCATTGAACTTAAATAGGTATTATGTATCAATTTTGACCTAAAATAATATTAAATAAAATAAATAATTATTTAAATAAAAAGTCAGTTTATAAATAGTAACCTAGTGTTTTAACTAGTCATCAAAGATTGAATGTTTTCAGAAAAATACCAAAATTTCCCCCTAGGATAATTTTGATATTTCTAATCCAAAAATGAATTCCATTTTAAAAAATACAATTTAAAAAATTTCAAAAAGTGGGTATTACTATTCATAACAGTTAGTTTTAATAATATTTTAGTAGCATATCGTTGTTTAGTGAAACACGTTATTACGTATGACGCAAGCTATCGAGGAAGGCCGCGGTTGCGTGTAAAGAAAGACAAGCTAGTGTTTTGTGTAGTGAAAGATTAATTTGATGATTTTTATAACATAAAAACAAAATATTTCTCATAAATGTTTTGGGTGTTACATTATACACCCCTTAAAATGAATTTTTCCCTCAAAATTCGTCACTCTGTAACAAACAGATGAGGATACCTCTCCCTCATCATCTCCTCAAGCTCCCATGTAGCTTCTTCTAATTGGTGGTTCCTCCATAAAACATTCACCAAGAAAGTGGTCTTGTTCTGTAGGAATTTTTCAATACGATCCAAAATCTCTATCGGCTGTTCTTCATAAGAAAGATCTTGCTCCAGCGGTACAACTTCTTAGCTGAGTACATGTGAATGATCAGTTATGTACTTTCTCAGGAGAGATACATGGAACACATCGTGAACTTGAGAGAGATTCCGTGGAAGCGCCAATCGGAAATCTACCTTCCCAACATGATCCAGTATTTTGAAAGGACTGATATACCTAGGGCTCAGCTTTCCCTTCTTTCCAAATCTCATTACTCTCTTCCAAGGAGATATTCGTATGAACACTTTATCACCCACTTCAAACTCTAGGTATTTTCTTCGGTTGTCGACATAAATTTTTTGCCGACTCTGAGCTGCTCTAATGTGTTGTTGAATAGATCTGATCATTTCTGTCATCTCATCAACAAGATCATTTCTTAAGAGCTTTCCTTCCCCGACTTCATCCCAGTAAGTTGGAGTCCTGCATTTCATTCCATAGAGAGACTCATAAAGAGCCATCTGAATACTGGAGTGAAAGATACTATTATAAGAAAATTCTACCAAAGGTAGGTGTTTATCCCAACCACCTTTGAAATCCATAGAGAAAGATCTCAACATATCTTCTAGAGTTTGAATTGTTCTCTCTGACTAACCATCTGTCAAAGGATGATAAGCAGTGCTGAAACTCAAATCTGTCTCTAGAGTATGCTGAAGACATCTCCAGAACAACGAGGTAAATCTTGGATCCCAATCAGATATAATGGAAAGTGGTACTCCATGCAGTCTTACCACTTCCTCTACATATATCCTAGCATGCTGATCCAGAGAGAAATCTTCTCTAATAGCAATGAGGTGTGTAGACTTTGTAAGACAATAAACTATGACCCAGATAGAATTATTTACTTTGGATGTTTTGGGATGTCCGGTGACAAAGTCCATAGTGTTGTTTTCCAATTTCTATTTGGGTATGGGTAATGTTTGTAACATCCCCTTAGACTTCTGTCTCTCAGCTTTAACATGCTGGCAAACCATGCATCGAGAGACACATTTAGCAACATATCTTTTCATTTCATCCCACCAGAATTACTCTTTCAGGTCCCTATATATCATCGTGCATCCAGTATGAATAGAGAATGAAGAACTATGAGCCTCATCCAACATCTCCTTCTTTAATTCGGGGATGGGAGGAACAGAAACCCGATTCCTTAACTTTATTATCCCATCACAATCATGGTTGAATTCACGAACCTTTCTCACCTTTATTGGTAAATCTACATCTTCTTTATGTGCCTCTTTAATCTTCACATGTATAGATGGTTTAACATTCATTTGAGAAAGATACGATTTTTCCCCATTCATTATAATTCCAAGATCCATCCTTTGTAAATCCATAAATATTAGATCTTTTGTGATCCTCATCATGGATACGCTAGCATGGTCTTATCAACTTAATGCATCTGCCACCTTGTTTTCTTACACAGGGTGGTAATGAATTGATCAATCATAATCCTTAATCATCTCCAACCATCTTCATTGGCGCATAGTCATCTCCTTTTGTGTGATAATATACTTTAATATATTATGATCAGTATAAATATCACACCTTTCTCCATAAAGATAATGCCTCCAAATCATTAATGCAAAGATTACCATTGCTAACTCCAAATCATGAGTTGGGTAATTTTTCTCATGGATTTTAAACTGTCATGAGGCATAAGCTATCAACATATCATTTTTCATAATAACACACCCCATCCCCTTCTTGGATGCATCACTGTAGATCACAAACCTTTCTCCACTACAAGGAAGTGTGAGTACAGGTGCACTGGATAACCTTCTTTTCAACTCCATGAAATTCTCTTCACATTCCTCCGTCCACACGAACTTAACTCCTTTTCGAGTCAACTAGGTGAGTGGATTAGACAATCATGAAAATCATTCACAAAACGTCGATAATAACCATCCAAACCTAGAAAACATCGAATCTCAGTTACTGTTTTTTGTCTCGACCATCTTTTGATAACCTCTGTTTTTGCTGGATCCACAGATATCCCTTCTTTTGAGACTATGTGGCCCAAAAATGAAACTTTTTTAAGCCAAAATTCACACTTGGTAAATTTGGCATAAATATTATCCTTTCTCAGGGTATTCAATATAATTATCAAGTGATATTAATGTTCTTCCTTTCTATTTGAATAGAAAAGAATATCGTCTACAAATACTACCACAAACTGATCAAGATAGTCTCTAAAGACTCTATTCATCAGATCCATGAAGACAGCAGGGGCGTTAGTAAGACCAAAGGGCATCACTATAAATTCAAAGTGTTCATACCTTGTACGGAAAGAAGTCTTTGGTATATCATCCCTTTTGACCCTTAATTGGTTATACCCTGAATGGAGATCAATCTTGGAAAAGTATTGACCTTCGTGTAGTTGGTCAAATAAGTCATCAATGCATGGGAGAGGTTATTTGTTCTTGATAGTGATCTTGTTAGGTTCTCGATAATCAATGCAGAGTGTCATTGATCCCTCTTTCTTCTTAACAAACAGAATAGGTACTCCCCATGGTGATGCACTAGGGTGTATGAATCCCTTATCAAGATTATCTTGGAGTTGCTTCTTCAATTCCTACAACTCAATTGGGGCCATTCTATAAGGTGTCTTTGAAATAGGCAAAGCTCCTGGTACGAGTTCTATTGAAAACACTACTTCACGATTTGGTGGAAGACCCGGTAATTCCTCCAGAAAGACATCATAAAACTCTCGTACAATGGGAATATGCTTAATTGTGAGTTTCTCACCAACCATTTGTGATAAAAAACCTTCATTTAGTGGAATCAAGACCCATAAGATGGAACTAATTTCCACTGGAAGGTTATGTTCATCCTTTCATCGATAGACGATCCTAGATTGATCTGGAATATGAAATGTGACATCCCTTATTTGGAAATTGATATGAGATCCATATAAAGAAATCCAATCCATGTCAAGAATCACTTAAAATTCAACTATAGGAGGGATCACAAGATTTCCAGGAAGCACTTTCCCACAAACATCAATCAAAGAAGAATTATAAACTTTTGATGCGACTGTTGTTCCATTAGGGGTTGTCACAGCAAACTCAACATCTAATTTTTTAGGTAATACAGTGATACCCTTAGAAAATTCATTAGAAATAAAAGAGTGGGTGGATCCAGAATCAAATAAAACATTTGATACTTTAGAGAGGATGGTAAGTGTACCTTTCACCACTTCGTTATCGTAATCCACATCGCTGATAGAAATTGCATGTGACTTTCCTTTTTCTTTAGCCTTAAGAGTTTGTTGACATGGATCATCATCAACAACCATTGGATTAGGGCATTTATTTTCATATTGCACCATTTCCTTTAATTTGTAACATTTAAGTGTAAGAGGTGCACTTTGTGTAGCCTTTTCTTTGTTCGTATCACATGTCATCTTCTTCCCATCATTGCGGCATTCAAATTCATGGTGACCTTCCTTTCCACATTTGAACCATTTGGTTTTCCTTTTAAGACAACTCCCTCCATGTTTCTTTCCACACATTGAGCATAAGGGAAAACCCATATTATTTTTAGTGTGTTCTTTAGATTTTATTTTGAATTCCATTTTCCTCTTCTTATCAAACCCATATGACTGATGGGTTACTCCAATATCCATCTCAACCATGAGAGCACATCGAAAACTTTCCTCACAGCTATTGAATTCCCTTATGGATAACGCCCTTATAAGACTTGGATTTAAGCCACTAATGAATAAATCGATCTTACTCTTGGGTTGGATAATAATACCAGAAGCGTACCTTGAAAGTCTTGTAAAATTTTCTTCATAGGTACCAAAAGATTCATCATCCATTTGATTTAGTTCAACAAATTCCTTCTCCATCTTTGTTCGAAGAATACGAGGGATGTACTTATTGAAAAATAAGTTCTTGAACTCATCTCATTCCATGGATTCAATTTCATCACATTGCCTCATATTCTAATTAAGATTCTACCGTTGATCAGCATCACCTTCCAAATGATATACTGCTAAGATGACTTTATCATGTTCAGAACATTGAAGAACTGAAAATATCATTTTAGTGGTACTGGTCCATTGTTCATCCACTAATGGACCAGAAGACCCACTGAATGAAGGTGGATGTTGCCTCGTGAAGGATTCAACAGAATGTTTCTCCTTCCTTTTCTCATTTGGAAGTCCTGCATGATTCATAGCTTGAGAAAGTCATGTAAGCATGGATACAAGATTTTTCATTCCAGGTCCCATAATGCTTGGTTTCTCAGGGGGGACAATCATTGCATTGCCCGTCGCATTCCGCATTAACACGGTTCCTTCGGGTTCCAGTCATTGACTAAAACCAAGAAGAATAGTGTGAGAAACACTAATTATAATAGGAAAAACACATAATCAAGAATAAAATTTTACACTTAAGGTCTTATCTTAGGTTATTCATGGCCATTTCTAAAACACTAAGATTGTGTTCTATGATTAGATATATCCTTAGGGTTCTTACTAAGGCTTTCACATCCTAGTTTCCAAAGGTTGACTATACCTTTCCTCTGATACCAAATATAATGACCCATACTTTATATACATGGTTATTACATAAAAATTTAAGCATACTTATTACATCATATAAAAAAACCATGAAAGGACCGTATAGGTATAGTGTCTTTAAAACTGGGAAACATAAACAACTGTTTCATAAATCATCTACGTTGTCTCCCATTTATCTCATCATATCTAGAGTCCCTTTTTGGAATATCCTACTTAATAACCTTCTTCATGAACTAGGGAAAGAAAACATAAAAAAGGGTGAGCTCAAATGCTCAGTAAGGGTAAACAAAAGAAATATCAATCACATTATATTCATAAGGACATATCATTTCTGAAATCTAAACCTAAAAAAGAGATCATAATTTCATAACATGGGATAAATGATAGTAGGGAAATGTAATCCCTATAATCATATACTAAAACATGAAACTTTGTGGCATACACATATAATCATATAAGATCATTTCATAGTAGTCAAGACTCATTTCAAAGACTATCTTAGCGGACAAAGTCCATTTCTGAACCGAGTTCACTGCTCGTTTTAGTCATGTTTCACTAAACCAGATTAACCTTTCGTTCCAGCCATGTCTATCTCATGTGATATAAATCATTACCCAATGCATTGGAGGGAGATATAGGTCCCACCCATATCATAATGATACCATTCTTATGTGTTCCACAAAATCATAAACCATACATCATAGCGTAACAATGTAATAAAAATGGGATTCTTAAAAATCATGTCATCATAACGTAATCCATAAAAGGATATCATAAAAATAATTCCATCATAAAATATTCATATCAATGTAAAAATAGGGATATAAACAGAACCCTATATTATCTTAGATGGAAAATAATTTTGATAAAACACTTGAACTCCATTCTTGAAGAAAATATCCTTTCTACTTCAAAAACATTTTCCTTTCTTAACATGTCATATAATTTTGAATTGAAAGACGTTGATTAAAAATAAATGTGAAAACTTGTAAATGAAGCTTCATGGAAATAATTTTCTAAAAATCCATTCATGTCGTATAAGTTAAAAAACATTCTTCCCGTACTTTGGCCGGAAAAATCAAAAAGTACCTCATACGAAAAACGAAAAAAGACTCATTTCATATCGTTTACTAAAAACTCACCGAAGTGTAAAATTGGATTTAAACTATTGTAGGTAGATGGAAATAATATTACATATTGAGGAAACATGGATGTGGATGATAAATATTCCCCAGTACATTCTGAAGTATAGACAATTTCGGATAAAAATGAGATTGTGAGATATTCCCTTACCTTAGGTCTGATTTGCTTCGTAAGTGTCTGAAACTCCTGTATAATGATTTAAATAATGTCATTGACTTATTAAATAATAATATTCATTGTTATGTTATCATATATGGTCATATTATTAGCTTCTTATTTGTAATATTTCATTGCTACTTGTTATTCGGGTGTTTATTGTCTTTTGTTCTTATGCGTGTTTTGTCGAATAAATTCTTATTCTTCATTTTATGTTATAGATACCTCATTTCAAGAATGGTATTAGTGTAATACATATCATATTTATTCACTCAATTCATTTATGTAATCATTATGCAAGGAAAATCATATAGAACGAGTTGCATCACATCGTGGAGATGGTATTCCGTATGTACGCACGAGCGATGATATCGTTTCCATGATCGTGGAATTGTATTGAAGTGTTTGTATACTATTTCATAATCAATATAACTTTAAAATAATAATATATAGTTATTATTTACACCATTATACCCATCCATGTATGGTGGTTGAAAATAGATTACACCATGACGTGGAGGCGGTATTCCGTATGTACGCACACGCGGTGATTTCATATTCCATAGGGTGGATAGATGGGGAAATAGGGTTGTTTAATACTTATAATAACATATCAGAATATTAGTGATACTGATGTTATTACTTTATAATGAAAAAAAATAAGAACTGGAAGAAGAAAGAAAGTTGAAAGAATTGGTAACGGGCATTACCTCTTCTTTGTAGCGCCTCTTTGAGACTTCCTCTTAGGGAACTAAAATTTGTCTTTGAAGAAGACCAGGACCTCTAAAATGTTTCTAGGGTAGTGGAGAAGATAATTTGGTAGGGTTTGGCCGAGAATGAAGGCTCTAAGTGGTGTGAGGAAGAGAGGGAGGAGGTTCCCTTTTATAAGGGAGGAGAGGGGATCCTTTGGAAAAAATAAAAATATTATTTTATTATAAAGTCATATTCAGTTTTTAATAGATCTAAATTGAATTATTTCGAATCTAAGGTGGGGACGGGTCAAAATAATTTCATCAAATATAATTTATACAAGTTTAGATTTCTATTTTAACATTATCATTTAGATTTAACATTAAGTTAAATAATTTTACTTTTACCGTGTCATCTTGTTTTCTAACACTATAAGGTTAATAAAATTACTATAACAAGACAAAAGAACCCCAAGTTGTTTATTATTAATATATATAACCTTATATAAGTAATTTGGGCTAATCATAGATTTTTATAAATAAAATAACAATTAATAATATAATATTTGTTTTAAAAACAATTTTATGTCAATTTTGACACTATTTGGTAATTGATTTTTGTGAAAATCATAACAGAAAGATTAGTTCGAAAAAAAATAATTAAATCAATACTAACATGTCATATTAACATAGAAAATTATTTTAATTCATAAAAAGTCTCAAATTATATTTATTTGGGTATTTATAACGTCAATTATGTCGATATTTCATTAATAATATAATTACTACATCATCATTGTGTCATAAATAAATTAAATTATTTAAAGTCTAAAAATTAAAAATAAAATACCATTATGTTGGAAAGATTTTTATCTTTCTAATTAATACTTATAGTCAAATTTATCTTATGTATAACCCTATATAAAAATTATGTACTTATTAAACATTGATTTTATCTACTTTAACCCTTCTTTAAATAAATTAATAATAAATGTCCTAATCTAATCCAAGTGGGCCTAAATGGTCATATTTTATTCTTAAGGATTTTTTGGTCGAATTAAATTTATCCATTATATTTAGGACATGTGTTAGGGTAATAATAACAACATTTTTACCCTTAATTACCCTATTGACTTTTAACTGTAGTAAAAATGTAAAAAGTTACTATTCACAAATAATTATTTTCATCTCATTGAACCACATTTTAGTCCTCTATATTAACCGTGTCTCTCGGATTTTCGAAATTCCACTCACAGAAGCGGTAAAATTAATTTTTATGTACATTTGGAAATTCTCATAGGAGGTTGGTAAAAGACGGTGAAAAGTTCAATAAAATATTTATATATCTAAAATTATTATAAAATGACTTCAATGAATTTCATTGAACGTAAATAGGTATTAAGTATCGATTTTGACCTAAAATAAATTTAAATAAAATAAATAATTATTTAAATCAAAAGTCAGTTTTTAAATAGTAACCCAGTGTTTTCACAATTCATCAAAAATTGAATGTCTTCAGAAGAATACCAACATTTCCCCCCTAGGATAATTACAATATTCCGAATCCAAAAATGAAGTCCATTTTGAAAAATAAAATTTACAAAATTTAAAAAAGTGGATATTAGTATTCATAATGACTAATTTTTATAATATTTTAATAGCAGATCGTTGTTTAGGGAAACTTGGTATTTCATACGACGCAAGCTATCGAGGAAGGTCGCGGTTGCGTGTAAATCAAGCCAAGATAGTGTTATGTGTAGTGAAAGAATCCTTTGATGATTTATATAACATAAAAACAATATATTTCTCATAAAAGTATTGGGTGTTACATTGAGAGACAATCAGTTGTATACCAAATTATCAAAGTGTGATTTTTGGATACAAGTGGTATGCTTTCTAGGCCATATTGTTTCTGAGAAAGGTGTTTTAGGGGATCCAGAATAGATATAAGCTGTTCATTCTTTACAACTGACAATGAATGTATTTGAAATACGATGTTTTCTTGGTCTAGCTGGTTATTACCGACGCTTTGCGTGTGACTTCTCACAACTAGAATCGTCTATGCTAGCATTGACAAAGGAGAATTGTGTATTTCCATTGGCTGAGGAATGTCGAAGATGTTATCAAGAGTTGAATGTTCTCCTTACATTAGCACCCATCATTATTTTTCAGGAATCAGGACAAGGGTACGTGGTGTATTCTGACACATCAGGATCAGGGTTGGGATGTGTTCTCATAAAAGGAGACCATGTTGTTGCTTATGGCTCAAGACAGTTGAGAGAGCATGAAAAGAACTACCCAACACATGATTTGGAGTTAGCTGCAATTGTTCTTGCCTTGAAGACTTGGCGTCATTATCTTTTTGGTGGGAAATTCACCATGTTTAAGGATCATAAGAGTTTGAAGCATATTTTCTCACAATGAGATTTGAATCTGAGACCGAGGAGATAGATGGAGTATCTTCAAATGTTCGAAGTTGACTTGATGTATACACCAGGTAAGGGAATTCGGTGGCCGATGCATTAAGCAGAATGTTTTATTCTCAGTAGGCGCAAGAAGCTTCAGATGAGTGGCAGTTGATGTTGGTCCTAGCCGACATGCGTATGGAATGTGAAGGCCATGTTGATTTTGCGTTTTTCTTTCCAGTTTCACTTGTTCCTAATTTTGTGGAGATAGTAAAGGAGGCACGAGCACCTGATATAGACTGTTTTGCAATAAGTTCAAAACTCAATCGTGGGGAGACCATTCAGGTACAGAAGCTGGATGGGACATCGATTTTTCGGTTTCGAGATCCGATGGTTGTACCTATAACTGCTTAGGAACAACTCCTTCATGCTTACCATAATTCTAGATGGACTGTTCATCCTAGAATATAGAATATTTATAAGGCGATAATGGCACAATTTTGGTGGAGTGGCATGAAATGGAAGGTAGCTGAATTTGTTTCATGGTTTTTAACTTATCAGCAAGTTAAAGCAAAACATCAGCGGCCAGCAGATATGTTTTAGTCTCTACCAATTCCATTGTGGAAATGTTAGAAGATGGCTATGGATTTCATTATAGGTCTTCGAAGAACGGTCCGGAAACATGATTCCATTTGGGTGATAGTGGATCGTCTAACCATGTCATCCCATTTCATCCCAACTCATTTAACTCATACGGTGGAAGATCAATCAAAAATCTATATTCGAGATGTGGTAATGAGATATGGCATACCAGTTTCAATCATGTTAGATAGAGATCTGAGGTTCACATCTTGTGTTTTTCAATCCTTTACAGAAAGCCCTGGGAACTCAGTTGAATATGAGTACGACGTATCATCCTCAAACGGATGGGCAATCCAAAAAAATGATACAGATATTGGAATACATATTGCGGGCTTCTGTAATAAGTTATGGTGGCTCGAGGGAAGATCGCATGCCTTTGGTGGAGTTCTCAGATAACAACAGTTATCAGACCTTGATACACATTGCTCCATTTAAAGAATTGTATGAGAGTCCTTATCATTCTCCACATTTATTGGTGGAAACAGGTGAGACTTCACTAGTTGGTCTGAGCCTTGTCCAAGAAACAATGGAGAATATTCAGTTAATAAAAAAGATGATGAAGACAGAATAGAGTCAACAGAAATCTTATGCAGATCATCACCGAAGATTGTTGTCATTTTCGGTGAGTGATCATATCTTTTTGAGAATCTCTCCAAGGATCGGACATCGTCATTTTAGGAAGCAGGGAAAATTATCTCCTCGATATATAGGCCGTTTTGAGATACAAGAACGGGTTTGTGAGGTGGTTTATTAGTTAGTATTACCACCAAGGTTCAGTGCAGTGCACAATGTGTTCCATGTATCTCAGTTGAAGACGTATCAGCCTGATCTTGACCATGTGATCAAAAGGAATCACGTTGACCTAGAGCCAGATAATTCATTGGTACATATTCCAGTGCGGATTATGGATAAGAATGATATAGTATTCCATGGAAAAAGCCTTGTTCTAGTGTGAGTTTTATGGCATCATGGTCAGATTCAAGAAGAGACATGGGAACAGGAGAAAGAAATGAAAGAGCATTGGCCAGTACTCTTTTAGGCTAGTGATGGTTTTCTACTTTTTGGGGATGGAAAGGCCAATCGTGGGGAGAATTTAGTACCCCTAGTTTCTGGTAAGTAACTGTTGTTTTAAGCTTCTTAAATACATGATGCATATGAGAAATTGATGGGAATGTTTGGAGACTTTTAAAGTGTTAAAGGGGAAAAAGTGTTGACATACTGGCTTCACACGGGTTTCCCAAACCGTGCGGTAGTCGTGTAGGTGGTGATCACTTTGTATAGAGATGACCAGAAGATGTACGCATGGTTTGGGGAAACCGTTCGAGGAGGCCGTGCAGAGCTCCCCTTCCAAGCAATGACTACCGCATGGTTAGATCACAATTTGACCAACCGTGCTAACTAACCATGCGCAAAGTCAAATTAGATCCTATTTTATGTATCTAATCCATTTTGTCTTTAAACCCACTAGTTTTTTCTCCTATAAGGCCCTAACTCAGGATTTCTATCTGGTGAAGGTGGGAGAACACTTATCAGGCATTTTGGAAATGATCCGAAGGTTTGACATGGAGTTTAGAGGCCAGATTGTCGAGGTAAGTCGTGTTTCCTTTATTTTTCTTAGATCTCCTTCTTTCCACTTGATGGATCCTTTGATATATTCCCAAGGTGGGTAGATCTAATTTAGTGGATGAATTTTAAGTCGGTATGTGGTTTTTTTATATTAGGGAAAGGAATATAAGGAGGTTTCGGAGAGTATTTGACTTGGTTTTGTTGGCGTTCTTCGTCCGTTGGTTGGTTTTGCCTAATTTGTTGAGGTAGGTGGCTTCACTCTTAATTCCTCTTACCTAGAACTTGAAGACTTAGTTTTATATTGTTTTACTAGATTGAAATAGTTTGTTTATCTGCTGTGAAAGAATGGTTGAAACCAATTTTTAGTAACGGGTGATCGGAATGTGTGTTTTTGGAATGCATTTGTTGAAGTGAATTTAAAAGGGAAATTTTAAACTGGTTATGTTTTTGCTGCTTGAAAGAAAGGGGTTTGAATAAAAGGTTTGATGCTTTATTGAAAGGTTTTGAACACACATGGTTTTTTCATGTATTTACAAGGGTTGTTGTGTGTGTTTATATGCATTGGGATGGATATGGGTGAGAAGTACCCCCATTAAAATGTTAGTATGGATAAGGGAGAGAAGTACCCTAATCAAAAGGGACAGATAAGGGCGTGAGGTACCCCCGTCAAGGCAGTCCACTATGTGATGGATTAGTGGAATAATAACTTAACACCCTTGAGTATAGGGAGGTCCAGGTTGCATGAATGGTTGGTTGTGTGGATTTTTGAAACAAAAAGAATGTTCTAAATTGGAAATGCGTGTTTGATTGGAATCTTTTCTTGGTTTCTTTTATGGAGAAGGATGGGTTTTGTTGGAAAACGGTTTTGACATGAACTTGTTATATTGTGAACTGGTTTGAAATTGTTTCATATAAATTATTTATATAAATTTTTTAACATGTTTTATCCTAAAGGCATGGGTTGGGAAGTCATCGAGGAAATCCTACTGAGTTTCATTAAACATCCCCTATTTTGGCACATTGGTGCTTCTGCAGATGTCATGTACCAGGATGATGGAAAAGGAAAAGTGTCACATGTTTATAGCACTAATTCGCGATACATGGGCTGTTTCATGATGTTGGATCTTGGAGCATGTGGATCATGGAGTTGGGTTGTCTTCTTGTATTTTTGTAGTTTGTCTTTCCATAGTTTAATCTGATTTTGTCTTGGATTCCACTATGGTACTTTTGGTTGGTTTTTGATAAAATAATTAGGTTGAGTTGACTTAGCTTTTATCATGTATCATTTAGTTGATTATTTTGGTTATGGTTGTTGAATCTGTGGTATGTTCTAAAAGTGTAAATCCTCCCCCACTTGTTTTAAAACCCTTGGAAATTTATTTCCATCATTTGGCGCCTTGGGGATGTCGCTTACAGCCTAGTAATGACTCATTGTACTCTCAAGACAATGAGGATAAGCGGATCATTACACCGTCTGCCTGCAAGTGGGAGGAATTTCCTTATGTACATGTATGCACATACACAAAACCATGTCCCACTACAACAAAAGTAATCGTGGATTCCACTGTACTAGAAGTGAATAAAAATACAAACAATAGGTCTAATGGGACATAATACAAACCCAGCAACGGATAAACTAAAATAATGGAATATACAAAGAAACATCTGAAAGTTGTTCGATGGGAACCCCACCTGATGGGTAAGTGTATTGTAGCTTTACGAAGCCGTAGAAATTATGACCCACTAGCATAGTCTCATTGGGCACCGCCTGTTCCTTTTCTTCAAAGTCCTCTTCCAAGTGTCTTGTCATTTTTACTGGACACAACACATGTAGGGGAAACCTCTACAGGGGTGAGTAATAAAATACAATATAGGGAACATAAGACAATAAGGAAATACAACAAGGAAATCCACAAGAAACCATGATGTATCATCACATAGCATGGTTTTGAAGCAATATATCTCACACCTGGTATATTCTAGAGTAGTAATGTAAGACCATCAATCATATCATCAATCAACAAGGGTTATTGGAGAAATCCTCCTAAATGAGTACACCGGTCCTGTTGGGTCACACATAATCCGCTTCCAACTAACCGTGTGACTACTTTGGTACTCATACCTAATGCGTACTATAGGTATAATAGGGGAAAAAATATCACTCCCCACCATGGACATGTCGGGTCACACATAAGTCACTTCCAACATTTTCCATTCTGAGGTATTCCTCTTCTCGAGCATCGTTGGTCTGCATGTTTACATATAGCTGCTCCCAACTATGGTAATAATGGGTCACATAGAATTATCTTCCCATTGGACTATAGTATCTGATCCAAATAGAGATTCTTGTAAGTAGTATTTATATCTCAGTCAACCGCATAGTATCCGTATGTAGTGAACTTGGTTCCAGGAGAACTGTTCCTTAAGCCATTCGTCAAATTTCAACTTCCATGAAATCCTCTATAGTGTATTAAAATCAAATGCATCATCGTGAGGGTTCCAAAACTACAAACATATTGTCAATCAGACAACCAGTTTGAATGATATTGATATTTTTCTAAAAAGGGGCTAGTTTGGTCTGAGGGTGGTCCGACCCGGTCGAACCAACCCAACCCAACCCAAAGACCACCGAACCGATCTGGGTCTTCTAAACCAGCTCGAAACCAGTGTAGCCTAGTTTGGGCCTAGTCCACCTTGTTGGGGGTAGCCCGCACCCTATCTGAATGTGTGGTGTGTCTGGGTGTGTCACCTTGCGGTTGGTAATGTTGTCCGCCCATTTCTCTCTGCACATGGTCCGAGACCGCATTCCACCTTAAGTCACGACTGCGGTTGTTGATTACTCCACTAAAATGTCCCAGGGCCACATCCTTCCTCCAGCTACCGACCCGAACTATGTATTCTTCTACATTGTCATGACCCGATATAGTGGTGGTTCTCCTCTAATTGCACAATTGTTGTGCACCACCTCCAGCCCATGGCTGCTGCCGCGGGCCCCTGTGTGCGGTTGGTTGTACCAAAGTGCTCTTCTGAGGACCAGCAGGTCCACAATTGTTGTTCGTTCATTGTTCCACATTTACCTCCAAAATCCTTGGGTTTTCGCCTTCCCTATGAAGTCCTTGAATATTCTATTCCACCAATTTTATTGTTTGGCCATGAAAAATGCACAAGATAAAAGTGTCATACATTATTCGTGTCGGCCCACAACCTCTTCATTAGAGTTTTAAAAATGGGATTTGGATGGGTTTATAGTTATTGTAGATAATAATCAATACCTATGAGAAACCCCATGAAAAAACCCTCCCTTTAGAACACACAATCCACAGATCGATCTATTTGTGGGTTGATCTGCGTTCGTTTTTTTAGAATAAGAATTGGGAAAACCTAAAACCATTAAACCCATGCCTTAATGTGGTTTTTCATTGAAGTCGTTTTCCCATGAATATACAATTGTTCGATAATGTTATTCTATCACTTGTAAAATTATTCAAGATGTGTCGAAGTTGTTAACGATCTGCAAGAATTCATTCTTCGTCATTGGAGAGAATTCTTACCATCAGTTCATTTGAGAAATTTCCTCTCATTTATTTTCTAATCTCTATCTTATTACACATTAAAAGAAAACATGTTGTAGAGTTTCTGTTATGTTATTATTTTGCGTCATTACAGTTCATTTAATGTGTCGTTATGGTTTATAAAAATGAGCTATTAATGAGATTCTTTTTAGTGCGGCTCATCGCCACGCCGCAGTGCCACCACCCACAACTAAATGATTTTGAAAATCAAAATAAAATACCTCTATAAGTTATTTTTTTCTGAAAATTATAAAAGATATCTTCTTTAGTGGACCCCTACAGGCCAAGGTTAGGTCCTTTATAGGTGAATCCCGACATTCCATGTTCAAAAGTGCCCTCTGATTTTTGACCGAAGAAACAGTTTAAATGTTATAGAATATTGATCGTGTTTTTATCTAAATTAATATTACAACATTTAAAAATTCTATCCTGGTCTATTCCGGTCACAGTCTTCTAGGCCATTAGATTATGTGGTCTTGAAGTAATTCCATATAATTTAATAAAAATTACACTAAAATTTTAGGACATTACAATGAGTGATTGAATTATCTATACCATATCACATAGGTGTGTCCAACAAAGTGTAATGTAAGGCCTTTATGCCATAAACCAAGTGATAATTAAGTAAATAACCATAACACCCTCTTGTGGTTATTAACCCAAACTACATATATTCTATATCTTGTATGAACATATTTTATCAAGACACTAATGTTATTTCTATATGAACCACTTAATATCTACTTTAAAAAACATAAGTATGCTATCCTATCGTTATAATTATTAAAAGGCATTCCTCTAATGAGATCTTATCCTCATCCCTATACAATATAAAAGTATATCATGACCATGAGAGAGGATTATTTAGACCATTGATACTGTTATCATCTATAACCTATCAATTTTGAATTATCTATCATCCAAAACACTTATGTTATTTAAACCTAACTATAATACTAAATTTTACACCCCTAACTTATTATAAATGATCCAGTGCTCAAAACTACACAATTTTTACAATAGAATATATTTATAACCTTAATTTAATAATTTATCTTACTTAATATAAAATGTACATTCTAAGAGATATATTTTTTTTTATTTTTCGGATATTTGAGAAAAATATTTAAAAAACAGAGCCCATGCACTTTGTATCAAATAACCATTTTTACCCATATAAAATAAAGATCATAATAAATAAAAAATCTTCAAAATCTATTTCAAATCCAAAAAATGATATACTATTCTAGACATAAATTAAATATTAATATTTTCATATCCTGGAAGAAAAGAAACATAATAATTATGTGAAATTAGATGCTCTATAAGGGTATTCATAATATATAATAATCAAAAATCATAATGGAGTATAATATGAAAATATGTTCATAATTTATATATATAATAAATTATTATTAAAGAAATAATAGACGAGAAAACTTGTGTCATTGAATTTTAAATAGAATAACATAAATAATAATCAATGGGTTATGGAATTATGATTAAAAAATAAGATCCCAGAGAGAATAACATTTTCATATAAATAAAAATAATGTTGTTGAAGAATCAAAATAATGGGAAAAAATGTCTATGAAAACTCATTATAACGATGCTTATTTGAAAAAACTCATTATGTCCAATATTAGTTGTCTCATGGGATATAAACATAAATTAATTCAATAGATAATTATTCAATCCCCACTAAAGATCATCTATACATATGTATTCCATATAAAATCAATTATATCATTAAAACCCCATGGAGAGACAAATTTTTTCATATAAATAAAAAATAAAATGACATAAGGGAAAACTAATAATTCAATCAATAATAATAAAAATAATACCCATAGAATATAAATAAAATTTAATGATATATAAAAACATTCTCGGTAAATAACATTAAATTAGAATCACTATTAAAATGGGCATGTGATCCTCATCCTAGTTTTTGAGGAATTAATAAGTGCATCCATGATACCCAGGTTAAATATCAAGTAAAGGGATATTTCCATGAATTGTTGAATGCACTATAGAAGGTACAGTAATAGAACTCTACAATGTGTGGTTACTTTAGCAGAACTATACACTATGTAGTGAATGTAGTAGGTACAGTTCGGTAATGTGGGAGTTCAAACTATCCAACTTGGGCCATCAGGTTGTGCTAGGAGTCCATAAGGATTTCAGTCCACCCATGCCTTGAGATCAGTAGGTATTTCGAGCCACCATTAAGGCCATCAGGCTACCTCAAGGCCTTAAGGCCACATGCAGTTTCCCCAGATAGACTATTCAAAATAAAGGAGTAGCCCTAGAAGGGGATTCAGAGAAGGTGAACTCACCAGAGTATAGCCAAATGGATTGTCAGAATGAGAGGGTATGGATATTCCATCGGGACCAGCATGTTCTTGCACTTTAATCATGGCCTGATGACCATGATAAGGTGGAGAGATACTCTCACGATGCAAATGCTGGGGAGGGGCAGTTCATTGTAGATATTATTATTGAATTTTTCTAAGACCTTCAAGTCATGTAACCTATTAAGCCTATGTGCCTTTTAATCCTTGAGCCTACGAGCCTTGTAAGGGTTCCCAATCATCCCTTGAAAGCGGAGTTCTCAAAAATAAAAAAAATAAACATTTAGGTCCATTCTGGTAGTATAACTATTTATATGGAATTTAAACAAAATAGAAAAAGAGTATATTGTTAACTCAATAATTTTCCCAAATCAATTGGTTTATGACATCTATGTGAATACCCTTCCTTCAAATTAATCGTTTATAGAATTTCAAATATGATTGGAATTATATGAATAATTAATTTTAAACTATAATAATGATAATGAAAGAGAAATGGAGTGTTAGAAAATTTCTCGTATAATCATATATCATTGATTTTTTTTAAAATTGTAGGCATAAAATCAACCAATATTTTAAGAATACTATAATAATAATAATATTTAAATTGTATATTGAAAATCATGATCAATATGACATTTTTTTCATGAAAACATTTAAATAAAACTCAATTAATAATGTAAAAATACATATATTTTGTTAAAACAATGAATCATTTGATGGAAGACACCAAAATATAATAAATCTAATGTAATTTAATTGTTTTATAATTAATATTCCTTTATTATTTGTGTAAATATTCTGAAAGAGGAAAGTCACATGTTTCTTTTGAAAATTAATCTTCACTGAAGGCTGTAATGAAGTTGTTTTGATATATAAATATGATACATTTAAAGAAATATCTATAAAGGGAATCTTGAAAAGAGTAAGGTTTTATAAGAAAAAGTTATTAAAAGATAAATCTTTTTGTTTTTAAATGATGTAAAAAAAATTAAAATTTTAAAATACATTTGATATGATATAACACCATAAAAAACAATAAATCATTCATTCTAAAAGATTATCACTGAATTATGAAGGGTATATGATATGAAACATAATTAATTTAATAATTATATAGGAAAATATTTGTCTGAATGGAAATATTTACATGGAGGTAAGACTATAATTATAGAGAATAAGAATTATTCAAAAAATGATACACTTTATATGAAGATATCAATTAACCAAATATGGACATTTGAATCAAATGAAATATTTTATATTTAATGTATTATAAAATACCATAAATTAAAATATTATGGTGAATAAAATCCGTCTTCAAGGAATAATTTTCATGATGTATATTTTTAACTGAACCAAGATAGTAGAATTAATAAAAAATCATAATGAAATGGTGAAATATGAATCATATAAACATGATATATTTTTCATTATTAAATTATACATGATTGAAATAGGTTAGTTACTAGATAATATAAATGAATCTATATTTTCTAGTGAATGACATATCTCATTGATTTATAATTGATACAATAAAACCAATATGATAAAAAAATTAACTCAAAACCCCATGAAGGTTTTGATTTCAATGATAACATTAAATATCATGAAAATTTAATGAACCATGATACAAGTTATAAATTTTTTAGTATAAAAATTATTCCAAAGATAATGTGTTGTATAATAAGATAAATGTCTGTATATGTGAAATTGTAGATAAGAAACCCTTACATTATTTCACAAATTTGTTTAATACACTCAATTATCAAATATGATAGACATAAAACCCATATCACTTGTTTCAGAAACTTTTTCATATATAAATAACTTTAAAATAATAGTTTTTTGTTAATTTGATCATGTATTTTAGTTATATATTGTCTATTCCCCATACGAAATGTGTTAAATCTAGATCATTTTGAACTAGTTTAATAAAAGAGGTGTTTTTAATCATTATTCTACCAAATATCTTCCTTCTAAATTGTACATGTTACTATAATATATGTTTTAGTTTTTAATAATTTCATTTTATTAATGTCTTTATTATGATCCTAAAAGACAAAATCATCGATGAATATTTAATTGGTGAATTTTAATAATCCATCGTTAGTATCATAATTAACATGTTAATAATAAATGTTACCGTCCCATAATTAAAATAAATTCATTATTCACTTATTTTTATCATATATTATCTATAATTAATCTATAATCTTGGTCTATTATGTTATGATATATAAATATTCAAGTAGGTTCTTAGAAAACCAAAAAAAAAGACCATAATTTATGGATTAGTATGGTAAATAAAGTAGTTTATTTTGGGAATTATTTAATAATTTGTGAGGGATAATAAAATTATATATAATTTTATGCTCATGGATAAAATTTAAATATATTTAGAAAATATAAAATAAAATATATAAAAAATCAGACATGTTAATACATGGAAGTCGTAGTCCTCATAACACAAGTTTAATATTTTCATTTAGCAAATATTGAGGGAAAATATGGTGAATTATTATCATCAAAATTATAATTTTATCTTATATTCCACATTTATTCCATCATTACACATTTTAATCAATCTAGAGAAGCATAGTTGAAAATGGAAGTCATATCTATGTAGAGGTGTAGTACACACAATCCATCAATAGAAAACTATATTAACATAATATAAATGTGTAATGGTGGTTAATAGTCATCACCATAGCATAATAAAATAATGTGTAATGCCAATTTTTTTTTTAAATTTATGATTTATTAATTTATATTTGGGAATTGAAATACAATGGAAAAAATTGGATAAACAAGTACTCCTGTTGAGATCTTCTTATTTCTATTTAATATAACCATGGAAATAAAGGTCTTCGAAAAATATATTATAACCATGTGATAAAGGAGAATGAATACGGTTATTTCAAAACAGTAATAGGAAGAGAGTTATGAGAAAATTGGATTTTGGTAGGGGTCTCAAAGGTATGGTGAGTGATCCATTATATAATATATGAGAATGAAAGTTTTATTAATAATTTAAATAAATAATGAGATATCTTGATTGAAATTTTAATAAAACGTTAAAATGGATTAATATAGATTGGGGGATTATGTAAGGTATATAATTACTTATGAATTTATTTTGAGACATATTTTAATCATTTTTTATTCCATTACTACTTCATTTTTCCCATTTAACATCATTGGTTTTTTTGTAGTAACTAATGTTTCTCTAATTATTTAATTTTATTTAATAAATATAAAATATAAATTATTGAATTAATTTTTCCAATATACTAAGAATTTACAACCATATAATTGGATAAAATATATATCTATATGAAAAATAATTTTTTTACATCGATGTAAGTAACTCTTGAAAATATATTTTTAGAAAAAGTGTGTTTTTTTTGTTTAAAATTTATATGTTGGATAAAATTATCAACGTATTTAATTTTCATGATATGAATAGATTTCTTATAAAAAAATATTGTGTTTCTTTTGATGAAATCCGAAATTAAATTTTAGAAATATAATATTTAATTAATTTAAATGACTAAAGTTTTTTTACAATATATTATTTATGTGGTTAAATATTGGTTATTTAAATGCATATGAGTAATTGGAAATATATTATTTTAACCCTTAACTAAATATTTTAGCATTTTATTTTATAAAATCTTTTAAGTGATACATACTTCTCAAAATAGTCAAAAATGATATAATTTTCGTAACAAAAAATATATTTTTTAAATTTTTTCTCAAAATAAATCACATTAATAAAATCTCAGAAAGTAACCGTATGCTAAATTTTAACATCTAATTTAAAATATTAATATATTTTTATAAAAAAATTATTAAATTTTAATATTTAGTTTTAAAAAAAATAAAAAATAAAAATTGAAAATTGAAATTATATTTGATAGTAATTAAATATTTAATGGTCACATTTAGTTATGATTATTTCATACAATGTTTGGTAAATGTAAATTTTAATATAATAATTTAGAAAACCAAATATTATGTATTGTTATAAATTTTTAAATGTGATAATTTTAATTTATTAAAAAAATTAAAAACTATTTTTAGAAGTTTCTTTGAAAGGTATATTTATAAAAAATAAAATGAAATATAATAATAATTATATTTTTTAAATTTACATCATATTATTATAAACTAATGATTTTTTAATTTTTAATTTAATGTAATAGATTATTTTAGTTGGTTGTTTCACTTGATTGGTGTTGGATAAGACACATGTTATCAATAATTTTATTGATTGAATGGAACCAAAATATAAGGTTGTTAAATGAAAACATAAAGGAGTATTTTTAAATCCATATTCATAGGATTAAATTATTGATATTATATAAATTTAAAAAGTGTAGTATATTCATATTTTATAATAAATGATTATTTTATAAGATGTTAAAAATTATTAAAAACACCAATTTCCATATTAGTTATAGAATAATAACAAAAAATCACATCATCAACAATATAATTAAAATTATTAAGCTTTTCTTTATTATTCAAGATGAATACCTTACATCAATTGAATCTAAAGAATAAGTGGTATGGATTTATTCATTTATAATAATAATAAGGAGTTATTTAATAAATATTTGAATTAAAACATGAATTATGGTATAGAATGTAACACACACTACCTCATCCCAAAAATATCCACAAATATAATAATCACTCCAAAAATTTATTTTAATTTATTAGAGAATTAAATTTCTCCATTATACTATAAAGTTTTGTTAATGTTTTCCAGGTGTTATTATTTAATTTGTAACAAATTTTTTACTATGAAATATTTTAGTATCAATGTATATAACCTCACTATATTGATCACTCTAAAATGTAATACAAGGTTGGTATGATTTATTTTTACCAAAATCAGGAAATCTTTTTGAATGGTAAATTGAATAATATTAAAAAAAAATAGAAAGTAAACTCATTTAAATATTATGTACTCAACAAAGATTAAATACATTCACTACTCTCCTTTAATACTTTTAGTTTCCAATTGGAAAAATAAATCTATCATTGCTGACTGTAGAACAATTAAATTCGACACTTCACATTTAGTTATAAAACTAGAATTATATTTATCTATAAATTTTTACAGATCCCAGACACTATTTTAATGTTATAAAAATTCCCAAGAATAATTATATATTGAATGAATGTAGCTTCAAATTTTTTAATTTTATATTTTTCATTCCAAAAATTTAAAATTATAACCTTCATCACATAATTGAATAATTCTTATAAAGATGTTAATATGTCCAAAAAGGCATAAAAAATATTTATTATTTTTCATGAGAAAAGAAACATCACAAATTATTATTTTTTAACCACAAGAATTGTCTCCACATGTAAAACATCATCCATTTAATATTTTTTAATTTTGAATTTTGGATATTTCACTTGTAATATGTTTAAAACAATAAATATCTAGGAAACAATAATTTTTTCTTCTAGTAATAATCATCATTTGTTAAAATCAATAGATCATAATACTAAGTAACCAATCTTTTGTTGGTATAATTATTATAGAAATGAAATTTTTATAGTCCCACAAATACCAGATTATGTTATATTAAATAGATATTATTTAATAATAAATAAAGTCTCCAAAAAATTTCAATGAATAAATTTAGTTTAAGGAATAATAATTTTTATATTTCCCTCCCGTTTGATATTTAATGGAAAATAGTATAAATTTATTTCCAATGTACTTTGACTGAAATTGTAATTTATCATATGCCAATCCTATTCCATTAGATGTAATATAGGTGTTTAGTTGTTTATAAATCTTTTTCCTTTTGTATTTAATATATGTAATCATATTGTTTATACTAAATAGATATTATTTTATTAGAAATGAAATCTTTATAGAATGCCCACGAATAAATTTAGTTTCAAGAATAATAATTTTTATATTTCCCTCCCTCTTTGATATTAAATTGAAAATACTATAATTTTAGCTATAATGTACATCAACTGAAATTTCAATTTATCACATGAAAATAATATTCCATTAAATTTTCCATAGGGTTTTAGTTGTTTATACATCTTGTTCATATTTTATTGACTATAAGAAATGTTAGACATGAGTCTCTTTAAACTGCTAAATTTAGATTTATGTTTAAAAACAAATTCTGGACATCTATAATTGAATTAGAACCTGACCCAGAATATAGTTCCAATTAACATTTAGAGACATCAATTTGTACTTTCAAAATTATATTAATAACTTTAATAAAATTTACTTCTATATGATAATAGTAATTTTTAACATTTTTTCTATTTATATAAATCTCGCGTATCTGAAAATTTTTGTAAATATCATCTACCATCATCATCGTCATCATTTGATGATTATAATTTTTAATAATTAAAAATTCTGATATTTTCAACATTATACGTATATATATATTTAGAATATAATGATATGTTTATAAAAGATTCCAAAATTAACTTATTAATAATTAATTTGTTATACTTATGAATGTTTCAATAAAATCAAAATAAATTCTAACTATCACGTGAAATTATTTAACATTAACTATCATATGTAGTATCACATCCACTCACACAATAGGATCTATAGATTTCAATCCCTACATACAAATAATCATGTAGTACTTCATATATTTATGGTCTTTCATCATCAATATTGGACAATCTTTTCCAATGTAACATATCTTATTTCATTTATAACATATCTAATATGAGGATTCCATCTATCCATGTACATTCATACTATTTTTTAATTTTTATATAAGAACAATTTATTTTTTTAAATACTATTTTTTAAAATTCGTTGCAAGATTATTATCACTATCATCTGAATTGATTTGATCTGATTGTTTTCTAGTTTTATGTTAATATTGATATTTATTAGAAATAAAAAAATATTAGATGCACAAGAATTAAAATTAATAGAATTATATAAAATATCAAATATATTATTCTTACCACTTAATCAATATATATTGTAAATATTATTTAAGTTCACATCAAGGTACCAATCATGTCATCTAAATTTATCATAGTAAAATTTTTAGGATAATTGATATCAATCCTCTTAGATTCCTACTATTATGAAATAATATAAAAAAATCAATATTTAAATCTTTGGTTAATTTATTCTCTCCCAAAGATTGTAAAATATTTACCTGAGTTATAAAATTCTAATTCATTTAAGTCGCAATTTCAGCAAATAATTAATTTAAATCCTAATAGTATACTATTGGAAAATATCATCATGTTTCAATCACATTAGATATTCTATAATGTGTTAGTTATAACCACTCAGAGATTCCATTCTCCACATTAGAGGATGATATTTTACTATATGTTTTTATCATTGAACACAACATAGAATTCTGGCCTTTATTGGTTTCCTAATATTTGTGTTTTTCTTCTTGAGAAAATAAAAAACTTAATTTATTGGTACTTTATAGCATCTAAAAATCATAATAAAATTATGAACACCTCTATTTATGATAATATATTACAAAAAATCACCCAAATATTAATAATTAAAAACATATATAGGTGGAATTATTTTATTTAAATTTTTAGGAGTTCTAATATAAAATTATATCATAAATACATGATATCCCATCATATGTAAGACAGTTAGTGTTAAAAGGACAAATGAGATTTTTTTTAAACTAAATAAAAATATAAAAAATCAAATATTCAAATATAAAATAGCTATAATACCATATTTATACCTATATTTGGTAGGGAGTAACAATATAATATAGGATGAATTATAGTTAAAATGGGGTATACAATTTTAAATCACACTAATTATTTATTTGGATAAAAATTATTATATTCCAATATTAGAGTATTTATTTAAAAGGAGTAGAAATTAAAACCCCAAAAACTGAATATAACATAATGATAATATCAAAAATATATTGATATGTTAAAAAAAATTCATATAGTATTGAATCAAATGATTTAACATCCCTTAAGAGTATACTGTTAAATCCAACACACATTAACCGTAAATGGTAAAGAAGCCTATAAAAATAACATTAGGTATCATATATTTTAAACCATTTATAAGATATATCATCATATAACATGAATGTATTTACATAAAAAAATCTAATGGTTATATATATATTTATACATGAAATTCCATGTATAGATGATAATATTTTCTATCTTATAATTTATATAATCCCTTGATTTTTTGTATTGCTACACAATTCACACCTTAGAATATATATCTTGTTTACCAAAATTATTTGATCCATCAAATCAAGAAAACAATAATTAAAATATAATCTATTATATTCTAAAATCAAACCTCAAAATATATTATCCTTTATCATAAAATACTCTGAAAAAAATTACATTTCTCAATTGTGATATCATGAAAATATGTCATTTCCAAACATCATAATGACTAGATACTTCTGATGATTTATGTAATTTTACGCATTTATTTTTAATATGATATGTTTTAATTTATGGATTTAGTTTTAATAAATTTTATATTCTAATTGAAATTTCATCGTGGTCAGTTGTAATAGCATCAAAATAAACATTTTTATCTTTCGAAGAACATAATAAGGATACAAATATTACAAAGGAGTTCAATCTAAAAAACAAAAATGTTTATATATCTGATGAGTGAATTCTATTATTAAACATTAGATCACGAAAATTCTATCTTTCTTTTTTAGATCATAATGATTTAATTTGTCATAAATCTAGTTCTATAAACCTATAACTAAAAACAAGATTATTATTAAGTCAAATTCATATGATGTGTATCTTGTTTTCAGGAACAAAAGATGGAAGTGGGTAATTGATTCAACATTAATCACAAGTAGAATATTGAGCTCATGATGTGTAATGGGTAAGGCTGTTGGATTCCAATATCTTCTCTAATCTATCACATAGTAATAATGAATTTCAATGAAAATTTTGTCCAAATCGCATGGATAAAATATGATGGTGGACAAACACTAAACTATAGTAACCTATTACTAGTTAATATAGTTTATTTTAACAATGTGATGGTATATAAAGGTTATCATAGGATCTATATATTTGGAATGACCAGTAATTTGAATCTCTATATCGTAAAAAGGCACAATCGAGGTGATATGTAATAGTTAATAATAGTTATGATTTCTAAATCATGATATGCATGATTATATATCATGGTAATAAAAATTATACATAATATATAGATCAATATTCTAAAAAGATGCATAAAAGTGACACCCACAACATATATACTACATGAAGGCAATAAGCCTACAACTTATGCATAATCGAATAATTTTATAAGATTCCTTGGAATTTTCATTAAGGTACAATTTCCACATAAATGTATCTAGATGAGTTATATAAATGTTGTATTTATTATAAGTTCTATATAATGATTATGTGTTGGTAGATGCACAAATTTCCTCAGATATCTAGGTATTATAAGGAATATTTAAAAATATTTAATTAAGACTCTGTCAATTTCATGCAAATGAATTAATTTAATGTAATATAAAATTGCATAATACATTCCCAAGGTGATAGTGAAATTAATTTTTGTCATGAACATATCATTTTGACATGAACACCTCAAATAATAACAATTATTTTCTAGAGGATGATTTAGTCAATGATTTATATAGGTTTAAAACATTTAAATCCCATGAGATAATTATATATAATTGAGGAAAGAATTTTGATTTAGGTTATAATGAAATTCAACCATATTTGAGGAATATATTTTCATAATTTTGAAAGTGATCAATAAATTTTTTATATAGAAGGATATAACCACCATTTAATGTTATTTTCCACTACATTATGAAATCCAACTAAATTTATTATTGTAGTTTTATTATATGATTTATTTTTATATCATCTAAATATATAATAATTTAATATACTATTACCATATTTTTTTCCACTATTTATCTCTCTTATATATCATTTTATATGTCCATTATATTCTCAATGTGATGTCCATGCACTCAATATGGACAAATAAAAACATGATTAGTCTTCAAGGGGAGGTTATCCATGGAAGAACAGAAGTTTTCAAAAATCAGCACTTAATATATAATTATTTATTAGGGTTAGTAATAGGATATTATATTGTTGGAAGGCTGTTTTTTGTAACCACTAGGTTATCCAAGGATTAAATCCATTATTATATATCCATTTCCCCTCATTTCCATAGAGTATGGTCATATGAACTTATCTCCATAATCAATAATGTCATTGTATAGTCACAACTATGGTAGAAGGTTATGTTTAGACATAAAATAGTTTGGGTTCAATAAGTAAATATGAAAATAGTAATTAGAATATAACTAATCATTTTGGGTATTTATCAAAAGATAATTTGCTTTGTCTGTATGACATAGGTCTATCTGTATAGATTATATTTTCGTTGTTTTTTTACTTTATATTTGTAATGTCCCAACCCGGATCACCTCTAGAATGGTGGTCGGACCAGTAGGTCACCTAACCTCAAACACATCTCCTCGAACACCAGAGGCTGCCGACTAACAGCGAGGGCCCTTTTTGTATCCATGGGGAGATAATGACCTCATAGGTAACAGATAATATCACTGCAGAAAGTTAACATCAAAAAATAATAAGTAGTGGAATCATGTGAATAAATATATTGTATAAGAATAAATATAAATACTCCAATGAACAACAATAATAACAAAGTGTGTAATCTCACAAATAGATGTCATTCCATGATATGAGTCTAAACTGAATGTTCGAAAAATAGGACTAAAACCCATAGTCAACTTAAAGAAAAGACACAAGAAGCAACTGCATCACGAGAAAGGCCCATTCCTCTTCCCCCATATCCATTCTAAGCAGTAAGGAACAATCAAACATCGAAAGAATCACACTTCCACTTATCAATACCTGTGATCATGCAATCTACTCGGGTGTCAATGATGCCCGAGAAGGGTGTGAGATAAAAATCCTAGTAGGATGGGACCCACAGTGTCTAAACCATTCCCGTTTGTACCACAATAAAAATACAGTGGGTCATTACATAATCATCCCACATACATAATTTAAATGAAATGAAATAAATAGGCCATCTTGGGTTCCAAACGGAACCCATGCCAAATCACTTACTTCATCCTAATCTGTTTGTCTGAAAGTGTACCTATCCCCAAAATGTACGAACACGTATATATGTATAAAACCCATAAAACAAGGTAAACCTGAAAGAGGTATACCCCAAGCTTGTGTTTTGACTTGGGATATATGTCGAGTGTCAAAAATTTGTTCTACCACATATCAAAAGTATATCTCAATTAAAAAAACTCAAATGGAAATGATATCAACCATTAAGTGAATTATTTAATATAGTTCAAGATGAGAGTTAGTGTCTGAGCCCGTCTAGAACGTATAGCTACAGAACATACATCAATTTATCCAACACCACTAAGCCCATCCAAGGGAATCGTTTGAAACACCATGTACCTTCTGAGGCATGGATTTACTCTGAGTTTGTCTTAATCTCACATTAAGGGGCTGAGTGTCATCTGATGCTGGTTTAGCCACATTTCCAACAGATCCGTCCAACTGGGCCCTTTTGGGATAAGTATCACTCAAAAGTATTAGAAATTATGGGGAAGTCTTGGACAGAAAAATCCAATGACACTGCCCCCCGACACATAGAGGTTACCGATCAGGAATAGAGGATCTCAGTGTGAACCTTAATACATGAACCGACCCCTTTCCCCTTCAAGAATTTAATTAATGTTTTCAAAGCAGAAGATATGACATATTCAACATAAAAAATTATAGCGTGAAAACTAACCAGATACACCCAAATCACAAGGCATAAATATAACAGTATAGCATAACAACATGCATGGTAATATACATATCATATCAACATCAGTGGATAATGAACATTTAAAAAATAATTAGTTCAACATAACAATTTACAAGTAAATTTACATATCATATCAATCTCAACAGATAGTGCACATATAAATAATAAGCAGTTCATCATAACAACTTACAAGGCAATATACATGTCATATAGAACTCAACAGATAATGAACATTTATATAATAAGTAGTTCAGCATAACAAGTTCCAATGATCCAACAATTCAGTTCATGTACAATGAATCTATTTGTAAAATTTAATTACAATAAAAAGGGGCACTGTAGGACATGAAATTAATTAAACAATAACCCAAGATAACAAAAGATTACATCGACCATGTAGTTACACCCAAAATGGGGTGTCTGACTTTTCTTCAACAATTAAACAAATTAATCTAATATGTTTAAGACTGCAATAATTAGATAAACAAACAATGTAATTAAATTGGGTAAAAATTTCTCAAAGCAGGTAGGCACCGACTAATGGTAAAAAGGTGTGTTTTTATAAAAAAACAAAACAGAGTGAAAGTGTGTATAAAACCTAACTTGTAGTTGTAGATGACTCTATGATCCACTGAAGGATTCAATTTGACCAAAAACAGATGAAAAATGATGGATTTTAGAAATCCCCCAAAATTGGGTAACAATCTTCTCTGACGAACTGCGCGAAGATTACTCAATGAAAACTCACGATTCTAAATGCGCAACATTAAAAATTTCCAATGGTTTAATATTCACATAACGGTGAAAGAATTAGACGTCAGGTAGAGGAGGAGCGACCTACTGAAGGGGCTGTTGGTTGGTGTGATGGGATTGATTGGAGAGACGTTATGAGTGGGAGAGGGATATAGGAGAGGAAAAAAAGAAAATGGAGAAAACAAATAAAAATAAAATTAAAGAAAATTAATGAAAAAATAATAGATAAGGGGAAAAGGAAATAGAATAAATAGATAAAATACAACAAAATAATGGAAGGAAAAAAAATTAAAAACAAGAATCCCCCATTTTAATTATTTTCATTTTCACCGTAACCCCCTCTTTATTTTATTTCAAAATTTATTTTTATCCTCTCTTTATTTCTTTTAAATCATCATTAAATATATTATAATTATTTTCAACATTTAATCAATTATTTAAATCGGAACATCCCTTCAATGTGCGACATGACATATTTCATGAAACGTCTACAAATGTTTAAATTAACTAAAAAATTGTCTGGGACCCACAACGAGGTTCGCAGGTGCGCACCGTGGGTCACTTAATTATTAAGACAATAATAATGTAAAAACGGTCTATACCTTTTTAGGGTCGGGACGATACAACCTCCCCTCCTTAAGACAACTCGTCCCCAAGTTGCCCTTCCGAGGGTACTGGAACGTCGCCAGAGAAGAGTTCCAGCCAGTGTGCATGTACATTTGTCTCTTGTTCCTAGGTCTTGTCAAGAATGCATCCATTTTTCCCGAACACACATACTAGAGGGACTAATTGGTCTCAGAGGATTTTCAGCCTACGGTGGGCGATACTGATTGGATGCTCCAAAAAGGATGCATCAACGTCAAACTCGATGTTGTTAGGGTCAAAATAATGAGACGGGTCTGGATAGTATTGTCGTAGCCAAGATACATGGAAGATTTCATGCATGGCACGGTACCTCTGAGGTAGCAGTATCCGATAGGATACTAGACCAACTCTCTCCACTATCTCGAACAACCCGATGTATATTGGTGATAACTTCCCCTATCTTCAGATCATCCTGTGACCCAACTTCAGAGAAACACGCAGAAAGACTCGATGTCCCACCTCAAACTCCAAAGGTCTGCGGTGAAGATCGGTGTAAGAATGTTTCCTGGACTGAGCTGTAGTCATATGCTTCTAAATTAGTTAAAATTGCTTAGATGTCTCCTGAATGAGTTGCGGACCCAACCACGCTACCTCACCAACTTTGAGCCGGCATAATGGCGAACAGCACGACCTACCATATAGAGCCTCATACAGAGCCATTTGGATTGTAACATGGAAGTCATTATTATAGTTAAACTCAAAAAGAGGTAAATGATTCTCTTAAGAACATATGAAATGAAGGATAGAATCCCAAAATATATCCTCTAACACTCATATAGTTCTCTCAGACTTCCCGACTGTCCCAGGGAGATATGTAGTACTCAGAAGTACATGTGAGCCCAGTGACTTTTTCAACCCTTTCCAAAACCATGAAGTAATGAGAGAATCCCTATTAGAGAAAATAGAGCGAGTTACACCATGATGTCACACAATTTCATTGATATAAAACATTCCCAACTCATCAATATTCAATTTATTTTGGATAGGCAAGAAGTGTGTAACTTTGGTCAACATATTGGAAACCATCCATACCAGATCGCTACCTCAGAGAGATCTTGGAAAGACTGTAACGAAATTCATGGTGAGTTCATTCCATTTTCATTTAGAAATGGATTGAGGTTGTAGGAGTCTAGAAGGTCACTGGTGCTCTGACTTCACCTGTTGGTAGGTGAAGTACATAGTGATAAAACCTTCTATCTTCATTTTCATACCGGGCCACCAATATGGTCAACACATGTCTTTATAAATCATGGTCAGCCCAAGATGAACTACCCAAACAGAGGATTGAGATTCCTTCATCACCTCTTCTCGTATACCTGAATGTACCCACACACAGCCATGGTAATGGTGGGTTCCACTGCCATCAACAACCCTACCAGGAGGTCGGTTCCATCCTATAACACATTATCTCAAAACAAGTCCCTCATGATCAGTAAACTATTTATTGTGGACTTCCTCCAAAAGAGTAGATGTCACTGTAAGAGCTTCTATGATTGGTTGTCCACACTGCACCTGAACCCCCAGATGCATCTTATAAAACAAGGCCATAATCTGCCACTCACTGCTGGCTAGCTGCACGGCCTATGTCTGTGTCTTGCGGCTTAAAGTATCCATCACAACATTACAATTACCAGGGGTATAAAAAATATAAAAGATGAATGACTTCTGGTATTCGACCCATCTATGTTTCATTAAGTTAATGTCTCATTTAGTGGAGATTTATTTCATGATTTTATGATCCATTTAAACAAAGAATATATCACCCAACAAATAGTGTCTCCATCATTGTAGAGCATGAACCACATCTGAAAACTCAACGTCGTTTGTGTGATAGTTTAGCTCGTGAGATCTCAACTAGAAAGATCCATAATCAAAGACTCGATCACCCTACATAAAAACTACACCTAGTACAATTCATTATGAATCACAATATACTATATAGCTCTTACCGGGATTAGGAAGAATCACGATTGGGGTTGAGGTTATTCTTCCTTTAAATTCCTAAAAGGACTTTTCACATGATTTTGACCAAATCAAATGTAAACCTATCTTAGTCAAGGCCATGAGAGGCGCTAAAAAGCGGTAGAAATCCTGGATGAATTTCCTATAATAGCCAACAAGCCCCAAGAAACTACGGATGATGAAGACACTCTTTGTCTGCTCCCATGAAACCACGACACTCACCTTTTTTGGGACAACTGATACCCCTTCTTCAGATATAATATGACCCAATAAGTGTACCTTATAAATCAAAATGTGGCATTTACGAAGATTATCATATAGCTTGTCCTCTCTTAGTGTAATCAGCTTGATCTCAATATGAGTTTCATGGTCGTTTCTGGAACATGAATACACTAATGCTTCATCTACTAAGACTACCACAAAGGAATCATGATATGGATGAAAAACCAAGTTCATTTGATCGATGAATACAGCTGGCACATTCGAGAGGCCAAATGGAATAACCAAATACTGTTACAAGACGTACCATCTTCAGAAAGCCATATGTGGTATGTTAGATGATCGTACACACACCTGGTGATATCCAGACCTTATATCAATCTTGGAGAAAACAATTTCTCCTCGGAGTTGGTCAATGTGATCATCTATAGAAGGAAAAGTATATTGATTCTTTCCTGTGAGCTGGTTGAGTTGACGATAATCCACGCCTAACCTGAGGGTATAGTCCACCTTCATGGAAAACATGATAGGTGAACCCTAGGACAATGTGCTAGGTCTGATAAAACCATTAGCCTCACTGCCTTCAAGTTGCTTTTGGAGTTCCTGAAGTGGTATTTCCGCATTCCTATAAGGAGGAATAGACACTGGTGCCGCACCTAGCATGAGCTCGATAGTGAACTCCACATCTCTAATATGAGTTAATACTGAGAAATCATTAGGGAAGAAATCCATGAAATGATCCACCACTAGAGGGAATTAAAATAGTTGCATTCCCTAATAGCTCATGAAGAGACTTGCCAACCGAGTAGTCACTTTTCCCAAAACTAAATATTTAGGCTTATCACAGTCTGCATGTAGATCCCATTCTATGTTGTGAAAATATGTGTCACCTTTAAGGGATGTGAAAGATAACCTATGATGATTCAAATCCACTTGATCACGGTATGAATAAATCCAGTTAATACCAAGAATCACTTTGATGCCAGACATATCAAAGATATAGAAATTCCAAGCAAAATGGTACATGCCAATATCGAGGGGGCACTCTTGGAACTGGTGTATTCCCTATTTTCTAACCCCATGTGGAGTGTCAAGAGACATGATACCACATACGTACACCGTTGGAAATTCAATAAATTCAAAAACATCAGAAAATATAATGGAGTGTCGTGCGCCAGTTTCAAAAAGAGGGCAAACTAATGTAGAGGCTAGTAGAATTGTACCTCTAATTGTAGATGGTCTTTCACTCTGCTTCTCTGGTGCTAATTTCACTACATACAAGAAACCTGAGCCACAACCCTTATACGCTTCCTGGTGGGCCGAAGAAAGACTGGAACTTGATTCCCTAGACCAAGACCTCCACCATTACCTCGGCATGATCGACCAATTGAAAATTAACTTCTATCTTATTGTGGAGTCATAGATCCCATATCCGACAGAGGTGCAGGTGATGATCCTCTACCACTGGATACTGATGATAAGGAATTTTAGAAACGTTGAACGTGACTCATCATACCACAATCTCGATACTCCTTCGGGACCTTCGTGCACATCAGCTTCTTGTGACCATCCCTACTGCACTAATAACATGTGACATAGCTATCAAGACGTTCTTTTTTCTTGGATTTCCCCCACGTAGACTTTCAAAATGGCGTTTCATGGTGCCAGAAGAGCCATCACCATGTCTTGGAACTAATACACCATGGCTCAATGGTTTATCTTCCCGTACATTTTTCTTTGAGATTACAGCATGGTTCACGATATCCGTAATAGTGGTCAAATGGAAGACGTTCACCATTGAGTAGATAGTATAATCGATTCTATCCTCAAAACACCATGTAGTAGTCTGCACGTCGCCAGTCATAGATGGGGAAAAACATCGATGTTCTGTGAAACGACTATAATATTATACCATAGTCATAGAGCCCTGCTGATGATGTAGGAACACTCGTACACAATCGTCTCTAAGAGTCTGCAGAAAAAATTGATTGTAGAAGGATGCTTGTAAATCGGCCCAAGACATGTCATTTTCCTACTCAGCCTATGAAACAACATCCAACTAGCATTTGGAAGTGTCACGAAGCATGTAGACTCCATGCTTTACCCTTCACTCTAGAAGCGTATAAAGGTGGTTGGAGATAGCCCTTATAGCTTCTATCCACGCCTCTATAGCATGAGGGCTGCCACTCTCTGAGAAGGTGGGAGGGTGCGGCTGTAGAAAGTCCCGCGTAATGTTTTCCATAGATGGGGCAGGTCTAGGGAACATTTGAACCGACTACATAAACCTGAGGAGACTATCACTGAAATGAATGTTAGGGTCCCTTAGAAGATCGACAAGAGGTAGTGCCACAAGAGGCTCTATGAGAGGAACCATTGGGGGTTCGGGACCCACCATCTCTAAGAAATGCTCATTTCCACCCTCCTGAGGAACATCACAAAGAGGTCTCAGTGAATTTTTTCAAAAACACCCAAACACATCCTTATATAAGGAGTAAAAAAGGCGAAAAAAACATGTAAGGTGTAAAATAGTTTATCTACATAGCCTTCCATTTAGCACTAAACAATAGACAACCCACCTCAAGGGATGGGTTTTGATATGGAAGATACAATTCAAAAGGATTGATTACCATGTTATACATCACACTCCTTGGTTGAGTAATACTAATATACAAAATACTAATACAACCATATATTTAATAAACCAACAATTCAAAATTCTACCACTAGGTATAACAAAACTCACATGCAACAAGAAAATGCACGCTGAAAGTTGATTTTTCAGGCCAATATTCATGGAATTTAAATCCTATAGTGCCAATAATGATGCATGGGATTATTTTCCCTCATATCATCAGGAAACAATGGTAAACCAACTATTTCAATAATACCTGAACAATAACAACACAATACAAGTGAGTCACCCAAGGTGAAATCATGTCAACAGTAACTGGCATAATCAATCACTACAATCTCAAGACAGAAATTTGAGTTTTCCTCTGTATAATGGTTAGCTACGTCCAGGCATAGAGTACATCCCCAATCCCTATATCATAATCTCCTGTCTAACCCAAACAGTAAGTCAAAAGGAAAACCCAGCTATGAAACCACTTTGTAACGTCTCGTCCCGACTCACCTCTAGGACGGTGGCCAAACTAGTAGGTCACATATTTTCAAGTGCATCTCCCCAAATTCCAGAGGCTACTGACTAGTAGTGTGGGCCCATTTTTGTGTCTATTGGGAGACTATGCCCTCATAGGTAATAGATAATAACACAACAGAAGTAAACAACGACAAATAATAAGTAGCAGAAGCATGTGAATAAATAAAATGTAGTAGAAGAAATGTAAATAATCCAACTAAATAATAATAATAACCAAGTGTGAAAGCTCACAAAAGGATTTCATTCCATGATATGAGTCTAAACTAAAACTACAAAAAATAAGACTCAAACACATAGTTGACTTAAAGAAAATACACAAGTAGAAACTGCATCATGAGCAAGGCTCGGTGCTCTTCCCCAGTCTCCATCCTAAGTAGTAATGAATAGTAAAACATTGACAGTAGAATGCTTCCCCTTGTCAATAACATTGAGCATGTAATCTACTTGGGTGTCGATGATGCTTGAGCGGGTTGTGAGATAAAAATCCCTGTAGGCAGGAACCCACGGTGTCAAAACCTTCCATTTTGTGCAATATTCAATTTGCAGTGTGACATTACTTAATAATCCTAGATAATTAATTTAAAAGCAATGAAATAAATAGGTCGACTTGGGTTCCAAATAGCACCCATGTAAAATCACCATCTTCAACATAAGATGGTAGTATGAAAGGGTACATGTCAGTAAAATTAGCGAACACATATATATGTATAAAACCCATAAAACAAGGTAAACAAGAAAGTTGTATGACCGTAGCTTGTGCATTGACTTGGGGTCTACGTCGAGTTTCAATCATGTGTACTACTAAATATCAGACGGATATCTCAATTTCCATGAAAAATACAAATGGAAAAAATATCAACCCTTGAGTGTATCATTTATTAGGGTTCAAGTTGAGAGTTGTAGTCTGAGCCCGTCCAGATGGTATCACTATAGAACATCCGTCAATTTATTCAATTCCACTGATCCCATCCAAAGAAAATCATTCGAAAGACTAAGTATTTCCTGAGCCATGGCTTCACCCTGAGTCTGTCTCGATCTCGCAAAAAGGGTTCGAGTGTCATCTATGGCTGGATTAGCCACATTGCCAATAGATCTGTCTCGATGGGCCCATGTGGAACCTGTATCACTCAAAAGTATTTGAATGTCGGGGGAACTCTCGCTCCGGAAAAGCCAACGACACCCCCCCCCCCCCCCCGACACATAGAGGTAACCCGTCATGAGCAGAGGATCTAAGTGCATCCCTTAATACCAGACCATCCCCCTTTCCCTGCCATGAATTTAATTAAAGTTTTCACAGTAGCAGATATGACATAATCAACATATAAAGTCACAGATTCAAAACTAACCAGATACACCCACATCACAAGGAAGAAATATGAAGGTATAACATAAAAACATGAAAGGAAATATACATATCATATCAACCTCAACGGATAATGAAAATTTAAATAATAATTAGTTCAGCATAACAATTTGCAAGACAATATACATATCATATCAATCATACCAGATAGTGCATATGTAAATAATAACCTGTTTAGCCTAACAAATTGCAATGCAATATACATGTAAAATCAACCTCAGTGGATAATGAACATTTAAATAATAAGAATTTCAGCATAACAAGTTCCAATGATCCAACAATTCATTTCATGTTAAAAGGAACTATTTTTTAAATTTAATTTCAATAAAAAGTTTCTTCGTAGCACATGAAATTAATTAAACAATAAACCCAGCTAACGAAATATTACACCGACCATGTCAGATCACCCAAAATGGTTGTTTGAAATTGTTTCAACAATTGAAAAAAATTAATCTAATATTTTAAAGACATCACATTTTGGAAAAATAACAATGTAATTAAATTGCGTAAAAATTTCTCAAAGCCGGTAGGCACCGACTAAAGGCACAATGGTGCATTTTTATAAACCACAACAAAAAGGAGTGAAAGAGAATAAGTACCCTAACATGTAGTCATAGTTGAATCTATGATCCATGATAGGCTTAGATTTGACCGAAAACATATGAAAAAGAAGGATTTTGCAAAAACCCCAAAATAGGGTAACAATCTTCCGCGACGAACTATGCCCAGATTACTCAACAAAAATGCACGATTCAAAATGTTCATCGTTATCCTTTTCCTATGGTTACTGCACACCTGAGGAAGAAGAAATCAGACATCGGACAGAGGAGCGGCGGATTACCAAAGTGGCTACTATTTGGTGTGGCAGGATGGATGGGTGCGACGTGATGAGTGAGAGAGGGAGAGAGGAGAGGAAAAAAAGAAAAGAAATAAAAGAAAGAAAAAGAATAGAAAAAAACAATAAATAAAAATTAAAAGATAAGGAAAAAAAATATAAAGATAAAATAAAACCAAATAATGTAAATGAATAAAATAAAAATATTTAAAAACAGGAATCCCCCATTGTAATTATTTTCATTTTTCCTATAACTCCCTATTTATTTTATTTTATAATTTCTTTTTATCCTCTAATGATTTATTTTAAATAATCATTAAATATATTATTATTCTATCCAAAATTTAATCAATTATTTAAACTTGAACAACACACTAAATCCTAACATGATATTTTTCATGAAAAGTCTTTAAATATTTAAATTAAATAAAAATATTCTCGGGACCCGTAGCAAGGTGCGTATGCACGTGCCCCAGGTCTCTTAATTAATTGGACAACAACAAAGTAAAAATGGTTTATACCTAATTAAGGATGGGATATTACAATATTCTCTTATTTCATAATAATAAGACCTTAATTATTTTAAATTTTCAAAAACATAAAAAAATATAATTAATAAATATGTAATAGTTTATAATTGACAAAAGATTCTCCTAAATAGGGATATACTAGGTCAACCACAATGTTATTAATGAAAAAAGATATTGAATATTTTATACCACACCATAATATGTGTTTCAAAAATTTGAGCTATTGATGAGGGGAAATGATATATTTCTCCTATTAATATTTTAAATTGTTGAAATAATTATCATTTTTTATATGAAATATCAAAAAAATTACTAGTCTACGATGAACTCAAATTATAGTAGTTATTCATGGTATAACTCCTCTAATGTTACATAAGAAGATATAATTTATAAGTAATGATATTGCATGAAGGAAAAAATTATAGAAGACGTGAAAGAGAAATTGATTAATATAAAATAGATTGTTGAATTCATACTTGTAACCAATGAGTAGAAATATGAGAATTAAGAACCAGAACGATTTTAAAAGTATCCATGATAATTTTTTATATTGAATAACCCAAGGAGACTGAGATGGAATTTATTAAAGACAAATTATCTGACAAGATTTTCTACGGGTGTATGGTTTTCATGATGGAGAAATTTATGATGATACACGGATTGATGATTAATGTGATTTGGTAGAATTAATTAGTATTGAAATAAAACAATACATCCGAATATCTGAATATGTGGAGAAAACCCCTCTATTATTCACAATATTTTTGAAAAGGTGTCCACTAATGTGGTTGAATGTTATGAAAATACATAAAGGACTAACTACCTACCTCCATCCATTATAACCCAAATCCAAGACGCATTGGGAAATAAAAAAACATAATTATATACCAATATATAGAGTTAATCCATCCATGAATTAATTTTCACAAGACATTATTGAAAATAATTTTCCACTAGATAAAATAATTTAAATTTACCACATTCAATTAAAACAGAGATATCCCTGAAGGATGGAGTCAAAAATGGAAATATACAAAGTGAGTAGTACATGGATCTCTCCAAACCTTTTGAACCTCAACATGGGTGGGTACTTGAGAAGATGAAATTGAATTTTCATAATGAAATTGAATTATAAGATACATTCTTTATAGGGGAATATTATTATTTTGATTCTTTATGTCTTAATTTTATTCTAATATAACATCACACTAAAATGACAATTTTTTATTATAATGATGTAGCACATGAAAATAAAGGATTTTATATTACAAGAGAGGTTGTTTATATATCATCTAATAAAGAGGATGACCCATTCTTTATCCCACCCACCAAACAAGTTATTATAGATAATATGGGGTTTAAACTACTATACAATATACATGGGATCCTCTATAAATAGTGTGATGTGAAGAAAACATGAGGAAAGATGTGTTGGTGGTTCAAATAAAAGAAACACACCCCATTAATGGGCTATGAATAACCACTAGAAATAACATTTTGGGGAATTACTAAACCAAGGACCCACATAGAGGATAAACCAAGAATAATCCATTTTCATTTACAATTTTTTTATTTCAAATATTTGAACTAGTTTTATTATTTTTATATGTGTGTTGTCAATAGGTTGTACTTAAATGACTAATTAAAAGAAAAAAATTATAATATTCCAAGTTATATTATTCCCACTACTCTATTTTTCTACCCAATCCACATATATTAAAAATTATTGTTGATAAATTTATTATATCAGAAATGGGGTTAATGAAGGTCTATTTTTAGGGTAGTACTAATTTTTGGGATTGTTCTATTTTTTTCAATATTATATATTTATTGTTGTTAATAAATTTCATTTTCATTAAAAAATTATGAAAATCCTGACCATTACGATTTTTTTTTAAAATGCACTGCATTTTAATTTCTTAAATTTTAAAATGATTAATGAAATGTAGTTTTTTATTTTTTTTATAAATCTACTCATTTTGATGATTCTTGATCAAATATAGAGCACATTTGTCATAGTGTTTTACAAAATTTCTATATTTTTCAAAACCAAAAGATTTATTAGACAATTTTTCAGAATACATCAATTTTTATTCAGCAGGAATGTCTTGAGTTTTCTGTTGAAATATATAACAATTTTTTCCTCTTATTGGAAGTTTTTACAAATCATGAATTATGTTATATATAACTGATGTATAATTTCTATATCCAATTTTATGTTTAATATGATTTTCATGACCACCCATGAAAATGAATATTTTATTAATACATAATTTGATATGAAGAACCTTGATTGTAAGATAAATTATAAGCCGAAAATCACAATATACCATACACTCTAATTAATTTAATAAATATGATTGAACTCATGTATTGGGGATGGTTAATTATAATGATACTATTTTTTGATGTGATGATGTTTTTTAACTATATTGGAATAAATACACATTTTGTAGATATATGGATGGAAAATGATTTTATTGAATGATGGGATCTGAGTTCAACATATCATTAAAATCAAATGTTTCATATTATACCCTTATAAATTCATCTCAGCATAAAATATTAAATATTTTAATTCATAATGAAAAAGTTATAAATAAACAATAATTATATAATTGATGGTCAAGATAACATAGTGACAAATGATGAAAAAATTAATGCTTGGTTTAAAGGTTAAGGTTTTCCAATGGAGGGTTACTGTGGATCTATTCTTATGTTAAAATTATTTCAAAAATTATACATCAATTTAGAGGAATGTATCATCCTTATATTTATATTTCTTTATCACATGAAACCTATAAACCCATCATATTTTTTTAAAAAAAAATAGGATAAGTAATCATGATTATTATATTTTAGTGCTTCTATGATGTAAATACTATAAGAAGGCCTCAATAATATGTAAATTATGTATTATTAATTAATCCATGTGTATTCAATTAAAAATATTTATGTGCAAAAAAATTTACATCTAATAAGGAAATCATAAAATGAACAATATTATTATCAATATAATGAATGTAATTTTTTGATTTAGAGAGGAATGCGGGAATCAGAATCCACATATATTGAACTACATTAATTTCATTGTCTAAATTGAATTGTGATTTCCTTGACCTCTTGAGAAATATATATTTGACGTGGTACACAATGATTTATGATAGTATAATTTTTATGTGTGGAATAATTAATAGAGAATGTATATCTAAAATTTTTTTATAGATTTTTATTGATTAATATCCCTAAAATTATTTATCAGAAGGGTTATTCTTTCAAATTTTTATTATATTGGTTTTTTCTAATAAAATGGGGAAAACCCCTTTATTATGTAAGAAAAAATCAGAACAGAATTCACTTTTTTAGGAAATTGTTAAGGGAAGAACTTAGAAAAAACATAACCAAAACCCCAAAATTCCCAAAACCAATAAAAAATAATTCCCAGGAAAAAACTACACCACCACAGCCATCAAAAACAATTGAGAAGGTGTGCATAACTGAACCAAGACCTGAGAGAGCTCATAAGCACATACTGATAAACCCCACACAGATGTGGGAGGAAATCATCCACCTCATGGGGCATTTCCTGATGATGAAAGGAGAGCTATATCCTATCCACATAACTCATATCCCCCTACACCTTCTCGAAGACACCAAGGGCCACTGAACATGAAATCCAACTGATTATACTTATGTCTTGAATCCAAGAAGCATCTCCCTGTTGTGACACCAAGATAATATATTCAAGAACCAATCCATCGTAGCCCATCCAATCAAATTTCAAGACAACAAGAATATTGAATCCAATAATTAGTCCAGAACAAGAAAAACTAAGACATGAATCTCCTAGTATAAATTTCAACAGGTATAATTTTTTTAAAAAAAGGAACCTTGACCAAAAGAAAGGATCCTTTATTAAAAAATAATATTCAACAAACCGAAGAATAAATAGCTAAATATTCCACAGTTACTTTTAATAAAAGAATGAAATAACATCAGAAACCGGAAATTTATATACTGATCACTATAATCAAATAGGGAAACAAGTCAATGCAGTATAAAAGAAAGAAAAAGATCATTTATCCTTTCGAATAATACGGATAACATCATCTGGAATTTGATAGGACCACAAAACGTTTCCCCATATTCTCCTTTATTAGCTAGAATATTAGAAAGAGAATTTCCCTCCATGAAAAAAAGTGTAATAATGATGTCAATAGATTAGAAAAAATGCAAAAAATTATTCAATCTATTCATAATCCTCCAATAGATATGAGAAGAAAAGGTTTTGATTGCATAAAAAATTATTTTTGTATAACACTCCAACTAAATCATTTTGAAAACCCTCTACTTAGCAAGATAAAGAGTAGAAATGACTCCTAGAATATAAGCCTCATGAGACGAAAAAATACCACAAGAGCCAAATGAGCAACCTAAAACATCACAAAATCTATTCCTAAAAATTGAACCATAACCCGAAGGAACTGCATTTACTCTGGAAGAACGATCAATATTAATTGTTATCCAAAACAAAAAAATAAGATTCCAAAAAACATCCATTATACCCAACTGATGCCAGAAATTACCTTTAACCTTGATACGCTTAAGAATTGAACAATCTTGCATCAGGTTATGAAAATATGATTTACGAGAAAGCTTTATATATTTCATGACTAAAAAAATTTCAGGAAGGCTTACCTGAGGATTGAAACAAACTCCATCATGAGGACCATTTTTTTCCGCCATCCACAGATAATGAACATGTTATGCAGTAGAATAATGGAATACAATCAAAAACATTAGAGATAAAAGAAGACAAAACGTACCTTTAAGAATATCTCAAATTACAGAAAACTTATGCATTTGAACCTCAAAAATAGTATAAATTTACTTCCACATAGAGGCTATATTAGCACAGCTCAAAAACACGTGATTCATGTCCTCCCTATGAGGATGAAAGAGAAAACAAATAGAACAATGATAAATACCATAGACCTGTAAATAGGAGTCAATTGGGAATTTTCCATTAGCCAGTCTCCATAAAAAAGTGAGTTGAGAGGGATAAATGATTCTCATATTAAAAATATATATCCAATCTAAACCTAATACAATATTATTTGCATGAGCGTAGAAGAATTTAGAGCTGATCATACGATAGGGGTTTGGTTCCCAGATATAAAAATCACCAGCATAAGAAAAACAATAATTATTCATAATCTATTTAACATGGTCATGGACAATAGAAATATCATATAATTGATCCTTAATAGAAACATCAAGATCCAGATTTGAAACATCATGTCTAAGATAATCAATAAGAGTATCAATAGTCCAACTATCTTTAAAAAATGTTAGAGAAGAATTTGAAGAGACAGACCATATTGCATCAACATCAATAATAGAAAATGTAGATTTAAATGAAGACCAAATCGGGGAATTGGTGTAATTTATGTTTCCACCTTTTAGTAAAAAAAAATTAATCCATAGCTCTGGAAAGAACTAGATTTTGAGTTTTTATTTACTAGTTTCCAATCATTAGAAGCTTGATGATCTTGATTAAAAATACTGTGATTTTTGACTCAAATGCCACCCATCTCAAATGATTTGCAAAATGAGTTCCAAGGTACATTTACCAATCTTCTTTCCAAAATACATCCAGTAGAAATAATGTTTTTTATTTCCACATTAATTTATTTTTTAAGAGTATAATTCCATTTATAATCCATGTAGGAATAAAAAAATTGAAAAACAATAATAGCTTTATCCAAATAGACACAACCATCCATTGAAAGGGATTTCCCTTTCCAGGTAGTAAGCTGATTCTTGATCTTAATAATAATACTAGAAAAATAATAAGCCTTCAAAAAACCCCAGATCATGGGAACACCAAGATAAGTAAAAGGGGGAAAACCTTCCCTAATCCCTAAATCATTGATGACTTCTGATTTCATAATTTGTGAGATATTTGTACCAAAGTAGACAAAGGACTTATTCCAACTAACATGTAGCCTAGATACTTACTCAGAATGCTGAAGATATTTCTTGATGTTGTTTATATTTCAATAATCCACTTGAGTAGAGAGGATAACATCATCAGTATAAAAGATTTGGGGCAGAGAAAAGAACCACGACCAGCACCAATAGCCTTCATATTTCAATTTTTATCTTTTATAGAATACTATATACTAATATTATCTTCAGAAATAGAAAAAATAATAGAAGAAGGAGGATCACCTTACCTAACTTCTCTAGATCAAGAAAATTTTTCTTCTTGGGGATCTATTCAAAAGAACTATGATAAGAGTAGAATAAAAAATAATCTTAATCAAATTAATGAATGCGTCCTCAAAACCAAATGTGGAATGAATTTTTAATGTAAAACCCAAATCCATGGTTCCAAAATAATTTTTAATGTATATTTTATTAGAAATGTTCCCACCTCGAATAGGGGTTTTAAAGTGATTAAGACACTCTGAAGACGTAATAAGACCATCTAGAATGGAGCTACCATTTATGAAACCAATTTGATTAGAAGAAATTGTTTTATTATAGATATGAGCATGTCTACTATTAATGATCTTTGTAATAACTTTTTATAATGTGTTTATAAGAGAAATATTCCTGAATAAGTGTATCTCATTAGCATTTCCCATCATTAGAATAATTAAAATAAAATGATAATTTAATCCTTGAGGAAGAAGGACCCCTTTGGAAAAATGACGAAAAAGATTTCAAATATCAACACAAATTATCTTCCAAAACTTCTGAAAAAAATAAAATGTTAAATCCATTAGGACCCGAGGATCTGTCCGACTTAAGAATGAAAACTGCAGTCTTGATTTTTGGTTCCAATGGAATGGATAAAATTCTAGTATTATCCTCTTGATTTACCAATTTTGGTATAATTCCTTCTATAGGGGGGCACTGATTGATGATCCATAAAAGATATCTTCATAATAAAAAATAATGTGATCGGAACGGTCATGCCTATTGTCCAGAATTTGATCTCCTCTTTTTAGCAAGGCAAGAGGGCTAGGAATTTTTCAAATCCTTTGAATATTGTTAAAGAATTTGGTATCTAAATCCCCATGCATGATTTAATTTCATTTTAATGAATCGTTCTTTCATAGAATCAATAATATTGACCAAATTTTTATGTTTATGAGTCATCTCAGATTCCAAAAAAACACCACTAGAGAAATCATCATGGGTTAACTTCTCCTAGAAATACTGAAGAGAGGCTTCAAGATTTGAAATTCTGATGTCACTATTACTGAACCTATCCTTAATCAAATGTTTATGATTACCCTTGAAAATAATTAGTTTAACTATAAATGAAAAGGCATTTCTCTTTCTACATATCGAACGCCAAATATCCTGAAGTAGCTTATCACATTCTCGATGAAGCACCCACATTTTATTCAATATAAAGGGGAATATATATTTAATACCCTTGAATGAGTGGTATATCATAATAGGATGATGATCAAAGTTAAGCCATGATAAATAAATACAGCAAATAGAATCCCAAGAATTTAAAGAGAAGTCATTAACAAAATCCCTATCAATTTTATTATCAACCATACCATTAAGGTGCCATCTATACCAAGTAATCTTTTCCCCAACAAGATTCACTTATATAAACTCATTTTTCTCAATGAAACCCTTAAATTCCTTAGATGAAATACAATAAGTCATGTGACCCATTTTCCATCATAATTTAAAATTGATTAAAAATTACCAATAATGATACATTGATCATTAGTACTACTTTTGAGAGAAACAATTTCAGCGCAAAGAGATCTTCGATCCTGATAACTATTACTAGAATTAATAAATTAACAAAACGACTTGATTGAAAAATCCGAAAGAGATCAAGTAACATGATTATTGCTTGAACTGACCAATAAGGGATTAGAAAGAGAAGAATGAGTCAAGACACAATGATTTTGGAAAAATGAAAATTAGTCGTTCAAACCTAGTAATGTGAAACTCATATTATTCAATCCATCATGAATGTTATAGAAAACTATTTTGGGATCTGTAATCCAAATTAAAATAGGTTTCCGAAGCCTAATAAGAAACTTAAGAGACCCAATTATGGCTTCATTAGACATGCCTTGGAAATTCCCAAAAAACGATCCTCATTTGAAGCTTGGTTTTTGTGGTCCCCATCTTAATCCCATCCCCCTTATTTTTAGTTATTTTAGGAGTTCTCCCTACATTCTTCTCAGGTTTTTCATAAGATTGAATTCGAATCATGATATCCACATCGGATTTTGACTTTTTTTTCATGCTCTTGACTAGAAATAAAAACCACCTTTTCCATGTTTTGAGTACTAGTAATAGAAGAATACTTTACTTTAGGTTCATATTCCCTAGGATATGAGATTTCATGAGTTTGTGTACCAAAAAAATAAAATTTTTCCTTTCCAGATTCACTAAAACATGCCTGTAATTGCTGGGGGGAATGTTTAAATAAGAAGAATTTATAGAGGAAATAATAGCATCATTACTAGATAAGTCTAACGAGTACCTTTTTCAGTTATGGAAGTAGGAACAACATCAATATTACTGAAATGAATTATGTTTTCAGGAAGGTAATTCTAATCCAAAGAGAGGCATAAAGAGGAATGAGAAGGATGAAAACTCAATACAATGTCTATAATATCCTTATAAATAGAGGTAGTTATTTGTTCTTCTTTAAAATATTGGTATATATTTTAGATAAGTTCTGTTATACGTGGTGAGATCTCTAAATGAATTAAACTATCATTAATTTCTCCACTATATTCAGGTGGAAGAGTGTGAGGGCAGGGATCCGAAGGAGAATTATATTCTTCTTTAAAATTATCAGCCCAAGATTTTTCCATGGTGACTCTCAAAGAGGGAGGAATAGAATGTGAATATTTCATCATGATATTTATATCAATTACAAACTAAGGATCATACCCATTGTTCTTTTAAGAAATTATATCATCCTTTAAATAATTTCCTTTAGATGAAACCCAAACTTTTATTTGAATCACCCTAAAACATTCAATAGAATGACATACTATTTTTTAGAAATAATTGAATGTGGTAATTCACTAAAAATCAAAATTATCTTTAATTCTACGGTCATTTGCGAGTAGGTAAATGTGATTTGGCCATTCAGAAGCCAAATTAACATCCAAAATAATACTAGAGTAATGAAATAATTATTATTAAAATGTTATTTGATCCTTATTTATAGGGGAACCAAAATAAGAAGAAAGATCATTTAAATTTTTTTGATGCCAATACACCAAATTGGGACCATAAAGCATAATCAAAATTTGAGAATTGGACTAATTTTGTTTAAAAGGGTCAGAATTGCAATCCCATTTAGAGATTGGAAATAGACCTTGTTTAAGATGAAGGTTACCTATAGACCAGGCCATTCATAAGTCATTTTTATCCTGGAAGACCAAATGGAAATAACCCTTACCAATTGGTATGATACTACATGAACCTACACCCCAACAGATGGAAATTAAATTCTTTATGTTAACATACGACCTATGATACCCCCTTGACAGTATCATTCATCCTTGAAGCGATAATTTTTAATGATTGAAATGTTGATGCAAGGCGTTTGGATCCTCCACAACTGAGAAAAACCCATCTTCAAATTTTTTGATATAAGAAAAATTAGGTGTATCTAATTTTACTGGATCCTGAAAACCTGATAGGGATTCTGCAAAGGAATCTCATACCTTTTTAAGTGGAGGTGAATCAAAAATAACAATAGAGGATGAACTCAGAGCACCCTTGACGGTGAACAACCATTTTGGATAGAACAAAACCATACTCAAGAAAATGTGATGTATCTATGAAATTCTCTATTACAAATAATAAAATTGTCTCTCTTTTCTCCTGGTAATGACATCATCCTTTCCATTTGCATACATTTTTGAGAATACATGACTTTTAATATATATATTTGTAGTGATTTTTAGGGTTTCTTAAAAATATTTCTCATTCCACGCTAAGGACCAATGGATGTCATGATACCCCTAGTGGGAACCATTAAATATTTATTTACCCACGTAAAATAGAATGTATAATTATAAGAATATGTCATTTTTCAATAATGAAATTAAGGATGAAGGAAGACTTACCGTTGGTCTACACTAGGCTGGATGAATTGTATGAGATAAAAAAAGTATCTCTTATAGTGTACTTTATTACACATGAGTATGACATAGAGGATTTCGATTGAAGTCAATTATGATTTGGGGTTCATTCACTGGAGGATTATTTATTCTTTTAATATTTCTATATATTGTCTTTTTAGAATGGAATAAACACGTACATTTTCTCATTATCCACACACTATGTCGCATTGTTCAATATCACATAGAAGACATCTATGAACATAATAAATAATGTATGATTCCATCATTCCTGCACCAATAAGAATCATGTAATGGCCCTTCAAAATCATTATGAACACCTTTGAGGGTGAGTGAATATTGATGTTTCCACTTTGAATTATAATGATCATCATGGATGAACTAATTGAAGAATTTTTTAATTATATTTAATGGTAAATTCCATAGGGTTCCATGAAATACCATACTCCACCACTGTGAAATCCTAATAAACCATCCAAATTGATTTTTAAGTTCATACTGACCAATTTCTGGTTTAAAACCATTACCCACATAAGGAATCATTATAATAATGATATTATTTTTCAAGATATAATGTTAGATGAGGGTATCGCAAGGAGAAACGTAATGGTAGAAACTAAACCACTAATTTTGATTAATGGTAAAAGGTGTAATAAAAGAACTATTTAAATGATAACCATGGTTATGAGACCCACATCATGGTAGATAATACAATCTATCATAGTAATAGTTACACTATTCATTGGCTGACCTACAATTCTGAGGACTTTTGAAAATGTTACATCTATCCCAGCTACATTGCATGAAGGTAACAAGGGTCCAACATAAAGGTAATTTAATTTTTTTTTAAGATTTATATTTGGATGTGTGATGGTAATATCATTATGCAAATATATATTTAGGATCATCATATAATTATTATATGAAATTATCACTATATTAATGACAGGGGTTGGGATCTCTATAATGGTCCTAGAAAATATATGATTAGATAAACTCATCTTTCAAGGGATTAGTGTAAAAAATGAATAAATTCTAATGAAATATACAGTGAAATTTTTTTGATTTTTTATATGGAAATGGATGTTTCCATACAGATAGTAAATTTCACATGTTGTTTTAGAATTCATTGGAAATTTTGAATAAGAAAAAATAATTTAATAATAATTCAATGTTTTTGCATGAGTTGAGGAATTTTACAAGATAAATTAAAATATATAAATCCATATTTAAAATTATATGTAATATTGGGAAGATTTTATAACTTCTTGAAAATGAGTTTAATGTAAATTTAAATAATATTATTTCATTAAGTCAAAGAGTGTTTCATTTTAATAGAATGAGGTTTCCATTGTTGATGGTGGTCTTCTAGTACACTACGAAATCCATATGATGTTTTTTGTTTCATTTTTTTCATTAATTTTTCCCTATAAATGTATTCATATATTTTATATTTTAAAAAAAATTATCTCTCATTTATTTAAAGATTTATCTCTCTTATATCTCATTTTATCTCTATGTTCTCTTCCCACACTGATCTTCAATCACTCTCAATAATGGATGAAAAACCCAAGGATTCTATCAGGGAGTAATCCATCATGTTTTTCCACAAAAAATATTTTAAAACTATATTAGGTTAATGAATATTCACAATGTGTTATTATCTTATGATAATTTACTTTTTTTTGAAAAGTTCATCATTTTTATTCTATGTGTAATTTAGGTTTATGAATTCCACATTATCAAACCCCACTTATTTTATATTAGATTTATAAATTATTAAAAAAAATTAATATTTATTTAGGAATATTTATTGATTCATTAAAAACACTCCTTAAGTTAGATGACCATTGATAGTGACTTGGATACTCTAAAAAACATAATACGTGTTTTTGTACCACCCTATTATAGATGTGTCAAAAAAAACATATGGCACTACAATTGGATGTTTAGTGCTCTTGACCTCAACTACTAAACATTAGAATGTAAAAATTTCATGATTTTAAGTCTCATTTTTTATAATATTCTAGTATATTATAGTAAAATATCATTTATTACCCATATGTGTAAATTATAATGACTATAAATTACATTATTTGGATTACAATTGTTTTGTATAATGGTTTTCATTATACATTTCAACTGTTTTAAATTTATAAAATAAATAATAATCTAGGGAAATTATGATGATTAAAAAGTATGTCAAAATAAAAGAACCTTATTGTAAGAATAAATCTTTTGTACGTATATGTATATAAGAGATGGAGAATAGAAAATATTAATAATTATGGGTTAAGAGAATCCAATATTAAAACAGTTAAACATGTTAAATGGTAAAAATTAATACCATCAAAATCATGGATATCATATAATTTTCTTGATTATTTTAATGAATTATTTTAGTCACTCAGAGATACACATATGATTTTGTTTCCATTTTTTTGTGAGTTCATAAAGTTTAAAATAAATTATTTATATAAGTATATTCAGTATCAACTACCATAAACTGGGTTCCATGGTTGTAGTACCCCAAAAATAATGTTATCAAATTATTTATAAATATTAAAATACAATAATATCATAGTATAACTACATTATATGGAATAATAATTAATTATCATCACTGATTCTTTTACCACAAAAAATATATAACATACAAATATTTTATAGATTTTGATACCACTAAATATAATATATGTATACAACCCATTTACTAATCATAACAATGATAATAGATCAAAATTATCTAATTAATGTATACGTTATATGGACCATTGGTAATTACCTATATTTACTCATGATTCCCATTAATATATCCCTTGTATTTTTTCGAGTTCTATTGTATAGTTTTGAATGTTACCATTAATAATTATCTGTGATTTATTTAAAAATATCACTTGATTATTTATGTAATAAATGGTTAAAATAATTTAAATTACATGGAATATATGGTAAATCTCCTCCCTGAATAATACTGAGTTAGACTCATCATCTTAAAATCCACTTATGTCTTAAAAACATAGCATTAAGAGATTTATACCCTATGAAGAATGGAAAATTTTAATATCCAATTTTCCCATCATATATTTCTCAATACCTTTGTCAGTTAATATACATATAACATGGGATTCAAAATTAAGTAGATTATTGACCATATAATTTAGTTGTTACATCAATTATATCTTTGATGATACCATCCCATAGATCATGGGTTGATATATAAAACAAACATTGGAGAGATAATATCATGTATATCCTAACTAATTGTAATGCTGATAAATATTTTCTATATGTTATAAATATATTTAACTTCTAAAACAATATAAATTTTATATACCACTTATATTCACATAAGCAAATAATATTCCCATAATTTAATTCATACAATGATATAAAAATGGTTACATTGTAATTGTATAATTTATTGTAAAATTTATAGTACAAAAAACTAGCTGTATTTATATAATATATATTTCTATGAATTCTAATTTTAAATATGATGCTATTAATATAATTTTCAAGGTAATAAACCCTAAAAATTTGGATTCATTTCAATTTCAATAACTCTATATGTGAGAAATGTTTCTACAATTTCAATTCATTGAAATACCAAAAACCATTATTAACCAATAATATTTATAGGTATTGTCTTTTAGATCAATGTTCAACAGTTTATTGAATTCCCTTTATGACCTAGTGTCATTTACATCAATTAGAGAAACATCAGAAATACATATATGATTTTAATATGTGGAATCCATTCTAGAACTCATATAAACTTACAATTTTTTAACATTTTTATTTAATAATTCCTTGAAAAATAATGTTTTATTTTTCCTAATGAAAAATATATCACCTAAAATGGACGATATTGAATGAGTTAAAATTGGTTTTATAATTAAGGGAGGGATTCTTCGATAATGACTACTCAATGATTTATTATTTTCCAAAGAATGAAACATATTTTTCACCAAAAGGATGGTGTCTCAAGAACACCACCTACATGTAATATTATTCCATTTTCAATATTATATTAAAAAATATAATATTTTAGTAAAACACTAATAATGTTGTGGATTTTAAAAAATAATTATATATATATATATATGATATATTTGTATATGGAAAAATTAAAAATTAGTCCCAATGAAATAAGTGATAATAAATGAAATATCATAGCCTTTTTTGAAGTCATCCCAGGAACATTATTAGGTAAATTTTGAATCTTTTATGTTACTTAATCTTGAATTAGTGACTTTGGGTGCATTTGGGTGAACATTAATGAAAAAAAAGACAGTGGGATGTGCAAGGTTTGCCCATGGTTTGACATGTCATGCGATCAAACCACGCCAAATGTGCGAAAATGGATTGAGAGGTCCCCAAAGGTTGGAAAACCATGCGACCAAACCCTAACACCCATGCAAAACTGGACAGAGGGGTTTGCTCTATTCGTGCATGAATTTCTATTACAGTGTGCCTCTGGCCAGGAAATCATGCACGCGGTTTTTAATATCTGAAAATCTATTTTAAAACATCCCAAACCCACTATGAATCTCATATTTAGACATTAGATTGGACATGAAATATTATAGGTGTTCCCAAATACATTATGAGGGATTCCAAGGAAATTCAAACACTGTTCTTTGAGATCAATAGCTTGGATTGAAGATCTTCTCTCTTTCCGGTAAGTGGATTTCATCGCGTTGATTCTCTTGTTCTTTCCTCTATCATTCCCTGATCTTTTCAAGAAATATCTCTTCTATTTCCATAGTTCTAAACCTATGAGTTGATATTTAGTTATAGGATTGTTGATATAGATCTATATTTTTATGATCTTGATGCCCTTGATGATAATTTTGGTAGTATGGATTATGATTCAGAGCTTGTTCGAGGACTTTGTGCCTCTTTGATTTTAGGGATTCATGTTGGGCTATTGTGTGAAAATAAATTGAGGTAGGTGGTCTAAATTGAACTACAATAGTCATGATTTATTATATGTGTATGAGTTATTAAATTTCTATATTCCCTTGATAATTGAATTTCTAAATTGGAGTAATTAGGAATATGGTTTTTGACCTGAGATATTCCTTGCTGTTTAATTGATGACTGATCATGAAAAAAACGAAGGGGGTTTTCCAAATTAATCATTTAGAGATATGATATTGTATTAGAGATATTAAATTGACCTTTTAATGATATGTAATTGTGGGAAAATAATTATGTAAGTATGTATATCATTGAAAGATAATTGTCTGTGAGAATTAATTTTGTTCCAGGATGTTGGAAAAAGATAATTAATTGGGAGAATTAATTATGTGTCATTATATGATAAAAGATTATTAACTGAGAGAATTAATTATGACATAATGGTTTTATAATGGGTAATTATTTTTGAATAATTAATTGTTGAATGAAAATAGTTTGGATTGATTAATTAATTGATTAATTAATAAATGAGAAATGTGGTTAGTTAGTTTTTGAATAATCTAATGGAATTTGAAATGATTAACTATTCATTGGATTTAAAAAATAAATAACGTGGAAAATTCCTGAGAATTTAATAATGATTATATGGTTGAGATTTTGTGGTGCTAGGCATGTCGTTTTAGACCGATTAGAAGTTGGGGCATGGACCAGGCGTTCCTCCCAAATAGTTATCCAAGATTGTGATTCTGGAGTGTTTTTCCTGGTGACCTACAATCAAACAGATGTTTGGTTCTAGGAATTTCGTCCCACATGGAATGATTAATGATATTAAGGAATGATGATTCAAATGATATTTGGGGTTCAAGGCATGAAGGCCAACACTGAATGATTATTGATAATGAATAATGATTCAAATGGGAAATATGAATTCTACTTGGACTATTGTTATGATTAATGATTAAATTACAATGTGATAACTATTTAATTTATCAATTGAATTTATTTCTTGATAAAAATTCATGCTCTATCTATTGACTGGACTTGTTTTAGACACTGTTGGTGGTATCCTACTGATTTGTACTCACACCCTATTTGGGATGCCTGATTCTCACTTAAACTAACTTTCATATTACATGACAGGATAAGGGCAGGGCTATATGATATATTGCTTTTGGGGATTGGACCTTGGGATAGGGAACCAGACGTAGTTCGAGATCTATATGGAGTCATTGTGTCTTTACTTTCAGTTTCATTGTAGACACTTGGATCTTTTATTGTCATAACATGTTTTACCTTCTAGTAGAGCATTGTATTATATGGTTTTTAAAAATCATGTGTCACGGATTTATTCTGGTTATTTATATAATTTGTTGCACTTTGTTATTGTTATTTTCTTCATATGGTGTTTTATTATGAAAAAAGTGGGTATAGTCTCCCTAAAACCAACATACAAAACCCTTTCTACTAGAAGACATCCTGAGGTTTACATGGAGGCGTGCTTGAGTGAATGTAACTAATTGGCTCTCTGAACCATTCAGTGGCTCTCAATTCAGGATTTCACAAAATGGTATCATAGGTGTTTTCATTTCACTCTTCTTCTTTTGTCATAATTTTTTGTGAAAGGTAGATAAGAGACTAGTAAAAGTCAAGTCATGGTAATGAGGTCGTGCATTGGAGTTGAAAACCCATCTTTGGAATAAAAACTGAGTACATAGTGTGGTATTGTTGTGATTGATGCTTATTGTTACAATTGAATATTTTTTCACCTTGGGTGATGCACTTGTGGTGTGATGTGATTTTTTTTGGAAAATTATTGATTTTTTATTTTTTTTTTCTAAAGAAGAATGATAGTTGAGTCTGCCTACATAATTATAGGCACTCAAGATTGATTTGACAATCTTCATTCTGGGAAGTCACTAGAAAATGGGTTATGGGTATGTTGTTGAACATGAACTGTGTTCCTTGATGTGATATTGAAACAATGAGAAAAAATGAGAATAAATGGGTGTCTAATGAGAACCTTGATTGATGAAATGGGAATAATAAATAAATTAATTTTTGAATTAATTAATTTGATATAATGTGATAAACTAATGTATGAATTTATTAATGAGAATGAATATGCCCTTGATAACCAAGACATTAGAGTATAATGGATAAATGTAATGAAAAGGCCTTAGAGTTGACTGTGTGGTGAGAAATAGGGGGAAAGGCTTGTTTAAACTTATTGTAATTGTTTCTTACCTTACGTAAATGTTATAAGGTTATGTTATGAGACCTGAGACATGTGTTTTTATTTGTATAATTATTTCAATATGATGCTCTTTGAGGGAGGGACCAAGGGGTATGTCCCGAAACGAACATCCAGATAGGGTGCTTGAGGCACCATTGGTGGATGCTTAGGAAGAAGCTGATCAATTTAGAGAGAACATCACTCGTTTCATGAAATTTATAGAGAGTGGCCCAGGGTGGGTTCAAAAAAGAATATTAGACTTGATAAGGGAGTTTCTGCAGCAACACCCTCCAACTTATACTAGATAGGGTAGACATGAGGTAGTTGAATTGTGGATTGAATCCATATGGACCATTTGGAGATTCTAGCTGAGAGGAGGGTCAAGGTGGATTCTTATATGCTGAAGGGTTTGACGATGCACTGGTGGGACATTCATTTAAGATCTGGACATACTAATGATATGTTATGGATAGGATTTCTAGGGAATTTCTTAGAGAACTTCTACCTAGACATGCTGAGGCAAGAGAAGTCTTTAGAGTTTATAAATTTGACACAAGGGAGAATGTCCATATTAGTGTATTCTGAACATTTCACATATTTAAAACATATTTCTACAGATTTGGAGAAAGATGATACTTCTTCAGAAAAAAGTTTTTAGGATAGACCTAATTGTGAAATTAAGTCCCATGTGAATATCATTAGGCTGATGAAATTTTCAAAAGTGGTTAATCATGCTCTCATTTGAGAACAGAACATGAATGAAGCTTCCAGTACTAGACATGTAGTTGGATTATTAGGGAGTATTCCTTTCATGAGAAGAATGTGTGGTCATGAGAATCGTAGTATGGAATGTGTAAGGCCAATGTAGACAGTCCGGAGGAACAATTACACCAAGTTATTCTAATGGGTTTTTTTCCACCAGTGCTATAGATAGAGAAACTATTGTACCCATTGTCCTCGACCACCAATAGAGTTCCATTTTTGTTGCAAGATGGGACATCTATAGATGTTATCCATGAAATCAACAATGGGCTGGTGATTAGGGAGAGTCCTCTCAGAGTTAGAGTGTGGGAAGAGTGTTTTCCACACCATATAGGTCCGACACTAAGTGTTCTATTGGTAGAGGAAGTTGAGGTATTGGGAACGGTGATTGAGGGTGTGAGGGCTCATTCCAGCAGATTGGTGCTACTTAGGGTGTCATACGACACTAGAGGCATGGGGGAAATGATAGATTCATGCAGTGAAGCCTAAACATGTGGAGAGTGAGGATAGACCATCGACAGTGAGAGGTACTATTCTAGTTGCTTCTTCATTAGCTACTACCTTGTTTGATACTCTTGCCTCTCATTCTTTTATGTCCACAAATCATGATTATGGCTTGAGCCATGAAGTGGAGTAAATTAGAGGGATGATGAATATCAATACACAATTGGGAACACGAACTAGGGATATCTTTTTTTTGTAGGGAATGTTATCTAGAGATCAGAGAGTATCATTTCCTTTGAGATATTAATGTCCCTAATATAACAAGCTTCGATCTGATTCTGGGCATGGAATATCTAGTCACATACCGATCCCACATAGACTATTGACATATGAGAGTGACCTATGTATCTCTTGAGGTTGACAGATATGTCATTCATGGAGAATCGGATGTCCATTAGGCAGAGCTAGTCTAATTGCTCAAAAACGGGGCGAGCTCACAGCCCATGTTGCTATTCATTTTTTGTGTGATGGGAGTGGTAGGAAATACATCCTTCCAATTGTATTATAACAGTTTTGGGATATAATTATGGAAGAATTTTTTGGGTTTCCACATGAGCAAGATGTGGAATTCACTATTGAGCTCATGCCGGGGGCTGATCCGATATCTATTACACCATACAAAATGGCACCGATTGAGCATCAAGAGTTAAAAACATAGTAGGAGGATAAAGGGTTTGTCTATACAAGTATGTCACCTTAAGTATCACCTATTTTGTTCACAAATAAGGACAACCTGAGCTTACTCTTGTGTGTCGATTACAAGTATTTGAAAAAAAATAATGGGGAAGAAACCATATCCTATTCCGTGCATCGATTATTTGTTTAACCAACTGAAGGTGGATTGTGTGTTCTCAAATATTGATCTGAGATCATGGTATCATCTAGTGAGATTTCATACAAATAATATACCCAGAACTACTATTAGGATCAGCTGTGGCATTTATTAGTTTTTTGTAATTCCTTATTTGTTGAAAAATGCTTCAATAGTGTTTATGGACATGAGGAATATGATCTTTCATTCATAATTAGATCAGTTTGTGGTGGTGTTTTTGTATGACATCTTATGGTACACTAAGACTCATAATGATCAAGAACAACATCTTGACATCATATTGAGTACACTAAGAATGAATTAAATATATTTCAAGTTATCTAAATTTCAGTTTTGGATTGAAGGGGTGCACTTTTTGGGGCACAAGAACTGGGAAGAATGTGTGGAAGTGGACCCAGAAAATGTGCATACATTGATTTCTTGGGATCATCCCATGATTTTTTTGATATTCAATGTGTATTGGGATTAGCTGGTTATAACAAGAGGTTCATCCAGGTCTTTTCTTGTGTGGCATCACCACTTACTAGTTTGACAAATGAAGGGATAATGTTTGTTTTGAATGAAGCATGCACGATTGATTCCCAAGGGTTGAATGAGAACATTACATCAGTACCAATATTGATATTACCTGAGTTAGGTGAGGAGTACATGGTGTATTGTGACACTTCATGGGCCAGACTAGGAGTCGTGTTGATTCAAAGGGATAGATTGGTTGCGTATGGGTCATGGTAGTAGTGTCCAAATGAATAGAATTACCCTACGCATGACATTGAGTTGGCATCTATTGTTTATTCTCTTAACTATTGTCGACACTATCTTTTGGATGAACAGTTTACAGTTATTATCTATCACAAAATGTTAATGTATGTATTTTCAAAGAATGACTTGAATCTTCAGCAATGAAGATTGGTAAAGTATATGTAGTCATATGTTTTTGAACGAGAATATACACCCATGAAGGAGAATAATGTGTCTGATGCCTTCGATAAAAAAACTCAGACTTAGTTGGTACATGAGTTGAGTGAAGAATGGATGATGATGACATTCCTAGCAGAAATGAATGTTGTATTTCAGGATATCCAAGAAAGGATGACTCTGTTTTCTATAGTAGTGAAGTCTACACAATTGAGATGGTTCAGGGACATGTAGTATGAGGATCTAGAGTGTTTAGTGTTGAGGAAAATCTTTAATGGTTGGGAGAAATCTTCATACTGAAAAATAGATGAGGTTGTGATAATCATTGTGAAAAAAATGGTTGTGTTCTTACGAGTAGACTAGATGAACTCATGCAAGAATGTCAGGCTTCAAGGTGGGTGGTACATTCAAGGGTGAAAAAATGTATCGTGGACATCAATGACAGTTTTTATGGCCATGAATGAGAAATAAGATAGCAGGGTTCATAAGAAAATGGTTCACCTATCCGTAGGTGAAAGTAGAACATCAATGACCCGGAGTCCTATGGCGGCCATTAACTATTCGAGAATGGAAGTGGGATGACATGACTATAGATTTTGTGTTAGGAATTTCAAATAGTATTAGGAAGAATGATTCTATTTGGGTTGTTGTGGATCTACTAATGTTGTAAGAACACTTCTCTCCTATCAATGACACCGTTACAATGGAGAAGTTGGGGGAACTGTACATGAGAGATATGGTTTGTTTTTCATGGAGTGTCACTGACTATAGTTTCATTTCGCGATTCATGCATTACTTCACACTTATGACAGGGGTTACAGAAGGCGCATGGTACCTAGGTATTGTTATGTATGACCTTCCACCAAGTGATAGATGGGTAGTCAGAGCATAGCATACATGTCTTAGAGGATATTCTAAGACCATGTGTACTTGAATTTGGTGGTTCTTGGGAGAATCACTTGGAATTAGTGGAGTTTACCTATAGAAATTGTTATCAAGAAACTATACAAAAGTAACCATATGGGGTACATTATGGTGGAAATTTTGGATCACCTCTCTATAGGTAAGAGGTAGGCGAGTCAGATATTTTATCACCATGTATCATTCAGGTTATATTAGAGCAGGTGTAGTTGATTCGGAAACGTATGGCTGTGAAATAGTGTTTGAAGAGGTCGTATGCTGAAATATGATGATGAACCCTATATATTATAGAGGGAGATTGTGTATTCCTTTAGGTGTGTCCTAGATTGGGTCACCACGGGGTACAGAGGCATGTCAAGTTACTGCCCGAATATGATGGACCATTTGAGGTGCTAGGTATAATCGGGCCAATGGCATAATATTAGTACTTACACAAAAATTAAGCTCTATGAATTATGTTTTCCAAGTATCAAAACTAAAACGGCAATGCCGGGACCCTTCTTACATGATTGATGTAGAAGAAGTTAACCTCGAGATAGATGTGTCATCTGAGCATCATCTGGAACGTGTGCTGGTTAGCAGTGAGAATGTGTTACAGGGAAAGACCCTATTGTTAGTTCATGTCTTATGGAAATATGTATGTGTCTAAGATGAAACATGGGAATGAGAAGTAGAAAAGAGGGATCAATGTCATAATCTTTTTTGCTCAAGAATCATAAAGATGTTTGGGAGTGCACCTCGGGGAAGAGTTGTTATAAGGTGGGGAGATTATTTGATCTCGACCATTCTCGAGTCATCTTAGGAACGTTTTCAGGTTCCTTTTGAATCTTTTAAGTACCTATAACATGGAGTAGTTACTTAAAGTGTGTTTGGCTGTTCTTTTATGAAACAAAATATAGGGGATCGTGCACAGTTTTCACATGGTTTGAAAAACCATGCGACCAAACTGTTCCATGCGTGTGAAACTGGACAAAGAGGTTCGCCTGGTTTGCACACGGTTTAACAAACCGTGAGACCAAGCCGTGCCATCCATTCAAAACTGAATAGAGGGGTCCGAATGGTTTCCACACAGTTTTTCCTAACCATGCGCCTCTAACTAGGAAACTATTCACATGGTTTTTAATATACGAAAAATGTTATTTAAAACCGTCTTAACCCCCCAAGACTCCCATTTTTTGACCTTGTCTCGGGCTTGAAAAACTTTAGGTGTTCCTAATGCATTCTGGAGGGATTCCAAGATAATCTGAACACCGTTCTTCAAGATCAAAAGCCTTGATTGATGATTTGATCTCCTCCCTATATGTGGATTCCATCACGATGCTTCTAATATTCTTTCATCTATCTTTCCATGATTTTTTCATATAATATCTCCAAGGATTCCATAAATCGAAACTTATGAGTTGAGATCTAGATATAAGACTGTGGATCCAGATCTAGTTGTTCAAGATCATGTTTCCTTTTATCTTAATTAGTATTATGGTTTTCATATTTAATTTTCCTTGGTGGATAATTGATGATTTATCATAGAAGAAATGAAGGGGGATTGGAAACATGATTTTTTGGAGATATGATATTATAGTTGAGATATTAAATTGAATGTGGAATGATATAAAATTGGGGGAAATTAATAATTGATGGATTTTTTGGCTTTGAAAGATAATTGATGGTGAGAATTAAGTATTTTCCATGATGTTGACAAAAGATAATTAATTGAGAGAATTAATTATGTGTCATGATTTGATTAAAGATAATTAATTTAAGGAATTTATTATGACTTGATGGGTTTGAAATGTATAATTTATTGTGATGAATTAATTATGGTATGAAAATTGATTTGATTTAAAAATTAATTGATGAATTAATTAATGTTTTATTCACCTAATAAATTCTTGAATTAACTAATGGACTTTAAATTGTTTAACTAATCAGTGGATTAGTAAATAAATAATGTGGAAAATTCTTGATAATTAAATAATTATTAAATGGATGATATTTTTTGGTATTACCCATGGCATCACAGACTGATTAGAATTTAGGACATAGACATGGCATTCCTCCCCAATATTTATACAAGATTGACATTTTGGAGTTCAAGCAATGGATACCCACACTAAATGATATTTGTGGTGGTATGAATGATGTTCGACACTAAACAATTAATGATCATAATGAATGATGATTCGAATTATATTTTGGGTTCTAAGAATGAAGACCCACACAAAATGATTAATGATAATGAAAGAATAATCAAATGGGGAACAATAATTAAATATTTCCTAATTTTTTGATTAATGATTAAATAATAATGTGACAAATATTTAATTTTTTCATTGTATTAATTGATTTATAAAACTACTTGCACTATATTTTTACTGGACTCATTTTTGACACCGTTGGTGGTGTCTTACTAAGTTGTACTTACACCATATTCGGGTCACCTAATTGGAACCTGATGAGACTGTGTTATTGCAGGATAGGATAAGGGCATGGCACATGAATAGATTTTTGAATGGTATTAGAGCATGGGAGATGGAACCACACGCAGTTTCGGACCAATTTTGAGTCATCGTGTCTTTACATTCTGTTGCATTGTATTCACATGGCACTTGAATTGACATAACATGTTTAGCATTCAGTTGTGCATTCTATTATCGGGTTTTGGCTATCATATGTCAGGGTTCTATTCTAGTTATTTATATAAACTTTTCCACATGGTTATTTTTATTTTCTTCTACTGGTGTTTTATTTTAACAAAAGAGGGTGTAGTCTCCCTACTTCTGACTTACCAGACCCTCACTGCTAGTCAGCACCATCTGGCGTACGAGGAGGAACGCTTGAGGGCATGTGGCCAATCAGATCGGGGCACCGTTCAGTAGCTCCTAGTTCGGGACATCACAAGAAACATATGTTTTTTGTAGTTGACATAGAATCTATATGTATCACCCTATGGTTTTAGAAAATATTTATCTCTAATTAATTTATTTCTTTAATACCTTGTGTTTGAAAAAAAAATAAGTTTAAAAAAATTTATTTTATTAGAATAGTATTATTTAATATTTTTAATGTACCCCTTAGATTGGTTTGTATAAATATCATTACCTAATTTAGAGAGATATATAAATATATAATATCCAATATTAATATACTAATTACCATTTATGAAATATGTATTCAATTTTTATCAATGTTATATTATGCTTAAAATCTCGATTTCCCTAAAAATAAATTTAATTGAATTTTTTATGAAAATATTATAATTAAATTGTATAAATTTTAAAAAATAATTATTACATACAAATAAATTTATTTTTTAAATCATCATATCAAATTTATATCATGATAAATTTAAGGGATTTTGATGAAAAGAATTTTTTTATGTGATTGTGAAATATACTGAAAATTTTTATTGAAAATAATATATTTTTCAAGAATGATAAAAGTTAAATTGTGTTTTTAGATGGTTTAAAATTAAAATTAGACCTATTATATTATTTATAATTACATAATGTATTTTATAATCAATAATATGTCATAATTTGGTGTAATAACATTTTTATATGTAGAAATCCATTTTATGAAAAAACCTTTTTTATGTGTGCAATATTTTTTTGTCCAAATATATATATTAATAACTATTGGTGAAATAATTTTAATGGAAATAATTTATATTATATTAAAAAAAATTTATAATACATTTAATATTTTTATATACTTCTGATAAGAATGAACCATGTATTGTTATTAATAGATTTATTTAAAAACTGTGTTTCATCACATTTTACAGAGTTATTTTTAAATTTATTTTTCCAATATAAATAAGGAAATTGCTAAAATTGATATTGTATTATTAATATTGATGTTAAGTTTTTTAAATAATTCCCTTCTATTTTGGATTTATATGAATAGTAATCATGGTAAAGATTATCACCTCAGTAATTGGTGAAACATGTCAATCTAGGATGAAACTAAGTGACACAGTTGTACTTTTTCATCATAATTCCTATAGGATGAATGGAATAAAAACCATTATAAGGAATACATTCAATTTATATGAGAGGATGATGGATCAAGTTGGGGTTCGAGTTTCGAAATCACTGACATAGGCAGTGATGGCCTCTAAATAGATCCCTCCTTTCTTGGTGGAGGGGGGATATTTGATTCCACATATGGCTCATCGCTTTCTTCCTTTCTCAAATCCTGAGATCATGCCTTTTTTCCCAAAAATCCCTTTATCTCCCAAATTTAATGAATTGTTTGATGGGATCCCACAACTCATTATCACTAACTGTGATTTCATGGATTCCTCATCTCTGTAGAACTTGAAATTGTATGTGTGCATCAAGAAATGATATACATACATGGATTTCATTGAATGTTTCATTTCGGATTCATGGTATTTAACATAGTGTGAAAATATTGGCCTCCCCAACTCAAGGCATGAAATGATTCATTTTCATTTAGAGGAATATTAGATTCTTGCATGGTCATATGCTCCGCTGACATGTGATAGTGCCAAATTTTTTCTTTTCAGATGGTCTTATGACTTCTACATGAAGCAAGATTCTCCAACCACTACAATCAAGGAAAGATTTCCTGAAATACTACTTCCATTATTCGTAATCATGGAAATTTCGTTGGCCGATATCTTTGTTCGGATAGTAGAACAAGGGCCATGTGCCATCTGGTTTCACTGAGAATATGCACAGAAGATGATCTCTCAAAGCCTCCAGTTAATTTTTTTTTCATCACTGTGAGTGAGGAGTTTAGGTATAGGCAGTCTATGGTGTTTGAGTCGTTGCATGAGTACTTCTCCTGATATCTTAAATATGGGCATCAGAAAGATGTTTTTATGGGTAGAATGGTGGCTTTGCAGGTAGCATCAGATGGACTGGTTGCTGGGAACATGCAGTTTCGCTAAGGGAAATAGGTCCTGGATACTATTAGTGAGATGGTTGTGCATGCTGACCATTTGATGTTGCTGGAGGTGTCTCTAAAACTGAGGGTGGATGTGGTGGAAAGAATGGTGGTGAGTGATCTTGGTGTGCTCAATACATGATATCTGGTTTCCAAGGAATAAGCTACAATATAACTAGCCAGGATTAATGGGGATGTAATTGTGGTTAAAAAACAAGAGATATGGTGGATACTATGATCCAAGCAGTAGAACCTAATGGGTATAATTATTCAGTGAGTGGTAGCCCTTCTTTGAGTATATAAGAAGGTGTTCTGGTGGATGAAAATGGAAAATGGGTGAAGGTTTTATCAGGGATACTACAGCATCATGGAAAGAAAGTGACGAACATTGCATTTGGTAATTGCATTGCGGGTTTTATGAATGATGGTTTGGATTTGATTCAGGATCAGGATATGGTGGACCAAGATGCATCTTCTATGTCGCCGGGCTAGACTCTGGTCAATGTTTTTGAGGAACATAATGGCAGCAGACGTCGAATTAGAGCAAAGAATGTAATCCTGGGAGGGTTTCTCTTATTGATGAGGAAACTCAATGGAATGATGGTGAAAAAATGCCGTTTAACTTTCAGTCCCTGAATTTTGTATTTGGAGAAGATATTTTGTATAATGATATGGATGTTGATCTTGAAATTATGGAACATACACAATTATTTGCAATGGTTGATGCCGACAGTCTCATCAGACAAGAACAAGTAGTGAATGATTGTTTTCTGGGGTGAATATCCTTTGAAATTGGGGGGATATTTATGAAAGTGAAAAGGAGAATACGGTTAGGAGGGTGAGGACTTCTTATAATGATATTATTTCAGGTGTAAAGAAGACTGTGTCAGGGGAGGAAGAAGTTATGACCACTAAAACAAGAAGAAGTAAAAGGAAAGATTACTTTGGTATGCCAAAGTCAATGCCCACTAGGTCCTCTGTAATTAAATTAAAAGATAGTGAACCTTCTAAGGAGTTTTTATATCTAAAATAGTTAAATCTTAGAATAATGTATGTTAAGGCTCTAAATAATTATAAAATTTAGTAATGGGGGTTTTCCACTATGAATGAAGCACTTGATTATGGAAATGATGACAGATATGGTTTTTATGACATGTAGTTGTTTTTTATAGATTATGATGCTTGTTTACTATAAATTTCTTTTATTTTAATGAATGATTATAGACGTTTTCTCTGGTTAAACTTTCTGGGTAATTCAAGAAATATATTTGTTTAAGGGACAATTTTCAATGAAAATTAATTATATATTGTTTAAATCAATTAAAAATACCAAATTCCATTCTCATAGTTTTAAATATATTTTATATGGTTACATAGGGGAAAACACGTAATGAAAGAATATTAATTTTTTTTTGGTCAAAATAAAAATATATAATTTATAGTAATTTATTTATAATATTTAATTATTACATAAAAACATTTAATTCTTATAAAACACCAAAAAATATGTATTACAATAATTAAAAATAAAATAAATGAATTTGAAAACATGAAAAGTGATATAATTTGATAAATTTATAGTGTAAAGTGAATTTTTATGGTTTATATGACATATTTGTAGTGTTTTATTTGATATTAATTAAATTAAATCTTTTAATTTCTTTCATTTAAGTTAAAGTAAATAAATTGTGTGAAAATCAATAATAATGATATTTTATCAAAATAATATTTTATTAAATTATAAAAAAATATAATAATACTAAAATGAGATAAGTTTGATATTATATGGTCTATAATGTAATAAATTGACCTTTTATTAGAGAATTTTCTACTAATAATTAAAAATTAAAAACTTTTTTTTTTTTTGAAAAAATTGGTTCCATAATAAAAATTTAAAAACGATTAACTAATAGTTAATAAAAATTGGGTGTTTTAAAATGACATAAAAAAGTTTATAAATACTATTTGAAAATTGCATTACAACACTAACATACCTTGAACCATAATATCTACTCTTTATAGGCATTTTTTATTATAATAGATTTATTATAATTTAATCTTTTCCATAATTCCAAAAGTGTGCCAAATAAAAATATAAAAGTGTACCTCCTCACTCAGTTATTTACCCCAAATTGAATTATATATATCTAATATTCTATATATATTAAACTTAAATCCATTCCTATAAGAAATATATATATTTTTGACTTCTCAAATGAATAACCCTAGTGATCTTTAATGATGTTCGTAATGCGTTGTTTCAAAGAAGAGTTGTTTCCTTAACCGATAAAAATATTTTTTAATCTTATTTACCACATCTAAATCCATTTTATTTATCATAAAATAATAAATTAATAATTATTTGTATTACTGAATGTTATTATGATGATAAAAATCCATTTTACAGCCTCTTTCTACCGAATACTATGTGAATGTATCACTATTGTGAACGTGCGTCTTATTGTCTCTATATAGCGTTACAATTAGTTTTCAACGACAAAATTTTATTGATGGGTATTATGGAGGGATTAATGATTATATATTATTTTTAGAAAATAATTATACTTATATAATTATTAAATAACATAAACTTACTTAACATCCAATCATTTGAGAAATTATAATGTCATTTGTGTGTACATTTGGACTTCCACCTCCACCAAGCGATGTGAATCCTTTTACATTTATATATTAAATAGATTGTAATGTAGATGTATTTAATTAATATTTAAGATATAAATATAATATAATAATGTTCCAATAAATTTTAATAAATATTTATATTTATTTTTCTCCACAAATCCAAAATAGTAAACAATGGTCACACCTATGTACCACCAACCAACTCCTAAAACAATGTAAATCATTTATCTCTCTATATATATTATATGGAATATTATAAATAACTATATAATGAATATATAGGATATTTAAATAATGTGAAATATTTTTTAGATTATTTATATATGGTAAATATAAAATTTCTGGAATACTGAACTCAAAAACAAATTGTAATTTAAATAGTTATCTCTACAAATGACGAATTTAATAAAGAAATTATTCATGAAAGATTGTGTTGAAATGTAATAAAGGGTTCATATGGGTATCTATAAGTTTTTAAAACAATATTTTATATAATTATAATAAAACTAAATTTATTATTCTGGTGTATTGAGTGATTTAGAATAAATGTAAACTCAAGGTAAAAGATTTTTATATCACAATAATTTTTTTGTGACAAATACAAAATACATTAATTGTTTATTTTCTCATTTTTCTATAATAATCATTGATTTATTTTTTGATAATTATTATGAAAATTTTGGAGTATGAAATTTATAGATAAGGGCTTATCATTCATGGGTCTTATGATTCAAATGTTACCAATGTAGTATGGGTCTTATGTTATAGTATCACTATTTAACAGCTTTATTTATAATCAATTATCCCTAGATGAAAAATTTTAATATTTATATTAAACAACTTTTAAATTTATTATGAAATAATTATTTCTAAAAAATACATGTTTTACTCACATTTTCCTCACATTATGTTTTCAAGAGACCTAAAATCTCTTATTAATTTAAATCAACTTTATATCTCTATTTTTTTAAAAACATTTTTCATTTATATCCATGTTTTTGTAATAATTTTTAATGAAGGTTCATGATATTATAAAAAATAATTTAATGTTATTTGTAACCCTAATTTACTTTTGTAAAATTATTTTATTAGAATATTTTTTTCATTTTCCAAATGAGGTACATTATGATATTTTTGATGAAATTACTGAAGGAATGTTTTTAGAACTTGTATAGAGTGAATTTATATTACATCCATATAGATTAAATTTTCCCTTTTATAGATACAATTACATGTTTACATGGTATATTCCATATATAAATTGTTCAGTTATAGTTGTTTAGTTTTTTAAATATGTGATTTCAAAATGGAAAAGATATTTTCCTCACGAATGTTTTAATGATCTTTTAATGTTACTTCTATTTATAAAATACAACTAACATTAATATCACTTACTATTTATAGAGATATGTTCAAATGATATAATAGTTATTATTTTTATAGGTGTGTTATCACTAAGACTAAATGATTCTTATGAAACCCATTTCATTTATATTTTATACTATGATAAATTGTTAATGAAACATAGGTATTTTCATGGGATCTTATATGATGACTATTTTAAGATATTGTGGAACACATATATACTTCATTAATTTTATTTTGGGATGAACCTAAATCTATCTCAACTACATTGGGTAATGATTGATACATCATGAGGTAATTCGTACTGGAATGGGAAGTGTTCCTAGTTTTGTACGGGATGTTTTCAACTATGGTAGAAATTGAAGAGAACCTCAAATACTATGATTGTTTATGGATTGATCCAATCCCTCTACAATTTTAATGGTAATGATTTATCATTACTGAGTTATTTTTTTATTATATGTTTTCCAAAATTGTATGTTTTATGAAAATTATGTCCTCACATAGATCATTTTCATAGATTCCATACAGATTTATGTCATATAAACAACCATGCTTTATACCAGGAAATACGATTATGTTCCTTGATATGTAGGGAATGGTTTCAAAACATTAAAATAAGGTAATATAACCATTAAAATATCGTTATACATTTATAATTTCTAATATACCATTTATTTACCCATATTGAGCATCTAAGATCACCTTTTTCATGGGTTTGTTTTTCCTATAGAATGAATAATGGTATTATGATTTTTAACACATAGAGGAGAGATAGTTATGTAGAAATAAGTGGGAGGGGATATATATATTTTATAATCTAGTTGATTATTCATAAATGTTTCTAATAATACAAGACCTAAATTATTTTTGGCATGAATTGAAATTTTATGTAATGAATATTCATATATTAAGATGTAATTAAATATATAAAATTTATTGTTACGTACAGTTAGTATTTGATATATTATTAGTTAACCATTATAAAAATGGATAGAAAAAACATTAATATTAATCCTAGGGATAATATTATATATAGGATAAAATACTATTGTTTTTTATAACAATCATAAATGACCTATGATAATGATAATCTTTCATAAAAGAAGAATTCGTGATTGAAACAATATTTAAACTATTATTGATGATTATGTGAATTCCAATTATGATTATTTTTTTTTATCTTATTGTATTTTTGTGTTTTATTCAGTGAATAGAACATGAAGGTACAGAGTTTTTGCTGAATGTGTTGGTCAATGATATAAAATTCCTCATGAGAAAGAAATTGAAATGGGAGATAAAAAATAAAAAAGTTGTCTAAATCCTAATATGATATATCATTATATGTTTTAAAATATAATATATGATATGATTACTAATATATTTAATAATATAACGATGTGGTTTCATAAAGTCCATTGAAAGACGATTCAGATGCAAACATGTTTATAACATGGGAAGAATAACTCAAACGAATATCTTAATGGAACGATGAGATGTTTTGATTGTGAAAAAAATAATAAATCGAAGAAAATAATCATTAAATAAAAAATGGTGGGTTATTTAAATTAATGAGAATAATGTCTTACAAGGTAATCATTTATTATATAATTTTATAAATGTTAAAATTAAAAAAATTATGAAAAAAAATTCATAGGGGGAATGCTCTAGAAGTGAATTATAATAGTTTAATGATTATTATTTTTACCTATGATAATGAAAAGAATACAAATTATGTATGAATCATAAGGTATGATTTAAAAATATTGTTTATTTTTTATTTATTAATAATTATTAAATTTATTTTAATGAGTCCTAAGAAATGAATCATATTTTAAATTTTGAGAAATAATTGTTGGGGATTAATATGATGAATCAATGTTAGTGTTATAAGAATGATGTGGGATGATTGAATTGTTTATGAATTTGGGTTTAGGAATATTTTTGTATAAGTGTTATATTAGTAATATTTTTGTAACAAAACCATGAAACTGCTATGGATTTTTCTAAATGTTTATTTCAATAATGATAAGAAATAATACTTTGGATGCTACTAGATTACATTAAATGATATTTCTTGTTAATACGAATTTTATGTAAAAAACACAAGTTAAAGAAAATATAAATCATAGAATTTGTCTGATGTTAAGATAGTGATTTTTTTGAGGAAGAGATTATAAAAAAAAATTATTTGTATACATGATATTGGGTTGTTATTTGATAAAATGTAACTTTAAAAATACTCATGGTCTTTTTTCATCTTTGGATTTATTGAAAATAGTCAGTAGTTTTGATGTTTTTATGGAATTAATATTTTGTAATTCTTGAATAAAATATTTTTTCATGTGAGTTTAACATATATATTATTGATACCACCATTGGTTATTATGCTTTAGTTTTATAATATGTTCAAACGAATAAACATAAATTTTTATCATTTATTTGACGGATTATTGAAATGTTATTGAGGTTTAAATACCCAGTGGGGTTGATATATGATTTAATGGATATTTAAATGTAGACTATAATATAATTTAATCTATAAAATATTAATTTATGAAAATTAATTCATTAAAAAAGAGACATTTTCATAGATTTTTTTTCGTGTTTAGTATTACAAATTCAGTTAGTATCTAAACTTTATTCATGACATTTAGTGATGTTCATCACACTAAAAAATTATATATTAATTTATAATCCAAATAATGTTAGGGATATATTTTATTCATTTTATATATATGTATCCCTTAGTTTTATAAATTTATTTGACATGAAAAATTATTTTGTAAGAATATAATTAATTTATTTTTATTATGAGAGTTAAAGGGAATTACTTTGACATCGAGGTTAATATAGTCTCTAATTTGAAGAATATTGTTGTAATTACTATTATGTAGATTAATGATTTACTTATTAATATGGTGGTTTATTATTTTTTAGAATTATATTTTACTGACCGATTTTGGATTAGGTTAATTACTAATGATACTAAGAATATCTTCATATATTTTTTATTCTATCAAAATATGATTCTAAAACTTCTAGAATAAATTTTTTTTGTCTAAAATACTCATCGTTTGTAGAAAAAAAATTATATTATTGTATATGTAGATTAAGGGGTTATATAAAACAAATCAATTAGGAATATTTTAAATTATTCAAAGACTGTATTAAAAATTAATACATCAAACATATTAACTGGATCGTATGGAAACAATTTGTCCTCTAACCTTTACTTCAAATGAAATGATAGTCTACTAACCCCCACTAATTAAATGTTTGTGGTATTTTCAATATTCTAATCATGTTTTATATTTCTATTTATTATTTCATGGGCATTATATTTCTATACCACAACATTCCTATTCAAATATTGATGTTATTCTCATATTCTCAAACCATGTTTATTAGGGACCTTAAAACTTCCCTTTATTTATTTTTATTGATGTTATATTATCCATTATTATGATATTGATATTCAAAAAGGAGGTCTTAAACTATTAATCCTTTGATTGGGAATAACATGTTAATTTTATAGACAAAATATATTAAGCGAGGATAATATAAAAACATGCTATTTTATTATATATTTATTTTTAATTAACTATATTTCTTTAGTATATTACATTATAGACAACAATAAGATTAAATGAACTGTGATATATTATTAAAATATTTTTATATGACTGTTATTTCCAATCTATTAAATTCATAAGTATGAATAATTTTATTAATTTTATGTCATTTATAAAAACCTTCAAATCAATATGAATTTATTTATTAATTTATAGAAGATAAGAATTTATTGTTTTGTCAATTTTATATTATGATTTAAATATATATTTCATATGAAATTATTTTTATTTCATTTTCATAGAAAATATAATACTTAATTTTTAAAAATATAATTTTTTTAAAAAAATAACACAATTTATGAAATTATCATATAAAATTAATATTACGTTGAATTTCTATGAGTTTTCTTAAAATATTGATTTACTACTTTATAGTGGAAAATATTTATTTTTCAATAAATGATATATTTTTTTAAGAATTTAAATACCAACATTTTGTTCTAAAATGTTGTATGTGTAATATTTTAATTCTTATATTAAAAATATTATAATTTCATTCATTGGAATTAATTTTAGGATTTAAATTGTTTTAAAGGTATTTCTATATGTAAAAAATATATTTATGAGAACTATTTTTATTTATGAATTTATTTTTCAAATACAAAAATAAATAACTATTAGTGAATAATTTAAATTAAATTATTATAATATATACTAAATAAAATTTATTATCATTCATTAAATATTTTTCTAAATCTTGGATAAGAATAAACAGTATTTTATGATTTAAACATTATTTTTCTAAAAATATGTTTTTGTCAGGTTTTCCACATATTTTTAATTTAATATAAAACAATTATATATATTTAATCTTCTAAAATATATTTCATATTTTTAATAATTATTTTAAAAATTATTAAATTGGAGACATTTGTTTTTTACCAACATGAATAGTAATCGTGGTGAAATCCTTAACCTCGTTGTAGGGTAAATCGATGATATCTTGGTTAAATCTATGTTTAAACGTGATATGATTACATAAAAATTCTTAATGGTTGATTTAAATTAGATAATTAATACTTTTATCTTCAAATTGAGAGTTTTAATATAACTAGTCAAGGAAAATGACTTATATATTATTTCATTCAAAACAATATTAAAAATCTAACTCTCTTAGTTGTAAATAATATTAATGTGTTTACATAGTTGTAAAACTATGTTTCTACTCATATTTAAATTAAAATTTTGTGTAATTAAATTATAATCCCTATGTTAATTTATTTATAATTTTTATGAATATATCAAATTACCTAAAATGCTTACATAACACAGGGAATATATTTATTCAATTAATGGAAAAATTAATGAAAAGAAATTGAAAATAAGAAAAGTGGTATAATCTGAGTAAGATATTGTGTTCAATGATTTTCATAGGAATTTATGACATATTAATGTTTTAGAACTATATTTTTATCAAATTTATACTTTAATTCCATGTCTTTTATGATAAATTAATTGAAAATTCCGAAAATCAAAAATATTGATAATTTATCTAAGACAGATTAAATTAAATTATTTAAAAATTATGAAATTCATTAAATAAAAAAATGTTGATATGAAATCTGTTTAAAATGTTATAATAGATCAATTTATGGGAATATTATATCCTTGTAAGTAAAAATTAAAATGCTATAATATTGAATTTTATTTATAGTAGTTAAATATGATAGGGACTAACTCAGGGTCAATAAAATTTATTATGTTTAAATTTACTCCAATTTTTTTTTAAATTATATAGGTTGAAGGGATAAAAACCCTAAACAAACTTATAATATAATATATGTTCATTTTGAGGCATTTCTTGAAGGAATGAATTTAATATAATTTCTTGTTCTGAGAAATCACAAAAGATTTTCTCCAATAAATTATAAAAGGGAACATGCTTAGTCTCTTATTTACACATCTTTTAGGAATATATTTTTAACATAATATAAAAATTTATATTTTTTACATACCATGACACATTATTGTGGTGTTATTTTTCCTAAAAGTCAATTCATGAAGTCTTTCATAGGGGATTGAAAAGTGACATTGAAAATAATATTTTGATTCATATATATGATATATATGATATAATATTGATTTTATAATGTTGAAATAATATTTAATTTTCATTAATTCCATAGTCCAAAATCAAAACATTGTTTATCTGTACGTAAGACCTACTATCTACATGAATGATGTGATTCATTTTTCTACCAGTAACATCTATTGATGACTAAAATTATTTATATAGTGAATTTATATTGTATTAGTATCATAATTAATATTATTGAAATGATGGAACCATCATATCTGTCCCTGTAAAATAACTGTTGAACTAAAATACTCATGACAAATAAAATAGTTAACATTATGATATAATGATTTTATAAGGAATTATTCAAATATATGGTGTTCAATGTTATAAGAGGATAATATATGGTATTATAAGTGTGTAAATTACAATTTTATTTAAAAATAATAAATTTAAAATTCATTAAGGACACCAATAACTGATCTAACCTATTATTTACTGTGGAAAACATCCATGGGTGTCATGATTATTCATTATTTATATGGTTATGTTTTAGGTCAAAGTTGTTTCGAAATTTCATTTATTTTCGATGGGTTATTCTATTGTTAATTGTTTATGTAACCTATTTCTTTCTATTGATTCCGATATGATTAATGTTTTTTGATCATCTTGAAAAAAATAATATGTATTTCAATTTTGTAATGGGTGTGACCCATATTGGCCCCCATTTCATTTTTTAAATATTGATACTGTTGAACCCTATGGGAATCTAGTTGTTTTATTATATTTTGAAAATCCCAATTATGATTATTTGTATTTTGATAATCCCTATTTGATCAATGGTTAAATACTTATTTGGGAATCTAGATACTTTTTGATTTAAGTATTGTTCTATTATTTTATGTTTAAATAATAGTCTTTCGGTTACTGGATGTTTGTACACTTTGAGATAACCTATTCTGCCAATAGAATGCTCAAACAGAACAGAGCTACCGATATTGTTGATTCTACAGCTACGTGAGAGCTACCGTTACAGAACAGAGTTACTGATACACACAAGTCCACTGATATGTTGAAGCTATCGTTATCAACAGATGTCTACCGATACGTAAAGGTCACAATTATGCAAAGCCTGTCGATATGTGAATGTTACCGATACAGACAAGTCACTGATCCATATCAAAAGACAATGGTCGCACTGATCCATATCAAAGGACAATGGTCGCACCGATCCATTTCAAAGGACAACAGTCGCACCGATCCCTATCAAAAGACAACTGTCTCACCGATGCTGATCAAATGAGTCACCGATCATAACACACCGATGCTGATCATCTGAGTCACCGAAGATGTCTCACCGATTCTGATCAAATGAGTCACCGGTCATGACAAACCGATGTCGATCATCCGAGTCACCGATTAGGACACGCCGATGTCTAGCCACCGACGCTGATGCTGATGACCTACCGATCACTTGACTCACCAATAGTCATAAACAGCTGTTTGAATTTATTTATCTTTATTTTATCTTACCAACAGTCATATTAGGAATATTTTAATGCTCTGTCATTTATTTAATGACGGATGTTGGATATCAGGGAACCGTACCTCATACCTGCAAAAAGAAATCATTTCATTTGCTGGAGCTCGTGCCATAAATACAAGAAGTCCATGTTGGTGAAAATATACGATGAGACACATATGAGTGCTAAGAGTGGTGGATGAGATAGTTGCAGAAGACACAGAACCTCATACACACCCATGCTTACTCAAGAAGTGTTTTGTACATTCACGAGGATATTAAAGAACTTCATCTACTACACTTTTTCACTATCTATGAACCTAGATGCCAAGAAGACGACACTCTGTTTTTCAGACAAAAACTAGAAGAGGACTCAGAACCATTTCTGATAAAACTTAAGGAGTCCAAAGCTTCACTTCAATCACTAGAGCCATTTCTAAACTCTATATCTTTGCTCTGTGATTCATTATTTTACATTTCGAGCAGTATGTGTTATCATCTATATTTAACAAACACACTCTCTCCTGTACTTTAACTAGAGGATATGTAAATCCTCACTCAAACTCTTACATCTTTTATTTCCCACTGGGATAGTGGTAGAGGTCCTGCATGACCTGGACAGCTGGTTTGCTGTTGTTTTTGTTCCCACGGATAACAGTGGTAGAGGTCTTGGACCTGGACAGTTATATACTATTGTAAACCCCGATCCATGGTGTGGATCACTTTTATATAAAGTTTCGAGAGGACTAAGTCTCATCTTGAGACTGAACTTCTTGGTTAAACCTGATATGCTTATTTATTTTCAATGTTTGTTATTATTCCACTGCAAACTACTTTAAATCCAAGAATATCTTAAAGTCACTTTAATAATTAAACTCACAAGTCTTTATATTAGTTGTAAATTAGTAAGTTAGTTTGAAAAGTTAATCAATTCTTATGATTTGATTAACTGGGAAATAATCAATCCTTTGAGAACCTAATAGAACCTTTATTTTGATATAAATTCACTACAGTTTAATTCTGTGTTTTATTTGGGGGATTTTAAGAAAAAGTTTTTAAACAGAAATTTTAATTGGAACTCAATTCACCCCCCTCTTGAGTGTCCACTCCAACCAACAATTGGTATCAGAGGTTATTTAAAATATTTTCTAAAGTACTCTGTTTTTCAACTGTGATTTTAGTTGTATTTTAATGTTCTTAAAATTTCTATTATTTATAAATTTTTATCTCTTTAAAATATTTTCTTTAAGTAAGTTATCATAGTTAACAGAATTGAAGGTTTTTCTACCAATATACCACCATTTTTCAATGGAACCAACTATGCTCAGAGGAAAATCAAGATGAAAATTCATTTATATAGCATGGGTTTTGATATTTGGACTACTATATAATCAGAATATAAAATACCTACTACTGTTAGATCTACTTGGAATGAAGCTACTAAGACAGCCTACAATAATAATTGTAAATCTATGAATGCTCTGTACTGTGATTTAGGAGATGAGGAATTTAATAGAATATCTGCTTGTAAAACTGCTTATGAAAATTGGGATACCTTAGCTGTTTCTCATGAAGGAACAACTAATGTTAAGGAAATGATATTGAACACTTATACTATTATGTATGATAATTTTATGATGAATCCTGATGAACCAATTTATGACATGGATCTCAGGTTCAAAGAAATTGTCAACACAATGACCTCAATGGGAAAGGATGTTCCATCCAAGGAACAAATCATGAGAATTCTGAGATGTCTACATGAAAGATGGAGAGGAACTTCTCTCTCAATTAGAGAATCGTGTGATATTGGTGAACTTACAGTCAAGGAACTAATTGGAAAGCTAATGATGTATGAAGAATAACTTAAGGTAAATAAATAAGATGAAGATGAACTTAGAAGGAAGTCAGTGGATTTCAAGACATCAACTTCAAAGAACAAGGATAAGGAGAAGCTTCAAGCTATAAATGTGAGTTCAAGATGTGATGATAGTGAAAGTGATTTTGATAGTGATTCTGAGATAGCTCACATTACCAGAAGGATTAAGAAATTTTATAGGAAGAATAATTTTTTCAGAAAATAAAACTACAAAGGAAATTATGACATCAAGGGTCATTGGAAGAAGGATTGGAAAAATCCAGATAAAAGTGATGAAGTTGTCTGCTATGAGTGCAAAAGAAAAGGACATATAAAAGAAGTCTGTCCAAAACTGAAGTACAAGAAGAAGTATGAATACAAGGGCATTAAGTTTAAGAAAGCGATGAAAGCTACCTGGAGTGATTCTGAGGATAGCTCCAGTAAATCTGAAATTTCTGAAACTGGACACAGAAATAAGGCTAACATGTGTTTTATGACAAACACTTCTGTGGAAACAGCTGAAACTCCTACTTTAAATTCATATTATTCTGGAGATGATTCTGACTCAAAAAACATGTCAAAAACTGAACTATTTTAATACTGTGATATGTTAGAAGAAACCTGTAATTAGCTGAAAGACAAATACATAGGTTTAAAGAAACAGTATGATTTAACTATTAAACATAAATATGATCTTGATATTGAAATAGAAAATAATACTCCGTTTCTTAAAGAGAATACTGAACTAAAATTATATAATGAGAAACCTAATAAAGACTTATAAAAGTTAAAAAATGGTAAAGATACTCTTACTCAGATGCTAGGTAAGAAAATAGAACCAAGATACACTACTAGTATCGAATACCAACCTGGAAAAAGGAAAATTAACAAAACTAGATTTATTCCTGAATCTGGACAGAATGTTGCTAGTTCTAGATCTGGAAGTTCATATATTTCAACCAGTTATATTCATAGTTACAGACACAATAATTTTTATGTTTCAAAATCTGTTGATTCAACAAATTTTATGATACCCATTAGACAAATCTGGGTACCTAATGTTTTATTGGCTAACCTGTCTGGACCCAAGAAAATCTTGGTACCAAAATCATTTCCTACCTAAATCTGTTTTGTAGGGAACCTGCTTAAAGAGCTCCTATAGAATGACTTGGTACTTGGACAGTGGTTGTTCAAGACATATGTCTGGATACTTTTCATGCTTCATGATTTTAGTAAAATTTGATGGAGGCTTTGTCACTTTTGGTGAAAAATCAAAAGGAAAAATCACCATCTTAGGCCAGATTGGTAACACTGACTCAATATTAATTTCTAAAGTTTTATTTTTTGATGGACTAAAATAAAATTTGTTAAGTATTTCTCAGTTATGTGATGATGGATTTTATGTTAAATTTGAAAACAATTCTTGCAATGTTTTTAATTCTAAAAATGTTTTAGTGTTTTCTGCCTTACGAAATGAAAATGTTTATGTTGTTGATTTAAATTCTTTAGCTATGAAAAATATTACTTGTTTAAATTCCATTCATAATGAGTCTTGGCTTTGGAATATAAGATTAGGAAACTGCAATGTACATTCACTTAGAAAACATACTAGGAATATCTTAGTTAGATACCTACCAAAACTTGAATTCCCAGCTGATAAAGTTTGTAATCCCTGTCAAAAGGGAAAGCAACATAATGTTTCATTTAAATAAAATAAAGAAGTTTTAACTTCTCAACCTCCCGAGTTAGTCCACATGGATTTGTTTGGACCTTCTAGAGTTTCTAGTTTAAATGGGAAGCACTATGTCTATGTTCTAGTAGATGACAATTCTAGATATACTTGGATATATTTTCTAGCTCACAAAAGTGAAGCTTTTTCTTAATTTGTTAAATATTCCAAGTATGTAGAAAATTTTAGTGGACTTAAGATCAAAACCTTGACAAGTGATCATGGTCGTGAGTTTGAAAATCATGAGTTTGAATCCTACTGCTCACACAATGGCTATATTCACAATTTCTCTGCCCCTAGGACACCCCAGCAAAATGGTGTAGTGGAAAGAAGGAATGGAACCCTGTAAGAAATTTCTAGGACTATGCTCAATGAGTATGACCTACCTGTTTATTTTTGGAATGAAGCTGTAAATACAGCTTGTTATGTTATCAATAGAGTCTTAATCAGACTTGTTCTTAAGAAGACCCCTTATGAGTTGTGGAACCATAGGAAACCTAAGGATATCTACTTCATAGTTTTTGGTTTCAAAGTCTTTATTCTTAATACTAATGATTATCTTGACAAGTTTTCTTCCAAGAGTGACGAATGAATTTTCCTAGGTTACTCTATTTCTAGTAAAGCCTATTGAGTTTTCAATAAGAGAACCAAATGTGTGGAGGAATCTGTTCACATCAAATTTGATGAAACTGATCCACATGAACCTAAGTCCTCTCTTGAAAATCTTATGATGATCTCTCTGTTTTGAACCTTAATGACAAAGACAGTGGACCTGTAGTTAAAACATCCTGTTCTGGAAATTTTCCAGAACCTGCTTCTGTTGAACCCCAACCTATAGATGAACCTGAAATCTCTAGTCCAACCTTTTCTAGACCAACTAGGACTCTAAAGAATCATCCTTTAGATGGTGTTGTAGGTAATTTAGATAGAGGAACACAGTCTAGAGCTTCTCTAAGAAATTAGGTTGAACATCAATCTTTTCTTTCAATGTTAGAACCTAAAATTATCAATGATTCTATAAATGATGAATTTTGGGTAATGGCTATGCAGGAAGAACTAAATCAATTTGAAAGAAATAAAGTCTGGGAATTATTAGAAAGCCCTAAGGACACTTTAACCATAGGCACAATGTGGGTATTTAGAAACAATGTTGATGAATCTAGAAACATCATTAGAAACAAAGCAAGGATAGTTTCACAAGGTTACAATCAAGAAGAAGGAATTGACTATGAGGAATCCTTTTCTCCTATAACTAGATTAGAGGCTATTAGGATCTTACTTTCTTTGGCATCACATCTAAATTTCATGTTATATCAAATGTATGTGAATAGTTCTTTTCTAAATGGTTTTATTGTTGAAGATGTTTTTGTAGAACAACCACCTGGTTTTTCAAATCCTCACTTTCAAAATCTTGTTTTTAAAATTTCTAAAGCTTTATATGGTTTAAAACAAGCTCCAAGAGATTGGTATGAAAGACTTACAAATTTTCTTATTTCAAAAGGATTTAAAAAAGGAATTTCTGATCCCACTCTTTTTATAAAAATGATTTCAAAAGATGTTTTAATAGTACAAATCTATGTTAATGATATTATTTTTGGATCTTCGAAAATTTCTTTATGTACTGATTTTTCAAGGGTTATGCAAAATGAATTTTAAATGAGCTTAATGGGAGAGCTTAAGTATTTTCCAGGATTTCAAATCTTTCAAACTAAAGATGGAATTATCTTAAATCAATGTAAATATACTAAGGATTTATTAAAACGTTTTGGTTTGGATAGTATTAAGGGAAGTGATATACCTATGAGTACCACTTGTAAATTGGATATTGATGAAACTAGGAAACCAGTTGACCAAACTAATTATAGAGGTATGATTGGGAGTTTACTTTATCTTACTTCTAGTCAACTTGATATTATATTTACTGTATGTATGTGTGCTAGATTTCAAGCTAACCCTAAAGAGTCACACTTGCTGTTAAAATTCTTTTCAAATATATTAAAATTACTGCTATTTTGGGACTGTTTTACACAAAAGAACAATCATTTGATTTAATAAGTTATTTAGATACTGACATTTCTGGATGTAAGTTAGATAGGAAGAGCACATCTCGAACATGTCATTTACTTGGAAAATCCCTAGTGTCATGGTGTAGTAAGAAACAGAACTCAGTTGCATTATCTACTGCTGAAGCAGAGTATATAGCTGCTGGAAGTTGTTGTGCACAGATTCTGTGGATGAAACACACTTTATTGGACTATGGATTTAATTTTAACCATGTTTCAATTAACTGTGACAAAAATAGTGCGATCAACATCTCTAAGAACCCAGTATCTCATTCTAGAACGAAACCCATTGATGTTAGACACCCCATTGTTAAGAGATCATTATCAAAGAGGTGATATAACTCTTGAATTTATAGGCACTGAACTCCAATTAGTTGATAGTTTCACTAAACTTTTAAGTTTAGAAAGATTAAGTTTCATTAGACATGAATTAGGAATGATAACTTACCCTTAAACCGTTAGAAACCTCACCGTTAGAAAACTCACCGTTAGAAACCTCGTCGTTAGAAACCTCATCATTAGAAACCTCACTGTTAGAAACCTCACCCTTAGAAACCTCACCGTTAGAAACCTCACCATTAGAGAATCCTCACTGTTAGAGAAACCTCACCATTAGGAGACCTCACTGTTAGAAGACCTCACTGTTAGGAGACTTTACTGGTACATCTTGCGCTGATATAAACTTCTGTAAAGCTGAGACTTTGAAATTTTTTTATGATTTATTTTATTTTTGAATCCTAAATGATATTAAACCGAGTCTATAATTCACTCAATCTCACCGCGAACTTGTCTGTTCGAATCCCTCCAACCTAACCCTCTCAAGCCATAAAACCCTAAACCTCAAATCTGTAATGGCCCGCATCAAGATACCCCAGGTTACAGATGGGAGTGATGATCTGCAAACGAAAAGATAGAAAGAAATGAATACTAGTACTAGTGGAAGTGGAAGTGTCGCTCGAAGGAATCCAGTAAACCCGCATCTCTCAAAGTGAGAGATTGGCTATGAGAAAGAAGTATGTGCAGAATGGCTCATGGAGAGAAAGTCCTTGGTTCTTAAGGTTTCAGAAGAACAAGGTTGGACCGAGTTCTTCGCAAACAACAATGGACCTTATTATCCCAGACTGGTGAAACAGTTCTATGAATTCGTTCATTTTGAGAAGGCTGAAGAAGAAAGCAGAATGATTTCTTATGTGAATGGACATGAAGTTTCTTTTACTTAAGTGGAATGGGCTAGGAACATAAGAGTTTCGCAAGAAGGATATTGTGCTTTCTAATCAAAATATGTTCCCTTAACTAGTGATGTGTTTAATTATGAAGATTCCTTGTTAGAGGTGACAGGAAATGGAACTCCTAGAAAGGTCATCGCTGCAGAGATGACAGGGGAGGATAAACTACTTTTCAAATTTATTCAGCATGTGATTAGTCCAATGATAGGAGACGTAGCTACACTGAGATTCCAGGACATTTATTTGCTACATCTGTTGAAGCATGGAGTGATGGTAAATCTGTGTAGATTAATTATGATTCAGATTGAGGATATGACTAGAACGAAGTCTAAGTCAATTGCACTATTCTTCTCAAAGTTGATTTCTATTTTGATGAAAGAAAAGGAGGTGGTTGGACCTCAGGATAAAATGATATTAGTTAAGGATAACTTCTTCATCACCAGGACTGTCTGTAAATACATGAAAGTCAGTTGTAATCCTTGGAAGAAATCATGGGTAAATGATAATGGAAAAATCTATGACATGTATAATCCTGTAGATCATCCTTCTAGACCAAAGGATGTGATGGATCCTGGTCTTGGACCAGATGAGCTAGAACTGGTCTACAGTGATAATGAAGCTGAGGAGGAAGAGACATCAGTTAATGAAGGAGGAGACCGTGATTTACCTCCTAGCCCTTTGCCTCAAAATATCTCTTATGGAGCAGCTAGCCCTCCAGAAGAACTACCAAGAAGAGAAACTATTTTGAAGGACTATGACACTAAGACTGAGGAAGAAGAAGAAGAAGCATGTCAGTATGTTTTTAAGGACACCTCTGAAGAGGATGAGGCAACCGAATCCGATCATGTTCTTAATGAAGAAAAGGAGGATTCTAGTGAAGCAGATGATAAGGAAAATGAAGAAGAAGAGCTCAGTTTGATCCCTCTGATAGACAGTAAATTCTGGACAATGCATGATCAGGAAGGAGAAGCTACATCTGTTGATGAGAGAGTCATTGATGACTCCGAACAAATGGCTATTGAATCTGACGTAGTTATAGAAGAAGTTGTAGAATTACATCAAGAAGAACCATTGGAGGAGATACCTCAGGAGAATGTTCCAATTGAGGGGGAGAATCATGGTTCAGTATTAGTTCTATATGACATTGAAGGTTGGACATCAGATCTAGGATATATGGTTCTTAGAGTTTCTTACGCAGATTCGGATGAGGAAAACCATCCCCAAAAGGAATCAGTTATCCTACCTGTTGTGGCTAAAAATGTGGCAACTAAGGAGGATCTTGAGTCCTTAAAAGCTGAATTGAAAGAATCATTAAGGGAATCAGTGGAAGATATGAAGAAAAGTATGGTTGAAGAGATGAAAAGCATGGAGAAATCCCTTGAGTTATCCATTTGATATGGTGTATCCAGTCTTGCGAAAGAAATGATGGATTAAATTAAAGTGTGCCACACTCATATTGAGAGTTAGATAGGAGATGTAGTTGCCTTGAGACCATCGATTGCTTCTCTGACTGCCATGAATAGCTCTCAAACACATGTGCACACTGATATCAGATATATCAAAGAGGTAGTAAACAAATTTGTGGATGTTTTTTAGGCCTTTAAGAATTCAGTAAAAGAACATCTGAATAGTCAAGATACACTTTTTCAAAAGGTAGTAAGTAGTATGACTCAATCCTTAAAGGAGACAATGGCCTTCTAAATGAAACCTCTTCCCTCATCTAGCTCCAGTGCGAACCTTGACCAGATCTGCACTATTATTCAGGAATAATTGGCTAAGGCTATTCCCAGTGGAGCAACAGATACTCTGATTCTTGCTACCACTAGGGAAGTTAGTAGCATTGTCTGTGATCACCTACGGGCAGCTAATGCTTCTCAAGAGGCAATCAAGAATAAGGTGGATGATTATTTTGAAAAGGTTTATACCAAGCATCAGCTGACCAATCATTTCAAGATCTTACTGGAAAATATGAAGTTTCCTCCAGTTACCGAAGATTTTAGAGAATAGGTTAGTATGCTCAGGGAGCTTACTCCTGCTTTGGATAAATTCATTGATAATCGTGATGATTTTGTGTCTGCAATGGAGAGAGGAGGAAGCATTATAATGGATTCCAGGAACTTGCTGCTGCCCTTCCTGCATGTAGATACCGGGCCAGTAATTGTACCTCCTACCCTTCCTGCTTCTGCCTCTTGGAGTACACCTAAATTGACTCCAGCTCAAGAAATTAGGAGCTTGACACCTATGATCACTCAAAGGAGTACAGATTTCAGATCTGGTACAGTTTCTGTAGTTGTACCACTAGTTGTGCCTTCATCTATTCTGAAACCCTCTGCTGATCCTAAGGGAAAGACACCTGTTCCAGAGGAGGATTGAGTGTTTCTAGATATTTTTGATAGGATTCACTTGTATTTTTTTTGTTCAGATTTTATCAGTGTATCTTTTGTATATTAATGAAATTCCTCTTCATTCTCTGCTTTACTGAGTTTATATTACTTTGTCATTTATTCTCTGCTAGTCATTATCTTTTCACTGCTACACTTCTTTTTGTTAATCACAAAGGGGGAGAAAATCAGCAAATGATCCCCTGAGAGAAAATAAGAAATGAGACCTAAGAGTTAACAAAGGGGGAATGAGAGAAAATAAGAAATGAGACATAATTTCTTTCACTTTTTCCTCGGATAATATTTTATTTTTTTACCATAAATTGTCATTATCAAAAAGGGGGAGATTGTTGAACCCTCTAGGAATATAGTTGTTTTATTATATTTTGATAATCCCAATTATGATTATTTGTATTTTGATAATCCCTATTTGATCAATGGTTAAATACTTATTTGGGAATCTAGCTACTTATTTTCTTTAAGTATTGTTCTATTATTTTATGTTTAGACACTACTCTTTCGGTTGCTGGACGTTTGTACACTTTGACTTAACCTATTCTGCCAATAGAATTCTCAAACAGAATAGAGCTACCGATACAGTTGAGTCTACCGCTACGTGAGATCTACCGTTACAGAACAGAGCTACCGACACACACAAGTCCACCGATATGTTGAAGCTACTGTTATGAACGGAAGTCTACCGATACGTAAAGGTCACTGTTATGCAATGCCTACCGATATGTGAAAGTTACCGATACAGACAAGTCATCGATACATATCAAAGGACAATGGTTGCACCGACCCATATCAAAGGACAGTGGTCGCACCGATCCATATCAAAGGAAAACGGTCACACCAATCCATATCAAAAGACAAATATCTCACCAATGCTGATCAAATGAGTCATCGATCATGACACACCGATTCTGATCATCTGAGTCACCGAAGATGTCTCACCGATGTTGATCAAATGAGTCACCGATCATGACACACCGATCCTGTTCATATGAGTCACTGATCAGGAAACACTGATGTCTAGCCACCGATGCTGATGCTGATGACCTACCGATCACTAGACTCACCAATAGTCATAAAAACCTATTTGAATTTCTTTATCTTTATTTAATCTTACCAATGGGCATATTAGGAATATTTTAATGCTCTGTCATTTATTTAATGAAGGTTGTTGGATGTCCGGGAACCGTACCTCGTACCTGCAAAAAGAAATCATTTCTTTTGCTGGACCTCATGCCATAAATACAAGAAGTCCCTGTTGGTGAAAATATACGATGAGACACATATGAGTGCAAAGGGTGGTGGATGAGATAGCTGTAGAAGACACAGAACCTCATACACAATCAAGCTTACTCAAGAAGAGTTCTGTATATTCACGAGGACAATAATGAACTTCATCGACTACATTTTTTCACTATCTCTGAACCTGGATGCCAAGCAGACGACACTGTGTTTTTCAAACAAAAACCATAAGTGGACTCAAAACCATTTCTGATAAAACTTAAGGAGTCCAAAGCTTCACTGCAATCACTAGAGCCATTTCTAAACTCTACATCTCTGCTCTGTGATTCATTATTTTACATTTTGAGAAGTGTGTGTTATCTGCTATATTTAACACACACACTATCTCATGTACTTTAACTAGAGGATCTGTAAATACTGACTCAAACTCTTACATATTTTATTTCACACTGGGATAGTGGTAGAGGTTGTGCGTGACCTGGACAGCTAGTTTGCTGTTGTTTTTGTTCCCACAGATAACAGTGGTAGAGGTCTTGGACCTGGACAGTTATATACTATTGTAAAACCTGATCCAGGGTGTGGATCACTTTTATATAATGTTTTGAGAGGACTAAGTCTCATCTTGAGACCGAACCTCTTGGTTAAACCTACTGTGCTTATTTATTTTCAATGTTTGTTTTTATTCTGCTGCAAACTACTTTAAATCCAAAACTATTTTAATGTCACTTTGATAATTAAACTCGCAAGTGTTTATATTAGTTGTAAATCAGTAAGTTAGTTTCAAAAGTTAATAAATTATTCTGATTTTATTAACTGGGAAATAATCAATCCATTGAGAACCTAACAGAACCTTTATTTTGATATAAATTCACTAGAGTTTAATTCTGTGTTTTATTTGGGGGATTTAAAGACAATGTTTTTAAACAGAAATTTTAATTGGAACTCAATTCACCCCCCCCCCTCTTGAGTGTCCACTCTGACCAACATAAACATTATAAGATAAACAAGACATTAATGGGGTGTGAACCCAGTTCTGTAAGGGAATTTTGATACTATGATAGTCTTTTATATGAACCATGACTACTATGATGGTTTTGGTATTGAACCCAGACAACTATGATAGTTTTGGAATAGATAAATTAAAACTACATAATTTTTTTTATTCCTATCAATAAACCAGAATTCCTTATCATAGGGAAATATTATTATCTTAGGGTGTATGATCAATGATAACCTTATGATTTATATATTATGAACTACTACTATTTATTCCATGAATTATTATTGAGAATTTTGATATAAATGATATGGTTTTAAAATGTTATGATTGTGTAATTATGCCCTTTTCCCATGTTATACTTATATGATAATCGATATAATACTTTTCACCTTTACTAGAAATTTGAACTCACCTTTTTCCTATCATTAACTTTCATAGGTTTAGAATAGTGTTATTATGTGTGATATGTTTTCAACTAGGGGCAGTTATAAAAAAATAAGAGGGAGATGATATATAAATTTTATGAACTATTTATTATTTTTTGTATATTTATAATGTTAGTATAATTAAATTATTCATTCACGGAGTGAAATGTTCTGAAATTTATATTCATCTATAAATATATAATATCTATTTATGAAAAGTATGGGTCTCTATAATATAATTTTTCTTTTAAATATTATCATTATTCAATTAAATGATGTGGTTAAGAACTATCACTTCACTCCCATTAGTTTTAGGTTATATTTACCTACATCAATACTTTCTCAAGAAAATTAATCTCTCTAAAATAATAGCTCAAATAAATATTATCAATACATCACCACATAAATACTACTCTATGTATGAACTATAGAAATCATAAAGGAGTATAAAAAAGAAATAAATTATAGTGAAGTAAGTAGTAGGGAATGTAGGAAAAGCACATAGAAGAATGCTATAAAACACTATTGATATATAAAAATGATTTGACACAAATTAATTAATGAACAAAAAACAAAAAATATCACCACTCTCCCCTTTTCCTATTAAAAGTGTTAGATTTCTACAATATAAGCGATGAGAGAAGCATGATAAAATAAAATCAAAATAAGAAATAAATAGTGATAGAAAGAGAAAAATAAAATTATATAAAATTATAGATTATTACTACAATTTCATAACCATTATTAATATTTTGAATTGAATAACTCTTGAAATGATGTGGAGGTAAAAAATTGTAGTCATGTGGGTTTGATAGTTTCCCTCGAATATTATTATTTAAAATTTTGTTTGTTATAATAAAATTAAATTGATTAATAAAGTCAAGTGGTACAATATTGAATTATTCCTCTATTTATTAATATTTTTAATATAAAATAATTGATATAATGGAAAAGAATAGAAAAATTTATAACAAAACCAAAATAAATTTTTCTTTCAAGTAATATTATTCGTACTCATGTGCTTTAGGTTCCTATTATTTGCTGAAATTTAATGAAACAGACCCCTATAAAAAAATTATTAATGAAATTCACTATTAACATATTATATATTTTCATTTTTTAGATTCTTTGGACTACTATTTTATGTTATTTTTTTCAAAATATAAAATTATTTAAAGGTATATATATATTAAGAACCAAAGTGTATTCTACAATTGGACAATCTATGTTTTCTTTAAGTTATATGTCCATTCAAAAGAAATGTATCCCAATGGACAAGAAAAAACTTAAAAATAGTTTTTATATTTTGATTGATGATAAAAAAATTATGATATAAATATGAATTAAAAAACACATTAAAATATAAAATAAAGACACCTTCACTTCAATGACAAAAATATAAATAAAAAATAACAATTTTGAAATTAAACATAAAATAATAATTTTCATTATTAAATTTTTTTAATGTATAATATTTATGTAAATATGATATACATCTAATAACATTCCAACATAGTATGTGTATTTAGAAGATTATTTTTCTATAAGCCTTGTGAAAATTATTCAAATTCCTACTCCATGTGTATGTTGATCTATAACATTTCGAATTTCTATCTTACTCTCAGCATCACAAATATGGATTTTTTTCCACAAAAATAAATTTATTATTTCTATTTAATATAAATTTTTGATTTAGGGATGGTAGTATTTATAATAAATTTATTAAAATTAAATGAGATGGAGATTATATTTTTTTTATATGTTTAATGTTACAAATTATCATTAACAAGAAAATTACATACAAGAAACAAATATGTGACATAATTTATTAATTACATGTTATAAATCATACTAAATTATATGTATCACATTAAATTTAAGATTTAGGGTTGTTATTTTCAAAGAATATAATAAAATAATACACAAGACTCATAATCAATCTCACAATAAAAATTGAAGTATAATTCATAATTTAAATAACAGCTAGATTATAATTTGGACTAAAAATGTGAATTTCTATATAAATCCATGACATAGTTAATGATAAAAAAATTGAACATTATATATATTCTTGGGAGGACCCACCCAAAGTGTCCTTTATATTTTTACAAATATCATTCCCTACTTTAGCATACTATATATTTCATAAGGGAATCTCATGTAGAATAATAATATAGTAGTATATTCTACATCAAAATGTTGACATAAATGTTATAAAAATAATTATTGATCCTTTACAGCCAAAAAGAGTCTTAGTGATCATAGTTTATAAGGAAACATACCAAATACCGAAAACTTTTTCCTACGAGAGTCTAAAAACTATTCATATTATATCAACAAAATTATTTATATTATATGTGAGAATAAATTTCCAATAATAATTTGTTATTATTTTGATAAATTATAATATATTCATCATCAATTTTAAATATATTATATCACTTATTCAATTATAATTGAACTATTTTTCATGTGCTACATACAATAAAATTTTTATTTAAAATTGTTAAATAAAATATAAATATGTATAATATACAATGAGATAATTTTCCTTCATACTCATAATGATAAATTTAACATTTTTAATAAAACATCATTTCTAGTTGGAAATAACTAAGGTCTTATTTTGAAAAAAAATGATCCAAGCTCTATTAATAATATTGAATATCATCTTAAACAATGGTAATTTTTCTAAAAACCCTTGTTTCCTATATTTGGAAAAAACATTGTGAGTAGAAATTGTATATAATTCCCGTGAATTTAATTATAAATATTTTATGAAATTATAAATATTTAAATTAATAAACCTTATTATTATTAATTATTTAATTCATTGTAATTACAGTTTCAATTAAAATTCATTACACATTAAATGTAAATAGAATTACTTTTAATTAATCACAAAATAAGAAAAATTATTTATGTTATTTTTTATTTTATCATTTAAACTTAAATTGAAATAATTTTATTTATTAAAATGTTGAGGATCTTGAGATGAGACATATAATTTTTGTGAAAAATATTTGCATTGTTCAAAATAATTATATGTTGTATACATAGTCATTGAGATATTATTGCCATTATAAACACATAATAGAAGATGAAAAAATATCACAAGACATTATATGGGCATGTCACTCACAATTTCACAAACAAATAATTTGATGGGTCGAGTCATTGGATATGAAACATATAGTATATTGTGACTGAAAAATATTTAAGGCAATGAATGAACATTAGAAATTGGATGGAAAGTTATATTTTATAACATCCTAGTGTTTGTTTGTATGATCTCATCATGAACTATGATACCATAATATCAAAACCCAAACATAGTCCATTATTTTGGGTAATAATTAACAAAAAATCATGTAAGAAATCATCTCATATGATATGGAATATTGGAAATGGTGATGCAGTTCATGAAATCATATATGTTCTTTTGAATTCTTATTCTCTTAATTATATAATTTTTGCATATTTCAATCAGATAAAACGATATTAATAAACGTATCCCAATATATGGATTACTCATTGAGGGAAACTATATTGTTGGAATAAAGATATTTATATCATGAAATATGATTACAAATATTTTAAAATTAAAAAAATATATTTTATGATCATTAACCTGGAAGTAACATGGAAATTGATGATCAATGGAACCCTAGTAATATATGATGATAACTCGATAAAAATCATTAAGAACATAATAAATTGTTTTCATATATGGACATTGATAAGGAAATGTTTCATTGGTAAAAACATGTAAAACATGATGTGACCATTAATGGATTTAAATTCATACTAGCCTACCCAAATCATGAAAGGAAACAACAAATTTTTCACATTGATGTTGATCAATGAAATAATGGAGTTAGGATCATGAAAATATGAAATGATAGTGCATTAATTTCAATATAAATGGAAGGAAAATAGAAATATATAGATTCCTATAATGGGAGGCCATGGTCACTGTAAATTAGTTCCCGTTAAAGTTATTTAAAAATAATTTCCCATATTATATTTTACATTGGATGTTTCTATGTACCTTATATTTCATTATATTTCTTCTATATGATCATGGGTATATATTTATTTTTCCACGTTGAGGGAGAGAACCCTGTTATTTTCAATTGTTTTTTAATTTTATTTTCACAATTATTAACTATATTCTCTTTGAGTTGAGATTTATAATATTATAAGTGGTTCTGTGTGTAAATAATCCATCTTACTCTTCTAGATAAACTAATTCATAATATAATATGTAAAATAATAGCTTACCTTATTTATGTCATCCTTCATTTGATTGAGTTATATAATACAAAGGGGAGTATTATGGGGATTTTTGTCCACCTTTAATGGACCTATCGTCTTGGTGATCCCTTTAAGGTAATTTCACTATTGATTTATCGACATAATTAAGGTATGTTATCTTATATTAGAAAAATTACAATATAAATTTTACAGAAATTATTATTATAAAAAAATTGTTCATTAAAAATGTGAGAGCTTCATAGTGATAAATAATATTGATTCATTCTTCCATGATAGATAGGAGGGGGAAATCACTTTAGAAGAAGTGTGATATGGATTATCCATTGATCCTCCGAATGACTATAAATTTATTTTAACCTCAAATACTATTAATTTTCTACTATAATTTTATTTTAAATTTCAAATCCTTATGTTTTATCTATTTTTCAATCTTCAAATTGTAAACATATAAAAATAATGACATTAAAACATAGTACATCAAAGTCCCAAAACTAAAGTTTTTGTTTTGTACAAAAAATAATAACATTGATATACTATGAGATATAAAACCACATGATTGAGTTAATTGAATATTATGTTATGTATTGTGATGTTATAAAATAATTGTATGTAGTTTCATGAGTAAATGATTTTTTGAGTTATTTAGTGATTTTGGGGATAATTTCCCATTTAGGGTTACACCACAAATGGTAACATATAGTGGTCATTGGAATGTTGTGAATCAAGTGTCCCTGTGGAACATGGGGAGACAAAAAATATAAGGATAACAGTTTTGGTTTGGTTAATGGATGCCTTGAAATATTTATTTGACAAATTTACAAGGATGCCTCACCATGTTAAGATAACAGGAATGGTGAGGTTAAAATGGATAAGGCTTTTGAAACAGGTCATGGTGGCTGGTCGTTTCGCACCTCCTAGGTGTCATGTGATAGAATTATTGATGGTCATAGTGGAATCCACCTATCATTATGGATGCTCGAACTCATTTTCAAATTTAGTATTCACATTATTATGTTGGGGAAAGTTTACTGATCTGCGATAAATTTTCCTGGGCATGGATTTTAATCTGATTTATGACATGAAATATTCTCTCATTACCTCTTCTCACCTATTCATATATAGTTTTTTATAGTAAATTATTATATATTTATATAATTTAATTTTTTACTCAACTTGAGGATATATTATCACTATAATAATACTTTTATCACTCTCATTTTTGTGTTGAAATCGATCTTTAGTGGTATATAGATTTTTTCTCTTCACTACAAGATCTAGAAAATGATGAAATAAAAATAATAGAAAGATTTCATGAATTTTAAAATTAAATTTTAGATGAATTGATAAAATAAAACAATCTAGGATTATAGTTTGAATATTTTGATTATTTGAATACTTTTTTTTTGAAAAAACCATGAATTATGGATTTGGTTTAATATAATAAAGATGAAAAATTATATGTTTTAGAAAATGAATTTCTTTAAGAATGAATTTATAGAGAATGAATTAGTTTGAGAACATGAAATGCCTGAGTGGAATGTGTAAATAATTTCATTTTAGGGGCTTGTTTGTAGAAACATAGAACATAGTTCCCATCAAAAGGTATATTATGGTTTATCACCACGTGATTTCTTGGTGAAGGATTGATCAACACTCCTTATTCTTGTGATTTTTTTCAACATCCATGTGATCATGAGATGATGAGTATAGTTTTGGTATTTCATATTGTATTTATAGAAACTTTTTTATATTTATTTTTATTGTATAATATTCATAAAGAGTTGTAATTTGTAATTATAAATTATATACTAATATTTCAGATAATATGTTATTATCTTTATTGAATGATATCGAAAGTGTCTTTAGGAAATCATACTGGGTAGGATTACTCAACACCAATATATAAACAATTTTGGATATATAGATGTTATTCCTTAAGACAGAGGTGAAAGAATGGTCTCATATATCACTAATGGAGGATCATGAAGCTACTTTCATGTAATGGAATTTGGGGCATGGATTTATCTCATATATTGGATAGAGTGGTGATTCACTAGTGTTTCTATGTTAGTTCATGCTTTCTTTTTCTTGAGTCATGTTGTGATAATTTTTCACTACTACTCTAATATTGTAGATTTATTTGATTTCCATTTCAGTTGTATTTCTTATTTATAAGAATCTTATATATAGTTTTTCAATTTTTAATATTTCATGAAAGGTTATGTTATTTAAAAAGGAAAAATCAACCCATAATGTCTAGGTAAGAAATTGAAATTTATTTACAACTCTTGATGACAATAGTATGACATCTGAGGTAATTAGTTCCTCTAACATAGTCCAAAATGATGATTTGTCTAGGGATTCTAGAAATGCTATCAATCTTGGAATTCCTATCACAATTTTATATAATAAAGGATATAGTATAGGTTATAACATCTAATATATATGTTGAAAATGTTAAAGATGAACTCTTTAGGCTGAAAATTATGTTACCTAAGTGGTCTGGTAATCAAAATTATTCAAACACAATTATACATGTGTTCCCATATCATCATCATGGTTTTAGATAAGGAGTAAAAATTATCATGTATTTGTACTAAGTCTTCACAACAAGAATTAATTTCTATATATTCATTGATTATGTTTTAAAATTGGTCATGATTATTGTTAATTTTACTTATTGGAATTTTTTATTCCTTTTTACTACTTGTATGTGATGACTAAATGGATTTTTTAATATAGAGATATGTAACCGGTTTGATGATGAATGAATCCATAAAAATAGGCCATTGGAAACACAATTTCATTTTTATCACCTGTTAATCAATATCTTTTTTTGATTACTATACATTGGTTTCGAGCTATTGAAGAGGAACATTGTAATGAAATACCATGACAAGTGAAACCATATGTTACCCTTTAGAAAAAAATAAGATAATCATTTAGGGGGATTTAACATCATAAAAGGTGGATGATAATGTTAATATAATGAATCAAATATTTGATTTTTATAAATTTCCAATAGATATAGAGGTCATGTCAGTATTCTATATATTGGAAAATATTATGAACCAATTGAGGGATTTGACTATCTAAGATAAATTTTCATGTCTCATTTGTGGGGGATTGATGACTTTTTATGTAAAATATTCTACCAAGTTACTTACAAAAAATAAGAATACAATTTTAATTCATCCATAAGAACGAAATTCTAAAAATGATAGAATATGATTATAAATTTATAAACATAGTTTGTTTTACTATAGAAGTAGATTCTAGTGAATCCGTGATGTTTTTCATTTTTTTTGTGGAATTTAATAATAAAATCATTCTACGAAATTTTTTCTCAATATTACAAATGTTAATGATATGGATAATAGAAACACATTAGAAGAGGCGGATATTACAAGTAATTGTAAAAGAGGAAGTATGCTTGTATAAACTAGAACATATGGAAACCATAATGATGGAAATATGTGGAAGTGGGACATGTAATTAAATGATGATGTATAATCCTAAAATAAAACCATTGGATCATTAAATTTTCCCCCTAGACTAGTACCAATCATTTATATATACAATATGGTTAATTCATGCATATGAAGCATGATTATACAGAGACACTAAGGGCATGTAACGACTATTACAATTAGTGGAATCACTATATGAATTGTTGAAAAACTAAAAATTATGTTTGTAGGAATACAAATATTGCATCTCAAACATCTTATTCTTCAATAGAAAATCACATTATAATAGGTCTCTTCCTGGGAACTAAGTAAAAATGTGTGCTTCTCGAAACACCACAACTGTTCAAACAATGAAACTGAAAAAGTTAAGCATGGAACGTTGGGAAATAACTAGTCATATGGGGTTGAGAAGATGATCAAAAGGGATAAATCAGTTCCTTAAATAGTATAAGGTTTCATTATATGTAATTCAAATCATATTAAATTTCTATTAGATAATAGTGAATCATACTATATTATTAGTTCACTTTTTAATAATCAAACGCGGTTATATATCTTGATGTTGCCACATATAGTTTATATACACATCTTATGCAGTGAAGGTTAGAGAGATGTAAATATACATATATTTTTTCTATCAATTGATAGATTCTAGCATGATTGAGAGATTACTATATTGGATAAAATATTTTTATTATAATCCTTTTAATGAATTATTTAGTTTCATTCTAGGTGTATATAAAATGTCATGAAGAATGAGTAAAGCGTACATCATCTGATGCGATAGAAAATATATGTATAGAATAATTGGATGATAATATAATGAATTATGTATATTAATCACTAATGGATATAAAAACATATTCACATTTAGTAGTATTCACATTGGATAATAAAAATATAATTGAGACTATAAATTTTTCTACCATTTTGGATTTCTATTTTCATGTGCTTCACAAGAATTTTCTAATTTTCCACTAAAAAAACTGCGTAATTGTAAAAAAATTTCAGACTGAGAAAAAACTTATTTCACTACCACATTATTGAATAGAACCAATAGAATTGTGGTTATTGGTTGTAAAATATGATAAAATAGAATATGAATGATTTATAAGAAAGATAAATTTTAACTGGGATTCTCTTTTTATTATTTTTAAGATGTAATATGATTCGTTAAACCTTTGTGTTTATTATTAGAAAATGAATCACTTTATAAAAATTAATAGATGTATTCTTTGTAAATTTTTTGACCATTTTTATCAAATAAAGGGAGAACAATGGCTCTCAAATGTTGATATACACTCTATATATCACAAACATAATGTTTGGAAAAGGAATATTTTAATGATTGTTCTTATGATTCGTTTTTTTTTAATTGTTAATATGTAGTTATTAATTTTAGTGTTACAAATTTACTTTTCGTATTGATATAATTAACAAAACATGTCTTTTAGGTTACATATAATCTTTTGATGTTTTTATGACATTGTGGTGTATTTTATATCTAATAAAAACATTAAATGTTATGTAAATAATTTTAATTTCTTTTAAACAGAGATATGATTTTCCAAAATATTTTTTAAAACTTAATTATATGATAACATTGGCCTTGATTCATCATATTATGGAACAAATACAAGGTTATATCGTTTATTATTATGCATTTAGAATAAGATTCATGTATTTTTTTGTGTATGAAGATCATTTAATAACATATAGATACCGAAACATTATAATTCATGAAAATAAGTATCTAACCCAGGATAAAGAATTTGATGTGGTGGTTCGTGATTTGGAAACCTATTTTCTTTATATTATTAATGATAAATATATAGTACCCAAAAAATATAAAATATTCAATAAAAAAATTCAAAAAAATTATGGAACATGAGAAAATTATGGTTGGTGGAATATCTCCATATGTTTGAGTTCATGTTGGTTTATACCCCTAGAATAATGAACTTTGTATAAGACAATTTATGCCTAATTTTATATAATCAATTATCAATAAAAGATCATGACATGTTAAAATTGATGAGAATCATAAAATATATTAATTTTAATTTCATTGATCATAATAATTGTACATTTATATATCTATTGACTCTTAATAATGAATTAGATGAACATGTCATGGTGTCTTAATGATTATATTTTTATTTCCTTTCTATGATGTCAAAGAAAAATTTTCGATAGACTATTGAACAATGGAATGAAAATTGGAAATCCAATTTTTTTTTCAGTATCAATTTTTTATTTATAAATTTTTATAATTTTGTTTACATATTACAATTAAAAATGGGTTGTATACACATGCATAAAAGATATTTATAAGTCAACAATAATCCTTATTATTTCAAGGTAGGAAAAATATATTGATTTTGTAAAAATTATTATATACTAAATAAGACAATGATGATAATAAAATAACATTTGGGATGATTCATTATTTTTATATACCCATCTAGTAGTGGGATTTGATCCCTATAGAATTTTTATTATGTTTGTAAAAACTATTTTAATGTGTGGTTCAATTTGGGTGATTATAAACTAACACACAATTTCATCCCACATCATCGAAATTCATGAATCCAATATGATGGATGAAATAAAATACTATTTAATCTAAGAAGAGGCAAAATAAGAAGGAATTAAAATTTTAGTGGTATCTAGATAAGATATGTGTGTCATATAATAGATTTTATAATCACTTAAACAATCATTGGGTACCAAATTCACCATTAGTACAAGGACCCAACTGTAAACATTACAAAATCATGGAAATTATTTTAGAATTAAAATTTATACATTAAAAAATATATTTTAATTTTATAAATTTATAATATTATAAAATAATTGATACATATAATCCCATAATTATATAATTTGTATGGCACTAAAATAGTATCAATTTCACTAAAAATTCAATATTTTTAAATTTATCGTGAAATTTTTTAATGAAAATCTTCATAACATTTATATTAGATTATTCCATTTTCTTACCCATCATTAATCCCTATGAAATTTATTTATAAACATGGTATGAGCACAAAATTCTTAATAAGTGACATAAAATAAATGAAATGTTAATTCATCAAAACATATAATCATATGAAATCATTTTCAAAAAGACATACTTATCAATAATAAAGTATTATATATATACATTTGGAGAAAATAGGAAACATTAATATACTATTTAATTATCATGGGGAATATTTTTCATATATTGTTTTCCTAACAGAAACCATATGATAAGTAAACTTCATTACTAACTAACAATGTAACCCTCACTACTATCATAATATATAATTGTCATAGTTACACCTCTAATACCTATTACGTCAATATTCCAACATAAACATACCCAATTCAATAGAGGTATTTATATGCCCCACCCTTAATCATATATTATTCCAATGTAAAATAATTGTAAAACATGAATATGTGCATCATAAAAACAATCCTTTTGAAAATTTAAAAAATGATACATTAAAAAGGATTTTAAAAGTGATGTCTCTTAAATGATGTGTGTCTTCTAAGAACATTATCAACACACATTTATAATTGTTTAAAGAGTGTTATTAATATATTAAATGACTATATTAAAATTTTAAATACCTTATATGATCTTTTTATAACTTATTTCCATTCATTTATAAATAATATTTGGTTATTTTTATTGATTTGGGTGCGTTTATTTCATTTTTTCCATAGTTTGTTCATTATGGGATTTCTTATAAAAAGAAATAAAAACACTATAAGTGGACCTAAATTGTACTAATATGCATAAATAATCTTATTTGATACCATATATTATTTAATATATAAAAATATTATGATTTAGTTGATAATACATTAATGAAAATGATTTAATTTATATTGGAGATTTTTTATAACCATCACAAAATTATATAATTTTATATAAAACCATGATTATATATTGGTACTAGAAAATAATATAACATATAATTTGAATTTTAAAATAGTTTTTAAATTTAATAATGATCTTATGTCTAGCCTATAAGGTGGTAATAGAAAATGTAACTTCAATATAAATGAAGATGATGAATCGACAAATCATGGATGATGTGTTCATTTTCATGAATAATAGGAGAGGATAAAAATGTTAATGGTAGATATTCTATTAATATAATAAAATTAAAGTAATATTTTTTAATCTAGAGTAATCATACAACATTTGATAGGGTATGGAAGGAGGAATAAGAAAATAAAATAAATTGAAAAGAGATTAAAAGAAAATGAAAGAGGATTTTTCGTCTTGTAATCTTCCCCTTGAGAACCTCTATTAAAAAATTGGATTTTCCCTTTTTAAGAGACCATGGGGTCATATAAATATTTTTGAGGTTTGGGATGAGTAATTTTTATAATTTGGAGAAGCTTCAATGATTTGGGGTTGTGGGGAGAGGAGGTGGATTGGGTGGTATTTATAGTGGATGAGAGGGGTGTTTTTTATTTTACTCAATATTTTATTATTTTGGATCATTAATAAAAATATTTTTAGTAGTATCACTAAATATATGAAAAAATGAAGAATATATGGATAATATGGGATTATATTATCAATACATCATTAATGGCTCCATAATTCATTATTTTGTTAAATATCGTAAATTATCATATTTCATTATTCACCAAAAATTATACTATTTTAGAAAAATCCAAAAAATTAACCCTAACCATTTTATGATGTGTTGAATTCAAAAAATTTACTCTATTTTTGGTAAATAATTTTCAAAATATGAGATATTTTATTTTTACTTATAAATATCATTTATTTAAAAAATACATATTTTAAAATTATAATTGATTTTATGACCATATGAAAAATTAGATAAGGTCTCATAAAATTATATTAACAAAATATTAAAAAAAATTATAATTAATGAAAAAAAATTATTAAAAATTTTTATTTTTATTTCATTATATTAATTATAAAATTATAATGAGTTGTTTATAATTAAAAAAATTTCCAACACTTCATTATTCGTTTCTAAAACTTTTGTTTACACATAACATTAAATAATAATAAAATATTGTAACTCATAAGATACCATAATATTATTTATACATTTAAAGGTAAGGTTAATATTCTAATTTTATATATTCCTTAATACTTGTAAATACCACATATCTAATTCTACCATTATAATGAATTTATAAATTTATTTCAAGAAAAAAAAAATAATTTTACAAGTACATAGGTTTTTAAATTCTCAATTGTTCAATAAATTACATCCTCAAAAGTGATATTCACATACTTAATAAGTGAGTATACATTTTCCTCAAATAATTTTCACATTTCCTTGTTCCTTCTTAATCAACATGGTTTCTACACAAAACATGAACATGGTGAATTACCTTCTTCTACAATACCAGGAATCTACGATCAAAAATATGAATATGATTTTAATCATTATAGTGGTTGTCTTATAGATGAACTAATTCTAGGATCAAAACATGAGATTAATTTGGAACATAATTTCTTAATATTGAAAATTGAAAAACGTTGTGTAATTGAGATAAAATCAGTGGCAAAGCTAATGAGTAATACACTCGTCTAATATTCTCTATGATTTCATAAAGTCTAATGAATTGTGGAATTAGTGTTTCTTTCATACCAAAACAAATATCATTTTTTAGTATATATTTTTAGGAAAACATAATCACCTAACTCAAATGAAATTCCCTTCCTCCTATTATATGTAATACATTTCTTCCAGCTCCATGTTTTCCTCATGAGTTGTTAGATCATCTTATCATTCTCAGCAACTACCTCTACTAATTCTGGTCCCATGAACATATTTTAATATACATAATACTAAAATGATTTTAGTGTGACACCAATGGCTCAATATGTTACATCTGTATACAATATTGAAAAAAGTTCCTATAAGAATACTCAAGTAACAATAGATGTTGATTTAAATTTCCCTGCTAATCTGTTGATCTTTTTAGATGAATGTATTTAACTATCTTAATTATTCACTCAATTTATCTATCATATATGAGATACAATGCCTTACTGATATTTAATTCAGTTCCTAATTCTTTCTTAAGGCATTTACAAATGATAGAAACGAACCTAGGATCACGGTCAAATAAAATAGTGAGAGGAACTACACATTACATGAAAATACATTTTTAGTATAGTTGATGAAGATGTAGAGAAAGAGTTCATTGAATACAAAGGAAATTTCTATATTTATTCAGTCGATCAAAAATATTTCATATCATATTGTTACCTCATAAATACATTGGTAGTCCCTCTACAAAATCTAAGGATATATTTTTCAAATTTCACTCTAGAACTAGTCAGGATTCAAGAATTATATTTTTCACTTTTCTCTCTACTTTAATAGTTTGAGAAATCATATAGTTCATTGTAAAATCATTATTATTTATTTTTATTACATCCCTCCAGTAATACTCCCTATGTTATCTATACATTTTAGTGTAACTAGGATGAACAGAAAATAGATAACTATGAGGTTCAGTTAACAATATTATTCTTCAGCTAGAGATAAAATGGGACATATAATATTTTTTAAAATAAAAAAACATAATCATTATAGACTATATATTAATTCATCATTACAATAATAAAAAATTATTCACATTTCAATAACTCAATGTATCCATAATACAAATACATAATTTTCTTGTGAGAGATATGAATACAGTGACATGTGATACAAAGTAGTGGAATTTCCTACTCCAAACACTTGCAAGCTTGAATTCTTAAGATTAATATACAAGATCTAATAATCCAAACATAACATGTATAATATAGAATGATGTTTTCAAATGAAGAAATATTCTATATTGTTCATTTTTCTAGGATAGAAAGTGATCATGCAATCATTGTCCTTTAGCAGTTTCATTCATCTTATATTCCTCATGTTCAATTACTTCTTAATAAATATAGGTGTCATACTTTAATTTCTAGTATATATGTTACATTTATCACAAAAAAAATGGGTTTCATAAATTATTAATGAAAAAAATACAACTTCTAATTCCAATTCATGTGTGGTATAATTTATCTCATCATGTTTTAGTTGGCTTGATTCATAAGTAATTTCATAATCATTACTCACCAGAATACAACTGTGTCCTTTAAAATAATAATCACCATAGATGAAGAAACATAATTTCTTGAAATAATGAAAAAATCTAAAGAATTAATCAATTTAATCATTAGTTTCAAAAGTAATATAAAACATTATTATATCAAAATAGTTTCAACCCCTTTTTCATGTTAACATATTTAGTGGTCTAGAAAATCATTAAAACAATTCAAGAAATTTTCAGTAATAACCAGTTAATCCACAAAAACAATGAATCTATTTAACATTAAGTGGTCTGGATCAATAATTATCCAAATTAATTATGGTGGGATCAACAGCTATACCATATTTACTTACAATGTTCCCAATAAAACATGTATTTTTCAACAGAAAATAAGTTTTTATAAATATTCCTTATTACTTATTTCCATTTTGTTTTTTCAAGATAACCTTTTAATGTTTTACAGATCCTCATAACTTCTTGAAATGAAAAAATTTAATCATTAAAAATAACAACCAAGCTATAAAAATATTCATGGAATATAATATTTATAAGATCTATAAATATAGAAGGTTTATTTTTGAAACCATATGGCATAACCAAAAAATCATAATGCCCATATCTAGTTTGGAATACTATTTTTAGAATTTCATCCTCTATTACCTTCAATTGATAGTACACAGATCTCATGTAAATCATGAATAATATTGAGCCCCCTGGAGATGATCAAAAAAATCGCCAATATGTTGTAGTGGACACTTATTCTTAGTAGTTATGATATTTAAAGATCTATACTAATTACAAAGTCTCATGGAACAATCTGAATTATTAATAATCAAAACACAAGCACCCCTTTGTGATGTTCGAGGATGAATGCGTCCTTTATCAATCAACTCCATCAAATTCTATTTAAATTCAAGAAATTACACTTGAAAAAATTGACAAAGAGATTATAATATTGTATTAGAATTAAGATTTATGTCAATGGTAAATTCAACTTCTTGTTAAGTTATAACATTGAGAAAATCATCAGGATAAAAATCAAGGTATTCATTCACTTGTGAAACAATATTATTCTAAATATTCCCATTAATTTAAATTTTTTTGAGATAAAATTAATTTATATATTTTAACAATTTCTCATCATCCTGATATTTTATCAATGTTAAGGGTTCATTTTTGTATACAAACTGAAACACTCTTGCGAAAATTGACATCTTTATCTCTACATTCACTGAAATCATGAAAAATAGAAATCATATCCATACCCAGAATAAAATAAAACTATTCCAAGTGAAAAAAATTAAGGATTTTTGGTAATTAAATTCCTAGGAATTAAAGAAGAATATAATTATAAATCATTTTTTCATTATTATTTCCCCCTCGTGTTTTGACCATATATTCTAGTTTTGTTTCATGAATATAAATTTATAATTTTTTTAAAAAAATCATTAGATTTAATAGTAAATGGAGTACCTTAATTAAATGAAACATTAGAAAAATATGAATAAATAAATCTAATACCACATAATTAGATTGAATAACATCTTTTGAATTAGTCAAAAAGGAAATTTAATAACTATTTTGGATATACTCATGCCACTTTCAATCATTTATATCATTCTTTGGGAAAATATTTTTTTAAAGAACCATATCACAAAATTTACTTCACCTTATAGTTTTATCAAGATAATTATACATAAGATCACATTCATTATAATCGTAGAACTTATGTGAAACACCCTGATATTTATATAATATTGAATATTTTTAATTTATTTAAAGTCTCTTTTTGTACACTACACCAAGATAACCATGTGCAATACAAAACACCATCTTAGATTGCGGTATATGAAAAATAGTGATCAGAGTTTATACACACAATTTTAATTTCATTTTCTAGAATTAATTTCAGGAATAACTAATTATATGTGATCAACATAATATTATTATCTTACCTTATAACCTAGTCATTTTAATGGCGGGTATGAACAATATTAACTTTCTTCAAAAAAAAATTAAATGAAAATAATTGAGTTTATAAAATAATAAAACAACACTTTTGGATTTTATTATCGTAATATATTTTTAATATATTCGATATAATGTTTTAAATTCATCCTTTATGATTTCTATACATGATATTAGAAATTTTTTAAATTTTTTCCTAAAAGAAGTAATTTATAAAAAAAGAAAAAAGGTCCACCATTTAATAAAACAACCATTTTAAATATAGTTTGTGAAACATTAATATATTCCATTTAACAACATAAACACAATATTTTTATGTCGGATATAAAATTTATTTTGGATTAATTTTGGATATTTTTTGAGAATATTCATGTTTTGTTGAATAGTAAAAATACACTACATTGTAATTGAAAATAACATTTTCATCAAAACAAATTATATTGATAAAGTATACTATTAAATGAGTTGAATGTATAAATTGGATATATTTTTATCATTCAATATAATTCTTGTCATTTTCATTAGTTTTACATTTAATTTGTGTGTAAAATAATTCAAATTTTTTACAATGTTTTTACTTTTAAAACCAGTTATTTATTCCAACAACATGATTAATGTTAAATTATCTTCTAAAACTTCTATGTTTTGAGTTTTTTAGAATTTATTTCAACAACATGAATAAGTATGTCCAAATTATTTTAATACTATTCTTTTATTTCTTGGAAATTATGAATAGTAACATCATTAATTTTTATTAATATGGTAAAAAGTTAAATTATGTAATTAATAATAAAAATAATATTATAAAATTAACTTAAAAAATATCATAATATGACAATATGAGATCGTTTCAACCGAAACTATCATTGGGTATAAATTATATGCATTACAAGACACTTGGATTTGATTAAGACATTTAATATATTTAAATTAATGAATATTGAAATATGTTTCACTCATATTTTCATATCTTAATCAATTTTAAAAGTGGGATTTTATAAGATCCAAATTAAACATTAAATACACCTTTGAAATATAATTTTTTTTTCTTTATTGTGGTGATTTATTTTTAATTTCTTAGAAGTATGTAATTTCATTAAGGATATATACATTAACGGGGTGTAAATTATATAATTGATGGAAAACTGATAAAATAATTTTATTAAAAAAATAAAAACCATTAAAATACAAAAACACATGAAAAAATTATATTGGTTGTGTAAATCTTGACCATAATCATCCATGGGTCGAGTTATTGACCATTTAGAGATATATGGAAAAATATTATGAAACACAGAATATTCTATTTGAAGAGATGTTAAAGTGGTCATATTCATGTTTTAATACATATAACATTATTAATTTAGGATCTTACAAGATAAATATTCAAATATATGTATTACTATTAAATTTATAATATTTAACTTCATTATATTATTTTCATAATTTTTTTTCCAAAAAATTTCTACATTAAATAATTACAAACAAATGATGTAGTAATTATTTTAATAATAGAAATATCAAATTAAAGAGATTAAAAATATTAGTATAAATATAATATGTGATAATAAATATATTAAAATAATATCATAGATTATTTTTTCACTATAGATATAATAAAATATTTTTCGAGATCAAGATCATATCATGATATTTTAAAAAATCCATTAAATTTATTATGAAAAAAAGAACGCTTTTGATATTTTTTGAAAATATATTTTACTAAATTATTGAAAAATTATAATATATCTTAACTAATATAAAATAATTATGATGAAGTCTAAAATTTTTTAATATTAATTTTATGGTCTAATTGATATAAAATAATAAGACACAACACTATTTTATTTAAGAAAAATTTGTTAACTTAGTGAAAATTAAAATAGAATAACTAAGGGTAAATTGAAATGGTAATGTCTAAATTAACATAAATTCTTGATTAGAAATTATATGATTAATAGATTGAAATTGTTTCGCATCTCATCTAAGATTTAAAGTCATTTTGTAATTTTTTGGATGGGTTTTGAATTTAAAATAAATTAAAAATTTTGGAGATCCCAAAAGCTTCCCAGAACTCAATTATAAAAGGGAAACAACTCCCTCTTATCTAAAATTCACATTGAGCATTAAATATCATCCATCGCCTAACCATTTCCCTTATCAGATTATTTATTCACATTCTAGAGATTTTTGTCTTCTAAAAATACCAACTCTAGTCCCTTGAATAAGAGATATAAATGGAGCTCGCCGAAGAGGAAGTAATCTCCTTTAATAAAGCTCTCAAGATCATTTATTATTCAACATAATATTATTTTTTTGTTTCAATTATAAAGTTGTAACACTAGTATCAACTATATAATGATATTTTATTATGTTTTGACACAACCTGATTCCACATTTTATCTATCCTATGGAAAATGAAATCAACACGCTTGCATACAAAGGACTCATCAACTTCATGTAGTGGTTTAATAAGTTTTAACCCCAACTTTACCTAGATAGGTATATTGATTAAAATAATAACTATATATTATTATAATATTTATTATGTTACAAGAAATATACAATTCTCTTCAACAATTTTTTACTCTTAAGGAAATGCTACAATCGTTTCTGTGTACGTACATCCAACTGTATCCACGATAAGATGCGATTTACCTCCATATCCACCACTTAAAAATTATTATATAAATTAAAATAATGAATAAATATTTTACATATAACCTTCTTATACTTATTTAAATTATATAACTATATCTTATTTAAAACTACTGAAAAATATATGGAAAAACATACAAGAGAAAATAACGAAATTAACACAAAAAAAGAGTAATGATGAAATATTATCAAACAAACTTCTAATCTGATCACACATGATATCATAAATATAAATATGGTTATGGAATAATATAATTATTTTATTTAAAAAATTATATAGTGTTTTAGATAAGTATAAAATAAATCAAATTTAATGTAACATATAATATTTCAATCTCGTTGTTCATCGAGATTTATTATACGTAGGTATTTACTAGGATATATATCACCCATGTCCATGATACCTAAAAATGTTTCCATTATATTTTTATATTATAATATGGTATTTTAAATTCATTTTACCAATTTTTTAAATATACTATATGGTTTTAATGGAAGAAATTTTTTTTGTTATTAATATAATGTAATTTTGGTAATTTCTACAAAATGTACGATAAATATCTTTTTTTAAATTATACAGCATGATAGGATTTTAGGTTTTTATAACACCATATTTCCATGAATGTTTAATTACAATATTTAAATGATATTTTTGGATACATTTTTTTGTTTTAATATTGCATGTATTTTTTAGAAAATAAAAGGTTTTTGAAAAAAATGATATTTTCCTCATGGATTAATTTCAAGTGTTTAATCAAAATTGTTTTCCATTTAAGATGATAGTATTTAATTGGTAAATGTTTGTATCATTATTATTTATATTATATTATAGGGTTTATAATGTAAATTTATTTATGAAATCCATTTGACTTATTTAGATTCCATTATCATGTAATGATGATTAAGAAAACCATTTTATTCTTTATGTTATGCTATGATGAAAGATATATGTTTTCCTGCCACATATAAAAATGATTTCATTAAGTGATGGGTTTCACCTATATCTCACTCAAATGAATTTTATAAATATTTTCATTTCATTATATAGGCTTGGCTCTAATAGAATGTAAATCTAGTTATGTAATATAGAACTATAATGAAAACAAAATCGGGTTCAGTAACACATGGTAAAAATGGCGTGTAAACCATATTCTGTAATAGACGTTGTCCACTATGAAGGTCTTGGCAATGATACTTGGATAACATGGAAATGATTTTATAATCTTATGTGTTATTTTCAATTCCATGATTTTCGATGATGTTATTTTTTTTATGTCTTTTGTTTTTTATGATTGGTGGCTTATGAAATACCATGATTTATTCCATTATACAAGATTTTTAAATATGTTATAAATGGTATGATATTCCATGTTTATGTTATTATTTTTACATTCTTATGTTCATGTTTAATTTTATATTTTATTTTTTATCCTTAGAATGTGTCTGAGCTCACCCTTTTTATATGTTTTATTTTCCCAAGGTTATTATGAATAGTTTTTTATAGTAGTAGTATAGGGGAAGATATTTATGTGAGATATTAAAGATCATTCATAAGTAAGAAGAATGTATTCACCATTTTCAAAGGCCCTAAACTATTATGGTACTCCAGCATGTGTTTTTAAAATTTAATGTGTATTTATCTAAAAATGTGTAATATCTCTTTATGTCATGATATGGTGGTTATAGGTGGTATCAATAAAAAAATTTAGTTAAACATTGGAAAATAAAATGTGAATGCTTAATTGAGATACCTAGAGATATTTGTACAGATATGTCTAGTGATATCATAAGGACAAATATAATTATCGGTTAAAATACTATATTTATATTAACGATCATGAATTAAAAATGATTAAACCTATGATTATGTAGATTGAATGTACTCCCCATTGATTATGTTGTCTTCCTAGAATGATTTTTTCCCCTCGTAATAATTTTTTTTTTGTTTTTGATAGTGGTTGGAACCCAATGTAACTATATTATTGATGAGTGCATTAGGTAATGAAATGATTTTCCTTCTGAGAAACAAAATGTGTTCTTTGCACAAATTAAAATTTTTATCACAACACTCACAAAAGTAAAAAATCATTTCGGACATCCAAATTAGCATTGTAGGGAACAACGTTCTGTTGAGCCCTTTATGAGGCAATTTCCACCTTCTATCAATGGGTCTTATGATTAACTTATTGCTGAACTATATACCTGTTCCACATAAAATATTTTTTTTCAATCCTTTAGTGTTCCAAATAAGGAAAAATATGGTTTTTTGTTCAACATTTGGAATGTGAAACTGATCAATATTGGGATCTTATTAAGAAAACAAGGGATAAAAAATAAATTGAATCTATGGAATTAGAAGAGTTTAAAGATATATTTTTTAGTATGTAATTACCATTTATTATACAAACAATGATGAGGGAGGAATTACATTATATTAATAAAAAGTACAATTAATATATTGGAACATACAAAGATAATATTACAAGACATTTATGTTACATTACTGGGGAAGTAATCATCCGTAAAAGAAAAATTGATCTACTCTTTGGTGGATTAAAACTGTGCCTCTGAAAGGCTTTCTCTATAAGGGAATTTAGACGCTATAAAGAAGTCGTTAATTGTGCATTAATAGTAGAAATAGATGTTTTTAACAATCATGTCTCTAGTTATAAGAAAATTAAAATGGATCTCAATAGAAACTCTAAAGGTTTTCATAAATAAAAAATAAAAACTCCCAAACTCAACATTATAAAAAATTTATGAAAGAGTACGCTGGGGGATTCCTAAAAGGAACAAAAAGATGCTTCATGTGTGGGGTTCATGGACATAAAATAAATGTGTTTCTTAGTTATGTATAAAATGAAATTAAATGTAGAGAAAGATCAATAAAATGAACAACCCACACTTCACTGAAACATGTTCATGGAAATTGGGAATTAATTTAAGCAATGCCCTAATCCAAGGGTTATTGAGGTTGATCAATTACAAAAACCTATTATAGACAATGAATAAGAAAAAAAATATTCCATAACTATTGAAGATTTATATTATGATAATGATGTTGTGGAATGATTGTGTGTTTATATATTAGATTTGATGAATAATGTCATAGAAGTTCATTTCTGGTAATATGGAATAGTTAAAAATCTATGAATTGGTCCACTGTTGTTTATTCATAAAGATTTAAGAGAATATACTAAATAGTATTGGTAAAAATAAATTTTGATTGAGGTAATATGTTGATTTTTTGGATATGACATTATTAAGTTATCGATTAACCTTAATATGAGAATGGTGATGAGATAATTATATTTGGATAAAGATATATTGGTTAATAATAAGTAAATTGAATGTTAATGGTCACCTTTTTAGTGATTAAGGATTTTTTAAAAGTTGTTTGTTCTATAATGGAAGAATTTTATAGATTTTTGTAGTTAAGAATAATGATACAAGAATGTTTTCTATAGGGATTTATGTTATATAAATTAAATTACTAAGTTATTCACATTTTGGAATGTGAACACAATTAACTACCTGATAAGAAATGAGACATAAATTTTAAGCTAATTTATTTCAACTCTTTTTATAGTTTTTTATTTTCAGCATTAAGAAGGATAGTGGGGTTATTAACTTATAAAAAGTATAAGCCAAACATTGGTTGTTGTTTGTTATAATAATGTATTATCTCACCATAGGTAGACTTATGCATACTGTATAACTTGGAATAACCTTTTTTATGATAAAGAAAAATGAAACAACTACTAATTTTATTTATGAATCACATGATCTACTAACACTTCATGAATAAAAAATTCAACATTATTTATTTGAATAATAAATGAAGTGGAAATTGTTTAGGGGACAAACATTAGTGACATTGTATTTAAATAGAGTAATTATTTCATCTCATGTAAATTATTCAACATTAGGAAAATGGATATTGATATTAAATGGTGTCCTATTATCATCATTTTGATGATATCAGTCAACTCTTCCATGCATATTTAGTTTATATTTTTTTGTTGTTAAATTACAATGGATCAATATATTTATTGTGATAAGGGATATTTATCAATCTTTATTGTTATTTATACTTTTCCAACATTCCCAAATCATCACATATGATCTCTTATGTATAGACCTTGTCGTGATTTATTTTTGAGAACTATTATTATCAAACTATTCTTTATTAAAAGAAAGATTCAGTATTTGATTTTATTTGGTGTGTTTCTATCTATTTATAATCCTAATTAATTTCAAGGGAGAAAATAATTTTAATTTAGGTAGAATGTAACAAACTGAGATATTTATAAGATACATTCTTTTTAATTTCTTTGAGGTCATGTGAGTTATAATACACTAAGATTAAGTTGCGTAATATGCAACATAAGATTAACTTGTGTTATATGTAATGCTATGAATAGCTTGTGTAACACACAGTTTCATGTTCTTTTGTTAGAATATATTTCATTCATGAAATATTATAATTGAGAAACTAAATATTATTTTATTACATCACAACCTTGTAATTATAATGCAGGGTAATAACAGTGTTAACTTTCTTCTAGAAAACTATTTTAATTGAAATAAATTAGTTTATAAAATCAAATAATCACTCTTGATTGATTCTATAAATTAAATATGTGTTTAAAATATTCATTTTAATTTTTAAAAAATAATATTATATGTTTTATTATCACAACATTAGAATAAATTCAATTTTTTATATAAGAGAAGTAATTAAAAAAATGCTGTTATACTGCCTTCTGAGGGTGTAGCCATATGAAATCTAGTTTTAAATCATCTATATATTATATTTAATAATTTATTAATTTTCTATGGGATTGGGATATGAAAATTTACTTTGGATTATTTTGTTGATTTTTTTGATAAATATCATGTGGTGATGAATACTGAAAATACAATAAATTGTAATTGAAAATAACATTTTTCATCAAAATAATTTATATTGTTAAATTATATGATCTAATATCTTATAAGTGTAAATATAATATATTTTTATCATTAAATATAATTTAGGCAGTTATAATTAATTTAAAAATGATTTTTGAAAAAAAACATTTTAATATTTTGTATTTTTTTAACTTTTAAAACTCATTTTTCGTTACAAAAACATGTTTTATTTTCAATTAATTACTAAAAATTTGTGTTTTGAATTTTTTAAAATGGATTTCATATTTTGAATCAGCTTTTAAAAATTATGTTAGTACCATTATTTTATTTTTGGGTATTACTAATATTAACATCATTAATTATTATTAATACGGTAAAAATGTTGATTGGTAAATTAAGGGTAAAAATAATATTATAAAAAACCTTAACACTTGTCCAAATATTATTTTATTATTTATTTTCCACCAATACCCTCTTTTGTCCAAACATATACCATTTGGAAGCCACATGGATGGGATTAGGATATAAAATATATTTTATTTAATGAAAAGTAATATATTTATCTGTAAAATTTTAATAACATAATCATTTTTAAAATATTTCATACTTATGATAAATCTGATTATAAATACACATTATAAAGATAAAATGATTTTAATAATATTTTTAAATTATTTTTAATTTTTAGATATAAAATAATTACATTTAGTGCTCATACATTAATGATATAAAATTATTTAATTGAGGGGAAATCAATATAATAATTTTTATTAAAACAATAACAACCAATAAAAGTTTAATAAACATGATTAAATTTTATTGGTAGGGAATATATTGACCAAATTCATAATAATGTCATGCTATTGACAATTTAGAGTCATATTAGTAATATTACTACACATATTGTTTTTAAGGTAATGTTAAAGATTTCACATTCATGTTTTAATATATATATATATATATATCATTTTAATAACTTATTTTCTAAGAGATATAGTGGAATATAAGTAATTTTATTTATTCGAGATGATTTATCATTGTTATTTTATTTTAATTTTAATTTTTATTCAACAAATAAATAAAAGAAATTATTACCAAAAAATGATGTTTTAATTATTTTTTTAATATAAATATATAATTATTTTGATCAGCTATATTAGAATCAATATAATATTGGATAGTTACTAAATTAAAATAATTTTATAGATAACCATGAACCCCAATAAATATAATAATATATTATTTCTAGGTTAACATATTATCTTTATGTTTTAAAATTTTAATTAAATTATTATTTTCAAAATTTATACTATTGATATTTTGTCAAAATAATGTTTTAAGAAATTATTTAAAAATCATAAAATATTTTATAAATATAAAAAATTTATGATATACACTAAAATTTTCTAAATAAATCATTTATTGTTTAATTGGTAACAAATTAAATGAAAATACACTATTTTAAAATTGATCAATTTGTAACCTTAGTAAAAATTAAAATAGAATAACTAGTGGTTAAATAAAATTTTAAGGTTTAAATTGACAAAAAAAAATTCCTAAAAATTATGGGTTTATAATATTTAAAACTTATCTCATCTCATTTTCTAAACAAAAATATTATAGAATTTTTTATGCGGTTTGAATGTATTATAAATTATTATATTTAGAGATCCCAAAAGTGCCCCTCACCAAAATTATAATAGGGAATCACCTCCATCACCTCATCACTTAACATTTTTTATTAACTCTCGGACATCCCCTAACCATTTAACTTATAAAATTACTTAGTCACCTTCTATATGTTTTTTTATTCAAATAGACCAACATTAGTTCTTTTATGAGGAGATCTAGAGGGAGTTAACCGAAGGAGAGGAAATTAATTTCACTGAATCTCTCTAGAAAATTTCTTCTTCTAAATTATTTTCCTTTTTTATTTCAATTATAATGTAATACAGTATGTATCAAAAATAGATATAGATTTTATTATGTTTTGTAATAACCTTATTCCATCTTCTATTCATCCTACAAAAATGATATTTTTATATGTGTGTACGTATGACATACCGTATCCATGCCTTGTTGTAATCTAATTATCATCCCCATTTTTTTGATGGGTATAATGATGGAAATAATAAATATATTTTATTATGGTATTTATTATTTTAAAAAATTAACCAACCACATATATTATTTTTACTATTAATGAAATGATATAATCACTAGTGCGTACAAAATATCAATCGTCTCAACAATGTGATGTGACTCATATCCATGACTAGTGTTCGTGAATGATAATATAATTGTATATAAAAAAATATATTATCATTATATGATTCCTAAAATGATGAAAGTATTTGTTATTTAAAAAAAATTGGGACAAATAAGGAAATTGTTTCAAGTGAAATTAAATCAAATAACACCCAAATAATTATAATAATGAAATATTATTAAAAGGGAGTTAATATGATCACATTATATATCATAGATATAATTATTTTTCTTGATAAAGTTATTTATATTATGTAAATATTTATTCTGGAGTTCCATATATGTAAAAAATAAATCTATCCTAAGTTAATGGATAACTATCCAATGTCATTATTATTTCAAATTATTCATAAAAAATTACTTACTGGGGTATATTTATCATCCATGCCCATGTTTTCTAAAAAAAATTCATAAAAATTTTATTATTATACTTAAGATGTTTAAATAATTTTTTCCTAATTTTTTACTTTTACTATATGTATTAGTGGAATCATATATCATTTTTCCAATGTTGAACTTATTGTCTTTTCTGATTAATGTATGATAAGAATGTATTTTAACATATATAACATGATGGGATTTTACATTTTCATAATTTCATTTTTCAATAATTTATCATATTCAGCATTTTCAGTATATTTTCAAATATATTATTCTCTTTATGAATTTTAGGTCATTATTAGAAAGTAAAACGTTTTTTAATAAAAAAAACTTTTTTTCAAGATTTAATTTCATGTGTTTTATCAAAATTATTTTCAATCTAAGATGACATTATTTAAGAGGGGTATTTTTATATATATAATTTAAAAAGATTTATTATGTTATAAGGGAATTTTATTTTTTAAATTTATTTGTTTTATATAGATTATGTTATGATATAATTTTGTTTAAGAAACCGATTTTATTCTTTATGTCATTCTATGATGAATTATTTATGTTTTTTTCATACATAAGAATGATTTCGTTATGATATGGGAGGGACCTATACCAGTACAAATTCAATGGATAATTATTAATATCAAATGATATAGGCATGATTGAAATGATAATTAAATATGGTTCAGTACCACATGGCTTAAATGCCATGTATATCTGGTTTATTAATATAGTGATGGAGTGGAATGAAAACCCCTTTCAGAAAAGGACTTTTTTTGCAATGATGATTTTTTAAAATATAATTGGAAAATATGGAAATGATTTTCAATGCTATTGTTTTTTCCACAACACCTTGTTTTATGCCAATGATATTATCTCATGGCTCTTGTTCCTTTATAATTTAAACTTATGAACTACCATGATTTATTCTATTACTATATATTTATATATATGTTATTCATGATATGATTTTCAAAGGTTATGTCAAATATTTTACATTCTTATGTTCATGTTTAGTTTGATATTTTATTTTCTTACCCATACTAAGCCTTTGAGGTCCCTATTTTAATTTTTTTCTTATCCCCAGGATATATAGGATTGTTTTTATTATAAGTGTTAAAGGGGAAGATCATTATTAATGATTTTTAATATCATTCATAAGTTAGAATAATGAATTTGATGTTTCCAAAGGCACTATGTTATTATGGTCCTTGGCTAAGCATTTGTATAATATATTGAATATTTATCTAACAAGATGTAATATCCATGTACATCAAGCATGGGTCGTTATAATGTTTCAAAACATTAAACATCTAAAACAATTCTTGGTTTTGATAAGGCATTACCCATGTTTCTTTTTAAGACACATTTCATAATTAGGACATTTTATTTTCTTACAATAATATTTTGTTGATTAATTCTTGCGCATTTCCAATCACCTAGAAAGTTTATTATGATTATTGTCAAAGAACATGTTATCATCATAAAACACCATTTCTAAACACACATAATAATAAAAAAATTCCTCATAACATTAGAATTCATGGGTGGACAATTTAAATTGATATATTTTTATCAATCCTGAGTAAAAATCATTTATATAATAATATATATCCCAAATAAGATTGAGAACGTGACTTGAAAATGGAGTGAAGTTTTCTTTATAACCATCCAATTAATCTTACTAATTTTTTACAACTCCAATAATTTTTCTTCCCTCCTAAGATGAACTACCTTAGGAAAATATTTTTCATGGTACATATTATTAATATCATACCATTCCAAAGAATCAATCTCCATGTTATCCATGATATTCATGACCATTGGACAACATTGGTTTTGTGAAACATAAATAATATTAATATAAATACAATTATTTTGATATATGAACACCCCCTGGCATCAAATATATATCATGGGAATTAATACACTCTTCATCCTCCACTTGTTGAGAAGATCCACTAAAAGTAGGAGGGTCCTTCCTCATAAAATTTCTACTATATTCATGTTTATTTTTTGTATTTTTGGTTTTACTATTTCATGGATTCCACAACCACATATCTATTGAATTTGAGGAGCCTTTACATTCAAAAAATTATCTATTATAATTCCAACCATTCTATGTTGTGGATTAAAAAGGATATCATCCACTCGTAGCCTTCTTACTTCAGCTTCCCTGTTTATTTTGTAGAAAACTATTATTAACATACATATATTAGATAAAGAAACATGGAAATCATTAAATTATAAATCATTTCAACTTAAGCACAAGATAAAAATTAATTAAAGTAAATATATTACGATTATCTTGACCTCGTAATGTTATCTACACAATGCTATGAAACCAAATATATTTACCGTGCATTAAACATTACATTGTCTAAAAAAATCTATTTGAATTCACATTATTACATTACTAATGATATTTTCAGATTAGAATTTTTTAAAATTAATACATAATTTATACATATCAACCCAGAATCATAAAAACTGTGAAATAATAAAATATTATTCATTTCAATCATAATACAAATGTTTTAAAAAAAACAAGAAATCATTTCAAGAAAAATCAACACAGTATTCATCATAGATTATTATTTTGTCATAACCATCCATAAAACAATTGAAAGACATTAAAAATCATGGGATGAGAACATAATTCTTAATAATAATAAAAATTAATGGACACATTATTCCTAGAATACTTATAAACATATTAATTATTTTTCTCAAAGATATACTCCTCACCCATTGAGTATAATATAAAAACATTGTGAAAATATTTAAAACATAAATAAATAATTTAGGTAATTTGAGTAATGATGTAATTATGATTTTATCCCTCATTTCTACTATATGATTTTTATTCATCCATTCTTTCTTATAATGTTACCTTCAAAACATCATTATGATGTAACAATTGTAGTTACACTTGGAATAACCCATATGACAAAATTCCAAATAAAAAATTCTAAAATTAATTGGAGAGTTATTTAGGTCCCATAAATTATCATAATTAATACACAAGAATCATAATCATAAAGAAATCATTACTTTCATCATAAAAGTATTCATTTTGAAATATTGAAAAACCATACATAAAAGAAGATCCTAAAAGGAACGTTCATTACCTTCGGTGTTTCTTACATAGTTTTGTTAAAACTTATTTTATAATGGTTTAAATAGAATTATTAATGTATTAAATAGTTATTATTATTTATAATTACAATTTTATGAAATATTTCCACCGATTAATTGATAATATTTTGCTATTTTTATTGTTCCAGGTGAATTTATTTCCAAGTTTCAATGGTTGGTTTATTATGGGGTTTCTTACCAAATGGATTAAAAAATATAGAATCTAAAATAAATGGTATTAACATGTTTATGTAATTTTAAATGATAATATATATATATATATATATATATATATTTCAAATATGATAATGATTCGTTACATAAAACAATAATGAAACATTTTTAATTTATCTTTGCAGTTATTATGACCATTATGAACTTATATAATTTTATTTAGTATAATGATTATATAGAGGTTATAGAAACATTATTTAACTTATAATATTTTTTAAAAAGATATTTTGACTATAATAATTGTTTTTGTCCCATTATTAAATGAAATAAATAGAAATTTATATTCAATGTTGACTAAGTCAGTCAATCAGTACATCAAAGATGTTGATTTCATTTTCCAGAATAAGCGTTGAAGAAGAGATGATTATTGATCAATATTCCATTAAAAACTAACATTCCAATATATGTATGAAACTAGATTTATAATGTAAATTCAGAAATAGATTTTTTGAATTGAATATAAAAATAAAATAAATTAAGAAGAATGTAAAAGAAACATAAATATGATCTTACATCTTGTATAATTCCCCTTGAGAACCTATTTTAGAAAATTGGATTTAGTCCTTTGATGAGACCACATTCTCCTAGATGTGGTGGTGTGGTTTGGGAAATAATGGTGAGAAGAAATTGGACATGATTCATGGATTTTGATGTGTGAGTATAAGAGGTGGTGATAGATGATATTTATAGTAGAGGAGAGGGGTGTTTTTATAAATATTTTATTTATTAGTTTATAATTTTACATAAAGACATTAAATTGTTTTACAATTATAAATAAATTTTAAAAAAATACACAATTATAGTTCGACATTATGGTCCTACATATTCCATACATCATCTATAAATCACTAAATCATTTATTTTTAAATTATCCTAAATTATCATATTTTACTATTCATTGTAAATTCGAATATATAAAAAAATTCATAAAATTCATCATAGAAATTTATCAACCAGAAGAATTCAAAAAATGAACTCCATTTTTTAGAAATATTTGTTCAAATATGATAAATTTAATTTTTTATTAAAATCATATTTTATTTTGAAAATACAAGGTTTATAATTATATTAAATTTTGTGACACTTTTAAAAAATTACATAAGGTCTCATAGAATTATATTATAATCATAGGAATGAAAATACTAATTTATGAATAAATTTTAGGAAAAGAAATTTTATTTTAAATAAAAATATTAATTAACACACATTAATTAAATATTTATTACATAAAAAATACAAAAAAATAATTTATCCTTTTTAAAAGATTAATTTACATATAACATGAAATAAATACATTATATTTTTATTCATAAAATTCTTAAATATAATTTTTACATTATTTTGAGAGGTTATTATTTGATTTTTTTAGTTTTCATAATCTATGTAAATATAATTTATTTTATTATGCATTTATAATTAATTTATCTCTACATTTCTATAATGAAAACAAATATTTTTACATGTTCATGTGTTGTTGCAATTAATACAACACATCATCCCAAATTGGAAGGGAAGTCGGTAATAAAAATTAAAACAAAATATGATATATTATGAGATTGTGATAGGGATTTTGGTGACTCATGGGTGTATTATTTTTCATTAGTGGTGTTTTTAATAAAATAGTTATTACGAAATTATTCAAATGGCTATGTTTGGGTAAATTTTTGGCCATCATTTTTCACATCACGTTGTTGAGTAAAGATAAGAGAACTATCACTATAACAACCTAGAATTGTGCTAGAGATTATTAGACAATTTATATTTCTAGCTAAAAGATGATTTCAGAAAAAAAATCAATCAAAATTATCTTTTGGATAATCATCACATAATATACCCTTTCCCATGGGAGATCTTGTATACTTTTGTAAAAATTCATTGGGATTGGAAAAACTAAATTTTTTCAATAGGGACATTTTTATCATCAGTATGTTGTACCTTTTTAGATACATAAAAATATTATGTATTATGAGGATGAGTTTTCCATATCTCTATTATTTAGTTTATTTTATAACATTTTCCATGCATCTCTATTATGGTAATATCCACCTGATGCTACCCATGTTATTTTATCAGACCATTTTGATCATAAACCAAATGAAACATTTTCTCATGCACTGATTTGTATGTTGGGAATATAGGATAATTTCTGTGGTGTAAAACATAAACTATTTGTTTAATTAATATGGAAACATGGTAAAATTTAAGAGGAAAATGGGGATTTTAGAAGAAGATATTAGAACAATGGGTCAAAAATATCCATATCATTAGAAATATTTATCTTTATGGGGATGAAATTAATGATGATGTGGAGAATTTAACACCCTCAGGTGTATTCACATTACAATTTTATTATTTATTTTGATGTTTTGTGACACATGGGTCAATTTTGAAATTTTTAGGATGGTTTTGGCAGGATTATAGATTATTTTTGCATCAGTTGTATATTTTTGCAACACTAAGGGGTGTAATATGCTATGGGGGTGGGAATTTCATGCTAGGAGTGTTCCTATGAAACATAGGGAGTCAAAAATAATAGGATTGTCATTGTTTTGGGTTCATTGAACAATCATAAGATCAATGAGAAACATGGAAAAAGAAGCCTCTCTATGACATGGTCTAGGGTACATTGAGGGCAATTTGATCATTGATTTTGCAACAAATAACAATGGATAGCTATAGAATTCCTTCTATATGTCATGTGGTTGAAGAACGTATGATTATAGTGTTCACTACCAATATATGGTTTTCCTAAAACCTATTTCTTTTGACTAATTCAAGTACTAATTTGGGAAGAGCATTGATTGATTTATGTGTGATCATTTTTTGGGAGGTCTATAAATGTGATTTTTTATAATAAATATCTTCTTATTGCCTCTAGTCATCCTCTTATAATGCTTATTTTCTAACCATAATACTCCATTATTCTTTAATAATATTTTTTTATATGGCGTGAGGATATATTTTCTTGGGATAATATGCAACCCTCGGAGTCTATAACATTTTTGGAGGTCAAATTAATCATTAATGGTAGGTGAATTCAATCTCCTCACCATATATTCCTAAACATGAAGTCTTTGTTTTATTAAAGGTTATTCTTAGATTTTTAATGAAAATATTGGGAGATTTGATAATGTAATGTCCCCTTGGTTTATGGTTTATATGTCTTGTTTACTTGAATGTTAATTATTGAAAACCCAATTGGGTTATGGTGTTAAAATAAAGTTCTCATTAAATGATATGAAGTTGTTATATTCTTTTTTTAAATATAAAATGAAATTAATAATGGGTTTATGTGGAAATAATAAGTCGGAGAACATTTCAAATATTTGTGGTGTGAGTTAATCACTATATTGGGTGTGGCGTTATTGTAATATGATTGTTTCTTGGTTCTCTTCTGGTGGCATAAAAATGTATATCACTGACTCAAGGCTATGTTAGGGAATTAATTGCACTGTTATATGTATTTATTATCCTTTGTAAAACATTTTTGTATGAGTGGATTGATTTGGGTTGTGTATTCCAAGTATAATTAATTTATAAGTTGTTCCACTTTTAATTCAACTTCTTTTAATTTGGTATATTATATTTATGTAATTATATATATTTTAAATTATATTTTGAACTATGATATATTATGTTCATATCAGAGTGGAATGAGTTTAGAATTCTATTGGTAAAATCCTATCGGTTCAAACTACTCACCCATTGCATATACACATTAGTTCATATACAAACGTTGTTCTTCGTGAAAAAGGTAAATAAAATGAATAATTTTTCCCTATAAGTACATAATTATGCTACTTCCTCATGTTTTTATTGGGTTTTTTCAAGTCATATCATTGAGTGGTTGGTGTGATTTTACATTGTTGTTTTTGCATTGAGATGTCCTTTAGTTTTACAGATTCACCTTGTAATAATTATCCACGCATAGTAAGATAATTTTTTTATTGGGTTTTCATTTAAAAATAATTATTTATAGTCACGAATCATATAGTTATTTTGGATTTTTGTATTTGGAATTAATTTTTTTTATTTAAATTGGAAATATAATCCCCTATTTTTTAGGTAATACATAGAATATATTTCTAGCATTTTGTGTCATGAGGATGTAACATAAGGTGAGTATCACCTCAGACCCAACATAAGGCAACATGTATGGTAGTGATTTTATATGATATGACCCAAGATAAACATATATTTGTTTTATATAAAATTCATAATATATTTATCATGAAAAAAATAAATCTCACTATCCCATGAATAGAATTCTTATATTCATTTATGATTAGCCACATAAGAAACTTATTTTAAAATACATATGAAAATTTATCCATGATCACACAACACAAAACCCCCATATAGATTCCTTATATGTTATATTCAGAATCATGATACATAGAATTTAAAAATAACAAATGGGTGTGGTAAAAATGGAAAAATATAGTGTTATATAATAGAATTGTTGATAGATTGCTTAACACACAACACCGATCTATATGTGTAATTTTATATAATAAAAAATATTATCATGAGAATGTGACCATCATTACTTATTTGTTTAATTATACACATGAATATGAATTAACATATAATGAATAATATTTATAAAGGTATTATAAAATTAAATATTATTGGTTATTACATTATAAAATAGTAGTCAATTTAAAGAAAAATCATTATATGCTTCAACGATAAGATTTTTTTAAAAAAGTTTTTAATTAGTATCTTGGAGTGAATATTTTAACAATTATAAAAAAATTAGATATTTTATTTTATTAAATATGATATAATTTTTAATTAATCATATATAAAACATCATAGTTTGACATTTTGGGATTTTTCTAAAAAAATGACTTTTCAGTGAATAGTGAATGATTCTGATTTAATGGAAAAAATTATTTTCTTTTCAAGTATTTATATATTACCATTATATTTTGAATAGGGTTTAAAAATTTAATTAATTAAATTTTAATATCAATAATAAAATTACTTGCTTTTTATTTAATATTTATCTTTATTTTGTTATATAATATTTTTTTCTTAAAAATAAATTTTTCAAGAAAGAGAATTTTTCATGCATTTTGTTTTTTAATATAGGAAAACTTCATTAAATTTATAGATATTTAATTATTATAATTCTTATCGTATTCATAACTATTATTATTACATTGTATAAATAATGAACCATAATTATTTGTCCTTATGTATAGTAAATTTGGTAAAAAATTATCTTACCTTGATAAGAGTTAGAGAGGGTTAAATAGATTTAGACTGAAATAATAACGGTTTAAATGAAATAGTTGTTTATAAATGTTTTTATGTGTTTATATTTAAACCCTATCACCTACCTTATTTTAAAATGGGTCACTTTTATGCCATATATAATGATTAATTATGTAGCATATTTAAATAATTTGAAAAATTCCAAGTGTGTTATCTCCCTCACTTGTAAAAGGAATCCAAATATCCAATATTTTTTACTCTTTAGGATCCCCTAATCATAGAATATACCAACCAAAATACCGTTATAACATCCCAAAACACAACATATATTATCATTTTTATCATAATACCATCATACATTGGATTTTTGTATATATCTAAGGTGGATTTCTGAAGAATAAGCGTTGTTCATAACCATGATTTTTCCTTTTTTATTCTTCTACCACATTCTAGTCTATATTAAAAATTTTAATATAATAAAATAATTTTATAGCATAAAAAATATTATTATGGATATTAAATAACCCGTTTTCATCCACTTATCCATCAAATGTAAAATAAAAGCATTGCTCATGTGGATGTGCTGACTACCACCTCAGAAGATAATGAATTTTATTTCCCATCACCACAACTTATAGATGGTATAATTTCCAATAAAATTATATAATACGATATATATGGTATTAATTTCATTATATAATTGTAAATAAGTGTTATAATTAATTTTTTAGAAGTCTACAAAATTAAAAAATATAGCTAGTGTATACATGTAGACTATGGACAGACGAACTGATGCATTTTATTTTAAATCACAGCCTCACATGGATTTTATAAATAAGTTGATACAAAATAAAAAATGTGATATTTATATAAAATATAATTTCCTTAAAAATCAAATTATACATACCTACATTTTCACGTGGTGATTGGAAAATGGAAACATTACACATGTGTATACATGTCCACTATCTCCTTGATGTATCATAATTTAGTTTTCATAACCACCCTATGTGATTGTTCATAAAAATAAATTTAATCTATAAATATTATAACGATAAAATTATTAACATTATATAAATGAAATAATCTTGATTAATTTGACCATAGTTAGCCTATAAAAGTATTATTGGACATATGAGCCAAATATCCTCAAGTATTATTCTATGAACATAATTTATTTTGTAATTTAATATGGAAAGGGTAAAAGTTAAATGAAAGAAAAAAAATTAAAAACTATATAATATGCTTAAAATATTAATTTATTATGATAAGTTTTGTATGTGAGAAGTCAATATCGAGATAAGGGATGTCTAGAATCAAATTCATTCCTTTGAGTCGAAATATATTTTTACCACATATATATTTTATGTTGTATATAAAATTACTTCTAGATTCATTTTATAATTATTATATTAAAATTTATGTGTATAAAACCCAATTAATGTTTTTTTGTTCAATATTCCATTTCCTTAAAATGAATGTAGTCATAATAAAGTTTCATTAAAAAATATATTAAAAATTCATAAATTTTTATTCTGAACATATTTATACCAAGTATATGTTTTTAATTAACTTTATTCTTGGGGAATATATTATTTATTCATAAATGGAGTAACAAAAAAATTTAATACTTATTTTCACATTTTGTATAATTTTCAAAAAATTAATACTGTTTCATTTTATTAATGAGGTATTATAACTAATTTCATAAAATAAATCATTATTTTATATTTTATTATATGAATGAAATTATTCCACTTTCATGAAATTTAATATAATTTAAGCTTCTATTAAACATTAGAAATGGTGATTTTCTATGCAATTAATATACCTAATATTTTTGGAATTCATAAATTTAGTTTTTTTTTCAAAATCATGTGATATTTCACATTTTATAAATAATGAAAATGAATTCCCATGTAAATTGAAAAGTGTTTCATTGGGGATTTATTGTCAAGACCCATCCCCTAGAGCCCCTGTCGTAACTACCCCAAGATGGCCTTCCATAGGCCAGGGGCTAGAAACTAGCACTAAAGGTGTAAATCCCTATAACTGGGAAGGCATTACCTTTATAAAATGTAAACACACACACAAGAAGAGTACAAGAGGATGATAACACTAAGTAAAAGCAGTAAGTAGTGTTCTGAAATTTCGAAGGGGGACGAAATAAAAGCCCAATAGAAAGGTATAACTACAACTGAAAGAAAGTAAAACTGAAATGACAAGCAGCTGAATGGTGAAGTAGCTCCTGGATCGTCCTCCGGGTTCCTACCTAAAGGGATGGTACAGATGTCCTCCTTATCACTCTGCATCTATCGGTATTCTCCGTGTACCATCACATCAAGTGTCAACCTCCATGTACTGTCTCTTCGTGAATTCCACCTTCGGGTACTGTCTAGCTCTACAAGACTCAACCACGATCATTACTGTCAGTCGTCTGTATCCAACAAAACGAGGTGCGGGCATAGCTCATGCAGGGGTCAGTATAACAATACTTAGTAGGGATCCCAAGACTCTCATGGTCTCCCTAAATCTAACAAGGATAAACCACAAAGAAAGATCTCAATAGATAAACATTAATTAGATATATGCCATTAGACATACCTAAGTTATCTAGTAACTCATCTCAATCATGAGGTAAACACAAAAGTCATTAAGTCAGCACAAACCAGCATTTTCATTATCGAAACCACAACTACTGGTGAACTCCTCCTCTGTCGAGTACAGTGTCCCTGTCGCGACTCTGAGGCGCTACTCACTAACCTTATACTGCGGAGGTAATCCTCCTGTTGAGTATCGTAGGTCTGCTGCCAAATACCGGGAGCTCCGTCTGCTGCGGGTCTGCCGCCAAATACCAGGCGCTATCCTTAATAGCCTACAGAGGTACTCATCCTATCAAGTACCGCAGGTTTACTACCAACTACCAGGTGCTCTGTCCGCCATGGGTCTGCCGCCAAATACCGTGCCCTCCATCCACTGGGCAAATCAAATCACTCTGTGTCGAATTGGTCAAGCAGTCATCAGGTCTACATCTTCTAAGTCTCCACACTCTGTAGGCTCGTCTCTGATAGGGTCCACTCCCTGAGCTACTGGTCGATGCTTCAATGTGTCACGTAAACTCACGTGGAAGTATCTCAAAGGACTGCCTCATCATAGGGGTCAAAACGCAACAGACGACGTGTCGATTAGACACCCGGTCTGTGAGTTATTAGCCTTTCTTTTCCAGAGGCCCATTTGGATATCAGATACATACCAACCCATCTGTATCTCAACAGTATCCAAACATCAGGTGAAGTACTACAAAAAAACATCTCATCAAGAATAATCCAACCTAGTCTATGGCACGTCAATCGGACGTTCGGTCCTCATGTTATAGTGTTTCCGCTCTAATGGACCGGTTGGTTTCGAGTTTGAAACAACCCAAACATACCCAAACTTTTCTGAAATCTTGAGTTTAATATAGTGAAACAACCAAATTGATCGAATTAATCCAACGCAACAGAAGGTGCGTCGATCAGAGGTCCGTAGCTCAAGATATCTCTGTTTAACAAAAAACTGTCTAAAAATTGGGGGTCTGGGCTAGCTCTGACCCGGCCCAATGCCCCCTGGGTCGGCCTGACCCGGGTCCGGGTTCAGCCCGGTAGGGAACGACCCAGCCCGACCGGCGTGGTCCGGCCCAGCAGGCGCGACCCGGTCTGGCAGGCGATGCCCGGTACATGGTCGACTGCGGCTCGGCCAGCCTGGCCGATCGTTACGTAGAGTGGGGGAGGCATGACCTCCCCGCTGATTGGCACCGACGGCGCTAGCTGCCACCGTCCCCCTGGCATCCCGGATCCCGTGCGGTCGTGGGATCCTCAGCGTTGCCACCACGGCTGTTGCCGAGCTGGGTCATCTTCGGCATCATGATGGGACGCCACCGCCTCCATGATATCGGATGGCCGTCGGCCGCCACCTCCGGTCGTTGGCGCCGCCACACCGGCAACCCGCACCGCCTTGAGGTTCCGCGGGCCACCGGAGTATCTCCGGTGGTCCGATTTAGCTTCCGTCTACACCGACGGTCTTCTCGGGTCCCGAACATTTCTATGATGGCTCCTAAATGCTGTGGTGCATCCGTTCACCTGTCTCCACGCAATCCGCGTATCAAGAATAAGTTAGCGGTGGGTCCATAATTGTTCGTTAGTCCATACCCATCGTGTTAGTAGTTCGAATAAACACCCAATATAATATTCTTCCATGCTCGAGGGTATAAATCACATAAATGTAAAAAAATAAAAAATCCCCCTACCTCGATTATGGTTCATTCGTTATAGACGCGGAAAGCGTTGTCACTCCGCCAACGCTGGGAAACAACCGTCGTCATCGAAGTGCACCCAAAGAATAAGTGGCATCACCTCTCTTGTCATGATGAAATGAAAAGATGGTGTATCATTGATCTTCATGGAATTAGCGTTCTTTGTCGAAGAGGCTCCATTCTTCGTGGAATGGTGGTGTTCTTCAATGAAGGAGGAACTCTCTTCATCATTCACAAGAGATCTCTCTCAAAAAATGTCCCTCAATACAACAAATTCTAACGAAATTAAAATAATAATACCCCTTATTTTAATTACACTTTCCAAGAATTCAAAATTCAAATCCCTTAATTAACTAATTTAACAGTTTGAATTCATTTATTATCTTTTTATGGAAAATAATATAGAGAGAGAGAGAGAGTTTAAACAATTTATGAAGAGTTTACAAATTAAAGAAGGGGGTTTATGGTGTTTAGGGGAAGGTTAAAGTTTGGGGCTCATGTGTGACCCAACATTCAAATATCAACCGATGGGTAGGTAGGTGGTTGTGGGAACCACCACTAACTCCCCTTTGTAGGATATAACCACCTTATATATAATTAAAATTGTTCTCTACCAATTTTATTTATTTTAATCTAATTCCCCAAATATTAAAACTCAACATTCTTGAAACACAACTACTCTAAAGGTCCCCTTACGCAATTACCAGCGTTGTGAGTTCATTGGTGCCCTCAGATTTCAATTCCGAGCCGCAGTTCAAAAGATAGAAAAACCCACTCATTCATTTATTGAAAATAACCAAGATAAATATCCGAAATTGATTCTGTGCACACCGGGCCTCAGAATCAAGTTCTATCTGAAACTATAGACTTATAAAAGTCCAAAGTATTTAAGAAAAAACACTTCCATGAAATTTCTGGGTATTTACATTACTCCCACCTCATTGTTTTACGTACCCATAAAGCTAAAACACACACTAGGGCAATAAAAGAGGTAATGAGCATGCATCTGAGCCTCTCACTCCCAAGTGCTCTCCTGGAGGTTCCTGTGCTTCCATCGAATGTGCACCAGAGTAATCGACCATCCACGTAGGACCCACTCCTGTCAATCCTTGATCTCTACTGAGACCTCCGCAAACGTCACCCCGTCATCGATGTCCAGATCCCCGTGATCGATGATGTGGGTTGGGTCGTGCACGTATCTCCTCAGTTGAGATACATGGAAGACGTTATGCACCCTGTGCAACTAGGGTGGAAGGGTCAGGCGGTAAGCCACCTCGCCTACTCTATTGAGGACCTGGAAAGGTCTGATGAATCATGGACAAAACTTGTTTCCTCGGCCAAATCTCTGTAGACCTCGTCGACGTGAGACCCATAGGAAAATGTGGTCACTATCGTAGAACTCATGTGGTCTCCGTCTCTTATCCACATATGACTTCTGTCTGATCTTTGCAGTCTTCATCTGCACCTGGATGATCTACACTTTTTCGGTTGTAGCCTAAAGATGGTCTCACTAGTCAAACATTTCCTCATCTCTTGAAAGCTCTACTGGAATCTCTCTAACCACATGAAGGGTTTTCCATTCATTGTCAATACTGAAATCGGTGCAGCGACTCTGGAGAAGTCTGGTACAAATCTATGTCTAGCCGACTCATGAGTGATTGACTGCACCCACTTATGCATGATTCTTTCCTATGCTGCCTGAGGTTTTCTCTTCGCCGAACAAGGAATACCCATCCCATCATTGTAGGTAAACCACAACCATATTGCCTAATACAGTTAATCTGTGTATGAACTGTGGTTGGCCAGTCCATACCCAAATTAACGTCGTATGGCCTCGATGATGCCATCAAGATGTTCCAACCGAAACTCTCACCTCAATGGTCAGATCACACCTTTGGCGTAAGTGTGATTATCAACTCTCCTCCCATAGGTATCTCCATATGTGAAGGTCATGTCAACAGCTTAACTGGAAACTCTAGGTCTGTGACATGATTCGTGGATGGATGGAATGATTCGTATCAATGTTTGTTGTTACGAGAGCTATTAGTAGACCCAGACCATACATTGAATCATTCCTAGATCCCCTGGGTAACTCTCTTTGACCGCATGAAGCTACTCTCTTCCCCTGCCCTCCTGCTAGCATTCTCTAGTTGTATCCGTTCATCCAAAGAACATTTAAACACAAAGTTTCTCTCTAGAACCCTACCATAAGTAGGAACGAATTGAGGAAATGTGCTGCCTCGAATGTATGAGATCTAAAGAACTGATCGTATCGTAGTCACCAAGTACCAAGAAGGATCGGTACGCCTCAACGAACACTCAGCTACAGACATGTCGTTCTTCCGAAGCTGTGTAAGCTCTAGAAAACACTTAGCCACCTCCTCATGCCATTACTCAGCCACCTGTGATTCGGGGTCGCCTTTGAACCTAAGGGGTATCTGATGTTGAAACATGTGTAAGGCACTAGGCCTACTTGTGTCATCTACCTGTACCGCCGATTGAAACTACTGACCAACAAGTTGTGATATAGTTGGCACACTACCCGAAGGTACTATATCAGGCCTCGGTTTACGCACCGAAGACTCATCACTATACGTACCAACCCCATGGTCATTCATAGGGAAACACCAGTAACTATGATCTACATCTTCTAAACTAGTGTCTAAACTAGGTGTAGAACTCTAGAAATCACCTCCAGCCAGTCCACTGCTACCTGGGAATCTTTCTCACCTCGTAACCTCAGAGGCCTCAGCTGCTAGAACTTGTGCAACGTCCTCTGTCAGCATGCACCGTCTGCCAGTGTGACTGGTGGTATCTGCTTCCCAACAGGTGGTGGTGCTACTGGTACACCACTCGAAGGTGCCAATATAGTAAGACGACCCTACAACGGAGCCTCGTTACTCGGTAGGCCGTCATCAGGTACTATCTCGGAACTCCAACTAATTGTCTGCGTGAAGGCATCCTGAACATATGTGACACGGTCAAAAGACTATACCTGGTGAGCTGACCTAGTTGAGCTGACTTAAAGAAAACTTTTGTAGACACACATTAAATCAGTGTTTTTGTGCACCAAGTCGGAAATCAGAAGTCTTGGTCCTGGTGTATGGATACGTCGACCGTCGCACCAATAGTAGACTCCCTGAACTGAAAACCACACTAAGAACCCTTAACACTTTTTCTTCACCGAAAAGATATATCAGAGTCCTATGTTTTTCTATTGAACTGAATCCTATGATACCAATTTATCATGACCCGTCCTGCGGGGCCCGTGTCGTAACTACCCCAAGCCCACCTTCCATAGGCCAGGGGGTGGTGACTAGCACCAATGGCGTAAATCCCTATAATTGGGAATGTATTACCTTTATAAAACGTAAACACAAACACAAACAGAGTTCAAGAAGAAGCTAACACTAAGTAAAATCAGTAACTAGTGTGCTGAAAGAACAAATGGGCTAGAAATACAATCCCAACAGAATGGTACAACTACAACTGAATGAAATTACAACTGAAAAGACAAACAGCTGAATGGTGTAGCATCTCTGAGATCTTCCTTTGGGTTCCTACCTGAAGGGTTGGTACATAGGTCCTCCTTTGCACTCTGTGTCTATCGGTCCTCTCCGTGTGATGTCACATCAAGTGTCCACCTCCGGGTACCATCTCGTCATGAGGTCCACCTCCGGGTACCGTCCAGCTCTACAAACTTCAACCACAATCAGTGACGTCTGTTGTCTGCATCCAACACAAAGAGGTGCCGACATAGCCCATGCAGGGGTGAGTATAATGATACTCAGTAGGAACCCCGAGACCCTCAAGGTCTCAATATATTAAACAAGGATATACCACAAAGAAATATCTCAATAGATAACCATTACTTAGGTATATGCCCATACATACACCTAATTTATCAAGTAACCCATCTCAATCATGAGGTAAACAAAAAAGTCATTGACTCAACTCAAACCATGATTTTCATTATTGAAAACGAAACTAATGGATTTCTCCTCCTCTGTCGAGTATATTGGATCTATCGCGACTCCAAGGCACTACTCACTAACCTTAGACTGCTGAGGTACTCTTCCTGTCGACTATCGCGGGTCTTCTGCCAAAAAATGGGCGCTCCGTCCGCTGTGGGTCCACCGCTAAATACCAGGCACTCTTCCTAATAGCCTACATAGGTACTACTCCTATCATGTATCGTGGGTCTACTGCCAAATACTCGGCGCTCCGTCCCCTGTGGGTCTGCTGCCAAATACCAGGCACTCTGTCCACTAGGCTAATCGAATCACTCTGAGTCGAATCGGTCAAGCAGTCATCAGGTCTAAAGCTACATAGTCTTCTCACTCCGGACGCTCATCTCCAAGTGGGTTCATTCCATGAGCTACTGGTAAATTATTAATAGTGTCATGTAAACTCATGTGGAAGTTTCTCAAATAACTGCCTTGTCATTGGGGTCTCAACGCAATAGATGGTGCGTTGATCGGACGCCTGGTCTGTGAGTTATTAGCCTTTCCGTTCTAGGGGCCCAGTTGGATTTCGAGTACAAACCAACCCATCCATTTCTCAATAGTATCCAAACCTCAGGTGATGTATTCCAAAAGAACCATCTCATCAAACAGAATCCAACATAGTCGATGACACGTCAATCAGACATTCAGTCCTCATGTTATAAGCGTTTCCGCTCCAAGGGCCAGTTTGGTTTCCTGTTCGAACCAACCCCATCATCCCAAAACATTACCAAAATCATGATTGTAATATTAAAAAATGACCATCCCAATCCAAATAATCCTACGCAAATAAAAGTGCGTCGATGAGAGGTCTGTTGCTCAATATATTTTTTTTAACCGAAAACGGTCTGAAAATACGGGGTCTGGGCCCAGTCCGACCCAGCCCAACACCCCCTGGTCAACCCGACCCGGGTCCGTGTCCAGCCCGGCAGGGCACGACCTGGCCAGGTTGGTGCTGCCCGGACCGGCTGGCGCGTTCTGGCCCGGTGGGGCATGGCCCGACCCGGCTGGCACGGCCCGACATGCAGCCGGCCGTAGCTCAGCCAGCCCGGCCAAGAGTTACGTGTAGTGGGGGAGGCACGACCTCCCCACTGATTGACACCAGGGGCGCCAGTTAGTGCCTCCCCCAATGATCTCGGATCCCGTGCGGCCGCGGGATCCTCTGAGTCACGGCCGTGGTTGTTGTCGCGGGGGGTCTTCTCTGGCGGCACGCAGGGGCGCCGCCGCCTCCAGGAGGACGACTGGCCGCCAGCCGCTGTGTAGAGACCCGAAGCCTGACGTACATGAACATTACATTACATTTGCGGAATACTTAGTACATAACAAAAACACACACTAAAGGATCGTAAAAGTTTAGTGTCTTTGGAAACTCGGAATATAATCTTCTAATCGTGGTGAAAGATCTTCAAAATCTCCCTTAAAGATCTTCCTTTTTTTTACCTAAAACCTTTCTTTATATCCTGGGGAAAAGAAAACATAAAAGGGTGAGCTCAAATGCTCAGTAAGGGTAAACAAAAGAAATATCAATCACATCATATACATAAGCATATAACTTTTGGAAATCTTAACCTGAAAAAGAGATCATAATTTCATAACATGGGGTAAATCATGGCAGTGAAATGTAATCACAATAATCATAACTTAAAACATGAAACTTTGTGGCATTCACACATAATCATAGAGAATCATTTCTTGTTAGTCAAGACTCATTGCCAAGACTATCTTAGTGGACAAAGTCCCTTTCTAAATCGAGTAACCCTCGTTTCAGTCCTGTTTCACTGAACCGGTATAACCTACCATTCCAGCCATGTCTATCTCATGAGATATAAAATCTTAACCCAATGCATTGGAGGGAGATATAGGTCCCACCCATCTCATAATGATACCATTCTTATGTGTGCCACAAAATCATAAACCATACATCTTAGCATAACCCATGTAATAAAAATGGGATTCTTAAACAACATGACATCATAAAACAATTCATATAAGATAAAGGAATTCATAAAAATAATTCCATCACAACATAATCAAATCAATGTAATAATAGGGATAAAAACAGAACCCTTTATTATCGTAGATGGAAAATAATTTTGATAAAACACTTGAACTCCATTCTTGAGGAAAACATCCTTTCTTCTTCAAAAACACTTTTCTTTTCTTAACATGTCATACAAGTATAAACTAAAAGAAGTTGATTAAAAATAAACTTGAAAACTTGTAAAGTAAGATTCTTGGAAATAATGTTTTAAAAATCCATTCATGTCGTATAAGTGAAAAAAACATTCTTCGTACTTTTGTCGGAAAAGTCAAAAAGTACCTCGTACGAAAAAGCGACAAAAGATTCCTTTCATATTCTTTACTAAAAACTCACCGAAGGGTAAAATTGGATTTAAACAATGGTAGGTGGATGGAAATAATATTACATATTGATAAAACATGGATGTGGATGAGAAAATACACCTCAGTAAATGCCAAAGTATAAAAAATCTCAGATAAAAATGAGATTGTGATAGTTTCCCTTACCTTAGGTCCGACTTGCTTTGTAAGTGTCCGAACCTCCTCTTCTTTGAAGCGCCTTTTGGAGACCTCCTCTTAGGGATCTAAAATTGGTCTTTGAGGAAGACCAGAACCTCTAGGATGTTACTGGTGAAGTGGAGAAGAGATTTTTGCAGGGGTTGGCCGAGCTTGAGTGCTCAAATTGGTGTGAGGAGGAGGGGGAGGAGGTGTCCTTTTATAAGGGAGGAGAGGGGCACCTTAGGAATATCTCAAAATATTATTTTATATTAAAGTCAAAATCGGTTTATAATGGTTCCAAAGGGTCTTATTTCGAAGCTAAAGTGGGGATGGGTCGAAATCCTATCAACCAATAATATTTAGACAAGTTTAGGTTATTATTTTAACCTTATCAATTAGATTTAACTCTAAGTTAAATAATTTAACTTTTACCATGTCTTTTTGTTTTCTTACATTATATGGTTAATAAACATACTATAACATGCCAAAAGAACCCCAAATTGTATATTATTAATACATATATCCTTATCTCTAAGTCATTTGGCCGAACCTTAGATTTTTAGGAATAAAATAACAATTAATAATATAATATTTGATTTAAAAACTATTTTGTGTCAATTTTGACACTATTTGATACATGATTTTTGTGAAAGTCATAAAAGAATTATATGTTCGAACCAAGTTGATTAAATCAACACTAATATATCATAGTAACCTATAAAATTAGTGGAATTCATAAAAAGTCTCAAATTACATTCATTTGAGTATTTATAACATCAATTATGTTAATAATTCCTTAAAAGGGTAATTACTGCATCATCGTTGTGTCATAAATAAATTAATTTATTTAAAGTCTAAAAATTATAAATAAAATATAATTATGTAGGAAATCTTTTTTATCTTTCTAATGAATATTTATAGTCGAATTTATCTTATTTATAACCCCATATTAAAAATGTTTTAGTGAATAAACTTTGATTTTAACTCTTTTAACTCTTCTATGAATTAAATAGTAATAAATATCCTAATCTAATCCAAGTGGGCCTAAATGATAATATTTTACTCTTAAGGTTGTTTTTGGTCGAGATACACTTGTCCAATAGAATTAGGACATGTGTTAGGGTAATATTAATATCATTCTTACCCTTAATTACCCTATTTACTTTTAACCGTGGTAAATAAAAGTAAAAAGTTACTATTCACCAAAAATTATTTTCATCTCATTGAACCAAATTTTACTTACTGACATCAACCGTGTCTCTCGGATTTTTGAAATTCCATTCACAGAAGCGGTAAAATTAAGTTTTATGAAAAATTCAGTTTTTTAACTACCACTTAGTAGTTTCACTATTCATCAAAAAATGAAGGTTTTCAGAAGAATGCCAAAATTTCATCCTAAGCTATATTTCATATTCAGAATTCAAAAATGAAATCTATTTTACCAAATTCATAACATAAAAGTTGCATTAATTAATTTTATAATTAAATCCCGTTGTTAAAACAAATAGCGTGTTTTTAAGAAACAAAATCTATCAAAAGATTGACACTTGATTATGTCTGGTTTAAATGTGAAATTACATCCAATGACCAACATTGTATTAAATTGTAAAAATATATTCTAAATATACTTTAAAACCACTTAAATTAATGATTTATCACTATTAATTATTTCGATTAAAAAAGTTGTTTTTAATTATAATTTAGTAATTTTCATTATTCATCAGAATATGAAAGTTATCCGAAAAGTACCAAAATTTCACCTTAGGCTAAATTCGATACTCCGAATCCAAAAATGAAGTCCATTTTGAGAGCTAAAATTTATAAAATTTAAAAAGTGGTTATTACTATTCATAACGGCTAGTTTTAATAATATTTTAATAGCATATCGTTGTTTAGTGAAACTCGGTATTGCGTATTACACACGCTATCGAGGAAGGTCGCGATTGCGTGTAATGCAAGGAAAGTCAAGGATGCGTGTTGTGCAAGCTCCTTTTTGTGTAGCGTACAACACAAGACATTAAAAATAATATTTTTTCATAAAATCTCGGGGTGTTACATTCTACCCCCCTTAAAATGAATTTCGCCCTCGAAATTCGTCGGGGTTATAAATGGTTTACTATTCAAAAGTTTCTTTAATAGAAACCCACATCGTAAAAAGGAATACCAAAACTTGGCTTTAAAAAACTAAAGTATGAAATGTAACGATTACCCAAATAAACTAATCACTGGGTTTTCACATAGGTGAAAATATGGATATGAAAGAGAAATCTAACCATCATGTTCTGATGGAGAGTGGTAGAGAACATGGCTATGGAAAAGCCAGTAATCACAAATCCATAGATTTGTGATGATATAAGGTATCATCTGATTCATCAGGTATAAGATCACTAGGACAACATTTTTGGTTTTCAAGATCATTTCCCTAAAGTTGAAAATTTGAATTAGAATAAATACTTACTTTATTTTGGTACAATCTCACTGTTGTTCGTGCCTTGAACAATTTCCACTTCATCTCTTAAATAAATGAAGTCGAATTTGTTATTCATGAAGTGTTATCAGATCATGTGATAGAATGACGGGTCATTCCATCTGTCTCAAACAAAAGGTTAGCAAAAATTATATGCATAAGTCGATCTATAGTGAGATTAATCATATATGGTTCCTAAAATGGACTTATACTTCATATATCATACTGCTTAATATAATAAAACTAGTTTCTACTAAACAGGGACTTATTGTAGGTCAGTGGTAGGCGATAAAGGCCAGTCGCACTTCGGTTGTGGGTTCGATTCCTACAGCCTTGTCCGAAGCGATGGGCTGTCGCCCATCCTGCAGGTTGTCCTTTTTCTAAAACTACGTTACTATAACATCCCATCAATAATATCGAAAATCTTCTATCCTTAAACAATACTAACTTATGTCCAACATAATCCAGACTAATCTTTAGGCTTATACATAATACTGCAGTCCACTCTCATAATATAGTGACAACGATTACCAGAGATTTAATACTGTCGTTGATCCCCACATATCATAAGATATGTTTTGTTGGTCACATTCCAAACAATCAAAGTCCTTAATCGTGTATTCTCTTGAATACCTTAGTGAAAACATGAATGCAGTTAAAAGTTAACACTTTTCACATACCAAAATCCTCAAAATTCTATATACTCAAACTTAGTCCTTATATTAATCATGAGCTCATGAATACTATCAAACATTTAATTTTTTCCTTATCCCTTCATTATGCGCATATCATCTACATTCCAAAAATATCTGAATAACCTTTCATGGATACTTGTACCATTAATCATACACTTTCAAAACTCAAGGAAGGACAACAGTGTAATAATCCTTAGATGTCTCTTTATTCCATAGTACCATGAGATTACTTATACAACATTACACATGATAAACAAGTCATCATTCCACTACATTCTTAAACCGTTGACCGAGCTACAACAATTCTTTCATCTCACATATCATTTGTAGTCTCTTCATCATCATCCACATAAATACTTCCCAAACGACCATACTGATTATCTTCATGAGACTTTTCCTTATGGAATTGGTTTGAATAATGCCCGTACATTCCACATTTAAAACATTTAACCATTGTTGATGTCGTAGCAATACCATTATCCTCATCCATGGTGTAAACTGAACCTTTTCCTTTGCACTTACTTGCTTTGTGTCCTTCTTTTCCACACCCAAAGCATCTTCCAGTTCCTTTGAAACATTCTCCTTGATGCCTCTTCCCACATGATTTACATAGGGGAAATTTAACTTTCTTTCCTCTATGATCATCATGAAACTCCATCTTTCTCTTATTAGCCGAGTCAGGAAACTTACCAAATTTTACTTTATTGATCATATTATGAGATTGTTGATTCGGCATAATAATGATGTTTGGACTTCCAAATCCCATTTTATTATGAAGAATATCATTCCATTGTCCATCATATCCTCCATTATCGTGAATCATCTTGTTTCCAGCCATTTTCTAAAACCCAAAAAAAAATAGTGTGAGAGGCAAAAATCATGCTAGGGAAAACAACATAATAAAGGTGGAGTATCCTCAATATCTAACATCTTAGGTTAAATTATATGATCGTTACCATAGTTCTAGTACTATATCCTATACATATACTTATTCTTAGGGATATCCCTAGACATACCTTAGAAATATCTCTAGGGATCTCACTAACGTTTTCGCATCCTAGTTTCCAAAGGTTGACTAAACCTTTCCTCTGATACCAACTGTAGAGACCCGAAGCCTGACGTACCTGAACATTACATTACATTTGCGGAATACTTAGTACATAACAAAAACACACACTAAAGGATCGTAACAGTTTAGTGTCTTTGGAAACTCGGAATATAATCTTCTAATCGTGGTGAAAGATCTTCAAAATCTCCCTTAAAGATCTTCCTTTTTTTTACCTAAAACCTTTCTTTATATCCTGGGGAAAAGAAAACATAAAAGGGTGAGCTCAAATGCTCAATAAGGGTAAACAAAAGAAATATCAATCACATCATATACATAAGCACATAACTTTTGGAAATCTTAACCTGCAAAAGAGATCATAATTTCATAACATGGGGTAAATCATGGCAGTGAAATGTAATCACAATAATCATAACTTAAAACATGAAACTTTGTGGCATTCACACATAATCATAGAGAATCATTTCTTGTTAGTCAAGACTCATTGCCAAGACTATCTTAGTGTACAAAGTCCCTTTCTGAATCGAGTAACACTCGTTTCAGTCCTGTTTCACTGAACCGGTATAACCTACCATTCCAGCCATGTCTATCTCATGAGATATAAAATCTTTACCCAATGCATTGGAGGGAGATATAGGTCCCACCCATCTCATAATTATACCATTCTTATGCGTGCCACAAAATCATAAACCATACATCTTAGAATAACCCGTGTAATAAAAATGGGATTCTTAAACAACATGACATCATAAAACAATTCATATAAGATAAAGGAATTCATAAAAATAATTCCATCACAACATAATAAAATCAATGTAATAATAGGGATAAAAACAGAACCCTTTATTATCTTAGATGGAAAATAATTTTGATAAAACACTTGAACTCCATTCTTGAGGAAAACATCCTTTTTTCTTCAAAAACACTTTTCTTTTCTTAACATGTCATACAATTATAAACTAAAAGAAGTTGATTAAAAATAAACTTGAAAACTAAGTAAGATTCTTGGAAATAATGTTTTAAAAATCCATTCATGCCGTATAAGTTAAAAAAACATTCTTCGTACTTTTGTCGGAAAAGTCAAAAAGTACCTCGTACGAAAAAGCGACAAAAGATTCCTTTCATATTCTTTAATAAAAACTCACCGAAGGGTAAAATTGGATTTAAACAATGGTAGGTGGAAGGAAATAATATTACATATTGATAAAACATGGATGTGGATGAGAAAATACACCTCAGTAATTGCCATAGTATAAACAATCTCAGATAAAAATGAGATTGTGATAGTTTCCCTTACCTTAGGTCCGACTTGCTTTGTAAGTGTCCGAACCTCCTCTTCTTTGAAGCGCCTTTTGGAGACCTCCTCTTAGGGAACTAAAATTGGTCTTTGAGGAAGACCAGAAACTCTAGGATGTTTCTAGGGAAGTGGAGAAGATATTTTTGCAGGGGTTGGCCGAGCTTGAGTGCTCAAATTGGTGTGAGGAGGAGGGGGAGGAGGTGTCCTTTTATAAGGGAGGAGAGGGGCACCTTAAGAATATCTCAAAATATTATTTTATATTAAAGTCAAAATCGGTTTATATTGGTTCCAAAGGGTCTTATTTCGAAGCTAAAGTGGGGATGGGTCGAAATCCTATCAACCAATAAGATTTAGACAAGTTTAGGTTATTATTTTAACCTTATCAATTAGATTTAACTCTAAGTTAAATATTTTAACTTTTACCATGTCTTTTTGTTTTCTTACATTATATGGTTAATAAACTTACTATAACATGCCAAAAGAACCCCAAATTGTATATTATTAATACATATATCCTTATCTAAGTCATTTGGCCGAACCTTAGATTTTTAGGAATAAAATAACAATTAATAATATAATATTTGATTTAAAAACTATTTTGTGTCAATTTTGACACTATTTGATACATGATTTTTTTGAAAGTCATAAAAGAATTATATGTTCGAACCAAGTTGATTAAATCAACACTAATATATCATAGTATCCTATAAAATTAGTGTAATTCATAAAAAGTCTCAAATTACATTAATTTGAGTATTTATAACATCAATTATGTTAATATTTCCTTAAAAGGGTAATTACTGCATCATCGTTGTGTCATAAATAAATTAATTTATTTAAAGTCTAAAAATTATAAATAAAATATTATTATGTAGGAAATCTTTTTAGCTTTCTAATGAATATTTATAGTCTAATTTAGCTTATGTATAACCGCATATTAAAAATGTTTTAGTGAATAAACTTTGATTTTAACTCTTTTTACTCTTCTTTGAATTAAATAGTAATAAATGTCCTAATCTAATCCAAGTGGGCCTAAATGATAATATTTTACTCTTAAGGTTGTTTTTGGTCGAGATACACTTGTCCAATAGAATTAGGACATGTGTTAGGGTAATATTAATATCATTCTTACCCTTAATTACCCTATTTACTTTTAACCGTGGTAAATAAAAGTAAAAAGTTACTATTCACCAAAAATTATTTTCATCTCATTGAACCACATTTTACTTACTGACATCAACCGTGTCTCTCAGATTTTTGAAATTCCATTCACAGAAGCGGTAAAATTAAGTTTTATGAAAAATTCAGTTTTTTAACTACCACTTAGTAGTTTCACTATTCATCAAAAAATGAAGGTTTTTAGAAGAATGCCAAAATTTCATCCTAAGCTATATTTCATATTCAGAATTCAAAAATGAAATCTATTTTACCAAATTCATAACATAAAATTTGCATTAATTAATTTTATACTTAAATCCCATTGTTAAAACAAATAGCGTGTTTTTAAGAAACAAAATCTATCAAAAGATTGACACTTGATTATGTCTGGTTTAAATGTGAAATTACATCCAATGACCAACATTGTATTAAATTGTAAAAATATATTCTAAATATACTTTAAAACCACTCAAATTAATGATTTATCACTATTAATTATTTCGATTAAAAAAGTTGTTTTTAATTATAATTTAGTAATTTTCACTATTCATCAGAATATGAAAGTTATCCGAAAAGTACCAAAATTTCACCTTAGGCTAAATTCGATACTCCGAATCCAAAAATGAAGTCCATTTTGAGAGCTAAAATTTCTAAAATTTAAAAAGTGGTTATTAATATTCATAACGGCTAGTTTTAATAATATTTTAATAGCATATCGTTGTTTAGTGAAACTCGGTATTGCGTATTACACACGCTATCGAGGAAGGTCGCGATTGCGTGTAATGCAAGGCAAGTCAAGGATGCGTGTTGTGCAAGCTCCTTTTGGTGTAGCGTACAACACAAGACATTAAAAATAATATTTTTTCATAAAATCTCGGGGTGTTACACGCTGCCTCCAGTCACCGGCGCCACTGCGCCGGTGACCCGCACTGCCTCCAGGTTACACAGGACACCGGAGTTTCTCTGGTGGTCTGATTTAGCTTGTGTCTGCACCGACGGTATTCTCTGGTCCCGAACATTACTGTGATGGCTCCTAAACGTTGATGTGCTTCCGTTCACATGTCACCATGCAATCCGCATATCAAGAATAAGTTAGCGGTGGGTCTAGACTTGTTTGTTACTCCATATCCACAACGTTATTAGTTCAAATAAACACCCAATATAATATTCTTCAACGCTCGAGGGTATAAATCATGTAAACGTAAAAAAAAATACAAAATACCCCTACCTTGATTATGGTTCGTTCATCGTAGACGCGGAAAGAATTTTCGCTCCATCAACGTCATGAAAGTACCATTGTCGTCGAAGTGAACCCAAAGAAGAAGTGGTATGTCCTCTCTTGTCACGAAGAAAATAAAAGAAGGCACGTTTTCGATCCTCGTTGAATTAGTGTTCTTCATCAAAGAGGTGTCATTCTTCGTGTAAGGGTGGTGTTCTTCAACGAAGGAGGAACTCTCTTCTTCTTTTAGAAGAGTTCTCTCTCAAACATTTCCCTCAACACAACAAGTGCCATCCAAACTAAAATATTGCTACCCAATATTTTAATTACACATTCCAAGCATTCAAAATTCACATCCGTTAATTAACTAGTTAAAGTGTTTGAATGCATTGATTATCTTGTTTTGGGAAATAATAATGAGGTAGAGAGAGTTTACACTATATATGAAGAGTTTAAAAATTAAAGAAGGGGGGTTTAAAGAGTTTATGGGAAGGTGAAATATTGGGGCTCGTGTGGGACCCACCTTATAAATATCCACACATGGGTAGTTAGATGTTTTTGGCTCCCTCCACAAACTCACTTTTGTAGGATATAACCACCTTAGATATAAATAAAATTTTTCTCCACCAATTTTATTTATTTTAATATAATTCCCCATATATTAAAACTCCACCCGCTTGAAATGAAACTGCGGTAAAGGTCCCCTTAAGCAATTACTGACACTGCGAGTTCATTGGTGCCCTCATATTTCAATTCCGAGCACCAGTTCAAAAGATATAAATAATCTCTCGTTCATTTACTTAACGTACTAGAGCTAATCATCGAAAATTGATTTCGGGAACAACAAGCCTCAGAATCAAGTGTCGTCACAAACAACAGAACTGTAAAATTCCAAAGTATTTATGAAAATAAAATTCGTTGAAATTTATGATTCTTTAAATTTATAATTATTTCTGGAATAATTTTTATTCCCAAAACATATCACATGATAATAATAGATTATAATGCAGGATATCGATATAATTTATATGGTTGTTGAATCAAATTTAAATTATTCGAAAACAATTCCAAGTATATCTCCACCTTATATTGGGTAATCATACATTTATTCAATGGAATATATAAGGGAGTTATTTGGGGGTGTTATTCTATATAATTAACTATGATAAAGTTTTTTCTGATAGGAGTGAACATCTGTTTGGAATATTTCTCCATGATTCCTATAATTGTTTTCAATTTTTTTCTATGAGTTTTAAAGGTATTATTTGAGAAAATAATGATTTTAAATTATTGAAATGTTTTACTTCCCTTCTAATATTTTATTAAAAGGATAAAAATATATGGATTTTAATGTTTTTCAATTGACTAATTGATTTTTTCCTTTATATTCTTAACCACAATTTTTTCCTCATCCCATGTTTAAAAAAATTGCATATGTATGAGTATGAAATGTTTTCAGGTATAGATATAAATTAATGAAATTGGACATAATTAAAATAAGTATCTCATGAGTTAAATTTTCCAATAAACTTATGATTCCCTTTATTGGATAAATAAATAGACTATATATTATCATTTCCCTTGTCATGTAATTGTTTTAAAAATTATCTAAAACATTAAACCTAAAATATTATGGGTATGTAAAAACATGTATCACTTCTTATTAATCATTTAATTAATTGTTTATTATGATTCATAATAATATATTTGGTATCTATCGACTGTTTTAGATGACTTTTGACATAATAGTTTGAAAAAATTAGTGACAGGTTTGTGGATATTTATAATTATAGGGTAGCATCATAATGTTTTAGTAATAAATGGGTTGTTTGGTATCATAGAAATTAAATCCTAATCTAGATATAAATAATAGGATATAGGCACTCAGAAATATGAATCTATAGGTAAAACCCCTATATGGGATGGATTATTATAAAATTGATCTTCAAAATATTCATGAAAAATAAGTATAACTATACAATGGGTTTAACACTGCCATGTGATAATTTTTTTAATTCATTTTACCTTTGTAATGATTATGAATAATAAGATAAATGAACTCATTGTTGCCTATTATAAAACAAAGTGATATGGGATCTACATAATGTTTCATGGGTAGATATGTTTATGTTTGGTAATATTTTTTGGGGAATATAAAGCGCTTTGATGTTCTATTTAATGAGACCAATTTGTGACAAATTTATCTAGATTTAATTAATGTCTAATTTATAAGTTACCCTTATGTTTAACATGTGAAAAAGTTTTTTGAGTATGAATGATTTTACATTTTCTGGAAATAATTATAATGTTACTGATAAGCATTACAGTTAATATTTTTGTTAATGTTGAAGATTTGTAAATATTTTTAATGAAAATAGTTACTAAATTTTCTTGAATATATGATTTATCATATAAATAACCATGAAATTTAAATGTGATTTGGTGACTAATTGATTTATTTTATTTATAAAAAAATTAAATATGTTGGGATCATTATATTATTATGGAAAACAGAAATATTTTTGAATATGATGGATGGTTAGTTGAAGAATAATTAATAAATTGTATTTTTGAAGAATATATTATTATTTTTGTTGTTCATGGGGATTCTTAACATTTATAGACACAATTATCATATTTTTATGAATATTTAATTTGTGAATATACATTTTAGATATATTTTGTTATAAGTGATTGATAATATTTAATATAATGTTGTGTTGGTCAAAGAATAATGTGATATCAAATCATTCTAACATTTGGGTTTCAATATTAGCTAGGAATATGTTGATGATTTTTATGGTCTGTTAATTATTGAATGACTTTTATTGATCTTTTTGTGTTGTTATTTAGGTTTTAGATATTTATGTATGGAGGATTATTCATATTGGATTTAATTTTATCATGAGAAATTTATTATTGTATTTATTAATGTATAAATATAAGTGGAATAAATTATTATCATTTTATAGATCATTATGATATGTTAATAGATAATTATAATAAATAATGAATGGAAGAATTTATTCATGAATACTAATATCTTCGATTAAGAGTTTATATTGAAATATAAAAACATCTATAATAAAAACATAGTTGAAATTTTTCATTTTAAATAGAACGAAAAAATGTATGAATATTTTCTTATGTTCACTCTCTTAATAGAAAAAGACTCTGTCACCTATAAAAATGATCATTCAATTAAATTGATATCTTAGTTTACTTTATTTATGATGAATTGATGGCCTTATTTATCCCATACTAATTTATGGTTTCTCTTTAGTAACATAATCATGTTTATGTCCTCTATCACTCTCTATTATTCTTGAGACAATACTTTACCCCCAATGTCCATATTTTCACTTCCTAGTAATGTTATCTATATGTTTGCACCCAATTATTGTAATTCATGGTGATCACCAAGTTTCAAGAATCATATTTTAAGAATTATTTTCTATTTTCCATTTTTAAGATGTTGGGATTCAATAAAAGAAATTTTAAATAATAAAATATATTTTTGTTTCTTTATAAGAAGTTATATCTTCTAATATTACGAACTGATTTTTCAAAAATGATTAAAACCATTTTTTTCAGGAATGGGATAAAATTAGAGGTAATGAATTTATTTAAGGTTAGTGTATTGTAACACCATGAATATTTAGTTCATCATAATATTATGATTTGTAATTTTCTTAGCATGCTACACCAAGCATTAATTGAATAGAGATATACGAGATAAATATTAATATTTAAAAGTTATCATTATTACCCTGTAATTAAATTAGATGTTTGGATTAGGCTAATACCATTATGAAATATATATATAATTATTTAATATAATATTTTTTCTATAATTTGATGATATATAACTAAAAAATATTTAGTAATGTCATTTTATGCTTTAATAATTTGTTTTCTGTAAAAATGGTTTTCTTCCTCTTTATAGGTGGATATTATAATTAATTTCTTCAAAAATAAGAAAATATACATGATTAAAAGAGTTAAATTATTAAATACTTGTTTTAAAATTATTTAAGTGTGATTTTTTTTATTTTCCAAAAAAATGAATTTTCAGTACATAGTGAAAAATACATATTTTAGAGACAACTGTATCTTCTTTTCAGGTATTTAAAATGTCCCATTATTTTTTAAATTTGGTTTAAATTAAATTTAATTAATTTTTATTATTAATAATATAATTAATATATTTATAATGAGTAATTTTATTATTTTTTTAATAAATACATTTTTATTATCAAAAATATATTTCATAAGAAACCTATTTTTCATTGTTTTTATAGATTTTTTTGTTAAAATCATCAATTTATTTATATTTATTATTGAAAAAATTATTTCCTATTTTGAATAATTAGTTTCAATTTTGGTAAGTAGATTAACTTCAATTTTGGACATTATGAAAAGTATCTTTGGTAAAACAATTAGATGCCATCGTAATACTTATTCATGGTTAAACGAGGGTAAATTATTTTAAATCATGTACAAATTCAATATTATTATCATATTTTAACCCTATTCAATATCTTAATTGAAAATGTGACATTTTTTAGCTGTATAGTTTTTTTAATAAGTTAATATATTTTAATCTTTTGAAAAATTCAATAAATTTCCTCCCATTCCCTTATAAAATGACACCCCATATCCTCTCTTTTAAACACATTAAGAATGTATTACCTATTGAAATTCCTAAAAAATAACATAATAACATATATCTCATTGACCTAAAAGTGTTGGATGTATCTTAATACAATTCTACGAATTTTTTTGGTATATACCTAATCGGGTTGTCTGAAGAAGGAGAAGTATAGTCCAAAACTAAGTGGTTTCATATTTTTTATTAGTTTACATCCATTAAACATATATAAAATATTTTCTAATAAAATGGTTAGTATATAATTTATATTGATATATTATTATTTAAATTTTTTAAAACATTTCATCTAATTATCCCTTTAATGGAAAATGAAGACATTCCTCATGTGCACTATAGATTACAACCTCACGAGACAATGTATTTTATTTTCCATAAAATTTAATATAAATGATCTTAATGATGTTTTAAACTGGATAAAATTTATATATGAAATAAACTTTATTATATAATGGTAAAATTTATTCTACTTTTTATTTTCCATCTAATTAGAAATAGAAACATTGTTTGTGCATACGTACAAACCACTACCTCGTGAATCGGCATATTTTATATTATATCATAACATCACATGGATGGTTTATATAATGGGATTTAAAAAAGGAATATTATATAAATTATATAATCCATACAATGTAAATATAAAATTATACATACCCTCTTTTCATCTAAATCATTGAAAAATTGAAACCCAAATCATATTTAGTTTTGGACAACCATCTATGTTATGTAACCTAATTAATTTTTCATAACCAACATAAATTTCTAATTTTAAATGTATAGTTAATAATTTTAAATTTATATTATAATGTTATTTAGATTCTATAAATGTCAAAATCATTAATATGTTGACTATTGATAACCAACCATATTCATGTTTTGACATATGAACTGAATATCCTCAAAACGCCTGATCTAAACCTAACAGATTAAATAATAGAATATGTCATGGGTAAAAGTGAAATAAATGGAAAATTTTAATTTAAATAAATATATTAAAATTTTAAATAATAAACATTATTGTGTTTTTTATGATTTTAAATAGAATATATGAAGAGTCAGACTAGAGACATGGGATTTCAATATTGATTTTCCTTTATATAAGACATAGAAAATATTATCAAAATGTTTTAATTTGTGTAGTTAATATTAAAATTATATATATCTATATATTATAATTATTGTCTAAATATTAGTTCTATTAAAATTAATGTAAATTTTCATTCACTCACTATTTCATTATTTATAAATTTATCAACCTGTAAAGGATTTTCATGGAAAATTATTTTAAATGTATTTATGTTTATTTTTAGTATTTTTTTCTTCTTTTTATATGTTTTCTTATAATTCGGGTACATTGATGATATTATTTACTCATAAATGTTTTTTAAAATAATTGTTATAATACATTTGACATTATTTACACTAATCGAATGGAATAATCGTGTCATTTTATAGAATGACGTACACATTCTGATGCTCAAAAAACAAGTCATTATTTTAGCAGTTATGTCATTAAAATAATTTACCACCTTCATGAAATTAAATTTATTTTATGATTACATTTCATTTTTACTTATAAATTCTCAAATAAAATCATTTCTCAAATATTTCTGTTGTTTTTTATTTTTAACGACATTTTATAATATATTATATATCTTCTTTTATATAAAATTTAAAAAACATATTCTTGTGGGTTAAAAATTGTTTTTAATGTTATTTACAATGAAAATTGGTAATACTAAAATAATTCTACACATAATATTTCTAGTTTAACCTTATAGTTGATGAAAAGTGAGCGTGATAAAAAATATATGGTAGGTGAGCCTGATAGAACTTGTACTATTGGTGGGACCAATAGATCTCTCCAATGAAATAGGTAATGTCGTTTATCATAAAATGAAATAGAGATGGAGTAAACATGGGAGGGTTATCAAATGAATTTAATAATAATATTGTTATTTTTGATAGGAGAAAACATTTTTGTTAATATAAATCTCCAAGAAGATGATAAGAGTTCTTTATTTCTTATTACGTAGAATTAATAGTTTTTTAGGAAATTAATTATTTTTCATCTTTTATATGTCATATTTATGATCTCAATGTTTTAATGATAATTTTTAAGACCTTTATGGGGATTTATGTTTTTTAAATTAAAATTTATTTCCTTACTTTTATCCATACAGATCCTCCATGGTCATCTTATTTTTTTATTATATTGTTCAAATGACAGACATAAGTGTAGAAAATGTTACAATTTCATTCTCTAAGTAAAAATAATTGTCCTTGGAGAAAATCTTGAGTGACACTAGATTGTGATCTTATCATATTTTTTTGAACTAAATAGAAAGTGTTTGTCTGTGCTGCATCAATAATGCATTAGTTTTCCTAATTATATTAAACTATATAACAAAAAGATCATGAGAATGTATGAAAGAACAAACCACCTCATTAGTGAAGTAATTATTAGTGATTTAAGTTATATGGAATTAATGTGAGCTCACATAATTAGGAAAAAATATCAACCTTTCATGGTAAATTATATCATAAGAATATGAGAAACCATGATAAGAGAATAAATATATTCTTAAAATAAACATAGAACAATACTAGTTTTTATATTTCAATATAGAGAGACATGTAATTTGAAATCTTCAAACATGTTCCATGATTGAATATTTTGAGCAAATAAACATGGGATGTGGGGAATAATAATATTCATATATCATATAAATGTGGCCCAAAATTAATTAAATTTATAATAATATTTTAGATCAGAAATCATATCTTATTTGCCTCACTGGATTAAGAATCAAAATCTATTTCTGTAGCGGAACAATCATCACAATATGTTTTTTATAGTGGACCAGGTATCTAAACATATTTCCCATCATTAGTTGATCATAAATACTCATTTCCCATTATTATATCTTTAGATTTATTATTTTACCCAAGGAATTAAAGATTTATATAAGAATAACCCATATGATAAAAACATTGAAATATATATATTCCATATGAAATAAATCATACCAAAATCACCCTTATAATAAAAATATGTTTCATAATATTTTAAAATTGTAGGACCTAAAATTACTTAATTTAATAGATCATCTAACACCTGAAATTCAATCACAAAAGGATTTCATTAAAATTTATTACATGGGGTCATTACTGACACAATAATTCAATGGATATATATATTGTAGAGTTAAAGTGGAAAATAATATTTAGAAAACAAAGTATTATGTACAATTTTTTGAAAATATGTCTTCAAGGTTGAACATTAATTCAAAAGAATATTTTGAGGAATGTAGAAGGGGAAGCATTTAGAAACATTTATTTTTAAATGTAATAATCATTATTAGATATTTCAGTAGTCAATTAATTTTATCTTGATTAAATTCTATGTGAAAGATAAAAAATATAATCATGATCGAAAAACTATATTAATATATTAAATTACCTTTGTTGAAATGAAATACCATAAAAAGGTAAATAAAACTGTTTTTTTAAATAATAAAAATAAATATGAAATTTGTATGAAATAATAAATTATATTGATTCACGATAAAATGAAAAACATTTATATGATGGGAAAAAAATTTCATGAAAAAATAAATGTATATTTGAGAGGATACAATTTATTCTTAACATCATGAACATATTTTTTCATGAAAAAGTCATTATTCTATGGGATAAAAATTATTCATATCATAATGAATTTTCTATGAATAATTAAACCTTAAAACGAAAAAATATTTTGTGTTATTATGTTATTATATTGATAATGAAGAGATCCTGACCCTTATAAAATAGAGCTACTATCTAATTTATTAATTTGTAACTTCATAGAAGGTATTGCATTCATAATGAGAAAATAGTTTAGTTGTATCGGTAAACAAATATCATATGTTAAATTAATATTATAATTGAAAATATCAAATAGAATATATATTTTACTTTATAACACCATTCTTAAAATTAGCATATTCGTGCATATCAATCGAAAAACAATACTCTATAGTCATGGGAATTATAACATAAGAATGATGTGAGCTCATAAACAAATTAAGTGGAGGAATATAATGAAATATATATAAAATGAGGCATAATAAATTTTTATAGGTTAAAGATAGAATAATATTCCATATAATCAATAACTATAGAATAATATGTAATGAATAAATTATGATCAAATAATTCATTAATAATAATCAAATGAGTTTGAAAATATAACCAAGGTTATTCTATATAATAAAATAATCACGTCAAATATCAAAACATGAATTCATAATCATGGAAAGAATAATATTTAACATCTTAAACATATTGTTTAAGATTTTTTACACGAAATATATATACATGAGTATGGTCTTTTTGAAAACCAAATATAATTTTTCATATGATTCCTACTAATGGATCATCAGAATATAGAAAGCCCCACCGACCAATTACTTATTCTAATTTATCACTCATATAAATTGGTTGAAACATTATCATCAAAAATAGTAATACTGAATAATTAATATACAAAGTGGTAGTATTTATACAAATAAATAAAAGTAATCATAAAACATGTTTAGTAAAATTTTAAATGGTGATAAAATTGAACATGCATGGTCAAATTAATCATAAAATATCTAGAGTAATAATAATTATGGTACCAATTTAATATATCTTTAAAATATAATAATTAAAAAATAATATTTCTGAAATTTATGAATTTAAATACTATGATTATATCCTTAAAAATGTTTTAGAAAATAAAATATGAATTTTAAAATTGACATTTAAAAAACATCACAAAAAATTTCAAAAATAATTTCCATTTAAAATAAATAGTTCAAACATTTAATATAATAAAATTTTATTAATAATTATGATGGCATATTCTATTCATGTCGTACATGAAAAAACAATGGATCCTTTCACATTTTTTTATAAAATCCTAAGAGAAATGTTTTTTAAAATTAAAAATTTATTCCATTAATAATTTGAAAATTTTAAATGAATAAAATTATCTTAAATAAATAATATTGAAAAGATAAAAAACACTTTTGATAATATTTATAGAAAACATGGTTTTTGATAAAAAAAATATTTCAATCTAAAGAGATATAAACAGTAAGATTTTTAGAAATAATTTTTCGTTCATTTTAAGGATCATAATGTGAAAAAATGGTAATATTACTTTAAAAAAAATAACATAACCATAGTTTAAGATAATATGATGATTTTGGGATATAAATATCGAACAATTACCCCTAGTTTTATGTATATGTTAATAGTTATGAATAATGATGATAATGCGGAAGAAACCCATACCACACTAGTAACTATTGAATTGTAAACCCCATAAAAATTACATTAAAAGAATGATTAAACACTATTAATATTAATATATTCCTGACATGACATATAAAATTTGTATTATATACATTACATAATGTAAATATGTGTTGAATATTTCATATATTTCATGTATGTAACTTTGAGAGAAGAAACCCTAACCTCATGTACAATATCCGTCGTACGGGTCTCTACCTCCTTTAAAGTTGTTTTCAACATGTAATTATTTTATATCAGAATAATAATAATATTTATAATATCCTATATAATGATATAATTGTTTTACCAATCATTTGTTAATAATTCTTTACTACTGTAATTGTTTCAACTGTTAATTGCATTGATGTATCTTAGGTGTTTTTTCATGAATGTTCCAAATTTTGTGTATAGTATATTTATATATAATATAAAAATTTATAATAATGTTAAAAATATAAAATTTATTCAGTAGATACATTTTAAAAACAATTTATGAATTTTGGACATGGAAAATGAATATGACGGATTTGTGGAGACAGTAAGTCGTATGTATGCCCAAGTGATAATATCATTGCCTTAAATATGGAAAGGGTAACGAAGTGGGTGATATACCACTTTTAAAGGGTATATATCATCCCACATATATCATAAATATTCCTTAGTTTCATCTTTATTAAATTCAATGTAATGCGTGTGGGAAAAACTATTCCCAATGCTTTGCGAAGTAGTTGTTCTCCATACACACGAGCGCCATTATAGTATTTTGAAATGGAATGGGGCACAAAAAAGTAAATCAAATAATAAAATTAAATAACTATAAAAATATCATAAATAAAATATAAATTTTTTAATTCCATCATTATATATATCTTAGTGTAGTGCTTATAGAAAATGAAATACATCGGTTTGCGAGGTGGTAGTCCACCATACACACTAATGTTGATTTCATTTACCATTTTATGGAATTGGAGATAGATAAATACTATTAAATTAACATAATAACTTCTATGTATATTATATAAACTAGTGATATTATATTTGATGTGTTAATACATATTTCAATGTGGAATAAGGTGAAATAAAATGAAAGAGTATTTTTATGATAATTACACTCTCTATAAGAATCATCCTTTTTATCACCACTTAAAACCCCAATTCATAGTATTATATAAGTAGAGAAATCCATAGATATATTTTCATTATTTTTAAGATATTTTGTAATGATTGACTTGATACAAGGGTATTAAGGGTTGTGAATATATTTTGGGAGGGACTTCTAATTTATAAGTGGGGAAGGGTAACTCTAATGAAGATTACATAGAAATTTCATAAAATAATCAAAATTTATAAATTCATTATCATTCTAAAATATAAAAAATATCAAAATTCTATAATTTTGGATAGTATATGGTGGAAATTTGTCCATAAAATATGATTTTTCATGTTTTTAGTCTATTTAAACCATTATCTTTTTGTTTAACCCCATAATAAACCAATTTATACATTAACCATACAAAATATGTTATACTATTTTCACATTTAATTTTGGTTAAATTTTTTTTTCCAATTTTCAGTTTATATAAAATATGAATATTCTAAATATGGATTAATTTTTTCTAAATTCAATTCACTTACGAAGCCACGTTCCATTTAAAATTATACCCATTAACAAAATGAAAAATTTTGTTTTCAAGGAGAAAAATATTATACATATAGAAGATTTTAATATAAAAATTTATCATGAAATGGACTTCACTGGCATAGATTTTATTCACTGTAATATATTTTGAAATTTTTTATTCTAAATCCAATTTAAAATATAATATATATTTTGAAAAATTTTGAATGAAAGGGTGGTTTTCAGAAAAATAAGTAGTTGTTAGTGTTCATCGAAAATGAGTCCTTTAATAAAAATACCAATAACTCATTCTATGATAATTTGGTATTATGAGTTACCAGATAATATTAATTTTATTAAACCAAATTTGTATAATTTTTAAAAAATAATTTTATCAAAAGTGAAAAATAAGCAATGAAACCATTTTTTAACGATAATGTTTTCTAAGAAACATTTATTACACATTGAAATGATTATTATTTTATTTATAATCAAAAAATAAACATTTAATTTATATAATACCTTTTTAAATATTATAATTATTATAATTTAGTTTTTATTATTGATACATGGAATATTAATTTTTTGTTTATAATGTTCTTGATTAAATAATAAAATTTCAATAGAGTGTAATGTTTTATTTTAACATATTGTTGTGTGAATTATAAGATATAATAGAGATGGTATTTAATTAAAAATAAATATATCATAAGTTGAAAAGATGTTATATTCTCTTATAAGGTTGGTTTATTGTTTCATATCTAGTAGCAAACATGATGATCATATTTTATAAAATATCATGTTTGTTTCTTCTCCCCCTAAATAAATTGATTCCACATAATTTAGTCAGATATTTGATAATTAGGGGTTATAAATTTTGAAATAACATTATTAAAAACCCACATGTTAAAATGGATTAAAAACATCATCTTAATAAGGGCTATAGGGATGTAAACAATACACATGGAATAACATATATCAATGATTCCATGTATGATAAATTTTTTGTAAAGTGAAGATATATTCATTGATGAAGACTATAAATTATTATAGAGATATATAGAGCCATTGATCATAATAATGTTAATGATAAATTAAAGTCGAGAACCAAAAATCCTCTAAACTATGATGAATTAAAAAACTATGTTTCACAATAAACAATATAGTGATTTATCGAAATATGAAAATATTTCTCTAGTATGATGTTTTAAATGAAAATTAGTTCTACATAAATTATAGTAGTGGGAGAACATTTGGTTTCAATAACATATTCCAAGAGTTTATAAATTCATTCACTGTCTAGACTGAGAATATCTATTAATATAGTTTCTTGATATCATTCAAATTCATAAGAACAATTTTATACTTTTTTTGGTTTCATCAATTATTACATTACCTCATACTCCCTAAAATATATATCAAATTGGAATTTAAATGGCTGAATCGCTAAAATTTTCAATTAAGAGATCATTAGATAAATAATGGAATTAAAATTCATTCTCCATATCTCAATATATTTTATTTGACCAAAAGAGAAGGTTTAATTTATTTATTAACACCCATTATTCAACTTAATCAATTCTATAAATAGTTAACACTAAGACTCCTTCAAAAAAAATTGGCCCAAAACAATTTCATAATTACTTAAAGGAAGGTAACTAAATAAAAAATATTTTCCCCATATAATATCTATTTGATATTAATGTAAAATTACTAATATTTGAATACTATTTTCAGAATAAAACAATAATGAAAACATTAATGATTCCAAATCTAAAATATTAGGTTGTATAATATATATCAGAAACCAATATATATAGTAAACATTAAAAATATGACAAAAACCAAGAATCCTATTAAAAATTTTATTTCCTCAAAAAAATCCCATAAAATTATAATTATTTTCTCAGCACCACGATAATATTATGTGTTATCCCCCTTTAATGAAAAATTTCACAATATGTTAAAATTGCCACTAAATCTCTGTTCTTGGTACCAATACACAAATACTATGAAATTCTTAATGACTTAATGAGAATTCCAAATCCTAATACATATCACAGTTCCTATAACCTTAATTTTACTGATTATAATAGCCCTATTACAAAATTATTTATTCCAGAAAAATTAACATTAGTCATTCCATTTCATCTATTGTAATAGGATGATCTAAAACATCATCATTTATATTATTTTGATGTATGTTCCCCGGATTATTGGGGAATTTATTTTTTTAGTTACCCATATAGTTAATGTGGAATACTTTTAAATTCTTATAATCTTTATTTCCATTGAAATCAAAATCATGGTGTCGTTTTTCCATAGAATTAAGGAAAAATCCTTTTAATTTTATGTTGTACCAAGGTGATCCCTTCCACAATAATCACATGTATGGAAATACTCCTTCCACTTCTTCCCATTGTATTTATTTTTCTCATTGAACATATTATTATCTTTATTCCCTTCAAAGTCATAAGATATGGAGAACTCATTTTATATATATATCACAAAATTATATATCCTCATATGATAAAACAATTTGGTTAACTAATTACCTTTCCTAAATGGCTCAAAGGCCTTTATTTTTTTATTGATTTTTGATAACCCACATTTCAATGGATGTGGGGGAAACCTACTAATTACCTTTAAATAATTTTCTTCACCCAATTAAATAAAATTACATTTTTTCTATTTAGATAAGGTATACAGTCCGCAAAATGCCTTGATAAAATTGTACATTTACTGTCATAATTATCCAAATTTTCCTCTTCATTATATCTTTTACTCATGAACATTCTTTATATATCAAATAATGGTTCATGTGAAAAATATTTCTCTCACTACATGTACCTTGAATATCATTCCACTCCATGATTTCTAATTATTTATCATCCATAGTGTTTTTAATTGATAAGAACTATTGATCCATATCTCTTGATAGAAAAGTAAGTACCATGATGATGTTATCCATTTCACATCTCCCCAAAGGGAAAAATATTTACTATTAGGAACTTATCCATTGGTTATCTGAAGATAGATATTTATTCACATTTAATAAAGATGTTTTCCTAATCCTAATTGGTCTAAATTTAATACATTTATTGGTGGATCAATAGTATGATGAATAGGGGAAAGGTTATTACAAATATCCAGAATAAGAATCCCAAATATAGATATAATTGGACCAGTTTTTGCTTCGATTATAGCTCAAAACTCATTATCTAATATAGGGGAAATACATACATGGGGTATGTGAATTAGTAGGGTTCACATTCTATACATTATGATATATTTATAAAAAAATTCCTACGTAATATCATATTATAACTGTATGAAACATAATCTACAATCCCATGACTGATGAAACAAATAACATATATTGAAAAACTTATACATATGTGATATCATAATCATAAAATGTTTTTTTCAATATATATATATCCTTAGCACATTCATTATGATTTCTAAAGAAAATATAATTTATCCTAATCATATCCCCTGGGCGTGTCAATCTAGATGAGTTGTGTCATGACTCCCTCCCCACAATGTGTACCCCTCCTGGGCCAGCAATGTGAGGAGGGAGATACTTACCCCCTAGTCCTGCCTCCAGTAGGCCCCGGGTTGGAGACTAGAACAGAGGGTATCGTAAACACACAAATGGGAGGCATTACCCTCTATGAGAACACATGCGGAAGAGATAGATAAGATAAACACCAACCAACTCCAACTCATAACTAAAATAAAAAAGAAACCCATGTACATATGTGAAATTCCATTCAATAGTACTACAACCAAAAAGGGAAAACTGCAATTACCCAAAAGAAAGTAAAATAATAGCGATCAAAAGATCGAACAGCTCCTGCAACCACAAGCTAGTAGTAACCAGCCTGATCTCCAACCTGCTCCAAGTGACTTGAAAAATAGTTTATATAAATGTAGGGTGAGTATAACAGTATACTCAGTAGGATCCTCCTTGAAGCCTTTCATGCAAAAGTAATGAAAGCATGCTAAAGCCCAGTGTACAAAAAGTGAAACCAAAAAATCACTTAAACATTCATACTATGTTCCCAATCTCACCATAACTACTCTCACTAAGTAAAACATTCATGAATATAGTATATAATAAAGAATATCAAGGGTACCACGCTACTACATTCCCAGTGGCTGTCCGCTTTTCACTAATGATATACATCGTGTGCATCTCTCTCCAAAGGATTACCTATATAAACATGGGATAAACTCCACAATTTGCACCACGTGCACCAAAAAAGGCTTTCCTGCAGACACCTGGGCTAAGATCCACACCATCCTCACAACCAAAAGTAACTAGGTTGCTTCTAGGATCCACCACATCCCACATAACGTGTATTATACGTCGGTTATTGTACCTCAATCCATTACAGCATATACATGTTACACCTAAAGTAGTCGATAAGATACTACATCCAGAATATATGTGTGGAAATAACCACAAGCCATTATAGACCTCTACACACATATATGGGGAAAACTAAATATTATGACAACAACAATAGTATCTACCAATAGAAGAGAGCGGCGTCAAAGGGGGTAGTCAGCCATTCATCCTCCCACCATAATGTTGGGGAAAACACCCCCAGGGATCAGAATCCCCGGGGTGTCAGTTTCCCTTACCGGCAGGGTGGAGTAGCGTATATAAACACAAAAAGTACAGAATATATATAACTCACAAAAACACTATGGGCATAACCTAGTCTAATCCTCAACTGCAGCTAACGTCTCTCGGACTCTGGGATGATATTTCTAAGACTAGGAATCCTATAATCACATAACCAGTTAAAGAACATCATTAGGATGCCTCATTCCCTTTTTCATTAATTCCACTTATGTTAATTAATTCTTTGCATGTTAATTAACCATGAACAAAAAACACATTTAAACTTTCTTGGCATCGCATTCAAAATAAACTGTCCCTTCAAAAGTTTTCATCCTCATCATTAAGTTTCATCAAACTCCAACCCTATTGGTTAACATCGTTTATTCAAACATTCATTACAGAATTACGTTCCCATATTCCTATAAATTCTAGAAAATAAACCTACGCTACTAAACAGAAGGAGGCTCAATACGGTGAGTATACGTACTACCTGTCAACTCATTGCTGCCTATAGCAAGAGTGTACACCCATTATCCATTGAGGGGATAAACACGGAAAGCACGTGGCATTCCCCTTGTGTATTCTCCTCCTTTAGAAGACGGGTAAGTGAGTCCAGCTTCCTTGAGCAGTGGGGAAATGTATAGGAGATAAAGGACCAATCAAACCACCAAGCATCCAACAACCACATCTATCCCATTCCATCATCCTTGGAGTCCTCTCCGACACCGACATGTATAAACCAATGCATCTTTCCACTCTAGGTGTCATCTGCTAACACAACCACAAGGCTTACCTGCCTCCACATATCAGAAGACCCCTCCAGGGTCACATGACAACACAAGATATCACAACACCCCTTCCAGGGTCACATCACAACAGAAGCATCAGGAAAACAATCATTACAACAAATTGGCTCTTGGCCCTTTAACAAGGCATCCAACCTTCAAACAAAAAACACCAATAATCACATCAAATGGGATTTTATCACTAATTCACAACAAGGGGGAATCTCCTAAACCTTCACAAAACTGAATAAAGTTATTTAATCCATCTTGAATTAATAATTTCAATTCATTGGTTCCAACATCATGACCCAATTTAGTAAGCTATCACTGAAGATTAAACATGCTTACTATGAGATATTTGATCAACATCAAATTAAAAAAACTACAACAGCGGTAACAACTAGATTCATTTACATGTGTCTTTATCATTATCCAATTAATTATCAATTAATTCCAGCATTAAGTTCTTTACCAATTTCATCATGAATTACATGATAACAAGCAAGGCATAGATATCACACTATCTATCAAATCTCGAGGAAAACTGTTATCACGGTACAAAGAAACAACATGCGATCAACCCAATTATTTTAATACAGTTCAAGTATTTAATTATGTCAATTGGAAATTCATCCACTGGGATTACACATGCGAGAAATACGATTCCATGTAAAAGGGAGAGAAGCATGAATCCCCTACCTCAAGGGTTTTCATGGAAAACCACAATGGTCAATGAACGCCTAAGAAACCAGGGCGATTCTCCACGAATCCTCCTTAGATCTCCTCTCCTAACACAACCAAGACATCTGCTCAACATAAACGACATCCACACACATTGATATACCCAAAATGGGCGTAGATCCAAGATCTCGAGAGATGAGGAGGAGTAGATCTGCGTTGATCTAAGAAACCAAACAAAAGGATCACTTACCTCGAGAAACCGGATTCGAATCATGAACGGAAGCCTCCAGATCGCCTCCAAAACGCTTGGGAGAGGTTTTTCCACCTCCAAGGAAAGGTAATCCCGAGTTATGGCTGATTAGGGGGTTAAAAGAGGTGATTAATGGAAAAACGAGTTAGATCCACAATTTTTAGATCTAACTTTAGGTGCCTGCATGGTTAGTCTGCGTGGTTTAAAAAACCGTGCGCTAACCGTCCGTTAAATTCTTCCTCGACAACCCCTCCTCGCATGGTTAGTCCGTGCGGTTATACAAATCATGCACTAACCATGCGTTTTCCACTGCCTCCAATACCAGCCTTGGAAGGTTTGGCCGCACGGTTTAGGAAAATCGTGCGCCTCCTGTGCAAAGACCATAATCCTTTATATTTCATTAAAAGTCCACTCAAACGCACCCCAACCCACATTGATCTTGTAGAGCACTTCCAACACCACATTTTCACACTTTAGTGGACCGGAGAGGTCTAGGACATTACATTACATACCTCTAAAAACATTCTCATCATCGAGAATCAAAAAACCACCTAAAGAGAAAACGAAACAGGGTCTAAACAACCACACCTCGAGATACCTCTCAAAAGAGAGAAAGACACCAGAGAAACAAAGGGATCCATCTCATAAACATGAAAGTTTGATAACCAAAAAAATTACAATGATAAAAGAAAAGAGTTAAACCTCGATCAACTCTGGGAACTGAGCATGTATCTGTGACTCACGTTCCCAAGTACTCTCTTCCATGCCACTGTGTCGCCACAAGACATGAACTAAGGGTATGGAACGTCCACTCAACACATTCTCCTTGTAGTCTTGGATATCCATAGGTCGCACCTCAACGATGAGAGCATCATCAACATCGATATCCCCTCAATCAATTTATGTGGGAGTCGTCATGAAGATAACGACGTATCTGTGATACATGGAAAACATCATGTATCTGCCTCATCTGTGGGTGAAGTGCCACTCGGTACGCCATAGCTCCAACATGATCTAACACCTCAAAAGGCCCAAGAAAACTGGGTGAAAGCATACTCCTACGACCAAACCCTTTCTTCCCACAATGGGGAGTCACCTTTAAAAACACATGATTCCCCATATCATAATCTAGGGGTCACCTTATTTGGTCAGTATATGACTTCTGACGATCTTGTGCTATCTTCATCCTCTCATGAATCACCTGAACCATGTCTATTGTATTCTGCACTATTTCTGGTCCGATAATTGCTAACTCTCCAACCCCAGTCCAGCACAATGGAGAATGTAAAGGTCGACCATAAAAGGAATCAATTGATGCCATACCGATGGTAGAGTGGAAACTATTATTGTGAGAGAATTCCACAAAGGGTATGTTCCAATCCATGAACCTCCAAAATCTAGGACACAAGAGTGTAACATGTCATCAAGAGTTTGGATGGTTCACTATGTCTGACCATCTGGTTGAGGATGAAAAGAAGTACTAAGGAATAACTGAGAACCAAAAGCATGTTAGAGAACTCCCCAAACCTGGGAGGTAAAATGAGGATCTTGATCAGAAATGATTGTCCTAGGGACTCCATGAATTCTCACCACCTCCTTTAGATACTGCCTGGACAAAACTTCTACTGAGCTCGACTCCTTGATCTCTACGATGTGAGACAATTTTGTTAAATGATCCACTACAACCAAAATAACATCATGTACTCCCTCAACTCAAGGTAAACCTTAAACAAGTTCCATTGATATGTCCTCCCACTTCCACTAATGAATATCTAATGGCTAGAGATGGCCACTAGGAACACGGTGTTCAGCCTTCACCTTCTGGCAGACCAAACAACGAGACACAAACTCTGCAACTGCGTGCTTCAACCCAGGCCACCCAAAATGACACCTCAAGGATCGGTGCATCTTTTTCATGTCAGGATGTACTGCTAGTGGTGAACTATGGAACTCTCAGAGAACTGTCTTGTGAATTTCCAAAGGAACAAAAAACCTTCCATGATACAACACTCGGTGTTGCGCATCCTCCTACCAAGAATTAGGGGCCTCACCACAAACAACTCTGTCTCTCCAAACCTCCACCTCAAGATACCCCAACTGGGATACTTCCACCTTCTGCACCAGGGATGATTGAACCATAATCTAGAAAAGTAAACATCTTCCCCCAACTTCTCCTATATCAGGATGCAAAGCTGAAAGTTCCTCCATCACTCTCGAAGAATCACCGGACTCACGCACAACATCACTATATGAATTTCAGCTAAGGGCATCAGCTACAACATTCCCCTTTCCAGGTGTATACCATATCTCAAATTCTCATTCCTACAAGAACTCCATCCACTGACGCTGTCGCATGTTCATGTATTGCTGGGAGAAAACATACCTCAAACTCTTATGATTGGTGAAAACCACAATGCGCTCACCAATGAGGTAATGTCTCCACAATTTCAGATCAAACACCACAGATGCCAACTCAAGATCATTGGTGGCATAGTTGAGTTCATGGGGGCGCAACTGTAGAGACCCATAAGAAACAACTGACCTCTATTGCATGATAATGCAGCCTAGCCCCAAATGTGAAACATCACAGAAGACATCAAACTGGACTCCCTCAGCCGGAAGACAAAGGACATGAGCACTTACAAACATCACTTTTAGATACATGAAGGCTACCTGGAACTGATCAGACCATATGAAATCTTGATCTTTCCTGGTCAAAGATGTCAGAGGATTCACAACTCGAGAGAAATTGTCTATGAACCTCATGTAGTATCACGCGAGCCCAAGGAAACTTCGCACCTCTGAAACAATCTTGGGGGCTGCCCAAGACACCACTGCTTCTATCTTCGAAGGATCCACAGCTGCTCCCTGTTGTGACACAACATGTCCCATGAAATGGACTTCGTCATCCCAAAACTCACACTTTGACAACTTATCAAATAGCTGATGTCGACTAAGAACTCCAAAAATGGCTCATAGATGCTCTGCATGCTCTTCTTCATATATATAGTATACAAGGATTTCGTCGATTAAAACTACGAAAAACTTGTCTAGGAACTCACGGAACAAAGCATTCATTAAACCCATTAACACAGCTGTAGCATTCGTTACACCAAACAGCATTACAATGAACTCATAATGCCAATGACGACAACAGAAAGCAGTTTTCGGGATATCCTCGTCCTTGACACGCATATGATGATACCTTGACCGTAAGTCGATCATTGAGAACCAAATTTCACCCTTCAGTTGATCGAATAATTCATCAATCTATGGAAGAGGATAACGATTCTTTAATGTCAGTTTTTTTAAGATACGATAATTTACACCCAACCGTAAACTATCATTGGCCTTCTTCATGAACAAAACGGGTGCACCCCATGGTGACACACTTGGCCGAACAAAACCGCACCGCAACAGACCATCAAGCTGCAGACGTAGCTCTCGCAACTCAGAAGAAGCCATCCTATATTAGGACATAGATATTTGGAGATGCTACTGGCTGTAGCTCAATCCCAAATTCGATCTCTCATCGAGGGGGTAAGGCTACAAACTCTTCTAGAAATACATCAGTGTACTCCTATATGACCCTAGGAAACATCAACTGCTGAACCTCTAAAGAACTCAGCATCAACTCAGCCATCATAGACGATAGGGATGGAAAACGCCTGTGACCCATCCGAGGATCTCTCTCACCAACAAACACTACCTGATCTTCATCTGCACCAATGAAGATGACCTTCTTCCTGAAGCAATCCATGATAGCCTGCACCGAATACAACCAATACATGCCGAGGATGAAATCATATGGTTTTATCTGTAAACATAGGAAATCACCCGAAGATCAGAGTTGCCCCAACACTAGCTCACAATATCTACATACATCAAACAATCTAGCTAGACCTCGAACTGGCGTAGTCAACGCCAAGGGCACTGGAAGCCTCTCCAACTCAAGTCCCAAATCATAAACAAGGGTAGGTGATATAAAGGAGTGTGTCACTCCTGAATCAAAAAAGGCATACAGCAAGGTATAAAACAAGAAAAGAGTACCTTGAATGACATCTGCCTCGTCTGGTGTAGGAAACGCTAGAGCATGAAGCTAACCACAACCTCCTCCACAGCCTCTCTGACCCTGATGAAGACAACCACCACGTCCGTGCTCTACTCTCTAAGGATGAGAAGCATCATAGGGATTTCCTCTACCTGCCCCATCTACCCTCTGCTGATCGAAAGCTGGTGCAACTGGCTACTACTGCCTCGGCTGGAACTGCCTCAATGTGGAACCTGGAGTGGAGCGCCTAGTGCACGGTGACCGCCCTGAATGTTCGGGCACTCCCGATGCTGATGACCACGACCACCACATGAAAAACATGTGATTGATCCCTAGGTATAGGCCTGAGAGTTGCTGCCTCCAGAGAAATGAGATGTAAAGGGCTGAGACATACCCCTAGGTGAACGGAAACTTTTCTGCCCAGAAAACCGGGATCCCCGGACCACAGCTTTGCTTCGTGAGGAATCATGACGATTCCCCTCTAGTAACGATCTAGTCATGGCCAAAGTCCTCTCATCAACCTATGCTCTCTCCAGCACCTCAAGATATGTATTCTGCATAAATGGGTTGACCTGGCGCTGGATTTCTAGATGCAAATCCTCCTCTAAATTCCTTTCTTTGGCCTGCTCATCTGGAAATATGTCTGAAGCCTATCGTTGAAGGTTCCTGAAATGGATCCCAAACTCCCGAACACTGGAGCTCGCCTATAGAAGGGTAAGAAGCTCCCCGTGACTAGACTCCTTCGTAGTTGAAGAAAGTAACTCGGATCTAAACTTGTCTCGGAACTCCTCCCATGGGATAACTGACTCCCCACGATCACCGAAGAACATGATCTACCACTACCTTGCTGCTCCACGCAGCATCATCACAAAAAAGGACACTCAGTGCTCCTTCCGAGCATGAATCGAACTAAATAAGATCTCGACCTCCTCCAAACAGTCTTCCGTGACTGCATCTGAAATATATCCATCATAATTCTGTAGACTCTGGCACTGAAACTCTCAGAATGTCTTCCTCCAAGTTTCTTCGTCATCAACCTCTACCCTACGACGACCCGCTGGAACAACCTGCTGAGCATCGTCAATACAAACCTGACAAGGACGTCGACCTAGAGCCATTCCTGAAAAATAACAAAAAATTAGACCTCCTAATCATGGAAAATGGAACACTCAACATTAATTAACTAATTGTTTTCTTCTGTTCATTTTACGTTAACCTATCCAAAGGTCCACCCCTTAAAACATAGGCACAAATAAGAATCATGCATGATCCTTTCCTAGGTCTCTACCCTGCCACCAGTATCACCTTGTTTAGTAGCCATTGTAAACATAAAGGTCCGTGCATCAGATCATATGGGGCCGTAAACGCCTATGTCTCCGCCAATTCCCACTGTTTACCTCGCTTGATAAACATGAATGACATTGTTTCCCTACCAAGCCATGAAACCTCACATGTTCCTACTCCATACTCCATCTTATCCCTCAACTTCCCTCTGATACCACTTTTTCTTGACACCCTCCCCACAAAGTGTACCCCTCCTTGGCCAGAAGTGTGAGAAGGGAGATAATGACCTCCGAGTCTCGCCTCCAGTAGGCCCTAGGTTGGCGACTAGGGCTGAGGGTATAGTAAACACACAAATGGGAGGCATTACCCACTAAGAGAACACATGCGGAAGAGAGAAATAAGATATACACCAACCAACTCAAACTCATAACTAAAATATAAACCAAACCCATGTATATATGTGAAATTCCATGCAAAAGTACTACAACCAAAAATGGAAAACTGCAAGTAACCAAAAGAAAGTAAAACAACAACAATCAGAAGCCCGAACAGCTCCTGCAACCACAAGCTAGTAGTAACCATACTGATATCCAACCTTCTCCAAGTGACCTAAAAAACAGTTTATATAAACATAGGGTGAGTATAATAGTATACTCAGTAGGATCCCCCCCAAAGCCTCTCGTGAAAAAGTGAATAAAGCATGCTAAAGCCCAGTGAACAACAACTTAAACCAACACATCACCTAAACAGGTACACTATGTTCCCAATCTCACCATGGATACTATCACCAAGAAATGCAATCAAGAATATAGTATATAGTAAAGAATATCACGGGTACCCCGCTACTACTTCCCCACTGGTTTTCCGCTTTTCCCCAGTGACATAAGTCCTGTGCATCTCTCTCCAAAGGCTTACCCGTACAAACATGGGCTATGCTCCACAATCTGCTCCACGTGCATCACAAAGGCTTGCCCGAAGGAACCTGGGATAAGCTCCACACCATCCTCACAACCAAAAGTAACCAAGTAGGTTTTGTGAGCCACCAGAGCCCGCATAATGTGTATCATACGTCAGATATTGTACCTCATGCCATTATAGCCTATACACATTACACCTATAATAGTCCATAGGATACTACATCCAAAATATATGTGTGGAAATAACCACAATCCATTACTTCCCTCTACACACATATATGGGGAAAACTAACCGTTGTACCAACAACACTAGTATCTACTAAGAGAAAAGAGGGGGGTAAAAGGGGGTAGTCATCCATTCATCCTCCCACCAGAATGTTGGGGAAAACACCCCCTAGGGCTCAGAATCCCCACGGTGTCAGTTTCCCTTACCGAAAGGGTGGACTAGCATATATAAACATAAAAAATGCAGAATATATATAACTCACAACCACACAATGGGCATAACCTATTCATAGCCTCAACTGCAGCTAACGTCTCGCAGACTCCGGGATGCTATTTCTAAGACTAGGAATCCTATAAGCACACAACCAGTTAAAGAACTTAATTAGATTACCTCATTCCCTTTTTCATCAATTCCACTTTACGTTAATTAATTCATTGCACGTTAATTAACCATGAACAAAAACCACATTTAAACATTTTTGTCATCACATTAAAAATCAAATATCCCTTAAAAAATTATCAACCTCATCATTTAGTTTCATCAAACTCCAACCCCATGGGTTAACATCATTTTTTCAAACATTCAGTACAGAATTACTTTTCTATATTCCCAGGAATTATAGAAAAGCAACCTATGATACTAAACACAAGGGGGGCTCAACACGGTGAGTAGACGTACTACCCATCGAGTCTTTTCTGCCTATAGAAAGAGCATAGAATCATTATTCCATGAGAGGCTAAACTCAAAAATCATGTGGCATACCCCGCGTGTCTTCGCCTCCTTCAGAAGGAGGGAAAGAAATTCCAAATGCCTTGAGCAGTGGGGAAGAGTAAGCAGCTAAATGACCAATCAAACCACCAAGCTTCCAACAACCACATCTACCCCATTCCATCATCCCCGGTGTCCTCCCCGACACCCACATGCATAAACCGATACCTCTCACCACTCTAGGCGTCATCCGCTGCCACAACCACAAGGCCTCCCTGTATCCACATATCAGAAGACCCCGCCAGGGTAACAACACAGCACAAGATATCACAGCACCCCTTCCAGGGTCACATCACATCACAAGCAGTAGGAAAACAATCATTACAGAAAATGGCATCTTGGCCCTTTTACAAGGAATCCGTCCTTCAAAAAACAAACACCAACAATCATATCAAATGGGATTTTATCCCTAATTCACAACAAGAGGGTAACTCTGAACCCTTCACAGAACTCAATTAAGTTATTTAATCTATATTGAATTAACAATTTCAATTCGTTGATTCCAACATAATGAAGCAATTCAGTAAGCTATCACGGAAGATTAAACATGCTTTCTATGCCAAATTTGATCAACATAAAATTAGAAAAACTATAATACTGGCAACAATTGGAATCATTTACATGCCTCGTTATCTTTATCCAATTAATTATCAATTAATTTCGGCTTTAAATTCTTTACCAATTTCACCAAGAATAACATGCTAACAAGCAAGGCATAGATATCACACTATATAGCAAATCAAGAGGCAAACCGTTATCACGATACAAAGAAACAATGTGCGATCAACCCAATTCTTTTAATCTGTTTCATGTATTTAATTAGGGCAATTCCAAAGTTATCCAGCAGAATTAAACATGTGAAAAATACTATTGCACATAAAATATAGAGAAACATGAATCCCCTACCTCATGGGTTTTGGAGGATAACCACAACGGTCGATGAACGCCCAAGAAACCAGGTCAATTCTCCACGGATCCTCCTTAGATATCCTCTCCTAACACAACCAAGACCAATGCTCAACATAAACGACATCCACACACTTAGATCTACGCTAACGGGCATAGATCTAAGATCCCGAGAGAAGAGAAGGAGTAGATCTACGTAGATCTAAGAAACCCAACAAAAAGATAACTTACCTCGAGAAACCGGCTTCGATTCTTAAAGAGAAGCCTCCGAATCTTCTCCAAACAATTGGGAGAGGCTCTTCCACCTCTAAGGAAAGGTAATCCCATGTTATGGCTGATTAGGGGCTTAAATGAGATGATTAAAGGCAATACGAGTTAGATCCACAATTTTAGGATCTAACTTTAAGTTCCAGCATGGTTAGTCTGCACAGTTTAACAAACCATGCAATAACCGTGTGTTAGCTTCTACCTTGACAACCCCTCCTCGCACGATTAGTCAGCACGGTTAGTCAAACCGTGCGCTAACCATGCATTAGACACTACCTCCAAGACCAGCCTTACACGGTTTGGCCGTACATTTTAAGAAAATTGTGCGCCTCCCGTGCGAAGACCATAACCCTTTAGATTTCCTTAAAAGTCCACACAAACAGACCCCAAGCCACCTTGACCTTCTAGAGAACTTCCAACACCACATTTTCACAAAGGAATGGACCAGGGAGGTCATGGAAATAACAAGTTTTCAATATAATTATTTTTCCCTTTGGTGATGATCATGTTAACACTAATTATTTTTTTGGAGTGATTACCCCTAGTTATATCTATTCCAAAACCATTTCCTATTATAAAATCCATTTATATTTATATTTTATAATAAAAAACATAATTTATTCCTTATCAGATCATTATTATTATCCTCTTTGTATATTTTAAATGTCAATAATATTTTTTTTTATTTTCCCTAATCATTGTTTTTCAAAATCTAGTTCATAAGGTCTCAACTAAACATCCTCTAATAACAAATGTTGTTCCCTCTTCGCTAGTAACCTGCAGTTAATGTCTAAATAATTATATTGTCAATAAAAACAAGGTATCAGATCATAATGAATAAAATAGTTTATTATTATAGGTAATCATGATATATAATTGAAATTTTTATTAAAAATGAGAACATAAAAAAATAATTTTTTTATAACATGATTATTCCTCATATCATATCCCATTATATCTATTATAAAACACTTCATTGTATCCAAAGTAAAAATAAATATATGAAAGTGATGTTCATTGATTCATATTAGGGTTAGAGAACATCAGAATCTATGAATAAATATGGAATATCCAATATAGAAAGTTAATTAAATGGAATGCATTCCCTTTAATCGATATATTATGAATAATTTGGATGAAATAAATAATGATCAAATAATTCTTTATAAATAATCAAATGACAATTAAAACCTATCCATAAATATTTAAAAATTTAATAAAAAAATGGAATATCAATAACTGAATTTACAATTATTTAATTTATATTGATAAAAGTTTAAAACAAAATACTGAGGCATTATTCTAGGAAATATAATATAATGATTATGAAATCACTCAAAACCCAATTTTTTTTGACTCATCAGACCTAATAATTCATTAAGGATAATTATTTGGACACCCCCATCAATTACTATTTAATATTAATTTCTCATATTATAAGGTTGAAATATAATCAACATAATCATTATTATTAGAAAAATAAAATATGAAATGTTTACACCATACTAAATCAATAAATATAATCATAATACATGGAGACTAATATTATAAACTGTCATAAAATTTTATATCCCTAATCAAATTTTAAAAAAATTTCTACATAAATAAAAAATCAATTAATATAATATGTCATCATTTGACCACTTGTGAAATATATTTTTGATGTCATTGATGAATAGAAATATATTAAAATGTTCCTTAATTTTTTTTAGAAAAAACATTGTATATTCATAATCACCATTTAGGAAAAATATTTAAAAACCATTCTGAAATTAATTTTCATTTAACCTGACCTTTTTAAACATATAAAATAATAATTATAACACATCTTTGTCATGAAGCTGGACATTTCTATTCAGACCGCACATGTTTAATTAATTATTTCATTAAACATTATTATTAAAGAAAAATGATAAGGTATTTTATAATGACATGATTATTACTAAGGAAAAAATTTATAAAAAATAGCTAAAAATATCATTAATTAAAATTCATGAAATGTACCAAAATATTTTCTAAATAATTTTTATAAAACAATGTTTTATAATAATGTATTTCTGACTGAATAGAGAAATAATGTCATATTTCCTTAAAAATATTTCCCAAAAATTTTAAGTAAAAATAGTAGAAAGTTATACATTTGTTTAATAATGATCATTAATTACCATAGGTTAAAAAAATATTAATTTTAATAATGAAATTTCAAATAATTCCCCTAGTAGAGACATAATTAGAAACATTATAGTATAATTATATGATTGTGAAATAAACTCTCAACACTTTGGTAACATCAAAATTTTAAGCCATATAAAAGAAACGAAATCCAATGAATTTTAAAACACCCTGAAAATAAATAGATTAATTATATAAATTATCAAATGTAAATTATGTACAAAATTTAAGGAAATAATTTGTCAAAATTGAAAATGTCTTAGAGAAGTAAATTTTAGGTTACAAACACATACATCGGGTCTGATTAATTGTTTACATATCCATAAAAATAGTTTAATGGTCTTAAGAATTTTATAAATATATAAAAAAACCATAGTAATTAAATAATATCATATATTATCTTGTAATAACATTTTACTACATATTTTTTCATATCATTTCATTATTTTTGTTGTTTCGAGTGTTAATTCTGTATTTTCTCATGGATGTTTTGTACTGAATGTTTTATATATTGTTCATAATAAATGTATATAATATACTGAATAATAAAAGTGATAAAAATATAATATTATATATATATATATATATACATTTTTATAACCATTTATGATATTTTAACATGGAAATTGAATCACATCACTTCGTGGAGATGGTAGGCCATATGTCTATTAGAGCGAAAATAACATTCCATTAAAGAGAAAGATGGTAAGGAATTGGGGGATATATTGATTTTATAGGATCAATAGCATATAATATATATCCAATACATTCATTTATTTTATCCTCATTACATTCAATATAAAACATATGTGAAAAATATACCACATCACTTCACGAGGTGGTAGTCCTTCATGCACATGAGGGATTTTATCATATTTTGAAATAGAATGGAATATAAGATTATCTGTGTGATATAAAAATTATATAATTATTGAAATATAAAAAATAATATATAAATATATATATATATGAAAAATCCATAATTATATCATTCTTTAATGATTGGGATCAAAAAATTACTACATCAGTTCTTGAGGCGGTAGACTTCATACACACAATTGATGATTTCATTTGAAATTTGGTAGATGTTGAGATCGATAAAAAGTTATAATTCAACATAGTAACGTAAAAATATATTTAAGATACTATTTATATTATATTTGATGTTTTTATTCATAATTTATGTTGTAAAAGTAAGAAATAAAATAAAATATCATTGTTCAGATAATTATCTTCCATAAGAGAAACCTCATTTGAATCTTCTACTATGAAAAATAGGTATAGTATTTTGGGAAGAAAATAATTTATAGAATATAACATATAATATTCTAGGGATATTTTTTTAGGTTTTGTTTGAGAAAAACTACTTTATGGGTTTTAATAAGTGTGTTGAGTGAGATCCTTTTTGATAGTTTTGAAATGAAACCATCATGGAAATTAGTAGAATATTTCATAATAGAATCCAAAATGAATAATTAGTTCACATGGAAATTTTTTTCATGTACCAATAAGTTCCCATTATTGATAGGATAAGGTGGATATATAACATTACAATATTATTTTGGAAACATGGTATGTCAATTTAGTCCTTATCTTCTTTGTTTGAAACCATTATAAACACATTTTTTTACATAATAACAATAATTAATTTTCACCATATTCATTATTAATTTTGGTAAAAAATTAAACTTATTATAATATATAATATAAATTGTTCATATTCAAAATTTAAAATCCCATTTTCAGACTTCAATTAAGATAAGTGGAAAATTGATTTTTTATTTTATACCCACACGAATGATGAAAAAATGGTTATAGAGGAGAAAAATATCTTAATAATAAATGTTTTTATTATAAAAATTATTTATACAATTTATTCTTCTAAGAAAATTATAATTATTATAATGTTATATAACTAGAATTAATTTATATCCAATATAATATATAAGTTACCATTTTAAATAAATAAAACTAAAATGTAGTTTTTAGTGAAAATTAGTAATTTTAACTATTAATAAAAATTGAAACATTTCAAAAAAATATGAAATATTCACCATAATATAAATTTTTATTCAATTTTTTTATAATTTTTTTAATGCCATAAAAATTTTAAAAAAATTCAAAAAAATATTTTATAATAAGTAACCCAGAATCGATGAAAGCATATTATTTTTCAAAATATTAGTTTTGATAATTTTTTTTTAACATTAATACTATTCTTAATTTATCTATAATAAATAGATAACCCTTTAATTTATTTTATAAAAGTGTAAACATTACATTTTTCATAATTTAGTTTTTATTATTCATACCTTCCAACTAAACATTTATGTTATAATGATCATGCATATATAATAAAAATTTTAATAGATTACAAAGTTTCTTTTAAACTCGATGGTGCATATATTCCATGTTATCACTGAGAATAAATTTATTTAAAAATAAAGTTATTGTAAAGTATTGGAAGGTTATATTCTCTATTATTTTTGGTTTTTTTATCAGACACACTATTGAACATGATGTTCATATTTTAAAAAATATATTAGTACTACAGAAAATAATTTTGAAATAACATATATTATCATTATTGAAAATAATAAAATATTCATATAAAAAAATTTTAAAAAAATAAATCATCATGACTCAAAAATATAAATTACCTCATGAAAAATCCATAAAACATAATAATGAAATGTTACATAAAATAAAAAAAGTTTTCAGAAATTATTAATTTCTAAATCCATTTAATTTCATTCACATTAAGATAAAAATAATTATATTTTCCGTATTAGAACTAAATAAAAATAATTATTTTGCTAATATAAAATAATTTATAATAAAAAATTGAGATTATTATCCATTTTGAAGTCATTATTCAATATATAGTTCACAATTGAAAATAATTTTATTTAATATAAATTTAAAAACAAAGTAAATAAATATGAAATTTAACATATTAAAATCATAAGGAATAAAATACCCCGCATATAAGAATAAATTAGAATCAGAACAATAATATATCAATGAATAAAAATTGTGCTAACAAAAACCATTACCTTTAATCCCACTATTATGAGCATTATTTGTCCACATATTTTATGAATGTAACTTTCTTAATCACCTTTTATGAAACCTTATTAAAACATATAACATTTTTTAAACATTATTTATATTAATTTTTTTAAAAATATAATACATAGTTATATTTTATTTTCAATATAAGATGTTTTTAGAATCGAGGGTTTATTTTGGTCTATTTTCAAAATGGCAGTGTGGATTCTTGTAAATAGATTACAATTCATCATTGTAAGATCAATAGTTTCAGTTTAATATATGTTTTATAATGAATTATAGTATTCTAATTTTATCCCACACGTATTTGAGTTATGATTCGTTGTGATGAGTTTGTTTCCATAATTAATAATGAATTAGAGGGTTGTCCAATAATAATATGAAAAGTGTTATTATAACCATTACAAAACCATAAAATAACAATCCATTACTCATTAATATTTAATAATAATATTAGTTAGGTTTCCATTATCATTAACGATATAAATTTATGTCTTTGTTCATGTATATGGTTAAACCAACCAAAATAAGTACAATCAATTATTTATGGATGAGTATTGTAAATTAAGAGATGGCTTTGGAATAATAAGATTATTAACGAAAAAAATAATTCTATTTAGATTATATATGTTGTTTAATAATATTTTGTGAAATTTTTATAAATAATAACGTAATATATGAAGAATAAAATAATCTACTTTTAGGGAGGTGGTATTATACATATCTAGAGAAGTGATTTATCAATTCAAAAAGAAAATGAAGAAAATAAAAAATGGATTACACTATGAAAAAACATAGTAATATTATAAATATAATATTAATATATTAAATACCCAATTTTAGTAATCCATTCACGTTGGTTATAAAAAAAATTTTGTATTGAGGAGGTATTTTGTACATATGCATGAATGGAATTCTCATTTTCAAAAGAAAAATGGGTGATCGGGAAATTAATTTATATTATAAAGACATAATAAAATTTAGTTTTATATTAACACAGAAATGATTATTTTATAGTTTTGAAATTATTAATTTATGAGTTATAGGATGATTGAAGGAGATATAAACAATATAGGGGTGATTGTAAATTTTTCTACCTTAGACATTAGAATAGATTTATTAAAGAATAGATTATTTGATTGATATGGGATCTAATGAGATGCAAATAACCTAAATATTATATTTATGATTTTTTGGGGGATATTTTCACATTTTTGGTACATTTTTGGAGGCATATTGTCTGAGGATGTGGGGGGGTGGTGAGGACAACTTTTTCATGAGAGAGTAGGGGAATTATATTCATAATATGAAAAGTATTTTCTTAATTAAAAGTTTATGTGAATCCAATAATGAAAAATTATGTAGGGGGGAGGGGGTGCTTAATAAAACCCTTAAAAATAGATTTGAGATTCTATTTACAACAATATCTATTTTTTTTATCTAAAAATTTTACCTTCTCTATTTTTAATTTTTACTATGGTAATTATTTTACCCAATGAAAATTAGTTATTATTTGTAAAATTAAATAATGAATTGTTAAATAGTTCATAGTTATTTTTAAAAAAATTAATTCACATCATTTCAATAAAATTCTATCTTTGATGAATATTAATTTTATTATTATCAATAATAACAAATACAAATATTTTTTAGTAAATGTATATTTTTATTCTTAAAAACTATATTTATGATAAAATTATCAATATTGTTGACTTCTAGGTCATTAATTGGTTTATTATAAACTAAATTAGAGAATTTGGTATTTATAAAAATTATAAAATCAAATTTTACAATGGGGATTTGTAGTTATATGAAACATACCAAAAATAGATTCTATTTATGAAATATATTACTTAAGTTCAAAAAATGTTAAACATTGGAATAATAAACTCATAATTGTATTTTTATATTAACTAATTTATTAAAAATAAATTTATATTTTTATATAAAAAATTTATTGATGAATTGTATAATAATTATTCTATTATAACAACCACATATCCTTTTCCATATACCTAAATGCTCAGGTTTCCCATCTCGTTCAGGAACTCTGTGACCACACACCACTTTATATCAACCATACATGAAGAATAGATGGTAATAGTCATTTTTTATCAAAATGGTATCCCTCTGATTCTAAATATATATTTTTGGTTTTTTATTTCTATAATAGACACATTTTGGGATTATTGAGGGAAAATATTCACAACAAATTCATGAATTTAAAAGGATATCTACACAAATGAAATAAAAAAGAAGACCTCCCTATTTAATTTTTTTATTATCTCAATGAATACATTTAATATTATGCGAATCGATTTAACAAATTTTGTAATGAAATTTTATTTTAATCTCTTACAAAAAATGAAACCCAATAATTAATGATATTGTTGGATTAAGAGAGAGAGATAGACGGAGAGGGTTACATGCTCAGTCCAGGGCTACATGACATAGATAAAGGGATAAGAATTCCAAATATGAAAATATTTAATCAGGAGGGAGGAGTTATAATATTTAAATGAAGGGAATATAATTCATAAATTGTCTCATGGTGATGTGATATGTGGATGATGTCCATTTAAAATCCCTACATGTAGAAGATTGCATGTGTTTTCAAGAAGGGTACACCGGAGGACACACATACATATATAGTAATATCTGTTGAATGGTGACTGATCATAATAACTATATTATAGAAAGAATACATATATTGTTGGAATAATGGGACGTCATCATATTCCTCAACCAATAGAGCTCCGTAGGCCCAAATATCTTCCTATGATCCTTCTACGTGGCTTCTTGGGATCTTGTTAAGAAAGAGATACTGGAGGATGTTCAGTATTTCTATAGAGAAAGAGGAACTTACAAGGTGTATTTTGAAACTAACATAGAAATTATTCTAAATGTTAAGGAAACATCATCTCAACAAAAATCCAGACCCATTAACTTGTTCAATTTTACATATATGGTTCATCCATATATTTTGAATATGAGGCTATCAGTGTACCTAAACAAATGGGTCTCTAAAGGGAACCATGGATTCATAAAGGAGTGATCCATCCATTGATCCAAATTCATAACTAAATAAATAATTTGTGACATTAACAAGAAGTATTTGGTTTTCAACATTTCCATCAATTTTTACAGGGACACAATGTATGACAAAATGTAGTAGATTATCTTTGTAATGCTGATAAATACTGTTGGATTATCTACAAGGTTTATTGAGTTATTCTAATCATTTTATATTTCATTATAGCTCTCTATTTATATTATATATAGGAAATGTTTCCTTAATAATTTGGTTAGGAAGATGAGGTATTTGGACCTTCTATTTCCCAGTCAATTGTTATGGGTTCTTTATGCCCTCTATATATACAAATCTTATTAATATTCAATGTATACATTATTTAATTTTGATAGAGGTTTCATTTCCATGGAGTTTCCAAAATTATATTTTCATATGATATAATATTTTTTAAAAAATAGTATAATATCACTATGATTCTTTAATTTGGACGTAGTGGAGACATGAAAATAGAATGACAAAATCATCAATATTGAAAAGATAAGAATTTATATTTCAAATTATTTTTTCATAGTGTCATGGGATAATAATTTAAAATTTTAACGAAATTCCTATGAGGTTCTTCCCTATAGAGTACATGGTAGCCCATGTGTTTCTATTAGACTATGCATCCAACATAGTGAAGTGTGGTTTAAAGGATTTATAACCATAATAAAAATTGAAAAAACAGTTTTCTATCATTTTCATGATAGATCTCCCATGATAATTTCATCCTGAACATAGTTTATATATATTGTTTTTCATAATAGATTGTTACAAATCCATTTTTCAATTCTATTTATAATCTTACATCAACTTTCATTCTATATGGACACTCGGATGAGAGATTTCACTAGGAAGCATAGTCTTGGAAGGGAAACACAACAGAAGAATAATGTATTAACTTGAGATCCTTTTATTGAACTATGAAATTCATGTAAGAAAAGTTTTATTGGGATGTTATTGAATGAAAGAACCTCTAGAACATGGTTATAAAGAACGATTATTGGTAAGACATGATACTTCCTATGGAAGGATCTAATGTTTATAGAAATCACTCCAAATTCATATCCTCGTTTTAATGGTAGAAGTCACGTTGGATCATTGTATGTGGTGAGATCAAATTCTTCATAAAAAATGGGATAGACACGTGCTCAAATTTCTCAAGTTCCCAAAACCAAAATTTTCCTTTTTGGAATTATATAATTAATTAATAATTCATCATTAGCATATTGAAATTCAATCAACACACTATTTCAAAAAAAAACCATTATAGTCGAGTGTTATTTCTGTGTCTTCATAGGATCCTCATAATTGGAATTCCCAAAACCAAATTTATCCCTTCTGGAATGAAATAATTATCAATAATTCATCATTATAATTTTGAAATTCGATCATAACAATATTTTAAAATTAAAAAAAATTCTAGGCGAGCATTATTTCTATGTCTTCATAGGAACCTCATAATTTGAATTCTCATGAAATTAGTATAACAATTTTATATATGGGAATCATTTTTTTGGGGTTGGGGTAGTATTCTCACATGAAAAAATATATATCCAAATTATAAAATATTATTTTTTTGGTATGAAGTAATGAAATTTTAATGGGAGAGGTGATAAAAAATATAAGATGATGTTGTGTTTGATAAGGCTCTATTTCAGTATATCCAACATGGAATCAGTTAATTGGATATTGTTATACATTTTTTGGGTGTCTATAATGTGTCATGTATTGGGTGAGTTAGTAGGCCTCACACATTTATATCCAACTAGAGGATACATTTTCTAGTTATCATTTAGTATCTTAGGAAATAATATTCAAGAAATGATTGGGAAAGTGATTCTCCTCACACCCATTTACTACTGTATATAGAAGGTGATGAACATGGCCTGATGGGATGGTTCCATTAGGTCACTACTAATTTTTCTTATAAATACTATGTTTACCGTAGTATACATGTATTTAATACTTATATAATGATAGATTACTCCTTATTTGCAGAAGAGCATGACCAGTAGTGGGTCATCCCCTTGTAATCTAGGAGGGGATCCAATGGAGTGCAAGATTTGTTGGTCACCTCTTCCTAATAGAATAATATATAATATAGATCTGTAATGAAACCCTTATTTATTATTGGGGTGGAATTTGTCATGAACTTATAAATTCTATGATCATTTAATTTAGATCTTTTTATATGAATGGTGACTCACTTATTGTTGAGGCTTATGCTATTCTCAATGGCCTGAAGATCTATCGATATATCAATATTTATTTTCCATGGTTAAAAATAACTAATATGTAATCCCTAAATCTCTACAAGGCTTAATTGAAACCCCATGTAAAATATCATATTATATTCTTAGAATCAATTCTTTAATCAACAATCATATTCACCTACTCCACACAGAGATTAAAAGAAAAAAAGATTCTAATTTTCTAGCCTCATGGGCTAATATAGAATGAATATGAAAATAATTTACTACTTTTTGAACCATTACCCAAAGAAACATTGATATTTTCAGAGGTAATTTTCTCAATTCAAACCATATTAGACCCCCCCCCCATCAATAATGGGCCCATTATTTTTAATAAAAATATTAAGTGTTACATAAATTGTTTAAAATATTATTTCAATTAAATTTATTATTTAATTAACATTAAAATATTAGCTCATATATAATTATTTCATAAATGTGGTTACATTTATTAATTATGATATATATTAAAAACTATAATTTCAAAAAGAATAATCCTTTTTAATATTTAATCATATTAATATTTTCTCCTATAACAATTATAATTTTCAGTGGACTGGTTTATGTTTATATTATAGAAGTTTTATTATTCTTATAATTTTGATATTAATATTCATCTAATATGTAAATGGAAATTTTAGAATGGTTTTCACATTAAAAAAACTATGAATCATTGTACTAAATTAGAAAGAAAAATTAATTCCAAAATATATGGGTGTTACATTCTTTCCCTTAATGGAATGACACCATGATAATGTTAATTATAGTATTCAAATGAAAATATTTAAGGTAGAAATAATATATTAATTAAAAAAGGTATAGTTTATATAGAAATTTAAAATATATAAAATTATGGAATATATATCATATTATAAAAATAAAATTTCATTGATATTGATTTCTTCATCTAATTATTTGAGATATGAATCCCTTTTGACAAGGTATCATGACTCCTATAATAAAATTAGTTTTCTAATAGAGTTCATAGCCATCCTTTCAAAAAAATGATGATAATAGGATCATTTGATATATGAAAAATGACTTCAATATTTCAAAAATAATTATAATCTATGTGGAGATAATTATTTAATTCCCAAAATCTAATTAGCATCATAAAAAATTAAAAATAATGTCTCTTTCTGACAACCTTTAACATGTTATAAAATATTCTTTTTACTAGAATATTTATATGATATTTCAATATAAAATCATTATGGTTTTGTAAAACATTTTTATCACAAAATTTAATTCCATTTCAAAAGCAATCCATATATGACTATTATTTACCAATTGATATATGATGCTTATGTGAACAATGATATACTATCTAAATATTATTATTTAAATATTATTATTATTACCTAACCACTAGTATAATGACTATGAATTGGAGTAACCACATTATGAAATTAATGTGGAAAATGTTTTCCTTTTTAAAATAAAATTATTGGTTTATTTGAATGAAATATTTTTTTGTCAATAATAAAAATTAAATCAAATAAGGATATTAAAAATTAAATGTATAAATGAGTTATAGTTATATGAAATCATTATTCTATATTTTTTTTTGTTCATTTAAATGAAATGATAATAAATTTTTAAAATGTTGTATAATAATAAGGAAAAAATTTATTATATTTGAGTTTAAAATAATTAATTTTTTGTTATATTTTTTTAGATTTTTTTTGAAAAAGACTTATTTTTTTGTTAATATTTGAAAATAGGGAATTTCATAAAAATTTGAAAAAATTTAATGTTTTCTAATGAACACCAATTTTTATTGAAAATAGAATTAATTAATTTTTAATAAGATTTAAAAAACCATTTTTTCAAAAATAGTTTTTGTTTCATTTCATGAAATTCTTTTAATATTAATTTTTTTACAAATTCAAAAAATTGAATCATATAAATTTAATTCCATATTTTTAATCAATATATTTAAATTACACAGGTTTAGTTTTATCTTAAAATATAAGTATTTTTTAAAAATATTAATGTTTATCAACATAGTAGAAGTTAAAATAGGTTAAAGTGTTAAATCAACCGTTAATTCCTTACAATATCACTAAAAAAATCATCAATTGAGTAAATGAGGCTAAAAAAGATATCTATATATATTATATTTACTAATTATATAATTTGGATTTACATTCAATGAATATCACTTCCATTATATAATAATAAAAGTATATTTCAAAAACTGGTTGTTTCATGCAATTATTTTACTGTAATGATATAGAAGAAATACTATATGATTGAATTTATATGATAAATCTGATGATAAATGAACTATGTTTGTTATTTTAATTAATTATTAATTATTTATGGGAAAATATTTTTATGTAATTCTAATTAATCGTTAATATTGTGTTTTTTATGAGGGTGAAAATTAAAATAAATAGTTTTAAAAATAATATAATACATTTTATGGATATTTTAGAGTCTTTCACATGTTTTATGGATCAAAATAAAATCTAATTTATGTTTTAAATATTTAAATTTGAAATATATTTTCACATTGGGTATTTTAATTCAAATTACTAGATGTTTTTTGACTCTCTGATTTATTGATATTTAATGTTAACATTATATAATAAAATGGATTAAAAATAATAAAATCGTATCATGATTCAATTTCATTATGAAATGAATGAAAAAAAATTAATTTCCATTTGTGAACAATATTTATGTTTTGAACTAAATTATTTTCTCTTCAAAACCAATTGTTTATTAAAACACAATTGATTGGGTCCATTAAAAGGAAATAAATGTAACCATTCCAAAAAACACATATGAGCTCAATATTTTAAAAAATCATCATCAAAATTCATCTCCACTCTTCCAATACCACATCATTAATCTCCTTGAGTAATAAAACTTTACTTATACAATGGAATTATTCTCAATAAAAAAGTGACGTTTCCAAGATCAAAGTAATGTTTTCTAAGACACATTCACATTTCAAAATTATGATTTATTTTCATGAAACTATATTAAAAAACACATATTTTTAAAAAAAAAATTAAAATATAATTTTTTTTGAATCTATTTGATCAATTTTTGATGGTGGATCACATTATACCTCTCAACAAAATATCCTCCATTAGCTGTTATTGTATCAAAATGCATGTTTTTCAAAGATGACACTTTCATTGGAATTGTCCTATTAAATTTTAAATAATGATTGTAATAAATAAAAATACATGTCAAATTTGTGATTTATGAAATATTTTATTCCTTTTATAATTATCACATATTTAAACAGTAACCATTATTTTTATTACTTCTATGAAACATCTCTCGTGGTAGTGGTTTTACAAAACGTACAAAATGGAAATGCTTTCATGAAAACAAGTCTATTATTATTAGTATTTAATAGTTAGTATCTGATTGAATATAAATTAATATTTACTTAATTATATTATTATTATTATATAATTTTAATGTATCCATTATAATAATTAGTATAAAATTAAATATACAAGGATTTTTCTAATCACACTAAATAATCTTATTGAGGAAGTATTTCAAGTAAAAAGCAATTTGATGACCCATTAAAATTACAGAAATCTAGATTGATATATAACCTATTAACAAACTCTTTTGGATTTTATAAAATTATTTTTATTAAACCATTAACCATTAAAAATATATTACACATATAAATAAATTATGAAGCAATTGATACAAAAATTACTTATATAAACTACACATATTTTTAAATAAATTAGAAAAGATAATATGAGACAATAGAAAGTTAAAAAACATGAAATATGTTCACAATTGTGTATATGACAAAAATAATTTTATTATTCATGATGATAGTTGATATATGATAATTTAATGGACTTCTATTAATGGATTCATAAATAAATTTCTTTTCATTGAGTTATATCACTTCATTATGGACTATATTATTCCATGATTAAATTTGTGGTAACCTATGAATTTTTTATGTTTTATTTTAAATTATTTCATTTGGATTTACATTTTTTCACATAATTAGTTAATTATTTTTTTCATAACTCTAATTTTGTGATCCTAATAATTGTTCTTGGTGTCAATTCTTATTCATTGAGACTTGTTTAATATTATAACTGTTTGTATTGATTTATATGGTTTAATTATTATCTAATGAGTATATTTTTTAAAAAATATAGGATTTATTTCACTATATTTAGAAAATAATATCATTTTCTAATATTTGATTTCCTTTAATATGAATGTGACTGAAGCATTAAGGGATTATTATATAACATCATTTTTATTCAGAATTTTTTATCCTAGTATTTATATAGATTAAAATTAAAATATCTTTATATTTTGAAATATACATATTTTTCCCTAATGGTTATCATTCGTGTTTAATAATTTTCTATTTTTTCGTATATTAAGTGTACTAAGGCATAATATTGTTTTTATTGGAAAATATGGGTTCATTTCTAATTTTAGATTGGCATCCAACATCTTTTATATCCATATTTTTAGTTTTATTAAAAATTTATCATATATACCTCAATTAAATTATAATTTAAATTTTTTATATTTTAATTTATATTCAAAAATATTAATGAAATAATTTTTATATTTTACATAAATTTCATTTTGGAATTTAATTACCATTTTTTAAAGAAACTAATTTAAAATATTTTATTAGGTACATATTTTATGTCCTTCTTGACCCTTCCTCAAATTTTACCTTAAATTCAATGGTTTAAGGTTTTCTTCAAATAAGTATGAAATCCCATTATCCATTTATATTTTCTTAAATGGAAAATGTTATTATTTTGATATTTTTCTGAAAAGGGATGGCAATCCACATTTGAATATTTTAATCATTCAATTTACATTTTCGTATTGAATTATAGAATAATTAATATTATTTATTATGATAAATTATTTTATAAAATATGTTTTCAATTTTTTTTAACCACCTGAATACGTTTTTGGAAGTGATTTATCAATATTTTATTGTAATAATGAAACAAAATATACAATAGATTTTTTTACTATCATTCTTCTATTTTCCTCTATATTTTAAAAATAAATTTTTTATCATAGACTACCTTTATTCCATATGAATTAGTTCTCACCTTCATGTACATGTTGATTATTTTCAAGGATGTATAAATTATAATTTATCATCTTTATTTAACCATATACACAATCAATCATATGTTTTAAAAAACAAATATGATATAAATCATATTAGGTATGCTTTCATAGAACCATACAATATTTATTAATTGGGTTTGCATTGGAAATCCTAAACTTTTTTATTTATATATAAATGGATACTAACTAATTTTTTGGGATAAATATATATAAGAGAAATATTCTCATTTCATATTCTAGTTTTCTAATTGTATTGTTTTTAGTATGTCACATTGACTACATATTTAAATGGTCTTATTTATTTCATATGATTAATGAATTGGAAACAATAAATAATTGGTGAGAATTAAATTAGATTTCCTCATCATGAATTTAAATGTCTCATGAGACAGAATAGCTTTGGTATTTCACATATACCATAAATATTGCTATATGATTTCTAAACATGAGGTATTGATGATAATATTATGATACTATAAATTGTTAATTTTATCATTATTAGAATAGCTATTATTATCCACATGATTATTTATATTAATACTCCATTCAAGGATACATTTTCCTTTCATGATTTTTATATGAAATATTTGGTTACTATTTATATCTTCCATATTATTTATTATTTATTTATTATTTATTTATTATACAATTGATTCTAATGTACACATTTTCTTAATGAGCATTTGATATCACCATTCATTTTATAATCCCTAGGTAAGGAATAAGAGTAATATGAATAAAACACTTAAAATATTATTATGGCAGTGAATTTTTATGTAGATTTTTAAGACATGTCATCTAATAAAAAATCATGATACATTAGAAAATGTTTCTTTTCATGGAGAATGTTATGGGTTTTAGTGTGTAATGATATTATAAATTTTCAAAATATTTAATGATAAATATATTTGGTTATGTTAGTGAATCAATTATTATATTGATATTGAAAATATAGAATAAAAATAATGATTCCTAGTATTCAGTAACTAAATCATTATATAATGAATATTCTTTTATAACTGGATCTCACTGTAGAAGTCATGGATACTACCGGTGGTGATTTGGTGCTATTATAAAACATCATAGGTACACAAGATATCGAATAAATATATCTATATTAGAGGTTAATTGTATCATAATTATTATAATTCACAATAGTGGCAATAATTACAGTTGTTTTTCCTAATTCCCTAATTAGAAGAGGAAATTAATACCAATTATCATCGATAGTTCAAGGTATTTGCATCAATTTATATAATTTCAAAACTACATTAATTTAATGAATTGAGTAAAAAATATTAATTATCCGTGAATTTTATACCATCCATTATATTGTTAGAACTTTTTTCACTTTTCAATTATAATGGGATTGATAGACAATCCTTCCACACCTAAAACATTTCCTTGTTCCTTTGAGTCTTTCAACTGTGTGATTTTCACACAGTTTTGACATATAAAAAATTGAATAAACATTCCTTAATCAACTTCATTTTCAATGCATTTAATAGAATCAATTCATCAAATACATGGTGTGTTTGGGAAAAAAATATGTTCACATTGTTAATCACTATTAATTGTTGTTTTTTATCATAATCAAAATATTTCTTTTGCCACCTCCAATCCAATGAGTCTTTTAATTGGTTTATAATTTACATTATCTATAAAATCAATTTTTATCGATGTTCCATTAAGAAATATCCACTTCTAAGACAAAATGGGTTACCCAAATTTAATAAACAATTGAAATAATATGAGAATTACAGTAAATAAAATCATGACATGTATAACCTCCAAATTTATTAATCTTTAAAACTAATAAATTTACTTTTATTAAAACATAAATCACTACTGGTTTAATCTATTATTCATTATAATTGGTTATAACATACTCCTTGACCTAATCTCTAGAAATAAAAATCATTTATAATATCTAATTAAGAGAATATGAAAAACTAATACATTACTATCATGATAGTCTATGTAGGTATACATTCTTGGGATATCTAATCATTAAACAACTATAAACCTAGTTTATACTCAATCACCCTTTCTACGGTGATTTCAACTTGGTGTATTTATACCATAACCATATAAACATTCTATTATCCATATAAGGATTCAATTTTTAGGAAACCAGCAAATATCCACATTACCATTTCTTAAAAATGCCATCGTATAAAAATATTTATCCTTAGAGTTTCAAATGGGGTTATTTCATATTAATACTAAAAAATTACACTACTTATATTAAAAATACTAATCATTTCTATTATACAGATTGCGGTTACAAAAACCTATACTATAAAGTCAATTTAAAAAAAAACATTGGAATTGATTTAATGTGAGATGGAAAAAAATAAACATACATATATTTCACATAATTTACAAGAAAAAAATATTAGAAAACATAATAATTCCAAAATCCCGTGAAATGACGCACTAATTTAGTTAGAGACTAGAATGATAAGAAAAATATTTTCCAGACTATTTGAACATTTACCCATAATAGACCCACTATAGACACCCTTGTAGACTCTTCAAATGTTATAATCATCTTCATCACATAGAAAATGGAATGGAAAGTAACCGGTGAGTTCAAATCCTAAGTAAGAGAAATCTTATCAATATGAATTCAATGATTATATTATAAAAAATTGAGTAAACATGATCATGTAAGAAAAATATTATTTAAATGAATATATGATAATATGATTTTTCCAATCCTCGTGAAATATTGACTTGTAATCTAAAATTAATAAACATGAAGAGTCACAAGCCCCGACCATGAAATGTTCCCCTATCGGTCTACAAATATATGAAGAGTTGCAAATTTTCATGGATTCCACCTCCAATGGGACAGAGGATGGCGACATATACAAAGGGAATATCAATCTCATACATGGGTGACATTAACCACTATAAGTAAATTATAAGTAACATATAAGATGAGAATAACACCAATTAACTACGTAAAATAAAATAAATATAACCATCCTGATACATGAATGTAATTTCATGAAACTATATATCTAAAAAGAGAAAATAAAATATATTCATAGAGGATAACATAATGGTCCAGAAACTCCAAAAAATAATCAAAATAGTAATTTCATTCTCAACTACAAACCAAGTACTATTAAATTGAGAAATAGTTTATATATATAGTGAGAATAACAAGTATACCCAGTTAGATCTTCACAAAACTCTATTGTAAAAAAATGTTCATGAAGTATACAAAATCAACATAAATAAATAAATGAAAAAAAGAATCATCTAAATAGGATTACTATACTTTTTTCACACTCACAAAGGATCGATACCCAAATAACATATAAAATTATAACCACAATATAAATATAATGTGTGTGTGTGTGTGCCCTGAAACCACATCCTTACTATTTTTCCATGGTTATTCCCCGACATCATGTTTTATAAACCATTATTTCTTACATGGATATTCATATCTGGAGAAACGTTGTAAATAATATGAAACCATGCACCCCATGTAGAAAATTAACATATCCACATCTTCAATATTGGAACCATGTTATTTTCATAATCGACCATGCCATGTGTATTATGTACTATACAATTATCCATTACAACCCTTAAATAACTCACATTTACTAATTCTTTTGATAATACATATACAATATATGAATGATAAAAACCTATATCAATAATAGTATATAACACACATATATGGGAAATCACACTCATGCATACTTTTATGCAAGAATATAGTTGAAGTGAAACTCTTATGGATAGTGTAATTGTCCAACATATCCTCTCTGATAAAGATTGTGGTGAAATAACACTCCATACCTCTACATATTAGTTTCCATTCTAACAGGGGTGTTTAGTGTATGATATAAATACATAAAAAGTAGTTATACCTCAAAACCACACTAATTGAATGTTCCATGATATGGAACCATCCTCTGCTATCATGAAATATGACACCTATCTTCCACGAATATGGTTTAGACATCAAAAAGAATACAATCATCTTGTTCAATGTTAAGTAATTATTTTACGATTACATAATATTACTCCATTTTCCTTTCTAAGATATACATTATAATACATTAGGTAATTTTCCCACGATAAGATTAATTCATTTACTATGTCCTCAATTAAGTCATTATCTAAAATAAGAATAATGATCCAAACTAATTTTTTATTTCATATATCATTTAAAATTATCAAGCTGCAATTGGATTTATCCTAGGATTCCACATAAAAGATGCACTGGTAGTTAATAACATCAATTTTCATCATGTATTTAGAAACTAATCATAAATTATATAATTAAAACACATTAATCATCAATCAATATTTATGAAATAAATAATAATAAATGAATATGCCTCTCTCTAAATTCATCCCAACTACCCCTTTTTTATCCATGATACTAAAACACATTACATCACATCTGAAATATTCTAAAACATCATCACTGACACCCAATAACTCCATCACCAACATCTCTAACACCCCTATCTTTTAACATCATCATAAATGGTAACTCATTTAATAATAATCTTTATAAGTAGATCATTTTTCGATAATCATCATCATAACATAAACCAATTTCCAAAAAAAAAATCATCATCATTTTTGTGACCCTATACGACCATCATAATCACACCAACCATTATTGAATAACAATCACACACAACAAGGTTATTAATTTATAGAGATTTAGTATGTATTAAAATTATTTATTAATAGTTAATTTTAGAGGTTATTAAATACCTACCAAAAATTATTTCATGACAATATTAAACACTATTTTTCTTAGTCATCCCTAATGAAATGATTTAGGAAGTAGTTTCTTTTATATAACCTTGTTTAATCAATAATTGTTTTATGAGTAAATATCAGTATCTTTATTATTCAAATTTCATAGAGTAACTACTAATTATTAAATTTGTAATTCTAGACTAGGATGTCAATTCATATATCCATGATCGCAATGGTAATTTTTCCATTATACATATTATTATAATTGATTCATTTATAACATAACTTATATTAATTTACATGAATATAACCCATTCATAACATCTGTATTAATAGTTAAAAAATATCAAGAAAAATCACCAAAAAATTGTCATCAATAAAACACATATAATCATTCATAAAAAATAATTCAGTTTAAAATATTATTGTTTCAAATTTTAATAATATATATATTTTATGAACTTTACATAAATTCAATAAATAGATAATATTGATAGGAGAGAACAATAATTAATTTCATGAAGAATAATATTTTGAAAAATAATAAATAGAGATGAATATTTGATAAATATTTTATGATTTTATTATTATCTTTAAATTAAAATAATTAAACCATATCTGTGAATTAATAAATTTTTTTGGAAAAATTTAATAATATCAACATGAAATGATCATTTTCATTTCAAAATTCTACTATCTAGAATAATATCATGAGTAATTCATATAAACATTATTTATGATTCTTATCATCAAGGATTGTTATCTTTTTGATTTTATCAGATAATAATTAGTCAATAACATGTGATTATCTACTCTCCACCTTTAATAATTTCTAGTATAATTATCATTATTATACAACATGAAATAACTTACATACTATTAATTATAATAATATCAAATATTAATAATTTTTTTGTCGTATACCTAAGATATTAATTAAATTTTATTTTCCATATTATTATTGATAATGTAAAATATATATTTACTTCCCCATATCGATTCTGGGTTTTTGGATAAGAATAATTGGAAAAAACATTTAATATTACATCTAATTAAATTCATGAATAGTATAAATAACAAGAAAACCAAAATCGACATGATGTAAATATTGGTTTCATTTCATGAAATTTTATAAACACATTTGTAAAATTATATTTCACGCAACTAAAAATTCATAAGTATAGTTATGTATGATAGGAAATTCAAAAATTATTATCAAAGTAAAAATCCACTCCATAAATTAGTTTTTCATTTAATCACTATGAATAATGATATTTATTTATTATCAATAAAGATAATAATAAATTCAACATATTCCTATGGAATTTCTAGTTTATAATAAAATCCTTCTTCATTCGAATAATTTTTTAATTTTTTTTTTCGGATTGTGATTAACCACATCCATTTAGAAAATGAATATATAGCACAATAAAATGAAATTTTCACATAATTTATCAGGAATTATTAGATCTCATACTAGAAAAAATGAGGATCTTCCATGATACTCCCAGAATATAGGGTAATGAGAGTCGAAAATCGGACATCCCAACCATGGAACTCAAGAAAAAATGATGAAAATAATCAGTAAAAAATACATAAAATACTCCTAGGATAATGGTTAGTCATTTAGACATATGAAAATTCAAATTAACTTGTGCAAGGGGAGTTTTCACAACCCGTACCCCGGGTCCCGTATCGTGACTACCCCAAGCACGCCTTCCATAGGCCAGGGGATGGAGACTAGCACCAAAGGCGTAAATCCCTAAGCTGGGAAGGCATTGCCTTTATACAAAATAACCACACACAATCAGAGTACATGACTGGAAGAAAAACACTATGAAATATTATATACAGAAGAAGTGCTGGAAAGTATAAGGGCCTAGAAATACAAGCCCAATAGTATAGTAAAAGGAAAAGACAAAATATTTACAACTAAAAGACAAACAGCTGGAAGGTGTCTAGCAGCTCTTAGATCGTCCACTACAGATCCTACATGAAGGGTAGGTACAGATAGCCTCTTTAGCGCTCCACATCCTTCCATCTCCTCTGGGTACCGTCTTGTCATGAGGTCCACCTCCGGGTATCATCCAATCCTCGTAACCTCTTCCTCGGTCAGTGTTGTCTATTGTCTACATCCAACACAATGAGGTGCGGGCATAGCCCATTAAGGGGTGATTATAACGATAATCAGTAGGGATCCCGAGACCTAGAAAGTCTCAAAAAATCCAACAAGGATAAACCACAATATATGAATCAACGAATAACCATTACATATGTTTATGACCATACATATACTTATGTTATCTAGTAACCCATCTCAATCATGATGAAAACACAATGGTTATTGACACAACTCAAAACGAGATTTTCATTATCGAAACCATGGCTGCTGGAGAACTCCTCCTATGTTGAGAACAGTAGGCCTGTCGCAACACCAAAGCACTTCTCACTATCCTTGGACTGATGAGGTACTCTTCCGGTCGAGTAATGTGGGTATGCTACCAACTACCAGGAACCCCATTCATTGTGGGTCTGCCGCAAAATACCAGGTGCTCCCCCTAATAGCCCACAGAGGTACTTCTCCTATCGAGTACCGTGGGTCTTCTGCCAAATACCGAGCACTCCTCTGATAATGGTCTGCCACCAACCACCAGGCTCTCCCCACTGGGCTAGTCGAATAACTCCGAGTTGAATTGGTCAAGTAGTCATCAGGTCTGTCAGCTACTAAGTCTCAGTACTCTACACGCTCATCTTCAGGAGGATCTTATCCACGAGCTACAGGTCGATAATCAAATTTTCATGAAGTCTCACATGGAAGTATCTCAAGGGACTTCCATAGCATATAGGTTTCAACACAATAGACGACACGTCGATCGGACGACCGGTCTGTGAGTTATTAGCATTTCCGTCTAAGGGGCATGGTTGGTTTTTAGGTTCAAACCAACCCAAACATTCACCAACTATGTCCAAAACTCATGTGGGATATGAAAAGTGAATCACCTTTCTCTATGCTTTCGGTCGCCATAGACGGTTCATCAATTGGACGCCTGTAGCGCAAGATGCAGGCTAAATGGTGTAAATGGACCATAAAAGCTCTAGGTCCGATCCAACCTGAATCTGGACCAGGGTCAGACCCAGTCTAAAGGGGTGGCCCATCCTGAAGGGGTGTCCTGGCCCGAAGGCGCGGCCTGGCCCGAAGGAGTGGCCGGACCCAAAGGCGCGACCAGACCTGAAGGTGCGGCCAGACCCAACGACGCAGCCAGACCCGAATTCGGCCTTTCTCGAAGGGGAGGCCCGCCTTGAAGGTGCGACCCAGCCCAGTTGGATGGACAAATGGCCTGGCCCATCTGGATATGGGGCCCGGTCGTGGGGCCTAGGCGGCTGGCCATGTGGCCCGACGGCTGGCCATGGGGCCGGGTCCGGTTGGCCACGATTGGTAAGCCACGTAGCCTGGCTGGGAATGCCATATGGCCTGGCTGTGCCCACCATGTGGCCTGTCTCGTCACGCTGTGGGGGGGGGGGGGGGGGTTGTCGCCCCCCCCCCCCCACCCACCCCCTTTGTTTTTAACAGCTGGCGCATGTCGTCAGCCCCTATAACTACGGGACCCAAAGGGTCCCGCCTGTATAGCGCGCACCAGCGGATGGCTCAGCCCCCCCTGTCCGCTGTGGCCATAGGCCATGGGTCTTCTCCGGCGCGGCACGACAGTGCCGCACCCCTTCTTTCCCGTTGTGGCCCTCCCTGGCCGTGGCCCTGCACCACCGCTATGGGGCGAAAGAGCCGCGGCCCACCTTGGTCGCGGCCTCCTACTTCCCTCCACACGGCGTGACGGCGTCGTGCGCCTCTGATGTGGATTGACATGGTCGTGGCTCTCCTTCGTGTATCAAGGTGGTGCCACGCCCTAATGTTGACCCGGTGGACTTTGCGCCACCATTTTCTATCCCGGTCGCCCTGTCTCCAGCTGTCGTTGTTCGCCGTGTTCCATTCTTTCGTTGTCAATAAACAAGATCAACCACAGGGGGAAGTTCGGACGTGTTGGTGCCATCCAAACCCCCCATGTTATGTTGATAACATTCATCATAACAAACTCCAAAATATTAACAACGTAGAACAGAATCAAAAAAACTCAAATCCCCCTACCACACTTGTCGTTTACCATTGACATAGTCACAAGATGGCAGCGTCATTTTGTCATCATCTAAAGAAAAATATTATACTCGTCGTTGGTATATGAGTATTCGAAGAAGACGATATCGAAGATGACGTCAGCGTTCTTCGTGGGCGTAGCTTCTTTTCCTTGCCTCGGTTGAAGAAGGAAGAAGATGTCGACAGTTCTTCGTGTTCATCATTGAGAAGATGATCTCTCAATTTCTCCAGGACTCCACCAGAAGTGTGTTCCAAAAAAATTAAATAATAGCTTTAACTATTATTTTTTTGATAGCATTAATTCAAAATAATTCAAATAATTAATTAATGATCAATTTATTAATTCATGTGGAGTTGGAAATTTAATGAGGGAATTTGAAGAGACTCCCTAATTAAATGGGGGTTCTAAAGGGGATAAACGATTTTAAAGACTGTGTGGGGCCAACTTTAATAATATCCTCCCAAGGAAGGTTATGCGGGGGTGGGCCCCACCACCATAACCTCCCATGGGAGGTTCAGATATGATCGCCCCCACCTATAACCACCCCTTGGAGTTTTCGACCTCCAAAAAAAAAATTTGACACTTTATTTTTATTCAATTTATTAAAAAACCACCAAAATCTAACATCCATTCTCCATATAATGAAACTACGGTGAATGTATCTTTAAGAAATCGTCGACGTTGTCAGTTCAACGGTGCCCTCAGAATTCAATTAGGAGAACTGTTTCAAAAGTTACAAAACGCCACCCACGTGTTTACTAAACATACACAAAAAAATGTTCGGAAAATTATTATCAGTCAGTCTGGAACCACTACAGCTGAGGTTAGGCTCTTCCTAGGTGAAACACGCCTTAGTGAACCTAACAACACTCTTGGATTATCAATCTGAGTTACTGTTTAGATGTTATGAATTTCCCAACAAAAACATTGTCACTTAATTATTTTATTTGCGACCAAAAACTAACATTTTCTAGTGGCCTGCGCATGCCAAATTTAGTATCTGCTTAAATAAAGATAGCCCTCATGAGTTTAGCAGTTGTCTTGAATTTTTAATCTGAGCTACCATTTGTGAGTTATATGTATTTGAAAAATAAAATAACTTTATTTAATTATTTTATTTATGGTTATGCCATTTTCAGGATTTCACATAGGAGGCACGCGCCGACTAAACATAAGTCACGCCTAGGGTAAACCTTCCATCCTAAGTGCGTTGGTGCCCTCAGATTTCTTATCTGAGTAACCGTTTAAGAGTTATTCCATTTTTTCAGAAACACTTCTTATGCACATTAATTTATTCTTAACAAAACATCTATGGATCATTACGGGCACTTCGGGCCTTATAATTATGTGCCATTAGATTTCGCGGACTCGTAGAATTCCCATATATTTAAAAAAAATTATATGTAAATTCTGGGACTTTTCATTTGCCCCACCTCAGGGCTTTATGTCCCCGTAAGATACAAATTGAACTAAGGGAACAAATGGGAGTACTGAGCAGGCATATGAGCCTCCCCCTCCCATGTGCCCTCCTGGAGGATCCTGTGCTGCCAAAGAACTTTCACCAGAGGTATTGACCATCTACGTAGGACCTGCTCTAGTCAATACTCAATCTCCAATAGAACCTCTATAAAAGTCTCTACATCATTTATGTCCAGCTCTCCATGGTCGATGATGTGAGTAGGGTTGTACACGTGTCTCGTCAACTTAGATACATGGAAGCCATCGTGCACCCGGTGAATCTGAGGTGGAAGAGAAAGGAGGTAATCCACCTTTCCAAATCTCCTAAGGACATGAAAAGGTCGAATGAATCTCGGAGATAACATTCTGCCCGTGCCAAATCTCTGTTGGCCTCATTGAGGTGAGACTAGTAGAAAGACGTGGTTTCCATCTTCCAACTCCAGAGGCCTCCGTCTCCTGTTATCAAATGAATTATTCCTACTCTATGCAGTCTTCATCCTCTTCTGGATGATCTGCACCATCTCCGTGGTAGCTCGTACCATCCAGGGTCCCACCATTACTGACTCACTAGTGTATTTCCATCACAAGGGTGGTTAGAAAGGTCATCCGTAAAATGCCTCAAAAGATTCTATTCTGATGGTTGAGTGATAGCTGTTGTTGTAGGAAAAAACCACCAATGGTAAGTGATCCTCCCAGTTATGACTGATATCTAGGAAACATGCACAGGGCATGTCCTCGAGATTCTGAATGGTTGGCTCAGTCCGACCTTCCGTCTGAGGGTGGATGTTGGTGCTCAGACGAAGCATGGTTTTGAATGCTTCCTGCATCCCATTCCACTTCTGAGAAGAAAAGTGTGTGTCACGGTTAGAGATAATAGAAAAAGGTACACCATGGAAACTCATTATCTCTTGCACATAGAGGCATCCCAAGATCTCTACTGAACCCTGCTATCTGATCGGTAGGATGTGGGCTGACTAGGTGAGTAAGTCAATAATCCCCCAAATCGAGTCGTGACCCATGGATGTACAAGGAAGACCCATTATGAAGTCCATGGATATCCCATCCCACATCCAATGTGGGAATTCTAAATTCTGATCCAAGCATGATGGTACCTGGTGCTATGCCTTCAATAGCTGACAAGTGAGGAACCGTGAGAAAAACTCTACTACCACTTTCTTCATACCTGTCCACCAGTGCTATCGTCGAAGGTCTTGGTACATCTTCGCCACTCCTAGATGTACCACTAGAGAGGAAATTTGGAACTCCCTCAACACATCCTCCCGAAGTTAAACTGGTACCATTGTACGTCTTCTGAAAAGGATGACGTGCTCCCCACCTTCTGAAAATCAATCAGGTGCCTGCAATGTGGATATCTGAGAACGTCGCGTCTCACAGTCAGCATCCCCACGTTTTTCCTCCATGAATTGCTGATGAAGGGGAGGAGTGACTGTAAGAGATAGTAAAAAGGCCGCTCCATCCCTATCCACAAATGATATCTATAAGGCAACCAGATTCTCTCTATCCTCACATAGAAGCTATGTACCAGTCATCCTACTGAGCACATCTGCAACAGCGTTCCCCTTCATAGGAGTATAGACTATCTCAGAGTCATAGTCCTGGAGGGAATTGAAACTCAAAACTCCTACAGCCACGAGGGTAAGGTTGGCCGACTCATGAGTGATCAGCAACACCCTCTTATGCATGAGTTTAACCTGTGATGCCAGAGTTTCCTTTTTCACCGACTACAGAGAACCTCATCTCTACGTTGTAGATAAACCACAATCTTTTTTCCTATTACTTTCAATCTGTGTATGAACTGTGGTTGCCCAGTCTATACCCAAAATAATGTAGTAAGGCCTCGACGCTACAACGAAAAGGTTCCAACCGATACTCTCACATCAAGGATCAGATCACACCGACAGTGTAAGTTTTATTAATGATTCTTCTCCCAAAGGAATCATCAGACATGAGGGTCAAGTCAACGGTTTAACCGAAAACTATAGGTTTGGGACATGATTTGTGGAAGGAAGGAATCATTGGTAGCTATGTATATTGATACAACAGCTAGTAGTACACACAGATCATTCCAATAATCATTCCTAGAGCCCTTGGGTCACACTACTTGACCGTATGTAGCTACTCTCTTCCTCTTACCTTCAGCTCCCTGAGCCTGGCAGGGACTACAAAGGTGCGTGGTTGTAACATATCAAAATGTACACCAACTCCTGCTGATTTTCTAGCTCTACTTCCATGTCTGATGCCCTGCATATTCAACTTCCCCTATTACATCCTCATTCTAAAACATTTTACATGCCCATGTCATTGAGACATGCCCTAGTTTTCCTACTTTCCCACTATTAACATTCACTGGTTGTATCCACTCATCCAAATAACATTCCACCGCAAAGGTTATCTCTAGAATCCTTACATACGTAGGAATGCATAGAGGAAAAAATAAAGTGTTGGCTCAGATTTACATAAACACATATCACTTGAAGGTCCAAGATTTGAAGCACTGATTGTATCATATTCATCTAGTACCAGGAATGATCGGTACGCCTTGATGAATACTTAGCTACCGACATGTCGTCCGACCGAAGATGTAGAAGTTCTAGAGAACTATCATCCCCCTCATTAGGCCAGTCCTTAGCAACCTGTATGTCGGGCTCGCCTATGAACCTGAGGGGAATCTGATACTGAAACATGTGTAAGGCACTAAGCCTACATGTTTCATCTACCGGTACCGCCAATTGAAACTCCTGACCAACATGAAATGATATAGCTGACACACTACCTGAAGGTACAATCTTGGGAAATGGTCCACTTACCGAATCCTCATCACTATGCAGACTAAACTCATGGTCACTCACTGGGAAACACTTGTAACTAAGATCACCATCTGCTCTACTGGTGTCTCAAATTGGCAAAGAACCCTAAAAAGCGCCTCCAGTCATTCCTCTACTGCTTGGGAATCTTTCTCGCATCGTATCCTCAGAGGCCTCTACCACTAGCACTCGTGCAACGCGCTCAATCGACATTCATCATCCTCCAATGCAGCTAGTGGCATCTTCTACCCAATGGGTGGTGGTGCTGCTGGTACACCACATGAAGGTGCCTACATAGAAAGAGGGCCCTGCATCGGAGCCTCGTCGCACGGTGGGCCATCATCATGTACTCTCTCGGAACACTAACTGGCAGTCTGCGTGGAGGCATCCTGAACAGATGCGACACGGTCAAAATATATACCTGGTGAGATGACCTGGTTGAGTTGACTTAAAGAAAACATTTGAAAACACAAATGAAATTAGTTTTTTCATGCACTGAGTCAGAGATCAGTAGTCATTATCCTGGTGTATGGATACGTCGGCCGCCGCACCATCACTGGACTCCCTGAACTGAGAACCACACTCAGTACCCTTAACACTATTTCTTCACAGAAAAGAAAGATCATTTTTGTATGTTCTGTTGTAGAACCGACTCCTTAGATACCAATTTGTCACGACCCGTCCCCTGGGGCCCGTATCGTGACTCCCCCAAGACCGTCTTCCGTAGGCCAGGGGCTGGTGACTAGCACCATAGGCGTAAATCCCTATACTGGGAAGGAATTTCCTTTATACAAAATAAACACACACAACTAGAGTACACAATTGGAAGAAAAACACTATGCAATACTATATACAGAAGAAGAGCTGGAATGTAAAAGGAGCCGGAAATACAAGCCCAATAGTAAAGTAAAATGAAAAGTCAAAACAGTTACAACTATAAGAAAAATAGATGGAAGGTGTCTAGCAGCTCCAAGATCATCCTCCACGGATCCTACCTGAAGGGTAGGTATAGATAGCCTCCTCAGCGCTCCACGTCAATTCGTCTCCTCTAGGTATCGTCTCGTCACGAGGTCCACCTTCAGGTACCATCCAATCCTCGTACACTTCACCGCGGTCAGCGTTGTCCATCATCTTCATCCAACACAATGAGGTGCGGGCATAGCCCTTGCAGGGGTGAGTATGAGAATACTCAGTAGGGAACCCGAGACCCTCAAGGTCTCACAAAATATAATAAGGATATTCCACAATGTATGAATCAACAAATAACCATTTCTTAGGTATATGACCATACATATACCTATGTTATCTAGTAACCCATCTCAATCATGAGGAAAACAAAAAGGTCATTAACTCACCTAAAACCATGATTTCTATTATCGAAACCATGGTTGGTGGAGAACTACTCCTCTATTGAGAAAAGTAGGCCAGTCACGAAACCAAAGCGCTTCTCAATAATCATGGACTGTTAAGGTACTCCTTATGTCGAGTATCGCGGGTCTACTACAAACTACCAGGCGCTCTGTCCGCTGTGGGTCTGCCACCAAATACTGGGCACTCCCCCTAATAGCCTCTAGAGGTACTCCTCCTGTCGACTGCCATGGATCTGTCACCAAATACTGTGCGCTCCTCCACCATGGGACTACTGCCAACTACTAGGTCCTCCCCACTAGGCTAGTCGAAGCACTCCGAGTTGAATCGGGTAAGAAGTAGTATGGTATGTCCGCTACTAGGTCTATGCACTCTACAGCCACTTATTCGTGAGGATCTTCTCCACAATCTATATTACGATAATCCATGTGTCACGAAGTCTCACGTAGATGTTTTTCAAAGGACTGCCACGTCATTGGGGTCTCAACGCAATAGACGGTGTGTCGATCGGACACCCGGTCTGTGAGTTATTGACATTTTCGTCCCAATGGACCGGTTAGTTTTTAGGTTAAATCCAACCCGAATTTACGCCAACTATTTCCAAAACTAATGTGTCATATTTCAAAAGAGTCATATTTCTCTATGCATTCTGTCGCCGTAGACGGTTCGTCGATCGGACGCCCGTAGCCCATGAGGAGGGCTAAAAGGTGTAAACGGGCCATAGCGGGTCGGGGTTCGGTCCGACCTAGTCGGACCGACCTGGGTCCAACCCTGTCTGAAGGGGCAGCCCGACTCGAAGGCATGGCCCGACCCGAACGTGGCCCAGCCTAAAGGTGCAGCCTGACCCGAATGTGCAAACCAGCTAGGTTGGCTGGCTGTGTGGCTCGGCCGGATGGCCGTGTCGCCCGGTGGCGGGCCGTGTGGCCCATCCCGGCTTGCCGCGGGTGGATGGCCGCATGGTGAGGCTGGACACACCACGTGTCCTGGCCAGCCACGCCGGGGGGGGGTGCCCACGCCCCCTTTGTTCATAATGGTTGGTGCATGGCGTAGGTCCCTATAACCGCGGGAGAAGAAGATCAACCAAAGGGGGAAGGTCAGCCCTGTTGGTGAGCTCTGAACCCCCCCCCCCCCCCCCCATGTTATGCAGATAAAATTACGTATAACGAACACCAAAATATTAACAACATATAAAATAGAAAAAAACTCAAATCCCCTTACCTTGCTTTTCATTGATCGTTGACTAAGTCACGGGATGGCGACGTTGTTTCGTCAACTTCTGAAGAGGAAGAGTGTACTCGTCATTGGCAGACAAGTGCTCGAAGGTGACATAGTCGAAGACAACATCAATATTCTTCTTGGTCGTCGCTTCCCTTCCTTTCCCCAGTTGAAGAATGAATATGATTCCGATTGTTCTTTGTGTTCTTCGTTGAGAGGATGTTCTCTCAATTTCTCCACGATTCCACCAGATAAAATTGCCAACAAAATAAAATAATAGCTTTGCCTATTATTTTATTGTTGGCCTGAATTCAAAATAATTCAAATAATTAATTAATGAACCATTAACTAATTTACGTGGAGTTGGAACTTTAATGAGGGAATGTGAAGTCGCTCCCCCACTTAATTGGGTGTTCCATAGGTGTTAAAGGAGTTTAAAGACTGTTTGGGCCCCACCATAATAATGTCCTCAAAAGGGAGGTTTTTCTTGGGTGGGCCCCACCAACATAACCTCCCATTAGAGGTTCGGGTGTGGTGACCCCCACCTCCAACCTCCCCTTGTAGGTTTCAACCACCAAAATTAAAATAAAGTTAACACTTTATTTTAATTAAATTTAATTTAAAACCCCCAAAATATAACTTTCATTCCCATTATAACACAACTGCGGTGAATGTCTCACTAAGAAATCACTGACGCTGTGAGTTCAACGGTTCCCTCATGTTTCAATTCCAAGCACCTCTTCAAAATTTACAAAACGTAGCTCGCACTTTTCCTGAAAGTACCCGAAACAAAGTTTAGAAAATTATTATCAGTCACCCTTGACCCACTACGTTTGATTTTATACTCTTCCTAGGTGAAACACGCATCAACGAACCCAACAGTAATCTCAGATTTTTAATCCGAGTTACCATTTAGAAGTTATGAAATTTACAGTAAAATAATTGTCACTTAATTATTTTATCTACGGCCAAAAACTAACTTTTTATTGTGGCACGTGCTGGATAATGCTAGTATCTACATAAATAAAGAAAGACCTCATGAATTCATCAATAGTCTCCAATTTTTAATCTGAACTACCATTTTTCAGTTATAAGCAATTGAAAAATAAAAAAACTTTATTTAATTATTTTTTTATGATTATGCCATTTTCGGGATTTCTCACAGGAGGCCCGCGCTGACTAAACTTAAGTCACTCCTAGGGTAAACCTTCCATCCTATGTTTATCGGTGCATTCAGATTTTTGATCTGAGTAACCATTTAATTGATATTTCACTTTTTCAGGAAAACTGCTTACGCATATTAAATTAAGCATAACAAAACATCGACGAATCATTCTGTGCACTCCAGGCCTTGGAATTGCGTGCCATCAGATTTCCCGGACTCTTAAAATTATAATATTTTTAAAAAATATTACATGGAAATTCCGGGTCTTTACAAGAATTCAAGGAAATTTTGAATTAAAGAGAGAAACATGTTCAGTAAATTTCAAATTCACAAAATTAAAAATCCCCAATTAAATTACATATAACTAAAATCTTCATTGTAGATCCTATAGATTCTTTATAAAATAGTTTTATTTTTTAAAAAAATCAAATGGGCTTATAAATATATTATGTTAGAGTTTAAAATTATTAAAATAGGTTCAATGAATATTTCAAATCGGAAGTGGGAAGGAAAAACTAAAATCTTTGTTAAATTATCACCCATATGGAGGTATATATTAATACATAAAGGCACTATTATTTTACAAAACATATAACCAATTTAGGGTAACACTGATGTTACTGTAGCATGATGTGTGATGGTAAAATGGCGTACCCTAAAACTTATATGAAAATATTGACCATACCCTTATAATATGGACTTTATGCTACCTTCACATTTGTGTCAACTACTAGGTAATGTTTACATTATTAACATTATACAATGATTGAAATTTACTATTATCCTTATTAATAATATTAAAATTTGGATTTATCATTATATATAATAAATGATTAGGATTTACAATTTCAATTATTTTGAAAAATCCAAACCACCCTTCTAAATTCCACTGGTCATTTATAGGGGTAAGTTTGTATTTTAAATTTTAAATTTTTATATAAAACAATAATATTGATCATGAAGGAAATAACTCAATTTTAATATAAAATATTCTATTTCACATTAAACATTATTATGTAATTATTTAAAAAAAATAATGCCTCAAATTTGTTATACATAAATTAGAAACATATATTTTAATTAGAAAATCACTTCTACTTTAATAATTTAAAAGTAAGTGGAAAACATAAAAGACCACAAACTACATAATCGTATGTCGTTGTTTAATATTATGGTTGGAATCTCTTAATTCTAGTTAGGGGAATCTTTTCCGGATGTATGAGGAGGTTCATGTGTGTTCTGGGGGTTAGGGAGATGAATTAAAGAAGACTATGTCCATCCAGTGAAATTTTCACAAATGGAAAATGGAGAGATATATCTAGGTTCTCCAACCATTCTATCCAAGACAAGGAGATCATGTTGAAGAAAAACCAAGAAATGGTGATGAAAAAAATTGTATAGACTTGTATGGACGAAGTATTCAAACTTCAATCATGGTTTTTAAAACTGTTCAAGGCCCACATATAGCCGAGTGGATTTATATCTCTTTATAGTGGATGGTGAAAAATTCGCACATGGTTTAGAAAACCCTGCTTCCAAACCATGCACCCCCTTAAAAAGTAAAAAGTTATGAAAATATCCCATACAAAATTTAAGTCTCTTACCTGATTTTCATCCCCATTATTCCCCTTGCAACCCTAGTGATTAACTTAATCTCAAAAATCTTTTAAATGGTGGATCACTATCGAATATAGGAAATTTTAAGTAGGATTGGTTATGGATTAATGATTCAGGTGAGTCTATCCTTTCTCTTGGTTCTCTTTTTCAAATTAGGGATCATATATTTTTTCATCTTCAGAATACCTGAAAATCTATTTTTCTAGTGATTAATTATTGGGGCTTCAAATTGTTATTAAATAATGATCTATGGATAAGGTTAAGGGTGGGTTAATCATATAATTAAATGTCAGTGGTCTATAAGTTATATCCAATTTCTATATTATAGATTTTTGCATATATGGTAGTGTTCATGTTTTTCTATTATTGTGTTTTTGGTTCCTTCAAAATGATTTGGTTAAGTGGTCGACTAAATGAATAAATGAACCCATCAAAATCCCCATGGGATGTATTGCAGATCATAGGACTGGTTTAGTGCCACCCATTGTGTGCATCGATATTCTCAAACATAGAGCATTGTAGTTTTAAGGAAGACAATGATTTATATTGGAATAGAACCCATGGTAATAGTGAAAAAATTTTAGTTATATTATAAATGGAACCCATATTGGTTGTGTCTAGTTATTGGTAATGAAATAATGGTTTATTTGGGTAATGTTAATATGTGTTAAATAGATTAGTGTGATTGTGTTAAATGGATTATGAAATTAGATGTTAATTCCATAAGTGGACTAAGGAATATGAAAACATTAATTCTTAATTGGAATAATCCATGGGTAGTGTTGTGTATGATAAATGTGATAATGTATAGATATTTTTAAATATTCAAAATACGTTACCATTGGGAAATTATTGAAAATATGAAATTAGTTAACATATTAAAAGTGTTGAATATTCTAAATGGGTTGCACAATAGAAAGTGAAATGGGACAAAAAGCGATATGCAAAGTAAATTGTAATTCTATTAATGATATAATTAATAAGGATTATTTGTGGGATAAATTTCATATGGAATGTTAAATTCATGTGCATTGGTTTTTATGGTTTGTGATATAGTATATGTGATAAATGTATAAATTAGAATATGCACATGGCATAGTCGTGGTGTGCTACATGACTTGTGAATTTATGCTAACTGGTCATGTTAAACAATGTCTATAAACCCAACTCCCCAATTCAGGGGTTACGGAATGTGACTCAGCCTATATACCTTCGATGGATTCATTTTATGATACTACCTAGACCGAGACTCATTTTATGTGTGATGTGAATATTTATGAAATTTTTATCCTTGGATAGATAGGGAACATAATTTATATCCTTATGCTTATAAATTTATTTTACTTCTACTACTGTGTAAATAACATAAATGCATAACTCCTAGAAAATTTCATTTAAATGAATTATGTGATGATGTTTGACTAAGTGATTAAAAGGGAAATAATGAGTTCAATGGGTAAATGAAATTTTTTCTCATAATGGAACTGAAGTTTTTTTCTTTAACTTTATAATTTATTTATTTCTTATATGAAATATTTTCAATAATTGATAATTTTTAGACACCATTTTTGGTGGCCTAATGAGTTCAACTCACGCCCTTCTCAAGGCATAATTCGGTACCACAACAGATTTCATTGGTGTAGGTCTGAGCAAGGGAAAATAAATGATCATATGGAGTTGAGATAGGTTTGTAAAGGTAATTGTTTATGATCTTGCCATTAATATAGGACCCATTTTTGGGATTCAGCTATTAGTTTTAAATTTTGGGTTTCCCTTTACCTTTGGAATAGTTTGCATGGCATTCCATATTTACTATTTATTTCTGGTTTCTACCCAATTTGAAATGGTTAATTTGGGTATTCTCTTCTAACTATGTTTTTTTATATGTTCTCTGGGGTGTCTTATTCTGGTATAGAAGGTATAGTCTCTTCTTGTGACTTATTAGACCCTCATTTCTCTTCAGTAGCCTTTGGCATATGGGGAGGCTGGCCTGAGGCCATGTGGAATATTGATGTTGAATACCAGTTTAGTGGATACTAGGTTGTTGATGATATAATGTGGTATTAGAGAGGATTAATTTCTCGGGTCATATTATATAGGATAGAAGATATTATATTTGGTTTTTTCATGCCTTGGAAATGAGCTTGTTCTTGGGAGTAGCTAACCCCGGTTCAAGGGAAAACCCAATCCTCATTGGGTGGGATTTCTATTCCTAGTGTTTCATTTTTCTGTTGATTGATATTTAACAAATGGGTGATTCACATGTTTTTTGATGTGTCTATTTTATAGTATTTTTTTCATGGATAGTACAAAATGGGTTTTTTTCATCAATGAATCATTCTAGGAACCTATGGATAAATGTGTTATGCATCATGATAGGCACGCACAACATGGTTGTGTGGGACATGTATTTTGGAATGGATTTTACAGTCTTGAATCATTTAATGAAAATAGTTTCTATCAAAGAAGATGAAAATGGGTAAAAAGGAAGAATGATACTAAATGGTTAGAGAATAATGCTTAATGAATATGAAAAAAATGAGGTAAATGGTTTTCTATAATGAGTTTCAAATATATTAATAACTATAGTTATAAAAACTATTATCTATGGAAATGTTCCTAAAGAAGAATGTTTATCATTATATGTGTTGGAATAGTTTTAAAAAGGATTCTAATAGAGGATCATTATCGAGGTATACCGGTTTACCCATGTTATCAATGTGTAATAAAATATATACCCATGGGATGTGTTCTAGGTGTGGTGATGTTCATTTGGATTATATTCAAATGATGATTAGTTATGACTAGTGAAAATACATCTTTTATCTAAATTGTGGATGCCTTATAATATATGTTCCAATAATCAATTTCAATATTATAGAAAGATGCCAAAACAATGATGTGTTCTGGTTGAGAGAAAAAGAATGTTACTGAGCATTATCCTGCAGAAGTGGGGATTGAATTTATAGAAGTTCAGGGTAATAAAAGAGAGGACAATTTTTGTGAGAACATCATTCATTTTATTTTTTTCATAGAACATGACCTAGGGCAGGAAGTGTCATGTATGATTGATCTGAGTAGAGAGTTTCAATTTTAACACCCTTCAATGTTTTCCAGAGAGGGAGGACCAGAAGCTGTAGAGTTCTATATAGTTTCCAACCAACCAATTTTAGATCACATATATACATATGTAGAGAAGATACTCATGTTGGAAGTGTATATATTGTTTGGACTGTAGATGTGTTGGTGGGATATTTTGGTTCATACCCTTCTGGAAGATGGTATTCTATGGAAGGACATTCAAGAAATGATTCTACATCACGTTTTCCCCAAATCATTGAGACAGAAGAAGGATGTCATGTCTATGAGGATAAACTAGGGAATGATTTCAATGGTTTATTATGCATGACCTTTCAAGGACATGAGAAACATTTTTCCAATGATGGAATGATATGAGGCCCTAATGGAATGACATTTCCATGATTGTCTTAGACAAGTTTATACGTCTTAATTAAACATCGTTCATTTAAATATGTTTGTAGAAGTTGTGGATCATACCCTTAATTTAGAAGGGAACATAAAGGATGCTTAAGGTATTGGGTTTGTAGTTCCAATTTCACAACAATATGTTGAGACTTTATAGATAAGGAAGTATCATTTTGAGAATCAACATTATTATTGAAGTGTTTATAGTTTTATAATTAAAAGACCATCCACTCTGAATAGTGAAAATGTATTTTTTGTTCAGTGTGGAATGTTAGGTAACATGTGTGGTATGTTTTCATAAATACTAGTTGAGTTTCAAGTGTTAAGTATGATGAAGAATGTGAAGAGGTTTTGTATGAACCCTCTATAGTTAAAAATAAGTGGAGGTGAGTGGTTGGTTAGGATTTTAGATAGTGGAGTAGTTACACCTAATTAGGAAGGCAGATGGAGTTCAACTGAATTGGCCGGTAGAGGTGTTGTGCATGGTACTCTAGGGAGGGGCATCCAATCTAGCTGGGCAGTATAGCACCATTAAATCAAATTGAGGCCCAAGGAATATTGGTAGTTTAACTTCATACTGTCTAGAGTAAACAAAGAGGTGGTAAGGCTTGGCCATCAACTATTTTAGGTACGATCCTGGTAGCTTCCACACTTGATAATTCCTCATTTTGTGTAGGTTCCATAAAAAAACTTATACTCAGTATTTTGTTATGTTGGGTCTAGTGGTGGAACATACATGTATAATTATTTCATTTCATTCCCTATTAGTTGTGTTAGTAGAAACGTTTTAGCAACTTAAGTGGTGTTTGCTCAAGGTTTGTGGGCACCATATCATTTTGGACGAGTTTTTTCTTGATATGTCAGGCGATGATCCAATTTTGTAAGTAGATCAGATAGTGTTATACTGAGACCATATTACCTATTAAAACTATATTATAACATTCATGTCTCTTTACGGAGACACATATGTCTGTCATGGTGAATTGGATGATCAGATCGATCATGCATGGACATTTTTATCAGTTTTTCAGTGAAGTCATATCCCATGATTATTTTATTATTTATTAAAATGATAGAGTAGAGAACTATGTGTTTAATCTAGTGGGGGTTCTATTTTGGGATGTATTAACTGAGGATTTATTAGGGCTACCTATTGAGAGGGATGTTGAGTTCATTATAGAGTTGTAACTGGGAATAGAACCTATTTCTATTCTTCCATATTGAATAAAACCAATAGAACTCTAGGAGCTCAATAATCAATTTATAGAACTAGATATTGAGGGGTTCATGAGAACTCATAAGTCACCTTGAGGATGTACATGTTTTTTTTAAGAAGAATGATGGTTTGTGGATGTTGTGAGTTGATTATACGAAGATGGATTAGATGAATGTTAGGAACCCATACCATTTTCCTTAAATTGAGGGTCTATTTAAAAGGCTAATGGGTTTTTAATTATTATCCAATAATTATTTGAGATAAGAATATCATCAGCTAAGGGAGAAACCTTCCGTTTAGCATACACTAACGTCAGAAGAAGGTCTAAGTTTAATGAGTTTTTGGTGATGCGTTCTATATGGACCAATGAATTGGTAGCGTTCATATATTTAATGTATCAAATCATTCAACCATATATAGATCAGTTCATAATTGTCTTTTTTCATAAAATCATGGTGTAATATGATACGCATGATGATCAATCCAAACATATTGACATCATATTGGATACACTAAGATATAATTGGATATATAACATGATATCCAACTGTCATTTTTTCATTTAGATGATAAATTTCATATGGAACATCATCTGAAAAGAAGATTTCCTAGTGAATTAGAGAATTGAAGACTGTTGATTGTTAGTAGAAGCCTAATAATATTTCTGATGATTGAATTTTTCTTGGATTCGCTGGTTATTATCAAATTTTTATTTAATTCTTTTAGCATTTGGCAACATCATGTTCAGTATTAACCAACAAGGGTATCGAGTTTGACTGGTCTTGGTATTCTGAGAGTTCTATTTTAGGATTTAAGAGGTAGTTGAAAACCTCAACAATTATGGTCTTACTAGAGCCAGGTAATAATTATATCTTTTTTTTAATACATATGGAATTGGATTTGGAGTAATTTTGATACATGACGATTGAGATGTTGAATATGGGTCACGACGGTTGAGAACTACCGAATGAAATTACACTATGTATGATCTTCAGTTGGCCTAAGAGATTAATGACTTAAAATAATGGTGGAATTACATGTTGGGAGAATAGTTAACAATGTTCAATGATTATAAAATCATAATGTACATATTCTACTAATGTTATTTGAATCCTAATTAGAAAATATGAGTTGAATATATGCATTCCATTAAATATGATTTATTATACACACTGATAAAGGGAAATAGTATTCCAAATGTTTTGAGTTAGAAAAATCAGAATCAAGTCATTTATGAATCATGTTTGGAGTGGAAGATGAAATTGTTGTTTGTTGAGATGCATGTTGAGGTGAATTATGGGAAATGGAAGATGACAACTGCATCCATGCAGTTGAATCCATTCTTGAGAGATATAATCAAGGAGAAACTAAATGAGGATTAAGAGTGTTTTTATTTCAAGGAAAATCATATTGGTTGGGATTCAACATATGATCCTACCATTGGAGATTATGGGAAAATTTTTATTATTTTTCATGTGGTGGGTCCATCATGTATGTGAGAGGATTTGGTGTGTGATTTTCATGAAATGAAGTAGGAAGTTCATCTAGTTTTGAAAAAAATGTACCATGACCATAGTAGGTTGTATTGGTGGCTAGGGTGAAGAAAGAAATTGTAGGGTTCCTAGCACAATTTTTTAACTATTAGCAGGTTAAGGGAGAGTCATTGACTGATTTGTTGTTTCCAATCATTTAAAATTCTGAAATGGATATTGGATTATGTAACGATGGATTTTTTGGTAGTTCATCCAAGGAATTAATAGATTAATTGTACAATATAAGTAGTTTTTGACTTATTAATTAAGGTATCTCATTTAATAAAATTTTGGGAGACCATAACCAAGGATCATTTAGGAATGTTATATGTTTCGAAAAAAGTATGGTTTCATGGGGAACTATATATAATAGTTTTACACTGAGAACTATGACTTATATCATGATTCTTGTAGGTATTATAGAGAGAACTATGTACTCTGGTGTTATTGAGTTTATATTTTCACCCACAGATGTACCGGACGTCAGAATATACCATTCATCTATTAGAGTACATGTTTGGAGTGTGTCTATGATTTTGGTGGATTTTGGTAAATGTATTTAGCATTTAATGGGTTTTCTTAATATAATATATTCAATTATATGATATTGATTTAACAATTTTAGGTGCTCTATAGTAGGGTTTGTAAATGTCAATTGTGTTGATCAATGTTTTCAAAATCAGAGTTCTTGGGACCGAGTACATTGTAGCATATATCATAAATTTTTTACCTAATTAAGAAAGGAATCGAAATAGATCAGTGTATTCAGAAGTTGTATGTTTATCTGCATCAGTTAACACTTCACATTGTGATGGGATATCATGTGTTTCTTTGGGTGTTGTCATGGTCGAGTCATATTCAAATTCAGAAACAAGGCTATCTAGATCCCATGTATACATGTCCATTATATATTATCGAGAGGATATGAAAGGTGTCCAAAATAATGGCTCATTCTCAATAGTATAGTGGTATGCATGATGTTTTTCATATGTCTTATCTCTAACAGTATCACCTTAAACAATATCATGTGATTGATTTTGTAGATGCTGAGCTTGGGGATGATGAATCATTTAAGGAGAATCTAGTTCGTATTATAGGCTGTGGAAGGAATGTCTTGCTAACATATACTATACCATTGGTTAGTAGTTTTAGGTATCATGTTGATGTTCTGGAAGAAACATATGAGATACAGTCATAATTATTATATCAATGGCACAATACCATTATTTCCAAAGCTTAGTGATACTTGGGATTTCAATCTTAGTGAAAATCCATTTTATGGTGGGAAGGTTATAAGATCTAGATCATCATGAAGGCATGTACTTGTTTAATGTTTTGGTTTAAATATCATAATTATGTTTAATGGAATTTTTACCAAATTTATGAGGATGTTCATGTGTTTTATGGGGGATACTGGTGTCTAGGAATGATGTTTTTGTCTATCCAATGCATGTTTCATGCTTGGCACATAGTTAGAGATAACATTGTTCCCAAATCATGTTGGGAAAGGGGAAGGGTTGAATTTTATGAAAAACAATGCATGGGGGAGATCCAAATGTTTTATACCTATACAGAGTCATTCTTACCAATTAGCACATGCATTTTCAAACTCGTGGGAGGATACTTAGGTAACGATGTGACTTAACACCTAATAGAAAGTAGATGGCACACGATTTTTACATTTATTTGTAGAATTTGTTCCCTATCCATGCAACCCATTAAAAATTAAAAAAAATATGAAACTCCCCCTCCCCATGATTATAAGTCTCATACCTAAATTTATTCCCCATTCTTCCCCATGTTGCACTAGTAATGAACTGAATCTCCAAAATCTACCTTGGGTGGTTCTCCATCAATTCTAGGGTGTTTGAAGTTCCGTTGGTTGCAGATCGAAGCTCCAGGTGTGTCTAAGATTCCTATGTCTTATCTTTTCTAGATTAGGTCTCTTATAATTGTTTATATACATATAAATCCATAAAAATCACATTTTCCATTAAATACTAGATTTTTTATTAATTGGGTTCTTAAAATCAAATCTAACTCTATGTTAAAGAGTGTGTTCTTCATCGGATTTGAGGCTAGTGGTCTACATGTTATACACCATTCATTTAATATATATCTTTTCATGCATAGTTGTGTTATTTATTTTCCATTATTTTTTGTTTGGATCCTTTAATAGGGTTTGGTAAAACTGGAAAACTAATTTTTTGAATGAAACCCTAATGATCTTAATGGGATGCATTGAGGATGATTTGGCTGCTTTGGGGCCACCTATGTAGTGCACCAGCATTCCAAAACAAAGATAATGGTTTTATTAAGCTTGAAATTGATTTATACTAAAATAGAGGCCATGATAAAAGTGTTTAAATGTTTGATAAATTATTAATTGAACCAATAGTAATTGTGTCTATTTATTAGAAATGATAGAAGGGGTCATTTTTTATAATATGAAAAGGATTTAGATGGATTATGCTGAATAAGTGAAATGGATTATGAAATTGGAAGTGATATCCTTAAGGGGATTAAGGCATATATAATGGTTAATTTGTAAATGGATTAATGCATGGGTAGTGTTGGATATGTTAAATGGGGTAATTTATAGAAATTGTTATATATTCCAAATGAGTAAAAGTATGGAAAATTTTGTATATGTGAAATGGGTTGAAATATGGAAATTGTTGAATATGATAAATTGGTTATTGAATGGTAAAGGAAATAGGTGAAATTATCTATTCTTATTATGTGGTAAATGTGTTAATGAGTTAAATCATAAAAATGATATATGTGTTAAAGTACATGTGAAAATTTTATGTCATGTGTATTGATTGAGTATGGTTTGTGATGTGGTATACGTGGTTAATTGATAAATAAGCATGTGCACATGGCTTGGTAGTTGTGAGGGTTTTGGATGAGAGGATCAAAACCCAATGGTCGGGTAAGACAGAGGCTCTATACCCACCCCGTAATGTATTTTTTACAGAAGGGGACCAATGTTATTTACCTCTAATAGATGATTTTGATGCATCTACCTTGACCTACTATCTACGTCATGTAAGATGTGATTTTTTTTGAAAGGATTATCCCGAATTATATGGGAAACATGATTTAGTCCTTTATTATTGGTAATTGTTATGGATTTATCTATAATATAAAAAAGGTAAATGTCTAACCAACCATAGAACATATAATGGAAATGAATTAATTGATTATGATACACTATGTTATAAATATGGAACTAATGATGTAAATGGATAATTTAATGTTTTTCACCTAATGGAATGACTATTGTCAGGGTTACTTTTTAATTTATTTAGTTCCTACATGACCAAGCTGTTAGATAGGATTTTTTTAGACACCATTTTTTGTGGCCTACTGAATTTTACTCACACACTACTTGGTCCAACATTGGATACCGTAGTATATTTTATGGTTTCATGTCAGAATAAGGTAAAATGACCTATGAAAGGGAGACGAGTTTCGATTGTGAAGTGTACAGATGAGGATCCAATCATTGAGTCTGGAACCATTTTCGGGATTCCATTATTGGTCATTATTCTAGGTTTGTTCATTCGCTTCACGTACTATTATCATAATAAGAAATATTTATTATTTGGTTGTGGTTTGTACCCTATATAGAAACTAGTCAGAAATTGATGTGTTGGTTATTTTTAGTTAACTAGTTTTATTACATATGTTGAACTCTCGTAGTGTATGGGGAGGTGCACATGAGGTCATGTGGAGACCCTTCTCGGAGCACCAGTTTAGTGGAAACCGGGTCAGGGATGATACAAAACCACATTAAAAATTATTTTTCTCAAAAAATATCTAATCATTTTAACGATGAAATAGCATGGAGTCACCCTAGAATAAAAAGAGATAGCTTTGGAAAATTATGGAAAGTTACATTAGATACCTCTCAAATAATTATATTCATTTAGAATTACAAAACACTAAATGGGAGGGAAAATTATATGGTGATAAATAAACGAACACATTAGTCACCTATCAGCAATCTCTCTAAATTTGGAACATAACATCTACTATAGTTTAACAATGGAAATATCTACAAAAAACATTCAGACACTGTCTCAGACAATCTCTTGGTGGATACCTATAAAACATGAACATGTTTATTAATAGAACATTTTTATAAGAGGAAAATAAATCAATTATATCATCCTATGATTAGATACATCATCTCAACAAAATAAATAATTAAAAAACATGAGATATATTGTTCATGTAAATGACTCTAATTCCCAATTATGGTATTATAACCCAACAATGTTTGCATAGAGAGGCATTTGAAACATAATAATAAATGAACATAAAAAACAATCATTTCAAAAATACTATACTATCAATGAAAAACTCTTATAATGAAAAAAATTAGACTGAGTAAACATATAATGCATATAAATATTTTTGGGATGAAACATTTTTATAACTTGTACAGGAATAATTTTTAATAGGAATGAAATCAAATTAAAATCAATACATTATTTATTTCTATTTATCATTCAATCATATTTATTTAAACATATTGTTACATACAATGAATAAAATCTTATGTACAAATATTATTAGTATGAATTTATAACTATTTATTAAAAAATATAGTTAGGATAATTATAATGAATTCATATAAAAAATCATTAAATTTCAAAATAATTATTTTAAAATATTTCATCAAGTCATTTTCAATTAAATCCAACAGGTTATGAAACCCCTTTTAATTGAAAATATTTTAACCCTTCTTAATAACATTGTATTTATCTAAAAATTGTGTTTATAAAACACTGAAATTACATTTTGTAAGAAATAATTAAAATTATAAGTTTTTTTCTAGAATAACTATAACTATTTTCTTTAAAAACTTTTTTTAATAAAAACATTTATTTATTGTAATTTATTTTATCATTGTTAAATTTAAAAACCAAACTAAAGAATAAAGTATTATTTTTTATCTTTTTCGACATATAATATAATTTTTCAACCAAAATATATAATTAAATATCAAACATGATTCATATTAAACAATCATAATTATAATGGGATAATTACAGAATTAGAAGAATGATGTCTATCCTAAAATATTAACATGCTTCCTATGATAACATAGATGGTTTCAAAGAATTATTTATACTGAACATATAAAATTCAACAAATTTCTTTTCTATGATAAAATTTATACAAATAATATGAATATAGAGATTTCAATTTAACATGTAGAATTCATCATAAAAAATGAGGACATCACAACTAACTCTATCTAAAAATAAAACATTTCCCTTGTTTGTTTGGAATATCTTATTTATCAGGTATACACTAGTGAGAAACTACATTGGATTTAATGTTCCATTCACAATTTTCAATATATTCATGCCATTAAATATTAGTTTTTTAATTAACACCACATAAGTTTCATTAACGAACAAATACACCAAGAATAACAAAGTGGTTCCATAACAACATATGTTAATTGAAGCTATCTCCCACACCATGATATTGTATACTTTGGGGTAAAAATGACTCCCCAAATGGGATTATAGTGAATAATGGAATATAAAATATCATAATGGGTGATTTGGACCCAATCCTGATATGAATGTTTTCATAACACATAAAAAAATTATCATAGATGTTCCTTTTGTAGATATAAACATAGAAGGCCGCAACCAAATCATAATCAAAGTCTCTTTAACTACCCAAAACATTCACTAATTTAATTCAAAAAATAGATAAATGATTAATTGAAGAAAATCATACAACATATTCTTTCCTCCAACCAGATCCCAAATCACCCTGATTATGAAAATAGTATGCTGGTTAAAAAGTTGGAATATATGCATGAACCCCTTCCCTAGGACCGAATAAACACCACACTAATCCTATGATAAGAGTATATGATGCATATTTTTATATAAATCCCCACCCCAAGGACAAAAATGGGAATGAAGAGTGAGAAAATAAAAAAACCTCCCCAATGGGACCAAAAAGGGCTAGAGGAGAGATTAAATAGAACTGTACAAACAATGATAGACAAACCCTTTCCCCATACCATATCTCCATCTCAACACCCAACTTGAGAATTTAGTTATACATTACGTGTATGAATGAATTTATGTATGTGATAGAAACTAAAGGTTTAAGTGATTAAAACCATCATTGATCAAGGATTTAAAAGTTGGGTTTCCATCTAGTGGACAAAGTGACTTCCCATTACTCATTAAATATGGATATCAAGAGATAGATAATGATAAATCAATTCATTCAATTATTGGGCTGAACAAATAAAGAGTTTCATGATCGAAAAAGAAAATTTTATATTTTAAAAACACATAGAAATAACCAAACTAAATTATTATAATGAGAATAAAATGAATCATGAGACAAAAACCAATAATTTGAGTTGAATATTGACAACTCATCCGGAAAAGTGATCTATAAAAACCACCTTAATAACAGACTCTTCCAAAAAATCAAGGAACAAAAATTTCCAAGGGTGATATGTTTAAGAAAATTACATCACAATAATATAATCCTACTACTCTCGTAGAGAATCATTCAATATAAAGTCAATCACCTCTTCTACCAACCAGTACTCAATCCAAAAATACTAAATATATTCGTTGTACTTTTTTATTCATTCCCACAAGAATGTTTATAGAGTTATCCACTTATTTGTTCATCATTGTATTCATTATTCAAATAAATTCACATACAATCAAGATGCATGATACTTCCCTAGGACTATAACAATCTATAAATATAACTTAACATAAATTTTCTAGTAATGATTAATTCATATGTATTTAATATCTAGGGTGTATAAAATCTTATATAATAGTTAAATTCTGATATTTAAAAAACTAGTATATTCACCTGATAATATTTCCCTCCTAACCCATGAATCATCACCACTGCCTAAAAAAAATCTATCCTACCTCATAAATTTCTATTTCGATACCACTATTTCATGACCCTATCCATCCAATGGAACACCATTGGATTAAAATAAAGGAATAGAGTTATTTATTTTGGATTCCCACAACTGACATGTTGTTGTAGGATACTTGAATTGATGATATATCAATCACATAGCATGGAAGAAGTACCCTCTATAAAGGTAGGGTGGTAAGAGATAATATTAGAAATAAAATTTCTAAAATAGATAACATAAAATAATTATTACCATAAATGTACATGAATCTAATTTCATGGAACCATACAACTAAATTGAATAACAGAAAAATATTCGAGATAATTACCAAGAAACTCCAACATCCCTTGAAAAACACATTGAACTTGTGATGTGTGGGTCAACACATATTCACCAAAAAAAGAAATCCTAATAAAATTAAAAATAGTATATATATATATATATATTGGGTGATCAAAATATATTTACTATTTGGGATACTCCCTAATATATATAATGAAAAGGTTAATGAAGCATACTAAAGCATACTGAGAAAACACATGAAACTAAATCATCACAAAAAGATATTTAATATTCATTTCACATGATCACCATAAATTACTCACAAAATAATGAACATGAGTATGAATATAATACTAATAGATAATATATATTGAAATTTGTACCCTAAAACCACTTCCCCAGTAGTTTTCTAATATGACACCAAAATATCACACATCCTAAGCCATCGTCTCTTCTATTAGGAAGTCTGCCCGAAATTACATTGTGACCATGTCGTTAAATTAATCCCATGAAACACATCACTATAATTACATCGCTTTTATAGTAACCTGTATATTTCATTAAGCCACTACATACTTTTTAGCATGCATTATACCTCAATCCATCAAAAACCATACATAAAAACATAGAGTAATAATTTAGATACAACATTCAAAAAAAATTCATGAAAAAACCTCAATCCATCATAGGTTGCAGCAAACATATATGCGAAATCAACATCATGCATAACAAAACATAATATTATGACTTAAGTGAGTGTGGGGAGTAGAGGTGGTAGTTGTCCATCCATATGTTTAAAAAACGGATGTTTAGAAAAATATCCCAAGAACATATAGTTGTCTATTTACATTTTCAATTAGGTGGGGTCACATAAAAAAACCAAAAGTACATATAATATGTAACTCCCAAACATACATTGGGAAAATAACATAACATCTATAGATATTTATCTTCCCTCTCAAAAGACTATCAACTACCAATACTATGTTTTATTTATATAATATAATAAAAATATCAGGTTTAATGTAAATTAATTCATTCATAATTAATTAATATTATTCCATTACCATTTTATGATTAGCATTTCATAGTTTTAATACTTGTGTAATTGAAATTATTAATAATTTTCATAGATCATCACATGCGTCATCATCATAAAAAATAATGTGGAACAAAACACATTATTTTATTAGATAATTTATCATTTCAAATCATCCAGGTACTTTAGAATACATTTGAATCCACCACAGAAATGATAAAATTAGATTGCATGTCATCAATCATCATCTAGTAATTATAAACTAATTATAAATAAAAAAATAGCTGGCCATAAAATTCAAGACTGAATTAATAAGGAAATACTCTTCAACATGATCGCCCAACTCAAAAACCATCCCAATGATACTTTGGTAATCCTCAAAATTTATTTACATCATTTCATATATATCACCCCATTCCACCATAATCCCAGATACCCTATTCAATCATCATCTTCACCACTGAAACCCCACTACATCTACATCGTCATAACTAACTCATAGTACCATAATCAACATCATTATCACTGACACATCATTGCACAAAATTTACCAGGCCACCCAAATTAGGATAAAAATCAAACACATCAAGGCTCTAATCCCATGTAAAATAAAAAATATTAATTGTATTGTTTCACTAATAAATTTATAGAAAATTACATCCAAATGAAACATGGTTTTAAAACCATTATTAACCAATGTCTAGCGTACTCAACCAAAAGAAAAGTATTATAAAATCATACATATTATATATATCTATAATTGAACAACTTATTATGAATAATTGTCATAGAAAAATATCTAAATAAATTTCAATGGATGAACACTATTTATTTAATTACAATTATTCCCTAGGATTGTCATTCATATATTTATGATCTCAAAGGTAATTATTTCAGTATGAAAATTAGTATAAAAATTAATTCACAACATTAAGTATTTATTTAATTTCCAACTACATCACGCATTATTAAAAAGAATAATAATTCATAATTCATTATATAGAAAATATCTGGAGAAAATAATTATATATTAATAAAATTTAATAAATATTGAACCCGTAAGTCATTTTTATATATAAAAATATACACATTAGACAATACTTATGTGTTTTAGATTCTAATTATATTCAATCATGTGATGATATTATTATTTAATAATACTCATTCCATACATACTAAAGTATTTATTATGAATGTAATTAATATACTATCACATGTGATATATATTTTATTTTTCCTAGATCATCAATGAAGTTAAAAAAAGTAAAACATATCATGTGATTAAAATAATTTTATAATGAACCATTATAATTCGAACATGATATGATAATTCTCATTTCCAATTTCAATAAGAATAATTATAAATTAAATAACTTTCATCAACATTATTATAGTAATGTGTAATTTTTCCAAGGTATGATTTTTCTTCTATCGTATATTAATTAGACAATGATATTTGATAATATATTTTTTCATTGATTAATTTCATGAATAATTGTCATTATTATGCAACATGAAAATAAATAATATAATTTTCATTCAATGATAAAATTGATGAGGAATGTTTTTATCTATTTCATATGATATGTCATTGAATTATATTATTGATTATATCACCAAATAAGTTAAATATATATTTATTTTCACATGATATTTCCATATTCTGATATAAGCATAATTTTTTTACCACATCTGATAATAATTGTAATTAAAATATAGAATAATTTTAATAACATTTCGTTTCATTTCTAAAAGTTGTAATGAAAAGTTATTAATATTTATTTCTTTGAAAATATGAATTCAAAATTATAATTAACTATGGAATGAAATTACAAAATTGATATAAAATAAAGTTGAATAAATTTATCTTAAAATTAAACTATGGAATTAATTATATTACTAAATTATCTATGAAATACAATATGTAATTAATCTACATCCATCGTAATTTCTATATAATCATATAATTAAACATCATGTGATCAATTTTAGTATTTATATACGATTATATATTATCGCATCAATTTTAAACATATATGTTAAATATATAGTTATTCGTTTGTTTTTTAAAAAGGAGAAGTATGTGATACCCACCTTATACAACAACTATCATATTGTTTTCACCAAAAATAGATTATAGGGGGACTCAAAAATTTCATATTATGAATTCATGGAAAACGAGGGGTACAATTAGTTTCATGGGATTCGCGAGACATCAAAGAAAGGTTTTTATCATACAAATTGAATAAAATAAATTAAATTTAGGGGTAGGGGTTTTGGTATTTTAAAATAATTCTGAAACCATGCAATGGAAATATAAATACATAGTAGTCAAAATCCTTAAATATCTTTAGTATAACTTAAATATTTAATATGGAGCACTAAATATATTTTAAATTTTAATAATGAAAATAAATCCAAATGATATTCAAACACTATATTTTACAATTTAAAATTATTGAAGTATTGTCCAAATAGGTTTAAAATCAAAACGAGGTAGAAAAAAATAATGTTTAGTAAAATTAATTATTTACCTGAAGATATAAATAACTATTCAATGTTATGGTATTTAACCATTATGTATCAAAAATTTAGTGTTACCTAGGCCTGATTTTAGTGTGATATGTGAGGTCAAGCTATATTACTTTCATGAATTGATGAAAGTATTGACCCCACCCATATGTGGATGAAATTTATGATACTAACAATTGGTGACTAATATTTTAATAAGGGTAACATAATTTATCTTGATATATTGACCAAAATAAATGGAAAAACATATATAACCGTAGGAAAGAAGAAAAAACACATGCATAGTATTATGTAATTAAGAGTTATTATCAAATAGCCAATAAAAAATATGAAATTCTGTTCTGTAGCTACTCAGTCTGATATAATGGTATGTTGTTCCTCTAGATTTCAAATTTTTATATAAAAAATTATTATTTATTAAAATAAAAATGGATTATCAAAATCATAAAAAATAAATCACTTCCCAAAAAAATATTTACATGAATACAATTTAAATCATTCAAATTAATAACCAAACAATAAAAACATATAATTTTTTTTTAAAATCACATCTACATTAATAATTTAGAATTAAGTGGAACCCAACATAAAAAAATCTTCTTTAATTTTTTTACAATATAACATGAAATAAGAAATTTCTAAAAGACATCCATAAATTAAGAAGGAAAGGGATTGTGAAAATATTGATGTTTACATATAACAAGAAATAATAACCTAAGATAAAAAATTGATCTTTTAAGACTAATTATATATATATAACATAGATTTATGAGATAAAATTATCATTTAAATCATAGTAGAGTGGATCACGATTTACTTCTAGTTTATATTTGTGGGTATGAAATCAAAACCCATTTCATATAGTGAATCAGTAATCACAAAAAGTTACATATCATGGATCTGGTGTATTAACAAGTTTCTAGTTGTCTATTAGGCATGAAATCATATTTCCCAAAATTAATCAAGCATCAAAAACTATTTATCCTCATGGATCTAGAATTTTATGTCATTTTTTATTAGTAAAAAATGATATTTAATGCCTAGACAAATAAATATTAGTGTATATAAGACCTCTGCGTCACATATTAATCATCCATACATATATTATCAAAAATTAACAAATTAAACAACCAATATTCCATGAAATTAAATTGAGATTTTTATAATTTCAAAATGGAACCACATAAAATTACATCAAGACATTGATTTTTATAAACTGAATGTTCAACCACCCAAATAAATTATTTCATAAGTGAATTTTTTTGGTGATTTATGAAACATTACGTCAATGGGGATATATATTTTTTGTGATGAATTTTAAAGTAAAATTGATAAAATAATATTATTTTAGGATGTTCTTAATATTTTTATATATGGTATATCATATTTGAAAGTCATTTTAAAAAAGTTCTATTTAAAAAAATTATGAATTCCATTATTTTAAATGGATTCCGTAATAAATTTAAATTACTAATGAGGTATTGTTTATTTCAATCAATTGTGTAAAGACATATAAAACATAATATCAAGAATGGATAACACTTTAAATGTATTAAAATACCTTTTATTAATTAAGAAATTATAAAAAAGGTATAACATATCATTTAAAAACATAATGAAGAGGAATATTAAGGTCACAAGAAATAGTACATAATTGGGATTAAAGATTAAAAGTAACATAATGGTATGAAATGAAAATATGGACATGTTAAAAAGGTATATTTAAGAGGATCTGAATTCTTATTAAGACATTTAATTTTTAAATATGAATAAATCAATCAAAGAAAGTGATTTTGATGAGAAAATAGATTTATTTAGATAAAAAGGTGTAAGTAAAATAAAATTTCCTCATACTATGGATGAAAAAAATCTTGTTAACCCATTGAAAAATATAAATAACTATATGATACTAATGTGTTTTGAGTCAATGGAAAAAACCCCTTTCAAATTTTAAATATTTCAAGTCATCAAAATATGAAATATAAAACAAACGATAAATTTCATTAAAAACAGGATGAAAATTGAGACATATTCTGTATATACATCATATTTTTTTTAAAAGTGGTGATCATGTCCTATATATCAATTAATAGAATTTGAGATGAGAATCACTTATAAATAAACTATTTCATGAAGTTGGAATAATATGAAAAAAATTTATGTGATAAAATTATAAATCCTTATAAAATAAGTATGAAATTAAAAAATAATAAAATAATTGGGCACAAAACATTGATCTTATATTAATAATTATCATTAAGTATAATCACAACTCATTTAAGTGAAATTGATTTATCAAAATCTCTTACCTTTAATGCCCCTAATTAGAATTCACTATGACATATTTTTTAATATAAGTAACTATCTTAATGAAATATTTATGAACTATATTCATACTTATAATATTTTATAAAAATATTATATAACTATTTATTATAAAAATTTGAAATTTATATTATATTTCACATTCAGATATTATTGTCTCTCATTGTTCATATACCAAAAAAAATTTAATTCAATTATTGTATATATATTTAATGTTGATAATTTCAATATAATTAAACTAAATTTAGTAGATGTTTTATTTTGATTTATAATTTTATAATATCACTTAATATTTATTTTATTTATGATTCATGATGATGAAGATGATGATAAACCCATTTCAGAAATTTATAACTAACTAAAAGGTTAGTATAATATGAAAAAGATTTATGTCATTATTACCACTCTAGAACCATAAAAACATTAATTAATAAATTATTCCACAATATACAATTATATATGTTTCTATTTTCTAACCTGAAATAAAAATATAGAATTATTCATGTGGGTGTTGAAATTGAACCAAATAAGAAAATTCTTTAACATATAGGTTTGTATAGATAAGAATGTTTTTCTAGTGTAATAATATCATTATTATAGAAGAGTAATGAAATTATTTATTCTTTTTTATGAAATTGAGTCATAATTTAAGATAATTTCATATATATTAATTTAAATGAAAAGAAATTAAATGTACACTCTCGTAGCGGTGGTAGTCAACATTTAAATTTTGGTGACACATTCATTTACATCGAAAAGTGTAAATATAGTGAATGTTTTATTATTTTAGAATATTAATAATGATATAAATATAAAATTATTCCATTAAATACCCTATTTACACAACCATAGCAAACAGTGACGAAAATTCAAACATTTCAATTTTGGAGGTAGTTAGCTTCTCATACATAGAAATAAATTTTTTAATTTTTAAATTAATGGAATAAATAGAACTTAATGGATGTTCCATAAACATAATAACATTTATTTTATTTATAATAACTACATAATTATATAATACTATGAAAATAATAATTAAAGGCGTTTTAGGATGAAATAGATAGAAATAATAGAGGTGCGATCAGGAATATATTATCCTTACTCTTTGGAAGTGCTCCTTTGAAAATGGGATTAAGGCTATAATAAGTAGTATTTTGAGAAGAGAAGAACCGATGATTAATGTAAATGAGTTTTTAAGAATAGTTTTTATAATGTTTTGCGTAATATAATAGGCATATAGTGTAAGTAGAAGTGGGTTAGTGATGATACCTTTTATTTGGGAATGGAGTGGAATTTCGGTAACAATATAAATGGACATGTCACTTTTCATGGAATAATTTATCCAACAATGGAAAAAAAATATAGGGGGAAGGATTATGGTCAATAAAACATCCAATATATTCCTTCATACATTTTTTATGTCATTATATAATAGTTTTTTTACAATTTTTGGATTTTACTTTGGTAACTAATTTATAAATGGGTTGCTTATTTTTTTATGGATCAAAGAAAAATTGGATTTATTAAATAATATTATGATAATGATTCCAAATATGTATAACATAGTTGAAAATTAAATTTATAATACTTAACAATTTTCTTAAATATTATCCTACATAACACGTAAAACCCATTTTTCAATAGATTTTTTATGCATCACATTTTTTATTAGTGTAAAATTATCAAATTTTTTCATTTATAAGAAATTAAATGGGTTACTACTTAAAAATATTCATTTTTGTTTTTAAACATTCATAAACACAATTCCTCTTTATTAATACTTATTTTAAATAACAAAAAACCATAAATATTTAAATTAATGTAAAATATTACTCAAGTAACCAAAATGTATAACATGGGTTTTACAAAATTTAAAAAATATTTATAATAGATTATTTTAATTTTTAAATTTTGTTTTTCAATAAAATATTTATACTCATTAATTTTATTATTTTATTTCGATAATGTCTTAAAAATTGCGTTATTTTCAATATCAGTATTTTTAACTATTCACCCAAAAATTTACTTTTTCAGAAAAATGGTGAAAAATAATTTGGAGCTAATGTTGAAATTTTTAATTTAAAAATATATATAATTTTAAAAAATAAACATATTTAAATATATATATTTTTTTTATAAATTAAAATATAAAATATATAGAATTTTCTTAATTGAAAATATTGTTTTAATTATTCACATTATTATATCATATAAAATTTGAATTTAAAAAATATAAATATATTGATTCATATAAATATATATTTTATATATTTTCAAATAATTTAATAATGAAAAAATATAATATACATAAAAAATAGTTCTTCACGAGTGAAACATCCATTAAAATATTAAAAATTATTAATTATTTCTCCACAAGGAGTAAGAAAAATTGGTTGGGTAATATATATTTATTTACAATCGTTTTTATTATCCTTATAATTTTATTCATAATATCTATTAAATATGTCACAACACATTTTTTTCACTATCATGTATAAAATAAAATATCAAACTAGTATAAACATATAAAAAATAAATATCCAAATATATGTGACTGTTATAGCACACTTACTTAAGAATATAGCATCATTAAGCGATGGAAGTGATATATAATATTCTAAATTATAATAAAAATATAAGTAAAATTCAGAAGTACACCTTGATAATTTACTTCAATTTAATAAGTATCAAATATTGAAATTTAGACAGATGATAAATTCCTATATTTCAGTTTATGGATTATTATTTTGGTAACAATATAAATTTAACACTACTTTTAATTTTTTATTTGTATAAATTTGAAATTTCAAAGATAACTGATGACCTTTAAATTATAGAATTATTATTATTTTGATAAAATTAATCTATCCAAATTAGATGATATGAATTATATATATTCATCTATTTTATTAGTGATCAATAACTCAGAATCATTTTGTTTCTCTATATAATGGTATCCAACCCCTAGAATTCGATACAATGATTATTTTTGGAATTCCTACCAAATTACATTGATTAATATAATATTTTTTTGTTTATTTATTGAAATTATAGATTCATAATGATAATTGGGGATCCATTCACATTGAAAAGGAATAAAATTATCTACTCTGATAAAATGTTAGGATCAAATAACCAATGAATGTTGGCTATAATAGATATCTATTACAGAAGACTAATCGATATATAATAGGGAAAAAATCATGTATTGTAACGAAATTTGATCATTAAATTATAGAAGTGGGAATCTTAACACTTCTATAGAATAATTTTTTTCCATTTTATACTTATTTTCATCATTATTTTTATAGTACGTTAAATAAGAAAATCATTGGAGGGGATAAACGAGAATCTTTTTCCACAAATGATTCAAATATCACTTTGATATTAGAATTTCATTTTGATTTGGAAATACATTCATTTTTTATGGAAAAATAATTATATAAAATAATATTTTTGAAAATTATAGACATTTTTTAAAGGATGATGTGATGGAAAATATATTTATACTAAATATAATCCTCATAAAACAGGGAAAATAAGTACAAAATAAGTTAATTTTTTTATGTGGATAAAAATTTCCTATTACTAAGAATGTGAGATATAGATACTATGAGGGTATTTGATATATATATATCATTTAATAAAATTTCATAATTTCAAGGTTACATATTTTTTAGTTTTTGTGAGATTTTAATGATTCTATCTCAAATAGAGTTTTCAAAGATCATATATTAGTATATTACAATATTTTTAATAATATTATGACAAATTATTAATTGAAATAAAATTGTTACAATCTTGGGAAGGATTAGAAATTAAAAAATATTACCTTAAATAATTAAATTGTCAATACTATTTATTTTAAATGCGAGATTAAAGAAAATCAGTTAACTATTGTGAAGAAATACCGAATCATATATAATAAATGAGTCAATCTGTAATATAAAATGTGAGTTTAATAAAGTAATAAAACAAGTATATATTACACTTCGGGATAATAAAGAAATGAATATAAATTGGTAATATAGAAGAACATATATAAAGGAATAAAGAATAATAAAAATTATAAAAAAATATAATGACAACGATATAGTAAAAAATGATGTTTTAGAACATACTATACCATTTCAATATGTGGAATAACATAAATGAATTATTGAATCGATGAAAATGGAATATTAGTATGTTAAAAAATATGAATAAGGAAGCCAAAAATTTGAAATACATGAAAAGGATAGATCATCAATTGAACATATAAGGCTCAAATTCATATTATAGAGTACACTAACAAAATATAAGAATAATTATAGAATTATAGAGAGGACAAAAATAAGAGTTGATTATGAAAAATGAGGAGAACAAACGGTTAAATGAAAATATATGGGTGAAATGAAAGTGATGATAAAGAAACAATAAATTTGATATAAAAAATAAAAGAAGATATAAAATATTATAATGGTAGAAAAGAATAAGAATAAGGTTCCTATAATATAAAAATTACCAAGGGTTATTCAACCATCGGTAACCATCGATGAGAAATAAAATATGAAAGAATAATTTCTAATGGAAAATTTTCATTCCAATCAAACACTTCATGGAAATGTAAAGGTAGAAATACAATATGATATTATATAATCATCTATAGATTCACGCTTCAAACAGTTTATTCCATTAATAATTCCTAAATAATCAGATCCACATAATAATTTTAATTAATACATTATAACGGCAGTCATTTGTCACATATGAAATACTAAAAAATCAACCATCATTATTATTCATTTAATGGTCATCATTATAGTCAATATTAAAGTATTTTGAATTAATTTATGAATATTTATAGAACTATGTGATAATTATAGTTTCATAAAAATCGATAATGATGAGGATGAATAAATTTCTATCGAAGTATCGTAATATCTAGAAAACATAAATAATAATGTTGATGATAGGGAAGTAGAATCAAACTATTAATCATACAAGACATGGATGATGATTACCAGAATTGATATGAAGATTGTAAAAGATTAATTGGTTATTGAAATTTATTTGGATGTATTTTAAAACAGTACAATCTCATTAATAGAAAATAGATAGGGAAATATTTCTTTAATAAGATAATTTATATAAACAACCATATCTATATTCAAACATTCAGTGGTTATAATGGATGTTTTTATTATTTTAATTTTCAATAATTTACTCTTAAAATAAATAATTGAAAAAATAAAAAGTAAAATTATAATTTAGCCTATAAAACTGAATTAAGTATTTTAAAATAATAATTAAAATTATCAAGACAACATCTAATTAAATCAAATATAGATATATATTTGGATATCTAATGTAATATAATAAAAACATATAAAAATTAGAGTTATAAATAGGAATCAGGATTGAAAACTTAGGAAAAATGGTGTGAACATATTAAATGGATAAATACATAAATACAATAGATAATTGAGCCTTGTAAATGAATATAAGCCCCATTTTTAATATTTAACTAAAAACTACTTAATATTATATTCAATCTTTCTATCATCCCTTTTTAATGTTACATTCACAGTATTTTTTTCATTGTATATAAAATATTTATCTTTTTAAGAATATAAAATAATGAGAAATATTATCATGATAAATTATCTCTTAAGAACATAAGAGTAATGATTTTATGAATATGAGGAATAAATAAAACCACCTTTTAAATTTTAGTATGTCTTATGGGATAAGTTCTCTAAATTTTGATAATTTTTATTCATTAATCATTATTTTTACCATAATGTATGGTTATAAAAAAGAATTTCTAATTTTTATATTTACTAAATAAATTATAATATATTTTAGTTATAGTATATGATAACATATTCAATGAAATTTATATAGTGTATGTTTTTGTTTTGTTTTTTAAAAATATATTATCTTGACTTTTATCATGCTAAATTATTATCCATTTAAATAATATTTATTTTTTAAAATAAAAAACTCTCATAAACATATAAGTATATAAGGAATAAATTTATCTATAATCAAATTTATTTAAATGGTATTTTCTAACAAAAATTATCATTGATTATTATAATAGTGATTTCTCTTGTTTCCTGTAAATATAGAACAAATCTAAAGAATAAAAAAATGATAGATCTATTGATGAAGCTAAAAAAATATCTATGTTTGGGAGGAGGAACGTTAAATTATATTTTCCCTCTTATATATTTTTCTCCATAATATAATGAATTTCATATAGTTAATATTATATCATATTTGATAAAGAACAATGTAAAACACATCCAAAAATCAATGCTCTAGTGTCGTTGGAGAATTAGATGCCTAGAAATTGTTTTTAAAAATAAAATAATTAATGTTGTAATCAATATTATTATATTTTTCCATGATATCATTGTAATCGAAACATTTTTTTAGATACACTATTGTAATAAATTGATGAAATGAGGGAATTATAAAATAATTATATTGGGATAATTAGAACAATAATTAATATGATATATCTAATGTATTAACAAGAATAATCAGATAATTATAAAAGTTACAGATCATGAATAATTACATTAAAACATGATATAATGTAAATTATTTTTGGTAATAATTATAATAGTAATAATTTTGTTGAAATAGAATAATAATTTTTATAAATAGAAGACGAGGATTTAAATGAAGAAAAAATATAATAATTTTCTACTTCAACTACTCGTGAGTCATATATAGTATATAATGATCTGAATGAATTATACAATTAATCGGTGGCTATAAAATTCAAATAATTTTTATCAGATAAAAATATATTATACATATGTGTGGCACATATAAGTGGAATATACATTATGTGTAAACATTAAATAACACAAGAGATGAAAATGCGTTCATAATAATATCAAAAATAATGAATTATAAATTCATAATGTGTGTTATTTAAGAAAAAGAGGATTAATTCAATTTATATATTTTTATGTTAATAAATATATAAATTTTATAAATAATTATATCACTATAAAAAAATAATGAGAAAAGAAAATTGAATCCTTATAGAAATAAATACCTTTATCAGAATTTAATGATATTCAAAATAAACCTTATTATTGAATAAATAATAAATAGTTTCCTTAAAACAGAAAAATAAATAGAATATAAGATGTATCATAATGGGGTTCATAAAATTATTATAGAAAATTTTCTTTTGAGGAATAAATAAAAAAGTAATGCCTATAATAATGTTTCCCATATAGACATTGAAAAGACCAAGATGTAATGATATTATATGAAATTAAATTAAAAAGAACATAAATATCAACATAATAAATTTAGGTAATATATAATAGGTGAATTTAATAAGGGGGGATAATATAATATTTATAATTAATAAGTGGAATAGTTAAAAATGATGAACATATGGGAGAATAAAAATATATGAAATGGTATGCCTTAACTTGTGTCTAACTCGCATGGAAGATCATCTAAAAATCATAGTACACAAAATAAATATGTTAATTATATACTATATATCCATATTAATATTATTTTAATTATTATAATGAGTTTATAATGATATTTTATTCAATTGTTATAATTTTCTTCAAATGATCAGTTGGGGATCTCAAGTATAAAACTCCAAAACTAATTCAATAATAAGAATAATGATTACTTGTGTTGTAATATGGTTATATAATAATTATATGTTCTATTTTATGTATTAATTAACTTTCCAATATATAAAAATATTCAAAATCTCATTGATAGTACAAAATGGCTAGAAATCATGAATAACATCATTATAAATTTATTTATGTCCATTAAAATTACCATGAATGTTTTTTAATATATTTAATATTATAAATAATTTATTATTACATAATATTAAAATTTTCAATGAGATTATTATTTTTAATGATATATATTTTTAGACCACCTATTTTAGGACGTAAAAGATGGTTGAAAATATTATCCATATCTGTGGTTTTAATCGGATAATGAATGGATGATTTTTATAATAATTTATAAAATAAAATAAATTTATTATTTTATATTAGAAATGATTTGAATATAGAAGTAAATATATAATATTATGATTATATAGTAATTTATGTCCTTTATTGATAGGTAGAATAATAAAAAAATTGATTGTGTCTTGAATTGAAAACATAACCGTTTTACTTGAGTTTTCTACATTTGACCACACATTGAGGACTCTGGGAATGGTATATTGATTATAACATAGATTACTAAATTTTTTGAGGAGGTTAAGGAAATAATTTTTCCAATATTTATATCAATGAAATGTTTTTCTGTGAGTATACATCAGTGGACAATGAGTATATTTTTACGTAAAATGATGTGTTTTTTTGAAAATTAAATTTTATTAAATTTTATTTTTACTCAAAATTGACGATAATATTGATTATTTTCACTAATTTAAGGAATATATTCATTATAGGATCAACCAATGATTACTTAAAATATTTCATTTTTCATATCTATATTTTAGTATTTATTAAAATAATCAATACATGACCCTTATTAAATTTTCACATAAACATTCCAAGAATTCCATCAATTTTTCCAACATAAATTTATTAATTGTATTATTATAATATTTATTTATAATCATAAAAATTAGTGTTAATTATATAATTAATACCATGTTTAACTAATTTTAAATACATATTCTTACCATATATTACATTGACAATGTAATTATTTTATGGTATTTTGAAAAAAAATTACATAACATATTATAGGGAAACAATACTCATAAGGTAACATAATTTTTCATTATAATTTAATTTTTACTATTTAAATGGTGATTTTACTATTATTATGGAATGGTTACTATTTTAATATTCAACATATTATTCTAATAGTAATATTTCCATTGGTTATGTTGTTTTTACACATCTTAAAAATTATTTTTATTATTTTTCATTATTTAGTCACTGAATATCTCTATTAATGTCATTTAAACATCATTTACAAAATTAAAATATAAATTATATTGTTATCTGATGTTTTTAGAAAATTGATCATAGTGATGTTATTTTTAGGTCACCAATACTCATTATTATTTTAATTTATACAAATTGTTTTGTAAAAATTATTATGAAATTATAATTTTACTAATAATATGAAATATATGAATTATTTTTTATAATATTTTGGTATACAATAATATTATGTTTAAATTATTTTATAGTTCATATTTTTTATTTAAACTCTATTGTTTTTATGAAATAGGATTTTTAATAGTTAAAGTTTGATAAAAAATAAAAATGATAATTCTTGAACCTATAGTAAGTTCCCCATCAATATTTTACAATAAATTCAATGAAAAAAAGACAAGGGTGCTATGATTTCATTATATCCATTCGTTCCCATGAATCATCATCAAAATTTATAAATCTTTATAGAACATTTTGAATATTATTTTTCATGTTTCATTTCATTTTATATATATTAACTATGATCATAATTTGTTACTCAATTTCTGAAATATCATGATCCAACTACAGTACCTCTGGATATAGTACTGAATAGGTATTTGGTATGTACATCCTCAAGTGGGGTACATGAAACACTATATAAAATTTTCCCGACGATCATTTTTTATCAGAACACAAAACCATAGTCTCTTAATAATTTATATAATGTATTCCTTTATAAATATATCTACACAATATTTTAAAAATTAAATTTTACATATTAAAACAAATCATGATTGTATTTCATGGAGATATATGAGGGAAAAATATATCACCAACCATTATCTCTAGGTATAATTAATAATTTTCATGATATATACTCAATGAGATCTAGGATTATCTAATGTGTTGCTAAATATGTTTTCCTATATCCATAATTTCATTGATGTTTTTTGGTAAAAAAATCATAACCATTTAATATTCATTTCCAAATCTTTTAGTTTTTCACTTCTTCCTAAAAAGTAATTCATAAGGATACATTTAAAATATTTTAGGGAATATATTGATTAATGAGATCATTATTAGAGGATGATATTGACCTAATTCAATTTTTGTTCCATATATCAGGATAAAATCATGTATTCTTTATTTTGAATCATCCTTTCATATTTATCTTTATATTTAAATATTATATATAGAATTTAATCTTAAATACATATTCAATGAAATTGGAAGAAATGACAAAAAAATTTAAGAGATTAACATATTTCAATTATATGTAATAGATAGTGGTGATCTCTGAAAAATCACCACATTATTGAATTATATATTTTTATTTTCATAGATAATTAATACAGGATTAATGGTGATGAATTTAATACTCTTTGTATGAGAATACAATATAACTCATTTGGATTTTCTTCCTTTATATTTAATTGGTTGACTTTTGAAACAACAATGGTGATGTTCTCTTATATTAATGTTGGTGTGAGTGATAGTTTCATAAACTAGTTGTACATTTAACTTTTCATCTTCACAAACAAGCATACCAAGTTCATTGAAGAATATTTGATAACTTATTGATAATTCTACATTCATTCGTAATGAGATCGTATCCAATTCTTGTCATGTTATCATTGTGATGAAGGTTCCTAAGTATAATCCCTCTAGATGTATCCACACATTCTATAAAATAGTATAACAATTATTATTAGTCTATGGGTACTTGAAAATAGGTACCAATCACCTTTTGACATTTTCCATTGATCAAGATAAGAATTTATTATTATTTTGAATAATTCAGTCTTATTCTTTTAGTATTTTCGATGGAGGAGGATCATAATCATATCTCATTGAAAAGATATTTATCGGGATAATTATCATAAGAGTTGATATAGTTATCTTAGTATAATATATTCTTCACGATAATTCGTATTTTTCATATAAAATGACATAGATTGGATTATATACATTTTTTTAGAGAAAAATAATTTACACAAAGGTTCATCAAAAATTTATTATTTCAATGTAAACCCCTCCCCAAATAATAATTATAATATTGTTATTAGTTATAATTATTGTGGTAATTCTAAAATATTCAAATATTCTTTAATAATTAAATAAATTAATATTTATTTAAATAATATTAAATACAATATAATATCTATCCATAATCATAAGATAGTTCATTAATCCCCCATGGAATATATAAAACTCTAAATATTAATCATTCATTTAAACAAATAATCATAAATATATAACTCATTTTATGAATAAATAGATATTATATTCTTCAAATTGAGAATAATTATTTATTTCATAATAAAAATCTTATATTTCAAAATGAAATGACTTGTTATTAGATTAATGGGATCACAATGATCAAATTCAAATTGAACATATCTGATATTTAGTATATACATAGTGTGTGCCCTTAGAGACTCTTTCCATATTGAATTATGTAGTCCTATTTAACTTTTCAGAATAGCATATAGTATAATTTCATAGAACCAATATTGAAAGATGTTAATTTCGCAACAATCTAAGACTTGTATGAACACTCACATTGTTTGTAAACAATTTTTCTTAATTTTCCATCAAACTATTTGGAATCATGAGTCATCGTGCTATATTATTGAATAAAATGATTTGAATCATATAATGAACTCTTAAAAAACATCCATGGATATATATATATAATCATATAGGTATATTTCAATCAAAGTTACTAATATATAAAACTTTTGCAGTTATTAAAGATGAGTTTTTCCTCATAACATATCTTCTTAGATATTACCATGTAAAAAAAATATAATAATAATTCTTATTCTATTACATGTATCAAAATCATGATTGAATTACATAATGTGTATCCCATCTAATCTATTTCTTTTTTGATCATGGAACTTATTTTTGAATATTTTCACAACACTTTATATATGTCATTATAGAAGAAAACATGTATAATCAATCGTTGTGGAAAAAACACTAAAGCTTTTAAAAAATAAATGTTATATAAATGAAAACAATTCATGTAATATTATATTAACTATTTTTTTGAATATATTGGGGATGTGACATAAAATTTTATTTAGTTCTAGGGAACTATCTCCGACAGAGTCATAATTTCATTAGATCAATATTCTATGGAATTTGAGTCTATTATATATCATAAAATGTTCATTCTTCTTCTGAGGTAGAGATTCAATCAAGGGGTCCACTAAATTATCTTCTATAGAAACTCTTCTTATTGTGACCTATCCCCTATTAGATAACTCCCTTAAGAGGATATATATTATATATATGTTAATTTATTCTTTTCTACGACCTTGGATCCATGGTGAGGACCATAAGTACAATATTTTCATATTATAATATAAAAACGTCTTTACAAATAACTAGTAAATTAATATCTTTTGTGAAGTTGTTTATCCTAAATATAAATAACCTAACTGTAACTTTATATCATTCAGAGATGATTGGAAGAAAATATTTGAATACCCCAGAATAAATTTTTTATTCTCCCCTCATAAACTAGGATAATATTATTATTATTAATAAAATACATACGTATGTTCTAAATAATACTAATATTGTATTCTTATTGGCCTTCATGATATCTTTTTACTAATATTGTTAATCATCCATGTAACTGTTGTATGGTATATTAATTAATTATCATCTATATAGAAGGTTATAGTGTTTAGGATGTTCCTCATGTTTTTTGGTAAATCATGGTGTGTAAAATTTCAAATATAAAGATAGAAAGATATAGAATAGATATTATTCTTTCTATCCCACCAATTCTCGATTATGAATTATTAATCATAGAGCAATCACATCATTGACTAGGGATGGAAACTTGGTGGTCTTTGACTTTTGGAATCAACATTTCATGGGGGAAAGTTACCCTTTTTCATGGTGATTCTTGATTTAGGATACCTTGTTTTAAAAATGAAGTAATCTCCCTTTCCATTTGTTATTTTATGATAGAGTGATGAACACGACATAGTTCGGGTGCACTACACCATGGAGATGATGTTGTGGGAAAAGCTACACAATGATGATAGGATCTACATCATACGAATATCAACAATGATTTAGAATTATGTATCCCTCTCTCTTATTTAGATTCCAGGTATAAGAAAAAAATGGAGTATCCTCATATCTATAATTTTATTGAAATACATTATTATTTTTTATTAATTTGTTTTTAAATGATGGTATCATATTTACATCCTTATTTTCCTCCCCATACATTTACCCTTGTTGATTACTCTTCCACAATACCTAGTGAAAATGTAAAAAAAATAGTCTTTTTTTAAACTCTCAATATGTTAGTATATACATTATTTTAATTGAATATTATGCTGAATATCTTGCTTCATATGAAAAATAATAAAACTATGATACATTTTATTAAGATAAAATTATAAATTTTAAATGTCATCATTATCATGTATCTAATGAATATTTGGGTAAAATTAATATTAAAAAATTTTAAACATCCATATTTAATGAAAATGGTGTTAATTTTATTGATAACTAAATCATAAAATCCAATTAGAATATTGAAAAAACAAATAAGATCATAGTATATGTTAAAATGTATTTTTTATAAAATTGATTTCTTATAAGTTATATACTTTTAATTAAATAAATTATAAATTTTATATTTAAATAATGAAAAGTATATTTTTTATTTGAATAATATGTTAACATTAATATAAATTATAATTTATGGGAAATAAAAACAAGAATAGTGAATATTTTTTAAACTATTTTTTATAAAATTGTTTTAAATTATATTTTTTTATTATAATTCACTGTTATATTATGATATTTAGGAATTTTATTTTTTTCAAATAAATATAATTTTTTTATTCAATATTAAAATATTATCTTCTAATTTGTTTTTGGGTTTCTAATTGAAAATAGTATTTTTATGTTGAATTGTACAAAAATATGGTTTAACAAATTATGTGGTTTTTATGATATAATAAGTATATCACCAAAAATATTTTTTATTAAACATATTTCTATTTTAAATATGTATTAAATAAGTAAAATTATTAATTCAAAATATTTAATTTTATTTTTAAAACATATAATTCTCATTTTTTAGTAGTAGTTATAGTTTTCATACCAATATTTTTATGTGTTATACATTATTGATTTAAAATTTAATTTTATTTTATTTATAAATTTAATATCATGAACTTGTTTTAAATATTTGGAATTTTAATATCCAAACTATATTAGAAGGGTATATTTCTTTTAATATGTACAGAAATAAATTTACATTGAAAAAAGTGTTACCATAGAGAAATTATATTATGGTAAAAGTTAAAACCAATTCAAAATATCTTAAAAATCATCAGAAATAATCTCAAAATGTGTTATAAAAGGTCTCATTTCCCAAAACCTCATATTTATAATATTACACATTTATTTCCATATTCATTTAATTGTGAATTTTCCTTATATATTTTTATGAAAATGCCACACCTCTCACCTAAAAAAGTAGACTTTCACTAAACCACATTTCTATATGACATAAGACCCTAAATTTAGAAAAAATATATAACCATTTCTAACCAACAGTCCTAAAAATATCATAGTGGTTCTAGAATATTCCATGGACTACACCCAAAGAATTATTCAACCTAGAAAATGAGTTATTCTAAACAGTGGGAGAAATTCCAAATTATCCTATTTTTATTTATATTTTATTAAGTTCTCTTCTTATTCCAAAGAATATACTACAACATAATAAAATAAAAACATTGGTATAATTGTTATAATTATTTGATAATATATTTATGGAATAATTTTTATTTATATTCCTACATTCTCTTTATAATAATGACAACATCCTCCATGAGTATGTGTAGACTACTGAACCCATTTAGTGGCTTTCTATATTATTCATAAGATCCATACATGGATGAAAAGAATTATAAGGACCCGACCTTAAAACATTACATAATCATGAATTAAATGAATAATTCACATAGATTATCTTTTCAGGTTTAGTGTTTTAGAGAATTAGGACATAACTATTACATCTCAAAAGATTAAAAAGTAGACACTTCTACTAAGTTTCCATAAAATAATAACTATTAAAAAGAAACATGTCTATTTCAATGTTTTTTATAGAATGTCTTTCCTTGATCCCATCCTTGACCCTATTCATCTTTAACTCCTGTGGAAAACATTTCAAAAACATGCGATGAGTATGAAAAGTGCACTAAAGGATACACAAAGATGGAAAACTCTCGGTTTTTCAAAACAACAAGTAAACCATTAATAATTTATCAAAGTAATACTTTTCACATTTACGAAGTAGTAAATTATGTTCACTGAATAAAAGATAATAACGTATCCTTTTTAACCAAAAGATTACCAGAAACCCATATAAAGAACACATAACATATAAAGGTAACTTGATACAAAATAATACTTGAATGGAATTACCATACGGTTGACTTCCACACATTTCACTACATGGAATAGCCATACGACCGACTTCCATACCAAATGAATCGGAGTTTATAATGTAACCACCCATCCTGGTATTCACGTAACCACCCGTTATATGGTTAATCACGTAACCACCCGTCAAATGCCCAATGCCATTATAAAATCATAAGACATAAAACAAATATACTGGAAAGAAAAAAATTCCACATTTTTGTCACAATATATCACTTAAATATATTTTCATGAAAAATCAATTATAAAAACCATTATCAATAACAAAATACATAAAAGTTTATATGGTATTTATTTCATTTTAAAAACATTACGGCTTGTTGAGGAATCCAAAGACCAAATAATACTCACTGTGGTGGAAAAGGTCGTTGTCACCGCATATGGTAAAAGAAACATTGCTTTTTGTCATTTAGTAAAATGCTTCATTGAAAAAGATTCCCTTTGAATGAAATAAAAAGTCAAAGGTGTATTATACAGCGTATAAAAGAATGTCTTGTATTATAAGAAAATATGCCTCAATGAAAGGTGATTGAGACGAAGTCCCTTACAAAGACGGTATCATTAGATTAAGGATAAATAAATTACATAAATAAGTGTGACAAACATAAATACATCCAATATAAGTGATATTAAGTGTAAAACAATCATAGTTCATCCACACATATTCATATCACGTCATAATCAAGAAGTATAGGTTTAACCCAATGAATTGAAATTTGGTTAAGAAATTCCCTTACAGAAATTCGACAGCCTAACGACGTCACTTTAAAATTCAAAAAATGAGATGATGAGAGATAAAAAGGGTATCTCATCACTTGGACATAACATTTAGAAAAATAAGTATATAAAAGAACATATCCCAACATAAGAATATGTAAATTAAATGACCAAACATAAAGAAGCCTTTTAAAAAGGGGAGGGTGAAAGAATCCCTTACCGATTTGGGTAGCTTTCGAAACGTACACCCCATGAATTAAGGACCAAACAATGCTGATGTAAATACACATAAATTAGAGTATATTACCCAAAGTGTAGAATAATGGTCAGTACATACACCACTCAATAGAGATAGTGACCAATATAGCATGAATCTCACGGTAATAATATGTGAGATAAAACCCCATACCTCATAGTAATCAATCGAGTCACAAGTCCAATAGATAATAAAAACAATATGAATCATATAATACCATGAATATAAATATAATTATGATAATATAACTCAAATTTATAACAAAATACACCACATTCAATAATCAAGTGGCGAACAATTGAAGTCTCACGGAATTGAAAGTGAGATAAGATATCCCTTATGAAAATTCGACAGCCTAACAGCGCCACTTAAAATATCCAAAAAATGTTTTGATGAGATCAAATAGGGTCTATAATCATATTAACATAAAGTGTGAAGTAATTAGGATATAAAATAACATCCACTAACATAATAAAGATTAGTTTAAAAGGAATGACATAAAAGATAGTACTTAAAAGGAAAGAGAGAGGTATGATCTGTTACCTCAAGTCCGACTTGTCTTGTTCGTTTCGTTATATTCCTAAATAATAGACTTTGGTGAATTTATAATTTCATAAGGACCTCATTTAAATATTTTTATTCAATTCATATCACATATTATAATGTTATAATAATTGGTTAATTATGTGAGTTCATATCAGATGTTTTTGTCGATGTTCGGTACATGAGTAAAAAATCAAACTTGTTGGAAAACAATTTCCATGTAGTTATAAGTACATCATCCCCAGAATAGTATTAATGATTTAAATATCATATATATCTAGTATATATTCATTTTATACAATTCCATAACATTAAGAGATAAAAATAAAGGGAATTCACCGTTCATGGAGACGGTAGGCCGTACGTATGCATGAACGCTAATTTCATTTCATTGGCACATTAATGGAATTAAAAGTAGATGAGATATATATATATATATATTATAATTACATTATAATATATATATTATATAGGTCACATAAGTTCCTCAATTTCATTATTTATACAATCCATGTATTTCATGAATGAGTCACATCACTTGTTGGGGCGGTAATCAACATTTCCTCAAATGAAATTATCACATTTTCACAACATGAAAAGCATATAGGTATGTATTAAATATAAAATACAGGAAAATAGAGAGGAAATAAATATAATATATATCATAAATAAATATAGTTCCATCGTAATGGCCACAATGAGAGGTGGTAGTATAAGATATAAGAATCATCGTTTCGTGAGGCAGTAATTCGCCATCCATGGAAACAGTATGTTCTTTAACCATTAGACGGAGGTGTGTGTAAGTGTAGCTCGAATCCATCTGATAAAAAAATCCTAGAATATTTAATATACATTTTTTTTTTACAAAAGAAAGTAATAAAAAGAGTTTAGGGGGTTGGAGAAGCAGAATAAATCAAAAGAACATTAGGGAAGACTTTAGCTTTAAAGCGGGTAACTCCCCTTGGGTTGAACCAAAAGGGTTTCTTGAACAGATTTATGAGGAAGGGAAGGCTTCTAGGATTAATAGAGGGATTTGGAGATATAAAATGATCAGTGTTTGGGAGATCCAATGTCTTGAGAGGTGTGGTTATGGAGGTAGAGGTGGGGGCCTGTTATAAGAGGGAGGAGGGGAACTCGTGGAATGTCATGAAATGTCACTTTATTTTAAACTGATTCTCAGATTTTAAAGCTTCCAAAAAGATATATTTCGACGATAAGGTGATAAGGGTTCTAAATAAACCCATAAAATATGTTATTGACAAGTTTCTGTCTTAAATATTTCATTATATTTTCATTTTATTTAAATCGTTCATTAATGAGGTAATCGCTGCATCATCATGGTGTCATTATTAAATTAATTAATTTAATGTCTAAAAATTATTAAAAAAAACTATGATGTAGGAAATATTTTTATCTTTCCAATTACTAGTTATAGTAAAAACTATAAAGTTTATAACCCCATGTAAAAATTGATTTATTAAAACAATACATTATTGTGAAATTTTTCTTTTAACATTAAATAAAAAGTTATTAATGTCTTTTTTTACCCAAGTGGCACCATGGGGTCCCCATGTTGACCCATGGATTGTCATGGTCGGACATGACTCATAAAATATGTTTAATACATTTTCCAAGGTAATTTTAATATTATTATAACATTATCTTTACCTTAAATTACACTAATTACCTTTAATCGCGATTAATAAAACTTAAAAGTTATTATTCACCAAAAAATATTTTCATCCCATTGAACCAAATTTTACATCCTTATGAAAACCATGTATGTAGAATTTTTGAAATTCAAATAACAGAGGTGGTAAAATTTCATTTAAATGAAAAATCCATTTTATAACTACCACTTAGTGGTTTCATTATTCATAAAAAATTTATGTTTTTCAGAAAAATACCAAAAATTCACCATAAGCTATCTTTAATATTCCGAATTCAAAAATAATGTATATTTTACAAAATTAAAAACATATAAGTTTCATTAATCAATTTAATAATTAATTACTATTGTCAAAACAAATTGCGTGTTTTTAAGAAATATAATATATCAATAGATTAACACTAGTTGAAATCCAATTTCAAAGTGAAATTAATTCCAATGACCACCATTGGATTAAATGGTAAAAATTTATTCTAATTTCACTTTAAAACCAATTCAAATGATGATCTAATAATATAAATAAATTATATTAAAATGAGGTTTTGAATTAAAATACTAAAGTTTTTCCCTATTCATTATAAATGAGGTTTATCAAAAAAATATCAAAAATAATACACACTGCAAATTTTGATGTCCCGATTCTAAAAAAGATTTTATTCGGTACAATATAACATATAAAATTTCCAAAATGTGTATTTAAAAGGGGTTCTCCATCAAAAGGCGGTTAATCGACCTTTTAATGAATATTAGAATATTTACGCTTAAAATTGGATTCATTTGCATTTTAATCCTCTAACATTTATTGTAAAAAAGTAAAAATATTTGACAAACATATATAATAATTTTTTATTTAGTTCATTTTATTCCATCCATTACAACGGCTAGGCGTTAGCTACCATTTAAAATGATATTATTCTCTTATTATAGTGCAACATAAGATTTCAAAGAAACTCGTTGTTGCATATTGGGTACGCCATCGAGCATATCATTCCCTTTAATGTAATATTAATATTTTATTCACAAATATTAATAAATATGAAAAAGTAATATTCTTTATTTACCTAGGATGTTACATCCTTCCCCCCTTTTGGGAATTTTGTCCTCCTAATTTTAAAATTGGGCTTGGAAACTTCATTCAAATCCCCACATCGTAAAATGAGTAAATTAAACTGTCACTTTAAAATAAAGAAAGGGAAGTACAAAGGTCACCCGATGAAACCCATACTAGGATTCCATGTAGGAATACAAGGACATGGAAGAGAAAACAATGGTTTATGTTCTTATTGAGACTGATAGAAAACATTATTACAATAAATTAAACCACAAGAAAATCACAAACTTGTGATTGGTTAAACGGTATTTGATTCCCCAGTAGGAAAAGTTAATGGACATCATTTTTGTTTTAAGTTAATTTTAATTGAAGAATTTATTTATGGGCTTAACTAAATCCTAAGGAAACAAACTTACTTTTCATGTTTACTTTAATCTCTTACTATATTTCTTACACAAAATAATATTTTCTCCAAAAGACGGGTATTTAGGATGACTTCTTCACATTACAAGCTCTATAATCAACTTATAGGGAATCACCTAATCCATAATAGAGAACTATATATTTCGCACTTTTTTAGACCCTTACCAAAACCAAAATAGTTATAACAAGATCAGATAATCCACAAAAGGATAATCCTTTATAAAAAGAAAATCTATTCATAATCACCAAAATTTGTCCAACAAAACCCAAAGTTCAACAAAGACCATTCGATAAACAATTTTGTCCTTAAAATTCTTCAAAGTAAACAAATCTAATAATGAAACCAAAATATTTGAAGGATTTAATCACATAGTCATCCAAGGTAAAAATTAACATTTATCTTCAAATAACACTAGTTTCTCATTAAGTCTAATATTGAAAAGTAATTAACCTAATCATATATCTTCCATGATAGGTAAATATTTTCCTAGATAACCCAAAATCAACTTATTATTGATTCATATAATTACATATCTAAAAATAAATTGTCATGCTAACCAGGGACTTCATGTATTCCAGTGGTAGGAGACAAATACCAGTCTTACTTTGGTTGTGGGTTCAATTCCCACAACTTTGTCCGATGTGATGGGTTGTCACACGGTCTGCATGTTGTCCTTTTTCCGAAACTATATAATTCGTAAAACATTCCCCAAAAAGAGATAAAATCTTCAAAAATAACCATACCATAATTTAACCTCAATTTTACCTCATGCCATTCATCTTCCATCATATAGTAACCCATAATTACCTCAAAAGGTAGGATCATATAAACCCTAATGGTTACCATTATAATTATTACCTGAACATCCACATCGAGTTGGTTCTCTCGTACATGATGCATCAGAGAACAGACAAAGGTTCAAGTGGTTAATCATGACTCCTTGATATTTGGTTTAGAATAACCACGAGATTCCACATTGAATCCCTCATCTCATTCAGCCTCTTAATCAGAGAACCACCATAGTTTCCTTCAAACCCATTATCACTTTGGTGCCTTCTAGATCCATCCATTTACAAAAACCAAAAATATCAGTCTGATTATATCAACAAAATTATCATGTAATAGTGAGGAAGATAAACACTATGATACAATTACTCATTCAATTTATCTAAAACCCTGACTCTTTCTAAAATCCTAACCATTATAGTAATGTCACTTATGCTTAAAGAATACCCTAACCTCAAACGTTATCTAAACCGAACTTTGATAGAAACTATAAGGACCCATCCTTAAAACCTTACATAATAATGAATTAAATGAATAATTCACATATAGGATATTTTCAGGTTTAGAGTTGTAGAGAATTAGGACATAACTATTATATCTCAAAAGATTACAAAGTAGACACTTCTACTAAGTTTCCATAAAATAAAAACTCTTAAAAATAAACATGTATAGTTCCATGTTTTTGATAGCATGTCATTCAATTATCCCATCCTTGACCCTATTCATATTTATGTCCGGTGGAAAACATATAAAAAACATGGGATGAGCATAAAAATCCCAATAAAGGATGCACAAAGAAGGAAAACTGTTATTTTTTCAAAACAACAAGAAAACCATGAATACATTATCAAAGTAATACTTTTCACCTCTACAAAGTAGTAAATACTCGTCACTGAATAAAAGATCACCACTTATCCTTTTTTACCAAAATATGACCATAAACCCATATAAATAACACATAACATATAAAGGTATCATGGGACAAAAATATACTTGAATAGAATAACCATACGGTCGACTTCCACACATATCACTACATGGAATAGCCATACGAACGACTTCCATACCAAATAAATTGGAGGTTATAACATAACCACCTGACCTCGTATTCACGGTACCACCCGTCATATGGTTTATCACATTACCACCCATCAAATGGGAAAGTACCATTATAAAATCATAAGACATAAAACATATATAATGGAAAGAAAACATTTCCACATTTCGATCATAATATATAACTTAAATATATTGACATAAAAAATCCATTATAAAAACCATTTTTTCAATACCAAAATACATAAAATTATATATGGTATTTATTTCATTTTAAAAACATTACAGCTTGTTGAGTAATCCAAAGACCAAATAATACTCGCGGCAGTGGAAAAGGTCGTTGTCACCGCATACGTTAAAAGAAGCATTCCTTTTTTAATTTAGTAAAATGCTTGTAAGAAAATGATTCCCTCTGAATGAAATGAATAGTAAAAGGTTTTTTATACAGCGTATAAAATAAAGTATTTTATTAGAAGAAAATATTCCTCCATGAAATTAGATTGATATGAAGTACCTTACAACGACGTTATCATTAGATTAAGGATAAATCAATTACATAAATATGTGTGAAAAACATAAATAAACTGAATATAAGTGTATAGTAAGTGTAAAAAAATCATAGTTCATACACACATATTCATATCATGTCATAATCAAGAAGTAGAGGTTTAACCCAACGAATTGAAATTGGGTTAAGAAGTTCTCTTACATGAATTCAACATCATAACGACGTCACTTTAAAATTAAAAAAATGATATGATAAGAGATAAAAGGGTATCTCATCACTTGGACATAATATTTAAAAACAATAAGGATATATAAGAACATATCACAACATAATAAGATGTAAATTAAAAGAACAAATGAAAAGAAGTCTTTTAAAAAAAGGAGGGTGAATGAATCCCTTACCGATTTGGGTAACATTCGAAACATACACCCCATGAAAGAAGGACCAAACATTGCTGATGTAAATACCAATAAATGATAATATATTAAAAATAGTTTAGAATCATTTTCATTACATACAACACTCAATGAAGATAGTGAAAAATATAGCATGAATCTCATGGAAATAAAAAGTGAGATAAAACCCCATACCTCATTGTAATCAATCGAGTCGTATGACCAAAAGATAATAAACAAAGTACGAATCACAGAATACCATGAATATAAATAGGATCATGATAATATATATCAAATGGAAGAACACAATAAACCACATTCAATAATTAAGTGCCGAACAATGGAAGTCTTATAAATTTAAAAGTGAGATAAGATATCCCTTATGAAAATTCGGCATCCAATCGGCGCCATTGAAAACATCCAAAAAAATGGTTTGATGAGATCAAATAGGGTCAATAATCATATTAACATAAAAATTTAAGTAATAGGTATATAAAATAACATCCCCTAACATAATAATGATGATATTAAAAGGAATGACATAAAAGAGAGTACATAAAAGGAAAGACAGATGTATGATCCCTTACCTCAAGTCTGACTTGTCTTGTTCATTTATTTATATTCCTGAATAATAATATTTGGTCAATTTATAATTTCATAATGAAATCATTGAAATATTATTATTCAGTAAATATCACATACTATAATCTTATAATAATTGGTTAATAATGTGAGTTCATATCAGACGTTTTTGTCGATGTTCGGAACATGAGTAAAAATCGAACTTGTTAGAAAACAATTTTCCACGTAGTTATAAGTACATAATCTATAGAATAGTATTGATGATTTAAATATCATATATATCCAGTATATATTAATTTTATATTATTCCATAACATTTGAAGATAAAAAGATATGAAATACACCAATCATTGAGACGATAGGCCGTACGTACGCATGAATGCTACATTAATTTCTTTGGCACATTAATGGGATTAAAAATAGATGAGAGAGATATATATTTTTTAATTTTTTTATAATATATATGTTATATAGGTCATATAAATTCATCAATTTCATTCTTTATACATTCCATGTATTGCATGAATGAGTGACATCACTTGAGGGGGCGGTAGTCCACACTTTCTCAAATGAAATTATCATATTTGCACAACATGCAAAGCATAAAGGTATGTATTAAATATAAAATACAGAAGCATAGAGAGTAAATAAATATAATATATATAATAAATAAATATAGTTCCCTCATAATTTCCACCATGAGATGTGGTAGGAGAAGATAGAACAATCATCATTTCGTGATGCAGTAATTCGCCATCCATATAAACAGTATGTTCTTTAACCATTAGACGGAGGTGTGTGTAAGTGTAGCTCGAATCCTTATCATAAAAACATCCTAGTATGTTTAATATACTGATGTTTATACAAAAAAAAAGTAATAAAAATATTTTAGTGGGTTGGAGAAGCAAAATAAAACAAAAGAACATTATGGAAGACTTTACCTTTAAATCAGGTAACTCCCATTGGTTTGAACCAAAAGATTCTCTTGAAGAGTTTTCTGCCTAAGGGAAGGCTTCTAGGATAAATATAGGGATGTGGAGATATAAAATGGTCAGAGTTTTGTCGTACAAATTCCTTGAGAGGTGTGGGTAAGGAGGTAGAGGTGGGGGCCTTTTATAAGAGGGTAGAGGGGCACTCTTTGAAATTCATCAAATGTAACTTTATTTTAAAATGTTTTTCAGATTTTAAAGGACCACATGGATATATTTATAGGATTAGGTGATAAGGGTTCGAAATAAACCCATCTAATAGGTTTTTTACAGGTGTATTTCTTTGATTTTACATTATCTTTTAATTTTATTTAAATCGTTCATTAATGAGGTAATTACTGCATCATCAGGGTGTCACAAATAAATTAATTTATTATGTCTAAAAATTATAAAAAAAATAATATGATATAGGAAGTATTTTTATATTTACAAGGACTATTTATAGTCAGATATATGACTTGTATAAACCCTTGTAAAAATTGGTTTAGTAAGAGAATACATGTTTGTTACATTTTTATTTTATATTTAAATAAAAAGTTATTAATGTCATTTTCTTTCCCATGTTGCTCCATGGGGTCCCCAATTTTACCCATGAATTTCCCTGGTCAGCCATGACTTATCCAATAATGGTAGGACATGTGTCAAGTGAATTTTAATTTTATTATAACATTATATTTACCCTAAATCACACTAATTACATTTAATCGCGATTAATAAAACTTAAAAGTTACTATTCACCAAAAAATATTTTCATCCCATTGAACAACATTTTACATCCTAATGACAACAATCTATGTATGATTTTTGAAATTCAAATCACAAAGGTGGTAAAATTTCATTTAAATGAAAAATCAGTTTTTTAACTACCACTTAGTGGTTTGACTATTCATCAAAAAATGAAGTTATTTGGAAAAATACCAAAAAATCACCCTAAGCTATATTTGATATTCCGAATTAAAAAATAATCAATATTTTAAAAAATTAAAAACATATAAGTTTCATTAATCAATTTAATAATTAATTCCCGTTGTCAAAACAAATAGCGTGTTTTTAAGAAACATAATATATCAATAGATTGACACTAGTTTAAGTTCAATTTCAAAGTGAAATTAATTCCAATGACCACCATTGGATTAAATGGTAAAAATATATTCTCATTTCACTTTAAAACCAATTAAAAGGATGATTTAATAATATAAATAAATTAGGTTAAAAAGAGGTTTTGAATTAAAATACAACATTTTTTACTCATTCAGTAAAAATGATGTTTATCGACAAAAATAACAAAAACATACACAAATTAAATGTTGGTGTCCCGATTCTAACAAAGGATTTTATTTGGTACAATATAACATATAAAATTGTAAAAAAGTTGATTTAAAAGGGGTTCTCCCTTAAAAGGTAGTTAATCGACCTTTTAATGAATATTAAAATATTTATGCTTAAAATTAGATTCATTCACATTTTAATTCTCTAATAATTATTGTAAAAAAATAAAACTATTTTACAAACATATATAATCATTTTGTAGTTAGATCTGTTCATTCCCTCCATTACAATGGCTAGGTGTTAACTACCATTTAAAATGACATTATATTATTATTAGAGTGCAGCGTAAGATTTCAAAGAAACTCGTTGTTGTGTATTGGGTACGCCATTGATCATAGCATTCTTTTTAAAGTAATATTAATATTTTATTCACAAATATTAATAAATATGAAAAGGTAATATTCTTTGTTTACCTGGGATGTTACAAAAATAGAGGATCATTAATAAATAAATATTAAATTAATAGCATTATTAATATTTTAAATAGTCTAATCAATCTATAACTACATATTATTCGATGAAAAATGACAACCCCATTCATGTGTATGTGCGGAATACCGTCACCATAGTTTGGCATTCCCCATTTTATTTTCCACCATAAATTAATGGGTATAATATATATTTGATGAATATATATGATATTAATGTAAAAAAATTTATATAATTAGTTAATGAATGATTTTGAAAAAAAAATCATTAAAATGTAATCTAATGATATCGATAAACTACCCAAAAAAACTTGTCATGAATTTATTTCTTGCAAAAAATGATAATAGTTTCTTTTAAATGTTCTTGATGATTCATAAATAATTTCAATGAAATTACATAAAAATATTTTCTAATATATGGATAATGAACATGGTATAATGTAATGCAGTCTGATATTTCTGTTATAAAATATATGGAAAATGATCGAAAAATTAAATAATGAAAATAAACATACACTAAATAATTACCATATAAGAAATTATTATAATTACATATTGTAATTGGTAATAGAAATTACTAGTTTTTAAATAGAACATTATATGGAAACTCAGGTGATATAATAGATAAAATCACTTCTCAAATGATGAGAGTAATGGTAAGGTGTATTATAAAAACAATTTTTATTCTTGAATCATGAATATTAATTTTTGGATATGGTTTTTTCAAAAATAATATTCTTCAATAAATTGTTGATATTATATATTATTTAAATAATTTTTATGGTTAATTAAAACTACACATAAAATACAATTTCATTCATGTATTTCATTCATGATAAATATGATTATGTTTAGAATAATTTCCATGTTACCCAAATATGTTCTTTCTCCTCAATGTCCAAATTCACTCTTTCATACAATGATCAGCTTCATTATTTTGAATTAAAATTATATTTTATTTCTAATATCATCAAATTTACATTTTAATATATTAAAAGTGAATATTTATCACTTTTTTATTATGTGGTTTTCAATAAATGTATTCATAAAATGTTTAATTTTTTTCCTTTCCCATTTCCACATTTCAGCTCCCACTCTACAGTCCCCACGGATAAACATTATTTATTTTTCAAGGATTAATTATAGTGATATCATTGAAAAAATTATTAAACATATATTCACTTTGACTTCAAAAAAATTATTATTTAAAAAGTGATTAATGATATCGTATCTTTTTTACTATGCTAGAAAATATTTTTAATGAATTGTTTCTATTTCATTTCCAATTTCCTATTTAACTAAAAAAATACAGATCTCATATATGGTTACATTTTGTGAACCATCCATTTAATTCCATTATGATATAGTCATTTTGGGTGTTTTAAATTTATTTATCATCCAATATGATTCTTGAAGACATTTTATATGACACTATTTTTGCAATGTTATGAAATCCATTCTTATTCTGTTGGTAATTGGTAATATGAAAAATGTTTATTTTTATGTAGAAAACTTTTGTGTGGATAAGGAAATATGTGAACATATATCACTATACAAAGAATTATTTTTTGATTTATAAGTAATTTTTTGGACCCTTTCTATATGCAATAATGAAAACCCATATGTGATAAAGAAGGATTAGATGCCTTACCCATGCCGAAACATATTGGAAACTAATCTGTGATTGAAAGAAAAATTCCAACCATATCATGGAAATGATGGAAATATACAAATCATAAATATACTCTATTTTTAGTTAGGAAAGACAACATTCTGTATATCATGGATCTCAAGTATTGAAGAGAATAAAAATCCCTTACATAGTTATTGTGTCCATTTCAAAACATCCATCAATCGACTGATTTCTAAAGCCCCATTATATGTATGTATCTATTGATGTGGAAAATGTGGATTATTTTACATCACTATGTCACCATAATTGTAAAAACAATAGATAAGAATCCCCATTATATGTACATATCGATTGATGTGGAAAATATGGATTATTTTATATCACTATGTCACCATAATTGTAAAAACAATAGATAATACATCTGGTAATGTTGTAGTCTTATGATAAATCAATGTACAATGTAATTATTGAGCTAGTAGGTCAATAAAATTAAATTTTCTCACACTGAGGAAGTATGTATTTAATAAATAGAGGGAGGGGGCTTCCAACAGTCTCCTATATTGGGCCCCTTGAAAAAATGTGAATTCTTTTTAGATATGGAAGTCAATTTGGTGGAAAACCTGACAATTTCGAAGTGAAAATTACTACGATAATATCCTTTAAATTAAGTTATCATATACATGAGAATATTAAATACAAATCAAATGTATTGAAATAAAAACTTCTATTACATCCCCAAGAGAAAACCAAGCCTAAACTTCTCAAGGATTTTTACCACTACATCCACTAATCAGGTAATCAATCCATAATAGGATCTATCAATATCATCAATAACTACAATCCAACACCAGCGTAAAAATTGGTGGAATTTTCATCTCAATACATATCCTCCGTTTCATAAAACCAAGACAGAGTCTTGCAGAAATTAGTAGAGATTATATATCATCCAATTTCTAAAAATCTAGTAGTATTTTCATCTCAATTTCCATCATTGGAGCCATCATATCCTTGAATAGAATCATCAAATCCTAAACAATAAGATCAAAAAGTCCTAATATTATACTCGATTTCACCCCAATGGAACGGTATAGGGATATTTTAATAATCATCTCCACCCTAAAAGGAATCATTATTTTCTAGGTTCATATATAAATGTTGACAGTTTTAATCTCATTATTTATTTACGATGCAAGAAAAACCATTACAATTTTATGCTCATTCAACCTACATAATCAGAAAGTCCCTTAATTAAAATGTTTATAGATTGATATAGGAGGAACAAATGATGAAGGAAATCAGACCCTAAAGATTTTATATTCCAAAATATTCCAATATTCTTATAGGAGCAAGAAATTCCCCTAAAGCAACCCTCGATGGAAGTGTAAGATGTGCAGAATCACACTCTTGAGTTAGGTGTAATGGAATTAGTACCATTTTCCATTATAAATGAAAAAAACTTGTGTTACCATAGACATAATAGATGATATGAATCAAGAATAAAATACATAGGTAAATAATTTAGAAATAATACATTGACAAAAGGGTTATATTGATGGACCAATTGAGGATGATCATATGTTGAATCAAATAATAATCCAAAACCAGGAATCTCTAAATATTTGTTTTCACCACTATGGTGGAAAACTACTAACTATGAAGTTGGAAATGTAGTTACAACTTAGTCAATACTGAGAGGAGGAAAATCCCTTATTTGGGGGAAAGATAGAAACAATAAAAGAATTAGATATGACATTTAGGAAAACTCAATGGGGAACTACTTAGGATAAACATTCACACTGGGTATAATATTCTAGAACAGATGAGTATGCCTATTACCATATATTGAGAGAGATATAATCCAACTTATAGTGCATCATCTGACTGCCATGATGGCCCAAGAACAACGAAACTAGGATAAATAGATTAAGAGAATTATGATGATTGTGACTCTCCTTATTTATGTGGATTACCCCTCCCCTAGAAGGGCGATCATCCAATCATATATCCAATTGAAAATTAGAAGGATATAAAAATGGGGCCACATCATTAAGCCTCACCCACTCCTTGTAGGCCATAGGTAGCCTAAAAAATTATACATTTGTAAATTCGCAATTTCATTGAATCCATGGATTCTCAAATGGAATATGTGGATGTTTGGAATGAAAAAATTAAGAATTAGATGAAGCTATATCATGAATGGTTGGATAGAAATTTCCCCCCACCAAATTTAAAAAATCCTACAAACTCCTATTTTTCTGGTGTATGTGATCTAGAATAGTATTTCACACTCTTTGTGTCAAAATTTATCTAGATGATGGGCCCTCAAAATGAGAAGGAGTTATCAAACTGAGATGTTTTCTTCAAAATTGGATAGTGCTATATATTTTTCTTATGGAAGATATCCAAAAGGATCCATTGTGGGACGGGAAGACCTTCATCATCTATTCAATTAAAAATCCATCTCTAAACTAAGGAAAATGGAATGTGGAACCTCAAGAACTTGATAATGGGGAATAATATTGGTTTTCTAAATTCATTTATGATGGGAATGTTTAAACTATTCATTAAATATCCCTCTCTCAAAGGATAAATTTAGGAAAATTTGTGCTGAAAATATTCAACATTAGATTCAAATACCTTGGATACTTGTGAAGTATTTTCGAGGATTCCATGATTTTTTAGAAATGGAAAATATCTATAAAATTATAATTAGATGAATGATGATAAATCTCCCTCATGCCAAACATGTATGTAATGTGTCATGGTAAGGAAGATACTACCATAGTTAGCATCAAACTAGTGACAATTCCATTCCAAGAACCTAGGAAGACACTAAATAATTTGGTTCCTCACATTGAGTGGAAACAAAAAAAAATCACTCTATTCCAAATGAAAAAATTGATCAAGGTCTCACAATATTCGTGGAATGGATGTGTAATGTGTACTCTTTCCAAAATTAGAAGTCCAATGATTATTTTAATACTTTAATAGTATGTATATTACAGAATAAACTATGGCCCAAAAAACATTATGAATTTAACAAAATTGATTTTTTGAAATAATTACACATATATAAGATGATGGCTCAAAAATCTTTGGCTTATTCTTATTCATGTATATTCATTAATTTATGGTTGGTTTTAGATAACTGATGTTGGATAATTTCTTAAGACATGTGAATAGTGTAACCATCACTTATTTATATGAAAATGGTTCTTAAAATTATGTTTCAGCCATGTATAAAGAAGATAGATAATTGGAAGAATTGAACCACAATTGACTGCGCTTATTAAATTATAATAAAACATATTCTAATACAAAAAAATAATATCATCACCTTGGGGTGGGGGATTTACAACACTACTTGGAGGTTTAAAAAAATTTAGAAATTGGAAGTAAGACAATTTGAAGATTCATATCTTGATACCACACAAGTTATGATACTTGTAGATTTATTTCCTTTCAACATCCTAAGAAAATGAAATACCAACTGAAATGAAACTCTCATTGGATGATGAACATATTATATTTCTAACTAATATAGTTCGTTTAAATATCCATTCACAAATAATGAATATTCCTAGATTTATGAGTTCTTTATACATAGAAAGGATGGTGGAGTTTGAGGACATAGAATCCAAGGATATATGGGGAAAAATGGCATGGTTGAACCCAATATTTTGGTTACATCTACATAGAAGAAATAAATGGAATCGAGTCTTGATGGATATAATTCCACCAAACCTAAAATAAAATAGGAATATTTCTTAATTTTGGCTCCCAATTTTCCCAGCCTAGTCATCGTAGATTCCATTCTAGAGGAGGTGTGATTTTATGTCCATTCAACGTATGGAGATGGTCAATACAACACACTCCAGTAGTTGTAAATTCTCCATCATCCTCTTCAAAAGGACCACACTCTTTCACCTCAAACACCTCAACTCCTAAACCACATAATCATGAGAATCCCCATCATAATAAGAATATAACCCTATAATAAGTTTCCAACATTCTAAAATATTTTGTGGTTTTCCAAAACAACTATCAATCTTTTATTCTCTACATATTTCAAAAAAACACGTAGTGGAACTCACTTAAGCCATAAAATTCACAATTGACATTGAGACAGAAGTCACCATAGTAATTTATTTTCATGTGGTTACTAATTCATCAGAATTTAATCTCAATATATCTTTTGTAGAACATTATCAGAAATAATTTTTCCATAGAAATATTAAACTCTTATTTGTTTTAGAAAAAAATAATGTCAATACATATATGTCTTACATTAAAATTGTTATTGGGATCAAACTATTTCCAATTTATACCCTCTAAGGGTTGTGAAATATAAAGGGGGATTCTATCTGAAAAATATAAGTATTTCGGGATACAATAATTAAAAAAAAGATATATTGAAATGATCATGCTTAAGTATCAGTTTTTGGACATCACTTCTAATTCTAATTTTCTTGTTATCTATCATGACACCGTATATAATTCTATACTTGGATAACCTTGGCATCGAAACCATATAAAGGTACCTTCAATATTTCAACAATAATTTAAATACTCAATTGATGGGAAGGTCTGAATAATACAAGCTGACAGTTCCCCCTTCGATTTTGGTGCTTCCATAAACGATGATGTTTGTTTCTATAATAGGGATTAAAAACACTCAATGTTGAATGAAGATATACAAGTTTCACACCCAAATGGATTGGGTACCGCCCATGTGAATCCTTATAGTATGCTAGACAATGAATATGAACTACCAAAAAAACCTTATTGAGGAATAATACATAATCAAAATATCAAGTATCCTCCTACCCAATCTGCTATTATAAAAGAGAGTAATGAACTCCATATTCAATCTAAAGCATCACTGGTGGTTCAAGATGACATTTTTACTTCCCACTACCTTTTACCTTAATATTGAAAGTGATTTAGTCAGATTACAAACAATGTTGAAAAATTCCTCAATAGAATATATGACTGAAGAAGAATAAGATGACATTAAGAACACCCATGCCTTAATTTAAGAAGGAATATATACCACCAATGATAAACTCAAGTAGTTGAATATGGGTAAATAATAATTCTTCTGACCTACATTAATTAGTTTCACCATGCTTATCATGGAGAAAGAGTGGTAAATTTGTTTCTCAGGAAACAATGTTATCTGTTCTCATTGATGTTTATAGAAATTATAGGTCTGAACACCAACTTGGTCTGCCATCACCTATGATTAATATATAACAATCTAGGTTTCAAGCATATGGTCAAGATAATGTACCTCTCTGATGCGTCTAATTTATAGTGAAAAGATTTTTTTTTCAAATAAAACATTATTTATAATGTGAAATATCCAAAATATATTACCAACATCATCTCAATGAAGAAAATGAATTAGAAAATATATATAATTTGTGATTTTATAGACATTAATACACACATATAAAAGTATTATTTCCCATTTTTTATCATCAATATTATGATCAAGGAAACTCTCGGTTTCCAAGATGATTCTTTTATTAATGTATATGAATGGTATAATAAGATAAATATGGCCCCAAAAATTGAGAAAGTCAATAAAATAAGTGTACATTAGGGGATCATTATCAATTATGGTTTTCCTTTTATATTAAATAATGATAGTGTAACATATCAATTTTTCAAAAATTACATCTTTTATCAGTTATTTGGTAATATATAAGAATACTTTGACGTTGACATGGTGGTCAAATTTCAATAGCGATTTGACAAACTCATTTACCATCAAACAATCTTCAATATGATAGGAATAATAGTTAAAGGTGAATCATTTGATGTTATCATTTGGGTTAACACAAATTAAATGTCACGAATTTATGGTATTTCATTGAAGCATAGAACTCAACCTCGAAATGAATACTTAATTCCATTAAATTTCACCCCGTCGAAATATCAATGAAATACGGATGCACTAAGGGAACCTCACTTACATTAGTCCTTTCATAGATAACGTGTACATAAAATCACTCTCCTTAAACATTATATTGAAGTAATTGAGTTGGATTTTGATGGGATGAGATCCCTGAAATGGACTTTCATACTATCATGTAGTATATTATACTGCCACATGTCTTTATTCTTCAGACAAAAGGAATGATAATTACCTTATTTTTAGATAAAATTAAATTATCTTTGAGTTACCTCCTTGGAAAACAAAATATTATAGGGAATTAAAATAGTATCTATTTCCTTAGTTAAAAGATTTTATGTACTGAGAGCTAATATTCTAATATCAAAATGAAATTATGCATTCTCTTCATTATAGTATAAAAATTACACATTGATTATCCCATCACAGAGTTCATTTGGTATCTCGTATCAACCCCCCCATGTATGTCCATGGACTCTCTACATCAGTCGGAATTTGGCCTAATGGGTGGTTATTTTGAAAAAATATAAAATATTGTTAGTTCCATATAATTATCTTAGTGTAATGATGAATCTGATTTACTTGTGTCACATCACTCCAAGGGAAGAAAACCAGTGGATGTCAATCATCAATGTGAATAAATTTTCTATTTTGATGACTTCTTATAGCATAAGAGTTGCATTTTCATGGTTCTTCTAGAGGTTATATCAGAATGAGGATAGAAACTTGTATTCCCAAATAAATATTTCTAGGTATTTTTCCCTTGACAAATGGTATTCCTTACTCTTTCTCAATGTCTGAAGGAAATAGTTATAATGAATTAGAATACAAGTCTCTCATTGAATTCCTAAAAATATACCAACAAGTATAGATATCATATGTCTACATCAATGTGGATTTAAAGATAGTGATCAATAAAATTATAGATTAACAAAACTTCAATAATGAATAATTTGACCATTTCATCAATTACATTAGAGGAATTATGACAAAACCTCCATTTGAAAAAAAATTAATCATGTACATCAATCATAAAATGACCATTATGACACACTAAATAAAGTAGAAACAGTCATGGGAAACCCTAAAAATAATGGTTTGGTTTTATGAATCACACACTAAAGGATGGTCCCAAAAATAATCATATATAACAAGGAAGAAATCAATCTGGTTCAAAATTTCCTAGGGCATGATGAAATGATACCCTACCTAGGATGGATGGGTCCAAAATTTCATTTACTCCAAAAGTGGACCCAACGATTATATAGAATTGAATTAAAATATAATTGACACTGATCAATGAATTTTATACTTTTTAGATGGTATAAATAATAAAACATTACTCAGTAAATGATGATTTGATGGACTCCTACTAAGATGAATATCATAAGGGGAGATTCCATCATTCAATGAAGAAGTCCATGGAGGCGCCTACAACACGTATTAATCCATGAACACATGTTCCAACAAAAATTAAGAGGAATATTTTTTACTGAAAATAGTTATACCAGACTATGTAGAATAGACCAGGAAATATGAAGCATGAAAACATCATTCAAATATCATCTGTCAACCCCCATATTTTCTATATAAAATAAAATATTCTTGGTTTGTATCCATGTGGGGAATTGATATTTTGTGGCCATATCCCCCAACCACACCTAATCATTTTAATTACATCCTTACTACTACAGAATTATTTTTATGATGGTATGTGGTAATAACCAACAAGGACATAGAGATAAATAATATCATAATCCTAGTATATACAATACCATAACTATATTTGGAGTCCCTCACAAAATATTGAAATATAATATTACCAACATATGTTCTATTGACATTAAAAATTATACACAGAGTACAAAACCATTCCAAACCAATTATCCATTTATTATTAAACAAAAAATTTGAAACTGAAGGCCTTTAAGAAGGCATTGTGGAATATAATTTAGAGGATGTTGTGAAATGAAAAAGAAGGCCTAGAGAAACAATATCTTTTATGATATAATCTCCTACCATACCACCACATGTTTTTATATACATGATCATGAATATTAATTATTGTATCGACCAAATATAGTGTTTCCCATAGATTTCATCTTTCCCTCGCTCCATATATTTATCTATGAAAAAATATCATATGAATAATTAAAAGTAATGTGGATGATTTGGAATGACTTTATGGAAAAAGGTTTCGTACCCTATACAACCTCAAAGTTCATCATAACCAGTTTTCATGATGCATTAATAAAAAATTATTTCCTCTACTCGTTACATCAAGGAGAACATATATTGGATCTCATGGCCCTAATGATACCAAGAAACAAACATCCAATTCTAAAACCCAAATGTGATGGGGCTTGAAATATATATATGGTGTTCCAATGGATCATAATCATTAGACACAATTTCTGGGAACACATTATTACCACCTCCAGTTTAATGCATCTCAATATGTTCTTTGTATAGCTACCAAAACATCTATGTCATAGTCGTATGAAAAAAACAACAGGATATCATTCATCCTTACCGCATGAAGTGAAAAAACATGTTACTTGTTACATATTGGACTATTAATAGCACTTAATGAATATTTATATGAAATAAATATTGTGTACTCTCATCCCAATGTGTGATTACTGCAAATATAAGGAATTTTTATATGACATGACAATGATTGGATATATTCCACCCATAATAAGATATGTTGTGATGCCCATATCTCAAATCCTGGTTCCAAAATAACTATTTTATTTTCCTAAATTATGAATTTAAACTAAAAGACTCAACTTTTAATTACTGTAATCCCTTAAATTTTATTATTAACATCCATCCAATTTATAATTTAAATTAAAAAAAACAGTCAACCTGAATCACATTCCAATGAGACATAAGGCCACGACGATCCCATGTCGCATCCTAACCAAAATTTTAAATAAATTACCCTATAAAAAATTTTAATTGCCTCCATGTAATGAAAGAATCATTTTCAGTGCCTAATTTATCATTCTGAACATAGATCACATGGGATTGGAAAATTTGGTAAGGGAATCCCACTAGGGTCAATAACTATTAGTTAAAATTATGGTATGTATTGTCTATGATGTAAGACTGTGAGAGGAGGAACATATTTACATAAAACATGATATTAAACTACATGGTTAGAATCTATTAAATGATGAAGAACATCATATTACTATGTACTTCATCTTAAAAGATTAATACCATTGGTGTTTGTCTCCCATCACACATCCACTTATGAACTATGTGTGTCTTCATACCATATAAACCACAATCTATTTTTATGCCCAGATATCATATCATGGTTAACAAACAAAATAATCAATTGGAATAATTCTCCCCTTTACATATGGGTCATGCCTATGTAGAGAGTTTCCAATTCATGAATTACATGTTGAATGATTACTGGAATAATAAAACAAAAAGAGATTCCTACACCTCCAAAATGTGGGTCAAGTAAAATTAATAAATATTAAGAGTACCCCATCTACATATTGGTCTTACCATTATAAAGAGTTTTCTATTCAAGAACTTTTTGTGGTATTATTTATTCCATAATAGGATACGTCATGAAAACCATAACATGAATCACAGGTCGAGTTGAAATATCAATGGAAAAATGAACTCTTTTACGTATGAGTCACACTTGTATGTATTTTTTCCAGTGAAGAACTATGTGTGGATTGATTAATTCTTTAATAGGTCATGTACTGATGGTTAGAAATCCAATACCTAGTTCCGCTAAAATATCAATGGAAAAAAATTCCCCAATTTGAATATGGCTAAGACTAGTGTAGCATGTTTTCCATTAAATAACTACCTATATAGTGATTCCATCCATTATATGATACCTAGGGATTCCAATAAATCTTATCATGGGTCTATCCAAAAATTAAATATAAAATATCATACTCTACTTGTGTTTCCTATATAAAATAAGTTTTCCAATTAATAAATACATTTTGTTTGATATCAATTACTATAGGATATGTATATATTCATACATTCCCAATCCTTGATCTACCAATATTAGATTGAATTATAAAAATGATCCCCTAATAGATATGTTCCATACATATTCTTGGAAAATTTTAATAATTTTGTGTTTCATGATTCTACCGATCATAAAATATATAATGATTCTCAAACAGCTATTCTCAGGCTCATCCATGTATTTCCATTACTACCAATCATATCCTCTATATATGAGTCAGATCAATGTAAGGGATCCTCTTATAAGAGATAATTATTTAATGATTAAATCACTTATAATGTGTATAGGTAATCTTATGGAATACCATCTATAAAATTAGCATATTCCGCTGTTTAATAGGGGTATATTTATTATGAATATCTCTACCAATGTATGATCTAAATCTATATAGGGAATATTGGAAGATGAAAATAATATTTTCATTATGTGATTTAGTATAAGGATACCCATAAATAAACATATTCATAGATAGAAGGTGATTCTCACATCCAAATGTTCCGATCAAATGGAAACTGACCCTAAGGAAATCATGAACAATTTTAAATTGGTCCTTACAACCTTACTACATGATGTTAAAATTATATGAAATCAAACATGTCACATGATGATAAGTATAATCATATATAATTCCCGAATACAAGAAATTACTAATTACAAAATATGGCCCATCGTCATTCCCTATCAATGGGCCATAATAACCTAACTTTAGTCAACAATATTACAAGGTACTTTGGTTATCTTTTAGGTACCTCAACTGATAAAACAAAAATCATGTTTTTGTGTACCTCAGCATGAGAGAAACATTTCTAGAACCCTAAAATGATAAAGAATCTCCCAATTATACTAGACTCTATGTGGATCTGTATAATTGATTCGACTCTCCATCCCGGGAAAATATTACCATGTAGGAAGGGATTAATGATATTAGAAATCCCTAATGTGATTATAGATGAACTAAACACCTGGGGTTGTTTTGGGAAATTCTCATCACGATATTTACATTACACTACTCATGATTCAAGAACCTTTTGTGCTTATTAAAAACATATTCATCTCCATCTCAGATGGATATTGGATTCGCCTTGACAATTGGCATTTGAATGATGATTATGTGTAACAGTCGCCTTCTACTAGGTCCACATGCATCATGACCATGTGATGTAGGAAATTTTTTTCAAATATGTATCCTTTTAATCATATTATTTTACAGAATAGATTTAATAAAGTTAAAGTGCTAGTGAATTTTACAAAAAACCCATCAGGAAGAAAAACTATGATTTCAATACGGATAAAAATTCATGTCTCTTCTCATTAAACAATTAGTCTCTAGAGTTTTAGATATAAAAAATAAACTAGTCCGAAATATCACATGGTCTATCTTGTGGCCCTTGTAAAATATGAGATAGTATATCTAGACTTATTAGTCCATGAATAAATTAGATTAATGATTTATCAAAATATAATCATCATAAAAATTTATTCACTAGGTGGTGACCATGTTTTTAGGGTTCTTCAATGCTTCTTGAATATTATTTTTTCCACAAACATCTTTCATGTACATGAAATTTGATCTCACACAACCAGTTTCTTATGTTGGAATCCTTCTCTCTGAACCCCATGTACCATGGAGTCCCTTGGTCCTAGTTCATCCATATACAAGATTGAAATAGGGTTTAGAGGATCCAAAAATACACTATTAGGATTTAAATTATATTTTCACCCCATTGAAAATATTGTGAATTCGGGATTCTTGGTCCTTGAAATTCCCCCGTTAATTTAGGAAATATTTTATAGACTACATGAAATATGGGAATCCTCCATTATAAATGGTTGATATATACCCACTGGTTTCAATCTCCAGTTATCCCAGAAACATAAGACTTTTATTTTCATTTTCCATATTCATAATATTCATGTGAATTTTGTATCCTTGACATTATGTCATCATGTATGTACTCTTATTTAGTGATTTAATACTATATTCCATTCCCAAAACTTATGAATTCCAAACAATGTGACATGAAACTATATTGTGTACAACCCTAGTTTACCAATAATAATTTACCCTAGGCTTCTATAATTCTTATTTTTTTTATCTATTTTCTTTATACCCCAATTCATATTATAGTCCTTTACATATTTAAAGATCTTTTGTAGACATTGGAAAAGGTGGGTATCCCTTTATCTTAACAATGTATGTAATCCATATGGACCTATGCATATGTTCTTAAAACCTAACATTTTGATCCATATCCTCTATATAGGAAAGTAATTATAATCCTCTTGAGCCCCAACAATACCATAATGGAAATCAACACAACATGTTGTTTTGGGTCATCCTCAGTATGTCATTCATATTCTATATTCATCCACTCCGCCTTTTTTGTAATGATTTATAGAACCCATATTGGAACAATACTGGTGGAATCAAATACCTTAATATTTTACGATCCACTAATATAGTCTCTGCAAAATATTTCATACCCCTGTAAAAGATTATATATATCATTTACATGACCATGCATATAAGACTTATGTGATCAAATATAAGGTCTATTGACTAACCAAAAAAATGGGCGTCACTTCAATGCAATATAGGAACTCTAATCCTCAGGAGGCATGATAACACTACAATAAAACTGAACACTATATGACATTTTGTATTATTCCTAACGGGTCTGGATCATTCCATGGTAATCAATATATCCCTTGATAAAGGAATAAAACTATACAAAGTATCATGTCCATATTGATAGGCCTAAAAATTATCTTCTTCTCATGTCTAGTAGAAGATACTATAAACTACACAATATCCTTTTCCATAATAAAATACTCTAAATCACACAACATCCATGGTCCTAGCTTCAATACTCTAAATAGAACTGCATCACAAGTAGTATTAGACAGACACTGAACTGCACAGTGACTCAAGGCATAACAACAAAACTCTAAACTACAAAATTTATCATGTTTTGGCATCACAACTTCAAACTGAATAAAATATATCATCCTAATCACTTTATAGAAAACCATATGTAATATGACCATATAACATGACCATAATCTGCATATAGAATATTAGATCACAAGATGGTTAACCACACAAGAGAAAGATTTCCAAATTTATAAGATTCTAAACTAGAGAAAAACAATGTTCTAGTTATTATGTCCATTAAAAACCAATTGAAATAGGAACAATGACTTCCAAGTAGAAAAATGTGAAGAGAAACCTAGAAAAATATTAGGTTTCTTCCAATAATACATTAAATCTATATGATAATAAATATATTTGGATTTTATAAAATAGAAGTGATATAATACATTCTTTGTAAAACCCAATATAATGGAGGCTGAACCAAAATCTATGTTCACTCTTGTTGTGATTTCTCGATATGAATCAAATTTATGTGTTAGGGAAATATAAAATAAATATAAATATTATAGGAATCATAATTGTTTTAGAATAAATCATTCAATTATTATTATGTGCAAAAAATTATAATGAAATAAAATGTGTCTTCTGATGGGAATAATATTTTACCAAATTTATGCTTTCTCAAACCATGTGACCCTGGGATAGCAAGATGATATACATCAATGAGGAATTTTATCTCAGTAGTAATTTTTGAGAAATTCTCATAATAATTTTTTTTAAATTTTATAAATCCATTTTGTTTTATGCAATCAAATCCGGGATTTTGGTATTCCTTGGTATTATACAATTGATGACTGTCATTGATGATCTATATGATAAAAATTCAATTAAATATCATTTATATTAAGAATGAATGAAATTTATTTAATAAAATATAAATATCATATGTTTTGTTCCTTGATGATGTGAAAAACAATAGGAAACCTCAATATTCTAAATCAACTATAATATTCTAGATTATTTTTTCAATATCTTACAAAAAAAAATTATGGGATAATATTCATAATCACCCATTGTTTGGAAATTCGAATTGATTAACCATAGAAGTACATACTATCCTTTTCATCATATTTCATTATCAATTTTACCAGAGGAGTCCCACCCTCACAACAAATCATGATATCCTTATTACTGTAAAATTTTTGCTGAGTTAGAATAATTTTTCGAATGATATCATTTAGTGGAGGACAATCAAATACACTTGTCCCAGTTCGTGGTAGATCTAGTTAATGACATCCTCATGGCATTCAAATAATTTAAGGAAGTACTAATGTTCATTATATAGGTATTTTTTTCATATTTTCTATCTTGGAATATAGTTATATACAACCTCTAAACTGTGTTTGTAAGGTTGTGGAATAGTTAGATGAGATTATGAAGAAGAAAGAGTAGATTTTTCATGTGTTAGTCACTCAATCGGTGCATAATCAATCACTATAATCAATTATCCAACCACCTCAAAAAATGACATACAAATGGTATGTTCTCACTATGTTGGGATTTCTTCCCTGGAGTCTACCCCAAGTATTGAATCAACTCTATTGAAAAAAACATATTTGTGTTTCATTGAAGAATATGACTTGCTTACCTAATGGACTTGTCAAATAAATAAGATTATTTAGTTATATTTTACCCATTCATAGTAAAAATTGAAGAAGAGGTAGATAAGGGTATCGGGATAATAAATAATAATCTCTTCATTTGTCTCTTCATGAACCATTATAATCCAAAATTGGAAAAAGATCCCAAGACTTTTTTATCCCCATAAGTCATCAGAAGGGAGAGGAGAAACTATTTAAATATAGCCAAACTAGTGAGAAATATGACAGTGGTATATGGACCATATATATTAAGATCATATATCTGGGCCATAATATCTCGATCAAAGAGATATATTTTATAAAAAATATCATCAATAGAGCCATTATTTTTTAAAAATAATAACGTAATAAGTACAATATATGGAATAAATTTTAAACAATAATTTTAGTTCAATAAGTCAATAACCTCATCGGGATTAGTGGAATCACATCCACACTAATAACATTCAATACCATGATACATAATGATGAATTATTTATTCTAGTATTGATATGATATATGTAATAATGAAAATGTTCTCCTATACAAAAAAATAATAACTATAAAGGGAAACCAATACATTAAATGATTCTACCTTGATGGAAATAACAATAGAGTTGATAACGGAAACCAAGAGTCAGTATAGATAGATTAAGAAGGATCTCGTATTCCAATCGGGATTCCATCACCAACATGCCTACTGAAATTCCCTTGAATCATCCAATGTTAGGAAAATCCATCAATTTAAACAATCCAGAATAGCCCATCTACCAAAGGATTGGGGATATATAATATCTCACATAGTAACCTTATGAGGAATACACTATTTCTTCATGAATGTCCCAATAAGAGCCCACATTATTGAAAATTTCTTGGGAAGGGCATTGATGAGGGTTTATAGACGTTTGACAAGTCCCAAAATATTAAAGGAAGTTGTTGATCCAATTATAAAAAATTTAAGTGAGAATAGGTTAAGAAAATTTTTAAATGTCGCCTTAACGATGGTGAGTATGTTCCCTAACAAGGATTTATTTTATGTGGGGTCAACCCATATGTCTACATTAGGATTAAATTTTTCTTACATCTTTTCAAGAGAAGTTTTTCTATCCAGCTAAAAAAATATCCAAAATTTATGTCCATATATTCCATTAAGACAATGAATTTTTTTTTCATGACACTGATGACAATTTATTTAATTGAGAATCTATAGTTGATGATTAATGATAAAACAAGATTCCCATTCCACCTCATAAAGATGAATAGTGTGAAACAAGTTGGATAATTTTTACTAACACTACCTAACCTAGAACAAAAGTTATCATTCATTAGAGAAGATACTACCATTTCACAATACCACATGTAGATAAAAACACATTATAGAAGATTCAAAAATGAGATGGGTATAATTGATTAATTTTATCAAATTGACTGTTGGGAAAATCACAATGATCTAGACCTTGAAGGGTGTTATCAAACTTATTTGAAAATCGTTGAATTGTGCTACATCAAATAGAATATATTTAGATGTTTTCATTTGATTATATTCATATAAGATGGCCAATGTGAAGATATAAGATTATAATATGGTGTTTTAATGGAATCATCAACTATAAGACTAAACCCATACATTGAAAGTCAATATTACAGATGATATCTCTAATGTCTAAGTGGGGGAATCCCCTTCAAATCCTTATTTTCAAAGAACACATGATTCTGAGGGTCGATATTAGGATTCTGAGCAATAATGGGACTTAATATTTCTACATTATAAGATTTCATACAAATACATTTTTTAAAATGAATAGTTACATTTCATGTGATTGAAGAACCCCTCAAAAAAAGTGCATAAATTAGAAACAATTATGTAAATCATAAAAACAATATGAGGATTTATGATCACATGCCCTGGTCTCTTGAATCATGTGACCTAGATTCTATCTATTGATCGCATGACCCAGTGGACTAAATTCAATATGGTGACCATGAGGTGTCCACATGAACTATGTAATAAACATAGAATCAAGCGATGGATCTAGAAAATCATGTGAAACCCACAGGAAAACCATGAATCCAACAAATTGGGACATTTTCAACAACATTTTCATTTGTTGGATCTTCTATGGTTTTAGAAATTATTATGAAAAAATTATTTCGGTAAAGAAGACTCACAGAAGGATCAGATGATCAAATATTATAAAATTGCCTTTCAATGTTGTTTGTGGGGATAGGTCTTATCAAATGATGAATACATCACTAAAGATGTGTAATTTGAGTCATTATTGGAATGTGAAGCTCCTTCACTCCCTAATATGATGGAATCCCTATAGAATAACAAAGGTTGTCTATAAGACCAGACCTCTCTCAAGACACTAGTAAGAAGAATCCTTATAGAGTAAAGTGGAAATTTTTTGTCTATAGAAGAAATTCCATTTCCCTAAAAACCATTATATAGAGGGGGTGGGGTCAGTTTTTGACATCTTCAAAATGATGATAAATAATACAATAATTTATGATATATCCATATCATTTGTATTATTTCCTTTATACCAAAATTAAATGAGAAATATAGGTACATGGAATCCAATTGTCTATGTTACACGGATTACATGACCCCCATAAAGAAACATTATGACATATCCATGGGAAGATCATATGAAGAGGTCGTGTAATTCTCATGATCTATTCAGGATCATTGAAGCCTCTATGAGAATCCCTCTTATTCTTGAATAGGAGTCTATAAATAAACTGATTATCATGTGTAATATTCTTAATGAGAACTTATTATCATGAAACATAAGGATATAGATACCAGAGAATCACCCTACGTTCCTTGAATAAATTTATTAAATATAAAAAATTAGGAGGCATCAAGTGGTTGATGTTATGTTATTCTTCATGCAAAGAGGATACAAACCAATTATGATCATCATTGATCACATGAATGCCCTTCTAAAGTAAATCATGGCCTTGTGAAGGGCCTCCAACATGTAAAATTTATCATGAGGAGAGCCTTGGAAACATCTATCATGTGATATACCTTCTGATATATAGATAAGTGGAACAACTACCTCCAAAAATCTTCGTACACCGTCGAATGATCAGTCACTATTCATGAATCAAACCACATGAATGAGGATTTACTGTCCATGAAAATGATTCTATGTCGTCATGTGATCTATTATTGATCATGAGAGTTCCAAACATATGATCAATGATAAATGGATGAAATATTAATTATTTAATGAATAAAATATCAAAAAAGTGGAAATCTCTTTCAAAGGGAAGATATATTATTTTTTTGTGATGGGGTTCTGATCCACAAATTATCACCATTGATTATGTAAAGGCGTCATATAAGCATTCATGATCACACTAATGAATATTAAAAATATAGATTCAATTATTAAAGGAGCTCTGGGAAGAAATAATGAACTTTTGAAGGGCCCAAGACAATTCTCCCTTGATCACGTGAAAGCCTCTTCAATAATAATCATGATATTCTCAAGAGTCCTTAAGATTTGAATTTTTATCCTGAATTAATTATCTATGTGGAATTAATCTAGTGAAATACCATAGATGAATTGAATGTTGAATAAATATGGTGATAATAGAGTGTTATTGTGGTCACTGATTATCATGAAATACCTTGGATGACCTGTGGCAGGATACTGTGAAGTTCATGATGTGATAATCCCTCAACTAACTCAATCACATTTCATTAATAACCATGTTTTTCAAAATTGTGTATAACCGGTTAGTTGAGATTGATAAAATACTCTCCTATGAAAAAAAACAAGAGGTATATGGAACATTCAAGGCTTACACACAAGAGTGGAAAAGTGAGAGCTCAATTCTTAATTTGAAATGACACACAATCACAAGAGTCTTCCACCAGGTAAACCTAAGGAATAACATAATGGGTTACAAGCCAAATATATGTGATTCATGTGATCAAATTAGTTACCGAGTGTATTAATTCTAGTGTACTCTCTATATTATTTGATGGAATATACTCATACTTACATGGTTGGACAAATTTTTTACAAGGTGATTGTTGGTAAACATTGAGGCATATATGTATTGATGGTATAAAACATATAAGATATATATTTAGATTAATTTAATGAATTTCATGAAAAAAGAACAATGACTGTTTCATGAACTATCTTGGTCTTGTGAAAATACCTGAACATGTTATACATGACACATGAGATCCTATGGACATGTAATCCATGTCTTATGAAGTCCTATAGACATGTCCAATAAGTATTACAATGACGAGAAAACATTTCAGAAAAGTATTATGAAGTCCTTCATACATATCAGTGTATTCAAACAATTTCATCGATACTTAATAACCATATCATAAAGAAATTCCATAATTTCATCTTTGATCATTTGAATTCCATGGGAGTGTCTATGATGATCAAATTATCACCCAGAAACATGTCATCCGAGTCATGTGAAACACCTTTGGACATGTTATCTAGATCATGTGGTAGTACTAAAACATTTAATATTAAATCATGTGAAGAAACATACAAAATTTAATAATTATTAAATATTAAATCTTGAAATATGATATAGACACTTATTATATATTTGTTAGACACTCGAGACTTATTAGACAGACAATTAAAACATATCAAATAGAAGATCAGGTAATGTCAAACATAGTCCCTTTGACATGTCAAGAATATCACATAAACACCACGGGACACGGTCTCCTTTTATATTATAAATATTTGTAAATAAACATAACTAATATTTGATGACTCTTATTCTTATCCAAATAGGATACATAGGAAAACTACCTATGTCCGAAGCTCCAATTGGAATCCACCCTAGTGTATGTCCAATCATATCCCAAATTTTCATACCAAATGTGACTAAATTATCTAATATGTAAACCATCCTACATAATCCATTAGTGGATGAGAAGTGGTCAATACACATACATCCTTTTATGTGTAGGCCCCATAAATCCCTTTATCTACCTCAAACCTAAGAGTAGGTTTATGATTTTCTAAACTATGTGGGATATGATTCCTACTATAAACATTATACATAGGTCACATTTCAATGGACTGAGAAACATATCAATCAATCTCATATGGTCACCCCAGGGTACGAGTTATATATCCATATCTATAGATAATTTTTACTTACTACACCTTATTTATCACGCCGATCATGGATTAGGTAGACATTAGGATTTGTAATGATCATATCAATCACATCATAAACATCCACCGAGTTGGGAAAAAATATTGTAACACCCATTTTTTAACATGATTTGATTTCCCCTACACAATTACATGAACCTTAGTGTATGTACCAAAGTAATTCCCATATTTTTTAACCATAAGGAAATAACCCTCATGGAAATTAATTATATATCACTTTCCATTCGTGTGATGACCATTGATCAAACTATGGTATCCCAAATTATTTTTATGAAAAGTTTCATATAATTTATTTATAAGTCTTGATATCTAAACATACTTCACAAGTTCTCCTATATTCATCCTTCAGAAATTATTTTAATCTTCATGACTCGAATTCATAATAAATAAAGTGGTTTACATTCTTATTTTAAATATGAGATATGTGAATCCACTTGAATGTTCAATAACATCTTATGAAAACTAATTTACTCCCCATATAGAATTAAATGGTATATTTCCTTTTAATATGGATTCAAAATATATATGTATACTAATTTCTAATAAATAATGGGAAAAAGGTAAAGAACATCAGATAAATATAGATTGAATCATTATTAGAACATTATTTTACTCATAGAATGATTCATAACCTAATCAATTCATTAAGGTAATAAGTCATGTATTTGGATTTTTATGATAGTATTGAACACATCATAAATCTATTAGACATTCCCATGATTGAAAATAATTCACCCTCCCCAAAATGTTGTGATGATCCCTACCTCCCTTTTTCTTAACCATTAGCAATTCTAATGTGTCATATGGTATGAAAACTGAAAAGGATTCCAGCCTTGGGATTGTAGGTCTGTACCATGTTATTGATGTGGTAGAAGTTGGTATTTCAATGAAATATTGGAATCGTAATCCCGATGTGAATGATTATGAAAAAATAAATGATCCCACCAGAATCAATCCCCATATTGGTAAAACAATATTGTGATCTGCATTTGAAAACATGTTATGATAGAATAAATGGACAATTATTGTTCTGATGAATCATATTTATGATTCCATGAGGTTAATCGTACTTTAAATAATCATTTAATAAAAAACATTATATATATAAATCATATGACTCTTGAGATCATTCTAAGGGGTATCTAAAAATGATCAAAAGAGCATTATATCTTATCTTTTTATATTATCTATAGAAGGTAATTATTAATAATGTCATTGAAAATGTATCTATTCTTATTCTCTAATACAAATTAAATAAATGAAATAGAATAGTTGATCTGAAGGTCTATAATTTGAAAAAAAAAATAAAATTAAAAAATAGTGAATAATTGAATATTTTCTAGGTCTGACTTCAAGAACATTACAATTTTATTTTAGTGTATTTTTTTATATTTTTATTTGGATGAGTGTATGAATTTCTAGTTGATTTTATCTAGGAAAACATTATTCACAATGTATTTGATAATTTCCACATGCATTGTATCAATTGGAATTTTTCATTTACTATCATCCTAGAAATAGTTTAATAGTCTATGATGTAAGAAAGAAGGTGTACGATATCAGTTGCAATTGTATTATGAAATGATAATGGAAAACCTATGTTTCTAAATCAAACACTCTTTTGTACACTAAGTTACCACTTATAGATATAGAGTGAAATAATTAAGCGAAAATTTCATAATAAAAAATTATATCATACTATATCATGTATATTTAATTTTTAATAAATTATTAGGAGAGAGGGAAATGAGAATGGAGTGATTAAAACAAATTGACATTTCATGTTAATCATTTTGACCAAAAATATTAGTGGGGATAATGAAGATCCCAATTTCTATTACTATAACATTAATTTCAAATGATTTAATAAGTCATGATTCAAATAATTTCAATATGTATTGAAAAGTAATATCATCTAGGATAATATCAAGAGATCCTATGAATTGTTTTGAATATGATAAATCCCTATGTACTTCAAATTTCATTTATTAAATTTCTGATATAGTGATATTTTTTATGATGATTGATGAAACTGGATTATCTTATTTAAAAACATGTTCTACCATGTTTCAATTTTTTACAACAATATCAAATGGTCAAAGGATATAGAAATATTTATTTTCACAATTTAATGTGTTTAATAATTCCATGAGGAGATGAACCTTTAAATATTTATTTAAATAAGAGACATAAGTTTATGAATATATTTTAAAGTGAGAGTTACTTTGGTTCTCATACATTGTTATTCTAAAAATATTAATTTTCCATTCATAAAAAAAGGGCCATTCCCCTCTACACAAGGAGGCAAGCTCAACAACATATAGAATAAAGTCTTTACTTGGAGAGAGACATCCCCAAAAAATTGAATCCATGGTCGTAGAGGATAATTCATGAAAGGGAATTAATTTTGTGTGTATGAATAGTTACCATAGGGAGACAAATATAGTGTTTTATTACAATGAACTGAAAATTCATGGAGGTACATATATGGATAAAAAAATGGTGTGTCATATCCTAATAATGGGAATGCAAGCAACTGTGTTCTGAGTGTAATCAATGACCCCAAATCAAAGATGGAATGCCATAGATTAACTTATTAAGAATAAAATTAATGAAGATAAATATTATATGGATAAGTAGAAAAATTACATTATTGAATTTCAATAAAACATATGAATATAACATAAACCACTTGATCAGATAAATTTGTATTGTTTGACAAATAGTTGTATCATTTTCAACCAGATATTTCCTCAAAAAATTGGACCTTTTTATCATTAGGAAAAAATAACACTACCATTACAAATGATTAACTTGAAAAATCATGTTATCCAATATACATAAAATTTAGTGATACTCTAGCTGATATTGAATTAATAGATCCCAAAAATACATGACAATAAAGTGATATACATTTATCCTTCACATTAAATGAAAATGATTGTCTCTTTTTGTTATGTTTTCATAGAATAATAATGAAATGACATTGAAGAATATGGGAATACATAGTTATAGATAATGTATGAAATAACATTTTTTAACAATGTTATGCTACACCCATATATTTTAAATGAATAAAATTATGTTTGAGAGCATAAATAAAACACAAGAGTGAGAGTAAATGAAAAACAATATATTATTGAAATATTACCACAATATCATAGGTATTGAATAGGAATGTTCAAATAATAATAAAAAAATTATTATATAGATATATTATCCATATGTGAGAAATTCATTATGATTAACACTAATTGAATATAATTTTTTTTAAATGTCATTTTATGCTTAAAAATATTTATTTTCAAATATATTAATTATTTATTTTTGTGAGAAAATATTATATTATATTTTAACATGTTTAGAAAATGTATTTAATAAAATGAAATTATGTTTTGAAATAAACAAATAAAAATTAACTTATAAGGATTTATTATGATTTTTTTAAAATGAATGATAATTTGATGAACAATAAAAAATAATGGTTTTCGATGATTTTTTTTCAATAATTTAGATTGTATAATTTTTTAGAATGGTTATAAAGTTAAATTATTATATTTTATTATAATTATTATAATTATGTTCATTTGAATCAGTTTTATAAAAAAATTTATAAGTAAAGGATCTTTATGAAAAACTATTTTTCATTTGGTTTTATGATTTCATATTATAAAAATTTCTGTCACTTTTAGATATTAATTTGAAAAAATGGATTCCATATTTTGAGGGTATAGGACCAAAAAATTTATATAGTTCTGTGTAATTTTTTTTATAATTAATAGTAACCAAATTTAATTTTTTCACCTCAACAAGAAACAACTAGTAAAAAATTGATCAATCCTTTCGATTAAGCTTTAAATTTTTTCTTAAACTTTAATTTACTATAAATGTTGTGTAAATTTTGGCCATATAAGTATAAGTATAAATTATATGGCTAGTTGGAGTCATAATACATTGATTCTGACATTTATATTAAGTTATGTAAATTATAAACTAAAAAAATAACATATTATTGACTTTTATATCACTAATATTTTATAATAAGTTTATAACTGATGTTTTGATTTGTTATAAATGTTTATATCAATGATTAATTAAGTTTATTTAATAGATAATTATATATATAATATTTACTAATTAAGTAATTACACAAAAATCATGTGAAAATATGACATATTAATTATTTAAATACTATAAATATAAAAAAATTAATATATATTAATTAAAAATAATATAATTTAGATGAATTATTATGTTCAATTATTTCTGTTGAGAAAAATTACATATTAGATAATTTTAAGGTTTTTATTCAATTTTTACCAAATTCTTGTTCTTTCAATTTCAAATTGTGTGATTATTATAAAAAATGTTATTATTATTATCCATTAAGAAATATATTTTTACTAAAATATATTACTATTTAATAAATATTTACAGAGGAAAATTAGAATGATAAATAGTCTAAATTATAATTTTTTTTATTTTTAAGCCAATTGTGGCATTATATGTTCAATAATAAGCATTTAATAGTAAAAAATACATTACATCAGTTCTTGATAAAATGGGTCCTATAATGAGTTTAACTAAGTGGAAAGGTTTAAAAAATCAATTTAATATGTATAAATTTTATTCTCTAATGTTATTTTAACTAAATAATACCACATATATGAATAAATTTTCATTTGGAATCATTCATCATGAGAGATAATTTATAATATTTTAATTATCTATTAAATTCTAAGAGTTACCCTCTCCTCACATATAAAATGGAACCACTCCTTTCTATTTATGACAATACAATGATCCATCTATGATGACCAAACATGATAAATTTATCAACTCAAATTCTTTATCGGTAAAGTGGATTTGTAATTATTCCGAATGAAACATTCGAATGGTTAATAATAATTGATGTAAAGGAGTTTTATTAAAGATGAGTAGGATAGAGAGCCTTCAAAGATAGGATAATACGAGGTAAGTGATTGACATCTAAAATTGTATTCTTTGGGACATATATTATGTTACAAACATAAATTTTTTTTGAGTTTAATATATTACCCCTATGAAATTATATATCATAGATCCACTTATGTTCCTGATATTTATTGTTTAATTATACGTTATTCATTCTTGTGTCTTATTATTCAAATATTATTGATGAGGAAAAGTATTTTTCGTTATACTATCATTGTATATTATGATATTATATGACTAATTTTACTATGATTAAATTTTAGGATCCACCATACATAAATTTCAATAATTTTTATTCTGATATAGTTATTTCTATATATAATATGTTTTCATTTCATTATCCCCTCTCCAAAAACTAGAGAGACCTAATGAATATTTTTTAGGAAAATAATTTTTTTTCAATTTTTGGTAAAAATCCATTTTATCTATGTCCCTGATTTCTAATATAATTTTTAATAATGTCTTTACTATAATTATATGATTACTCATTACCATTTTCATCTATTTTCTATTTTTACAAGATGATTTAGAAGGAATCATCTTTTTTCATAATCCAGTTCTTTTGAATTTTTAATGAAATGTGAATGAAATATTTGTTTTTATAATCACATAATGAATATAATATCATTCCATCATGCCCACTCAATAATTTGAGGATTACACAATATTTTTTTGAAGATATTTTCAAATAAAAGTATTTAAATATTAATTCATTATTTCATTATTATATGGATGTTATTTCAAAATAAAACAACAGTTTCCTTAAGAATCATTCATCTATTATTTGAAAGAAATTATCATCAAATGATAACATCCATTGATGTTATTACTGTTTTAATAGGGATATAATCCAATGTTACGATTGTTTTAATTTATCAAGATTATTTATGATTATGATAAATGTATTTTTATGAAGATCATTTAATTTCCATGATTATTTCTATAATGAAAATTTTTAAAATTAAAAAAACCTTTTATTTTCAACAAGTTATGATTATGAGGAAAAATTTATGATCTAGTGGTTCAAATATGATTTAATTATTATTATTTTATTTATGGGTACCCTAAATTAATCCAATTCATTGTGTAATGATGGATATAAATGGAGCTAATTATGTTATTCTTCAACCCATTTCCATTTTCATCTATTTTTTGTGTTGTCTTAGTTTTCATATCCATAATATTAGTGATGAACCTGTATTTCATGTCCATAAGATTATGCATAGACAAGGGTTTTATTTCCCAAATTTTTTTCATATATATGGATTTTTTCCAAAAGATTATATTAGGACCTAATTTAATTTCCAGAAGATTATGTGAGGGCATCAATTCATATATATTACATAAGGTGTGAACATGTTTATAATTATACATATTCAAAATTTCATAACCATATGATTCCTCAAAATTCTTATGTATAAGTTACACTCTCAAGATCATATTATATTATTACATTATTATTTATGTCTTATGAACGACTCGGATTTATTCCTTAACATAGGATTACGATCTATGAAATGTGAAATATTGTTTTGTAATGGTTATCTCATGTTCCCATAAAATTATTCTCACATTATGATTTAGTGATCATTGATATCTTCCTTGATTACCATTATTGGGAATTGATGCTAAATAATTTTTATTGTTACATTCATTTGGTTATAAATTAAATTATTAATAAGAGTATTTATAATATTATAATTTTTTGACATGATAGACATTTCATTAAATTATTTGAAAAGGGAAAAAATACATTCCTAGATTCTAAAAATGGGATTTTATTTATCGATGTTTCATATAAATTTAATAAAACCAAAAGAGTTGGTTAAGTATATCTCAGTCATCATTTTGGTGTATAGTGAGTATGCCCTTACTTGAACCTAAATTGAAAATATTTGGGGACTTGATTAGGTTAAGTCACATTTTCCGTATGAACAATTATAAAGGGTTTGAATATAAATTAACCAAAAATATACTGGGTTAAACCTATGGTGTCCTAGATATAAAATATGTTTTCATAATTTAGACATTCCTCGAATAATTTCTCAGGAGTATATGACTTTTCACTAGGAATATTTTTTCTAACACTGTAACATTTAGTTTTGTTAAATATTTGTAAGTATATGTAATAAAAAAATAATGTTATGAATAATCATTTGAGAATCCTCATGAGAAGAAATATATTAGGAAAGTTGATTCAATGTATGGTGAATATGCTCAATCTACTCTATCCAGATATGAATTATACCCACCACCAAATGTAAATTTTTATAAAATAATTCCATTTTAAGGGAAAATGGCAACCAAGGTTCATAGCCAAAAGCCACTACGTGCTAAAAGAGCTCACAAAATCATTGAACACCAAACTAAGATTACATGACTCAGTTATTCTATATAGTTCATAGTGAAGTGAACTAACCTGGGTGTCCAGATCCTTTCTAATGAGCTCTTTAAAGTGAGAGATCAATTGTTCCATTGTATGAATTAATTCTTCTAAGTTGACTTTATTCTGACTGAATCCTATGGTCACAATGCGGTCTTGTTTATCTATCCACGCTATTTTCTCCTCATTGAAGCCTCGGGTCACAAGGCGATAAAATATTCCCTTCAATCTGGTATGTGACAACATACAATATATTTCTATAATTCATCTAATACATATATTTATAATAAATTTTTCAATGTGATAAAAAATATATTTAACATTATTTATTGGTCTCAAAATTAATTTTTGTCCACCAATTAATCATCTAGAAGTAATAGAAGAGAGGTTGTGAACATTATTAATAATATATAGCCTGATGAAGAACTATATTCCATTAAATTTTATCTGTTCAAGGGGATATTTTTATATTAATTAATTTTCACAAATTCTAGGTAAAAAATATATTAGAAAGCTATTAATATTATATAGAAGATGTAAATTCCATTGGTACCTAAGAGGAAAATTTTACAATACATGAAATATATGCTTTTGGAATAACTGTCATCCCTATAAAAACAATCAAGTTAAAATTTCATGGTTTGAAACCATATCATTGGAAGTAATTAACCATATGATAATTTGGAAAATATGAAGAAATTTATCAATGACTACTCAAAGTGGAAATGAATTATTGAAACAGTCATTGTTTTATGATAATAAAATGAAGATTTTATTTCATTGAAGGTCTAGTGGTATTTAACACAAATGGAATAAAAAATTTATACCTCATAAATTCCAAATATATGGGATGGAGAACATTTTATAATGATAAAAAACTAATTTCCCTCTATTTGAATGATGTCCATCATTAAAAATAATGTTGATGTTTTGTGAATTGGTCAGTCAATGAAAAAATGTAGAGATAGATCATCATAATACACCACTCACAATTCAATTCTATATATGGAAGGATTTTAGAAGTTTTGTGAATCCATGACCTAATTTAGGGTCCCATAACTATAATAATTTAGTAAATACAATAATTTCAAAATATAAAGAAAAATATTATTTAATTACAACAACAAAAGAGAGTTAAGAAAACTAGGGAAGAGTTATCCTCCACTCAAGATTTGGTGATTCTATCCTTATGTATTAATGTATGCACCTAATAAAAATATATTTATCAATCTTAATGAGAATTTTGATGTGAATTAGATCAATGATTAAATATATCTCTATAAATTCAATGATTTTTTGGAATAATTAAGTCATATTAGATTTTAAAAATCATATAATCATCGTCCACTAGAGCAACGATGAATGAAAACATCGAATAAAATTATTTTTTACTAACATATGATATTATTTTTTGAATAAAGGGGGAGTTATCAACATAAATAATATATTATTTTATTATGACATTATTTTAAAAAAAATTAAATATATTTTGGAGAATATATAAACAACGCATATAATTTTTGGTATGAGAATTTATGAGATATTAGAATTATTTCAAGATAATTTTTCAGTTGATAAAGGAAGGATATTTGATCAAATGATTCTAATATATGGTTTTCAATATTGGTTAGAGATGTCTTGGATGAGACATATAGTCAAATATTTATCGTATAAATTTTGTCAATATTTTGTTTTTATTATATATATTTTGAATGTTAAAGTATTATAATTATCTATATTGTATAACATATGATAACCAATTTTGAAATCAAAAATATTTTGTTATCTAATGAATGTATATTAAATCATTTATATATATTATATTATGTTATAATTTATTATTAATGATCTAGTAATGGAAAAAAATAATCCATAATATTCATTTGATGTCCTGAAAGTTGATGTTGAGATTTATCAAATAAGAACCAAAGGATGAATCTATGGTCATTATATGAAAAAACATTATGTAATTATATTTTACATTTTCATTGTCAAAATTTTAATTGTCTCCCCGTAAATTGAGAATATTATCTTGAAATAAAATCTTATACATTTACATTTATTTCAAAAGTATCTATAGTCTTTTCATCTATCACGGATTTTTTGTTTTCTAGTATTTATCTTTATTCTGACCACATTATATATCAAACTATATTATTACGTGGTTATTTGATTTCTCTTAAATATCCATATTTTTTCATTCCCACATCTGTTATACTACATATAATCTTTTTTTTATTCTATATGACCTTCTAAATTAACATTCAATATTTAAAGTGGAGGTTTTATTAATAATTTTAATGATACGAGTTTTCAAAAAAGAAATATTCAATTGTCAATACATGGTTTGTTTATAAAATCATTAAAATGAGAGGAATAAATTTACAAAATGGGATATAATGTAATAATATATGATTTTATATGAATACAATTATGCTATATATCATATAATACAAATAATAGTGAGCATAAATAAAATATGAAATATAATTTAATAAGGATAATTGTAACCCGGTCAATAGAATTGGTGTGTTTAAATAAGAATAACTACATTATAAATAAAATATTAAGGTCTTAATCAATATAAATTATATTATTAATGTTTTGTAAATAATAATTCAATTTTTATCTAAGTAATATAACACATCAAATTTTGTTTTTCCTTTAGACTTTTATTTTTTAGAAAATATTATATTTAACTTATCATTATTTTAGAAAAATTATTTGATAAGATTTAATTTATTTTGGAAAAAAAATTCACATCTATCTCATATTGAATTTTTATGAAATTTTGGGAAATGTTGATTTTTGATGAATATTACAAATATATAATTTGATTGAAAAATATTTTCAAGTTTCATGAATTTACAATATTAAATTTTTTTGAAAATATTTATTGTGTAAAAATAGTCATATTATACTATAATTAATCAGATTATGTTCTTTAGAATAAATTTTATGTTTGGTATTCATAATAATATATTTTCATACATAAAAATACATTTTACATAGAACAAAATTTGATTGTGTTCTTGGATTTTATCATAAATAAATTTCATTAACATATAAAAATTTCATCATGAAAAATGGATTACATATTTGGAATGATGTGTTATAAATTATTTAAATATTATGATGATAGTTTTCATCAATTAGTGTATTAACTATAGTAAATTTTTGTAAAATTTCTATGTGAATATAGTTTAATAGGTTTAGAACTATACGATAAATCATTATAATATCAATAACACTTACCATTATCCTACAGGATCGATGTAGTTTCGCCCTAGTAATCCAATTACTAATTATATGTTGGATTTGTTCCACATTTCATTGATTATTTACTTTTCATTAATTTATGAAAAAGATAAAGAGAAAAACATCAAACTATTGACTATATTATATCTAATAATTTTTTTAAGGTTAATAATAATTTAAAACATGATATATATATTTATTGAAATTTTTTTATAAAAATATTTTGAATAGTGATTTTTTTTATTATTATTAGTTATTTAGTTTTAATGATAATTGCATACATAATTCCAAAATAATATATATTTTATTAAAAAATTAAAATAAATGATATTTAAAATTTTAAAAGTTATAAAATTTGGTTCATTTATTTGGTTCTTTAAATTTTGTAGATAAATATGACATATTATAAATTTCTTAATGTTCTGGAAACCAATTATATTACTTTCATGTTGTGTTACATGTAATATTATGTTAAAAGTGTATCAAATATCATTAACAATACTATATGGGAACATTATCATATTACATTATTAAAAATCATAAAAATACTGAATGATGACGCGTGGAATGGTCAATGGTCAATATTTTCATATCATTTTGATTTATGAGATATTTTTAAATTAAAATAATATTTATAACCCACTAATAGTGAAAAAGTAATTAATGTGGTTAATGTTAATATAGAATAGCTAAGAGTTTAAACCAAAAGATAGGGTTTAAACCACCATATAAACTCATCCATCTTTTAATGGTTCATGTGATTTGAACTATGTAAACTCATATCATTAAATAATTATCCATATAGAAGCTTTATACAAGAATTTTTTTTATTATATTTTAATATATTATGAAATTCCAATAGTTCCCCTATCACAACATATAAAAGGGCTCCCCATAGTTCTTTTATCACACCACTTGGTGCCCCATATCTTGACCAGAACCTACAAAATTAAATTCTAAAAATTCCTAGACATGAATTAATTTTCTTATTATACCTAAATAAAATTTAAATTGGTGATTCTTAAGAAATATAAAATAGACCCATTTAAGAAGAGGCATTTACCGTTATTTCAAAGAAAGTCAAATGTGAGGTAATGGTTTAACATTTAAAATTGTCTTTATTTTCATATAATTTATATTATGACACAATTAAATTTTATGAGGTGTATATATAGACCATTTACCATGTTATATCATTAATATCATTATTTATATAATATTTAATGTTTCAATGGATTTTATTCTTTCATGGGCTATAAAATTCAACAATTACCCATTTCTTAATATTTATATATTAAAATGTCATTGTCTATTGTGATTATTTTCTATTAGGTTTCAGATGATTAATCATCAATATCTAAAACCCAAGTGGAATAAAAATATTATTATACTCATTTTTATAAATAGAATATATTTTTTCCATTATTTTAATTTATTTAAGAACATAAGAGAGAAAAGGAACAATTTTAAAGAAATGTGATTTTATTATTTTCTTCATTTGGAAAATCATATTTGTTACATGTAAATTAATCAAAAAAATTTAAGTGTTTTTGTAAAATTCCCTTACAAATTTTTAAATATATTTTTACACATGTTTACTTTTTAAAAATGGTTTAAAAGTAAGGTTGTTGTTATTTTATTAAAGTGGTACTTTGGAAATTTTATCATGAACGTGAAAGGAAATATTATTTTAATCGTAATAGAAGGAAAAAATTACCATCACGACCCATATGTGATTTGATGCATTTTTTACATATTTAGATTGTTATTTTAAAATAAAATGATTCTGTAATTGTTTTTGGTAATTTCTAAATTTAGTATCATCATTTTAAAATAAAATGTATATTTCCATCATGAAATGTAACAAAGTTATTATAAAGAGAGACTCATATAAATATAACATCTTTTATTGTTTAATATTTTTTACATAAGTCATTATACAATGATACCATCCTTATTATTTTTCTATAGGGTTTATTATTATGATTGTGAGCTGTTTAAAAAATAAATTTACATTCTATGATCAATTTTATGATGATATACATAAATATTTGTAAAAATCATTTAATTTCAATGGCTTATACAATTTATGGAAATATTTTTGTTATTAGGAATCAAATATGATTAGATAATTATTATTTACTATAATATTTTTAAAATCCATTATATGAATTTATTAAATATGGAGAACTTGTGTATTAATTATGTAATGTGTGAACATGTTTTTAGGTTATAATTTTTATTCATAGTCATTATCGTCATGTGTATATGATTATGCATGGACCTAGATTTCATATATATAGAATTATGCATTGTCTAGGACTCCATGTCCATAATTTTATGATTATACCTAGATTTAATGTTCATATTATTATTTGTGGAACTAGTTTCATGCCCATAAGTTTATAAATACTTGAAATTGTGTTACCATTACATAATGATGGAACTAGTTTCTATTTATAAAAGTATATACTATGATTTGTGTAACACCCCAGGTAAATAAAGAATATTAGATTTTCATATTTATCCATATTTGTGAATAAAATATTAATATGACTTTAATGGGGACGCTATGCGCGATGGCGTACCCAATACGCAACAACGAGTTTCTTTGGAATCTTACGTTGCACTCTAATAATAAAATAATATTATTTTAAATGGTAGTTAACATGTAGCCATTGTATTGGTAGGAATGGATAAAAATAACTAAAATATGATTATATATGTTTTTAAATGTTTTACATTTATCCAATAAAAGATAAAGGCATAAAATACGGAAATAATTCAATTTTATGCGTATATGCCCTAGTTTTCACTAAAGGTTCACTTGTCGCCTTTTGATGGAGAACCGTCATTCAATATAGTTTTGTTCAGTCTTGTACATCCTTTGGGACCAAATAAAACTCTTCTTAAGAATTTTGACATCAATATTTACTTTGTGTAATTTTTTGGTATCTTTCTGATAAAGTTCATTTTTTTAATGAATAGTATAAAATGTTGTATTTTAATTCGAAACCTATTTTTAATCTAATTTCTTTATATGATTAGATTATATTTTGAATTGGTTTTAAACTGAAATTAGAATATATTTTTACCATTAAATCCAATAGTGGTCGTTGGACTTAATTTCACTTTGAAATCAGACTTAAACTAATGTCAATCTTTTGATACTTATTGTTTCATAAAAACACGCTATTTGCTCTGACATCGGGAATTAATTATTAAATTAATTAATTTGACTTATATGTTTTGAATTTTTTAAAATAGACTTCATTTTTTAATTCGGAATATCACATATAGCGTAGGGTGAATTTTTGGGATTTTTCTGAAAAACATCAATTTTTGATGAATAGTGAAACCACTAAGTGGTACTTATAAATACTGATTTTTCCGTTTAAATGAAATTTTTCCATCTTTGTGTTTTGAATTTCAAAAATCTGACATACATGGTTGTCATTAAGAAGTAAAATGTGGTTCAATGGGATAAAAATAATTTTTTGGTGAATAGTAACTTATTATGTTTTTAATCGCGATTAGAGGTAATTAGTGTAGTTTAAGGTAAAAATAATGTTTTAATAATATGAAATGAACATGACACATGTCCTAACCTCATTGGATGTGTCATGGCCGACCAAGACCACCCATGGGTCAACTTGGAGACCCCATGAAGCCACTTTGGTTGGAAAATGACATTAATTTTGTTTTATTTAAAGTTAAAGTAAAAATGAGACAAACATGAAATGTTTTACTAAAACAATTTTACATGGGGTTATACAAATCATATTTTTGACTATAAATATTAATTGTAAATATAAAAAGATTTCCTACATAATAGTAGTTTTTTTATAATTTTTAGACATTAAATAAATTAAATTATTTATGACATCATGATGATGCAGCGATGACCTCATTATTTAACGATTTAAATAAAATGGAAAGATAATGTAATATCTAAGACCTACACATGTCCAAAACCAATTGGATGAGTTTATTTCTAACCCGTATCACCTTATCATCGAAATACATCAATGTGGGACCTCTTAAATCCGAATACCATTTTGAAATAATGTGACTTTTCATCACTTTCCAAGAGTGCCCCTCCTCTCCTCTTATAAAAGGCCCCCACCTCTACCTCCTTACCCACACTCCCAAAGCCTTTGGCTCGGCCAACCCCTGCCCATTTTGTCTCTACACATACCTCTCTTACTCCTTGAAGCCTCACTTTGGGCAGAAGTCTTCCCAAGGAAGCCTTTGAGCTCAATTCAAGGGGAGTTACCCGATTTTAATGTAATGTCTTCTTTTGAGTCCTTTTGTATTATTTTGCTTCTCCAACCCCCTAAACTCTTTTTATTCTTTTATTTTGTAACAACTCCAGTATCCTCAATATACAAGGATGTTTTTATAAGAATTATTCGAGCTACACATACACACACCTACATCTAATGGTTAACGATCATACTGTTTCCGTGGATGGCGAATTTATGCCTCCCGAAAAGATGATTGTCCAACATTCTTTTAACACCTTCAAAGTTGGCCATTAAGATTTAACTATATTTATATATGATATATAATATGTTTATTTTTTACTTAATCTTCTGTATTTTTCATTTGTGGCTTACCTTTATGGCTTCAATTATGGGTATACGCGATATCTTCATTTTTGGAAGTGCGGACTATCGCCCCCTCAAAGTGATGTGATTCGTTAATGCCATATGTGGGACGTATAAAGGATGGATTTAATGTTATTATATATGATGTTATACTGGAATTATTATATACCTCAATATCATTATTATTTCTTTCCATTAAAGTATGAGATAGAAATGAATGTAGCGTTCATGCGTACGTACGGCTTACCGTCTCCATGAACGGTGCATTTCATTTCTTATCCCCAAATGTAATGTACTATTATATGTACATGTATATAATGGATATATATATGATGAATGATACATATAAATGATGAATATAATTCTGGGATTAAAATATACATACCTCTTATTTAGTTTTAATTCCATTAATATGACAAAGAAATGAAAGTAGCGTTCATGCGTACGTACGGCTTACCGTCTCCATGAACGGTGCATTTCATTTCATACCTCTAAATGATTATGTAATATTATAAATACATGTATATTCTAGATATATATGATATATATGATATCCAAATAAGGAATTTCATTCTGTATATAAAGAACCATTGACCACACGAACAACATATAATTGTAAGAAGTCCACTTTCGACTTAAGAACCAAATATCGACAAAACAAACAGTATTAACTTAAATGATTGAATAATGTTTATAACATGGAAATAAGTGATATAAAAAGAATAATGAACTATAAAAAGGTTCTTAATAAAGTGGAAATTAACTCAAGTTTATTATTCAGGACGTTAAAGAACGATCGAGTCAAGTTGGACCCAAGGTAAGGGATCCTACTCCTCTCTTTCTTTTTAAGTACACTATTTTATGTCATTCTTTCTTAGCTCATCTTTCTTGTTATTGGGATGTTCTTTTATATTACTATTACTGTACTTTTTATGTTCATATGATGAGAGACCCTATTCTCTCTCATCAATCCATTTTGGATGTTTTGAGTGGCGCCGTTAGGCTGCCGAATTTTCATAAGAGATCTAACCTCTCTCTTTCTCTTTAAGTACTCTCCTTTATGTCACTTCTTTTAAGCTCCTCTTTGTTATGATGGGGGATGTTATTTTATATTCTTCTTGATGTAAATTTTATTGTAATGAGATACCCTATTTGATCTCATCAATCCATTTTTGGAAGTTTTAAGTGGCGTTGTTAGGATGCCGAGTTTTCGTAAGGGATTTTTCATCTCACTTTTATTCCCGTGAGATTTATGCTACATTTTCCACAATTTCCTTTTAGTGTTGTATGTAATGACCAATATTTTACTCATTTTGTAATATTCTTTCATTTATGAGTATTTACATCAATTTTTTATTGTCCTTCTTTCAAGGGGCGTATGTTTCGAAAGATACCCATGCCGGTAAGGGAACCTTTCACCCCCCCTCTTTTTAAAAGACTTCTTTTGTTGGGTCTTTTAATTTACATATTGTTTTGTTGGAATATGTTTTCATATATCCTTATTGAGGTAAATTTTATGTCCAAGTGATGAGATACGCTTTTTTATCTCTCATCAAATCTTTTTCTGAATTTTGAAGTGACGCCGTTAGGCTATCTAATTATTGCAAGGGAACTTCTTAACCCAATTTCGATTCATTGGGATAAACTTGTACACCTTGAATATGTCGTTCTATGATTATGTGTGAATGTCCTCTGATTGTTTTACACTTAATACCCACTTATATTTTGTGTATTCGCTTGTCACACATAGTTATGTAACTGATTTATCCTTAATCCAAGGATACTGTCTTTGTATGGGACTTCGTCTCAATCTCCTTTAATTGAGGCATATTTTGTTTTATACCCGACCTTCTTCTATATGGTGTATAAACCCCTTTAAATTTTATGTTTATCCAAAAGGAATATTTTTTATACGAAGTGTATTAGTAAACGAAAAAAGGGAATGTTTTTGTCGTACGTATGCGGCGACAACGACTTCTCCACCGCCGTGACCGTTATTTGAGTTTCGGCTTCCTCTACAAGCCATACCTTCTTTTTAAAAGAAAAATAAATACCATGTTTTACTTTTCCTTTATTTTGGTATAGAAAATGGTTTTCATAATGTTTTTATATCAGTGTGTTGTATTGATATCTTGTGATTGAAAGGTGGAAATGTTATGTTTCGTTTATACATGTTTTATGTGATACAGTTATGTTGAGGTTCTTGGGCATTATTATGAAGACGGGTGGTTCAGTGATAAACTAGGGGTGGGTGAGCCCGATATAGCTCTCCAATGCATTAGGTAACGTGAAGGAGTGAAACATTAGGGTTTCTTCGAAGAGATTTAGGGAATATACTATGATGGGTATTCCAAATGTAACTAAGAGGGTTACTCCCTACGTAAGAATGTTATGAATGCCTCAAGTTACCTTTATGTCTTATGATTTCTATGATTTATTCATGGTTTATGAGGTATGTTAAAGTGCCTATGTTTTATGGGTAATGTATTATTTCATTATTAGGTATATATGAACTCATGTTTTCTTTCCATATTATTATAACCCTTACTGAGATTTTTATGCTCATCCCATGTTTTTGAAATGTTTTTCACAGGTCAAGGGAAAGGTACATGATGTGATGATAGTGTCATGGATGTGTCAAGAAAGAATCCGTGTTTTATTTTAAATAAGTTTCTGTTAATGGGATGAATGAATATTTTCTTTTATGTAACCACTTTGTTTAAATGTGGAATGTAATGCAAGTTTTATGATCTAATTCTCTAAAACTCTAAACCTAAAAAGATCCTCAATGTGTAATCTTGTAATAACTCAAGAGTAAGTAAGTTTTAAGGCTGGGGCCTTATAATTTGGTCCTTATAAAATATCATGATATAGTAAATGGATCAGGTTTATGATCTATGATATGAATAGTATGGCTATCAAACTAATAAAATCATATTCTCATCCATATTCTAATTTTCTGATTAAGTGGTAATTGATAAATCCACTGTTTTACATTAATTATAATTTAATCTTTCCCATTATCATCTTCCTTTATCATAATAATGAATTTATGTTATGTGTTGTGTTAATCTAAGAAGTTTAAAATATGTGAAGATATTTGTGGGAGACATATAAGATATTTCATGTAATAAGAATACATTTATCTTGTCTCCAAATAAACCAATGCTTTACTATCTTCAAACATGTATTTTAAACATATATTAGATATTCATATGTTCAGATCAAAAATCTTTTAATGATTTTCTGCGGTAACAACTCATTTTATTAGATCATGTCCTAGTCAATAATTATTGATTCGTATTATATAACTTTTTAGTAGAACTTAAAGATAATCCTAAGAATATTTTAACATCCAAATGTTTTTGGAATGTGAGGTATTTAATTCTTTTATATGAAAAAACATTCAAAATCATTATCTATTCAATATATGTTTATTTTACAAAACAATTAATCTTGGATGAATATCACCAAAAACATTTTCTTCATTATACAATAGCCATCATTCTAGATCTCATTCAGTGTACCCTTTCTACACAACTAGTATGAAAATACATTGGGATATACTTGGGTTAACAAACATTTTCCCTATGAACATTTATAATGGATTTAGATATATTATTACAAGTAATTTCCCTTTAAATACCTATTGTTTCAAAATATTAAATGTTTTTTTAATTTACATATAATGGGAATAATTTTTCAGGATTATATTATTTCTTAATATGACTATTATTACTCACACTATAATTTTTTAATATAACCTGATGATATTTGTAAAAAAATGTTATGGAAAAGACAATCAATACCCCCATAATCATCTACATAGATTAGAAGACATTGTTCGATATTTTGTGATTATGGTGAATCATATCTCTCATGATATGAGATGTAACAAATAACCAATTAACAATTTAGATGCACTAATGATAGAGTACATTTCTATTCATTCATTTCTGAGAAAACATACACCCTCCTTCTTTGGTTCTTATATTTCACTGGCCTGTTTGATATTTATATATGTGATGAACTAGATATTTTTTATTCATCTGTACTCATACCCTAAAATTATGTCGTATCTTTTTTTCGTTTGAAAGGAAAAAAATGTAAATGGTTTAATATTATTATTAATGTGAGGGGAGAGGATGAAATATAATCTATGGAATGGGAAGATTTTAAGAGGTAATATTTAATTAGCTACTACCCTAATATTCTCCATATAAAAGGAGAGAAGGAATTACAAGAATTTATGTAGAACGATGATGAATTTGTTGGTACCTATGGGGAATATTTTACAATACATGAAATGCTTTATTTTATTTTAATCATCATCTATAAATGAAAAATTAACAAATTATTTAGTTGTTTAGAATAAATACATTTAATTAATTTATCAATAGGGTATTGTTGAAGCTATGAAGAATTTTTTTGATTTTCATATAAATTTAAAATGAATTATTAAAACCAACATTTTTCTGAAGACCAAAAAATATATAGATCCATGTATCCTCTACTAATAATTCACATTTGGCTTTGAAAATGATTCTACCTCCTATATTCCAAAACTGTGGGAAGGATAACTTATGTGAAATCCTTTAAAAAATATTAAATATATTTGAATTTCGAGGATCATAGAAATTATGAAAATGAATATCAAAGTAATGTGAAGAGTCATGTTAATAAAATAAACAACAACACATCAACAAAATAAACCAATCACAATTTAATTCTATATATTCATGGAGTTTGGGAATTGTGTGAATAAATTCCTTAATCCAATAGATAGTAACTATATCTAGAAAATACATTCTCTTATATCAAAGAACAAATGAAAATATTATAAAATAATTACCACTAATGTAAATAACGTTAAATAGGGTGCACTTATCCCCCACTCATTTCTTTGATTCAAAGAAGCTGTTAGAATGAATAATACCATTTAAGATCTTTATGTTCATCTTTTTTATATTTTCATGTGATCATTAGAATTGATTAAATATCTCTACATATATTCAATAAAACAATTTAGAAAAATGATATCGTATGGGATATTCTTAGTCAACATATGATCCTTTATCATTTCAATGATGACCACACAAATCAAATAAAAATATTTTTATTTATGATTTGATATTATTTAAGAGATTAATGTTAATTTATAATTCGTAATAATATTGAAATTTATTGTGTTATTTTGAAATTATTAGTATATTTTGTATAAAATAAGATCATTGTATAAAAATAGTTTGTATGAGACTTTATGATTTAGTAAAATTAATTACTATAATTGTTTGTTTGATCAGGGAAGGATATGATATAAGGTCAATATACTCATTAGGTTTAAAATAATTATCAATTATATCTTGGTATAGAGTTATGGGGAACTACTTTTTGAGTGGATTAAGCTAAAAATTTGGTTCCATTTGTGAGATTTAAGTGATTAATATATTATAATAATATATACTCGATAACTTATTCTAACAATTTTGGTTTTTTTAATTAATTAGGGAAATAAGGAATGAATTTTAAATATCTTTTTACCTTGTTATCTTTTTAATATTATTAGTAATTCTTTATGTAGAATCCAATTAATCCTTAATATTAATTTGTAGTAGTATAATACGAACTATAAATTGATTGGAGAACAACCAATATGTAATATATTGATTATGATATTCAATAAAATCAAGTAAGGATATTTTATCATGATATCTATATTTATAAGAAAAAAATCTATAATCACTGTGAAAATGATGTTGAAATATAATATTATACTTATACATTCAATTTTGATGGATTAATGCTCCAGTCAACCACGAAAGATATATGATTTTTTGGTCATTAACTTTCCCTTGAGTATATTTTATGTCACTATCTATATTTTCTTGGAATTATTCTCACTGGTAAGTCCATATATTAACTTTCCACTAATGTAATAATTATTTTCAATTATTTTTTTGTTATTTTTTATGAAACTTGTATTTCCCAATACATATTTTAATGAGGAATCTTTAATAACAATTTTTATGTTTTTTTCCATAAAAATATGAAATGCCACACCCATGATTATCAAGAATAAGTTTATATTTGGAGGATATTATATATTTTTTGAAGGATAATGTAACACCCAGGGATTTTAGAAGAATAAAAAAAATTCAATAGTTATATGACATGAACCATAGAGCGTAGATTTATAAAACAATTTTATTTAAATATGATTTTTATGACCTATAAATTTATTTTTTCTACATGAATAATAATATTAACATTATGAAATATATATAAAATTCCTAACCAATTAATATTTCCCTATTTACTATTAGGAAAAATAATTCAATTATTATTAAAAAAGATACATTATTCAACAAAAGTATTTACAATTCAAATATGATATTTATATATTGGTTGAGAAATAATTCTGTAACATTTTTGGACATGTTTATATAGTTTATTCGATAAAATTAATTTATTTTTTAAACCAAACATGTCAAAATTATCTTATAACATATTTATTTGATATTTATGAAAATATTTCTATATTATGGAATGGTAAAAAACTATTTTTAGTGAAAAATATCTTTTTTTATTGAAGTTACCAAGGATAATTATATTTGTTAATGTTTTAATAGTAAAATTATTTATATTATATTCTTCATAACCCAATTATGTACATTTGAATTCATTTTTATTGTTTAATTTGGTATAAAAATATATTTTAAACCATAAAATGAATTTTTTCATAAAAATTGTATTTTGTTCTAATTTATGATATTATCTTAATTTAATTTATTCTACTTATTGATATTAAATATTGATATGTGTAATATTTATTTTTAATTTGGAGGTATATATTTTTTAAATAGGACTCTTTAATTTTTCAATATGAGTAGTAACCATAGTAAATTTTCTCAAACATTGAAAGGGTAAGACATGTAAAAATAGTTAAAACATTAATATAGGTCATTAAAATTTATATAACATATTACATTTTCATAATAGATTGTTTTAATTATTCATAGACTATGAACATCTATAATATATTTCCAATTGGTTCCATTTTGATTAGATTATGATCTATATAAAAATTTATGTAAATGATATTGTGAAAACACCACACTCTTAACATTGATATCTCTATTATAAAATCATAATGGTAAAAATATGTAATGTATAGTTGTAAATATTTAATTTAAAAATTAATATAAATTAAAACTATAATTTGTTAAAATATATAGTTATTGAATAATTCCCCAAAAAGTTTATGCAATGGTGACCAAATATTTTTTAAAACATAGAAAAATAAAATATATGATTCTAAAAATTTGATATGTAACAAAATTTGGGTGAATTATATGATACATGATGATTATATATAATTAAAATATATTAGAGTTTTTTGAAAGGTATATATTTGAATATCATTATATTCATGATGTGTCTAAATAAGAATTAAGTGGATCATGTCAAAAATTACCTAAATAATGTTTTTTTAAAAATAGTTTTTAATTAAATTATTTAAAAACATAAAAATCATTAAGGAGGACATGTAGTATGATAATTGGTAGTAATTATAATACCTTTTCCATTTATTAATCATATTTCCTTTTTTATGCAACAATAACCCTTTAATAGTGAAAATTGTGTTACCATGATTAGGGATAAAATATGATAACTCTGGGGTAATACCAAAATATAATGTTTAAGCACCACATAAACATATCTAAATTTTATTATTTTATGGTATTTTAATATATTTACTCATTATATTACAATATTTATTTATTTGGATTAATTTTCTTGGATGATTAATTTATTATATTTTCATATTTTTCCAATTTCAAATAGTGCCCCTCCCCTCACATAGAAATGGTCCCCTCATTTTTCATTATTAAACCACTTCTAGCCATTTTTGAGGGCCATATGATAAAAACAAATCTTCTCAAAATCCCTATACATAATTCATAAGATATATCCCTCTTAAAATTAAACTATAATGGTCCATAATAATGTATCTAAAAGAGACATATCGAAGAAGATGAAGTTAGGTTTCCATTTATTCAAGTCATAATTCATGTAACAGTTTATAATATCGAATTATTATATATGACATATATTCAATTTTATACACCTATAATATCTAACAAAGTGTATATAGAGCTTCATTGAAATATTATATCATATATCTTTTTATATTCATGATTTTCATCTTCAATTTTATATAATTCATTCATTAGAATTATGATTTAAAAGTTACCAAATATATAAGGGTAGTATATAATAATTTCATTATTTATTGACTTTGATTATTATTATTCTATTGATGATTAAATTTAATCATGCGACTGTCAATAATCTCATAAATTTTCTACTCCTCTATTTGTTAAGTATACCACATTTTTTTACTGTATTTACACTCTTTATAAACTCAAGAGATAAAAAAGTATTTTTTTGGGAAAACCAACATTATTTATTTTTTCATTCATAAAATAAATTTTCATCTAAGTACATGTTTTTTATAATGGGTTTCTACAATTTTTTCACAAATCTCCAATGATTTTTTAGGAAATTTTAAAAAAATTAGATTTTTTAAAAAATAGATTAATGTGAATCTTCTCATTTTTTTTCTGAATGACGTACTTTGGACTTTTTAAAAAATAATTAATAATGGGAACTTTTCTTAACATTAATGACATAAATATAATTTACCACAATATTGAACAATAAATTATTTTAAGAATAGAAAACTTGTTTACGTGGTTCTTTTTAAATATAACTTTTTCGTCAATATTTCAAAAAAATTATGTTTTTAAAAAATTAGTTTCAAAATTAAAAGGATATTTTACACATGAAATATTCTAGAAATATTTTTAATGTTTTTTTCTAATGATATCAGCATTCTATATCACATATTTTTTATTGGGGAATTTTCAAATGATAAAATCCTTATTATATATTTAGTGTTTTATCTATAATAATAAATATATGTTTATGAAACCCATTTACATTATAGGGTTTATGCCATGATGAAATATTGGAATTTTTATAAAATATTTTTATTTTTCAATTGTTATGATTTATGAGGAATCATTTATCACCTTCTAGCAAAAAAATAATTATATTAGGATTATATGACATTTGGTTTTGGTAATTTCTTCCAATAAAATTGGTAATAATGGATAACTCATGATATAATTATGTTATAAAAGAACCTATTTTTATGTTCATAATTTTATGTGCGGACCAAGTTTTCAATTACATATGTTTATATATAGACCTTTCTTTCATTTACATATTATTATATACTAAATTGGGTTTTATGTCCACCCCTTCATTCATGTGACTTGCATTGATGTTTATAATATATTTCATGGACATAGTTTAAGGTCCATATATTTATGTGAATGATTGATTTCATTTCTTATACTAAATGATTAAACTCATTTTCTAATAGTTCAAAATAGAATTATATTAAGTTTTTTCTAGATTCCATCATATATGGTATACTCTCATAGATCATTCTCTTTTATTTCAGGACGATTCATGTATTATAAATTTCCAAGCTTTATACCATGACTAAATATTATGAACTATGATATACAGGGTTTGGTTTTCAAATTTTATGATCATTATCTCATACCCATATGAACATGTTTGGATTATGTGATGATTGATTTCTCACATGTTAGTCTACACTAAGAATCTGAGGTTGAAATTTCATATGTTTCCCTTCCCCAAGTAATGAAGAAATGTATTCATGTATTTTTTGTCAAATAATGTTATTATGTTGGATGATATTTGTGAGATATGATGGAGATCCGTCAAGAAATATTATGGTCAATTATCTTGTCTCCAAATACACTAATCCATAAATATCATTGGGTGTTTATTTGTAGCATATTTTGAATATTCATCTATTATGATCTAATATATATGTATAAAATATTGGGTAGTTATACATTATACATATCTCACGAAGGAAATATTATGAAATGAATACATTCATATTATTATAATCATGTATTATCAAATAAATATAAGGAAATATTTATTCCAAAAATACTGAAACCTTTTAGAATTTAAGAGATTGATGTTTAAATGATTCAAAAATTTAGAGATATTTATGAGTTTTAAATGCATTCATGACACAGAATGAAATGCATATATGAGGAGTGTAAACACAAGATCCATAGTAGAAGAACCACATATATAAATTCCAAGTCTCATAGATGATATAATCTACTAAATCCTTTGAGATATCACATTTTACCATTGTAAAAAATAGATTAACAGTATGAAACTCAACTTCATGATGGACACTTTCTATGAACCCATTATAAGGAAGTGGTTTTAAAATACACACAGATCCATTAAAGAGAGGGCATATGTACTAATTTTTATGGATAATGAACCGGGTTCTTTTTCCTATTCAACTGACACATAATGGGTTTCATAAATAATATAAATACTATATCAATGTACATTAACTATTTCAAAAGAAAATTATTATTGAATATTCTAGAAATACCCTTGGAGTTCCATGAATCCAATGAGACACCGGGTATTATTTTACGTTGAAACATGAGTATGTGAAATATACATAACTGAAATATAACATTGACACAATGTACACAATATATAAATATTTATGATGGAATTATTTTAATATATAAACATTAAGATTTAATATATCATGAACATTTTATCAATAATTGTGTGTATGTTAAATTCATTTAATCCAAAATATACCAAAAAATTAAATTAATATTTCACTTTTTCCAAGAATAATTTAGCAAAATTAAAATTAATACTACATTATGTGATTTAATTTGTTCCTTAAATTGATAACACTATACAGTAATTTAATATACCATAGCTTTTTAAAAATATAAATTAAATAATATATCATATCTGATTGATGTATTTTTAAGACAATTGTTTTTAATGTTTTTAAAATGAGGCAATCATTTTACTACCATGTTCTTAGGATGTTGATCAGATTTCATTAGTGGCTATTAATAAAGACATTTTATCCATTATTGATCACTCAAAATAGGTAAAATGAATATCTTGTATTATTTTTCTTTACATATAAATATTTTATTTTTCTTGGTCAATTCTACTAGAATAGGTCTAATTTCCAGCGGTTTCATATTGATACTTTGATAATAAAAAATAAGGAATGTGAAAGTGGGATAATAACTAATATACATAACATATGTAGTCATACTCACTAGAGGATAACCTCATAATCAAACCCAAGTGTGTATTATTCATTGATATTATATTTACGAAACCTCTAAATAATGATGAGGACAATAAGAGAACAACTATGAATAATTATCTTCAGTAATGAAAAGGATAAATATTTGAATTTTTAAATTTAACCATATAATTATTCACCCCCTCTCATTTGGTCATCCATAACTAATCATTATAAAGAAAACCAAAAAAATTAATGTATTATAAACTAAATCCGCGCTAATATATTATCTATGGGAATATCATAATCGAAATGATAGACAAATTTTCTAACAAAACATCTCATTCATGGATTTATTTATCATTATTTATATATAATTACTAAACTTTCCAATTATATTATAGTAAATATTATATTTCTTTTTAATTAATTAATCATGTATGATCAAATAATTTATTTATAATAATTTTTATTTATTTTATTATAGATTTATTATTTTTTTACTTCTGTTTACCATGTTTTATTATAAAATAAACATGCATCTCATTAATAAATAATGATGATGTGTAATCATTAATTAAAAAAGTTCCATGATGTCATTTTATAACTATTGGTTGGTTTATCGAGATAATTATAAACAAAATATTGACCATAGTGGAATAACTCAATGAACTAGATTATGCTTGAGTTTTATCATTCCACCTTTAATATGTGTATCTCTGTGGTTTGTTTCACTTCATATTAGACATGAATCATCTCCTATTTTCTAGATATCCTCCAATTATATATGTTTACTTGGATATATGTATGGAGAAAAAATGTAATTTTTATATAAAAGAAATTGTTTAATCATAGGTTGATACATAATATGAAGATAAAATTTATTTTTGTATCATTATAATTATATATGTAGTAAAATTATCTCAAAATATCACGAAATAAATAAATAAATTCTTTAGATACACAATATATAAATAATATGATAATGTTCATGGCAATCCTTATATGTAGTGAATAAAAATTCATATCTATAATGATTTTATGTTACTCTATTCATCATTAAAATATAGCTCTTGAAATAATAAAATTATTATCTTATTAATTAATTGATTCATTTAGAATAATTATTTTTCCAAATTGTATGCAATATTGTCATCTGGTATAATTTTAAATAATTAAATAGATGAATTTTAATTTAAAATTTATCCTTCATATAGAGTGTATTAATGGTGACCTAACATGTACACTTTTGATACATACTAAACCATGCAAATGAGTTTAACTATTACATTGTATGTAACATCACATGAGAAGATATGTGGATAGTGTTGTGTATTTTCACTATCATGTACTGTCATCATACATTTCATGTAAGACTACAAGATAATTATTGATATATATGATTTGTTTTTTAGTGAGTCATTTTTTGCAGTATAAAAACAATAATGATTACAGAACACACCTTGGATATAAACTACTACCACTTTTAGTAATACCCATAATGTACAAACAATATATGACAACCGTACATTTCTTGTTTTATTAAAATAACTGTGAATTAATTAAAAATTAATTTATTATGTACATTACCTCGCAAATTGAATTTAATTTAATCAATAATGAAAGAAACTATGATATAGTGATTCTATCTAGTTACTGACGATGCATTTATCTTTTCATTTTTTAATTTTTCTTTCTATTGACCCACACTACACAAATAAGTACACAATGACTATTATTAATGGGTAAATATGTGTTACACAATGTGTACATCTCACTACATATAATTTACAACATGTAATGATATGTCTCTCAAGTATTAGACAATATATGGTGGGTATTGATAACATATCTCATATATTTACCACACGACTACCACTATTCTAATGGGCTCAATCCATTTGGATTGCATAGTGTGTATGAAAGATATGTTCTATATATACCCTATAAAACCTTAAGATTCTAGAAATAAATACATAACCCTTAATGACATTGATATCCAGTCTCACACAAGAAATTCCATGATCCTCATAGCACATCCTAGTGTGGTAGATGACGGGTACATAATGTGTAAGTTATCATAACAGGCCAAGTAAATGTGTCCTATAGAATGTATATTTAGAGTCTCCATGTGTGATTTTTTAGTTTCCTTAATTTTTTATTACCATGTTAATGGTAATATAAAATAATATGATCTTAGAATTATAACGTTTGATTGAATAATTAAATACATGAATGGAAAAAGTAATCATTAAATTCATAATAGATAATAAAATAAAAAAATAAAAATAAATTATTTTCTAACCACACTAATACCATATAATTGTTTTGAGATGTAGTGTTGGTGGTAAGGCTTGGGAATGACAATATTATTCATCTATTTAACTGACTAAATCTTGTGAAATAGACAATTGGAGACCAAAGATATTCAATGTGATTACGATTGAAATATATATTATAAGTTTTTTATAAATAATAAATTCATCACGTGGTTATTCAATAATTATTAATGATTAAAATATATATTTTTCTTATCTTACAATCATTATGATAAAGAATCCAAAAATTTATCCCTATAATGGTATCAATTATTGCTTCAAAATTTCATAATAATTTTAATGGATCACATGGTGGTGGAATATAGATAATGATTAACATATATCATTTTAAATTGATCATAACGATAACTCATTCGGGATAGAATAATTATATCTAGTTCATTTAGTATTTAGAATGATTTGGTTGGTAACAAATCATTATTGAGTGTATTTTTTTGATAACTCTCTTGGTACTTTAGATATTTCCATTGAGAGAAATTATTTTATGAAAAAGTATAAATTTCTCTAATAAAATGATAAATTTTTTGTGATATACTTATATTAAAAAACATTAGAATTTCACCACGTAATTTATTAATTATCGATATACACAATTTCTATTAATAATAATACTATTATTGTTGTTTCAATGGAATGATCATACTCATAGATATTTAAATGTTATTTTTTAATTAATTATATTAATATTTATTTAAATGATATTAAATAAAAATGTATTATTTCTATTAGAACCCTTAACTCAGCTTTTCAATTCAACTCAACATTTACTAAATCTTGAATAATTTCACATCCATGAATTATTTTAATGTAATTTTTCATTTAATTTCCATTCCTTCTACGTTGTGGGGGTTTACCAAACATTTTTGGAGGAAAGGGTGAGTTTACCTGATTTGGGTAAAACCGTGGTCTCATTTTCATATTTAAAATCCAATTTCCTTTTTTATAACAGTTTTATTTTTTTAAACTATTCCTCAATTATACTTAATAATGGAATCCCCTAACTTATTTACCCCACCATATCAATTTTTACCCTCTAGAAATCCATAATCATGGTATGTTTAAATTTTTATTTAAGAAATATTACTAGCCTGTAAGCCCTTTTCTTTTTTTTTAGAAAAATTATTTATTATCTTATTAATTTTTTACTCTTTTTTGGTTTTTCACCTTACTATCGATGAAAAAACCCCTAGGCATGCCCCCATATTCGTTTCTCCCTCTTTGGAACAAATTTCCATCACGGATTAGGGAAAAACATCTCAAAATCTCTAAAATCATCTATATTTGAATTGATAATTTGTTTCCTTCATTAATCCTTCATTTTCAATTTTTTTCACCCATTATAGTTACTAAATACCTCCTCAACCTTATTTGAACCTCACATGCATTTTTGGATGTTTGTAAATTCAGATATTGTTCTGTTTGGGGCGTTTTATTTAATATATCTCTTGTAGGTGGGTTTCCTCTAATGTTTCTCCCATTTGGTTAGGGTTTCATCCACTTTTCATGAGGATCTTGAGTGTTCATCTACTATGGTTTATACATTGGGTATGATTTGTAAAATTTTGGGGAAATATTATGGATTTGGGAGTGATTTCACTTCCATGTTGTGCGGTAGTGGTGTGATTGAATTTTCAACAATGATTTATAGTTTTTTGGAATAAATGGTAGGTTATTCCATTTATAAGAATTATTGGATGAGATAGTTTTGATTTTTTATATTATTGGCTATAATATATTCCATTTTTTTGGTGAGAAAATAATATTTGTTAAAATTTATTCATTGGTCGATTTTTATGTTTCATTTTTGGGGAAAATGAATATTTTTGGGGTGTATTCCATGTTGTGTTCATTGGGGGTTGTTTTATGTTTCATGGAATAGTTTTATTAAATGATGTTATAGCTGAAAATTATGGTATGATGTGATAATGGTTCGACATTGGTCTACATATATGGGTTTTAGAATGATTTCACCGAAAAAACATGGTTACTCTCGTAGAAATTGTTTTGTGGTTGTTTTAAATGGTTTCTTGATTTATGTAAGAGGTGAAACTATGTTATCAAAATGTTTTGGTAGATGTGTACTTTTGAAATTTTCTATTTAATGTGAATGCTCTATTATTTGATTTTTACTATCTTTTAATTTTTTTATAAAATTGATTAAAGGATTTGTTGAAGTGTGAAAAAGAGGTGAAAAGTGTTGTGGGCTATTTTTGTGTATGTTTGATTTCCAAAGTGATTTTGAATTAAAAAGTGTATAATGTAACATTTCTGTGGGATGCTTGGTGTGTATATGACTTAGATGCAGTATTTTCATTGAAAATTGTATTTCATGGCTTGTGGAACATTTTTGAGCACCAGAGGAAATATCTAGGTATCTAGGTGGGTGGACGTGTACTAGTATACTACTTATCCTATGGGGTGTGGCCCCTGTTTCATGTAGAAAGTTTTACTGTAACATCCTAGATAAATGAATAATATGACATTTTCATATTTATTAATATTGGTGAATTAAATATATATCTTACTTTAATGTGGTTTCAATGTTCGATAGTGTACCGGATACGCAACAATGGGTTTCTTTGAAATCATACTTTGCACAATAATAATATAATATTATTATTTTAAATGGGAGTTAACTTCTAGACGTTGTATTGGTGGGAATTAACAAAACTAACTAAAATATGATTATACATTTTTTTTAAATGTATTTACATTTATCAAATAAAATTTAGAGGCTTAAAGTTTGAATAAACTGAATTTTAAGAATAATTTACATTAAAAGGTTGATTTACCACCTTTTAATGGTGAACCCTCTATAAATATAATTTTGGTTACATTAATATATTTTTTTCCAAATAAAATCCTTTTTTTGAATTGGGACATCAAAATTTACTTTGTGTAAATTTTTGAAATTTTTCCAATAAAGTTCATTTTTTTAATGAATAGTGAAAATATTTTATTTTATTTCAAAACCACATTTTAATCTATTTGATTTAAATTGATAGATTATCTATTTAATTTTTTTTAAGTGTAATTATAACATATTTTAACCATTTAATCAAATGTTGGTCATTGTAATTAATTTCACTTTGAAATTAGACAGAAACAAGTATCAATCTTTTGATAGTTATTGTTTCTTAAAAACACGCTATTTGTTTTGATAACGAGAATTAATTTTAAAACTAATTAATTCCACTTATATGTTTTTAATTTGTTAAAATAGAAATAATTTTTCAATTTGGAATATCAAATATATCTTAGGCTGATTTTGTGGTATTTTTCTGAAAAACATCAATTTTTATGAATAGTGAAACCATGTAGTGGTAGTTAAAAAACATACTTTTTGATTTAAATGAAATTTTACCACTTATTTGAATAGGATTTCAAAAATGTGGAATACATGCTTGTTATAAAGAATTAAAATGTGGTTCATTAAGATGAAAACGATTTTTTGTGAATAGTAACTTTTGACTTTTATTTACCACGATTAAAGGTAAATAGGGTAATTCAAGGTTAAAAAGAATATTATAATAATTCAAAATTATCTTAAAACATGTATAAACCTTATTGGTTGAGTAATTAACGACCATGGGCATCATTGGGTCTATTTTGGGACCCCATCTAGCCACTTGAGAGTGATAATGATAATTTAGATTAATTAATATAAAGTAAAGACAAAATTGACATTAAAAAAAATATTCTAGTAATTTATTTTTATATGGTGTAATATAAGTCATATTTTCAACTATAAATATTAATTGGAATGATAAAGAGATTTTCTACATCATGGTATTTGTTTTATAGTTTTTATATATCAAATAAACTAAATTATATATGACACAATAATGATAAAGTATTTAACTCATTAATAAATGATTTAAATAAATAAGATTATAATGATTAAAATATTATCCAAAACATGTCCAATTATGATTGTATGATTTTATTTATATCATTAGTCATATTATATTCATATTTATGGATTTTTGGACCTTTTGAAACAGAATATCATTATATAATAAAATAATATTTTCACACATTCCTAAAGAGCCCCTCCTCTCCCTTATAAAAGGAGACCATTTCTATCCAATTACTGACACCTATCAAGAAATTTTTCATGTTCAAACTCTTCCCAATTAATCTCCCTACATCCCTATCCTCCCCTTAAAAGAATTACCTTAGGCAGAAGGCACTTCAAGAAGTCCTTTGGTTCAATCCAAAGAGAGTTACCCAGATTTAAGGTAAAAGTTTCTCTTAAATTGTTTTCTTTTATTTTACATCTCCAACCCTAAAATATTTATATTCATTTATTTTGTAACAGAAATAGTATCCTCAATATACTAGTATGTTGTTATAATAATTATTTTAACTACACTTACACACACCTCCATCTAATGGAAGAAGAAATAATGTTTTTGTGGATGGAAAACTAACACCTCACGAAATGATGATTGATCAAATATCTCCAACCGCCTCTCATGGTGTCCATTATGATGGAACATTATTTATATATGATATATATTATATTTCTATTTTCATTATGCTTCTGTATTTTCCAATTATAGAATGACTTTATGGTTTCCATAGTGGGTAAATACAATACTCTCATTTGAGGAAGCGCGGACTACCGCCCCCACAGAATGATGTGACTCGTTAATGGATTATGTGAGATGTATAAAGGATTGACTTAATGATATTATTTATGATATTATAATGGAATTAAAATATAACTATGTATAATTATGTTTTAATTCCATTAAAATAAGAAATAGATATGAAAATAGCGTTCATGCGTACGTACGGCTAACCGTCTCCATGAACGGTACATTTCATTTCTTACCTCTAAATGTTATATACTATTATAAATACATGTATATGCTGGATATATATGATATATAGGATATCCAAATCATGAATATCATTCTGGATATAATAAAATTTTGACCACATGAACACCATGTAATTATAAAAAGTCCATTTTTGACTCAAGTACCCAATATCGACAAAATGAACATTTTTAACTTAAATGATTACATAATGTTTATAAATTCGTAATAAGTGATATTAAAAGTAATAATAAAATCGAAAAAGGTTATTATGAAAGTATAAATTAAATTTCGTTTATTATTCAGGAGATTAAAGAATGATTGAGTCAATTCTGACACGAGTTAAGGGATCTGACCTCTCTCTTTCTTTTAAAGTACTCTCTTTTAGGTCATTTCTTTTATTCTACATGTTCTTATGTTGGAGGATGGTATTTTATATTCAACATAATGTAATTTTATTTTCATATGATTATAGACCCACTCTTACTCGCATCAATTCATTTTAATAATTTTTAAGTGGCGTCGTTAGGCTGCTGAATTTTTGTAAGGGATTTCTTATCTCACATTTACTTCCTTGAGATTTCCATTGTTCGCCACTTATTTATTGTATGTGTTGTATTGTGTCTTCCTTTTGATATATATTATCATGATTATAATTATATTCATGATATTCATTGATTCATTTTTTGTTATTAACTTTGGGTCATACGACACATTTGATTACAACGTGCTAAGGGGTTTTCATCTCACTTTTTATCCCCGAGAGATTCATGCTATATTTTCCACTACTTCCTTTTCTGTGTTGTATGTACTACACATGATTGTATTAGTTGTTTAAGATACTTTAATTTATGGGAATTTACATCTTCATTTTATGATCCTTCTTTCATGTGGCAAATGTTTTGTAAGTTACCAAATCGGTAAGGGAACCTTTCACCCTCCTCTTTTTAAAAGACTTATTTTTGTTATGTCTTTTAATTTACATTTTATTATGTTGGGATATGTTCTTATATATCCTTATTTATGTAAAATTTATTTCCAAGTGATGATATTCACTTTTTTCTCATCATCTCATTTTCTAAATTTTAAGGTGACGTTGTTAGGCTGTCGAATTTTTACAAGGGAACTTCTTAACCCAATTTTGATTTCTTTGGTTTCAACCCGTAGTTATTGAATATGTCATCCTATGAATATGTGTGAATGACATCTGATTGTTTTACACTTAATTTTCACTTATATTTGGTGTATATATATTTTCCATACATAATTAGGATATTGATTTATCCTTAATTTAATGATACCATCTTTATAATGTATTTCATCTCAATTTTCTTTTCAATTGAGGATTCTTTGTTGTTAGACACCAATTCACTCTTATATGGTGTATATTGTATCCTTTTAAATATTATATCATGAAACCCTTAATTCTCATGATATTATAAAGTTTTAATTATGTGTTATTCTGCAATTATTTGTATTCAAGAGTCTCTTATTTTGTTAAAAACTCTTTATCAAAAATATCATTTTAAAATGTTTTGAAGATTTATTATTCTAAATGATTATCTTTAATGTACATTTTTTAAAAATGGTATTGAGAATTTATTTATATGGACGTTAATGTTTTAAAATTATAATTCCATTAAAATCTTCAAGGTGGAATGAGACAGTTTGATTCAAAAATCTTTTTTAAAATGGGTTTTGAAAATGGATTGATTATTTCAATATCATGAAATTAATTATTGTGATTTAAAATGAAATGTTATTAGTGAAATGATTATATTTTTAATATTTTATGTATTATGATGGTACTTGGACATTTTATGGTTGGTTACATGATAAACCATATGACGGGTGGTGTCGTGAATACCAGGAAGGGTGGTTACGTTATAACCTCCAATGCATTGGGTATTCAAGTCGGCCGTATTGCTATTCCATTTAGTGATATGTGTGGAAGTCAATCGTATGGTTATTCCATTTAAGTATGCTTATTACCTAACTTACCTTTATATATCATGGGTTATTTATATGGGTTTTATAGAATTATTTTTGTTACAAAAGGGAAAGTAATGATCTTTTATTCAGTGGAGAGTATTTACTAAATGTTTTACTTATGATAATGTATTCATGGTTTACCTGTTGTTTTGAAAAAAAACTATAAGTTTTCCTTCATTGTATATCCCTTACTATTCTTTTTATGCTCATCCCATGTTTTTGAAATGTTTTTCATAGGAAATAATGTAAAATAGTGTCATGGATGGGATCAAGGAAAAGTCATGCTTTCTTAAACATGGAACTAGACAAGACTCTATTTTTCAAGAGATCATGTTTTGAAAAAAAAATGAAACTGTGTAGAAGTGTCTACATTGTATTTTTCAGATGTAATAGTTATGGCCTAATTCTATAAAACTCTAAACCTGAAAAGATCCTCAATGTGAATTATTCATTTAATTCAATATTAATTATGCTTTATGGATTTGTCCTTATAGTTTAGTATTAGAGGTCCGTTTAGATAACTTTAGATGTTAGGGTATTCTTTAAGAATATGTGACATTACCATTATGGTTAGGATTTCAGAAAGATTCATAGTTTTTTAGATAAATTGAATGAGTTTGAGGTAACATTAATAAGTATATCTTAGTGTTTACTCTCATCGTAAGATATTATATGATGATTTTACTGGTATACTCACACTGATCTTTTTGGTTTTAGTAAATGACTGGATCTAGCAGGCACCAAAGTAGTAGTGTATGTGAAGAAAACTGTGATAGTTTTCTGAATGAGAAACTGAATGACATAGGAGCTTCAATGAGAACACTTGTGGTTATTCTCAACCGACTATCTGGAGTCATGATTGACCACATGAACCTTAGTGATCTTTATAAGTCATCTTATATGCGAGAAAAAATTCTATATGAAATTTCTAGTAATAATCATAAAATTAAGTATGTTAAAAACCTATGTGTCAAGGATGTGGAAAGAAACACCTAATAAAATGCTTCAATGGGACGGGAAGATGCTATAGATGTGGGAATAAATGTCATAAATCATGAAACTACCATGGAAAAAGGAAGCATCTAGTTGACTCTAGGAAAGGGAATGATGTCTTTTTGGTGGGATCAATTGAATGTTTTAAATGTGTTCTTCATGGTCATTATGCAAAAACATGTCCTACGAAGAAGTTTTAGGAATGAGATCACTTAGATCATAAAAATATATGTTTACCAACACATAATTCCATTCCGATTGAGGATAAAGAAACTGATAATAACCAATGAAATGTATGGATTAATTCTTAACGTATGTTTTAATATTATTGAATCTTAGGATATGATTCATGATTTTTGAATGTAGGAAATAAGTATTTCAAAATTTGTTGGTAAAGAATGGTTAATGGATCATGAATAACATTGAATGAGTAAGAGGTCAACATATAAGGGATTCAAGAGTTAAGGTAGATTTTTGGATGGTGAAATGATTAAAAGTATTAATGTTTTTTTGATGATGAGATTACATTAGAAGACTATTTATAGGTTTTGTAACCCTAATGATTGATATATGAAAATTTTATTCATGGAATAATTATCTTTTCTTTTGATGATATAGTTATAAAGAAAAATTTCAGTTTATATGATCCTTGAATTTGAGACAATTACAGGTTAATACTTTTTGGGATGCAAAATAAAAGTTATTAGATTACATTTGTGGTTAAAATATGCTATGGTTATATTTTATGAATTTATCTCTTTTTAGTAATGTTATAAAATTAATTTGTTTTTGAGAAGGGACAACACACAGACAGTGTGGCAACCCGTCGGGTTGGACGAAGTTGCGGGAATTGAACCCACATCCAAAGTGCGACCAGTATTTATCTCCTACCACTAGACTACGTGAAGTCCCTGGTTAGTTTGACTAATTATTTTTAGTTTGATGATTTTATGAACTACGAAAAGTTGGTCTTGGGTTATTTATGGAAATGATTAACCTATCAGGGAGGATATGTGATTAGGTTAATTACTTTTCAAAATGAGACTTTAAGAGTAACAGATGTTATTTGGAGATAAATGTTAAGATTTTTCTTGGAACACTTTGTGATTAAATCCTTCAGATATTTGGGTTTAAATCTTAGTTTGGATTACTTTGAATAATTTTATGGATAACTATTTATTGAAAGATCTTTGATGAACTTTGGGTTTTGTTGGAAAAATTTTGGAGAATAAGAGTAGTTTTTATTTTTCTAAAATATTATCCTTTTTGGGGATCAGCTGATATCGCACAAACCATTTTGGTTTTTGTTAAGGTCTAAAGACATGGGAAATAAATATTTCTTCTTTTGTGGATTATGTGATTCTCTCGAAGTTGATTATAGCGCTCTTAATGTAAAAAAAATCAATCCTGAATACCCATCATTTGGAGAAAATATGAGTTTGTGTTAGAAATCTAGTACAAGATTAATGTCTACATGACAAGTAAGTATGTTTCCTTATTTTTTTAGTTTAGATCATAAATAAATTCCTCAATAAAAAGTAACATAATAGAAAAATCTTGTCTGTTATCTTATCCTACTAGGGAATCAAAGATTGTTTAACCCATCACATGTTTGTGATTTTCTGGTGGTTAACTTTCTCCTAAACATGTTTTCTATCACTCTCCATCAGAACTCGAAGGTTTGTTTTCTCCACCATATCCATGTTTTCATGGAATCCTAGTATCTGTTGTCTAGGGTAACCTTTGTACTTATCTTCCTTTATTTTAAAGTAATAGTTTTATTGACTCTTTTTTCGGTTTGGGGCTTTTAATGAGGTTCCCAATCCCAATTTTTAAAATTGCGAGGACGCAATTCCCAAAACAGGGGAAGGATGTAACATCCCGAATAAATGAAGAATATGACCTTTTCATATTTATTAATATTTTTTAATTAAATATTAATTTTACTTTAATGGGGTTTCTATGTTCGATGGTGTACTCGATACACAAAAACGAGTATCATTGAAATCTTACGTTGCAAACTAATAATATAATATAATTAGTTTAAATGGTATTTAAATCCTAGCCATTGTATTGGTGGTAATGAAAAAGACTAACTACAATATTATTATACATGTTTGTTAAATGTATTTAAATTTATCCATCTAAAGTTAGAGGCTTAAAATGTGAATAAATATGATTTTAATCATAATTTACATTAAAAGGACTATTTACCGCCTTTTAATGGTGAACCCTCATTAAATATAATTTTGGTCACATTAATAACTTCTTTTTGACCAAATAAAATCATTATTTTTAATGGGGACATCAAAATTTACTTTGTGTAAATTTTTGTAATTTTTTCAATAAAGTTCATTTTTTTAATAAATAGTAAAAATATTGTATTTTAATTCAAAACTACGTTTTAATCTAATTTATATATATGGATAGATTATATATTTAATTTTTTAAAGTTTAATTATAATATATTTTTAAAATTTAATCCAATGTTGGTTATTGTAATTAATTTCACTTTGAAATTGGACAGAAACAAGTATTAATCTTTTGATAGCTATTGTTTCTTAAAAACAATCTATTTGTTTTGATAACGAGAATTAATTTTAAAAATAATTAATGCCACTTCTATGTTTTTTATTTGGTAAAATACACATCATTTTTAAATTCAGAATATCAGATATATCTAATGCTGAATTTTTGTTATTTTTCTGAAAAACATCAATTTTTGATGAATAGTGAAACCACTTAGTGGTAGTTAAAAAACTGAGTTTTTCAGTTAAATGAAATTTTAACACTTCTGTGAACTGAATATAAAAAATCTGACATACATGGTTGTAATCAAGAAGTAAAATTTGGTTCATTAAGATGAAAATAATTTTTGGTGAATAGTATCTTTTGACTTTTATTTACCGCAGTTAAAGGTAAATAGGGTAATTCAAGGTTAAAAAGAATATTATAATAATTCAAAATTATCTTAACACTTGTAGAAAACTTATTGGTTGAGTCATTAACGACAATGGAAATCTTTGGGTTGATTTTGGGAATTCATTGAGCCACATGGAAGGGATATTGACAACTTATATTAATTAAAATAATGTAAAGTCAAAATTGACATTAACAAACATATTTTAGTAATTAATTTTTATATGGTGTTATATATGTAATATTTTCAACTATAAATATTACGTGGAAAGATAAAAATATTTCCTACATCATGTTATTTGTTTCATAATTTTTAGACATTATATAAATTATATTATATATGACACAATAATGATGCAGTATTTACCTCATTAATAAATGATTGAAATATATAATATTATAATGATTAAAATATTATCCAAAACATGTCCAATTATGATTGGATGATTTTATTTCTATCATTAGTCATCTTTTTGTCATCTTTAATTATTTTTGGTCATTTTGAATCCCAATATCATTATATAATAAAATAATATTTTCACACTTTCCTAAAGAGCCCATCTTGTGCCTTATAAAAGGAGACCATTTCTATCCACATTTTCACACCTCTCAAGCCATTTGGCTCATCCAAACTCGGACCAATTAAGCTCTATACATCCTTATCCTCCCATTAGAAGCCTTACCTTATGCATAAGGCACTTCAAAAAGTCCTTTGGTTCAAACCAAAGAGAGTCACCCAAATTAAAGGTAATAGTTTCTCTTAAATTGTTTTCTTTTATTTTACTTCTCCAACCCCTAAACTCTTTTTATTCCTTTATTTTGTATTAACACTAGTATAATAAATATATTAGTATGTTGTTATGTTATTTATTAGAACTACACTTACACACACGTCCATCTAATGGATGAATACCATAATGTTTCTGTGGATGGAAAACTAACACCTCACGAAACGATGATTGTTCAAATATCTCCAACTGCCTCTCATGGTGGCCATTTTGATGGAACTATATTTATATATGATATATATTTTTTTATGTTTTCTTTATGGATTTTAATTTTCCGATTATAGCACGCCTTTATGGTTTCCATAGTTGGTAAATATGATAATCCTATTTGAGGAAGCGTGGACTATCGCCCCCACAAAGTGATGTGACTTGTTAATGTCTTATGTGGGATGTTTAAAAGATAGAGTTAATGATATTATATATTATATTATACTGGAATTATAATATACCTATGTATCATTATGTTTTAAAACCATTAAAATAATAAATATATATTAAAATAGTGTTAATGCGTACGTACGACCAACCGTCTCCATGAACAGTACATTTCATTTCTTATCTCTAAATGTTATGTACTATTATAAATACATGTATATGATGGATATATATGATATATATGATATCCAAAACATGAATATCATTCTCGATATAATTATCCTTTGACCTCATGAACAACATGTAATTATAAGAAGTCCATTTTTGACTCAAGTACCAAATATCGACAAAACGAACATTATTAACTAAAATGATTAAATAATGTTTAGATCATGGTAATAAGTGATATAAAATGAATAATAAACTAAAAAAGGTTCTTAATAAGGTATAAATTAACTTTATTTTATTATTCACGAGATTAAAGAATGATCGAGTCATGTTTGACACGAGGTAAGGGATCTGACCTCTCACTTTCTTTTCAAGTACTCTCTTTTATGTAATTTCATTTTTGCTCCATGTTATTATGTTGGTGGATGTTCTTTTATATTCACCATAGTTTAATTTGTATTTTCCTATGATTATAGACCCACTCTTACTCTCATAATTTCATTTTATGAATTTTTATGTGGGGTCGTTAGGCTTTCAAATTTTTGTAAGGAATTTCTTATCTCACTTTTAATTCTGTGAGATTTCCATTTCTCGACACTTATTTATTGCTTGTGTTGTATTGTGTACTGCCTTTTGATATATTTTATCATTATTATCATTATATTCATAGTATTCGGTGATTCATTTTGTGGTTATTATCTTTGGTTCATACGACTCGATTGATTACAACGTGCTAAGGGGTTTTCATCTCACTTTTTATCCCTGAGAGAATCATGATATATTTGCCACTACTTCTATTTGTGTGGTGTATGTACTGCCAATTATTGTATTATTTGTGTAAGATATATTAATTTATGGTTATTTACATCTTCATTGTATGATCCTTCGTTTATGTGGCATTTGTTTTGTAAGTTACCAAATCTATAATGGAAACTTTCACCATCATCTTTTTAAAAGACTTTTTATTGTTATGTCTTTTAATTTACATATTATTATATTGGGATATGTTCATCTATATCCTTATTTATGAAAAATTTACTTCCAAGTTATGAGGTACCATTTTTGTCTCATCAACTCATTTTCTAAATTTTAATGTGACGTCGTTACGCTGTCGAATTTTTATAATGGAACTTCTTAACCCAATTTCGATTTCTTGGGTTTCAACTTGTAGTTATTGAATATGCCATACTATGAATATGTTTGGATGAACTCTGATTGTTTTACACATAATATTCACTTATATTGAGTGTATTTATATTTTTCACACATAATTAAGACATTGATTTATCCTTAATTTGAGGATACTATCTTTATAATGGATTTTATCTCAATTTACATTTCCATTGAGACTTTATTATTGTTATGAACCAATTAACTATTATATGGTGTATATACTATCCTTTTACGTATTATATCATGAATCTCTTTATTCTCATGATATTATAAAGTAATGATTAAATCCTATTCCGCGGTTATTTGTATTCAAGAGTCTCTCATTTTGTTAAAAACTCTTTAACAAAAATATCATTTTTAAATGTTTTAAAGATTTATTATTCTAAATAATTGTCCTTAATGTACATGTTTTAATAATGGTTTTGAGTATTTATTTATATGGAAGTCAGTGTTTTAAAATTATAATTCCATTAAAATCTTCAAAGTGGTATGAGACACTTTGATTCAAAAATATTATTTAAAATGGTTTTTGAAAATGGATTGATTATTTCAATATCTTGAAATTAAATCTTGTGATTTCAAATGAAATTTTATTATTGAAATGTTTATATTTGTAATATTCTATGTATTATTATGGTACTTGGACATTTGATGGGTGGTTACATGATAAATAATATGACGGGTGGTGTCGTGAATACCAGGATGGGTGGTTACGTTATAACCTCCAACGCATTAGGTATGGATGCCGGCCGTATGGATACTCCATTTAGTGATATTTGTTGAAGTCGACCATATAGTTATTCCATTTAAGTATCTTTATGTCCCATGTTACCTTTATGTGTTATGTGTTTTTTATATGGGTTTATAGAAATCTTTTGGTTACAAAAGGGTAAGTAATGATCTTTTATTCAGTGAAGAGTATTTACTACATCATTAAAGTGAAAAGTTTTACTTATGATAATGTATTCATGGTTTACCTATTGGTTTGAAAAAAAATATAGTTTTCCTTCATTGTTTATCCTTTACCAAAAATTTTATGCTCATCCCATGTTTTTGAAATGTTTTTCACTGGACATAATGTGGACTAGGGTCAAGGATGGGATCAATAAAAAGTCATGTTGTCTTAAACATTAAACTAGACATGACTCGATTTTTCAAGAGTTCATGTTTTGTAAAAAAATGGAAACTATTTAGAAGTTTCTACTTTGAATTTTTGATATGTAATAATTATGGCCTAATTCTCTAAGACTATATACCTCAACAGACCCTCATTTTGAATTATTCATCTAATTCAATATTAAGTCAGGTTTATGGTCGGGTCCTTACACTGACGATGACAACACTAACTAAAGTCTTATGATGATGATGTTGTGGGACCACTAGGTTCTGTGTATTATCCCTAATAGAGTCTCATGTGCACGTGAACTGATATTTTTATTGTTACTTTCACCGAGTACTAGGTACTATGGATGCATAACGAGATAGTTCCTAATGTTTTTTCCCATTATAAGTTCTTATTAAATATTTTATACATACCATCATAATATTGTATCATTCGATGGTGAAATTAAGTAGATTTGTGATTATATTTAAAAGTGTTTATTTCTATAAATGTATCTCACTAGAAAGTTGTTTTTATTTAAAGTTTAATATTTTATAAATCATTTCTAGCATTTATTATTTACAAAAAATTGGAAGATGTTTGTCTTATAATGATTATCAGATGGAATTTTTTTGTGAAATACTAATATTCATTGTCTGACACACTACTTACACCATTGGGTCTAAGTTTACTAGGTTATTTTGTTGCTGGTTTGGGTAAAAAATTATGTGCAATTGGGACGGGTTTCTAATAGTCCTTCTTGGTGCAATGTCATAGTGATGGATTGAGGGAAATGTTCCTTTCCACAATATGGTTAATGGGATGTAATTATTGACAATTTTACATGGTTTTAGTCTTTGTTTTTTCTAGATTATGCAATTCAATTATGAGTTTTTTTAAAAGATGTTTTTGTTTGAAAAAACTGGATTTTGTTTATTAGATTCCTTTTTTGTTTTATCTTTATAAACTCAGGTAAATCATTCCCAAATTTTATTTTTTGATACCCTTGTACATGTTCCAGCCCATGGGGATTAGTAACTCCCTATGGGATTTTCCATAGGCTGGGTTAGGAGCCAGTTTTGATGGTGACCAGATTCAATTCGTGAAAGAATGGTATCAATGGTGTCATGTTTTCTCTCTTGGGTCATGTTATTTGGTGAAGAGTCTGGATTGTCCAAATCTAGGGTTTTCAAGACTTGAAATTCCAATTACATGTAGGGTTCCTAGCCAACACACCTCATGAAGTGGTTCAAGGCACCATGGGATTTTAAGTTTTACCTTTGTTTTTTTCATGGGTCATCGATGATTGGGGAAATGAAAAGAAATTTGTGTCAATGGTCTCAAGGAGCTTGAAAGTCCTAGAAATCCACGTAGAGCTTGGGGTATTTTCCAAATAAAATCTCTGTGATGGTGAAGTGATTAGTTTATGGCTGCCACCCATATGACTAGGTCACCCCCTATACTAGTTTCAGATAGCATTATCATGTGTCCTTCTGTTTTGGAATCTTGGAAGCCTGGTTTTAAAATTATAAATAAGAACTTATTTATGAAATTAAAAAAATTTATGAAATGATTTCTCAATAAAACGGAAGATTCCTGATTTTTAAAATGGTGGAAATGAATTTTTAGAACTATTTTTAAATGTTCAATTGTGTGTATATATCTCTTTTAAAATTATGAATTTTGATAGAGTGGGTTTTGAAAATCAATTCCAAATAGACATTACTGATTTTTTGACAAGTGTTTTGAGTTGAATGAGGTGTTTTGCGAATTTATGTGTGGGGTTTTACGATAAATTTTTATTTTTTAACTCGTGAGCATTTTAATTGTTCTATGAATCATTGTAATATTGTTTAAATAAGAAGTGATTACTTTTTAAATTAATGGGAGTTGATGAAAGGGATTTTTTTTCATAAAACTAAGAGTGTTTTGAAATTGGTTGAAATGTTCTGAAATTAATGTTTGGATTGAATGTTAGTTTTTATTTTAATGATTTGGGCTTTATGAAATGTTTTTTATGATATAAATTAGGTTTTTATTCTATGGTTAGCAATTCTGAAAAAAATGGAAGTGTCAGTTGAATCTTTAGGTTTTTGAAAAGTGGAATGAATTTTTTTAACCTTTTCTATTTCCATGAGCGGTCACATGAATTGTCTTATATGGGATGATGAATAGTTAATTTCCCAAATGGATGAGTGTCGAGATGGATATGAGTAAGTTTCCCGATTTGGCAAGGAATCATGCATGTGTGAGGACAATAACATACCACTGGTGGGTACAATAACAACTGACCCATTTAATTTCAATAAAATGACATTTTAAAGGAAAACATTATGCTTGATGACAGTTTGAAGTGTTTTGTCTTATGTGATTTGGGAAATGATTTTTTTGTGGGATGATTTGAGTTCAAGTACACCTCTTGTTTGAGTGATGTTTTGGGATTTTTTTGGTTGGTGTTTTGGGTTGAAGTGCTGGTTTGTGGTCTCTTCTAAGAAATGTTCTAGAGGACCTTGTGGTGGATCCACTCATGGGTCCAGTTCTGACTAGTTATAATCTTTTTGACCAATGGACACGCATTTTTGGGCAATTGTATTCTCTCATTAGATAGGGTACACCCCCATAAATATTTAATGCATGACTGAAGTCCAACCCAAAATGATTCTCAAATGGAAAGTCATCCAGTTAATCAATGCAATAAGTCTTTTTCTTGATATTTGGAGGTTGAGTGTACAATATTTCGTTTCATGGTACTGTGGATCCTCTCATAGCAAGAGAGTGGTCAAGGAAGGTTGAAAGAGGACATATTTTATTATGGTACCTGTGTCTCCAATGGTTGGAGCATTCTATGGTTGTCAGTGTAAAATTTTGTCTAAGAGGGCCTATGGGTCATTCATCTGTCTCTTTGAAATGAGGTTTCATGTTAAACCACTGGTGTGGAGAATATGGTCAAGAGAGTCTGATATGGCCATTTGTAAGAAATCATGTGTTGTTTTGGAATTAGTATAAGGTCCATATCAATATATTTTTTCTACCAGTCACAAGGTTCAGGTTCAGTGACACCATGTGATGTCATTTTCTCATTTGACTGCAAAAGTGAAGGATGATAAATCTTTATAGAGTCATTTTTTTGTCATAAGTGTGCCTCCCTTCATTAAATAATTACTTCTTCTGGATATAGGATAGTGTTTGAATATTTCCTTTTCTATTTCAATTTTTTCATCTGAAGAAACAATTGTTGATGTGTGTGTAACTTCTATGATCTTGTTTCAGCATAATGTTAGGTTTTATTAAACTAGGTTTAGGTTGTGTTGTTTCTAATTGAAACCAATTGGGACCAAAATGTATTTGTTTGTGGCACTCAAATAAGAAGCTCCATTACGGGGTTTCCCAAGCCCTTATTGTGGGGATGAAGTTGCTTTGATCATCTAAATTCTGGCCATCGGTCCCAAAGTAAAGATGGCGGGTAGTACGGGAAATCCCAGGGTAATTATACTTTTTTTCCAAATTATCATCCTCGATATAAAAGATCGTAATAGTTTAAACATCTGGTGTGTTCGTCCTTCTTCATTGTTTCTTCCTTGGTTGAAGGAGGTGGAGTAATATCATTCCCACATTATCTCTTATGTTCATGATTTCACCCCTTTGGTTCCCTTTGATTTATTTGAGAAAAGTATGAAATTTGGTAAAGGGAGATGGTGGTAGATGGTTTGCACACAGTTATAAGTAAATGTGGAACAACCTAAGAAATAGTTTGTTAAAGGATAGTAGCTACCACATGGTCTCGGAATGTCAATGAACCTTAGACAATGTATCCATGAACATTTTCCCATTTGGACAGAAAGGTACACATCGTTAGCCCTTGTTTTCCAAAACTGTGTGGACTAACATTACTACCATGCTAACCCTTTAAAATTTTGGATCATTTTGTGTCAGACGGTGCCAGTCGGTTAAGATGATTAGTTCTTATGTTGGGGATACCCACTATGGATCTCATGTAGGTTATTTTAAAATTTTCTAATTAATGTATACCCCTTATGTTGGGGAGTATATTCAGGCCTCCCCTGTCCGTGTCCTGGTTTTGTATCAGGAATATTTAACTTTTCTCTTGTGGTGGGGAACCCACTTGTGTCTCCCTATATCAGTAACCCAGTTTTCTCATTGGTCTTGTTGTGTTTACAAGATATATCGTTCAGTGCTATTAAACCTCCATATTCCTCCTTGGATAACGTTGGGATTGGAGTGTGACCAACAGTTTTTTTGAAGTGATATTATGGTATCCCTGTATAGTGTTGTTATTACACTAGTTAAATTTCTTGAGTCTAGTTCAGATAGTGTTCAAGTTGATTTGTTTTTTGGATTAATTTTTAATGTTCTTGATCATTTTAGTAAAGTGGTGTGTGTTTTGGTTAGTGAGAGTATTTCATCCTTGATTGATAAACTGGATATATCATAGCATTTTTGTAGTGGGTGAAACATGCCAAATGAGTCCATTTTGGCCTATTGGTTCGGTTTGGTTTTTGATTTCTACCTTGTTGTGGGTTTCTAAGGGAAGCAAATTTTATGGTGGGGAGAATTTTCACATCCATGACATATTTTAAAGGTTTTTTTCATTTATTTTTCATTATTTCATTGTTGTGGTGGATTCCCATAAATTTTTGGGGGAAAGGGTGAGTTTTCATGATTTGGGCCAAACCGTCACCCCATTTCATGATTTAAAAACCATTTTTGTTTCTTTTATAAATCTTATATTTTTCAAAGTTTTACACCCATTATACTCCCAAAATTAAAACCCCTAACCTATCAACACAACCATATAAATTTGGACCCTCCAAAAATACATAATATTGGTAGATTTGTTTTTTATTTATGGAATTGAGACATCCCATAAGCATATTTCCAGTTTTATTTGAAAAAATTATTTAATATTATATACATTTTTTGCTATTTTTTGTTGATTACACTTCCACTAGATGACAATAGACATATTCCCTCACTCCATCATTTTGCCTCTCTCTTTGGAGCTCATTTCCATCACAGATTAGGGAGAAACATCTCAAGCTTTCTCAAATCGTCCAAATTTGAATATGTGATTTTTCTACTTCATATTTTTTTTCATTTTACACAATTTCTCATATTCTAGTTGTTAAATAACCTATTCAGTGTTAATTAAACCTCACTTGATTTTTTGGATGTTTTTATATTTAGTTACTTTTGTATTTGGGGCCATTAATTCATTATATCTCTAGTTAGTTGGTTTCCACTATTGTTGTTCCCATTTTCATAGGGTTTCATCCACATTTATAGAGGTTCTATAATTTCCATCAACTAGAGTTCATATCTAGGGTTTTATTTTGTTTCATTTTTTTTGAAATCTTATGGATTGGGTCTTGATTTCACATCCTTATGGTGCTGCGGTGGTGTGATTGATGTTTCACACAATGGTTTGGATTTTTGGAAAACATGTTAGGTGCTTACATGTGTAAGGATTATTGGATGAGTTAGTTTTTCTTGATTTATATTTTTAGATTGATTATATTACATTATGCTTCGTCTGAAAATTATATTTTGTAGCATTTGATATGCAAATGGTTTTTAAGTGGCATTTTTGAGAAAAAATGAATTTTTTGGTGTGTATTCCATGTTTTATTCATTGGGGATGCTTTATGATTCATGGAATAGATTTATTAAATGATGTTATGGCTGAAAATTCGAGTATTATGTGATATTGGTTTGATTTTGGTCTTCCATGGGGGTTTTTATAAGGATTTTAGGAGAAAAACATGGTAACATTCCTAGGAATTGTTTTGTGAAGGTTTTAAATAGTTTCCTGATTTATGTAAGAGGTCCAACTATGTTTCCAAACTATATTGGTAGGAATGTAATTTTGAAATTTTTAATTTAAATTTGAATGGTCTGTTATGTGATGTTTACTATGTTGGAAACGATTTATAAAATTATTATGTATTTTTTGAACTGTGAAAGAGAGATGAAATGGGTTGTGGGATGTTTTTTTGTGAGTTTGATTTCCAAAATGAATTTTAATGAAAATGGGGATCATTTGAAATTTGGGTGTAATTTTTGGTGTGTGTGTGTGACATGGATGTTGTATATTCATATGAAAATTGTATTTCATGGCTTGTGGAACTTGTTTGAGCTCCAAATGGAAAACCGGGGATTCTTGGTGGGTGGACGTGTAATAGTATGCTAGTAATCCCATGGGGGTTTTACCCTATTTGACGTAGAAAGTCTGAAGATGACAAAACTAAATAAATTATGGTGGTGATGTCATTGGGGGACCACTAGGTAATGGTTATGATCCCTACTAGAACCTCATGTGGACACGAATGAAAATTTGTATGGTTACATTCAATGAGATTGAGATACCTGGGACCCCCCATAGAGCTAGTGAGTATGGTTGTTCCCATTGTTGGTGCTCATTACATATTTTATAAATACCATCTTCATATGGTATTTTATTATAGATAATTTTAGTAGATGTATCATTATATTTATAAGTTTTGATTACTTCTATTGTATGGAACATGAATATTGTTTTTATTTAATGTTTCATAATTTATAAATTGTTACTAGCATTTATTGGTTACAAAACATGCAAAAAATTTGACTTATAATGATTATCACATGGAATATTTTTTTTGGTGGATTCCTACTTAGCTTAGTATCACACCCTACTTACACCCTTGAGTGTTAGTAGACTTGGTTATTTTTTCACAGGTTTGGGTAAATAATTTACTACAAGTCATTTGGGTATCTAGGGGTCCTTGGAACAATGTAATTGAGATAGTTTGAGGGCGGTTCCCCTTATCATGAGGAGTTTCTTGGGAAGTCCTTTTTGACATTGTTCCATTGTTATTGTCTTTGTGTTTTTTTCTAGATTATGTAATTATATTATGAATTTTTTTAAATGATGTTTTGGATTGAAAAATACTGATATATTTTATTGGATTATTTTATTGTTTTATGTCTATAAACTAGAGTAAATCATTCCCAATATTCATTTTAGGATACCTGAGAACCAGTGCTAGCCTGTGGGGATCAGGAACACCCTTCTGACCTTTCCACATGTTTGGTCCAGTGAAGGTTTTGTTGGCGACCATATTCGGTTCATGACAAATAACAATCAATCATTATATTATTTTATATAATTATAATATTCATTCAAACAATAAAATAATGTTAATTTTACTATTGAGGGATAAATATTTATTTAATATTCAACTCACATATGTTTCAATCCAAAAAAATGGTGAATAAATTAATTCATTCAGCATTACAAGAATAATTAGTATTCCTTAGTCATTAAAATACAAATTATCCTATATTAAATTAAACTAAAACATTGCTTTGATTCTGGATAAACATAGTGTGTGGCCCTCTATGCCTGTTTGTATGTTGAATTAAGTGGTAATGGCTAAATGTCAAGATTAGTTCCTTGAATCATATCATGTAACTCAATGATAAAGACATTACATACACAATGAAAAAAACATATTACCAATTCCAACAATTTAATGTAATCTTATTGACTTGATATTTCATGAGGAATGTTGGATAATCATATTATCAACCTATATGATATTTTTTTCATTCTCTAAAATGAACACATCGATAATGTGATTTGGACATGGATATAAATAGAAATTTTTATTTCAATAAAAGGGAATATAATAACATTTATTTATATTGTAATTGATAAATCACATTATGACATATTTATTAAATTTCATTTCACTTATGAGACACTTCATGTATCTCAATTCATACTGATCATATTCCATAACTACATTTGATAATAAATAAATTTACTTTATCCATGATATATATTAATAATAACATCATGTTTGAGGGCTGATATATACATATGTAGATAGTAAAATAAAATTATACCTAAAATATATGGAATTTTTATTTTTTGGTAATGTCTTAATACCGTCTAACATTTGATACTACCATTTATGAACATTCATGAGTATAAGGATTGTATATATATGGAAATAAAAAGCACTATAGTAAAATATTATACATTTCCCTTATATAAAAGATATCTCTTCACAATATTATATATATAATAATTTTTTCATAAAATATCAATTTTCTCATTATAGTGGAGAAAATATATAAACATACACGGCATCAAAGATTATATGTATATTATTACATTATTGTTCAATATAATAATATGAATAATGTAATATGATATTTATTAAAATGTGTCACTTTTTAATGTATATGTATTCAAATGTAAAATGTTAGTTGGTTCTAAGGATTCCACTCCAACATAATCATCAAATAAATATACTGAATTTATCTTTATCAACATTGGATTCAAGCATATTCCATTCATTTCATCAACCAACATCAATATCTCCAAATCATATATTTATGACACCATAATTCATTCCATTATATATGGTTGAAAAATAATTTGTGAAAGGTAGGATAGTATACCATTCATTATGATTCTATTGGCCATCACTTCCATTTATAATACGATTTTATCCCTTTGAATTCACTTTATGGATAAGGTTGTAAGATCTTTTTTACAAAGAATATTTTCCAAATTATTAATATTTCATGGATGATAATTTATTGAGTATTCAATGTATTTTTTACCCTCTAACAAAAAATTTCAACCACATCGGGCTCCTTCCAATTAAAAAAATACTTTAAAATATTATAATCTTTATATATACCAAAATTTCTCAACAAAAATATTTCATCCAAATCATCAGTACAAATATTATGATAAACAACCTCAGACAATAATTTTGGTAATTTGTATTATTTACCCTCAACTATATGGAATACTATACTCTCACATTATAATTTTTATTAAATAGAAAAAATAACACCTTATTAAAATACACACTTTATTTGAAAAATCCACCCCCACATAAGAGTATAATGATTATATGTGTAGTGTCTAACCATTTCTTCAACATATAAATCAATCATCATATTTTTATGACTTAAAAACATTACCACTTTCTGTTATTATTTTTTAGTTGGTTTTATAGTTTTGAGTAGTTCATCATAAATCATTTATAGTACCCATATAATCTATGTAATCAATATATATTTATCATTAATATTATTATATAATATTCTTCTAAAATTATATCCATTTAATGATCCCCTTATTTTTATTTCCTTGGGATTTCAAAGCCTAATAATGTAACATTATTCTATCATGAATTCACATTTATTTTTATTTTTATATAATATATCCTTACAATATTTTTGACATAATATTAAAATGATGTAGATTTTCTTCTATTAATTTTGATTATATGAGATTAATAGGGATAATTACCACTATAAATTTATCATGGTATTCTCAAAAGAATATATTCATTATTTAGATAATGATTAATTGATAATTAATGAATCTGAAAGGAATCACTATGAAAACATAGTATCCACATATTATATGGAATGTGGTCTTTGTAATATTCTTATTTTACACCTTCAATCGATTATATAATAAATGAAGATCCACCAATAAAATAATTTATCCCTGCATAATGATATAAAAAACCATAAATATATTGTTGAGGTTAATTTTTAACCGGATCATGTTATGCTGACAATAATAAATGAATAACAACAAGTAATTGTTCCTATTCTTAAGAAATAAAACATAGATACACCATGGTGAAGCACTAAGATATATAAAACCATTGTCTTAAAATTAGTGTAGATCATTCAACAACATGTTTATATCAATGAGGGATATTATATAGAGACACATTGATACCAGTGTAACTCTATAAATAATTTTTATTAAGAAATATTCCATTATATCTATAATAATTCTAAGAACTTCTTTAGAGAATAAGTCATCAAATTCCATAAAAATAATAATTTCTTCTCATATGAATATTTCATCTGTCTCAATCATTTGATGTTTATAAGCTTGGTTATAAATCAATAATATCCATAACTGAGAAGGAATCACTAATATATATTTATAATTGTCATTGTAACTACTAGACTAGGAGGATGGTTTTGAATTTAGATTGATATTTTTCACTCATAGAAGTCTATATCAGATATATATATATAATGATTTTTAATTAATTCCCAATATATAATCATATTAAAATTATATAATCAAATCTTTTTTACACATAACTCAATTTTTGTGTAATAATATGATGTTGAAGCATTTATACATAATATACATGGTATGAAATAGTTTGTATAACATGAATATTTATGGAAAATCATTGTTATTAATAGAATATGTGGTATATGTATCAGAATTAAATTTTTATGATTGAACTATTTAGTTGTAACATTATAAGAACTTTCTATTTATATAAACATTATGATTTATTTCTATCTAGTATTCTATAAATATATTTTATTAGTATATTAAAAACATTATTATTAATGTTTCTTTCCATGGGAACATTATACCAGAAGTGGAATATTGAGTGGAACCTTTCTTTTCGCCACCATATTTATTATATTTTTCATGTTCCTTTAATAATTTTAATCATGATACCCTTCTATTACATAATTGGTGCATTTTATGATACATTTTAACTTCTTACTATGGTTAATTAACACACATTGTTTATATTTGGTTAGATTTTCCAGGTTCATTCCTCAATATTTATTATTTAAAAAATATAAAGTAATATCCTTTATTATATCTTAATCTCTTTTACCATAATACCCTTAAGATTTTAAAATCTCCATCAAAAAATTATGGGAGTATCAAAATATTTATTTATATCTATCAATTTCCAAAATTGTTCAAGAATCTAAATAATATTATTTTTGACAAAAAATGTCCAGTCAATACTTTTTGTCAAACCAAAAAAATAAAGTCATAACATTCAAGACAATTGTAGTTTGCTTTATATGACACAATTGATTCAATGAAAAAAAAATCCGTGGAATTACTTCTTTATATTAATGTGAATATTTTTAGGAAATTTTATATTAAAAATTATTTTCATTTATTCTTTCTCTTCTATTTTGCTGATGCAACTCTTTTGACATATATTATTGATTAGTGTACATCATCAATCAGTCTAAAATTCAGGGTTATAACAAATAATAATAATTTCTATTGGAAAAATTGTTTGTGGAAGGATTTATATTCAAAAACAAATTAATAAATTTCTCTATAATTAATGGAATATAAGATTCTTCAGAACAGGGTGGTATGTATGGAATAAATGATTCAACCAAAACATTTTATCTAGAGGGAAATAAGAATTTCAACAAGGTGGAAGATATTATATATATATATGGTTAATTAATAAACTACATCATTGACAGTTTTTACTCCCTCTCCCATTATATTATATAACTTGTTTGGTCAACTATTTAATTTACCATCACATTGGTTTTTGACTTGGTCATTTCTATTTCTAACTATTTTTAGAGGAAATGAAAATATATATATGAGAATAATATACTTAATAGTATTATAACAGGTAAATTATAAATTTAAAAAGAATTATTAAATCATTAATATACACAATCTTAACAAATCGAAAATTTTAATCTAAGTTGTTTATGATGTATTTCATATAATATACACTTACCTAATCACCAAAAATATCCAAAACCTTCTTTATGGGTACCTATAGTGACACACAAATCACATGCATAATATTACAAAATTTTTCTCATTGAGACCATATAATACACACCCATAAAACTATAATTCCAATGAATTTTGGAAATTAGATACATAATTTTATTTTATAAACAATTTAAATTATATTTTACAAAACATATGGAAAATTTCAACACTATTGTCCAAAAAAATGTAGTGATTTAGATGAAACTATATTTTTCTATGAGATTCTCGAAGTTATGTTTAGTCACAACTTACATTCAATTGCACCATCATTTTTATTTGGTGTAATTTTCAATGGGTGAAAAAAGTTATAAAAGTTATTTTCAAGGAACCATATTATATCCTAGCCGATAACAAACATTTTGGTTCATTAATTTTGATATCCATGATAAATTATATCTAAATATTTTCATACTCTTATAAATGTTATAATTAAAGGATGTGGTGAAAGAGAAACAGACATATTGTACATCACAATTTTTTTATTATGAATAGAGTGTTGTAATCTACATCACTATGATGTGGTCATGTGGTTTCATATTTGTGAATACAGGAACCATAGTGATAGAAAATATTTTAGTGTAGGTTAGTAGGTAGTTTTTAAACTCATAATATAGTAAATGAAATTTATATTCCATGTTATAAGGATTTCCAGAAATAAGAAGCCTAAAATCCCTTACACATAATAAAGAACTCAAACCAATCGTGGTGCTTCCCATAGAAGGGGTATTCATTTATGGAGTCTTAACACTAATTTTATGAAAAACATGTCATGGATATGAAACCAAAAACACATTGAATTTCAATTGAAGGATTTATAACTATGAGGATGTCTACTCCATGTTTTATGAAAAAGATTAGAAAAATTTTGTTGAAAATTATTATTGTTCAATTCCCAAAAATAATCAACAACATCAGTTAAATGGTTCAATAATATCTATTGTATATGAAATATAAAATAATATAAAAATAAAAAATTATATATATATATTTTGTTTAAAAATGTAAATATGAATTTATTATGTCATGTCCATATTTGGAACATTTATTTCATCCATTCAAAAATGATATTTAGAATATATTATTAATGGTTAAAATAAAAAAATATATATGATATTTAAACTATATAAAATGGTTAAATAATATATTTAGGGTTCATTTAATTATATATATTATCACTAAAAAGAAAATATTTTAGAATATAAATGATTACATCTTCCAACAATTTATATAATAATTTGAAATTATCATATCAGGTAAAAGTGATTTTTTATAATTTTGTAAGAAATTATGAAATATTAATAATTTATTATTGAATCATTAACAAATTATTTATCTCATGTGAAAATTTAAGAATTTTTTATCCTTTTATTTATCTAGTATTATTCATTTTATTTGAATTTATACTATATATTATAGATTCAGATCTTTACATTAGTCTAAATGTCTTAAAAATCATCATTAAACTATATTCCATGAATTTAAGAGGAGAAACACTAGGATTGATAATCAATTTAGTGTTTTTATGACTTTAATTTTTCATGTATTTATATATGATCTGGAATAAAAAAAAATTTCATAGTATAAAAACTTGAAGATGGAATTGTGATTTAATTTTGGTCTCTCCTATGTAAGGATAATAGAGTAACTTAAGGTCAGATTTCCCAATTACCTTTAGGATTATTATTTTTCTTCAAATGTGTTGGATGGATTGTTTTAACACCATACATAATTATGTGTGTATTTTTGATTATATATAATTTCAGGTTAATAAATTTAATTTAATCATATACATTATTCATAGAATTAATTTGTATATGTAAAAAATAATTGGTTCTAATTTGGGTTAGTAACATAAGAAATGTGTTTTTTAAAGAGTTAAAAATCAATATTGTTTGAACATATTCATTTATTGGAAGAAATTAAGATTCCAAACTAAATATTTCTAAGCAAGAAAACAAGTAAGGGAACAAATGATATATTATTTTGTGAAAAAATATTATTTAAAAATAACTTGATTAACCAACCAATTAAGATAATACAAATGTTTCGTTCCAATTGATTATCTTGTTTCAAAAGTGAACATAATGAGTAGAAATCAAGTGCAAGGATCCCTATTTATGGAAGTTAATTTAGGTCAAACGTTCCTAGAAATCAAAATGAGATATGATCCCATTGGTATACTAATATATTTATGTATATGGTGGATTTGGTATTGGGTTTTTCATTAAACCATCCAATATTCATATATTATATGATTATATTATGGCCTTTTTAGAAAATTAAACTGAACTATACCAAATGAAGTTTTATATGATATGATAGAAAATTTAATTTAAATTAGTTATGGTATATTTGACATTTAATAGTTATTTACAAAAAATAAAACATATTTATTATATATTATTCAGATTTTAGTAAGATATATAATAATTTTAATTTAAACGATATATTATTAAATCTATGTAATATGAAAACTTTAATGGTTTATATTTGATAAAAGTGACCACTTTATATTATTAAATTATCATTTTGTTAAAAAAAATTCTTTTAATTTTTGAAATTTTCAAAAATATTTATGTAATTTATAATGCGATGAATTGTTCATCTATTTAGTATTCATCACCAATTTATTCAGGTATATAAACTATTATTTTATTAATATATATATATATATATATATTTATATTTTAAAAAAGTTTAAACTATTTTATCATTTTATTATGCATATATTTATGTTGTTGCATTATAATTATATTAATTGATTTAGTTTTATTGAACATTGATTATGGCATGTATTGGGTTATGATCTTGAATTAATAATTTTATTATAATTAATACATTTAATGTTCTAGAATAATTATTTTATTTAAATCTATCTTGACTAAATAACTCGGGGTAATAGGAACTTTTGTTAAAAAAGTCACTCTCATGTGGTTCTATTCAATGTATAGAAAATTGGTGGTTGGTATTCTATTAATACATATTTAATATTTTTGGAAATATTTATTCCACATGATTCTAAGGCTTTTCAAGATAAGATTCCATATACCCAAATAATTTAGAAGAAATTTATATTCTAAAATTAGTTCCCTTATAATTTGTGGTAGTAATACAAAATATTATTTAATTAAAAAGTTACACATCAATATGGATCATATTAAATTAATGAGTGGAATGAAATTCCAAATGCCTACTAAAAAGAATAATACATACATGTAATATGAATACATGAGATGTAATGATGTGACATAAAATCCCAATTAGGAAAAAATATTATGTTCATGATTCATTCTAGTGTAAAAAAATTATATGAACTCCAATCATTCATCCACTTAGTTTAAAAATAATATTGCATCTATTTTATTATATCGTGCATGACATAATAGAGATGGATACCCAAAAAATGGTAACTAAATCTCACTTTTTGCTATAGGTCACAATTATCCATGAATCTCAATGATATATGAATTCTTGTTAAATATATTTTTGTCCAAATATTTGATCCCTCGATGTTATAATTGATATTATTGTCTGGGTAACATTTTAAATTATATATTTCTTGAGTGTAATAATAATATGAAATCATTATATAGTGACGTCTATTTCTAGGAAAACATATTAATATAATGTAACTAAATGGGGAAATAATTTATGTTTAAGAACATTTAATAAAAGTCCTTAAGAATATAAAACATGACACTCATCCTATTAATTTTTATAATATAGATAAAATTGAATCATCATCATTGAAAATGAAATTAAAATAATTATTTAATGTATTATGTAATGGTAGATGATATTTATGATATTTTAATTGAACCATAAGAATCGTTTTTCATCAAGTAATAGAATTTTATTTATTATTGATACAACTTCTATTGTATCCATCAGTTAATTTTGTTACAAATGTGCATATATATGTTAATGAGAAGGAAACATATATTTCGTTAATGTTTCAAATTAATGGATTCAAAATTATATAATCAGAACTAGTTTACACATATATATTTAATAAAACTAGACACATTAATTACGTGTATAGAATGGATGATTCTATTGCAGATTATCTTAAAAGGGAATTGATTCTAGATCTATATTATGAAATGGATTTAAAAATATGGCCTACTTTCATAAATGTTTTCCCAATATTTTTGAATTATTGAAGATAAATGTGTACGATAGTTAGTGTGTAGGCTATAGTATTTTAGTGACAACATAGTAAGATAAATATTTAAACCATAGGATGATGATTTTGTGGTCCAATATTAATCTATATTCATTGGATTATAATGGAAATATAAATAAGATAAAGATAATGCTTTCCATTGGATAGTGTTCTCCAGTATAACAGAAAGGTGGTTAAGATACTATGTGGAGAGTACTAACTAGATATTAGTGATATGGAATCAATTTTTCAATTTTAAAAGATATATGTTACATAATTCATATTTTATAAATGTTGTAAATATTAAAAAATATAAAATCAATGAAATTATTTATGGGCTTTGTTTTTTTCATTTGGTTATGTAATGGTTCCCTGAATCATCGATTTGAAAGGAAATTAATATTTTTAGGTTGGATGAATAGTTTTTAAGGATGTGTATTTTATTTTATTTATATTATATTAAAATAGATATTTTTTTAACAAAGAGTTGTAATAGATATATGAGATGATACAAAAGGTTTTTGATTCATAAAAAACTATACAATTTTTGATAGGAAGACAATGATAAATGGAGTTTTAACCTAAATAAAAGATTTTATTGAATTTTTTTTTGAAATATTTTTATACAACTACCCATCATTGTGATCTTTTTAATGAATATTTTTTTTGTATATTAATTTTAACACATAAAATTTTATATGTGATATAGATACAAGATTTTATTTATTAAACTCTCCCTCATTATAAAATAACTTATATTTTTATCAAAAAACTATTTTTGTTTCTAAAAAATATATTTAAATGAATGATATACTTTTTAATTGTCTATTATGATTATATTTAAAAGTGTAGATGTTCCATTAAAATAATGAAAACATTATATAAATGAATTTAATATTTAATTTAACATAATTTCATAAAAATGTATAGGGTATGTCATTAAAGGGAAATGTACAATGTTATATTTATTTACCTTAATAATGAGAATGTAAAATTATATTCCTAAAAATATTATGATGAATTTTTAAATAATAACATAAATAGTAATATCAATTAAAAAATGGTCATGAATGAAATTTTTGTATGAAAAATTTCCCAAAATGGTGATGGTTGTGATGATTGCAATTTTTTTTAGATAATACATGTAGAAAACATTTTATCATTTCATTATACAGTGGTTATTTTTTAAAATATATTTCAAAAGAGATTAAAAATTGTAATATTATTATTATGCCTCTCTAATATTAAAACTAACATTCAAAATATATCATGAATAAAAAAGTATTTTATTATGTGGGTTTTGTCATATGTCAACATAGAGTTGTGTTTTGAAATATATAGAGATGTAATGATTTTAGAAAAGTCTTAAAAGTATAAAAATTGTATGGGATATATATTGGTCCATCATATGTGATTTTATTAAATAACAACCATGGTACAGCTTCATTAATATTCATGAATTTTAGATTAAGAAAAATAACATGTTATATGAAATTCAGTTTCTACTACCATTATTTCATTTTAACTATATATTGCAAGAATTGAACTGATGGTTGACCTCTATGAATATATCATGATGTTATTCCTAATTAATTTTTAAATTGATATATAATTTTTTTTATAAATGTTTAAGGTTATTTTTATAATAATAAATACAGATATTGAATGTGATCATTATGCAGAAAACATGATTCATACAATGGATACCCCACAATATATGCCACATGGAGTGTCGTATATTATATGTTTTATATTTTAGGTGTGTATGTTTTTCATTGAATTCCTAAAACAATTTTTAGAAACATAAATAGAATAAAAAAATTATAATTTTATAACTTTCAAATGAAATTATTGAGGATTAAATAATTAGTGTTTGTTGGGTCTGTTTCTAATTTTTTTTAGTTTACGATTCAGAAATATTGTATTTTCCTCTTATATGATGAGTAAGACATCATGTCACATTATTGTGATAAATAAAATATTTGTATGGTCATTCCTAAAAAATTAATGTATTGTTATTATTTATTTTATATTAGGGTCATGTGATATACATGTTCTCTTATAAAAGAGACACATGGCGTATTCATCAGTTATGTTAGTCAATACATAGATAATATTAAATATATAAGAAATAAATTTTGTATGCAATTGTCACACCCTCGTAAAAATCACCAAAAAAATTTCATTAGGGAATTATTTGTTTGATAAGGTGAGCCTTCATTAATAATAGATGATTCTAAAAATTTATGAGGGTCTAAGATAGATGTGAAAGGGCTATTACGTCAAAATAACCCGCATGATAATGTACAAATTTTGCTGAAAAATCATAATGACCCACCCCATATCAGATACCCATAAAATACATATTTTGATACACCGTAGGGATAAATTGGGGGTATTTATTCTATAATATTATATAGTAATTATAAGAAATTTATAAATTAACTATAATAGAGAAAAAATGGAATCAAAAATAAATCATGTATCATATATAAAAAATATATACATTTTCTAGTAGTTGAAGTGAAATAATTGACATTAAATTCCCTAGCCCCTAATGCAACTCATATACTATTTCACTAAATCCTTGACCTCAACTACTTGGATGACCTATAAAATGTTTCCAATATCATGATAACATTTTCCTTAGAGTATACATAAATGTATACCAATGTACATTGTGTCCCATACCTTTTACGCATGTATAGGATAAGTCTATTGTCAAAATTGGAACACTAATGATTCTGTGATACCGTGTGCAACATGGATCCTGTATATTTTCATTTCATACATATATTTGATAAATTATATTCATTTCAACAAAAAAACTCAATAACATATTGAATAAAACAAAAAAAATAACAAAATTTTATTATGTGTTCTAATAGGGACAACATGTCACCTAACCTTAATTACATCCTCTCTATGCAGAAACAAATACAGTCATCGCATAGCATTTCCTAACCTATACAAACTGATACTGGTTTAGGTGCCATTCAGAACGTCAACCACTAACCAATGGTGTAGGGTATGAGGATCTATACACAAATATAGTTCCCATATATAATGATTCTTGGTAGGAAATTAACATAAAATCAAGACGCAACCATAATGAATAGGGAACAATCATATGTACATAATTTTAATCCCACTATATACCACTCCTGGGATATCTATTAATAATTACCAACATCATTACATGACCCATCCCACTCATAGGAGGCATACTATCATGTGTATAATTACATGAACATCTATCTTATCACTCCAATAAAGTCTACATTTATAACCAATACATTATCATTATTCGTAGGGCCCAACTAATTTCAACACATAAAAAAATGTCATAACTCCTAGGGTGGTCCTTGACCCAATCCTCTAACAATTATGTCTAACATAAATATAATATTCCATAGGATGACCAAATCCTAAACACAAATTTTTATATTCCTGGAACCACGCCTTGTCACAAAATGAATGTATAAGACTATGGATCCTCTCCACCACCAGAGTCCAAAAAATATTAAAACACATGAATTATAATGGGTCACATAGACCATCACATAACTCTCTAGGTTATAACTAGATGACTAGTTTCTTATATAAAACACATCAAAAATATATCTCAACCATATAAGGGTTCAATTTCAACCATTTTAACAAAACATCCACATTGATACTAAGAAAAGGTCTCACATGATTACACACACAATACACATCATCGTGCAATTGGGAAAAAACAAATAAATAAAATCCAAAAAAAGAATACATGCTTTGTAAAATATGGCCACACCCTCAAAATATCAAACAGAAAAAAAACCATATAAACAAGACCCACAAACCAACCATAGAATAAAATAAATAACCATTCGAAAATGTATCGCATGATGATTTAATCACACATGATCCATATAAATATCCTTTAAACATTATTTTTAACAACCTAAATACATTTTGAAATACAATTTGAATCCTCATTATTATCAACCTCCCCCCCCCCCAAATTACATTCTATCACATATATATATCAACATCATTTTAAAAAAAATTAAAAAGTTAACCCATATTACTTTCAATAAACATAAGCATATATCAATAATAACCATATTAAAGGCCATTGATTCTCATTTAATGAATTTTCAAACATAAAACCATATAGAGTGAAATTAGGTTCATTCTAACTACAAGAACGATGCAAACCCATCACAACCTTTTAGGGAAAATCACCAAAAATAGAAAATATTTTGATATAAGATACAATGGAATGTAGATGAACATAAAATCCCCATTAAACCAAGTCACTAAAATAATGGAAATTCCCTCCACCTCAACTGATGTTCAGTGAAATTATCCCATGGACACACCTAATTATTGTAAGAGCATGTGTACATATATCATTGTTTAACACATCCAATAGAGTGATGAATTTCCAAAAATTAATTTCTATCCATGATGAAAAAAAATCTATTTGAATGGATTTTAAGATCTCGAGAATAGTGAAAATTATTTTCATCTATCTCCAACTATTTCCAAAAAATATTATTATCACAAGTTATACAATATGCCTAAATTCCCATAGAGTGATGTAATATGTTAATCTATAAAACAGCTTCCAATGTTCATCATAAACAATTTAATAAATGTTAAACCATATTTCCATTAAAAAAGAATAAGATCCCTAGATTTAGAAATAAAGACATTGTGTTCAAAAAATGAATGTATCATTAATTTCTAAAGTCAATTTGAACAAGATCTTAATCATCACATACGAATTATATGAGTTTATTCATCATTGATTCTCATGAAACATGGTAATAGACTACATTAAAAAAAATCCTTATTAAAAACATTAATTATTTCTTATTACCATTATAACACAGAGATTATTGAATATATTAATTAAATACAATTTCTTTAACTCCATAAGTTATTGGATAAACCATGTTCTGAATGAATCATTAATCATTTTCAAATAATTTAGTACAATAAAATTTACATGATTCATATCAATTTTCTATTAAAACCGATACAATTATCTCATTATATTGAACATATTAAAGGTTATATTTCCATATGTAATGTGATTTCAAAGAATTTCAACTTTCCAAAAAATCATTTTTATGGTTCATTAATGCAATTTAGCATTCTCTTTCATATACTTGATTAAAATGAAGTATAGTAGAATTGTAATATATTTCATAGTTAATATAACCAGTATATCATTGATAAAATTCGTAAATTACATAATTAATATATTCAAACGCATTCCCATTGATCATTCCTTTACATTTTTGGTAATATCATAAGAATTAACATGATCCATTAGATTTTGTTGGGTATATTACATTGAAACTTGAGGCATCGATTTCCTTAGTCTACCATATCCTTATAGTTTATCTATTATACAATGGAAAAAAATTATTACCCTTCCAATCACAAGAATGGTGTAGTGTTTCTACACAATTATAGGTTACTCCCATTATTGTTATAAAAAAACAGGGACATTTATTTCAATAATTATCAGATGTAGAAAAATATTGTATCCCTTCGTAACCATACCCATATTTTTCTCTATTGATCACTTCTTTTCTAAGATCACTTTGAATCATGAATAGTCATATAAATATTTCTCTGTATTTTTAAACATGATTATATATCATAATTTGATGATAATATTTGTGATAATGGATCCCTTTAAAATAATTTATTCATATAATAAAATCAAAAATCCTTAATACTATTTGGTTTGTATGCATTTATTTATTTTAATTTACTTTTTCTAACATCCATTTCTATACTATGCAATACCCAAAATACAGTTTTATCTTTATGAAAAATAATTTATAATACCAAAACTAGTGAAATTCAAAATATAAATTGAAAATTTTATACATTGCTACTCAAAATATCATAAACATAGTTTCATTATAGATATCCTTATTTTCAATATCATCATAAAATTTTTTAATGAAAATGTGAAATATCGTATGAATATGCCCCTGTAGTGTCAAATCAGGTTTCTATTAAGGCATAATTTCTTACACAAGATAATGATTGGAAAAATCCAAAATCCCCATTTTTTTTGTAAATAACAGTAGGTACATATATGCTAAAACCACATCCGCTTATAGAATCCAGATAGATATTCATTTTATATTAAAAACCTCATAATATATTTCTTTCTAAACCAAGATGATACTATTCTATACATGTCCATAATGTATCTCATTTGTTTATGTTTCCAAATCATTGTTTCCATAAATCATGTTCCCAATTATTCCTAAAAAATTCTCAAATACAAAATATAGAAATCTCGAACACAATATACTAGATTTGGTTACCACGTCATTCTACAGGTCTCATCTTGATGAAGTTTGCGGAGATTCTCCCAAGGTGACATGTTATCTCCGAGGTTCATTGGACCATTCCAGGTCCTCATCAGATTTAGTGAGGTGGACTACCACTTAGCTCTTACACCTTAGTTGCACCAGGTGCATAATTTCTTCCACGTATACCAGATGAAGAGATACGTGCATGACCATTATCACATCATCGACCACGGAAATCTGGACGTCGACGGTGGGGAGAATTTCATAGAGGATCCAGTAGAGATTTAGGATCTACAAGAGCGGGTCCTTCCTAGATGGCCGATACCTCTGGTGTGTGTTCGTTGTTAGCACGAGAACCTCCAGGAGAGCACATTGGAGCCGGAGGCTCCGATGTGTGTATAGTACCCCCACTGGTTTCCCTAGTTTTAGTTGTGGATTACGGGGATGTAGATCCCTGTGGTGGGGGAAATGTAAATACATAGAATTTCCATGTATATTTTTTTAAATATATGTAAATTTTACGAGTCCGCAAAATCTGACGGCACATGATTCTCAGGCCTGGAGTGGCCGAAACGATCTGTCGAAGTTTTTTTAAGATTATGTTAACGCGCCTAAGCAGTTTACCTAAAAAATGGATTAAATATTAAATGGTTACTCAGATCATAAATCTGAAGGCACCATTGTAATCAGGATGTAAGGTTTACCCTCGGCGTGACTTAAGATTAGTCGGCGCGGGCCTCCTGTGAAAAAAACCCAAAAATGGCATAATCATAAATAAAATAATTAAATAAGTCATTTTACTTTTCAAATTCTTATTACTCAAAAATGGTAACTCATATAAAAAATTCGAGACCACAGCTGATCTCATGAGGGTGTGATTTTTTTAACCATATAGTAACTTTTGTAGGTGTGGATCACTAGAGAACGTTAGTTTTTTAGCAGCAAATAAAATAATTAAGTGACAATTATTTTATTGTAAAATTCCTAACATCTAAATGATAACTTGGATTGAAAATCTAAGAGCACCGTTGGGTTCTATGGGGGTGTCTTTCACCTAGGAAGAGACTAGCCTCAAACGACACGGGACGAGGGTGTCTAATAGTAATTTTGCCGAGCTTTTTTCCAGGTACATTCAGTAAATGTGCAAGAAACGTTTTATAACTTTTCAACTGGTGCTCAGAATTTATATCTGAGGGCACTGTTGAACTCATAGTGCTAGTTTTCTCTTAATGAAATATTCACCTTGATGAAAATGGGTCGAGAATAAAAGTTATATTTTGGGTTTTATCATGGAAAATAATAAAATAAAATAAACTACGTTTTATATTACTTTTGAGCCAGAATGTACAAGTTGTAGATGGGGACAACCACACCTTAACCTCTCATGAGAGGTAATAGTGGTGGGACCCACCCGAACCTAACATTCCATGATATGTTATGATGTGGGATGGTGGGAGAGGAAAACTTATCAACTCCCCTCATTAATGGGGGAGAGACACTCTCCCCCCCTCATTTAATAACAAAAAACCTTCCTCTCTTTTAATTATGCCAAACTCATGATTTTATTAAGTGGGTCCAACTTAATTAATTCACCCTATTTAAAATCTTATCCCAACGACTTAAAAGATTTTATAATATATTATTCTTGGCTACCATTTTATTTTGTTGAAAAAGTAGGAAGGATCTTTTGGGAGAAAAGATCTCGCCAATGAAGAATGAAGAATGAGTTCTTCCAACAAATAATGTCGAAAAGAAGAATCTTTGACTTATTCATCTGAAGCACCTTGCTGAAGCAACTGATGTGGGGCATCTTCATTGACTGACCCTCCCTCCTCATCATCGTTAATGAACCAATGCACGAGATTTGGATTGGAAGTGTGCGGTAGACGCGACAAACGACGACATCTCTATCTTATTCTCACCGACTCTATCAACGAGTAACGAACAAATATAGGGGTTTTATTTTATTTATGTATGATATTTCTCCCTTTCTTCTTTCCATCGAAAATAATGAACATGGGAAAACTTATTATCAAGTTGATCGATGGATTTTTTTTCTTTCCGGGTTGAGAATATTTGGTTAATGATGGATTTTGGGAATTGATGATTTGATGATATTTCCATTCTCGTTCATTGCTTATGTTTTTGATGAACTGATTGAAACCACCCTAAACATGGTGGGTGCTGGCCAATCTAAAATGGGACCCCCTCCTTCATTCTTCTTTTTGATGTTCTTCAACATAGCAACGAGGTAACGACACGACGAAGGCAACGAATGCAACCTATTCCGCCACTGTGACGCTCCGGTGCCCCAGCCACACCGGCTCTTCCTCCCCTGGATGAACAGCACCGTCCTCCAGCTTCTGAGCCACCCCAGCCACACTACCCACCTGCCACACCCACCGCCTACTGAACTAGCCCGAGCCTCACCTCACCATAGCTAGGTCGCGCCCTAGCCACACTACGCCCCGGCTATCAGTCGCCGAGCCGCCCACGAGGTGCCCTCCCGAGATGCCCTGGCTCCCAGCCACCGCACATCCCGGCCGCGCCGACCTTGCGGCTCTCTCTTGAGCCACCCAGGTGGACCCGACCTCCCGCGCCCCTCACAGAGCCCCGATCGAGTCGGCCTCTCACGCCCCACGCGGTGCCCCGGCCGAGCCGGCCTCCTCTCGCCCCACACGATGCCTCGGTTAAACCAGCCCATGTCCTTGTGGTGCCCTACAGGCCAAGATTCACCCCCATGGAACCCTCTAGGTTGATCCTCCATGGAACCGACTCATGGCCGGTATATGCCCTCACGACCGGTCTGCGCCCTCGCGACCCACTGCGATCCCTTGCGGCATGCTGGGCTGGGCCCTACGGGCTGGGCTGAACCTAACAGGATGGCCCACCCAATGGTCAGGGCCAGACCCAATTGGTCTGGCTAGGTAGACCCAGATGGGGTTGTGCCTGGTCAGACCAACTGGGTCTGACCTGACCTGGGCCCACTCTGACCCTTTACTTTCTTTTGGTCATATCTTTGGCAGAGGACATCCGTTAGATGAACCGTCTCCGACACTAGTAATCTTGGATTATGACGGTCCCTTTCAGTATAACTCAATAGAGTTTGTTGTATAGTTTAGATACGGTCAGGTTGGATCGTGCAGGAATCCAACCAGACCCCAGAGACTAAAAGGCTAATAACTTAGAGACTGGGCATCTGATTGACGCGATGTCTGTTGCATTGAGACCTCTATGGCATAACGGACGATAGAGATACTTATCTACGAAACTCCATGAATGTTAATGTATTGACTAGTATCTCATGAAGCATATCCATCCAGATATTAGAATATTGAGTGAAGAGACCTTATATTTGGATGAGATATGATGACTGCTGACCGATTGACTCAGAGTGACTTGACTAGCCCAGTGGGGAGCACTTGGTTGTGGTGGCAGACTCATGGTGGAGGAGTGCCTGGTTATGGCGGCAGACCCGCGGTACTCGACAGGAGGAATACCTCTGTCAGCTATTAGGGGGAGCACCTCGTTGTGGCGGTAGACCCATGGTGGGGAGCGCCTTGGTGACAAAAAAACCCATGGTTCTAGACAGGAGGTGTACCTCAGCAGTCCAAGGATAGTGGGAAGCACCTTGGTGTCTTGACATGCCCACTATACTCAACATCATAGGAGTTCTCTAGCAACCGTAGTTTTGTTAATGTGAATAAAAATCATGGTTGAGCTGATTCAGTAACTTTTGTGTTTTCCTCATGATTGAGATGCATTACATGATAACTTAGGTATTTGTATGGTAATATACCTATGTGGGGTTATCTGTTGATTTCATACTTTCTAGTTTATACTTGTTGGATTTTGTTATACCTTGAGAGTATTTGGGTCCCTACTGAGTATCGTTATACTCACACCTTCACGGGCTATGCCCACACCTTGTTGGGTTGGATGAAAACGACAAACAGCACTAACTGAGGCTGAGAGTACTAGGACATGATGGTACCTGGATATGGACCATACGGCATGATGGTACATGTAGGAGACAGACGGACCTGGAGTGCTGAGGAGGCGATCGGAACCTACCCTTCAGGTAGGAACCTCATCGGATGACACAATGGAAAATTTTCTTTTCATTAGTTACACTATTAGTTTCTTGTACATTACTGTTGGGCTTGTATTTCCAGTACCTTTTACTTTCAGCACACTTTTTTTATACAATTTACAAAGTGTTTTGTTTCCATCTTGTTCTCTATTGTGTGTGTTTATAGGTTACAAAGGAAATTTCTTCATAGTTTTAGAGAATTATGCCTTTGGGGCTAGTCGGCAACCCCTGGCCTATGGAAGGAAGGCTTGGGGTCGTCAAGGCACGGCCCCCAAGGGACGGGTCGTGACATTTCAACATGTTCTATTATAGAAGAATCTAAGGTAATGTATTATTTTTTTAATATCCCTCGTTTAAATTTTATTTACAAAATTAAAAGAAGAATGTTTTTTAAATAATATAGAATGAATATGATTTATGTCTTTTAGGTTTTATTATTGTTTTAAAATCATATTTAAACTATATATTTGTTATTTTAAAAGGAAATATTTTACATTTCATGTGCCAAATAATCTTATCAAATAAGTTCTTTTCCACAATGAATTTTATTTTATGATTTAATTATTTATGTTTTATCATTATGTTCTAGTACCTTGGCACTGATAATGATGATAGGTGGAACATATACCTTCACCCAATGCATTAGGTATGTTTATATTTTATGTGACAGTAATGGTTATTCCATGTGTAACTATGATGTTTAACCCATAAGATTTCTATTAGGGTAACATCAAAAGGTATATATGAGGGTCACATTGAATGGTATCCATGATTTTTTCAGATAATATGGTTTTCATTATGGATGAAATATTACATATTTAATGCCAAAATTTACCTAAATGGTTTATTTTTGTTTCATATTTTTTATATAAATCCATCGTTTTCACAAAGTAAGTACATTTAAATTTATCGGTGAGGAATATGTCTTTGTTAAAATGATTTAATATGTTTATAAGTTTTTATTGATGAATGGTACTTTCCTTTTTTTCTCCCTTACAATGATTTTTGTCCTCTTAACATGTTTTAAAATTTATTTAATATAGTTCTATGTAAGGGTGAGAGAAAATAAGAATCCATGTTTAATGTTTTGAATAATTTACATTGAAGAAATCATGTTTTACTAAAATCATATTTATTATGGAAAAACTGAACACTATTTAAGTATTACCACTTTGTGTTATTAGGGATTTAAAATGTATAAATTATGAACATATTCAATAAAACTATAATGAAAATAACATTGTGTATTTTAAGAAGTAAATTATTGTTGATTGTATAATATTATTTGATATTTAGGGATGGTTACATAGATTCTGTATTAGATCATGGTTTAGATAACTTTAGGGGTGATAATGATCTTAATAAAATACAAAAAATTATTATTAACTAATGGTTAAGTTTAAATTATATAGAATTTAAATATTAAAACTCTACATTATCCAGAATATTTCTATTTGGAATGGGTTTATATATAAGAAACATGGAAGTTAGAGTAGGAAGGCACCGGAAAATGATATCCTTCAGAATAAACAACATCGAATTGATGGTATTGGAGGAATGTAGTTTTTAAATATAATATAATTTTTAACGTATGATATTAATGGATCTGGAACCATTCATGGGAATGACTAGAGATACCATTATGGAACATGATTACTATGGATCATTTTACGAGGCAACACCCTCTTTAGTACAATGGATCATCTAACCTAATGGTGGATAAAATGTGGAATAAATCCCATGAAAATAAATTCGATGTCATGGATTTTTTAGAAAATAAATAAATTAGTAATTATATTTATCATTTTATGGGGAATCTGACTAGTGGTGTTCAATAGTCCAAAATATCAATGAATGAGAATAAATTGATTCCCAGGAATGTGATGAAGAAATTATTCATTTTCATGAAAAATATTTTCCTAAGTTAGTTCGACATAGGATAAAAAATATATTATTTGAATTGAAACAAAATGAGGAATATTCATTGGATGAGTATGAAGTAAAAATGAACTTATTAGCATGTTATGAATCCAAATCATATTTTGGATCCTCATACTAAAATCAATGTCTTTTACTCTTGATTGATGAAAATATATCTAAGAAAATCATCCTCTCATTCATTAAAAATTTATGAGATTGTTTTTATGTGTTTGGAGAAGGTAGAAATTGAGTTTTTTTAGATCATGTGTACTTTATCAATAAGATGATAAATTGGACTAGAAGGAATGTAATTGATAATAGTTAATCAAATAAATATGAATTTAATAAAATCAAATTATTTTTGTGGGATTTGGGTAAAAATGATCCCCTGGGAATGCATTAAAAATATTAGGATGTTTTTTGGATGAGGTATGTGTCAAAATATATCCCCATGTGAAAATTAAAAAGCTCTTAGTGTTAGTAAGTTTAATTTTATTAAACATGCAGTAATGTGTTTCATATGTGTTAAACTAGATAATTATGAAAATACCAACCCATATAATTATCTGAAAGTTGGGAAGTATCCATACTATAAGAATAAATGTATAGTAAATTCCTTTTTCATTACTTCTATAAAAGATGGGCCTTCTAATTAAGTGGTATCATGTATATTGTTTTTGTATACTAGGATTTTCTAAAGTATTTCTATATATGTTCTATATATTATTTAATTTATTATTTATATTATATTAAATAATATATTTCACATCAATGAATGAAATAAGAACTTATGATTAAAACAATAATTTTATATGAAATAATAAATAAATCCTAAAAATATTTATATTATGGGGTTTGGAATGAAATTACCATTAATCCTTATTATTTTCCCTTATTAGTGTTTTATGTAGTACTTTTTATAGATTGGATTTATGTTTACACTAATACAGTTTATTGTAGTGGTAAAGAATATTATTTTTAGAAATAGTTTCAGTTTTTATTCATGAATGAACCCATATAATTAATAACATATCAGGAAGTTTAGAAACTATATAATTTGAGATGAAATTTATCTTCTAGATATTTTGGAAAAAAGGGAACTGTTTAAAGTAATTATATTACATTGGAAAATGAATACCTACATGATTGGATCCATGTTATACCTAATCGAGTAGTAGAATTTATTATTGTATTAGTTCCTGATGCTATGAAAATTTCAAAACAACCTTCTCTATTGGATCATGTATAACATCATGAAATTGAAAAACCTTTTGGAAGAGTAACTTGATAAATTTTTCATTAAACCTAGAACTTCAAAATGGTGTGACACTAATTTGTCAGTTTAAAAAAATATGGTTTTACAAGGCCTTTCATTTTATATAGAACATTGAATAATGTTAATTTTAAGAATATGTATCGATTTTCTCATATTAATGACTTGGTTGATTAGCACATGGAAAATTAATATTTTTATAAGATTGATTGGAGATATGGGTACTTTTATATGAAGGTGATGGAGGAATAAAATCCAAAAAAACATTATATTCTATATATGGTAATTAAAAGATTGTTTTTATTCCATATTGTTTGAAAAATTCCCCAACTATATTCTATGTTTCTTATTTATATGATATTTTAGAATGTTTGGTTTGACTATTATTTTTTATTGAATATATTTTGTTTTTTTCTAAATTTAATTAAGATTATGAAAAAAAACTAGGTATAGTTCTACAAATATTCCAGGAAAAGAAGTTATATGGAACATTTAAGGAATTTGATATTCAGTTACAACTAATTTCATTCAATTGGAACATTTTCAATAAAGATGTAATAAGAGTTGATCCTTCCAAAACAAGAGTATTTGATAAATGAACAAGACCTAAAAATGTTACTAATAAAAATTGATTTCTTAAATTAATTGGTTATTAATGTCATTTTGTTAAGAAAATTTCATTGGTATATATCCCTCTAACAATTTTTTCATAGAAAGGGGTTAAATTTATTTTGACTTAATAATGTGATGTTTCATTTCATGATCTTAAGAGGATATTGTTGAATGCTCCATAATTTCTCATGAATTCCAAAAATTGTGGGTTTTTCATCTATATTTATGCTTTATTGAATGGACTTGGATGTGTTTTCATATAGAATAATCAGGTAATTGATTAGGCATCAACAAAACTAAATATTCATGATTTGAATTATCCCAAGTTTTATTTTTAATTATCTTTCCTTGTTTTCATGTTTAAATTTTTGAGGCGTCATTTTTTGGGATCCATATGTGAAATATATGATGGGCAAAAATGTTTGATGTATATATTTTCAAAGAAGGAATTGAACATGGGATAGAGGATATGGTTTAAACTAATCATTCATGTTTTTTCAGGATCAACTAACATATGAGAAAAGAAGAAAATGTGGTGGATTCCATGAATAAAAAACATCATGCAAAATTTAAAATGTAACATTTGAAAGCACGAACCCTTGGATAATGATTTGATGAATTTTGGATGGGAAGGTGTTTGTACTGGAAATTAATCTATTATATTTCATGTTTCACTATAGTGGTCTCTATATATCAGAATTATGAATTTTCCAAAATAATAATTTGAGTGAAAGAAAATCAATGTATTTTTATCAAGTGAATGTTTCTTGAATTTAACGTTAATCACTATTTTTTCATGATATTTCTAAAGAAATTATATATTCCTAGTGATTTCTAGATGAAGAATGAATTATTGAGATATGCTCATATTTTTCTATTTTTAATTCATCCTGGTAGTAATTTTATGTACAATTCCATTTGGGATCATTAGTGGTGTTATGTAATAAAAAGTGATGTTGTAATTTTTACCATGGAATGATTGACTTGTTAATATGTAAAAGGAGAGTGAAAAATACCAACAGGGATGCATCAACCGTTCCTACTGCTATAGTGGAAATTGTAAAATATATATATAGATTTCTATGTGGGAATACCAAAGACTTATTTTCATAACAATGTGATATGGTTTATTATTGATCAACATGAAAAATCATCAAATTTCATTCTTATTCAAGACACTAATTTTCAATATCAACTTTTAAAACTACACATCAATTTGATTTTCAGGTTTCAGGGAGTTCCTCTCTCCATTATATATAACTACGATTGTTTCGAACGAATCAGGGATTCCATCAAACCCAATAACCAGCTCGATTTGAGACAGGGACCAAAGGGCATTACCGATCCCCATGAGCTGGAAATTAGTGACGTAAATCAATGTAATCCCAATGTGATGTATTTTTTCCTAAAAGACTATGATCATATTAAAAAAATGAGAACAAGTCATAACTCAAAATAACATAATTTCATTGAATTTTAAAATTGGTCTATATACAATAGTTGAACGAAAGAGATGCTAAACTGAATAAAAAATGATGACCAGAACACACCAACTTGATATGCATTTCAAAAAATTGTCAACACTATCCATATGCCCAAAAACTTCGAAGATTTACCAAAAAAGGAACCCAAAAATGACGCATAAACCTATAAAACAACTCAGGTCTACGGACAGCTAACGGTATAAGTAGGGAGGGATTCTAAATAGCTCAGTAGTTAATAACCACAAAATCAATACATTTCCTTTATTAGAAGATTAGACAAACACTAGCACGAAAACACTTTTGGAAAACATATTTTTATACATTAAACACAACCAAACACAATATTCAGAAAACTACCTTTTTAAAAACCACACCCACTTCTTTCCCTTTTAATTTTATTCACTTTTTAAAACCATTTTGAAAGCAAAAATGTTGATAGAAATCCAAACCAGATAGTAAAATGGGTGTGTGGAGAAAGTAAATGGGACCAAAACAATTTAAAACTACAAAACACATTATAAAATAATATATTATAAAAATACAAAACATATATATCTTAACTCAAGTGAATTTCCTAAACACCTCCAGAGTGATCCCAGGATATACTAGGACCAGACTCACCTTCCATAATATGGTGAAACTCCATAGTAAATAACAAATTGGCCTCTCTAAACTAGCTTATCCAGCGACATGTCCCACCTATCTCTATCATGTTAAGGTTGTACCAACCAATTAAATAGGGTTTTAAAAGAAACCATCACTCAAAACTCTAGATGTCACACCAGAATACCATGATAATAATAATAAATATAACAATACATTATAAGACATGATATAGAAACCAAATCCCAAAATTTTCACATACATAATCTATTATATGGGGTCCCACACTAATGTTTAGTGGAATCAATACCACAATACTCCCATTTATGATCTACTATATATGAGCATAACCCATGTTCTAGTTGTCTCATGATATAATCCACACACCACAAAATTCATGAAATTATATCTCCTTGCCCAATAATTATTAAATACCAACTAGGCCTCCACTAACTAGGTAGTCATTTCATTTTCAAAATCATTCCAACATTCCCACCATCACATAAATCATATATGTTCCAACATGTGCTCATAAAAAATCACAACATTCTAGTCGGTTATTCTCTTCAAAACACATTAAACCCATATTTTCTAAAAAAGTGCCAACTGGGATTTCACATCATATGAGTTCCAAATCATAACTACAAAAACATTTTTTTTTTCCTAATTGGGAAACAAATTTTAAAAAATTTATTCCAATTCCAACACCATCATCAATAATATTCCAATGTAATACATTCATACATAAGTTTTCCAAAAGTGGATTTTTGCTATTTTGAAATCAACCATGTTCCAAAGTACCAAATGGGCCATTGTTCCATACCCCACAAAATTATCATGACATGCCTAAAAATATCCCAAGGGAAAAACATTGAAATACACATTTGAAAAAATTGTTGAAACGAATCAAGGTACTAAGGCCACTTATTAAGAAATTACAAACCTTTTATTTAACTCATAAAACCCATTTAATAATATAACAAGAAGAGAACACGTAAAACTCGTAAATTTTTATAGTAATCCCCAAATTAAAATCAAACAACACCAAACTCACTTTTAAAAATACATTTTATCACATAAACAATCCATAAAATGTATTAAAGAAACATAATAATGAATCTCACCTGCAAAAAATATCATTCTTCTTTGAAAGCCAACATTCAACACATTACATTTCAAGATACATAGAAAATTTATTTTAATAATGAATGTAATGTTTTTTAAATAATTAAGCAAACCAAATATATGGATAACATTATAATTTTCATTGAACTCTACATATAAAACCCAAATAAAAATCATACAACATTATTAAAATATGAGCATGGAAAAACACCACCCCAATTACCTGAATTCAATTTAAAAATTCAATTATAATTTTATGAAACACCTTCCATGTGTTTCAGATATGAATAATTAGATAAACATCTTTTAAAACCATGTTTAACCAGTATTCCATCATAAAACACCAATTAAATTCATTCTAAAGCTTAGAAACAATTTCCATAGTGTTATTAAAGCTTTAAGGGAAAGCTCGAGCATTAATGGAATGTACCAGAAAAGAAATGTCCCTGATAATATGTGGAAAAAACCAGAATTCTAGAGATGGAATATCCAAGCCCAAGAGACGATCTGTAAAAACTAACACTAATGAAAATAAACCACACACCATTTCTCATATATAGGTTTTGTTCTACATGAATCCCCACCAAGGAAAACCAATAAACAAGTTTTCTGAGGAGAAGAGAGGATGAAAGCAGCAAAAAAACACAAAAACTCACCATAGGAAGAAAAAATGGGTATTAAATGGAGGTATATTGAAAGGGATTATTGTAGATGGATCCCCCTTGTGTGCCTACTTCGAGAAAGGGGGGTCAAAATAGGGTTAAAAGGACAAAGGGATTAAATTGGATTTTCACATTTTTCAAAATCTAGGTAGCTCACATATTTTTTCCACATTGTTTTCCGAACTGTACATCATCTATGCACACCTTACATTACAATTGGGACACCCCAAATTGGTTGGCCATATAGTTTCCCAAACTATGTACCAACCATGCTAAACGCCTATATCCAGTTATAGAGCCACTCCACAACCTGTAAATTTATTTCTTTAACTATTATTAGGAAATGGGGAAAGAAAATAGCACCAAACTAAAGACACATAATTTCTTGTGTGAAGCCTCTAGATTTCCATAACTACAAAAAGTATGTGTTCCACTTTCTTGAATGCCCAAAATATCTATTTTTCAATAAAAACACAAAAATTAATATAGTGAATCAACCTGAACCTCAACATATGACCCAAATTGAGGAGGAGAATAAAAATTAAGGAGATATTGAGGGAAGAGTGTGATAATTCTCCACACCACAAACACTTTATTCCCCAATAAAGTCACCTAAATGAAACATAAAAAAATCAATCATGAATTTGATAAATCCAAACAAGACCATGATCCGTGGGGTTATCCCTAGCATCACAAGTCACACCTTACCACTCGTGGGAGAACCAAATAATAATGAGTGAATAGAGAACACGAGAGGGTTTTACCCACCACAAGTATATGACTAACACAATTTCAGGACATTAGATCAACCCAACAGAAAAAAAACTCAAAAAATAACCTTTGGGTTACCATCACAAGAACTCTCATCAAGAACAAGACCAAACTCTTCAACACAATCCTGAAAACCCATTCATTAGAATAAATAAACGCTCAATATAATACAAACCCCCAACATAACGGGAAAAACAAAAAAGTATCCTAAGCCAATAAGTGAACCCAAACACAATCAGAAACCATTGATTTCCACATAAATTAATATTTCTAAACAAGGGAAACAGAATAAAAAATGATTTATAAGAGTCTAAAAATTTTGGGATCCACATTCAAATAACAAAAATAGAACTGAAAGAAATTAACACCACCAAGCCTCTTGAAAAGATCTATGAAAAAGAAGTAAACTACAATTGGAAACTCTAACCATTTCCACTTCATCACTACAAACATTTACTAGGACAAGGATTCCCACATCCCCCATTATTTCCTGACATTGTGAAAGGTTTCAATCCATGGCCTATCATTAGAGCTTGGGTGTGTGAGGAATCTACTTCCCCACAACCAATAACTGACTTCCTCTAATAAGGGCCTTTTTTTTGGGAAATATTATTACAAAACCTCTCTTGGTGGCCCAAACAATGTTAATGATGATATGTATTCAAAGGATTATAAAAATATTCCTTCAACATCCCAAACATACTTCACTATAAATTAAAAAGTTGAATGTTTGAAATATAAGAAGCTAAAAACAATGATGGAGTCCTTTCAAAAAATGGTGTTTCTACCACACACCTCTCACCAGATAGATAGCCTTCACAAGAACCACCAACAAACAACTACACAATAAATTCCAACATTCCTAAGAATACCTCAACCAACACCTTTTTGAACATAACTTAACCAAATTATTGGAATAACTTTGTGATATATGATTGATGACCCTAGACAAATGTTGGAGACTTTAATAGATCATGTGAAACTCTCTCATAAGAATAAGAAACTAACTCCTTGAAATGAAAAACATAGGACTCAATTGACAGTTGGCCATATTGAATACTCAAGATATCTTCCAAGTTATTCCCTTTCACCTCCAAATATATGAACCATCAGATGAAATTATTCATGATCCCTTTCCATTTTATCCCAATGTGCTTTGATGATAGATTGATTAACTTCAACTTATACAATGTTGAACTCTCAATGATACCAAAAACACTATATAATCTCACTACTTTAGGAGTTCCAAACAATATAATGATATAGTCAACATTATCAAGAAATTCCACTACCTCTAATAGGAATTGTTCACCACAAAAGGGGGGTAATAATTGTAAAAAACCAGAAACTAAGCAAGAGTCACTAGAAACATTAGGGATATTTCTAGGTGACTTATTTTGATCAACATAAATAAAACAAAATTAAAATCAAAAACATCTTGAAACACAACTGGGAAGAATCTATAGATCCAAAAAATGAGTCATGATCCAAACTCACATAATCACAACAAAAAATCCTCTTTTCCCAAACCACCCTTTTTATTTTAAATTTCAAAACAGACTTCTTCTCTGTAAACCATTTAGTGGAAATAAAAACATTCATCAAACAATACCATCTTTTTGAAGGTAATACAATTTCCCAAAATTTTTCCACATTCAGTTTTTTTTAAAACCAAATATAGATCATTTGTTTCAAATACACACCCATGGGATCCTATGTACTATCACATATGTATTCATACACTTCTTCATACATTGTTAATGCACAAGTTATAACCTGAACATTACATACACACACCACACACAAGTGAACATTTATTATGAGTACCAAGGAAAACAAAATCCATTCCATCAACAAATCAATAAAATCACTAATTTCTCAATATAAATTTACTCACATTTCCCTTTTTTGAAAATTTCTAATCTTATTCCCTTTTTTAAAAACCCCCAAATTGTTAAATCCGAATCCATTTCAAGGAAATAATTTACATTTCAAAATCCATTTTCATTTTAAAATCTCACAAACACCCATCAAAACCAAAATAAATCACAACCCTGACCAAAAAAACAAGAATGAGGAACTATTGTCTATACCTATATTGAAAACACGAAAAGTGGGCCATACCTGAAGACAAAATCAACAAATAAGTAGACTTTGAACCATGCACCCATACCCCACAAGGGTTACTACTCTATGTCTTATCATATCTTTACATTGAATCTCCTCCATTATCATTACTCATTCACTCAAACCAATTAAAAAAATCAAAAAAGTATCAAATATCAGACTGCCCCAATCAACTAAGGATCAAAATGAGAAAGGGTTCATGATTTTCGTACTATACCAAACTCTATTCTCCCTACATTCATAATCTACAACTACCTAACATCCAAAATTAAATTGAAATTCTGGGATATGATTTTCTTAGAAACAAATCCAAGATTCCATCCAACCCAACTTCTGACCCAGTTTGAGACTTTCCCAAAGGGTATCCTGATCCCCACATGCTAGAAACTAGTGTCAGGTGTCAATGTTATCATAATGGGAATGATTATTTATGAAATAAACTAGGATAAAATAAGAAACCAATCATAATGAATAAATCACAAAAAATAAATATCACTAAAATATACAACCCCTCTAGATTCAATAGCTCAATGAAACTGAAAATAAACTAAACAAAAATCTAAAAATGGGCCATGAAAAAAAAATCTCGATGTATGAAAAAGGTAACCACTATCAAAATGACCAACCCAATATAAGTGAAATAAAACAAGGAACTAGAACCTAAATGTTGAACCTCGAAGACATCTCAGGTCTAAAGTCACCAAATGGTATGTGTTATGATTCAGATTAAACATCATAATAAGTAATCACCATATAAACCATACATTTTTTTTCCTAAAATAGTTCATAAACACTATGTTGATTAGAAAATAAAAAAATATATATTTTTATTCATTTCAAACTACAAAACATAATATTCTATAAATTTTTATTTTCAAAACATCACACACAACATTCCTATTCAAAAACAGATTCAAATTCTGGAACCTATTTCAATAAAAGTCCTATTTAGAAATCCAAACCATATAAGAAATAGTGTCTGTATAGAATGTAATAGGAAACACAATACAGTGAAATTATAAAACCCAATATCCAATCATGTAGTATAAATAAATAGAACATATATCTACTAACTGAAGATCATTTTCTTAAATATTCAAATAGATATCCCTAGACATACTCATATCAAACATACCTACTAATATATGGTGCAACTCTAGAGACATTAACAAACTGGAAAATCTTATCTAGACAATAAAGTTGAACGTCGCACCAATCCCTATCATTTCATGGGGTACTAACTTGTCTAATCATAGTTGACATGAACCCATCACATGAACCACTGGATTATTCCCATGAATACCATGATAATAATAATTATAAAATCAATTGACAAGAAATGATATAAAAACTACAGCAACATCATTCATGTTCTAGATATACTTGAGGGTATCCCATCCTAAGGTCTAATAAACTCAAAACATTAATATTCCCATGCACGAGCTACTAGATAGGACTTCATAACATATTCATGTGGTCTTATGATATAATGAAATCATCACAAATAACATTATAATTTTTTTCTTTCATAGTCATTATGATATAAAAACTGGGCTTCACAATACCTAAGATTTTAGTTCTAATTAAAAAATATTATGACATTCCCATTAGCCCACACATCACCTAATTTACCAATAAGGGTCATAAAACATCACAATTTACCAATAATTCATTCTCATAATATCACATTAAAACCATATATTCAACAAAAAAGTGTTCTAATAATGCTTTCAATTCATATGATTTTTAAATCAAAACTCCAAAAATATTTCATATACCAATCAAGAATCCCATTTTGCAATAGTGATTCTTATTCCAAAACCAATTAAAAATCTCTTCCAATGTCATACAATCATACATATGGTTTCGAAATTGTATCATTTTTACCTTAGAAACCATCCATGTTCCAAAGTGCCAAAGGGGTATAGTTTTATAAACCCAAAAATTTCCATTACAATACTACCAATGGAAAATAGGATGACCATATGAAAGAATAATTGAATACACATTTAAAATATCTCATGGGTCCATGGAAATTTGAAAACACAATACGTACCTATTGAATAAATTATAAAACCCATTTGGAGATAGAAAAATATAATGAGACTTAAAACCGAGCTGTTGTAATTGGAAAATCCACTTTCAAATCCACAAACACACCAGAAACATTTTCAGTCATACAATGTACCACTTACCCTATCTATGGACCATATTAAAGAACCACATAAAAGAATTAGACTCGCAAAAATTCTAATAAAATTATTTAAACCATCATTCCACACATACACATTTCAAATTACATTGATAACATCTTTTTAAGAAGCATAATTTGTTTTTTAACAAATACATTAAAACAAATAAAATTGTGACAGGATAAAGGTCACTATACTCCATGTAAAATGCAAAAATCACAATCCAAAAACACTATAAAAACATTGTAAAGGAATAGAAAACCTCAAGAAACCAATTTCACATTATAAACTCAGTTGGAATTTTATAAAATACCTTTCATGCATTTAACATAGGAATAATCAGAGAGAAAATTTTTAAAACCATTTTCACCCTTTATCCAGCATAAAAAAAAAAATTAATTACAAGACATCAAAAGTTGGATCAAAACATTTTAATAGAATTAATAGAATTCTCAAGCATCAACAAATTGTGCTGATAAGGAAATGGATTGAAAAACCTACCTCAACAATTAGTGGATGGAAGCATACTTCGGGAGAACGAATATAGAATCCCTTGAGACAATATACACACCCTCACAACCACAAAAAAAGACCAAACATCATCCCTCACTGTAATGCCCCAACCCTTGTTAAATAGTGTCGGTGCATTATTATATAACCTTGGCATGATCCCAAATGATGAACTCTCGAAACATTGATTAGTTTACTAACCATGTAAGTACTAGATATATACATTAGTTTTATGTTATATTATAAAATTAAAAACAGCAACATTGTATCTCCTTTGAATGCACTCATATCCCATAGTATATCCATGCAAATTTAGTCATAATATACATTTCCACATTATGCGAAAAATAATACATAGAAAGGGGTGAGATCATATAATTAGTAAAGACACCAATATAGAAGAAACATTCATAAGTAAGTATAAATATTTAAGGCAATGTATATGAATAAAACATAATTCTTTTAATCCTAAACATCAGCATAATATGGAAAATAAAAATCAAATAATCCTATTTTCTTATTCACATAGACATTCTATTAGTCTAATAATCACATGTAATATCAATAGACAATTTCATAGTGATGGAATGAAAAATACCGAACATCATAACCACATATTGAAGGCCTCATACTAAGACTACAAGTAATATTTTGTCAAGGAATTGTGAAAAGACACTAGTTTGTCTCATGTGACCTACTGATCCAATGAGGAGATATAGCGGGTTCCACCCGTCACTTACTAAGTCCAAAGCATTCCTCATTTCAAAAGGTTCAAACATAATATAAACATTAGTATTAAAATTAGCATATGAAATGTCAATACTTCAACTATAAACCATTAATGGTTAAAAAATAACACATCCATAGAAAAACATATCACAAAACCTTCAATAAAATATAGAATAAGTTGTCATTATAAATCAACTATAAACAAGTGTAAATCCATAAAATGATGTTGACATAGATGAAATCAAATCTATTTGAGAGAAATATCTCTTTTTATTTTAAAATTATTTAAACTTCACATAATTATAGAAGAAAATATTTATTTTTATAATATTCTTATATCCTTGTAAGGGAAGCTTCAAAGGTGTTATTATGACAGAAAAAATCCACACCCTTTATTTAATTTAAAAAACATTCTTACCTTAATTCGTCGAAAAGGTCATAAAGTACCTTATTTGGAAAACGAAAGAATAATTCTCTTCAAAACGTTTCATAAAAGTCAAACAAGGGTTTAAAAGAATTTAAAACATATTATAGGAAATAATAAAAATATTTTCAAATACAGTTTTATGAAACACTGATGTGGACGATAAATATGACCCAATAGATCCTTATATATAAACAACCTCAGATAAATAAAAAAAATGTAAAATTAACCATCACCTTATCCATTTGCTTGGTCATGGGTATTTTAACCTCTTGTATATTGTTGAAATCAATGATATAAAATTATACAAGAACCACATACATAAATATGATGTCATATATGATCTCTTAATATTGGTTTGTTAATTATATTTTAGTGGCATCATCATTTCTGGTGATAACTGATTCGTTTTCCTTTATCTGGATTGTCATATAAGTCATGTTTGTTATTGATAAATTGTATTTTATTCACATACAGAATGATATTAATTTATTAAACATTAATTTTTTATCATAAAATGAAATTTATTTTTTAATGGTTACGATGGGGAATGAATCTCATCGTGTTCATGAAAACGGTAATCCGTACGTACGCACGAGAGAAAATATCATTCTATTGTTTGTAAAATATAATATAATTGGATAGTATATGTTATATAAAAATAATTAATATGTTATATTTATTATATACAACAATTATACTCATTATTATACACATCCATATAATGTGGTGTTGAATGACAAACTACACCACGACGTGGAGACGGTAAGTCGTACATATGCATGTACGGTGACTTTATCATTTATAGGATCAATCGAATAAAGAATATGGTAGTCAAATATTTATAATAACATCATTGTATGTAGAAGGTAATGGATTCATTACTTTGGTATGGAAACAATAATGAATTAGGAAGTGGAAGAAGAAAAGGACATTGAAATTGGGGACGAAATAATTACCTCTTCTTCGGGTGCTTTCTTTGTATTTGATCAAAAGGGATCCTTAGGTTTGATTTCTAATAAATTTAAGGCCTATATGTCGAATTGAGGGTAGTTGGGATGATATTTCTATAGGTTTTGGCCAAGCCAAATTTCATTGTTGGTGTTATTTTCATATAAGGGTAAGTATCCTTTTATAAGAGTGGTCAGTGTCACTTTAAGAAAAGCATGAATTATTACTTTATTAAAAAATTATTTTCGGTTTATAAAGGCACAAAAAAGATTTATTTATAGGATATGGTGGGTCTGGGTTGAACACCTCTCATTTAATTGGTTTTACCCATGTTTATGTCACCATATTAACCTTATCTGTTAGTTCTAACTCTTAGTTAAATAGGTTATCTTTTACCATGTCTTCTTTTATTTTTATAATAAATGGTTAATAAACATAAAATAAAGTGCCAAGTTATACTAAAGTGGTTCATTAATGATATATATATATAATAATATAATACTTTGTGCAATCCATTAATAATTAGGAACATTATATCATTTAATAATATACTACTTGTTTTAAAAACTAATTTATGTCAATTTTGACACTATTTTGTATTTGGTTTTTATGAAAGTCATAAAAACATGATTACATCATAAAAAATATATTAAATCAATCCTAAAATGTCATATACACATAGAAATTTTTTTTATTGAATAAAAACCATCATATTATATTTATTTTAATGTTTATAATATTATTTAATTTATTCATTCAATAATTCAAGAAAATACTGCGTCAATATTGTGTAAAAAATAAATATAATTATATGATATCTCAAAATGATAAATAAAATAACATGATGTAGTAAATAATTTTATATTTAAAATTAATATTTATAGTTGAAGAGAATAATAATATAACCCCATAAAATTTGTTTTACTTAAAGATCAATGCTTAAGTTATTTTTATCTTTACTTAAAATTAATTAATATAAAATGTCATTATCACCCACATGTGACTCCATGGGATCCCAAAATAGGAATATTATGCCATAGACAAACACGTATTATAAAATGGGGTTATGAAATGTGTTAGGGTAATTTAATATTATTATAAAACTATTTTTTAACCCTTATTTACCGGATTTACCCTTTAACCATGGTAAATAAAATATTTACTAAAGTAAATATTTGTAATATATAAAAATAAAAGATATCTATTTACAAAATTTGGACTTATTGATTCCATATATGAAATCCATTTTTCCAAATTCAAAACACAGAAGTTTCATAAATTAATTTAAAATTAATTCCTATTGTGAAAACCAAAAAGTCAGTTTTAAAGAAGTAAAAACTATCAAAATATTGACATGTGTTTATGTACAATTTATATATGAAATTACATACAATAGCCAAATTTATATTAAATGATAATAATTTAATATAATGATATTTTAATACCACTCAAATATTTAATTTAACACTATAAATTATTTTTATTAAAAAAGATGTTTTTAATTAAAATTTAGTATTTTTTATTATTCATCCAAATATTAAAGTTATCAGAAAAGTACCAAAACATTACCCTAATCTAATTTTAATATTATGAATCCAAAAATTTATTCCAAATTTGAAAATAAAATTTTTATAAGTTTCAAAAAACTAGGTATTACTATTCATCTCTTAGTTTGATTAGTCAAGGTGTACAAGAACTCGAAGTTGCGTACCGCGCAAGCCATTTTATTTTCAAAATAGAAATGAGTCATGGAAGCTTGGGGTGTTATATTTTATCCCCATAAAATAATTTCATCCTTGATATTTTATGAATACTACTCTATAAATAGATTTGGGTGGTTCTTTATTATAAGTTCCTCTGGTTCCCACATTGCCTCTTCCATCATATGGTGTCTCTATAAAAAATTACCAGACCTGTCGTTTGGTTTCTCAATAGTTGATCTATGTTATCAAAATTTTGATAGACTCTAGATAATGATACAGATCATGTTCCAGTTCTATTTCTTCAATGGTGAGTACATGCATTAGATCAGATATGAATTTTCTCGAAATACATACGTAGAACACATCACGATCTCTAGAGATACTTGGAGGCACTGTCAATCGGTAAGCTACAACTCCATTTTGTTCTGGAATTTTGAATGGTATAATTTAAATGGGACCCAATTTACCCTTCTTAACGAAACTTATAACACCCTTACATGGAGATACCATCAAGAAAACATTATCTTCTACTTGAAATTCAAAATCATTCTTTTGGTTGTCAGCATAGCTCTATTTCTTATGTTTTGCTTCTTCAATGTGGGTTTGAATATTCATCACCCTTTCCATTTTTTTCTTAACAATTTCCTGGCCTATGAGTTTTCATTCACCAATATCATCCCAAAAAATTGGTTTGCGAAATCTATTTCCATATAACGCTTTTTATTGTGCCATTTGAATTCGTGAATGGAAGCTATTTTTATAGGAATATTCAACCAATGGTAAATACTGATCCCATATACCTTGAAATTCAAGTGACCAAGAAAAAAACATCTATTCTATGGTTTTAATAGTTTATTCTAATTACCCCTTTGTTAGAGTTTGGTAAGTAGTGATCAAAAAAAGTTTAGTATCCAGGACCTTCAAATTATTTTTCAGGAATCGTGATGTAAAACAGGGATCCCAAAAAAGAAAGAATCGATATGGGTACTCCGTGAATTATTAAAACATCATTAATATATAGTTTTATAAATGTTAAATTGGTAAATATTCTATTATAGCATGAAAATGTGTTGACTTAATAAGACGATCAACAATGAACAATATTACATCATTCCTTATAGGAGTCTTTGGTATCCCCATGAGAAATTCCATCCTAATATCATATCATTTCATCTCAGGTATGAAAAGTGGTTTCATGACTCCTCCAAGGTGTTGTCTTTTAGCCTTAACCTATTGAAAAATCATACATCCTGAAACATAATTAGCGATATCCTTCTAGATGTTTTCTGACAAAAAATATTCCCTCAAATCTCTATACATCTTAGTTACATCACAGTGTATTGAGAAATAGGAGCTATGAGCATCATCTAAAAAATATCTTTTTTGATTAGGTATGTCAGGACCACAATTTATCTTCCCAAATTTAAAAATTCCATCTTCATATACAAAGTCAATCAATCTCCCATCATTCCCAACTTTAATTTTCTTTTGAAACCCCTCATCATCAGTCTGAGAAATTTTTATCCTTTCAAGTAAAGATGGTTTAACAACCATTTGAAAAAGTATTGATGTTTCAACTTAAATGATTAATCCCATATCCATATTTACTAGATCCATGAACAAGGATCTCTTCCAACACTAATCTTGATCAGAACTCCATGATCCTTTCTACTCAAAGCATCTGCAACCTCATTTTCCTTTCCTGGGTGGTAGTGTATAGTTCAATAATAATATTTTTGTAGATCTAACCATAACCTTTTCCACATGTTGAGTTCTTTATGAGATAAAATATACTTCAAACTCTTATGATCAGTATATATCTCACATTTTTCACCATAATGATAGTGTCTACATATCTTCAAAGCAAATATTATAGATGCTAACTTAATATCATGAGTAAGATAATTTTTTCAGGAATTTTTAGCTCTCGCAATGCATAAGAAATACTCCATCATTATGCATAAATAAATAACTAATTTTATTCATTGAAGTATCACTATAAATAACATACCCATCATTCCAAGATGGTAGATCCCAGATAAGATAATTGACTAATATTATCTTCAATACTTCAAAGCATTATTCACACTCATTTTTTAAAAACATTTAATCCCTTTACATGTGAGAATGGTTAATGGGTTATCCAATCAGACAAAATTTGGGAAAAATGCCATTAATAACCTGCTAAACCTATAAAACTACGTACATCAGTAATACACATGGGTGCTGGCCATTCTTGGATTGCTTTTGTATTAAACGGATCAACATAAATTCCATCCTTAGAGACAATATGGAAAAGAAATTAAGTGTCTTAAAGCCAGAATTCACACATTCTAAACATCCCACATAATTCATTTCTTTTAAGAGTCTTTAGAATATTGATCAAGTGATTTTCATTATTTTCGTATCATTTGGAGTATAACAAGATATCACCAATAAATACCACTAAAAATTCATCAAGATATTACTTGAAAACTTTGTTCATTATATCTATGAAAACATAGGGTGTATAAGTCATCCCAAAAGGCATTATTGTAAACTCATAATTCCCATACCTGGTTCAAAATTTTGTCTTTGTAATGTCTTTAGTTTTCACAAACAACTAATGGTATCCAGATCAAATGTCAATCTTTGAAAAATATTGAGCTTCATGAAGTAAATCAAATAAATCATCAATGCAAGGTAGGGGATACTTGTTATTTATGGTTATAGTATTTATATCCCTATAGTTAATGCACTACCTCATTGATCATTATTTATTCTTAACAAAAAGAATAGAGGATCCCTATGGTGAAACACTAGGGTGAATACATCTTTTATTACACAATTTCTCTAGTTGTTTCTTTACTTTCACTAATTCCACAGTGTACATTCTATAGGAGGTCTTTGATATAGCCCTTGAACTACGAATTAAATCAATGGAAAACTCAATTTATCATTCTGTAGGATTTATAACTAAATTATCAGGAAATATGTCAACATATTCTTTCACAATAAGTACATCCTTAATTTGAACATTCCTTTCCTCACCCATAGTAATTTCACTCTCTTCAACCCCAATAATTGAATTCAGTAGATCTAGAGAAGGTGAATATAGATACGAATCAGAAGGTGATATTTCTACCCTAGAGTTAAGGAAATCCTTATCATCATCGAAAATTGTAACCTCCTTTTTATTACAATAAATATTTGCATCCTGGTATGAAAAAAAAATCCATACCAAGGATTATATCAAATTCAATCATGGGTATGAAAATGTGATCAGTAGATAAAGCATGTTAATATTACCTAATAGGAACTATTTCACAAATCATTATTGTAATGATACTTCCCTTATGAGTTTTCACTGAAAATGTCATTGTTAATTCAAAGTGTAAATATCTAACTTTATTTCAAAACTAGGAAGATATCGAATAGTGCGATGATCCATAATCAAAGAAAACATTGACTAAATATGAGGAAACCATTAAATTACCTACCACCACATCATTCAGATCTTCAACCATAGTAGTTTTGATCGCATAATCATAGCCTTACTCCACTGGTATTTTCTGATGTATTTTTCCTCGGAAGTTAGAATATTCATTTTTATAATGCCCTATTTCTCTATAATTTTATAATTCAACATTGACAGCTTATTTATTTCCCTTGCAATCACAAGCATGGTGCCTTTTTCACCACTCTTGTCATATTCTCCTGCTCCCTTTAGGAATGTACCTGGGTATTTCTTCCCACATTTACTATAGTATAGAAATTCTACTTTCCCTTCTTCCCCTTATTTCCATTTCTAGAGCATTGTGCAGATGTTTTATTCTCTAGATTTTCTTTAAAGTCGTAAGACTTATAAAATTCTTCTACTGTATTTATAGCACATGACATAATATCTTCATATAATGAGAAAGATATAGAGATGAATTATTGATGGAGAAATGGTTTTAACACATCAAATAATTGATCAATATTAATCTTTGAGTTATATATATAATCTGCCGGATTCCATGTTAACCTTGTATAATTATCCTCGGACTTTGCAATATTCTCATCCTTCTTTTGACTCAGACTCAGAAATTGCCATTCAATATCCACTTGATGGTCAAGAATAAAGTATTTCTCTATGAAAAGATCTTTAAACTCCATTCATTCCATTTTTTATACTTCTTCATTCTCCTTTTTGTTTTGAATTAATGACCACCATTGATCTTCATCTCTCATGAGACTATAAAATTCCATGATAACATTTTCACTTTCGCTACTCCCCAAATCATGAAATATTTTATCCAAAGAACTTATCCATTCCTTATCTACAAATGGCTTTTTAGTCCCATTGAATGATGGGTTTTGATACATAGGGATGCGTTCTAACATTGATCCTCTACATTGTGGATCAGGTTTCTCCATACAAGTAACATTATTATTCATAAACTGTGTGATATGTCCCAGTACGGTTATAAGCTGTTAAGCCCCAGTTGCCTCACCAGCTCTACTATATTTATACTAAGTAGGGGGAAATCCCTTCATATATTATTTTCATTGATACAGTTTCAATTTATTCCACTAGGATCAATTTTTAAACCATTCCATACACTCTACTATTTTATGTGTTGTAATACATAATTCCAAACTTGTAAAATACCTAACATATATTGAATAGTTAATTCATATAATCCATAATCCTAAAAAATTGTTTTCTTTCATGATGTATTTACATATAAATCCTTTACAATGGCTTGAAATGAATATTTTAATTATCCTAATCATATCCCTTCGGAGTGTCATACCAAGAGTGTAGCAAGGCACGTTTTCGTGTACCAGGATACCTCGGGTCAAGCCCAAAACGCGTTGTTGGTGTTTTCACTCCAAGATACATATGTTCCAGTTCCAACTATACTTGCTTGTATCTATACATAGATGTATTACTTGGAAAACTACCAAAATTTATAATTATCAAAATTCTAGAAAGTTCTTATTTTCAAATTTTTAATGATTATCTTAGGGTAATGTTATCAAATCAATGTTTTTATAAATCTAGTATCCAAGGATTGTACTAATATTCTTATAATACCAAATTTAATTCCCCGACCATAGTTACCTTGGGTCATTCCATTATTATATAACATTGTCATGATCACAAGAGATCATGTCTCGAATGGCTGATTAGTTTAGTTTCATTGATATACTAGATACATACATAATATTCACATTACATTATCAAATGAAAACCAACATCATTGTGTCTCCTTTGAACACACTCATTTCCCTTTGAATATCATTGAAAATTAGTCATAATATACTAAGTCAAATCCTAGGAAAAATAATACATAGAAAGGGGTGAGCTTGGTTACTCGTTAAGGATAAAACATAGTAGAAACATTCATGAATAATCATAAAAATTTAAGGAAATGTATAAGACAAAAACATAAGCCTTTTAAACAAAAACTTCATCATAATATAGAAAATATAAATAAAAAAATTCCATTTACTTATTCACATGGATATTCTTCTAGTCTAATAATCACTTGTAATATCAATATCCAATTTCATAGTCATGAAATTTATAATGCCAAACATCATAACCACATAGTCAAGGCTTCGTTCCAAGACTACAAATAATATTTTTTCATGGACTTATTCCAAGACACTAGTTTGTCTCATGAGACCCACTTATGCATCGAGCAGCTATATTAGGCTGCACTCGTCACATATTAAGTCCAATTAATTCCTTATATGAAAAGGTTGAATTATAATATAAACATTCATATTAAAACTAGCATATGAAAAATCAATACATTAACCATAATCCATGAATGGTATAAAAATAATATATCCATAGTCAAACATATCACACAACCTTAAATAAAATATGTAATACTTTATCATAATAAATCAACTTCAAACAACTGTAAAATCCCTCAAAGGATGTTAACATTGATGAAATCAAAACTATTTGAGAGAAATTTATCTTTCTATTTTGAAATCATTTTAAATTAACATATTTATAAAAAAATATTTTTTCTAAAAATATTATTATAAGCCTGTAAGGGAAGCTTCGAAGGTGTTATATTGGTGTAAAATATTTGCACCATCCATATATGTTAAAAATCATTCTAACCTTAATTCTTCGAAAAGGTTATAAATTACCTTGTTTGGAAAATGACAAAAATATTCCTTTCAAAAAAAATTCATTAAAAGACAATCATGGTAATAATTGAACATTATACCATATTATAGAAATTAGTAAAAATTTATATAATAAATTTTTATGAAATATAGATGTGGATGATAAATAATTCTTAGTATATACTTACATATAAACAACCTCGAATAAATAAAGAAATTGTAAAATTAACCCTTACTTTATACATCTCCTTGGTTGAGGGTACATTATCCTCTTGTATAATGGAGAAATTGGTGTTATTAAATTATAAAAGATCCAAATCCACAATATTATATCATATATGATCTTCTAATATTGTTTTGTTGATGATATTTCATTAGTATCATCGTTTCGGGTATTAAATGATTCATTTTCCTTTATATGTTTTGTTATGTAAGTCTTGTTTGTTATGGACATGATGTATTTAAATCATATAAAGAATGATATTATGTTTATAAACATTATTTTTATCATAAAATGAAATTTATTCTTGAATAGTTGTGATGGGGAATGAATCACATCACGTTCATAGAGATGGAAATCCGTACGTACGCATGAGCAAAAATATCATTATATTGATGATGAAATTGTATGTAATTGGATTTAATATCATATATAAAAAATAATTAGAATCTATTATTTATAATTTTAACCATTTATAATAATTATTTTACCCATCAAAATAATGAATTGTTGAGTGAGAATGTACACTATGACGTAGATATGGTAAGTCGTACATACGCAAATATGGTGACTTTTTATTTATAGGATGGATAAAATAAAATATATGGTTGTAACATATTTATAATGACATAAAATTATCTATAAGGTACGGAATTCAATATTTTGGTATGGAAATGACAATGAAATAGGATGTGGAATAAAAAAAGAACATTGAAATAGGTGATCAAATAATTACCTCTTATTTGGGTTTTTCTTTTTGATTTAAAAAAAGGGCTATTTAGCTTGGCTTGATGATAATTGTAAGGCATGTTGGTCGATGTTAGGGTAGTTGGATGGATATTCGAGCTAGGTTTGGCCAACAGAAATGGATTTTGAGTGTGATTTTGTGATTAGAGGTAGTACCATTTTATAAGAGTGGTGAGGGTCACTTTATGAAAATCATGAAATATTAATTTATTTTAAAAAAAATTCAGTTTATAATTTCTCTAAAAAAAATTATTTAGTGGATAAGGTAGGTTTTCATCGAAAAAATATCATCCAATAGATTTTACAGATGTTTTGTTCACCATATTAACCTTATCTCTTATTTTAAACTCTTATCTAAATAGTTGAACTTTTACCGTGTCTTCTTGTATTATTATAATAAATTTTTAATAAACATACTATTAGATTCCAAGAGAACATCAACTGGTTCATTGATAATATATCAATCATTATATGAGTCATTTGGTTGATCCTATGATATTTAAGAATATTAAATCATTTAATAATAAAGTATTTGTTTTAAAAACTCATTTATGTCAATTTTGGCACTATTTTGTAATTGGTATTTGTGAATGTAAAAAAACATGATTATGTAGAAAAAAATACATGAAATCAACACTGAAATGTCATATTCACCTAAAAAATTCATTTATGTTATCCAAACGTTCAAATTATATTTATTTTAATATTTATAATATTATTAATATGATTCTTTCATTAATTCATGAAAATACTTTATTATTATTGTGTCATAAACAAATATAATTATTTTCTGTCTATAAATTACAAATAAAATATCATGAAGTATTAAATATTTTTATAATTCAAATTAATATTTATATTCTAAGATATCTATTATAGAACCCCATATAAAAATGATTTACTAAAAGATACATGCTTATGATATTTTGGTCTTTACATTAAATTAATTAACAAAAAATGTCATTATCAATCCCAAATAGCTCTATAGGGTCACAAAATCGACCCAACAAAGACCATGGTCATACATGTATCATCCAATAATGTTAGGACACATGTTTGGGTAATTTAATATTATTATAATAATATTTTTAACCCTTATTTATCATATTTACTCTTTATCCATGGTAAATAAAATATTTACTAAAGTAAGTATTCATAATATTTAAAACTAAAGTTACCTATTTACACAATTTGGACTTCCTAATTCCATATACGGAATCAATTTTACCAAATTCAAAACAAATAATTTTCATAAATTAATTTAAAATTAATTCATGTTGTCAAAACCAAAAAGAATGTTATTAAGAAGTAAAAACTATAAAAATATTTACATGTGTTTATGTATAATAAAAATGTGAAATTTCATCGAATGGCCTATATTATATTAAATGATAAAAATATAATCTCAAGATAATTTAAAACCGCTGAAATGTATTATTTAATAGTATTAATTTTCTCGATTAAAAAAGTTGTTCTTAATTAAAATCTTTTATTTTTTCTATTCATCAAAATATAAAAGTTATCATAAAAGTAAAAAAAAATCACCCTAAGAGAATTTTTATATTGTAAATAAAATAATGAAGTCAATATTGTAAAGTAAAATTTATAAAATTTATAAATGTATGTATTAAAATTCATAACTGCTAGTTTGATTGATCATGGTTTGCTAGAACTCGAAGTTGCGTACATTGCCATCTATTTCATTATTCAAAGAGAAACGTACCATGGATTCTTGGGGTGATAAAATCACCTATATAGTTTAGTGAAATTTAATATTCCCTTAATAAGGAACCATGAAACAATGATAGGTGGTGAGTATAAAAGAAAATTAAGAAAAATCACAATAAATCACTTTAGGAACCATCATGGGGATTCAATAGAGGATACAGAGAATGGGAGGAGGGTTTCCATGATCCATCTATTGAGACTATGTTGATAAATGGTTTGAAAAACTGAAATATGGTTAAATGATGGGATGGGAAAATTTTTTATTTCACATTATAAAGAATATGGTCAGCTCACAAGGTTTGACCGCAGAGTTTTAAAAATTATGCACTAACCATGTGCACCCTACAATCCATGATGGACACCCTATATTGTTTGACTGAACGTTTTCCAAAAACCATTCACAAAGTATGGTATACCCCTCTTCTATGTTACAGAACCACACAATGTGATTTCTCCATTGTTTCCTTAACAATGTATAAGGTAGTGTACCAGTCACCTATCACTAAAATCAAGCCACACATTTTACTATTAAAATATGTATAGTTGACAGAACCATATGTAGGTTCTATGCCCCATACTACCAATCCCAAAACATCCATTTTTCAAGAAAAAATTAAATTGTTACACAAACTGAACCTTACACAAAAGTCCCAAATCCAATAGAATAATTAAAATAAATGAATTTCCAAGGTTTTTGTGTAATAGTGATCCATATTTAACTTCAAATCATTTTTAATGTCCTTCAAATGTCTTTTGGAACCGAATTAAATTCCAATACTTATTTTCACCCAAAATTTGATTGGTTGATAGAGTGAAAAATTCAGACATTGGGAGACATGGTATATTATTGTTCAATGGACTACTAGGGTATTTGGGATTAGTAGAGTTATTTAGTTGAGTTTTATTATAAAAAAAATAATTCCAATTTATAGATTGAAATTTTTGAGGAATTATAGGGAATCAGTGTCGAACTCCAGTATTTTGGGTTGAATCAAAGGAATAGATGTTTATGGGTCCATAATTAGTAGAGTAATTGGATGAGAAAACTATATAAAGATCCCTTGAGTAGCCTCAGTCTCGTTTCTTTCTGAGATGGGGTCCTTTCAGTTGTTGTTTTTTTGTTAGGGAGTCTTATGTTCTTATTCTATATTATTATATCCACCTACCATTTTCCCTTCATTAATACCCTCTCATCTATCCCTATCTTTTTCATCCTCATTCTTTCATGTTTTCATTTATTCATTTCTTTTACTGATCCCTCACTATTCTATATGTGCTCTTGACTCCATATTGAAGCCCCATCAGTTTTATCCACTACTAATGAATTACAGTTAATTAATTTACAACCCCGCTATGGTATTGTGTGATGGTTATCTCTAGGTGGTTTTGGATGTGTAAATTGGATTGTTCTAGTATCCCAATATCTTGATCGTTCCCATATTTGATTCGACAGTGGGGGTAAGTGGTTCCGAGCGAGGAAGAGTTTCTTCATGGAGACCCAACCACTTAAAATAGTGTTCTGGCTTCTTTCTACCCCATCACTCTCCCTTTAGGTGTGTTTCAGTGAATTTCAGAGCCCTTAGTATGTGATGTTTGTTCCCTCAACAGTTTCCCAGGAGGCCTGCATCATCTTTGACCTCTGTTGTTGTTGTTTCAGACATTTTTTTCAATTCATACAAAAGGAATGCTTTTATTCAATGCCGATATTTTTATTCTTCAAGGTTTTATGGATGTTGGGTACATGATAGTCATGGAATTGCAGGGTTCTCCTCACTGTCTATGTTTTGATTAATTTTTAAGATATTTTTCATGTATGAGTGATCCAAAAGGAGGTTCATGTTTTAGTATTTTGGTTTGATACAAATTTGAATTCATGATTTGATGATGTTTAGGTTGATGGTTCTACAAATGATTGTGATTTGAATCTACATTAGGTCAATTTTCTATGGGGATCACTAGTAGTGGTGATGAAAAACGTTCTGTTATCTATCAGGTGCATGGCTTGAGGTTCCCCATCTATTGACATCTCGTGAATTGAGGTAGTAAGATGGATTTAGGTTTTATGCATGGTGTTTTTTCTCTAATGTTAATTGGGTTTCTGTTTTGGATTGTCAAAATTTGTATTTATGGGTTCTTGGTTGTACTAGTTGAAATTACTACTTTGCAATTTTCCATAAAGTGGAATAAAATATATCACAATAAAAATTATTTAGAGTAATTTTATATAAAATTGAAGATGATCTAGCAACATCTGAGGACATCAAAGGGAATGCCTAAATGTCATGTGAATAATAAGATAAATGACCTATCTTTTGTGTTGGTGATTATTATTTTCCTATAATATCTACCTGTAAAAGTGACATACATTTCGGTAAGAATATAATTATAACTAAACAATTCATTTTCACATATATATTCACAAATAAATTTGGACTAGTTTTCTTTTGATTATCATTGTCTTCGAGTTTTTCTCAGGTACACAATGTTTTTCATGTTTTAATGTTAAGAAAATATGTTCCATATTCCTCTTGTAGTTTGATTTAATAATTTATTAAATTGTTAGAGAATAGTTATTTTGAGTAAAAGACTATTCAAATTATTGATAATAGAGAGAATTTATTGTGGAACAAGATAATTCTATAGGTTATGGTTTTCTTAAAAACCACATGTTTGAATAAGCATGATAGGAATATGAAAATGCAATGGGGTAATGGTATCTCCATTTTCATAATAAGTGAGTAAATTATGTGGAAACAATTTCAAAAATGATTGAAGGTAAGAACAATTATATAGATAGAATAATTTATTCTATATTTTATTATTATTCATGAATTAAATAGTTACATTTATTATGTTATATAACTCTTAAAATAAGTAATTTTATTGCACAAATTTCTTATACGGTTATATTTATTAGATAAATTTTCGTATTATAGACTATTAATTTGAAACAAAAAATTTATTTTTTGAATTCAGCATGTTAAAATTATGGGAGTATTAGTTTTTGAAAAATTTCTAGATAAAATTAATTTTTGGTGAATAGTAAAATATGCATTAAAAGAATAAATTAATTTTATGACATATCCAAGACATTTTTATGATGTAAAATTCATTAAACTTATATAATGAGAAAATATTCAAATTATAATATAAATATTTTAAACAAATAATTCGGACCATGTATCTTATTTTATATGTCTTGATAACTATAAAATTAAATTTCTGTGTTGATTTGGTGCCTATGCAGCATTGGAAAAGTCAAATATTTTTCCATTATAGAAAATAAGAGAGTGAAAAAATTAATTTTAATAATTATTTATTATTTATTATGTATAATTAATTTTCTTGTTTAATGATTTATTATTTTAGAGTTATATAAATTTTGACTTATCCCAAAACAAGTGAAATACTTATGCAAGGCTAGAAAATCCAAATTTAAAAATTGAAGATGTTTTCTTGACATAAATTTGAGTAAATATAAATAATGATTAAATCTAAATGAAAACCATGAATCTAATTATCTTATTTTTATGATTTTAATTTATTATTAATTTTTATATATGAAAGTATTAACTTAAATGCTTATGAAATGCTGATGCAGTCCCTATAGAAGCATTTGAGATATAAATAAAATTATTTTAATAAGAATTATTAGAACCTTGAAAAGACCCAAAACAATAATCAATATATTTTGAAGTGTATGATTCCAAAAATAATTTATTTTTATTTTAATGTGTGACCTTTATGGACCCACTTGATTCACTTCAATACCTTTATATTATTTTATTTAAAATAAAGTCATTTGGTTCACCATATATTTTTTAAATTAGTAAATATTTTAATATATGGTTTTCCAGATGTATTTTTTGAAAAAATTTCCATTTGAAATCTAATAAATTTAACATCATCATGGAATTTTTTTTAATTTTTTTGGGTACTAATTATTACCTTAATATCTTTCAAAATGATGATTCTGTAATTATTTAATTGATTAATAAATAAAATTAGTTATATTTAAAATAAAAAAGTAAATATATTTTTAGATTTTAAATTTTATCCATCAATAATATAGATTAATATATTTGAAAATCGATATTTTTTATTGTTATCATAAAACTATTTTTAAGGGATGAAGTGGAACCCATGATATCATGTCTCAAAAAAACCAAGAATCAACAGTCAATTAAAGGACCAAAACAACTCATTCAAAACTAAAATGAAAGGCCTCTAACCAGCATGATAACCATGAATTCCAGATTCCACCTAATCATCAATGTTGGGAAAGCTGTCCTGTGCATAATTGCAGTGGACTAGAACTGATTGTAATTCCATACCCACTCAATCATCTGAATCTAAACAGCAATGCTTGGAGAAAACACTCTTCTCTAAAACACCTCTAAATCATCCCCTTTATGGTTAAATATTTTCATCTTCCCTTAAAATATCTTCAGGGATACAATGCTAAAGATTCCAAAAACAAAATCCACAAATTCATCAACATCACATGAAAAAACCTTCACAATATCACATCAAATATTTCAGTTCCACTCCATTTTAGATCAAACATAAAACATAAATAATTGGTGAAAAATAACCCCTTCCTGAATCTAGTTCCATCATCAAAGAATCAATGGATTCCTATGAATTGTGAAACACTCAATTGGAAACACCACCAAAGAACCAACCATAAGGTAGATTCACTAAAAAAGGGTTACAAAAAAACCCTCACCGACAATGATTGCTACCTAGTCAAAGGACACCATCAGAGCCTACTATAGTGATCCCATGCTACACCCCATGAACTGTAGTATTATATCTAAGTTGAAGAACTGGTAAGATGCACTGGGGGGCTGATCCAAGAGAAATTTTAAGCGGAAGAGGGGGAACTAGTGGGGACCAAGGACAGGGTCACACCAATGCTGGGAAGCCCCCAAATATCCTCTGACCATACAACTTCATGACCACCATGAAAATAAATAAAGTATCTCTAACCTCCAAAAACAATGAGAGAGGAAGACCCAAGAACCACAAATGAAGAAGGAAGAGCCGACACTGAGGTAACAGCGTGTAGGGATCCCCCTCTAGATCGACACTGTTGAAACCCTAGCTCTATGAGAGGGGGAGAGAAACACTACTGAGAGTCCCGATCAACATTGAATATTGATAGATTAATTTGATTTGATTAAGATATAATAAATATTTTTCTGGATATGAATAATTTTTTATGTTTTAATGTCATAGTTATGAATAATGTTTAATTTGATAAAAATTATTTTCACTGAATTAAATGTTTTATTAACATATTTCAAAATCATTAAAATATAGAACATGGCCCAGATGGATGTATTTTAGTTAAAAATATTGTCTTATTTTATTTTAATTCTTTAAACACAATATTAGACATATTATATTTTAATGTTTTAATTAATTCTCAAATTTCCCCTCACCTCAATAATAAAAGTGTCTCATTTTTCTAAATAATTTTCATCTCCATGAGCCTTATATACCGACTATATTAATCCAATTTGTATTCAACTCATCTGTTTATATATTCTAGTATTATTCCTATCACAAAATACCAATTTCAAGAGCCTTAAGGAGGTCCTGAAGGAAAAAGATTCATGTGGTAAATTATTTATTTTTCCCTTTTAAATTCATTCTCACATCAACCTTATCCTCACCCCTCATCCAATTTTTCATGATAACATTAGAATTATATATATACTAGAATATTATTGTATAATGTTTATATTCAACATGAAATTTTTTATTTTCTTCTTCTATTTTTAAAAATAAAATTAGCATCTGTGGAGTTTCAATTCAACAACTTCTTCGATAATGAGTTTTATTTTCCTAAAAACACATTCATGGAAAGTTTAAATTCATATATAATTCATTAAAATGACCTAAATAAATATATTTTATATCTTCTAGAGTATTATTTTAATTTTACCGAAAACATTTTTAAGGATATGACAATTGAAGTTGTGAAAAGAACACACATGGAAAAAAGTAAATTACAAAATATTATTAATAAATGGGACGAAAATTATTATAAAAATATTATACAACATATTATAGATCAGATAATTGTTATTTAATAAATTAGTAACATAGATAAACAATTATATATCTTTTTTATCATGTTTTTGGTATGATGAACCTGATGTAATGTATTTTTCTTTAAATTCCATTTAATGGTTTTAAAAAAAATTCAAACAGAATGGTATTTTTTAAACATGGCATAAAATATTTTTCCCATATTTATGAAACCATATTTTTTTGAAGTCATATTTTTTGGATCATTATAATTATGAAAAAAATACTAGATCGAGTGAATAATCATTTTAAACATTAAAACAAAATTACAAAAAAATTTAGAGTTTAGAAAAAATAAACCTCGGGGGTGCAACGTTCTTTATAAAGAAATGGATGTATGAAAAAATAACAAACACTGAAAAATTTAATATTTATAGTGGTTTGGATCTAAATATCGTTGTCCACTCATAAATATTCTCTAATTTGTGAGGATACTGGTACCTATAATACATGACTTTTAATGGTGTGATAACCAATCAGAGACTTTGCCTTTTACAATACTAAGATGCACAAACCATTCATTACTACAGGAGACTATGATTGTCTGTTTCAATGAATATTGATCAGGAGTTCCAATCTAAGCCTTCCTTATGGGTGGTAGAATAAAAATAGAATAATAAATATTTATTTTTAAGGGTAAAAGAATAAACTAGACAATAAAGACGTCCAAATAGATGAATACATAAAAACACTATTTAAGCGAATACAATAAAAATCACAGAATGATATGATTTTTGATGATGTGTATAGTATAGTATTGTTGATAACTTATGGAACAAATATAGAAGATACAGTCCTTCATATGATCACAACAGATGGAGGATGTCATAAATGATCGTGAAACATTATTGAGAGCATGTATTTTTGTGTATCACACTCTTATCATGGTATATGTTTTTTCTTCCTATTTAGAATAGATATTCCAACAAATTAATTAATTTATAAAATTATAATTTAATTAAAAGTGAATTATAAATTATATTAATTTTTTTGATTAATATTTCAATATGATATAATAGCCTTATTGTTTTTTTTAAATCACAATGTTTTTAATAACCTCTTCTTTAAAGAAATATATCAATTATTTTTAACAAGATTCATACAGTAAGTGAATATAAATACATACATTGTGGATTCAATTTTTAAATAATCATAGAGAACCATTCAATGTGAATCCTATAAAATGTGGTTTACATATCATTATTATTGGTAGAATTAACTTTTCTATTGTCCTTACTGAATTTCTTCTCAATTTAACTCTCCCAACCTTTTTTCATTTTATTAAAAAAATTATTACTGTAGTGGACCATCTCCTTGTAACTATAATGAAACCCAAATTTTGAGGCATTAGAGGTATCAATAATTTTTTATTTAAATTAGATACCTTTTATTTTGGTAGATTACTTATTTATAGTATTTTTTAGCTCAAGATCATATTGTAGTAGTGATCTAATAAGTTCATCCAGAGTGTATTCTTTGAAGTTATTACTCTCATTAATGGATACCTAATTTTCATGACATATATTTAGAAGAGATCTTAGTGGTCTTTTTACTTGAGTAGTTTTGTCCAATTGTAAAATAGGAACACTCATCCCATTATTGATACTAATAATCTTATGGAACATTTGGTTTATATATTTGTTATCACCCATCATGGTATCATTATATTTTTCAAGGAGCATTTACAACCTAGTTCCCTTGAGCTGTCCAGTTCCAAAGTTGGTCATTTGTAGAATCCTCTATATATCATGGGCATTCTTATAGTCTGATACATGACTATATACACTCCTACAAGTAGCACAATAAAAAATAAATTTGACTATATAATTTAATAAATATCTCACCATATCATTACCAATAATTGTCTCTAGATCGACTTCAGGTATCATGTATTCCTTCTCTATTATCATCTAGGGTTCAACACTTAGTTTCTTCAACTAAGAAACAATTATATCTTTCTAGAAATAATAGTCACTCTTATCGAATATTAGAGGTTTTTGAGGTATCCATCCATCATTACGATTGATACCAGCCATCATAAAAGAAATCTCTTCTTTCGATTCATACCCTGTTATTTTTTGAGTTACGGGTTAGACTGACGATAAATACGATGTAAATACATATGTAAAACAATTAATATAGTTCCAACAACCATCCTCTGAAAAAAAATGGATCTTTATAATTATGGAAAACATACTATATGGGGTGAATATTCTTTTTCAAATTTTAAACATAGTTCATATAAATTCTCAGAGTTTTTAAAAAAACTTCTTTTTTTGTGAATCATTTTTTGTAATGAAATAGATGCAGTGAAAAATATAGAACACGAATATTATTTAAATCATTTCATGTTAATTTGTAATAAATGTTTTTCCTCATTCATATATGTAGTATTCTTTTATATTAATTGATTTTCCTTTGGGAATTGATTTTATGAAGAAAGTATTTTTGTTTTTTGATTATGTTCTTGTTCTTGGGCATTGTTTATGATAATAGGTTATACCTGTGTCTCAATAAAATTCACTGGTTATGTTTATGTTAGATGATTACTGTAATTTTTTTATAGGTGTAACTATGATGGTTTCGACATTAGCTATTCATGTGAGTAACATCATAAGGTATCCATGAGTGTTATATCGAAATGTAGTTTTAAGGGATAAAAATCATATCCTATCTATGAGGTTTACAATATTATATACGCAAATCCACATGATATGTAACTAGTTTATTTATATATTCTATGTTTTTTGGAAATCAATTGTTTTCCAAATGTATGAATATGATAATTAAAGGCTGAAAAGTATTTAATTGTGAAAATGATTTCATATTTTTATATGTATTAATGTTCTAAATATTCCTTTCCTTTTTTATATCCTTTACAATGCTTTTTTTCTTCATCTTATGTTTTAGAATGTCATTCACAGGGTTTTAATGATGGATAACAGAAAATAATAAGCCATGATAAATTTTGTAAAGAATATTCATTTAAGAATTCATGTTTGGTAAAAAACATTTTTATTAGGGAGATTTGTTCTATAGTTTTGGTAGTAAAACTAAATGTTCTTATGAACTTTTTAGGTATAATATTTAACCTAATTAAATAAAAATATAAAAATAAAGGTTCTTTGATAGTATAAAAAAGTGAGTTATAGTTGAATTAACTAGATTTTGTAATATAAATGGCTGGTACTTTATATTATGTCTTCGAAAAGAAGTCACATATTGTCCCAAGAATGGAAATATTCCATGAAATTGAATTTCCTTACATTGAATCCTTGTGCCAAAATATATACTTGTTTTTAGATCAAAACCCTTAGATCCTAATTAATATCCACTCAAATAATTATTTCATATATTAGGTTAGTATTATCCTTTCTAGTATTGATATGGGATAATAATTCATGAATTTATTGTTTTGACTAGATAATACACTCTATACATTACTTTTTTGTTCATCATTATAGAAGTTATCTTCAAGTCATTAACCTGAACTAATTATTATGATTATATTCTATTGATGACGTCATTATGCTTAGGATGACTAACACTTTTATCTTATATCACACACATGTTGTCTCTATACATGAGGTGAACCTTACATCTTAACATTATAATTCTCTTGTTCTTTAGAAACATCATCCACGGAGAATTAATTTTCTTCTTATGGGCCAGATCCTTTATAATTTCTTGACATTTAAACAGTTCCTTTTCCTCACCCTTTATTGTATACTTTGTATTCAAAGGTTTTAGTCATGTAAAAATAGTAATTAAGCCCTATTATGTTGATTACCTTAAGCCAAATATGACTCACTGGGCCTTAAGTTACTCTGTTCCCGTAATAATACTTAGTCTATAAATTCCTATACCATTCATACTCTCAAAACTATCCACAAATATCTAATTTGATATTTCATCACCGGTCATGTCAATATCCTACTACTGGTCTTAACTAGTAGGTAATCTACCTTTTGATCACTATCTATTATATCAACATGCTTCTTAAAAATAGTAAAATTGCTATTATACTTTTTAATAACTATCTGTCACACTTCAAGGTTAGTGTCTCCAACCACTAGTACATCTAATGAATAGATATTATTTTGAAGCTTTAGAGTGGTGGGGGAAGCCCACTCATCAGAAGGATCCTGAAATAGATGAATTACTTCATATGGATGGATCAATGAGGATCGAACATCTTTAGAGTTTGTAGATATCGTACTAACACCATGAGTATGATCATTTCATTCATAACCCCATAATTCATAATTTCAGAAAATGATAATGATATAGTGGTGGTGTGAAACCATGATTCCCCCACCACTAGTACAATATTCTTGGCTCCTTCCATTCTATTGTATGTGACTCAAATGAAAACAATATGTAAAATAATAAAACCTAATATCGAACACCAATGGATTATGGAATCAAATCTTTTCACCCACATCGATCCATAAAGCTTCAACAAGAGTCCTGAAAATTTGAAATACTAGAAATATACAGCGTACAATGGGGTGACACAATGATATTGAATGACCTTAAAATCACAAAATATTTAATCAAGGTTACAAATCATTTGAAGAATTGCAGGATTTTATAATTTATTTTTCTCTCCCAAAATACACACACAAATTTCCATTATGGTTGGATCGTGATTAGAGTGAAATTCATAACCCCATCAGAGATGAATGAACTGAGATCCTTTATATGAGAAATTTACCTTGGACCACATAGAGGTGAGATCATCAGCACTGGGAAATGGAATAATTAAATTGTGGTGATCTATAAATATGAAAATGGATCACAATTTCCATTTATTTCCACATTTGAAATATTTGTCGAAGCTATGGAGTGATGTATGATATCTCCCAAAATAAGCTACTAGGGACAAACCATCGAGTAACCACACCATTGAGAACTCCTCATGGGATAAAGGAAGGTAAGTGAACCTCAATGAAGATATGGGAAATTTGGTAAATGATGGTTGTGGTGGTCTTCAATGTGAATAGATGTGTTAGTGATGGGGGAGGATGTCAGAGCCTTCCTTCTTCACAGAAGAGGGAGTTAAAGAAGAATGACCATCGCCATCACCAAAGGGGCCCGACCCCACCTTCCTGGGTTTTATGTGTGATATTGAGTGGTATTACAATATTTTATCCATTGTGAGGAATATTAAATATTTATTTAAGCTTATTATATAGGAGTTAATGGAAATAAAAGGAAATACTAGACTCAGGGTAAGGGAAGTTCTTATCACAATTTTTATTTTAGTAAAAAATATACTATATTATCCACTTATATATATTGTTAGGTGTATATACTACTAATTTTACTTGTAATATCTTTAATCCTTTAGAAATTATTTTATTTTAAGTCTCAATTTTAATTAATGTATCTTATGGGATTGAAATCAATGTTACCCAGTTGTGAAGTGTTTTTTAAAAAATCCCCATTTTTTAGGTCATTGGAAATCATTAATGACTCCATTATAATATGAATTGGTGTGAATTTATGAATAAGTTATTTTATTCAATACATTAACATTTTTGTTAAGGTCTTAAAGTTTTATACACAATCATTCCATTTATAAATTCTCAATTATGTTATATTATCATTGAAATGGTTAATCATCCCAAATTTCATTCTTCAGGACATATGTTTATGATAATGACCAATATTCATTATGAGGTCTATATACTAACCTTTTGTCCTATTAAAATTTTTAAATCATTATTTTCATGATATTTAAAGTTTTATTTGATGCTATTATATCTCAAGGATTATAATTAATGAACTACTAAAGTAGAAACAAGGCTTTATCTTAAAATCTCATTTTTTAAGATTGTTAATGTTGATGTTTAATTTTTTTGGTAACAAGATGATATTAACTTATTGAACCATATATCATTAATTAATATATAGTAATTAATGTTTTTCACATGTTTAACATCCATTTCCTTCATTATTTATTTAGGAAAACTCAATAATGTCATTTTAAAGTTACCTATATCAAGTATCTTCTTTTTGATCAGGTATCATTCATTTCCATATACATGCTTTTTAAAATATTTTAATAAAATTGATATATAAATTTAAATTATATCCTAAAGATATTTTAAAAAGTACTTTATCGTATTTTAAATGGTTTTTTTCATAATGTTTTACAACTTATTCATTTCCACCGATCATTTTTAAAATGTATTGGAAAAATATTTATTTTTAAATTTTATGACATGAACATGTTTGATTTCAGAAATTTATTTTATTTTACAAGACGTTTAAAATATATTAATGAGTTTTTTTTTTAAAACATCTGTATTTAAAAAATAGTTTTTGAATTTATAGTTTTATACAATTATTTTTTAAATTAAAATTTTATTATTCTAAAAAAATTAATTATATTTTATTGGTATTTCCATTAATAAACATATTAAACCATTTTATTAAGTTGTAATTAAATGGGGATATTATGTAATGATACTATCCTCAATATTTTTCAAATGTATTATGATTTACATAAATATATTGTTATGGAACTGATTTTTTTTTCAAAGGTTAATCTTGTTTCAAATAGATTATTATGGAAATCATTTCATTTCCATGGGTTAATAACATTCCAATGGTATTGTTATGGAACATATTTCTCTGATAGTTTGATCATGTTTCAATAATATTATAAGTAAACCCTTTTTCATTCTATGGATTAACCATGTTATGAAATGAATAATGATTCATTCAATTATTTTATGATGAAATAAATGTTGAATATATAAATTATTCATGATACAGTTCATGGATGTTCATTATGATGATGGATAGTTTGGTTATAAGAGAAGTATGGGTGGTTATATTATAAACCAAGGAATTATGTTTATATTAATACCCAAGGATGGGTAGTACCAGGACAAAAAAGGATGGGTGGGTATATTATATCCATCAAATGCACTAGTTACACTAATGATGCATGTCGATGATATTTGTTATTTTAATATATAGTGATTAATGCGAATATAATTTTATATGATATATACAATTATTTTCAATTATTACCATGGGATTATAATGATTAATATGATCATTATTTATATCACAGGGAACATGATTATTTATTTTTTTGACTCGTACCTTTATAAATTCCTTTTGTATTGTTATCATGTTATATGATATATGTAGTGAGGGGTATAAATATTCTTGAAACTATAAATTTGAACATTGATTATCTAATCAAACTCTCATTATCTCTTTATTATCTCTCATGAAATTAATTATTAAATTATTAAGTTTACGATTAGTGATTAGTTTTTATCATCCTTTTTATGCATTATTTACTTGAGATTATAATGACTGAGGATGAATGAATTATGTCTGGAAAGGTTTCAAATGGATAACGATAATGACCAAGTGCTGAATATATATTGTTGGTTATATTGGTGGAATATCATCACCATTATGAAATATATTTTTATGAATACATGTTGTTATAATTTTTCTTAATTATCTGAACCTTTGAACCTAAAATTTATAATTTATGTGAACCCATGTTTTTATTTTAATGTATCAGTTTTGGTATGATAAAATTTTGTCACATTTATAGGTATCAATATCTAGAAATTTAGAATTAATTTTTCATCACTGGATGCAAGAATGCATTCTCAGGGTTGTTATAGTTGGTATCATAGGTGACGTCTCGAAAACTTTAATATTACGATTTTTTCATGTGAGGATATAATATGTGGTATGTATTCCATATTAGGTATACAATATTAAGTGTTCTCATATGATCAATTTCATAAAAATCCATTTTATGATTTAATCAACCATATATTAATGTGATTGAAGAAATATTAAAATAAATTTTATTATGTTGATTTATATTTAAAGTATTGGTTTAATGTGAAGTATGAATTTATATTTTGCGAACATAAGTTTTAAGTTATTGATAACCATTAAGGTTCATATGATATGATATATGAGGTAGTTTTTGGAAACAATTTATCATATATATTACTACAATATTGAAATGTGATATGGATACTAAGTGATTATAGATACATCAGAAGGATATCACCATATTTTTTTCCATTTAATATAAAACGTATGAGATAATTATTGAAGTTGAAACTCTTTTTAATGTGGATGTTATTAAGGATATTTGGGATATATGGTTTTTTATTCAAGGAATTATTAATTTTTAACATTGGGTGTGACTATTGATTTTTTGGAGGTTAATATATTTTCTCATTATATGATGTTTTATTAATTATGTAAAATATGATACTAAATTAAAACTATTTCAGTTTTTGATATTGTCTAAAGATGGATATAATAGCTCGGTAATCCATTTAATTGTTATGTGGTCAATAAAATATGATTTTAGGGCTCATGCATGAAAAATTAATCTTGAGTACTTATATATTGGAGAAAAAAAGACATTGTGGTTGAAATTTGGGAAATGATTAAATTATACAAAAAAAGAATGTATATTTTAAAATTTTAAATTTTTTTTAGTTTATATGGTGAAATAATTTCTCCACTAAAGGAAAAGTATATTGAAAAAAAATTATACCATAGATCCTAAATTTCTAATGAACTAATAAACATTACTATCATAAAATATATAGGGTTTTGAGGTCCTTATAATTTTATTAAAAATACACTTTCAAATGATCAATGATATATATCACTCTCCTTTAATATTTCCACATTTCCTAAATGATAAAATCATCAATTCCCACTTATAACATACAATTTTGGAAGCTAGTTTATGATATCCCTTAAGACCATGGTACATCCTTTTCTCTCTTATCAAGTGAATGTTTTATTGGAACTTTTGTACAATGATAATTTCCAAAAAATGTGAATTTTCAATTGTAAAACCCCTTATTACTGAGTCATTGTTAAAATTATTAGGACAAAATTTATTAATGGTTTGGGAGGATATAGAAATCGAATAATTTATTAATATAAATGTATTTTAGATAGTGTATTTGACATGAAAAATAGAGATTATATGACTTCTGATTGATATAAGCATTATAACCAGAACATTATATTAGAAGTTGTGAGTAGTATTAAATACATTATTAAATATATATATATATATATATAATTATCATACTACATATAAATTATGGAAAAATGTTCAGTAAAGTAGCATTATTCATAAAAAATATATTTTTCTCATAAATTATATTTTTGTATTTTTTTGAAAATAAATTATACTTATTTATTGAAAATTTAAAAAAAAGTATTCAGTAAAATGAACATAATTTTTGAAATTGTAATATAAAACATTATGTTCACTGTTATTTTTTCCTTTTCTGAAAATATTAACATTTCAACGAATAGCGAAAAATATCATTATGTAAAATGTAATTTAATTTCAATAAAATAAAAGTATTTTAAGAACTCATTATATTATGAATATGATTTAAAGGAACAGATATAATATTCATATGTATTTAAGAAAATTAATTTTTTAATTAACCTCTTATTATGGTTTATTATACTTTTTCCTTTGTGATTAAATATATTATTTTTTTGAAAATATTTCTAAATTGTATAAAATCTATCCTTTTTAATTAACAAGGAAAAAAATAATGAATTTTTTTTTATTGAATTTTTTTCTCTTATATATCAATTTATATTAATTTTCATTCATATAATTATTTTTATTAGTCATAGTGTTAATATAATAGCATATTTTCCTTAAATCATCATTTTTTACAAATCCATTTTTAGTCACTTCATAAAGTTTTATTAAAATTTAAATATATTAACTTTTATAAATTTCATTTGGTTAAATATATTTCATATTTTCAATCATAATAATTCATTGTTTTCCACTTTCGAAAACCTCCCTCAAATAGGTAAAAATAGGTTTATCGAGGGGTAAACTAAAAAAGACGATGGTCGTAATGAACTAAAAATATGTCTACAATATTTTTTATGTACATATATCAAAAATATAAGGTATAAATATAAACAATTGTCCATTTTTTATCTTTCTAGTATGTGAAAAACATGGTTAAATGTTTCCCCTAGAAAAATATAGTATTCCCACTTGCCTAACTTTTAAAAGGAATCTCCCTCTCCTCTCTTCTTCACACCATAAAAGAATTTTGGAATTGAAAAATCCTCCCAAGAGAAAGTACCATCTTCTATACCATCAAGATTAAATATTTTTTGTTATAAAAAATAAATCTAGGACTACTTTATCTATAATACTAATGTGTTGGTCCAAGGAGAGGTCAAATTATACATAATGCATTTGGGTTTATTACGTCATCTATCACCTTAAGATATTCATAAAAATATAAAATGAAAACAATGGTATATCATATATATTTATTTGTTATTATATTAATTTTCTAACAAAAATAAAGCTTCTCTTCCAATAAATGTGATACAATATAATAATTCATGCGTACAGATTACTGCAACCTTAAAAACTGATGTCATTTGTGTTTCTTCATTACCACTAAAGGAATTTTTTAATGACGAATTTAAATTATATATATATATATGTTGTATATTTATAATATTTATAGTCGTGGAGTTATTATAACACATATATTATTATATTTTACATTATGTGGGGGTTAAGATATTGTCAGAAATTTGTATAGTAGACTACAGCATCACGAAGTGATGTTATTACTTTTTCACTAATGCATTACATTGAATGTAAAAAATGTAATGTTAGAGAATATTTGTCATATAAAATATTTAATATTAATATTGATGAAATATTTTTCAATTAAAAATATTATAAATCATTTATGTTAATTCAATAAAAATTTGTAAAGTCATTTGTGTGTGTGTGGACAACCACATCCATGAAGTGATGTGATTTGATTTCATCACCACAAAAGAAAAATGTTATATATAAGAATATGAAATGATATGTAGTAGAATTTACAATATATTGGTCATTTTAAAATATAAAATAATATATAACTTCTTTCAATTATTGTTCATTATAAAATTGAACCGTTACTCATGTGTTTGTCTGACCTACTATATCCATGATCATAAACTATACTATTTTTCATAAAAACATTGCTAATTGGTTTTAAAATAACTAATTGATTAATTAATAGGATATTTTTTTTCATTATATAAATTTTTATTTTTAAATAATTATCTCCTTTTCCCATTGTCAACAAATCAAATCAGGTTTGAAATAATGAACTGAAGATCTATAAAACACCCGACATGATCTTAACTGATTAAATATATAAATATATCAATAAATTAAATTAAATAAATTTTCTATATATATGATATTAAAACTTGAAAATATTTTTAAAAAATAAATTAAATTATTTAATGATGTTATAATAAAGTTAAATGATATACAATGAATGTATGGACTCGATGTAATGGTTTCTCTCGTATCATATTTTTTGAGAAATATGAAATATTCACCAGTTATTTAGATTGTGTGGTATATATAATAACCCTTTAAAATGTAATATCATAATAATTCATAATTCATGGTATTTTATTTTTTAGTGTGAATTAATTTATATAATTTTATCGACTTTAATGTTACAAAGTTTTAAAGAGTTAAATCACAAAATTTATATTCATGGGGTTATAAAACATTTTAATTTACAATGTTATCATTTAATTTTGAGTTTATTTAAATAATAATTATATAATCCTATATTTCAACATTTTCTTATTGATTTAAATTTTTTACACACAATTTATCCATTTATAAACACCTAATTTAGTGATATGATATTTGCAAAGGTTAATCATCCAAAATTTAACTCATTAGAGAATATGTTTATGAATGGAACCCAAATTCTTTTTTAAGTTGTTAAAATTATGTTTGAGAATGTTATATAATGAAAATACTTATGTTCATGTTATTTTATATTTCCTTTGAAGTTATTATTTGTTTGGGTGTATAATTTAACAGTATCCAATGTGAAATCATTTATATGTTATAATATCTATTAATTTGTGTTTTTTTTCAAGTCACATTTAGGGAATATAATATTGTATTATTTTATTGAACTAAATATATTTTACTCACATGTATTTTTGAATTTTTTATAGATTTGTATCTTATATTTTATCAAATATTTGTTTAAAAAACATAAATAAATTCCAATTTTAAGTGATATCAATCCAGTTTTTTAATAATGAGAATCATTCTATACATTATCCATATCTTCAAAAATTGCTTCAGGTAATTTTTTTTTCTTCAGAAAAACTGGTTCCAAAATCTATTTTCCAAAACTTTTACATTATATGAAATGGATTTTGAATGATATTTATTTACATTTTCCAAATGAGTAAATTATAAATATATTTTTTTAAATGTTTTGAAATGAATGTTTATTTTTATCATTTATGAAATGAAAATAGTTTTTGTTTGTCATGTACATTTTTTTCAAGATATTACTATAAATTATTACATGTTTATATTAAAAAAAATATTTTCACACAATTTTTTTAATTCTTTTCATAAAACTTTATTTTAAGAATTAAAACATAATTTACCTGAGAAATTATTTTTTGAGTATTTAATGATATTCTCATTCATTAAAATCAATAATAATATATTATCGAACAATTAATAGCCAATACATGAGACTTATAGGGAGAAATAAATTGGTAGTTTTACTATAGATGACTCAGATGATAAAAAATACATAGAAATCATACAACTTATCTAACACTACATTTTAATGGAAATGAAGCACTTCACCTGCCACAATCCATAAAGAATAATTAGGCGGCATGAAATTTCTACTGATATGCAAATATGACGTAATTGGGGTGACACGTGGATCTTATATGATCATTAAAATACAAAAAAAATCCAAATATGTTATACATATTTTGAAATATTGATGGATTTTATAATGGAAGGGGTAGTCTGCGAAAACTTACAAAAATTTCTACGGTGGTGGGATCATGCTTCTAGTGATATTAAAAACACCATATAAGAATAATGAATTGTGATCCATCATTGTATAAATGACCTTTGAACTATTTATAGGTGAGGTCATCAGTCTTGGTGAATGGAAGAATGAAATGGATGGCGTCCACCAATCCATTAATTCCTTGTTCTAATAAGGTCCAATCATTGTTGAAAAATCTATCGAGGATGTTGATTGATGTACTTCGTCATCCAAAATGGAACACCTTGGAAAACCCATAAAGATAATGATCATATATAAACTCATAGAAAGATAGATGAAGATAGTGGAACCCTTAATTAATAAATGTCAAAATTGGGAAAGTATTTATACAAGGGAATTGGGGGAGAAGCTAAGGTTAGTGAAGAGGGAGAAGGATATCAGAGCCTTTATTATATGAAGAAGTGGGAGGTCGAGCAGAGTGTCCATTCCCACTACCCAAGGGGGCCACTATCACCAATATGTGTTTTGTGGTATAGTTTACGAAATTATTTGGTCATATTTCCATAACTGGGACTACATATTAATGATGCAATGTTATTCTAAATATGTTAAAAATTTATGGAAAAACTAAAACTGAGTTAATGGTTTTCCTCATATCTATTTTTACTTTTTTGATATGTATTATATATTCAGTAGTTATTTATATTATGTGGTGTATAAAATATACCTTTTACATATAATATCATTAATATGTACAAAATAGTTATATTTTGTTTCAAAATTTTAATTAATTTATCCATGAGAAATAACATGAATTTGATGAAGTTTTATAGAGTTTTTAAAGATATTTTCAATTTTTTGGGTTATAAAAAATTATTATTGAATCCATTATGATATGATTATTTTTTAATTGATCTATAAATTTTTTTTTAAATAATTCAACATTTTTATTAGGTATTTACATTTTTTATAAAAAATATCTCCATTTATTAAATTCTCAATTAATTTCTATGATCCTTATAATTTTAAACAAATGAAAATTTCTTTGTTTGCGACATATTTCTATGATATGAAATTATATTCATTACAATGTTAAAATAAAAATATTTTGGAATATTTAATCATATGAATCTATAATGTCATGATATTTATTGTTTCATATGATGTTTCTATTTCATGGGGATTACAATTACATAATTACAAAAATGGAAAAGGCATTATATTACAATATAATTTTTTTGAGATAGTTTTGGATCATGTTTTTTTTTTTGAAATAATATGTTATTATTATCTTAATACACATATAGTATATTACCCTATGATTATGAATGTGTTTCACATGTTTAAAATAGATTTCTTCCCTTTTTGGTCTATGATGCATCACGAATGTCATTCGAATGTGATATAAATATTATGTCATTTTTTATTGGGAATCATTTTATTCCATGTCCAAGTAATATGAAATAATTTCATTGAAGTTATCTATAAAAATAAATTATTTCATAATGATATATGACAAGGTAATTGAACTTATTTTAAATGGGTTTGAAAGTATGTTTGTTACTGTTTTAGAAATTATTCACTTTTGACATTGTTTTCAATATTTGGTCAAAGGAATATTTTTTTAATATATATTACGTTACATAGAGTCTTTCCATTTTGAACGTTGTTTTCCATGATGGTTCCCTTAAATTATTTCAATGTATTCTATAAAAGAAATGGAATTTTACAATATTTTATGATTTTTTAGTTTAAAAAAACATTCAAAATGAAGATGATAATTTCCTCAAAGAAGTATTTTAACAATAATTTAATGGTATTTCTATTCATCCGCATCAATAAATTGTTTTTCTAATTATTCCCCAAAATGGGATATTTTATTAGGATACCATCCTAATTCATTGTCATTATATGTTATTATATTTTGAAAACAATTTTTATGAAACATTTTTCATTTCTATGGGTTCATTATGATTCAAAGAGATTATTATAGAACTCATTACTTTTATATGGGCCTGTCACATTTCAATGTGATTATTATAGAACCCATTAGTTTCCCACCAGATTATATTGTTTCAATGTTATATACCTTGAAAAAAATTCATTTCCAAAATTTAATATTTTTATTTAATGAATAATAATTTTTATATGAATTTGTCAGAAATAAATTCTCGATATAAATTATTTATTATACAGTTCTTGGAAATTGATTATGATGATGGGTGGTTCCATTTATAATCCAAATATGTATGGTTTTCTTGTAAACCAAGGAATTTTTTCTACTTTAGTAACCATGGATCATTTTTTCTATGATAAAAAATGATTGATTGGTCTGTTATAGACCTCAAATGCATTGGTTAGAGTGAAGATGGTAATTGACCATATTTTTAATTCCATTTTGTATAGTCTTTTTGAAGATGGTGTTATAAGATACCAATATGTTTTATCTATGAATTAAATAGGTTTATAATGTTTCTTATGATCAATATTGATATCAAATGGAACATCATAATTAATATTGGTCACCCATTCCGTTATTAACTTTTATTCATGTATTTATATAATATTATATAGGTATTTATGACTATAAATATTATTTATTTTATAATCATAATCATTTATTATGTCATTGTCCCCTTATTCTCTCATTATTCCCCTAGATGAAAATCATTTTTTAATTTATACATATAACTATAATTAGCATTTGATATCACATTTTTTATATTTTATTTATCCCATATTATAATGATGCATGATGAATTAATAATGCCAGAAGGGATTAATAAGGATAAGAAAGATGAACCAATATCAAATATGAAAATATTTTTATAGTGGGTGATGATTTTCATAACTATAAAATAGTTTTTTATGCATACATGATCTGAAATGTTCGTCCTAATTTTTTAGAACTCTAAACCTGAATGGTGAGAATCAATGTGATCCCATAATTTAATTATTTTATTAGTTTCTGGTTATGAAATTTTTGTCACATTCACCAGTATCAAAGCTAGAAAGTTAATGTTAATGTATACAATACCAGATCCCAGAGAACTGGTTTTGGGTTATAATAATTGGTCATAGAGTCCAGTTTTATATAACATTATAAACAATGATTTTTTATTGTGTTCATATATTATGGGATATAGATACCATATTAGCACTATAAAGTTAAGTATTGGAATATTTTAAAAGTTTTATACATCGCATTTAGGAATTATGTGATAATATCTTAAATCGTTTCGTGAAATTTATGAGAAATTTCATTAGGTTATTGCATATGTAAAAAATTAATTAAATGTGAATTATTCATTTATAATTTTCACAAAAAAAGTATTAATGTACTAATAACTATTAAGGTTCTTATGATCATTTATATGAGGTAGTGTTAGATTAAAATGTATTCTATATTTTGAATAAGAAAATATGTATTTTATTACTATTTCAACAGAATTTTTGACCATAATTAAATGTTAAAAAAGATAAATGAATTACCACATGTTAGATGAAAATAGGTTTACCATTGGTTAAATGAAAAAGATAAGGGTCACAATGACCTAATAACATGCCTAAAAATAATTTTATTGATGTATATCTATCTTATCTTGTCTAAATTTATTTAATTAAACAATTTTAAGAATTATATCAAGTGAAAAACATGTTTCAATTTTTTTAATTTCAAAAATATCAAGTGTGCCACCGGCCTCACATATTAAAAGAATCCCCCTACCATCTCTTCTTCACACCAAAACACAATTTTGGATTGGCCAAAGAGTATTCGGATAACAAAACAACATTTATTGAATAATTACAGTAGTATTTATGATTATAAATATATTCTAGGAATACTTTAGCTATAATTAAAATGGGATTGTCCGAGAAGTGGAAAAATTATCTGCAATACATTTTAGTTTTATTTCTTCTTCACCCTCATTAAAATATTCTAAAACAAGGCTAAAATTAATACCTTATTATATTATATAAACTAATATTTATTTATGTTAATTTCATAACCTAAATATATATCCTCTTCTATTTAATGGGTTACGAAATCCTCATTCATGTGTTTAGTGGTATACTACATCCCAATCTAATGTCATTCGTTTTCTATCATCCCCATTTAGGGAGTTTTTTTAAAAATATTTACATCATATATATATGTATACATATATATATAATATTTGTAAAATATTTATACATGTTGAGTTATTATATCACTTAGTACTACCAAATTTCTATTTCATGAGGGATTTCATTTCATCACTCATGTGTACGGTGGACTACATCCTCTTGAAACAATGTGATTTTTTTTCAGTAACATGTTACAGTGATTTATTTTTCATTAACATGGTACATTGAATTTAATAAAGGAAATGCTAAAGAATATATGTTATATAAATGACATAATAATAATATTCATGTAAAAATTCTCATTCTGAAAATGTAATATACAATTTTATTTGCTACACATAAAAATGATAACGCCATTCGTGTGTGTATAGAATACCTCCTCCAAGATGTGATTTGATTTTTCGTCATCACAACATATAAATAATGATATATATATATATATATATATTAATGATTTAATATGTAATTTAAAACATTATTAAATTTTTTTAATTTTAAACAAATACATATTGGCTTTCTTTTATGTTAATTGAAAAATGGAAAAGTTACTTATGAATACATATGACCTACCATCACTATGATCAAGAAGTACTTTGTTTTTTTGGGAAAATATTTCATGATTGGATTAAAATTTATATTTTATTAATGAATATTATAATTATTTCATGATTATTATTATTTATAAATTTTAATTATTACATCTTTGAAAATAATAAACCCACATAAGTTATTTAGAAACAATGAACTGAAAGTCCTGAAAACACCCGACCATAACATAACTGTTTAAATATTTTAATATGTTAAAAAGTAAATAAAATTAATTATTTAATAATATTTCATTATATCAGGATCATTTTTGATGATATAAAATAACTGATGTAATCTTATGAATTATAAGTTAAAGGACATACCTTGAATTTATAAACTCGATGTAATGGTTTTTCCAATCATACTTTTTATTTTTGTAAAATATATACAATATTCACCATGTATTTATATTGTGTAGGGTATATAAAAACCATTTTAAAATTAATATCAATAATGGACCATATTTCATGGTATTATATTATTCAATGATAGTTATTTCACTTAATGGTACTAGATTTAATATTACTATGTTTTAAAGAGACTCTTAAATGAATTCTTGTTAGTTGGGTTATAAAACTTCTTCATTGACTCTTTTATTATATGATTATGTGTGAATTTATATGTAAATATTTATATTCAATATTTATAGATGATTCATATGGATATAAATTTTATAAAAAAACTCCCCCATTTATTAAATTTAAATTTAGTGATATGAACATTTTAAGGGGTAGTCATCCCAAATTATATTCATTGGGAAATTTTTTATTATAAGCATCCAAATTTCTTATGAAGAAAATATATTGAAAATTGGGCATGTAATATAATTTAACTAATTATACTAACAATTTTTATCAGTTTTTTGAATTTACAAATTCAAAAGGATTATAATTAAATATTTACTAATGTGGAAGAATATATATGATACAATTTTATATCATTGGAATTTGTTTTTTATGTTTCTATTATATGATATAATATGTTATTACTTTCTTGAAATAAATATATTTTCATCTCTACTAGTTAAAAATGTTGATCACAAATTTAATTTTTGTTTCATCCCTTATTTTTTAGAAACATCTTGAAAATAATATTTTAATTGTTATATATCCTTTATTTTCAATTAACATTCATCTTTAATGTAACATCCTTAGTTTTAAGAATGAAACCCTATGTTTGATAGTATACATGATAGGCTACATCAAATTTAAACGAACAAAAAAAATATTGTTATTTAAATGATACTATTATAACATAGAAATTTGAATGGTTGAAATGAATTTTATTAGTTGATATGTGAAAATATGGTTTAAAAATGTATATCATTAATTAATATGTTTACAAATAATTATAAAATAAGATAAAACAATTTTTAAATAAAATAAAATGTTTATATGAAAAATAATTAAATTAGAATAAGCTATTTTATAAAATAATAATATCACTATTTTTGGATTTTATTAATGAAATATATATTTAATATATTCTTTATAATGTATGAAATTCATTTCATATGTTTTATTCACATGATATAAGAAAAAAATCAATTTTTTTTTGGAAAAAAGTAGTATTTGTCAAGAAAAAAATTCATTTTTACCACCTTTTGATTGCCATCTGATTTTAAATCTCTTTTTTTGAAAATTTAATAATTAATATTGAATAAAATAGAACAATTATTTAGAATAAGAACATATAATTTTACTTTGGATAAATTTTGTAATTTTTCTGATAATATTCATTGTTAAAGAATAGCAAAAATACTATATTTTTATTCAATAATGATTTTTTGTTCAAATTTAATTATAAGTCCCCATCCTTAAACCTTATATAATATTGAGTTATTATAATATTACAAATTGAGGATCTTTTCAGGTTTAGAGTTTTAGAGAATTAGATCATAAAAATTGCATTACATTCCACATTTAAACAAAGTGATTACATAAAAGATAGTATTCATTTTTTTCATCAATGAAAACATATTTAAAATAAAACATGGATTATTTATTGACACTTCCTTGACACTATCATCACATCATGTACCTTTCCCTTGACCTGTGAAAATCATTTCAAAAACATGGGATGAGCATAAAAAGCTCATTAAGGATTATAAAAATATGGAAAGCAAACATGAGTTTATATATACATAAGAATGAAATCATAAATTACCCATAAAACATTGGAACTTTAACATACCTCATCAAATCATGAATAAATCATAGAAATCATAAGACATAAAGGTAACTTGAGGCATTCATAACATTCTAACGTAGGTAGTAACCCTCCTGGTTACGTTTGGAATACCCATCACAGTATATTCCCTAAATATCTTCGGAGAAACCTTAATGTTTAACTCCTTCGTGTTACCCAATGAATTGGAGAGATATATTGGGCTCACCCGCCCTTAGTTTATCACGGAACCACCAGTCTTCCTAACAATGCCCAAGAACCATAACATATTCGTACCACATAATACATGTATAAAGGCAACATAACATTTCCACATTTCAATCACAAGATATAAATACAACACATTGATATAAACAAACATTATGAAAACCATTTTCAATACCAAAATAAAATAAAAGATAAACATGGTATTTATTTTTCATTTTAAAAAAAGTATGACATGTAGAGGAAGCCGAAACTCAAATAATGGTCACGACGGCGGAGAGGTCGTTGTCACCGAATACGTACGACAAAGAAAACATTCCCTTTTTCGTTTAGTAAAACGCTTCATATGAAAATGGTTCCTTTTTTATAAATGTAAAATTCAAAGGTGTTTATACACCATATAAGAGAAGGTTGTGAATAAAGAAAAATATGCCTCAATGAATGGAGATTGAGACGAAGTCCCATACCTCGTATCCGACTTGACTTGATCGTTATTTAATCTCATGAATAATAAACATGAGTTAATTTCTACTTGATTAATAACATTTTTCAAGTTTATTATTCCTTTTATATCATTTATTACCATTTAATGAACACTATGTTATTATTTAAGTTTATAACCTTCGTTTTAACGATTATTGGAACTTGAGTTAAAAATGAACTTCTTATATTTACAAGTTGTTCACGTAGTCAAATTTCCATTATCTCAAGAATGATATTCATGATTTATATGTGATATATATCATATAAATCCAGTATATACATGCATTTATAATATTACATAATCATTTAGAGGTAAGAAATTAAATGCACCATTCATGGAGACGGTAAGTCGTACGTACGCATGAACGCTACTTTCATTTCTATGTCATATTAATGGAATTAAAACTAAATGAGAGAAATGTATATTTTAATTCCAGAATTATATTCATCATTTAGATGTAACATAAATCATATATATCCATTATATATATATTTATAATAGTACATTACATTTGGGGATAAGAAATGAAATGCACTCTTCATGGAGATAGTAAGTCGTACGTACGCATGAACGCTACTTTAATTTCTATCTCATACTTTAATGGAATTAAAACATAATGATACATAATATTATTATAATTTCAGTATGGTATCATATATAATATCATTAAATCTATCCTTTATACGTACCACATATGGTATTAATGAATCAAATCACTTTGAGGGGGCGGTAGTCTGCACTTCCTAAAATGAAGATATCGTGTATACCAATAATGGAGGCCATAATGGTATGCCATAAATGAAAAATACTGAATCTTAAGGAAAACATAAACATATTATATATCATATATAAATGTAGTGACATCTTAATGTCCACTTTGAAGGTGTTAGAAGAATATTCGACAATCATCGTTTCATGAGGCAGAAATTCTCCATCCACAGAAACAGTATGTTCCTTAACCATTAGATTTAGGAGTTTGTATGTTTAACTCAAATGATTCTTATAAAAAAATACTAGTATATTTAAGATACTGTAGTTGTTACAAAAGAAATTAATAAAAATAGTTTAGGGGGTTCGAGAAGCAAAATAAAACATAAGAACACAAGAGAAGATACTTCCTTTAAATCAGGTAACTCTTTTTTAATTGAGCACAAAGGCTTCCTTGGGAAGACTTCTGCCGAAAGTGAGGCTTCTAAATGTAATAGAGGGATGTGGAGAGACTAAATGATAATGGTTTGGCTGAGCGAAAGGCTTGAGAGGTGTGGGTAAGGAGGTAGTGGTGGGGGCCTTTTATAAGAGAAGAGGAGGGTCACTCTTGGAAAGTTACAAAATGTTACTTTATTTTCAACTGAGTTTCAGAATTTAAAGGTCCCACATTGATGTATTTCGAGGATAAGGTGATAAGTGTTCAAAATATAATCATACAATAAGTTTTTGACAAGTTTATGTTATAGTATTAATATTATCTTTTCATTTTATTGAAATCCTTTATTAATGAGGTAATCATTGCATCATCATGATGTCATAGATAATTTAATTTATTTAATGTCTAAAAATTATGAAAACAATACTTTTAGGTATGAAATTTTTTTACCTTTCATATGAATATTTATAGTCTATAATATCATCTATTTAGACAAAATTAAAAATGTTTTACTTAGGTGATACATTCTTTGATATAAATACTTTCTTTAAAAAATAAAAAGATAAAAAGTCACTTTCCCACAAAAGTGATTCCATAGGGTCCCAAAGATTGGCACAAGGCATACCATGGTTGGCCATGAGACAACCCGTAGAATTAGGACACATGTTCATGTCATTTTGTATTATTATGATATTATTTTATTATCCTTAACTACCCGATTACTCATTAATCAAGATAATTAAAGATAATTACCGTCGTTAGTATTCATAATGTCCAAAAACAAAAGAGTCTTTATTACATAATTTGAACCTTATGATTCCAAATATGTAATACATTTTACCAAATTCCAAACACAGAAATTGAAATAATTTATTTAAAAATAATTTCCATTGTCAAAAGAAATAGCGGGTTTTTTTGAAACAATATCTATGAAAAGTTTGGCATTAGTTTATGCCCAATTCCAAAGTAAAATTAATCCTAACGACCACCATTGGATTAAATGGTAAAAATATATTCATATTACACTTTAATACCAATTAAAAAGATAATCTAACCATATAATTAAATTATATGAGAAATTAGTTTTGATGTAAAATGCAGTATTTTTCACTTTTCATTAAAAATTGATCATTGTCAGAAAAATACCAAAAATTTATCCAATGTTAATTTCAATGTCCAAAAAATAAATAATATGTTTATTTTTTAAAATAGATATTATAAAATTGTCAAAATCTTGATTTAAAAATGGTTTTCCACGAAAAGGCAGTAAAACAATCTTTTAAAAATATTAGTGTATTCCATGCTTAAGATTGGATTTATTCTCATTTTAAGCCCCTAAAACACTATCTAATTCATAAATAGACATAGATAAAAATATATATTATTAATTATTTACTTGGGATGTTACATCCTTCCCCCTTTAGAAAATTGTGTCCCCGCAATTTATTTACTTATCGAATAAGTGGGGGTATTTATCCCTCATTGCATTTTCAGATTCCCATGTTGCCTCTTCAATCATGTGGTTTCTCCACAAAACCATTACCTGATAAAACACCTTATTCTGTAACACTTGCTCCCTATGGTCAAGAATCTAGAATGGTTGTTCTTCATAAGATAGGTTCTTTTCCTGCTGAACTACCTCTGGACTCAAAACATGAGATGGATCTGGCATGTACTTCCTTAACATTGAAACAGGAAAAACATTGTGTACCTGAGATAAACTCGGAGGTAAAGCCACTTGGTATGCAACTGATCCAACTCTCTCCAGAATTTTATATGGTCCAATAAACCTTTGACTTAGCTTTCCTTTCTTACCAAATTGCATCACACTTTTCAATGGTGATACTTTGAGAAAAACATGATTACCTACCTCAAAATATAGATCGTTCCTCCGATTATCCGCATAACTTTTCTTCCTACTCTGAGCTGTTCTCATGTGTTTCTGTATCAACTGAATTTTTTTTGCCATCTCATCTACCAATTCCAGTCCCATCAGCTTTCTTTCACCCACTTCATCCTAGAAATATGGAGTTCGACACCGCTTCCCATATAATGCCTCAAATGGTGCAATCTGTATACTAGAATGAAAACTGTTCTTATAAGAAAACTCAACCAAAGAATGATGTTGGTCCCAAATTCCCTGATAATCCATCAAACAAGCACGTAGCATATCCTCCAATGTCTGAATTGTTCATTCTGACAGCCCATCTGATTGCGGATGAAAATTTGTACTAAAATTTTATTCAGTACCCAACGACTTCTGAAGGCCTTTCCAAAATTTAGAAGTAGACCTGTGATCATGATCAGATACAATGGAGAGGGGAACTCCATGAAACCTGAATATATCTTTAAGATACAATCGAGAAAGTTGATCTAGGGAAAAAGTATCTTGTATAGAAAGGAAATGAGCAGATTTATTCAATCGATAAACAATAACCCCTATTTTATTATTACCTCGAGATGTCCTTGGTAATCCCACAAAAAAGTCCATGGATATATTTTCCCATTTCCACAATGTCATTGGTAAAGGCTGAAGCATCCCTTTCAGTAACTGCATCTCTGCTTAATCTATTGACAAGTCAAACACTTCACTGTAAAATCAGCAATATCTCTTTTCATTCCATCCCACCAGTAATACTCCCACATATCTCTGTACATATTAGTACTGCCAGGATAAACTGAAAACGGAGAACTATGAGCTTCACATAACAAATATCTCTTCAAATGTGAATCACAAGTCACACACAATCTCTTCCCAAAACTCAAAACACAATCATTATCAATGTTGAATTCAGGAAACTTACCTTTCTGAAACAGCTCTACCTTTTTCTGCAACTCATTGTCTTGCTTCTGTGCTTTCTTAATTCTGTCTTATAGAGAAGATTTCACTGATACCTGAAACAAAATAGAAGGAAATCCGGCACCAACAACTTCTATGCAAAAGTTCATTAAATCCTTAACCAAAGGATCATGTTCCAAATGAAACAATACTAATGAAGCATTACTTTTTCGACTCAAAGCATCAACCACTTTATTTTCTTTTCTCGGATGGTAATGAATTGTACAATCATAATAATTGATTAATTCGATCCATCTCCTCTATCTCATGTCAATTATTTCTGAGTGAATATATACTTTAAACTTTTGTGATCGGTATATATTTCACACTTTACTCCATAAAAATGATGCCTCTAAATATTTGAAGAGAAAACAACAGCAGCTAATTCCAAATCATGTGTAGGGTAATTTACTTAATGAGTTTTCAACTGTTGTAAAGCAAAAGCAATTACCTGATCATTCTGCATTAGGATGCAACCAAGTCCTTTAAATGAGGTATCACTGTAGATAACACAATCACCCTTCCTAGAAGGTAGTGCCAAAACTGGTGCATTCACCAATCTTCTTTTCAATTCCTGAAAACAATCATCACATTATTTTGTCCAGATAAACTTAACACCCTTCCAAGTTATCTTAGTCATTGGACCAGATAACCATGAAAAATTTCTAACAAACCATCAGTAATAGTCCTCCAAACCATGGAAACTATGAATCTCTGTTACATTTGTGGGTCTTGGCCATTCTTCAACAACCTTTGTTTTTGTAGGATCAACGATTATCCCATCTTTAGAAACAATGTGACCAAGGAAATAAATTTTTTGCAACAAAAACTCACACTTGATGAATTTCCCATACAATTTCTTTTCTTTTAAGGTTTTCAAAATAACCTTTAAATGTCTTTTATGTTCCCCTTTACTTTAAGAAAATGCCAAAATATCATCAATGAAAACAACCACAAAATTATCCCAGAACTCATGGAAAATTCTATTCATTATGTCCATGAATACAACAGGTGCATTGGTTAGCCGAAAAGGCATTACGACAAATTAATAATGGCCATATCTTGTATGAAACGCGGTATTTGGAACATCTACTTCCTTTACCTTCAACTGATGGTACTCTGATCTCAGGTCAATCTTTGAAAAATACTGAGCTCCCGGGAGCTGATCAAACAAATCATCGATATGAGGCAAAGAATATTTGTTGTTAACAGTGATGTTATTCAAGGCTCTATAATCAATGCAAAGTCTCATAGAACCATCTTTCTTTTAAACAAATAAAACAAGAGCACCCTATGGTGATGTGCTAGGTTAAATGAAACATTTCTCTAATAAATATTGCAATTGCTCCTTCAACTCTAAAAGTTCAGTTTGAGCCATTCGATAAGGGGGTTTTGAAATTGGCTTAGCATTAGGAACTAAGTCAACAGTAAATTCAACTTCCCGATCTAGTATTATTCTAGAAAACTCATCAGGAAAAACATCAGGATACTCAAATACCACTGGCATATCATTAATCTGAATAGTTCATTTGTTTTCAACAATATGTGCAAGGTAACATTCATTTCCATCTTTTACAAGTTTCTCAGCCTCTTGATATGTTATCAATAGTAAGGGTTCATTCTAGTACAAAAACTGAATGTCTTTCTGAAAGGAAACTTCTTTAGCTCTACAGTAAATCTTAACATGGTAAATAGGGAACCGATCCATACCCAGGATAACATCAAAATCTACTATAGGTAGATCAATTAGGTTTGCAAGTAGGTTCTTTCCATGGATAAGGATAGGAAGATTCTTATAAATTCTCTTTCCCTCAACATTTTCCCCAGGTGTTTTTACCACAAGTTCAGGAGTCATTTCTAGAGATGGTATTCCCATTTTACTAGAAAAGGTTTCAGAGACGAATGAATGTGTAGACCCCGAATCAAAAAACACACTAGAATAATATGAAAAAACAAACAATGTAACTGATACAACTTCATTTGATGGCCTGACATCTGCTGAAGTAGTTGCATAGGATTTTACCACCCCTTTTTGCATGTAGTCTAACTGCTTCCCATCACTCAAACTCTTTGTCGGACACTCGTTTGCATAGTGACCCATCTCATAGCACTTAAAACATCTCACTTACTATAAATCAAATTTGGACTTACCATCACCTTGATGTTTTTTAATGCAATCATGAGCCTTATTTCCCATCTTACCACATCAGTATCACTTTCCAGAATTTAGAAGACATTCCCTAGCATTCTTTTTACCACATTTATCACAAACTGGAAACTTAGTTTTCTTACCGTCAGTCCTTTTTGAATAATTCTTTCCTTTCACCTGCCACCTTGGTCTCTTCTTCTGTTGGTTGTTATAGAACACTTGATCATCAGAAAACTCCATTTCCACCTTCTCAACACATCGAACATGCTTTCAATAACTTTTGAACTCATGAGAAGCTAACACCCTTCGATATTTTTGGCTTTAATCCTGAGTAATAATGATTGATTTTACTATCAAGGTCTCAGATAAAATTTCAAGCACACCTTGCCAATCGAGTGAACCTTTCTTCATAGGCATCCACTGAGGCTTCCTCTTGCCTCAATTCCAGGAATTGTTTTTCCATCCTAATTCGAACAGCCTTAGGAAAATACTTCTCAAGAAACATACCTTTTAATTCATCCCAGTCAAGAGCATCAATCTTATCAGCATCCCTAATATTTTTAACCATCGACCACCACGGATCTGCTTCACCCTCCAAAAGGTAAATATAAAGACTAAACTTTTGATTGTCTGAACACCCCATGACCTCGAAAATCTTTTCCAGTGATTTAATCCACACTTTAGCTAGCACAGGGTCAGATGATCCTATGAATGATGAGGGATGTTTCCTCCTCAAATTTTCCAACACTAACATGTTCCTCGGCGGTTTATCTGGCTGATCTCATTCATGGATACCACCACTATTTATCGCTTGAGTCAACTGCGCCATTACTGCAACAAACTGTTCAGTTCCAATTCCGACCATCTCAGGTTGTTGATTCAGAAGGTTATTTCCTTCTGTATGCCTTCCTAGCACTGCTTCCCTGTTTCCTCTACAGAAAACCATTCTAAACAAACATGTCTCAGATGAAGCAACATGGTAATCTTCAAATTCTATATCATTTAAATTTGAGCATAAAAACAATATTTTTGGATAATCATTTAATATAATTATAAATCCTAAAGTTTTCTAAAACGACCTATGATACCAACTATAAGGCCACATCCTTAAACATTACTTAATATTGAGTTATTACAAGATTACACATTGAGGATCTTTTCAGTTTTAGAGTTGCAGAGAATTAGATAATAAAACATGAATTACATTCCACATTTAAACAGAGTGGTTACATAAAAGATAGTATTAATTTTTCCCATCAATGGAAACATATTTAAAATAAAACATGGATTCCTTCTTGACACTTCCTTGACACTATCATCACATCATGTACCGTTCCCTTGACCTGTGAAAATCATTTCAAAAACTTGGGATGAGCATAAAAAGCTCAGTAAGTGTTATAAAAATATGGAAAGGAAACATGAGTTCAAATATACATAAGAATGAAATAATACATTACCCATAAAACATAGGCAGTTTAACATACCTCATCAAATAATGAATAAATCATAGAAATCATAATACATAAAGGTAACATGAGGCATTCATAACATTCTTACGTAGGGATTAACCCTCCTGGTTACGTTTGGAATACCCATCATAGTATATTCCCTAAATGTTATTGGAGAAGCCTTAACGTTTAACTCCTTCACGTTACCCAATGCATTGGAGAGCTATATCGGGCTTACCCGCCCTTAGTTTATCACAGAACCACCCATCTTCATAACAATTCCCAATAACCATAACATAATCATACCACATAGTAGATGCATAAAGGAAACATAACATTTCCACATTTCAATCACAAGATATCAATAAAACACATTGATATAAAAAAAATTATGAAAACCATTTTCAATACCAAAAGAAAATAAAAGAAAAAAATGGTATTTATTTTTCATTTTAAAAAATAGTATGCCTTGTAGAGGAAGCCGAAACTCAAATAATGGTCATGGCGGCGGAGAAGTCGTTGTCGCCAAATATGTACGACAAAAAAACACTCCATTTTGTTATTTAGAAAAATGATTTGTATAAAAAAAGATTCCTTTTGGATAAACGTAAAAGTCAAAGGGGTTTATACATCGTATAAAAGAAGGTTGTGTATAAAGAAAAATATGCCTCAATGAATGGAGATTGAGATGAAGTCCCACACCTCGTATCTGACTTGACTTGGTCGTTCTTTAATCTCTTGAATAATAAAATTGAGTTAATTTCTACTTAATTAAGAACCTTTTTCAAGTTCATTATTCCTTTTATATCATTTATTACCATGTCATGAACACTATGTTATTATTTAAGTTTATAACGGTCGTTTTAACAATCATTGTTACTTGAGTCAAAAATGAACTTCTTATATTTAGAAGTTGTTCACGTAGTCAAATATCCATTACCTCAAGAATGATATTCATGATTTGGATGACATATATATCATATATATCTATTATATACATTAATTTATAATATTACATCATCATTTATAGGTAATAAATGAAATGCACAGTTCATGAAGACAGTAATCCGTACGTATGCATGAACAGTACTTTCATTTCTAGGTCATATTAATGTAATTAAAACTAAATGAGAGATACGTATATTTTAATTACAGAATTATATTCATCATTTAGATGTAACATAAATCATATATATCCATTATATATATGTACTTATAATAGTACATTATAATTGGGGATAAGAAATGAAATACACCCTTTATGGAGACGGTAAGTCGTACGTACGCATTAACGCTACTTTCATTTCTACCTCATACTTTAATGGAATTAAAACATAATGATACATAATAGTATTATAATTCCAGTATGGTATCATATATAATATCATTAAATCTATCCTTTATACGAACCACATATGGTATTAACAAACCAAATCAATTTGAGGGGGCGGTAGTCCGCACTTCCTAAAATGAAGATATCGCATATACCCCTAATGGAAGCCACAAAGGTATTCCATAAATGAAAAATACAGAAGCATAAGGAAAACATAAACATATTATATATCATATATAAATATAGTGACATCTTAATGGCCTCCTTTTAATGTGTTAGAAGAATATTGAACAATCACTGTTTCGTGACGGAGAAATTCACCATCCACAAAAACAGTATGTTCTTTAACCATTAGATGTAGGTGTGTGTAAGTGTAGGTAAAATTCATCTTATAACAAAATCTTATAATATTGAAGATACTGGGTTTTTAACAAAATAAATGAATAAAAAGAGTTTAGGGGTTTGGATGAACAAAATAAAACAAAAGAACACAAGAGAAGACACTACCTTTAAATCGGGTAACTCTTTTTGATTTGAGCTCAAAGGATTCCTTGGGAAGACTTATGCCCAATGTGAGGCTTCTAGGAGTAATATAGGGATGTCGAGAGACAAAATGAGCAGGGTTTGGCCCATAAAAAGTCTTGAGAGATGTGGGTAAGGAGGTATAGGTGGGGGGGCCTTTTATAAGAGGAGAGGAGGGGCACTGTTGGAATGTTACAAAATGTTACTTTATTTTCAAATGAGTTTCGGAATTTAAAGGTCCCACATTGATGTATTTCGAGGATAATGTGATAAGGGTTAGAAATATATTCATCCAATAGGTTTTTGACATGTTTAAGTTATAGTTTTAACATTATCTTTTAATTTTATTTAAATCCTTTATTAATGAGGTAATTGTTGCCTCATAATGATGTCATAAATAATTTAATAGATTTAATGTCTAAAAATATTGAAACAAATACTATGATGTAGGAAATATTATTATATTTCCATTTAATATTTATAGTCCATAATATCATCTATGTAGACAAAATTATAAATTTTTTACTCAGGTGATACATTCTTTGTTATATTTACTTTTTTAAAAAAATAAAAAGATAAAAAGTCACTTTCCCAAAAAAGTGATTCCATGGGGTCCCCATGTTTGAGAAAAAGGTATCCCATGGTCTGCCATGAGACAACCAGTAGCATTATCACACATGTTGGTGTCATTTTTTATTATTATGATATTATTTTATTATCCTTAACTACCCGATTACTCATTAATCAAGATAATTAAAGATAATTATCGGTGTTACTATTCATAATGTCCAAAAGAAAAAGAGTCTTGATTACATAATTTGGACCTTATGATTCCAAATATGTAATCCATTTTACCAAATTACAAACACATAAATTTCAATAATTTATTTAAAAATAATTCCCGTTGTCAAAACAAATAGCGGTCTTTTTAAACAATATCTATGAAAAGTTTGGCACTAGTTTATGCCCAATTCCAAAGTGAAATTAATCCTAATGGCCACCATTGGATTAAATGGTAAAAATATATTCAGATTAAACTTTAAGACCAATTAAAAAGATAATCTAACCATATAATTAAATTAGATGAAAAAGCAGTTTTGATGTAAAATGCAGTATTTTTCACTATTGATTAAAAAACGAACATTGTCAGAAAAATACCAAAAATTTATCCAATGTAAATTTCAATGTCCCAATCATAAATAATATGTTTATTTTGACATATAGTGATTATAAAATTGTCAAATTTTTTATTTAAAAATGGATTTCTATCAAAAGGCGGTAAAACATTCTTTTAAAAATATTAGTGTATTTCATGCTTAAGATTGGATTTATTCTCATTCTACGCCTCTAAAACACTATCTAATTCATAAATAGACATAGATAAAATTATATATTATTCATTACTTACTTGGGATGTTACACTAATTATATATTTTGATTATAATATAAATTTTATTAAATTATAATTAGACAATTTTTTATCATTAAATTTTTTATTAGTTGTTGTAATCAATTTAAAATTAAAATTAGAGATAAAATCTTGGTGATTTTTTGAACATTTAACTTTGAAAACTCACTTTTAACTTGTTCTATGGAATTAATTTTAAATATAATTTTCCAAATTATATTAATTAAATTATGAAAAATGGTTTTCATATTTGAAGTAATAAGGTCTTAATGAGTTTTTATGTTCAATTTAATTTTTAGATATAAAAAACTGAACATTGTAAAAAAATTATTTAGATTAGTTAATGTAAAATATTTATAAGGTTTAAAATTAAAAGTCTAAAGATTAACATAATTACAAACTAGAACATCTAAAGGTTCTTTGAGGTCTGTCTTGACTATAAACAGCCTATAAACCGTTAATTAGAAGGAAAATACATGTAACATAATTCCACATCTATATGGTTTTATTTTTTATATAACATAATAATTTAATTAATGATTTATACCAAATAATCCCCAATTATAAATATCACAACCTCACCTCCCCGTTTCGACCCAAAAACTATTATAGGAGCTGAAATCTTAGAACACAATTATTCTTCCCTCTCTCCACATGTCCATTTTCTTCTTGTCTCACCCAAAGTCTTAATAAAATATTCTCAAGGGTCTTTTAAGGAGGGGATATTCAATAGGTAATTTTCTCTAAGTACCTCTTTTAATCTCCAATCTATTTCTACTTTCTCTTTACCCACACCGTCCATCAATGCATGATAACTCTATATTCATTTATATATTAGTTTTTTAATTTTATAATCTAATATTTCATATAATTTTTATTTATCACATCTATTTATTTAAAGAAATAATATTGTTGTCCATGTAAAGTTGGTTAATCGTCTCCATAAGTAATGTTTTTGTTCTTTTTACATTACCACCATTATTACAGGTGTTAAAAATATTATTATAGTCCAATAATTTTTGAATATTTATATTATAACCAATTTAATATTTTTTATGTTATATAAAATAAACATTCATGTTTTTCATATTGTGGTGATATGCTAACTTTGTTTGGGGACATGCCGACTACTACCTTCTCAAAATGATGTTATTCATTCACACATCTCATAGAATGTATTAAGGATTATTTAGTAAAAAATGGGATATAAATAAAATATTAATTATACTATAATTTTAATACCAGTATTTACATTAATTTCATTCCTTCATTATGGCAGGAAAAACTGAAATAACGTTCATACGTACATTCACCCTACTATCTCCATTAACTGTGTTTTAATATTGTCTGTAAATATTAATAAAAATATTCATATAATTAATATAAAATAAATTATTTTATGTTTTATAAAATATAGATGAATTAATTATGACTCGATGGAATACTGATATCTTTACAAGTTCATTTTCAACTAAAGTACCAAATATCAACAAAACACCTTATAAGAACATAAATAATTATGTAATTTTCAAAACATAGTAATAAATGATATAAAAAGAATAATAAATATTAATACGTTACGAATGAATTATAAAATTTTTTATTTTTATTATTTATGAAAAATAAAGAATATAATGACTTGTTGGGATCGATTTAAGGGAATTTCTAAACACAATTTCCATTATTTTTGTTTAACCTATACTTCATGATTATGTTATTCATCTCTTATGTGTGAAATGAATTTTGAATATATTATTTTATATTTAAACTTTGTTATTGTGTATTTATTATGAAAACAAGTAATTAATTTATTTTCTTATCAAATTGTATTTGTAATGGATTTTGTCTCAATGTAATTTTAATGAGTCATTTATTGAAAATGTGCACATTTTTTCTTTTATTATGTGTATATATATCCAAAATGGCATTTCATATTCATATTTTATCTACACAAATGTTATTTAACTTTTTGGTAATTGTATTAATTCAGTGAGTTTAAGACTTAAATATTTAATTTGGTATGGGACACCTTGGTCTTTAAATGATTTAATTAACATCTATTTTACCTCATGATATTAATTTGTGTATTTATTTATATGCATACAAGAGTATTATATAGGAAATTTTTGGTATATATTTAATTTAGTCCAATGGGTTTCAAAAGAAATATATTTATATGATGATTTTTAATTTCGTTAAAAAATATCAAAAGTATGTTTATTTTACATAAGTGGTGAAAACAACATCTCCACCGCAGTACCTATTATTTGATATTTGGATTCCTCTATAACACTAAATGTTTTTAAAAGAAAAAAAAGAAATAAATTATTCCTTTTTTGGGGTATTTTATTATTCCAAATGGTTTTGAAAATTGATTGACTATTTCAATATCTTGAAATTATTTATTGTGATTTAAAATGGAACTTTATGAGTGAAAAATTGGTAATTGAAATCTTTTACATGTTATGATAATGTAATGGTACTTCCCATTTTCCATGTGGTTACATGATAAACCAAAGAATGGATGTTATGTGAAAAAACCAATGGTAGGTGTTTCTATGATAAACCAAGTACATGTTGTTTTATTATAACCTCTAATTCATTGGTTATAGATGTTATCCCTTTTGATATTCAATTTGTAAAAGATAAATGTGTGGAAGTCTACCGAATGGTTATTCTGTTTGAGTATGATTATTTTACATGTTATCTTTATATGTTATGTATTCTTAATATGTGTTTTATGGTAATATTTTGATTAAAAAATGGTATGAAGTTATTTTATATTACGTAAATAGGAATTACTACTTCTTATAGGTTAAAAGTATTAATTTATGATAATTCATTTATGGTTAATCTATTTTTTATGACTAAAAGTTTTCTTTTGTTGTTTATCTATTACTAATTTATTTATGAACATCCAAATATTTGAATTTTTTTACTGGTTTTAAAGTATAATATAGTTAAATATGGGATCATGAAAAATTGTATGATGATTAATCACGAAACAAACCATATTTCTTTTTAATAGCTTTTGTTTTAGGAAATGAATGGATAGGGAGTAGAAGTATCTTCTGTGTAATATTTGATTTGTTATATAATATTTTGGGCTAATTCCCTATTTCTATAAACGTGAAAATATCCTTAATGTAATTTAATGTCAAATTATTGACTTTACTAATGATTATGTAATGTTTAAGGACAGAGCCTTACAGTTGTTATCAGAGGATGTTTTAAACATCTTTAGTGGTTATGGTGATATTTATGAATTAGTTACAAGTTATATATATAAAAATATCATAACAAAAAAAGTCAGAGAATATTTAGATAAATTGAATGAATTTGATATAAAAGGAATAAGTATTTCATAATTTTTATATTCCCCATAGAATAATATATAATGATTTTATACAAATAATCACACAAAATTTTTTGGTTTTAGAAAAAGGATAGATCTATAAGGAATCAATGTCAGAATAGATGTGAAGGAATATGTGGTGGTTCCTTGAATAAGAAACTAATTAAAATAAGAGACGCAATGAGAACTCCCATGGTTATCTAAAAACCACTATCATGATTCATGATTAACCATTGGATCCCTGGTGATTTCTATAATGAATCCTATATGAGAGAAATTAATCAATAGGGATGATTAGGTAATAATCATAAAGATGAGTATATTCATTGATATATGTGTTAAGGATGAGAAATGAAACACATAGAAAAATGTTTTAAAAGGATTAGAAGATATTGTAGATGTTATAAAAATGTTTTTAAAATAATAATCTTCCATGTAAAAAGAAAGTGTTCAGTTGACATTAGGAATGTAAAAGAAGTTCTTTTTTAGTTATTAATTGAATGTTTTTAATGTGGGGTGTATGGTCATTATGAAAATCAATGTCCTGGGAATATGGTTTGAGAATGGAATCATGAGGACCATAAAAATATATGTTTCTAAATACATACTATCATTATAATTGAATATGGGGAAACTGAAAATGACACAGGAATGGTATGGATTATTTCTTGTCTCTTGTTTTGAAAATATTGAATTTTAGGACCTGATTCATGTTTTTTTAGGAAATATTTTTTAAGAAATATTATAAAAAATCCTAGTTAAAGGATCATAAATACAATGAATAATTAAAATGATTACATATAAAGGATTCATGACTCACTGTAGATTGTAGGATGATGCATTGTTTAAAATTATTAATTCCCTTTTGAAGATGGGATTACATCGCTAGATTTTACTAATATGTGTAAACTTGATGCTTGTTATTTAAAAATGTTATTTGATTAAAAATTATGTCTTCTAGTGTGGACATAATAATAACATTATAAATAATTATTATGGTTCATAAGATATTTGATTTTGAGGTAATTATGGGATTTTATATTTTGTGATTAAAAATGAAAACCATGAGATAAAACATGAGATTAAAATATGTTAAGGTTATTTTTGAGGATATTATCTCAATTTGGTAATTTTATATGTATTATATTGTTTTATAAAATGGACAACCCTTAGGATGAGTGAAAACACATCACATTCAGAAAGGCCACAGCAATAAAACCCACAACCGAAGGTTGGAAAGTGTGTATCACCTACTAATGGCGTAAGTGAAGTCCTCGGTTAGTATAAGATTTTTGTTTAGTAAAATGACATTATGGAATAAGAAGAAGTAAATTTTTTGGACATTTATTCTATCAAATAGATATCATTAGAATTAGAAAATTATTTGGCACTTAAGGTATAAATGTTATTTTTTGAAGACATTTACTATTTCAGGAACCCTATATCCCTAAAGAAAATAAAATACTACGAGATTTTATTTTAGGGGTAATGGTTGGATTTTGTTTTGGAAGATTCAATGTTCTGATTTTCGACTTATGGTGATTTGTGTTATTTACGGAAATGATTATCCTATCATAGAGAATATGTGATTTTGGATATTAAATTTTTTGTATGAGACATTATGAGTGATCGATGTTATTTGTAGATGAATGATAAAATTTATCCTATAAGACTATATAATCAATATATTCTATGTTTTGGGACTCAATAAAAGGTTGGATTATTTTATAAGGAATTTATGATATTTATTTTTTACGTTGTCTATGTTGATATTTTGTTATTACAGTTGAATTTTGGAGATTTAATGTAGATTTTCCTTATACAATATTTTATTATTCTAGAGGAATTATCGGATCATATCCCACCATATGTGGTTTTGTTTAATGTTTCATGAGAGGATTAATAGATAGTTTAAATTTTGTGTATTATGTGATTCTCTATAAGATCATTCAATTGTTTTAGGAATGAATAAATAACTCATCTTGAATACTCATCATTTAGAGAAATAGATGTGTTTGTGATGTAAATAGATTTAAGGATGAAACCCTTCATGAAATGTAGATATATTTCTATATGTTCTTTTCCAATTTTGTAAATTAATTCATCGACATTATAAAAATGATCTTAAAGTAAAAACATTTTATGTTTACTTTTAATTATATGTAGTCAAAGACCATTTAACCCATCACAGATTTATAGATTTGGGAATGTCATCTTTTTACTACAAATTTTACCTATTATTCCCCATCAGAATGTGATCATTATTTATCTCTTCTATATCAATGTTTTTCTACGTCGAACCCTTGTTTGTGTTATCTCAGTTAAACATTGTACTTTCCTTTCTATATTTTAAAGTTGATGTTTTATTAATCATTATTCCAATGTGGGGTTACAATAAAGGTACTTTGAAAATTCATACTGTAGTTACTAACCCTGAATTAAAATTTCATGGATGAAGAATATTAAATGGGTTTGGATGTTACTCACAAGTTTATGAATGAAAAACAACATTTAATAACATATATGATATGCAAAATCGAGATTAAATAAAGAACTAAATATTATTATTTAAATAATACCATAATAACCCTGCTATTGGAATGAGGGGAATAAAAAAATTTATCTATATAATAAAATTATAGTTTACACTTTTATATAATTATTTATTCCATGAAAAATTAATTATAAATTAAAAAACACTTTTTAAATAAATGAAAATGTTTTTCGGAAAAATTAAAATAAATTAAAATAATTGAGTTTATAAAATAATATGATCATTATTTAAGCATATTATTAATTAAAGATATATGTAATATTTTAAATTTAATTTATAAAATTCATTTTATTGGTTTTCTAGACATTATATAAGTACAAATACAATTTTTTGAATTAAACAATTATTTTTTAAAAAAATTGGCGATTTACCGCCTTTTGATTGTGTAACCATTTTAAATATAGTTTTTTAAACATTTATAAGTTATATTTGAAAACATAATCCTATTATTTGTAATAGTGACATAAAATTTAACTTTGGATAAAAAGTTTTTATTTGTAAAATAATATTCATTTTTTTATGAATAATGAAAAAGACTGCAATTTAATTCAAATTTGTTATTTATTATATTTAAATTATATACATATATATTCCTTTTAATTTTATTTAAAATATAATCATACTATTATTTTATAATTTTATTAAATATAGGTCATTAGAATCAATTTAAAATGGTAATTGGATATAAAATGTATGTAAACTTTTGGATGTTTCACTTTGAGAACCCTGTTTTTTAGTTTTGTCTACGGAATTATAAAAAAAAGCCAATATTAAAAATTTTGTGAATTTATTTATTTAAAATGGATTACATATTTGAAATAATAAGGTCAGTATTAGTTTTTATGGTTAATTAATTTTTTACATATAAAAAAGATACCATTGTAAAACAAATATTTACAATAGTAAAAGTTGAATTTTGACAAGGGTTAAAATTAAAAGAAAAAATGTTCACTTACATAAAAAATACAAAATTTAATGTGTTTTATAGGTTTTTCTCTAAAATAAAAATACTATAGAACATTAATTGTAAGATAATGTAATGGAATTTAATTACACCTTCATATGGTTAAATTTTAATGTAAAATAATGAATAATTTAAACACTATAACCCACCTCTACCCAAATATAAATACCACTCCATCACCTCCCCATTTCGTCCTAAATAGACTATTACCTTCCAAAAACACTTCTCAAACCTCTCGTCTACACTATCAACTCTTCCATGTTCATCAAGTTTTAACAAAATACCAAATCCAAGGTTCTAAAGAGTCATTCAAGGGGGGTTTTCATAATGTTATTTCCTCAAAGTATATCTTTTAATTTCTTTTATATTTATACATTACCATCAAAAAATTCGTTGCTAAATTATTGATAAATCCATAATTAGGTATATATTGTATTTTTTTCATTACAATGAAATATCTCATACACATTCAATTTCACACCTTTTCTTATTCAATGAAATGAAATCGGTGTCCATGTTATGATGGTTAAACACCCTCGTGAATAAAGTTTTCTTCCATTACCACCATTATGTCTTGTAATAACACTGTTTCTACCGTAAAATAATTCTTTAATATTTATATTATAGCCAATTTAATATTCTGTATATTTTAGATTAAAAACCATTTATTATTTCCATATTGTTGTTATATGATAACGTCGTTTGGGGACATGTCGACTACCACCTCCTTAAAAATATATGATTAGTTCATACATCACATGAAATTTATTAATTATTATTTGGAAAAAAATATATTATATAAATGAAATTATAATTCCACTATAATTATATTACATAAATTTACATAAATTTCATTTACTTTTATTTTATCAATATAAGGGGAAAATGAATATAGGGCTCCTGTATACTTACAACATAATTTGTATGTGAACTATTTTTTAGTTTGACTATAATGATTAAAATAAATAAATATATAATAATTTCATAATATATTTATATCATTCACTCTAATGACAACTTGTACTATTGACATCATATGATGTCCATTATTAAATAAACTACAACATATCGAAAAAACCACCAATATGATCTTAAATAATTATGTAATTCTTATAACATTGTAATTAATGATATAAAAGGAATAATAAACAATAATAAGTTCTGAATCAAGTATAAATTAAATTTAAATTATTATTTATGAAGAAAAAGGAACATGTGATATGTGTTGGACTCAATGTAAGGAAATTTCTTTACACAATTTCCATTCATTGGTTAAACATATATTTTGTGATTATGTCATTAAACTTCGATGTTGAAAAGGAATTTGGAAAATAGTATATTGTATATATACATTTTTAATGTTTATTTATTTGGAAAATACATAATCGATCTATTTTATAATCAAAATTATCGTTTTAAGGGACTTCGTCTCAATCTTCATTCATTGAGGAATTTCTTCATAATATAGAACATTATTCTTTTATTAGGTTCATATACAAACACTCTGAAATTTCATATCCATATTTTTGATATTCAAATTTTATTTAATGTTTTTTTAAATATATTAATTCATGGAGTTTATGATCCAAATGTTAGACGTGGTATTGGAAACGTAGAATGTATAAATATTTAATTACCAAATCTTTTCCTTCATGATATTAATTTACATATTTTTATATGGATATAATATGATTATATACGAAATTTTATGACTATATTTAAGTTAATTTAATGTTTTAAAATTCAAATTTATTATATGATGAATTTTTTCTTCATTAGAAAACAATGAAAGGAATGTTTTTTAAATGTATGTGAGGACAAGTACTTCTCTAACATTGTATCCATTATTTGATATTAGGATTTCTCTATAGGAATTTAAATTTTTAAAATGAAAAAAATCCTTTATTCCCTAATTGGGTTATTATGGTGATGAAAATGGATTTTAGAATTGATTTTATATTTTAATATCATGAAATTATTACTTGTGATTACAAATATAACTTTATGAGTGAACTTTTTATAAATGAAATCATTAATTTGTTATGATTATATAATGGTACTTGGAAATTTTATAGGTGATTACGTGATAAAACAATGATCAATTGTTATGAGGTAAACCAAATACGAGTGGTTCTCTAGTAAACCAAGAAGGGTTGTTATGTTATAACCTCCAATTCATTGGGTATCAAAGTCGGGAATATGGCTATTCCATTTTTAAGAGTAACATGTGTGGAAGTATACTGTATGGTTATTCCATTTGTGTATGTTTCTATTACATGTTACCATAATATGTAATTTATAATGGGATTTATGGTAATATTTTTATTATAATTATTGTAAGTAATTATAGATTTTATATTTATTGAAGATTATTTTTTAATTCTTAAATGACAAAAGTTTTAATTTATTATAAAGTATTAATGTTTTACATGTTTTCACAAGCCTAATATTTTTCCTTCTCAATGTATCCCTTACTTAGTTTTTTAAACTCATTATAAGTTTAGAAATGTTTATTCATGATTTAAAGGATAATATATTCATGGTTGGGTTCGAGGAAATGTTATGATGATTAAAAATGAAACGAACCCATGTATCTTTTTAAAATTTCATGTTTTGTAAAAATATTTGTTAGTGAGTAGAAGTGTCTAATTTTTTATATTTGAGATATTATGTATGAGTTACGGAATTATTATCTAATTATATAAATAATAAAATATCCTAAATTTGGGATAATGTAATATTAATAACATTACTCAAGCTTATCTAATGTTTAATTGTGGGCCTTTCATTTCTCTTCCATATCCATGTTTTCTAAAAAAATTAAAATATTTTTCGTTTAAAATTAAAATATTTCATATATCAATTTTATAAGTTATTTGACTTATATTAAATGGTTTTGAAAAGAAATTTCATAATTAATTTTATTCCAAATGAATAACTTTTAACATAATTTAATGAAATGTTATGGAAGAAATTCTATTTTTATCATTTATGACAAACAATATTTTCTCATTTTTCATGTCCATTTTTGTAATAATGATTTCTATATTTTATTCCAAAGTTTTTTTCAATGATGTTATTATACAATATAATTTATGGATTTATATTTTCAAAAAATTATTTACACATTTAAATGTTTATATTGGTAAAATATTTTTTCAAGGACATTATAATGATATGTCTATTCTTAAAAATCAATTACCCTCATTGTTTTTTATCAAATGTGGATATGTAGAAATTATAACATCCTCATTATTTCTCTAGATGGATTATTATTATATTAATGAAATTGTTATGGATCATGTTTCATCTCAATAGATCTGTAATGTTAATATGAGATATTTACAGAACTCCTTTCATTTCAATGCATTAATCACCAATCAAATAGTTTGTTTTGAATCACATTTGTCTCATACCACATGAAAAATTTGAATTAAAAAATCTATTAATGAAATATTTTCATAGAATTATGGAAATGGATTCCTGATATAATGTATTAATGGTAAAATAGATACACAATACAAAATAATTGTGTGATGTATATGGTGTATGGCTTCTGAAAATAATGCTAACACAAGAATCTCATACATTGTTTTTCATTTTGGGTGAAAATCTATTAAAATATTCTATAGTAAACATTTTTTAATTTTCTACATTCCTTAGATCATTTTCATATTTATAATTACTTTTATTTAACTTATTACTATGTTGTATACAACTACTTAGACAATTATGTTTATATCGGGTGTTTTTACCGAATTCAGTTTATGTGTCAAAAAAACATTAGCAGGTCAACTATAGTAAGATAGATAAATATATTAAAATTTAAAAATAATAATACTTACATAATTATCATATTTATACATCAATTATACACGTATAATCAATCCTTAAATATGGTTATTAAAAATGAACCAGTGTTACAATCATGGAGACGGTAGGTCGTAAGTACTCATAAGTGACATTTTCATTTTACAATCATCATTATTGAAAGAAGGTAAATATTATTATATCATTCCATAATTTTAATAAAATCATGAATATAACATTATTTAGTCATATATACTTATATATAAAATTTGTGAGATGTAAAACAGATAACATCATGTTGAGTATGTAGTACTTCAAACATCCTGGGCCGATAATATCAGTTTTTATTGTGTGAAATTATAATAATGAAAATGATATATATATATATATAAAGGTATTTACATCATTTATATAATATATATATTTTTTATGTCTCATATTTTTAATTACAATAATCCTTTATACATTCCAGGGATCGTGTGGATGAATCACTTCACTTTGAGGGGGTGGTAGTCCACACATCATCAAACGATGTTATCATATTAACAAAAAATGGAATGTATAATGGTATGTGTAATAAAATAATTTGACATTGATAAATAAATACTATATTTTACATATAAAATATATAAACATTTCTTCCATTGTAGTGTCTCACCATGAATGTTAGAAATGGAAAAATTAACAAAAGTCGTTTCGGGAGGTTGTAGTTCTCCATACAAAGAAACAGTGTGTTTGTTACGCATTAGATGGAGGTGTTTTTAATTCTAGGTATAAATCATAAATAAATAATATCCTAGTATATTTATAATAATAGTTTTGTTATATGATCATATAAAAAGAAAATTATAGTGGATGAAGAATGGAAACGAAACTAAAATGCTAGAGAGAAGACTTACCTCTTAAACAAGTATCTTTTTTTGGTTGGAAACAAATGATTCCCTATATAATTTTTTTCATAAGGGGAGGAAAATATGATTAGGAGAGGTATATGATTTACTAATTTATAGATATAGGTGGAAATGATTATGTTTGAGAGGTTATATTATGTGCGATTGTTGGTGGCCTTTTTTAGGGAATGAAAAGGTCACACTTCGAATTTTTTAAAACATGTAAGTTATACACTTGTTATTACCTTATAAAAAGTAATAAAACCAAATAAAACCTCAATAAATAGAGATGTATGGATTATATATGAAAATAAAATGGGTTTTGGACAATTTTATAGGTCATTTGGGTTCTTAACATAATTCTTTCATAATTTAGTAATCTTAATTTTTCCTTAATCACTTTAATTAATATTAATCACTTTCAATAATAATTTTTTTGAAAATTATGTTCTTCATATTGAAAAATAAATAAAATATATATTACAATGTTTTATGTATATTTTTAAATATTAAATTCAAAGAATCTATAAAATTAAGATTAATTAAAATCTCATAGACGTATGAATTAACTGGTTTTAGTAGAAAATGATCAAAAGTTCGTTATGGTTTTATATTCAATTCCATAGTGAAAATGATTATAAGGAACTAAATAGTATTAATATATTTAAAATTAATATAATTAAACCCTAAAATATTTAATATCTAATTTATCATTAACAATTATTTAATAGAAATGCAGTTTTTAACTAAAGTGCATTTTTTTCTCACTATTCGACAAAATTGATGTTTCTCAAAAAAATTAAAACGAATCACTATAAAATAATTTTTACAACATGAATTATGAAATGAGGATTATTTTTTCCACTTTAATTCATAAATTTTTTTAAATTATTATTTAAAATTGTTGCTCCATTAAAAAAGTTAAAAATGAGGTAATAAAATTATAGTTTTCATATATAAAATTCTGCTTTTTCTTATCATATACATATAAAAAATGGATTAATGTAAAAAATATATTATCGTAAATATAAAAAATATATTAATTTAAAATCATTAATAAATTTTATTTAATTATGTTCATTAATATTAAACTACTTTGGAATCATGAAAATAATAACATTTCTTTAATAATCCAATTGGTTCTTATTTTCATTAATCATTAATTAATAACCAATAAATTCATTATAGATTTATATAACACATAATAATTCATTGGTTATATAATAATATTCATAACTAAAAATATAAATTCTATGTATACCTTATCAAATATAATAATAATATTATAATAATACATTTCTGTTTAGTGAAACACGATCTTTCATTTAACGTAAGTTATCGAGGAAGGATGATGTTGGTTGTAAAATAAGACAACTAGGTGTTGCATTTATATATAAAATCAAATTGAAATTATAAATATATTATAAAGCATCCAGAAATTATATTTCCTTACGTGATTGTTGTCACGTGTCATACACGCTATCAAATAAAATTTTCATAGATTATAATTTTGGGGTGTTACATTCAAATCACCTTAATTTAATTGTGTCCTAGAAATTTGAACATTATATTAGTAATATTTGGATGTAAAATATAATTGATGAAAAATAGATATCATAAATATGTATGAAAACATATATTCCTAATAACAGATAATATAACATACAATGGTCATGTATCCATGTTCTTGAGTTGGAGAAAAAATGTAGGAAATGAGAAGAAGGATACATAAGAAAAATATAACAACAAACTTATGATTGAGGGCGATAGAGAAAATGATCAGTTGAATTTTATAGACCAGAAGACAATTATTGTGTTGTGTGTTTAATGGTCCTTGATATCATAAAAATGATGATTATATGACGCCATTTTTATTTCAAAACTCTATTTTCTATTATAGAATTATTTCACAATATAGTATTTTAAATAAATATTTGTTTCTATAAAAATAATATTTTCTTTTTATTATTCCTTGAAGTATTTATACTTCATCTATTCACACAAGAAGCATCATATGGTGAATTAATACATTAACCACTAAAATGTCATCCAACGATTAGCCCTTTCATAAATAGTTATCTTTTCCAATAGACTATGATCTAGTAACATTTGAAGGAGAGCCACTGAATTTCCAAAATTAACTTCTGATTTTAAATTAATCAATATGATTTATCACTAAATTTTTACATTCCAAACAAGTGAATAATGTGACCACATATCCTATTTAAATATGGTAAAAACTGAAATCCCTATAAAACCTTACTTGAAACATGAATTCATCATTATTACATATGTAATACACATGTTATTAGATATATTCAATTAATTAAAATGTTTTGAAACTCTATAGAGAATAGAACAGACAACTTTTTGAAAAGTCATTAATTGGTTCTACGTTAGTCAAAACTTATCCAAATCAACCATTTCTCCATTATTTTCTTAAAATTAGGAATATATTAAGGGTTATTTTTCCCCCAGTCAGGTGTTTTCCAAAATGTTTAACATTCAAAAAAATAACATTTCTTGGAATCATTAAACATATGATCTCAAATAATTGATGAAAAATTACTTCATTGAAATCCTCATAAATTCCATAATTATTATAACCAATACACATCTAATAATATATTCAAAATACATAGTAATTGAATAGAAACACTAATCATTCCCCTTTATCTGCAGAATAACTATAACATTTCCATTATCTAATAAAATTATTTAGGGTATATTCCTCTAGCACATGATACATTCATTTTCATAATGTCTCTTTCCCTTCCAATTCAAGCATTATATTTTGAAAACATTTTTCTTACCCCTATAATCAATAGCATTCGAGACTTTCTTTCCAAAAATATAGAAAACTTGCATTCTTTTTAACCAGGTACCATCGTGTTTCTTTCCACATTATCACATGTGGGAAAATAATTATTTCCCTCCTTCCTTGTAACCATCTTTTTCTATCGCATCCTCTTTTTCTCTTTCTTCCCTTAAAATCCATTGGACATATAAAATTCATTACGTAACTTATTAACATGTGGTATCATATCCTCATATGAGGAGAATACATGGGAGACTATCTTCCTTAGAAATTTTGGATTAATACAATAAATGATAGGATCCCTCTTTGGATCACATTAATTGGTGGAGTTTGAATTAAGTCAACTAGGAACCATTTCAAAAAATAGAATATGGTAGATAAACTCTTAAAAAATGAAAATTTTTAAATGTTAAATTTTTTTAGCACATAACATAAATTTATGCATCATAACTCCTAGAATAATAAATGTTAGTTTCATCATGAAAAAATATTACATTTATGTCCTTTATAATGATAGGTAATAAAAATGTGAAATATCCAAATAATATAAACTGAGAGTGTGAAAACAGTTGTGCAGTAAGGTCTATTTTCATGTACTAGGATACCTCAAGTTCGTCCTGGAACACCTTATCAGAGTAATTAATCCAAGGTACTTGTGTTCTAGAATGACATCTATTTGTATTATTGATACAATGGTGTATTTCATGGAATTCACAAATAATATTGGTTTGTTATTCTTAATATATGTTTTCTAAATCTAACTTCCAAGGATATTTCAAAACATAATTTAATACCCACTATACTGATCCAACTGAGAAGCCCCTTTCTAATGCATTATTTTTTACATTGGATTTGTTACAAGGAATCAAATCCTGAGGGACTATTAAATTTAGTTGTATTAGAAATCCAGATTACATTCATGATATGCATAATTTATTAGAAATCATGAATTACCATAATAATAGATAAAAAATTAAAATATTTCACCCTTTAAGGCTTATTCAATAAACTCTTCTTCATGACTTGGGGAAATGAATCAAAATATGAATGAGCTGAAATAATCAGTATGTGTATGTAAAGATAAAGAAATAATGAATCAATATGAATAAATTAAAATGGATTGGTAAATAACTGATTACACAATACATTAAAATAACTAGATTAGGAAATATCAATATGGAAATGTAATAAACTGAAACTCATTACATCTAAATAAATAAATTGAGAATGAAATTTATCTAAAGATATGTCGAAGAGAAATCTCACAGATGAATAATACCTAAAACTAATAAAAAATGTATCAACATATATTTTGATGATAAATTTTATGGATTAATAGTAAATGAATCTAAAAGAGTTAAATTCTTAATTATTGGATGACATACTTCATAAGTGCAATGTACCTTTTCTTTTAAGACCATTTACAAGACAATTTAAAAAAATTCAGGTAAAAACCTTTCGGATTTGGTCAAGTTATTCAACTCATGAGACTACATATACATAAAGGGGGTATCTATAACGAAGAACCACTATGTTGTACCAGTCCAAATCATTTATCATATTGATGAATAATGTGCCTTATCATAATGTATCATATGGAATAGAATACACGTATTTAAAAATAATTCCCCAGTTAACCAAATAGAAATAATGTGTACATTCTATGACACATGATATATTTTTTATGAAGTAAAAATATCCATTATCATAGAATATGTAAATTAAAGTAAAATTTAAATCATAATTTTTTACAATAAAGTGGTTTTTCCATGGGAATATTAACAATTACAAAAATATGTAATAATTCAAAGAAAATCATTTCAAAAATGTTTTAGGAAATTAATCATTAGACATCACAAAGGGTCTTGTATTACATGAAACATTTAATTCATAATCCCAATGATGGAATGATTTTTCATACCATGATGGGAACAAATTCATGTATAATATTTAAAAGTTGAAATAGATACACTATACAAGATAAGTGCATGGTGTATATGGTGTATTCTTTAAGGAATAAAAATTATGGAAAGAATCTCGTATATGTGATTCCTTTTCGGTGAAAGCCTTTTAAATCACTGTATAATAAACATATATTAATTTTAAACATTACTGAGATAGATATTCATGTTTATTGTTATTTAATTTAACTTATTACTATGTTTTATACAACTACTTAAGCAATTATTTTTACATCGTGTGATTTGACCAAACTCGGTTTATGTGTCAAAAATAAATTCGTAGGAAAACTCTAGTAAATGGGGTAGATATATAAAATATATAGATTAATAATCATAAAATGTTTATCATATTTATTAATAAATTAAAATTTTAAAATAAATCATTAAATATGGTTATGGAAAAGTACCAACGTTACAATTATGGATATGGTAGGTTGTACTTACATATCAGTAACGTTCTCATTTTTCAATGATCGTTATGAAAAAAGGCAAGTAGTATAATATCATTATATAATGATTAGAATAGAGTTAATACAATATTAAATTAGTCCTATATACTTATATATAATAATTTATTTATGAAAAAGGAATCACATCGTATTGAGGAGGTTGAATTCCACACGTCCATGACCAACATTATCACTCTTCTGTGTGTAAAAGGATTACAAAGAATATTATATGTATATATATATTTACCAAAAAGTAATTGTTTCGTTACAATAAAATAGATTATTTTTATTTCTAATATATACAATTATAATAACCCTTTATACATTCTTTGGATCATTTGAATAATTCAAATCACTTTTAGGGGCGGTAGTCCATACTTCATCAAATGATGTTATCTTATTAATTTAAAATGGAAAATGTATGGGTATGTATTGTAAAATAATTAAATAAACAAACATAAATTATAAATATCATATATAATAAATATACATTTTGTTTCTATCATAATGTTCAACTGTGGATGTTTGATATAGAAAAATGAACAATCATTTTTATATGAGGTAGAAGTTTTCAATACACTGAAATAGTTTGTTTGTGACCCATTAGATGGATGTGTGTATATGTATAAGTAGAAGTATTAAAATAAAAAAACAGTATATTTATAATAATATTTTTTTATTTAATCATATTATAATATAATTATAGTAATTGGATATTTTAAATGAATCTAAAAAAACGAGAGAAGATGTTACCTTTTGATCGGGTAACTTTTTTTTCTTTAAACAATATGCTTACATGGATTTTATTTTTCCCAAGGAGAGGAATATAAAATGAGGGAGACATTTCAGGAGACTACCCAGGATGTTATTTTCCAAACTGAGGAGGTTTGAGAGGTGTGAATAAGTGGGAGAGATGGTGGCCCTTATAGGGAATGAAATGTACTCACATAGAATTTTTGAAAATAGGTTAGGTAAATACATGTTCTTACCTAATAAAATGTCATAAAAAATAATAAAAACTCAATAATGGAAGTTTTATGTCCGAGATATATCCAAAAATTGTGTATTTTACAAGTGGATAGGTAATTTTTCCCCTTATGATAAATGTTTAGTCCTTTATTAAGTAAATTTTTTCCTTAATTACTATAATTAATACTAATCCCATTCACTTATCATTTTGGTCAGAAAATTAACATTATCATATTAAGAACAAAATATAATATTTATTAGAAATTTCTATTTCTATTTGTCTAAATTCTATTCAATAATGTGGGAAAATTAAGAATAATTCTTATCTCGTAGACGAATGAATTAACTAGTTTTATTAGAAAAATGTTCAAAAGTTTTTTTATTCAATTTCAAAGATAAATTGATTATAATAAACTAAATTTTATTAAAATATGTATAATTTATAAAATTTGAGATTAAAAAAATATATAACATATAATTTTCCACTATAAATAATTAAATTGCAAAGGTAGTTTTTAACTAAAACGCATTTTTTTACTAGGCATCAAAAAATGATGTTATTATGAAAAATACCAAAAATATACTCTAAGATATTTTTGTCATTATTAATTACAAAATGAATGATATTTTATAAAATTCAATTCATAATGGTTTAAAAATTCTTATTTAAAATATGTGAACCATTAAAATGTGTTAAAAATACACTAATTAAAATATAAGTTATTATGTGTAAAATTTGGTTTGTTCTTATGATTTTAAAATAAAAACAATTATATAAAGGTATTAAAATATTTTATTTAATATATAATATTTATATTCAATTAAAATAATTAACTAATTTAATTTAATTTGGTTTATTAAGACATAACTTCCTTCGAATCATAAAAATAATATTATTTCTTTTTATATCTAGTTGGTTCTAATTTTCGTTTTTCATTAATTGAAAACCCATGAATTGGTATTATATTTATATAAAAATTTAAGATTAATATTTTAGTTAATATTATTCATAACCAGGAACATAATGGATATGTTATATCATATTTTATTAAATAATAAATTTTTAATAATACAATGTTATTTGGTGAAACTCAGTCTCGTGTGTATTGGAAGATATCGAGGAAGTCTTATATAGCATGTACCACAATCTAAATAAGTGTTTAATGAATATAAAAAATATATTTTAAACATTAAATATATTATAATGTATCTAGATATTATATTACCTTATGTTCTTAGTGTCGTGTTCTATATATGAAATCAGATATAAGGAACTTACAATAGAATAATGGGGTGTTACACACTCAGTGTTTGACTTCAATGTTTCATTGGATATTGGATCCAGATTATCAATTTTATGTTCCTTTTTAGTTGCAATAATGGTTATTCATCAAGATATATCATTATTATCTAGTAAATAATCATATACATGTGATGTTGATGCTAGATCTATGGATTTTTTCATGATCAAATTGGATTTCATATAAACCAGTTGTGAAATTAGGATCCTTTTCTTAGAAATTAAATTTTTATTATTAGGTCTTTGAAAATAATCAATTTATGTTTTCTCATAATCTAATTTATTTCAAGGGGTGATGAATTTGAGAATATTATTTATGTTCTTAATTTTTAATAATTCATTGTTGATTGATTCTAGACATTATGTCACTCTTTGATTGAAAATATATAACAAATAATACTTTAATTCTACTTTTAATGGTAAATACATTTTTACATGTTAAGTGATAGGGTTTTCAGGTATTTAATTATTTTAGGTGATTTCATAGAGCATACACAGAATGGTAAAAAATGAGCTAAAATAATGACCTCAATAAGGAAAATATTTCTTATTGTGTTTAAAGTGTCAAGATCCATGATTGGAGCTTATAATTGAATAAATAAGATAAAATAAAGTCATATGCATTGGGAAAAACCCATTCACATTTTTAATTTTCTATTCAAAACATAAAAGTTGAATGAACTATTAACATTAAGATAGAGCATTTTAAAAAACTAAAATGGTAGTTAATCATGATATTTCAAATCTAAACACTTTGTTTCACACAATAAATAATGATATCTATAAAAAAAATTGGTCAGGGTGTGATAAATGTCCTGATATCCCCATCTAGAAATACACTTTTCATGATAGAACTATTCATTATGTAAATGGCATTGATAGGAATAAAAAACAACTTTTTTTATGAAATAAATGTTGGGTGTCCCCATTTACAATTCTATTATGGATAGAGTTGAATTTTAACCATTTCTTGGGATTTTATAATTTTATAGGTTTCTTTTTAGGTCTCAGGAATGAGTTATACATGGATTATAATGAAAATTGGAAAATATAGGGAATCATATGTTTCACTATGGATGATGGAATTATGATTTTTTGGTTACCATATTTAGGATTTTATTTCATTTTTCTCCCATGTAAAGACTATTCTTATTTTTTAGTCACGAAATTCTTCATCCAATATAATCACCTAAATTTATCAATATTTATATCATAATATTTAATGATCATAGTGGTGATCAACTAACCTAAGTCATGGCCTCCGGGGATGTCACACGATGATATAAAATTCTTACACATAAAAATCAAAATGGTTTTAATGTAATTTGTTGTGAATAATAGTGATGTTTATGGGTGTGTTTACCAACAACATTGACGTGAACTTCAAACTCATCACTACAGTTTATGTTATCATAATTCCATCACTTTTATCAGAAAAAATACTCATAAAATAGGGTTGAGGGTAAGTTAGGGGTGAAGCATAATATAATGGAGCCAGGTCATAGATTTTAATACATTTTGGATTGATGTTTTTGTCATTGCATGTATATTTATGCCTATGAAATTTTGTGCACTGAAATGATTTCCTAGGAATGCTAATAATCCTCTAAATGTACAGAATATAAATCCATGTATGATGGTATGTATTTTAATAGTAAATTTCAATACAAAAAATTTAATGGTGGACGGCTAGTTACTAACCCATTTAACATGAACTTTTATTATACCCACATTCACTCAATTTTATCTACATGTTTTTTTCATAGTTCTTATCTCTTTTCCAAAACCAATATTTCAGAGTTTTAATAAAAAATATAATAGGTGAATTAGTAATACTGATTCAATCACAACATGGCTCCTCAAAATAGATAACCTTGATTACTTACTATCATTTAATAAAAAATAAATAATTTCTCTTGTATATCCCTATGACCTAGAAGTCAAATTATAGATCCTTTTTTGGGGATTCAAGTTGGAATTCATCCATTTTTTTAAAAACATTTAAACAATTATCTATATTTTCTTGAATAAAATGTTTAAAAAAATTCATTATGTATCTAAAGTCCCATTATTATACCTGGCCTCATACTATATATGTGAGGTACCAAGAGAAAATATTCAACAATAATGATGAGGTTCTCTTACCCAGAATAGATAATTTAATCACTAATTTAGTAAAATATATATTTAATGAGCATTATATATGTGCCTTACTTCAATATCTATTATTCATTCTTAATAATTTCAACTTATGTAATGGAGAATTTAATTCCATGCAGGATGATCCATTGGATCCTTTGAAATTTTCCAAATAAATATAATAGATTAATGACTATCAGAATAATTATTCCAATCCCAATAATATAGAGTTCTAAATTGAAATCTACCATGATGATATAGTGAGTGATGATGACATATCACACACTGATGATCACATGTTTCATCAAAAAAACTCAGAACCATTTTGGAGTTAATGAGAATATAATGAAATGAAAATTGGTTTCCCCATGTATAATGCATAAGAATCAAAAATTGTGTACCAATATCTAGCTATGGAAGTTAACAAAATCAACCAGGTTATGGAATTTGAATAATGAATGGATGATATTGACTACCTACCTCCACATACAACCAATCCAAATCGAGATGCAGTTTACACTAAAGAAGTTATTAATACTGAAAAAATTCATGTTGATAATTCTTTTATGTGCATGATTTTATTAATTTTTGTTTGTGTATAATTTCATATTATATATCCTTCTTTAAATTGGTAAAAATATATTGACACATTTTTTTCATTAGTGGAATATGATGATCATAATGATACACATGATGAGGAATATATGGTGCTTCCCAAACATATTTAATTTTTTTATAGTATATACATGAGGATGTATGAGGGGAACACCCTGAATAAACAATGAATTAATGGGCTAATATTTAAATAGATGATCATGATATAAAATTTTCATGTTTAAATTTTGATCTATTTTAATGTATATCTACCTATGAATATTCTATTTTTATAATATATATTAAGTAACAACTAGAAATTTATTAATATCTTTCAAATATATATTTAAAGAATTTGGATTACCCATAGTTCATCCATTCACCATAATTAAACTAATACATCATTGAAAGGGTAATGGATTTGATATAATGTTCATAAGAACTCCCTTATATAATAGAAGAAGGAATACCTACCAGTTGGAAAAATATGAGGTGGTTTAAATAAAAAATAACCTCCCACCTAATAACTTTGGGTGGAATCTAGAATATCCCCTCGAGATGAATTGAAATACTCAGTCCCACATGTGGGATCAAACTATGAACTATTAATCCATTTTATTTCTTTCTTTTAAAGAGTTATGATTTTAGTTTATTTAAATAATATATTATAATGCAACACTATTTCCATAATTATTTTGTTGTATTTAATTAAATGTAAATTATTCTAAATTGTTTTTAGGGAATCATGAGATAATTGATGAAACTATAAATAAATCACAATATGAAATGGGATGTCACATTTTCTAAATATAATTCACATAGATAAAGGAGAATTCATGTTGTGAAATTTTAGTAGAATATAAATATATTAACCAAACCTATACAACAAAATTGATTCATCATTTTAATGGGACAGTGACTTTAAATTGATAATTTTATTTTAATCTCCTAATTTTATTAATTTTTTAACTTTAAAATGAAATTATATGCCCCACATTGGAACCATGTACCCTAGTACTGATATATGAGACAAAATATGCAAAGTATTGTCATTATACCATGTTTTAATTTTGAATTATTACATGATTTAAGTGAGTGGAATGTTAAAATAAATGATTATAGTATACCAGGAGGGGATATATTTAACAAATCATGTTTTTTTAGATGAGAATATTTTTATATGAAATTCCAAATATATTTGGAATGTTTTTAATTTTAATGATTTGTACTAATTGGTTTATTGTTTTTTTCAATCCATATTAAATTTTCCAAACTATAGATTGTTATTTTTGGAGAAAACATATACAAAAATATTTTCCATACATTATATAGTATATATCTTGATACATCAGGGAATTATTTCTACCTAGAATATAGATGGAATCATATCAAATCATTGATGAAACAAAACCAATTTTAATATGATGGAGGATTTTATTCATTTAACTTTATCCTTGATCTGTTATTATGTTAAATCAAAATATTTCATATAGAATTATTGAATTGAATTGATAGGAATAGAACTAGGTTTAATGCATATTATATTAGTTATTACCATATTTGTAGTATGGTGAATGATATTATGTGTTGGGGGTGTCCTTGGAAGATGGGAATGTATATCATTGATGAGATTTTACTATACTGTTTTTAAGTGATTTCTATAATTTCCATGTTATTAAATATATCTCTTTATTATCATCTATCATGTTTAAAAAATAAAAAATTAATCAAATGGAAAAAGGTCGTGTCTTATGAGGACCAAAAATCACACTTCCCAAACTGATGATCATTTGATCAGCTATATTCAGGTGGTGGATGTGAGGTTTTTAGAAATTTCATAATTTTAAAGAGAAAAATAGAATATAAAAAATAATTATATGGGGATTCATTCATAATTTTACTTATATAACATTCTAACATTTAGATTTGGGGAATGGGGATATGACATTATCGTCATTATAAGAGTATGTCCCAAAAGGTATCTTATTATATCATGAACTATGTCACGACCCGTCCTCGGGGCCCGTGTCGTGACTACCCCAAGCCCTCCTTCCATGGGCCAGGGGCTGGCGACTAGGAACAAGGCGTAAATCCCAGTAGAAAGGGAAGGCATTTCCTTTGAAAAGTAAACAAACACCATAGAGTAAGCAAGCGGAAAGTAAACACTATGTCAAAACAGAGTACAACTGAAAGTGCGGAAAAGTAAATGGGCCAGTATACAAACCCAAACTGAAAGTAAAGTACAACTCGAAAGGGAAAACAGCAACTGTAAAGTAAAAGCTGCTACACCGAGCTGTCCACTGGAAATCCCACCTGAAGGGTGGGTACAGATAGCTCCACAGCTCCCCGGGTCCCGCCGTCCGCTCCTAACACGTACCGCCCAGTGGTCCACCTCCAGGTACCGTTCTGCTCTGCAAGCCTCAGCCAAGATCAACGTTGTCCGTCGTCTGCAACCAACACAACGTAGTGCGGGCATAGCCCGTGTAGGGGTGAGTATCAACTACTCAGTAGGGACCCCGAGACCCCTGAAGGTCTCCCAAAATCCACAAAGGATAAATCACAAAGGTGAAATACAAACACGAAGTAACAACCAACATTGCTTAGGTATATTCCCATACATATACCTAAGTCATCAATTCCAATACGCTCCAACCTCCGAGCCCAAGTACAACTCAGTCCACACAGGAAAGTATACGTATTCCACACAGGAAAGCAAAACGAAATCCACACAGGATAGCACAACACAATCCCCACAGGATAGCAACAGGATTCAACTCACACAGGTATACTTCTTCGAAAGACGATAAAGATAATCTCTGATCTATCTAAGTCGTCGGACCCACGAAGGATCGATAGGTAACTAACCCCCGCAAAGACCCACACAGGACCTGTAGGCGCTGGTTCACATAGGACCGCTGAGCGCAAGGACCCACATAGGATCGGACCCACACAGGATCGGGCCCACAGAGGACCTGTAGCACGGATCCACGTAGGATCGCTGAGTGTTGTAGTCATCGTCGAATCCATACAGGATCTCTGTACTGTCGTCGTCGAAGTCACAGGAGCAGTAGCAGTAGCAGTAGTAGTCACAGTCGCAGCCAGCACTAGGGTTCCCGCACACAGCAGGCTCGTTCAGGAGGGTCCGCTCCACGAGCCGAGAGTCTGATACATCAACTGTCACAAAGTATAGAGTTGATGTATCCAAAAGTTCCGTATCGTCAACAGGAACCCAACGCAATAGACGGCGCGTCGATCGGACGCCCGGTCTGAGAGTTATTGGCTTTTTCGTCCTAGGGGCCCGGTTGGTTTTTAAGACAAAACCAACCCGACCATACTCCACTTGCGTCAAAACCTCGGGTGTAGTATTCCAAATGATCCGTCTCACTAAGAGGAACACAACAAAGCTGACGGCACGTCAATCGGACATTCGTAGCTCAAGATATGAGTGTTACTGCTCCGAAGGCCCGGTTGGTTTCGTGAACGAACCAACCCGGCCGAACTCAAAGTATTCCGAAACATTGAGTGCGATATACCGAATCGACCATCTCGATCCAAGGATCGCATTGCCACTGAAGGTTCATCAATCAGAGTTTTGTGGCTCATGATATGTCCAAAAGACCGATATCGTTTCGAAAACGGGGGGTCCGGGTCCGGGCCGACCCGGCTCGACCCCCCCTGGGTCGGCCCGAACCGGGTCGACCCGGTCCGGCCGGAGGCGCGGCATCACGGCCTGGCGCCGCTCGGGTGCCACGCGCGGGGGGAAGAGCCCCCGCTTCTCTTGCCTGGCGGCGCGGCTGAAGCCGCGCCTTTGGAGAAAACCGGCCCCTCTCGTGGGGGCCTGCCTTGAGGGAAACGGGGGGCCGCCTGCCCCCTTTATGAAACCGGCCCCCCTCTTAATGGGCGGGCATTTAAGGTGGCCGGGGGAATTAAATTCCTTCGTTTTTTCCCCTTCCGTCCGGCCCTGACTTGGCCGGCCGGTTCTTCTTCAACGGGACCGGCAAAGCCGGTCCCCTTCCGGCTTCCGACACCGGCAGCCCGGCTAGCCGTCGGTCCTCTCGTTCCGCCGTGGTCCGGAACTGGCCGCGGCCTTCGTCTTCCGGCACGGTGCGACGACACCGCATTAATGATAATCCTTCCACGGCGCGGCGCGACGGCGCCGCGCAATATAGCCGTGCGATTCCCGCATGGTGCGACGGCACCACGCCTTCTCGTTCATCCACAAGAATATAAAAATAATCAAAAAACAAAGGAGTGGGAATTCGGCCGTGTTTGTGCGGTCCAACCCCCCTCTCTTTAGATGATAACCCTCAAATATTTATCCACAAGATTATCATGCTAAATCAAAGAATGAGAGTAAATAAAATAATCCACAACAAACCCCTACCTCGGTTTCAAGATCGACGATCGTCAAAGACCAGCGGAAGACAACGTCGCCGAGGTCTGGCGTCGCGGTAAACGTTCGTCAATTCCGTTGATGAAGAGGTACGTCCGAAGAGGTACGTCGTTGGTGAATCTTCGTAAGCCGATGAAGAAAGTCCGAGGAGGAAGCTGTGTTCCCTTTCGTTGACACAGAAGGCGTCGTCGATCATCGGAAACAACCGGCTACGAAGAAGAGAGGAGCGGCGTTCTTCGTCGGAGCCCGAAGGTTCTTCGTGTTCTTCGTGAAAGGGTTGAGAAAAAGAAGGAGGTCCCAAATCCTCTCAAGATGGCTAAACAAAATAAAATAAGCTAAGGCTTATTTTATTTACACAAACAACAACTTGAATTTCAATGGTTTGAAATTCAAATCAACCCACCTTAATTAATTAAACTAAGTTGTCAAAATTTAATTAAAGGGGGTTATAGGGGAGTTTTGAGAGAAGATGAGGAGTTGGGGTTCGTGTGGGCCCCACCACACTTAATACTCTGAAGGGAGGCTAAGTGGTTGTGGGTCCCACCCCTAACTCCCTTTGGGAGGTTTTAAAAAAACAACAAGTTCAAATAAAAATTGTATTCTACAAATTTTATTTAACTTATTCTAAAACCCAAAAACCAACTCTCAACCCGAAATAAACGAAACCTCGGAAAAGGTCCCTTTAAGCGAAAATCGGCGTTGTGAGTTCATCGGTGTCCTCGGTTTTCAATTCCGAGCACCGGATCAAAAGTTAGAAATTTCCGCTCGTTCGTTCACTGAACGTACCCGAGCCAAACTTCAGAAATTGATTCTGGGCACTCCGGGCCTCGGAATCAGGTGCCGTCAGAAACCGCGTTCTTGTAAAATTCCAAAGAAAATTAAAAAAAAATTTCCCTTGAATTTTACGGGTCTTTACATTACTCCCACCTCAGGGATTTATGTCCCCGTAAAGATACATCAAAAACTAGGGAAACAAATGAGGGTACTGAGCACGCATCTGAGCCTCCTGCTCCCAAGTGCTCTCCTGGAGGTTCCCGTGCTGCCATATGATGCGGACAAGAGGAATCGATTTCCCACGTAGGACCCACTCCTGTCGATCCTCTATCTCAATCGGGACCTCCGTAAAAGTCTCCCCATCATCGATGTCAAGCTCCCCATGGTCAATGATGTGCGTCGGGTCTTGCACATATCTCCTCAGCTGAGATACGTGGAAGACGTCGTGCACCCGGTGCAACTGAGGTGGTAGAGCCAGGCGATAAGCCATCTCACCAATCCTGCTGAGGACCTCGAAGGGTCCGATGAAGCGCGGAGATAACTTGCCGCCATGGCCAAATCTCCGTATACCACATCGAGGTGAGACCCGCAAGAAGACGTGGTCGCCATCCTCGAACTCTAGTGGCCTCCGCCTCCTGTCAGTGTATGACTTCTGCTGGCTCTGAGCTATCCTCATCCGCTCCTGGATGACCTGGACCTTCTCTATCGTGGCCTGGACCATCTCCGGTCCCACAAGTGCTGACTCCCCAAGGTCTGTCCAGCACAAAGGAGATCTACAAGGTCGGCCATACAATGCCTCGTACTGTGCCATCCCGATGGTGGAGTGGTAGCTGTTGTTGTACGCAAACTCCACCAAGGGTAGGTGGTCCTCCCAGCTACGACCAAAGTCAAGGACACATGCGCGGAGCATGTCCTCGAGAGCTTGGATGGTCCTCTCCGTCTGACCATCCGTCTGAGGGTGAAAAGCGGTGCTCAGACGTAGCTGCGTCCCGAATGCCTCCTGTAACCCCTTCCAAAGCCGGGATGTAAAGAGAGCATCTCGATCGGAGACTATAGATGATGGCACGCCGTGGAGCCGCACAATCTCCTGAACGTAGAGACGTCCCAATCTCTCCACTGAGCCCTGCTCTCTGATGGGTAAGAAGTGTTCCGACTTGGTGAGTCGGTCAACAATCACCCAAATGGAGTCGTGACCTCTGGAAGTTCGTGGAAGTCCAGTCACGAAGTCCATAGATATCCCATCCCACTTCAACTCTGGGACCTCCAAGGGTTGTACCATGCCTTCTGGTACCTGATGCTCTGCCTTCACCTGCTGGCAGGTGAGGCATCGAGAAACGAACTCTGCCACAACCTTCTTCATACCCGGCCACCAGTGCTGTCGTCTGAGATCCTGGTACATCTTCGCCACCCCAGGATGTACCACCAAAGGAGAAGTGTGAAACTCTCTCAGCACCTCCTCTCGCAAAGCGACTGGTACCATGGTACGTCCTCTGAAAAGGATGTTGTGCTCTGCTCCAAGGGAGAAACCATCAGGTTCATGTCCCGAGGATATTTGTACACACTGTGTCTCACAGTCAGAGTCCTCACGCTGTGCCTCTCTGACCCGCTGCAGTAGTGGAGGGGTGACTGTGAGAGACTGGAGGAAGGCTGCTCCATCTCTATCTACGAAGGATATCTGCAAAGAGGCTAGCTGCTCCGTCGCCTCCTCAAATAGCTAAATGCCCTTCCTCCTGCTGAGGGCATAGGCTACTATGTTCCCCTTCCCAAGAGTATAGACTATCTCAATGGCATAGTCCTGGAGGAACTCAATCCATCGTCGTTGTCTTAGGTTCAGGTCCTTCTACGAGAAGATATACCTGAGACTCTGATGATCAGAAAAGACTGTAAAGCGCTCGCCCATCTGGTAATGTCGCCATGTCTTCACAGCGAAGACCACTGCTGCTAACTCCAGGTCATGGGTAGCGTAGTTCTGCTCATGCGGCCTCAACTGACGTGATCCATAGGCGATCACTGCCCGCTCCTGCATCAGAACACATCCGAGTCTGGTCCCTGATGCATCGCAGTAGACTACGTACCCTACTCCCTCCTCAGGAAACCTCAAGATAGGTGCGCTGGTCAATCTCTGTCTCAGCTCCTAGAAGCTCTGCTAACAACTGTCTGACCACACGAAGGGTTTCCCCTTCTTCGTCAAAGCTATGAGTTGTTCCGCAACTCTAGAGAAGTCTGGCACGAATCTCCGATAGTATCCAGCTAGCCCCAAGAAACTCCAAACCTCAGTCACGCTCTTGGGTGGCTCCCATGCTAACACAGCCTCGATTTTTGCAGGATCCACTGCAACTCCCGCCTCAGAGATAACATGTCCCAAGAAGTGGACCTCATGTATCCAGAACTGTCACTTCGAGAGCTTACCATAAATCTGGTGCTCTCGGAGTGTGTCTAGTACAACTCGCAAGTGATAGGCGTTCTCCTCCTCAGTCGTAGAGTAAATCAGAATGTCGTCGATGAAGACCACGACAAACCGATCAAGGTATGGCTGAATGATCTTGTTCATGAGAGCCATGAACACTGATGGAGCATTGGTTACGCCAAAAGGCATAACCAAGAACTCATAGTGGTCATACCGATATCTGATGGCCGTCTTCTGCACGTCCTCGTCTCTGACTCTGAGCTAATGATAGCCTGACCTGAGGTCTATCTTTGAGAACCACCGTGCTCCCTTGAGCTGATCAAAGAGGTCATCAATCCTAGGTAGCGGATACTTGTTCCTCACAGTCACCTGGTTCAGGCGACGATAGTCAACACAAAGTCGAAAGCTCCCGTCCGCCTTCTTGTCGAACAATATCGGGGAAGCCCAGGGTGAAACACTGGGTGGGATGAACCCCATTCCCTACAAGTCCTCCAACTGTACCCGTAGCTCTCAAAGCTCGGCGGGGGCCATCTGATATGATGGAGTGGATATCAGGGCTGTCCCGGGGTACAAGTCAATATAAAAGTCTACGTCTCTGCGAAGAGGTAGCCCTGGAACGTCGTCGGGAAAAACGCCCGCAAACTGATCCACCACTGCAGGAAACCCAGGACTCCGCACGTCAACTACTCCAAGGATGAGGCTAGCCAACTGATGATTAATGGGTTGTCCTCTCCTCCGCGGAAGTCCATCCTATGCTGCAAAGGCTCCCTTCTCGCCGGTGAAGGTGAACCTGCTCCCGTCGGTGCGCACACATCGCACCTTGCGCCTAAAACAGTCAATCTGCGCAGGGACCGTAGATAGCCAATCTATGCCCAAGATGACGTCGTAAGGCGTCGACGCTACTACAAGAAGATCCCAGCCGAAGCTCTCGCCTCTTAGAGTAATCTCACACTGCCGGCACCAGTTCTTAATCGTCGAGTCTACTCCCGTAGGAGTCTCTAGCCATAAGGATCGAGCCAACGGCTCTGTCGGAATCTCCGAGCTCCAAACAAGGGCAGCGGCTATGAAAGAGTGACTCGCTCCTGTGTCTATAAGTACTACAGCAAGGGTGGAATAGACACATATAGTACCTCGAATCATCTCGGGTGCGCTGTGGTCGTAGGCCTCTGCTGTCCGGAGCTGTGCCTGTCTCTGCCCGCCTGCTCCCTGTGGTCGGGGTGGACCTCCTGGTTGTGGTGGTGGCAGAGCCTCAAAGCATCGCCCACCACCTGCTGCTCGGCCAGCTCCTCTGCCTCGTCCGCCTCCTCCCTGCGGACCGCCACGGTCGACCCTCTGCCTCTGCCTCGGTGGTCCCTCAACCGTCTGCTCCTCCTCGGCACGGCGGGTCGGGCAGTCACGAGCCATGTGGCCATGCCCGCCGCACGAGTAGCATTTCCTGCCTCTCGAAAGACTGGCTCCTCGCTGTGTGCCCCGCACTGCTGAGCCAGTGTCCTGAGGTCGTCTGCCGGAAGTTCTGGTCTTCCTGAACCCCTGAGTCATCCGTCGACTGCCTACTGCAGATGACTCTATCACGTGCCGCCCTGCGGTGGGTCTCGGCGCTGGTGTAGACTCAGCAAGGAAGCTCTCGATCAAAAGGGCCCGCTCCAGTACTCCTGTCTGAGTCGGTATGCTGAGGGAGATCAGCGATGCCCTAATCTCATGTCTCAACCCCTGCTCGAAGGTCCGGGCCAGGAAGAATGGGTCTCGTACCATGTCGGTCGAGTAGCGCGAGAGATCAGTAAATCCCGCCGAGTACTGAGCGACCGTCATGCTGCCCTGCCGCAGCTGAAGAAGCTCCTGGATACGCACCACATGAAGGGTGGTTGGGACGAACTCCGAGCGGAAGATGATCTCAAAGTCCGTCCAAAGTAGAGATGCCTCATCATGCACCTGGAGCATCAAGCTCCACCATCGGCCCGCTGCTGCGTGCAGTAGGCTTGCAGCGAGAATCACCATGAGGTCTGCGGGTGTCCTCACTAGCCTAAACACACGTACCACTGCCTCCAGCCAGTCCTCGGCTGCCTGGGGATCCGTCTCCCCTCAAAACCTGGGTGGTCGCTGGCACTGAAACTCATGCAGTACGCTGAGGCGACGTGCATCGTCAACGGCTGGTACTAGAAGCATCGATGGCTCGACGGGTAGAGCTACCGCCGGTGCCACTGCTGACAAAGGGCCCTGCCCTGAGGCCTCGTCGCTCGGTGTGCTGTCTTCACACTCGACGCTCGGAACCCTAGCTGGCTGTCTTCGTGGGGCCATACTGAAAAGGAAACAGGTGCGCCACGGTCAGAACATTATACCTGGTGATCTGATATAAAGTAATCATAGAGAAAACATTGAAACACACACGCAATCAATGTTTTCGTGCATTAAGTCTGAAATCAGAAGTCATGGTCCTGGTGTACGGATACGTCGGCCGCCGCACCAACAGTGGACTCCCTGGACTGATAACCACACTCAATACGCTAAACATTATTGCTTCACATAGAAAAGGTCAGAGTTCGTGGTAGAACCGAACTCCTCTGATACCAATTTGTCACGACCCGTCCTCGGGGCCTGTGCCGTGACTACCCCAAGCCCGCCTTCCATAGGCCAGGGGTTGGCGACTAGCACCAAGGCGTAAATCCCAGTTGAAAGGGAAGGCATTGCCTATGAAAAGTAAACAAACACCACAGAGTAAGCAAGCGGAAAGTAAACACTAAGTGAAAATAGAGTACAACTGAAAGTGCGGAAAAGTAAATGGTCCAGTATACAAACCCAAACTGAAAGTAAAGTACAACTCGAAAGGGAAAACAACAACTGTAAAGTAAAAGCTGCTACACCGAGCTGTCCACTAGAAATCCCACCTGAAGGGTGGGTACAGATAGCTCCACAGCTCCTCGGGTCCCGCCGTCCACTCCGAACACGTCCCGCCCAGTGGTCCACCTCCAGGTATCGTCCTGCTCTACAAGCCTCATCCAAGATCAACGATGTCCGTCGTCTGCAATCAACACAACGTAGTGCAGGCATAGCCCGTGCAGGGGTGAGTATAAGATACTCAGTAGGGACCCCAAGACCCCTGAAGGTCTCCCAAAATCCACAAAGGATAAACCACAAAGGTGAGATACAAACACGAAGTAACAACCGACACTGCTTAGGTATATGCCCATACATATACCTAAGTCATCAATTCCAATATGCTCCAACCTCCGAGCCCAAGTACAACTCAGTCCACACAGGAAAGTATACGTATTCCACACAGGAAAGAAAAATGAAATCCACACAGGATAGCACAACACAATCCACACAGGATAGCAACAGGATTCAGCTCACACAGGTATACTTCTTCGAAAGACGATAAATATGATCTCTGATCCATCTAAGTCGTCGGACCCATGAAGGATCGATAGGTAACTAACCCCCACAAAGACCCACACAGGATCGGGCCCACACAGGACCTGTAGGCGCTGGTTCACACAGGACCGCTGAGCGCAAGGACCCACACAGGATCGGACCCACACAGGATCGGGCCCACACATGACCTGTAGCACTGATCCACGTAGGATCGCTGAGTGCTGTAGTCGTCGTCGAATCCACACAGGATCTCTATACTATCGTCGTCGCAGTCACAGGAGCAGTAGCAGTAGCAGTAGTAGTCACAGTCGCAGCCATCACTAGGGTTCCCGCACACAGCAAGCTCGTTCAGGAGGGTCTGCTCCACGAGCCGAGAGGCTGATACATCAACTATCACAAAGTCCAGAGTTGATGTATCCAAAAGTTCCGTATCGTCAACAGGAACTCAACGCAACAGACGGCGCGTCGATCGGACGCCCGGTCTGAGAGTTATTGGCTTTTTCGTCCCAAGGGCCCTGTTGGTTTTTAAGGCAAAAACAACCCTACCGTACTCCACCTACGTCCAAACCGCAGTCGGAGTATGCCAAAAGATCCATCTCACTAAGAGGAACACAACAAAGCTGAAGGCACGTGAATCGGACATCCGTAGCTCAAGATATGAGTGTTTCCGCTCCGAAGGCCCGGTTGGTTTCGTGAACGAACCAACCCGGCTGAACTCAATGTATTCCGAAACTTTGAGTGCGATATACGGAATCGATCGTCTCGATCCAAGGATTGCATTTCTGCTGACAGTTCGTCAATCGGAGGTACGTGGCTCATGATATGGCCAAAATACCGAAGTCGTTTCGAAAACGGGGGGTCCGGGTCCGGGCCGACCCGGCCCGACCCCCCCTGGGTCGGCCCGAACCGGGTCGACCCGACCCGGGTCCAACCCCGCCCGGCCGGCGGCGCGGCCTGGCACCGCTCGGGTGCCACGTGCGGGGGGCAGAGCCCTCGCTTCTCCTTACTGGCGGCGCGGCTGAAGCCGCGCCTTTGGAGAAAACCGGGCCCCCTCGTGGGGGCCTGCCTTGAGGGAAACGGGGGGCTGCCTGCCCCCCATTATGAAACCCCCCCCCCCCCTCTTAATGGGGGGGCATTTAAGGTGGCCGGGGGAATTAAATTCCCCCGTTTTTTTCCCCTTCCGGCCGGCCCTGACTTGGCCGGCCGGTTCTTCTTCAACGGGACCGGCAAAGCCGGTCCCCTTCCGGCTTCCGACACCGGCGGCCCGGCTAGTCGTCGGTCCTCTTGTTCCTCCGCGGTCCGGAACCGGCCGTGGCCTTCGTCGTCTGGAACGGTGCGACGGCACCGCGTTCATGATAATCCTTCCATGGCGCGGCGCGACGGCGCCGCGCAATATAGCCGTGCGATTCCTGCTTGGTGCGACGACACCATGCCTTCTCGTTCATCCACAAGAATATAAAAATAATCAAAAAACAAAGGAGGGGGAATTCGGTCGTGTTTATACGGTCCGACCCCCCTCTCGTTAGATGATAACCCTCAAATATTTATCCACATGATTATCATGCTAAATCAAAGAACGAGAGTAAATAAAATAATCCACAACAGACCCCTACCTCGTTTTCAAGATCGATGATCGTCAAAGACCCGCGGAAGAAAACGTCGCGGAGGTCGGGCGTCGCGGTAAACGTTCGTCAATTCCGTTGACGAAGAGGTACGTCCGAAGAGGTACGTCGTTGGTGAATCTTCGTAAGACGACGAAGAAAGTCCGAGGATGAAGCGGCGTTCCCTTTCGTTGACACGGAAGGCATCGTCGATCTTCGGAAACAACCGGCTACGAAGAAGAGAGGAGCGGTGTTCTTCGTCGGAGCCCGAAGGTTCTTCGCGTTCTTCGTCAAAGTTTGGAGAAGAAGAAGGAGCTCCCAAATCCTCTCAAGATGGCTAAAAAAAATAAAATAAGCTAAGGCTTATTTTATTTACACAAACAACAACTTGAATTTCAAAGGTTTGAAATTCAAATCAACCCACCTAAATTAATTAAACTAAGCTGTCAAACTTTAATTAAAGGGGGTTATAGGGGATTTTTGAGAGAAGATGAGGAGTTGGGGTTCATGTGGGCCCCACCACACTTAATCCTCCCAAGGGAGGTTAAGTGGTTGTGGGTCCCACCCCTAATTCCCTTTGGGAGGTTTTAAAAAAAAAACAAGTTGAAATAAAAATTGTATTCTACAAATTTTATTTAACTTATTCTAAAACCCAAAAACCAACTCTCAACCCGAAATAAACGCAACCTCAGAAAAGGTCTCCTTAAGCGAAAATCGGCGCTGCGATGATATCGGTGTCCTCGGTTTTCAATTCCGAGCACTAGATCAAAAGTTAGAAATTCCCGCTCGTTCGTTCATTGAACGTACCCGAGCCAAACTTCGGAAATTGATTCCGGGCACTCCGGTCCTGGGAATCAGGTGCCGTCAGAAACCGCGTTCTTGTAAAATTCCAAATAAAATAAAGAAAAAATTTCCCTTGAATTTTACGGGTCTTTACAAACTATTTAGTAGAGAAAATACTTTTTTGAGACATATATTATTAACTATCCACATAATATAAGCCTTCTAGTCATTTGAAACACATTTCAGTGTACTCATGATTACTTTTAATATATTTCTTGACACAGAGGATATGCTTTATGCCATATAGGACTATATTAAGTGACATGTACATGACGTATCGGTGTATCATTTTTCATTTATTACATGAATTATTGATTGAAAATAGTTAAATTTGAGGTAAATTGAATGTGGTGTCTGTATTAATGATGATATGAGAAATTTAAATTGACGAAAGGAATAACACTATTTATTAAAAAATAAGTGATGTAAATTTCGTGTTTTTCATTGTTTTGTTGAAGGGTGAGAATTTAGAAGAGTTATTTTAGAGCAAATTTAAATGGTTATTTTCCATTAACAAACATTTGGACTTGTTTTATTTCAAATATAAATATTGTTAGAATAAAATTAATTTATAACATTTTTTAGATTATATGCTTCATCAAACTAAATAAATAATTGTTGGAAATTTAAAACCCAATTTTTATTACATTCAATTGATTATAAAAATATTTTTTTCACATGACAAATATTTAATATTGATTATATTTAACAATTTATTTATTTATGTAATGATATTAGGAGTGGTGGAAAATGATCCAAAGGATGATGATTTTATCTTCATAAAAACATCATTTGAGGAATGACACATCAAGGTAAATTATTAGAGACCATAATTAATGAAAAATGGTGAAATAGAGGAAAATATGATTGAATACACTCAGTGGCATCATTAATGTCCAATTCACAATGTGAAACCTAAAGGAGTTCATAATGGGATGCCAATGAATAGATAAAAAGTAAAAAAAGGAGAACAACATGTTTTCTCATGTCGTGACACTACATGGAATGTTGTGAACCATGATTTAAAAATATATAATATTATTCATATAATGAAAAATGATTTGAAATTAACAACCACAATATTGATTTTTTGAATGAACAATTCATGATGTGATAGGTTTCTGTGTGTCCTAGAAATGAGGTTTTTGGAATAATAATTGGTTGTGATTATTTTTGAATCCCCATTATTAAATGGGATTGTATTTAATAATTTACTAAGAAATTTATAACTACTAAAGAATGTTTTAGGTGTATAAATAGAGGTCCAGTGGATATTGGAAATAGAATCAATAATATTGGGGATCAGTCACCATGCATAAGTAAAAGGGATGAATATTTTTATGTTGTCTTATTTAGGTTTTTGTATTACATAATTCCCATGTAAAAAATATTCATATATAATATAATTGTGATTATTATTCTAATATTATAATCTCTCACTCTTCCTCCTTTCACTGTGACATCTTATTCTAGCAATGGAGATCGAATGTTCTGAGGCCTGTCTGTGGGGGAGCTTTCAAAGCATTCCCAAAATCTTTCTAATTAAAGTCTTAATTATTTAACATTGAATTTTGGTAAAAGAGATGTAAATTTATGGATATGGTGATCATCCACCATAACATTCCTTTAAATATCATCCATAATTTTTACCAACATATTATTACCTCTTATATCTCTAGAAATTTTGACAAGTGATTGAGGTGTGGGTTTTCAAGGGATGAAATGAAATATGTTCAATATAGGACTTGGAAGGTATTAAACTATCAATGTACATACATATCTTACATTATCTATTAGTGGATTTGAAATTTGGTGTGATGAATATATTTCCTAGTAACTTTAAAAATCACACTCAATGTAGGAAATAATGTAATTGTATTATATTTTGGATTATAAAATTTCATGTAAATAAAAATAATGAATTAACAAGAATCATAAGAACGAAAAAATAGGACCATAGAAATTCCATTAAACAATTATTGCTATATTTGATTTGTATGTTTTATTTTATAAAAATTTAATTATTTAAAAAATCATATTTTCCTGTTATAAAAAATAATATAAACACACAAAAGTAGAATATTTGAATTTGGAATAGTGATTGAATCACAACATGGAACCTCATGTTAATTGACACGATTCAGTCATTGTGATTCACTATATAAAATTAGTACATTTTATATATAGCCATGATAGGTGTGTCCCTAACATTTTGGGTATTGGTGATTTCGTGATTGAGGTAGGTATTTTTTATGAATATATTACTATTTTATACCATTTTCCATTATTTATTTGAAATTTATTTCCAATTGATTTTAGAATTAAGATTTGAGTCTTTTGTGAAGTTATTTTGAAATGTAATGGTGTTCATAATGAAATCTCTTTGAGAATTGCATTTAAAATTAACTGTTGATTTTTAAAGAAATATATTGAATTGAATCTAATTATGAGAAGTATGATATTAATGGTGGATATAAATAAGTCATAGAATGAATTATATTATGACATGAAATTAATTAAATTAACTTAAAAGGAATGAATATTTTATGTAAACCATATGATTTTGGTTTTGGAAAAAAATGTATGTTTTAAAACATGAACATGGGGTTTATAGATATGATTGATTTAAAGGATTTTAGAGTTATTAAAATTATTTTATTTGCCAATATGAATGATTTCCATGAATCATGTGTGAACTTGGAAAGATATATTGTAATTCCAAAAGTTTGATATATATTATCTCTACTTAGAAATGGAGTGAATATTTCAATTATGGTTAAACATATTGTGGGAAGGTAGTTCTTTATTTGGGGAGTTCTATAGTTCCCCCTAGGATTTATATATATGGATATGTGCACACATGGATCCATATTTCACTTTTATGTGGGAGAATCTATATACTAACCCAAACCATAGACTCATAAACATAGTTCAATGATTTTAAATGATTCATACATTCTAGATATTGGTTAAAATTGTTATTCCCACTTTTTTATGGAAATCATTATGAATGAATATTCTGAAAATGAGGATTATATGTTCCAATTCATAAGGAAATTAATTTTTGAATGTATTTTATTGTATCGATTTCTTTCGTTTGGAAATTTTTTTATTTAAATTGTGGAATGATTTACATTCCATTCATTACTTAAATTAATAATATATGAGTTTTTTAATATGGATCACTTTTGGAATACATGGTGAGATCCTATTAGGATTTTTATCTGACACCATACATTTTATTTTCGGTGTCTCAATAATTTATTATGTATGTTCGAGGACATAGGAAATAATCATTTAGAGGAATTTTGTGTTCTTGATAGTAGGATGTTATTAGTCGTTGCTGAATAGTGGAGTCCATGATCTAACTTTTGTGCGGACATCGTGTGATGATATCGTGATGGTTATTTGATGAATGAATTTGATATTCTATTTTTTAACATGATTTGACTAACATATAGTGTTTTCCATATATTATTCTACTTTTATACCCAATATTTCTTGATCAAATTAACTTATTTATTTTTGAAGAGTTATCTTCTTGGTAAAATTATTGTAACATGTTTTAATTTGATATCTGAGAACTAGTCTCTAGAATATAGAGACATGTAATTCTATTTAGGACATGTAAGGATTGTTTGAATTGCTATTTAGTCATGTTATTCTAGTTTTCCATTGAGAAATATTTGTCAATGATTGTCATATACATTTAAGATAATGATATGATGTTTGAGATGTTATGGTAAATAAATTATAAGATTATATGAAAATAATGGTTATGGTCTGGGAGAATTCATGGCTATATCACCTCTTAAAAATTAATTAATTACTAATATTTTTTGGGAAAAGTGTATTTCATGTGTTTTGTATTTCAGGATATAATTTTACCATATATATGTAAATATGATATTTTAATTTCCATTATAAATTTTTATTTCTAGTGTAGATGATATTAAGAATCATGATTGATGTTTTGTTATTATCTATTGATATATTTTTGTACCATTCTCTCAAGAATATCTTTGAATAGAGATGTGGAGGGAGAGCCGAGGAGGCACAATTAACCAAACCTATGATCAATTATAACTTAGTAGATATTTTTTTAAGAATTCCTAGCTATGGGATATTTACCTAATCATATTCCCATTAAATTAGTAGAGGTAATTAAAAAGAGGGATGATAGAATAGAACACGCTAATAAGGATTTTCTTCATATACAAAAACGTTTTCGTGGGTTTATTGTCCATTTATTCGTAATGGATTATTTGAAAAATATTTACCAACTCTAAGAGTTTTTAAATATTTTTTATACTTTCAAGGTGAAAATTTTCATCTTTCAACTATAAAGTTTTATATGAAGGTGGTAATATTCTATAGTTTAGGACGGGACGAATGCGGGTTTAAATGGAATTAATTCAAATTTTTTTTGGATAACATTTTCCAAGAAAGGATGGTATTGGGTATTTACATGGATTTAATCAACCATTAACAAGGTGATTATATACGGACTTAGTATTCCAATAGTTCTACTAAACTCTCTCAGTTTTCAACACAAGTGTGGTTGAATGAGAATATGAAGGCCCATATGATTGATATGACTCATCAATTACATATTTGATATATGTTGTTCATTCTAAATGTAATACAATATGTTTATTTTCTGGATAATTCTCTAATGTTGAAACATGACTGATTTGGTAAGTCAGTGTTGATCATAGTTACTCTAACTCATGGGGAAAGTATGAGGGGTTATATTAAAGGTAAGGGAATGCTGATTGAATTTTATGGTTTAATCCATGGTTGTGGACCCTAATATGATACATTCTCAAAATATATTATAGTATCTAACAAAGAACCGATAACATTTTTTCTATGAATCATTATTTTTCATTGAATGAAATATTCTATGGAGGTATTGAGGATCTATATCTCTTGAGGATTCTCATGTCACAAACAATGATTTTAAAATGTTTAGCTCAATATTGGGGTTCATGTATGAATGTTTCATAATGATTTTCATTATCATCATATAATTCATGGAATAAGGGGTTCTGGAAACATGAAATATGAATAAGGATTTTTTATCTGTTAGATGAGTATCCAGTGGGATCCAGTGTTAGTCCAACAATAATGATACATTGATTGAAAATACATCATCTTTATTGAGTACAATATTTAGTACTCACACGTCATATTTTTTCATATCCACCCACACAATGGAAATGATAAATCCTTCTATAGAGTTCATACCATATGTGATCAATATTGAAAAAAATATTAAGATGAAGAAAGTGATGTGTCTCCATTTCCCCTATTTTTATTTATCTTTATCAAATATTGATTGTGTTAGGGAATTTTTTTTTGAACGGAAACATGTATATTTCATCCATGATATGGACAAGATGATTCCTCAAATAACCAAGATTGACCGTCATCATTCGTGGGTCACAATAAATGTTTCAAATGAGGATCATCAATTTTTTTTGATATAGGGAATCATGGTCTTGTTGGGTTTGCCATCCTCTTCTATATTTGGATAAGTTGTTATCCATATTTTACTTTTAGCTAATGAAATAATTTTTTGTGGTGATATTTTATTAGTAGATTTAGAGTTTCATGATTTTTTTCAATCATACATATCTAGTTTACCAATATATAATGATGAAGTGTTATTTATTGATTTATTGGTATGTAATAACCAAATTTATATACTATCTTAAATTTTGGAACAATTTGAAATAAATTAGACAGGTTATTAGTTGGATGAATTTATTTCCAAAGACATCATTTAGTCTACTATGTCTCCATAGGAAAAAATTTGATTCATTTTTAGATGTATGATGGAAACCACCAAATTTTTATTGACTATTTAGTGATCAATAAGAATTATTTTGAGATCATTTATTTGATTCCCCATATTTAGGGTCTTCTCTTTGATTATATGAATTGGGTGAAGTGGTGTTTTCTTGAATAGTATAGGTGGGTGATGTGTTTCTATAAGATTAATCTTTAGTCTAGCTATAACCTTCCTAGAAGAAAGTATAATAATATCCCTAAAAGCACCATCAAGAGTAGGTATATCTTTTATAAGTATCTTTTTATGTCATTTGGTATGAAAATAACCCATGTTGTGTTTATGGAACTTGTGATCATGGTTTTCCATGTGTACCATGATTCCATCATTATGTTATTCATGGATGTCATATTGGTTTACTATAAAACTATGGAGGCTCATTTGTGTCATTTGAGATCAATTTTGGACATATTAAGATATCATAGATATTATTACATGTTACATAAATTAAATTTATAGATTTGGGATGTGAATTTCATAGGACATATGTTCTGAAAACAGAGTATTTTAGTTGATCTTAAAAATATGAATGATATAATTCCATATGAGGAACAAATGAATGACATGGAGATAAATATCTTATTATTATTAATGGGGTATTACCACAGGTTCATAAATTATTCCTCTAACACAATATTTTTATTGAACACTCTATTTGATAAGGGAGAGAATATATATTGGGAGGTCAATTTTCATGATTTTGTTGATGACTTGAAGCATTGTTTGACTTTATCTCTAATGTTGGTCCTTCTAAAGGCTAGCCAATTCTATGTGGTTTTTCGTGATACACCGTTATCATGTTTGGGTTGAATTATAATATTGGGTGATTTTGTGTTAGATTATGGCTCTCAACATATTCATCTTAATAATAACAATTATCTCAAACCTGATCTCAAACTATTAGCTACAAATCATTCTCTTGATATATTGAATAAAAAAATTTTCAGAGAGTGTCTTATATTGTCCAATAAAATAAATATTTATTGACATATATAATCTATAAAATTAATTAAATTCATATTAGAGTCAATTAATTAAATACATGGAATATTTTTAATATTAAATGGTATGCACTACTATAGTAGAGAACATTTTTTTGATGATCTGAGTATTAAAATATCATTCCATGCCATGATAGAAATGTTAGATGAGTGGGATCATATTGATCTCTTTGATTATATAAATTTGGGAGTATAATATGTGTGACCTAGGAAAATTTGGATAGTTTTATGTTAAAGTCATGTCCTCTAAGGATTATTATATTTGAATATCATTTCAGGGATAAGTTCTATATCATTAGGTATTCAATACATGGGGGGAAACCATTGTTGACTAGCCAATATCTTTAGAGGTTATCATTTCCTCAAGATCCATTATGACATTATGTTAGCTATGAGAATGATTGTGTTGGGTGGTTATTATCATTTCCATTAGATGGTAAAAATAGATTCAATGAAGTTGTGAAATTATATAGGGTACTATTTTGGGTGTCGATTTATGAAATGGTACATTACATATTTTTTCATTTTATTTATCATGTTTTTGGTAAATATAGTAATTAGATGAGTTTTAGACTAATCCAACAACATCATGTGCCATACTGGATGTTATATAAGATATCATTGACCAATACTATTATTCTTATATGTAATATATTTGTAAATAATGTGATTTTGGCTTTCATCGATAATTTATCCACACCTACTCTCTATATTACCATTCATGATAACAACAAATTTTAGTACATAAGAAATCTATAGTTGTACGAGATCATTATATTTCATGTTGTTCATTCTTATACATTTTCTGAGAGGTAACATTGGTCTACATATAATTTTGGGAGAGGCCACAAAGAGTTTATGGGATCCTGGGTAATGTAGAGCATGAATTAAAATCCTTGGAAAGATGGTTTGACATATTTTGAAGTAATGATTCTGGAGCACATGATTCATTCTTGATTCATTGACATTGTAGGATTGTTGGACTTACATTTAAGAATTGTTGAGTTTACCAAAATAAAATCTAACCATCATCCATAATAATGGAACCTTTTGAGGCCTTATATGGCCAACCATTTATATCACCACATAATTTGGCATACATTAGTGAAGATTCAATTTTCCTCCATAGTTTTGTCCAAGATATGATTTATAAGATCCATATGATGAATCAAACTATAGTAATGGTAGATCTCTAGAATAATTCTCATAATAATCATCTTCAGCACACTTTTTAGTTCATGGTTAGTTGACCAATGATATTGAAAGTCTCACCATGTTTGGTTCATCGAAGGATTATAAAACTGGGGATTAACAACCAGGTATGTGGAACAATATGAGACTATTTATTTGAATAGAATGAACTAATTCCATTTTATTTTTCACCATAGATCTAATAGATAAATGAAATTATTCATATGACGAATCATAAGAAATTATATTCATAAACATCTCATATTGTGAGCCTGGAGAATCACATTGTGTATCATGATTTGATCATGAAACAGTAACTTATTTAATATATTGATTTTATGATGATGGTGATTCATGAAATGGACATACCTTTTTTTAGTGTGTAATATTGGCATAGTTTTTATTCTCATGAAATTTAAGATCATTAGGAACTTATGTGATAGAATCAGACTCACCCCTTTTCATTGGATACTCTCAGACATGAATTCTGGGGAAAAAGTGTTTTTGGATTAGAGAACTTAACACCCCACCATATGCATTCAAGTACCAAATTTAATTTGTGTTCCATTGTGCTGATTTTTTTCAATTTTATTGTCGTGAACCTAATCATGCACCATCAAAATTGCACTCGACCGAGACCCAGGAAAGGCCGAAAGGGCATTCGCGATCCCCAAGGGCTGGCACAAGTTCCTAGGTATCAAAAAAATAAATTTTGGAAGGATTTACCTTAATTTATAAACATAAAGCAATAATTTAATACCCTTAAACAAATTTGGATTTTTAAAAAAAATTACTAAATTTTAGAATTGAATTACACAATTTAGGACAATGTTTAAATACAATTACAATGGAAAAAAATAAAAATGGATAGAACAAGAACCTATTCATGGATTGAGGCACCTCCCTCAAGCCATCTACATGACATTGCACCAAGAAAGACTACTAGAAACTCGAAACATTGGCACTAAATTCATTACCCAAACCTCCGACAAAAATAACCAAGTATACTTATACCCAAATGTGTAAGTAGTGTGGAGACAAAGCCCAGCAGGTTTCCACAACAAAACATTCCATGTGATAATCATTAAAAGACAAAAATAATGTATGTTTTGTAAACATGAAATGATAAAAATAGTTTCTAAAATATGAAACATTAAATAAAAATAGATTTCGAGGGGGATAAATTAAAATAAACAAACAGTTTTATATAGAACGAAAAAGCTATTGAATTTCCCCCGAAAAGCATACCATAGGCTGATGGTATGCATAAAATATCTAATGAGCTATAGTAATGGGAAAGAAACAATAGGAAGTAGCTCGCTGTGGGTCCTTGGTACCTCATTCTCTGTGAAAGTAACTTAATAAATATCCATTATTATGCACACAACCGACTAGTAGGGAGCGTACCAATAATATAATGGTTCCCCAAAATCATAATTGTCACAGTTTAGTTAGTGTTGTTATCTTCAAACATGTTACGTGAAATAGGGAATAAACCCCACTGGATCACTATCATACTAGTACACGTCCACGAACCTAGATACCCGGGTTTTTTCACTTTTTCCACAAAAATGCTACAAAAGCTATAAAAATACATTTTTCACTAGAAAATACCACTTCCATGTAAAAAACACACTAAAAATCCCACCATGATTGCACATTATACCATATTTTCATTAAAATTCATTTTTGATTTCATACACACACAAAAATATCCCACAACACGTTTCACCACTCTTTCACACATTAAAAAATCCATTAATCAATTTTATAAACCTTTCCAATATAGTAAAAATCAAATAACAGCCATTTCACATTTAAATAGACCATTTAAAACATTCACAAAATAATTCCAAGGAGTGTAATCATGTTTTACACATAAAATCCTTCAAAAACCCATCTTTGAAGACAAAAAACATACCAAAATTAAATAAATTTATAATTGGAAGCCATAAAATCATTTAATAATACTATTCAATGAATAATAAAAAACCAATGAACACAACATGAGATAAACACCAAATATATTCATTTTTCACAAAATTTCCACTTTGAACCTAACTACATAGTAAATGATTCCACGTATAATTTTTTCACAAAACAAAATGTAAGAGAACCATGGTGAAAATATAATTCAAGAAAAAATATCACATTTAATAATGATTACACATAGAATCACCTACCATTTGTGCCAAAAACTCTAAACCATTGTCTGATACATAAATCGCACCACCAACACACCACAAAGAAGTGAAATCAATCCCTAATCCATAATATTTCACCAAAATAACACCACGTAAAACCCAAGATATAAACCCAAGCTTCTGGACATTTTATAACCTCATGAAAAGGTGGAAGAATCACAAAGAAAATGGGATATAGAAGGAAGTAAACCCACTTACATGAGGTATATTGACGAAAACAGACAAAATCCAGAAATAGTACAATATTGAAGCATAAAAAAACTATAAGGAAATGTATAATAAGTTTAGTAGTTTAATTGGGGGCTAAAATGGGGGGAAATAGTAAAAATTGATTGAGATATGAATAAATCATTTAACATCTTAAATTTGGGAGATTTGATAGTGACTAAGAAATATTTTCTTATCCCATGAGGGAGATGATATCCAAAGAGGAGAACATGCTAATAGGGGTGATCCATAGGTTTTTCTCTTCATGATGGAGGTGGAATAACGAAAAAAGTTTTAATAAACAATGACATATTGAAAATTTATAAAAAAAATTAATGTAGGAAATGAGCTTACGGTTCGGCCCCATACCTTAATTAAAACCCAACTCCATTATTATTATGGGTTCTAATGGGGTACAAATTTATATGTTTGTTTTATTATACATGGGTACTCCATTTGGGAAGTTAAATGCGTGTTAAATATTTAAAAATTAAGATATTATAAAAAATTAATTATTTTTAAAACATGAAATGGGTTCATGGTTTTTCCCAAATCATGGAAACCCACCATTAGAACCAAAATTTATGAGGAACCCCCCCCCCCCAAAGAATGAATAAAAAAATAAATGAAAAAAAATTTAAAATAATTCATGGAAGTGAATGTTTTTTAGGTTGATCATTTGAAATTCTTAGTTGTTTTGGGGGCAATACATATTTTGATCATGGTTAGAGAAAACCATATAGGTTATCCCATGAAGTTGTGTACAATATGGATGAGTCCCATAGGAGGGTATTTGGTTTGGTATATGATTACTGATAATAGTTTTACCTCCCAAACAATCTATCTAAATTATGATAATGGGGTAATTAATTCTTGGAGAATTGTTTTTCAAAATATATAGAAAAATCATGAAACACATCCAATAGAACAACAAAGGGTGAATGTTTTTCACATTGTTGTTAAACCATGTGATGTTATTGAATTATTACGAATTTAAATTCTATGGATTTATATAACTGTATTTTATCTCATTCGTTGTTTTTGGAAAGAGATACTTGGTAAGGATACTCCACATGAAGAATTTAAGCATTTATTTCCTCCTTGTGTTCGATTTCATAAAGTCATTGAATGTTGGATCAATATTCACAATGGTATGTGTCTTTTTCATTTCATTATTAATTATTCATCTAGATTTATAAGTATTATCTTAATCATAATACTAGATCAGTGAAATTTATTATATATGTATTATTTCTTTCATGATAAAATTGGATTTTATATATATCAATTATGAAATATTGAGTCATTTTAGAGATCTTCTTTGGTCATTGTGATGTCTTTAGAAATAAGTGAAGAATAATGTTTCTCTCATTCATTGATCTAAAAATGATGAATTGGAGATGATTATTTAATATTTCTTAGAAGAAAAAATTGATGGGTTCTATCATTTGTTTCTCTCTTACATAGAGAATAACATGTTGGGTTTTGATGATACTATGATTGAGGTCGGTTTTCCATCTATAAATTCCTATCATTTAATAAAATATATTATTTAAAATATTTATTTTGATTTCCAATTAATCTCTTAAATATTTATTATGTTATGTGGATGAATTATTCAAAAATGGAATGTCTTACATAATAAAATATCACTGAAAATAGATTTTCAAATAAAGTGATATTTTTTATAAATATTCCGGATTTTAAATTATTCACATGAAGGATGGGTTTGATGATAAATTTTGAGGTGACATTGAGTGAAATTTCTTATTATTTTAAATTAAATAAATTTATTTTAATGGAAATATTTTTCATTGAAACCCATTTGAATATGGTTTTTTAAATGAAATAGATTGTTTGTAGTTGTTAACATTGTAAAAATTGAAATTATTATTTTAAATGGTTTGTCATTGATTAAATTAAATTACAGACCAATGTATGATTTATTTCATTGAAAAAATATAAGATCTTTAAGAAATATTTTTGACAATCACACAATAATCATGTATATAATGACCTATTAATGGACTGGTGATTAAAATGTTAAATAATCAAGTTTAGGGAAGAGAGTTCATTTTACGGGTGTTCTTATGTTATCTTGAGGCTTTATATATAAGTATGTATACACATGAAAATAAATATTTTACTGAGATGTGTGAAATTAACTATACTATCGTAACCATGTGATTTTTAGCTAGTGAATTATTGACTTCAAATATTTATACATGTGTATATTTGGTAGAAATTATTTTTCATTCCAATTTTAAAATAAATGATTATCAATTCCTATTATGATAATGATGTTAATATATCACTATTTTGAATGAGGTTAACAATTGTAATTATTTTATACTAGTAATTGAAAAAAAATTTATGGAATGTAATAACAAGAATAATGAAATGATTAATATTACATGTATTATTTTAATAAGTGTTGACATCCTTGTTTTAATGACCACAAAATCATGATTCGTTTTTTATTAATTACATTCATTTTTTACTTTATGTAATATATATTTTGATATAGGTGAATAAATTATCAATGTATTAGACACCATTGAGGTCGGCATCATAAACTTGAGACACTGTTTTTTATGACTCACTTCCAGCATTAATATTTTTCTACATATAAGATATCGTCATTATATCACAATTCCAGAATATCTTACCATCGAACTAAAATATTGAACAATTTAGATGCCTCATCTGTTGACACCCCATCAGGATGTCATGCCACCTGAACACAAATTTGGATATATACAAGATACCTATAGACAGATCCCCACTAACATCATACCACCAAAATATAAATTTGGCTATGTCTAAGGAACCTTCTGAAAGGACACTACCAGACCAAAAACCACAAGAAGAGATGCTTCAAGTGTAGCTTAAATTTGGGTACGTTTATGACACCAAAAGTACCAAATCACCAGTATCATACAACAAGTATAATATTGTCATATCATGATACCTATAGTCAAAGACACTACCACTATCTTATTTTTTTAAAATATATAATTAAAAATCCTATATTTATTTATGTTAATTCCATTTACTTTTTTAAAAATTTCACATATATTATCAATAGAGAGAATTTATCAAAGTGTTAGGCTATAATGTATGAGAAAGTAATTGATCAAAATATTCTCCTTTTTTGTAGATAAAAGTGAAACAAACTCCCTCATGAAGAAGATGATGAGAAGAGTGATAGATGGAATCTAATTAAATATAATAAGAAGTGAACTATTGTGAAGCTGAGATCGTGGACTGCCTAAAAAAAATTTTTATTATACATGTTTGGAAATAATAAGAGATCTCCATTGAAAAACATATTACTGGGAAGCTGAATTCCACATTTACACTTGCTTACATCCTTTAGTCAAAGAACAAGGGTTTATGAATCATAGTTTTTTGATGAATTTTAAGAGAACCCAACTAAATCATCATTGTGGAATCAAATAAAGAGTCACAAGATGAGCTACAACACATCAAGAACTTATAATGTCTACTCATATAAATTTCTATGTTCTATTAATATTTATAACTTTTTTTGAATTGTGTCAAATAATCCTATTTATATACGCACAATGTCTCTATTTTTAAACATGAAGATACTCGATATATTCTAGAATTCCATTCATATTTTTTCTTCCACATATATGAGTTGTACTGGTCTTTGTGTGGCATTATTTTATTTTTCTCACCTAAAAAAATGGATGAGGTCATCTGTGACATGGATCGTGTATTCATTATTGGAAAACAAGACCAAGGTTGTTGATCATCTGCTTTATTTTATATAAAATATTTTGGGGTTATTGATCAGCAAGTGGAGAGAATTATGTCATGACTTGAGACTAAACCTCTGGTATTCATTATTTCCATGGTGTGTATTAATTTTGTTTTACATTATTTATTTTATAAAACGTAATATTTTTTAATTATATGGAACATATATACACTGATATGTATCATAATTTTGTTTCATAACGTTTTATGATCAAGTAGTCAGATTTCAAAGGACCGAATAATATTGCATATTATCCATCCAAGACCCAATAAAACTTTATAGAAATCTTCAGAAAGGTCATCATCTATATCATAAAACATATTTGGATAAACTAAATTTTATTTAATCATTTGGGAGATTTCAAAATAATATATTCTACATATAAATTTTTAATGGGTACTCAATTCACCTCTTCTTAGGATACTCACTTCAACCAACATTTGTTATCATAAGATTTCATTCTATTCTATTTATGTTTTTCGAACCACGTTAACTGTGGCTATAGTTGCACAATAATAATCTCAAATTTCATTCATTTATAAATTTCTTACTTTAAATTAATATTTGATTCATGGTTCTAAAAACATACCTCCACATTTCAATGAAACAAATTATACTCAATAGAATATTAAAAAAATCATATAGGAGGTATGAGCCTTGAAATATATTATACCATATAAGGAAAATACGAGATGAATAATACTACTAGAACTATTAGGGTTGAGATATTTAATTATGAATATAAAAATAATTGTAAAGTATTAAATTCCATTTATTGTTTTTTTATGATGAATTTAATATTATTTTATAAATATAAAAATTATAAATTTTTGATTCATAAAATATTTTTCGTGAGATAAATTCAAGAGTTAATCATATGAACATAATATTTTTAGAAATAAATTTGATAATTTTATAATTAAGCCTGATGAACCAATTTCTGACATGTATGTCGGGTTCAATATGGTTATCAACATAGTGAGAATTCTTGAAAAAAAAATATCATCCAATGATCCTATTTGAAGACATTTAATATGCCTCTAAGAATTATGGAGATGCATATCAGTTTCAATCAGATAATCGTGCAACATATGTAAATTGCTTGTAAAAGGGTTGATTGGAGTGAATATTAAATTCAATGAAAATGAAAAGTAAATTATGAAGAATATTAGGAGACTAAAATAATGTAAATATCATTAAATACTACTTCCCATAGAAAACAAAATTTTAAATAGAAGGATAAAGTATAAGCTTCTAGTTCTAGTGATATTTAATCACCCTCTGATATTGATGAGGAGATGTATCACCTAACAAGAAGATTCAAGAAATTATACCATAAGAAAAATTTCTTCAGAAAATAAAATTATAAAGGAATGTATTATAATTGATAAAATTGGATAAAGGATTAAAAGATGGATAATGATCAAAAGGATGTTTTCTGCTATGAATAAAAAAGTAATTTTCAAATAAAATCATAATTCCCAAGTCATATGTATAAAAATAAATATGATGATAAGGATAAAAGGTAAAAAAGTATTTGAAATCTAGATGGTGTTCTTTAGAAGATCACTTCATTGACTCTGATGCATCACCAAATGTAAATAATGATAGGGAGATAATTTGTTTCATGAGTATTGTGAGTGAGGTACATGATTTACATACTACTTCTTGTATTTTTTATTTGCATTTTTCTGATAATTCTAAAAATAAACAACATGATAATGATGATATGTTAAATTAATAATTATTTGAATATAGTAACATTATAGAGGATACGATTAATGAATCAAATTAACAATAAAAATGTAAAAAATGAATCACGTTCTAACTATAAATATAAATTTTAAACAGTCTATAGAAAATAGAAAAATACTCCACATCTCACAGAAAGAACGAACAAAAAAATTTTAAATGAGAAATAAAATAAGGGCCTTGAAATGTTTACAAATGGTAGAGAGACGCTCACAAAAAATTTTAGAAAAAAAGTTGCTCCCAAATATGTGAATAAAATAGGATATGAGTGTAGATAGATAATAATAACTAAAAGAATGTTTGTTCATAAATTTATATATGAAATCTATACTACTAAACATTTTTTAAGAAGACCGAACAAGGTTTTTATTTTTAAAGATTGAATTAATTTTATAGGAAAATACGGGTTCCCAATGCCTTGATAACTAGAGTTTCTAAACCCAAATAGATTTGGATACCAAATTCATTTCTTTTTTAAAACATAATTTTTATGAAAAATTAATTAATACCTCTAGAATATTTTTATGGTACGTGGATAGTGGAATTTAAACCCATATGACATTATATTATTCATTATTCAATATCCTTATAATATTTTATAGTCGACATGTCACATTTGGTGACAATTCAAAATGAAAATTTATCTATCCATGCTAGATCAGTAAAAAATTTATTTTTATTGTCTAAATATTGACATTTTGTTGAATTAAAGTATAATATTCTTCGAATTCAATTGTTTTATGATTATTTTTTAATTTTAGGTTTAAGAATGAGGCTTTTTAATTTCATGGTTTTTTAATTTTTTTATTTTTTCTTCATTGTGAAATTACAATGTCTACGATGTAGATTTAAATTCAGTGATTTCTCAAAATGTTTCATTATTTAGTTCCTTGACAAAGAGTTGTGAATTTTACATATGAGACAAGTTCATTTCTAATTTTAATCTCTTAGAGAGGTATTTAGGTAATGATTAGTTAGGAATCTGCATATGATTTAGTTTTCGACTCATAATGTATGAAACCCATGTCAAAAGGGAAAACACAATGTTTATTTTAAATTAATTAATGAAGTTTCAACTTTTCTACCCCTCGAGTTGGTTCACATGGATTTTTATGGACATTCTAGTGTTTCGTGTCTAAATGGGAATCACAGTATTTATGTTGTTATAGATGATTATTGTAGGTATATGTGGGAATATTTTATTGCTCACTAAAGTTAATGATTCTCTTGCTTGACCAAGTATTATATTTCAATAGAAAATCAAAGTGGACATAGGATTAGAGAATCAAGGATAGGCCATGGATTTCAGTTTGAAAATCAAGAATTTGAATAGTTTTTCTCACAAAATGGCTACACTCATAACTTATCTACTCCTAGGAAACCCCAAAAATGATGTTTCTAGAAGGAGAAATAGAACCTTATACTATACATCATCAACTATAATGAATGATTATAGTGTACCTATCTATTTTTTGGGCATAAGATTTCAATTCAACATGTTATGGAATCAATTGAGTTTTGATGATACATATCCTTGGGAAGACCCATTATGAGTTATGTAATAATAGGAAACGCAAGATTAATTATTTTAGAGTTTTTTGGTTGAAAATTAATTTTTCTAAACACAAAGTATAATATTGAAAAAATGTATTCCATGAGTTATAAATTAAAATTCATTTGTTTTCAATCTATAGAAAGGCTTAGCGAGTTTTCAATAAGACGACAAAAACTATGGAAGAATCATTCCATGTCAAATTTGATGAAACTAATCAACATGAGCCTAAGGCCTCACTATAAAACCTTTATAATTATTTATCACAAAAGAATTTAAATTATATAATTTTAGGCTCTACAATCAAACAAGATGAAAAAAAATCAATTTTTGAAGATTTTCCCATACTTCTATTACATGAACCTGAAAATATAAAAATGACTAGTACCATTTTCTATAAAAATATTAGAACCATTATGCATAATCATATAGATTTTATTGTACATAATCTAAATATATGAACAAAAACTAGATCTTCTTTTAGAAATCTAGTTTTACATCACGTTTTATTGTCTCATCTTGAACATAACCATATAAATGATGATATTTATGAATAATTACTCGTAATAGCTATGAATGAAGAATTGAATCAGTATGAATGAAAAAAGTGATGTAACTTTTAGATGGATCCAAGGAAAATTTGACTATTGGCAGAAAATGGGTATTTAGTTATAATGATGATGAATTAGGAACTATAGTTAGAAGTAAGTTAATATTTTTTGTACAAGGTTATAGTGATGAAGAAAGAATTGACTATAAAAAAAAGTCACCTCAATCCAAACTTGAACTCATAAGTATCATGGATATTTATGCAGCACATTTAGATTTCATGATTTGTCAAATGGATGTAAAGAGTGAATCCAATAATGGTTTTATAATGAGGTATTTATTTGACTAAAATCCCATTATTTTCAAAATAATAATTATATTAACCATTTTTTTAATAAACCAATTATTTATAAAGTATAAAACAAGTTCCCAGAGTTAGTTATTATAGTCTTAACAATATTTAAATTTCAAAATGGTTCTGGAAAATAATAGACGGACATAATTTTTTCATAAAACTAATTGTAAAAAATTTATTTGATGTAAAAATATATGTTAATGATAATATTTACGAATCATTGAAATATTCTCATTGTATTAATTTTTATAAAATAATGCAAAATGAGATTGGAATTATATTAATGAGGGAACTGAAATTCATTCTTAGATTTCAATTTTTTCAAAACCAATAATGAATTATATTAAATCAATGTAAACATAAAAATTATCATCTAAAACATTTAAAATTGGACAGAACTAAGAGTAGTTATACTATTATGAGAACCACCTATATGATAGATAATTATGAAGATTGGAAACCAGATAATCAAAACTTTTATGGAGGTGTGACTAGAAGTATTCTATATATGACTACTATCTGACCCAATATTATGTTTATTATGTGTAAAAGTTCTTGTTTTCAAGAAAACCCAAAACTACCACACCTAGTTTCTGTCAAAATTATATTCAAATACCACATATATACATCCAATTTAGGGTTGGTTTACCCAATAGGAAGCGCAATTTATTTTCTAAATTATTATAATGCTAATTTTTTTGGATGACTGTTAGATAGAAAATAGACCTCTAGAAAATTTCATTTTTAGGAATTCCTATAGATTCATAGCGTAGAAAAAAAATGTTGTTGCTTTGTTTATAGCTAAAGATCAGGGTATAGTTTTAGACAGTTGTTGTAAAAAATATTGGATTAAATACACTCTATTATAATATATATATATATATATCAATTTTAATTTTTCACCATAAACCATGAATTAAAAAAATCAATTAATATTTATAAAATTCCTTTTTCTCATTTTAGGATATGACATATTGATATAAAGAATCACATTTTAGGAGGCATTTTCAAAAATCACATATCAATCATGTATGAATTATAAAAAATAATGGTTAGCTATAATTTATAGAAATCCATTTATTCAGGAAAGAATGATTTAAATCAAACATGAGTTAGAGATGCAAAATTTGGGTTATGTTTAATTCTCTATGACATGAAATTCTAATTGAAATACCATTGTGGTAACATGTAAATGGTTTTTCACACCAATGTATTATCATACTATTGTATTTCATGTCATTGGATTGGCACACCATTGTTTTTCATTACCATCACTATGTTGTGTAGTTTCAGTTCATGCGATTTTATGTTTTTTCTATTTGTTATTATTTTGTACAACTTGTTAATATCCTAGTTTATGTGATGTCTGTTACCTGATACACATTTTTCCTTATATTTTACTTTTGGTTTCAAGTAATAATTCTATTTTAGAATACCTAATTCTTAAATGATAGAAAATTGAAATATTTATATCTAAAACATAACTTAATCCCCAAATTATACTTTGGTATCTCACTCGATTCTAGTGCTACCGTTTCACAACCCACATTTTTGATATTCTCATACTTTCAACCAAGATTTGTTATCCAATATGAATGCCATGAATGAAGTGTGATATATGTATTTCTCATTATATTATTAATCCATCAAATAAGCATAATAATGAGTCAAGTGAACCTATTCTAGTTTTTCTAGTTCCTCTAGTAAATCATGATCTTTCTAACTGAGTGTTTGTCCTAGAAAAGGATTTTGAATTGAATTGGTTGTTTTCTAGTACATCTCTGGTACATAATGTACATAAAAATCTATGATTTTTTTGAGTGTTTTGTTCTATCATGAAATACTTTTCTACCCTAAGATGGTATACGTGTTTTATCATAATGTTTAATTTTAATTTGATCATGATGGTGTTGATTGGATTCTAATTCATATGAAATCAATTGTTTTTTTTTCATCAAGAAAATGGGCTATGTGTTTTGGTGTAACTATAGATCGAGTTTATGATGATTACCAAGGAAACATTCAAAAAGTTAATTGATTTTTTTATGTATGAGTATTCCATTTATGTGAAGATAGGAGATGGCATAACCTGATGTCCTACTACCTCATAGGTGGATGTATAATGTAGGCTTATTTTTATGTTCATATAGATCATTCTATTGTTTTGGAAGGGGGATTTTGAAACACTACTGGATAAGGATGTGTATCATTTATCTATAAGGATAGAAGGTCACAATATCAATATATATAGATATCATATGGTTAATATTTGTGAAATGACCAAGTAATTTTCAAGATCGAACTCTTCGATTTAAACATAGATGACTCTAGAAATGTTGAAGTCCAGGGGCATAGTTGTTGAGGATGAAGCGTCTGGTATAGACTGTGGTAGATTTTTTCCTGAAAGTGGTACTTGATAAATAATTAAAATTATCTTGAACACCTAAATTAAAAAGTGGGGTAGAGAATATATGAATTATATTCTGAGCATAATCTGATTGTTCATCCAACCAGACAAAAGGATGGAGTTGATATAGTCTTGGAAACTCATGAAGTGTTTGAATACATTGATGATGACTATGGAGAAGTTTTTTCCTAATTGGAGGAAATTAAACCTTTTACAGATGTAAAGGGTGACCTTGATTTGTCTCCCAATGCATATCACATTACATTTGGAGATCCAAGTCCACCTAGGAGGTTTCTAGAAAAAGATATATTTTTCAAAAGGATGAAGAAGGGAATGAGGTCTTGAGAGATAAAAATATAAATGTTCCAAATCAACTTAATGTGATGATTAGGATAAAGATGATAAATTAAAATTAAGAAGATGATGAAAATTTATGTAAATTTGTTATGATAGAGACTCCTAACAATGTGGTGCGAGTGGATGAATCAAAATAAAGGATGTGGATTTGCCACCAAACTATCTGGATGAAGTTGTTGAGGGGGAGAAATCCCCATATATTGAAATATTTCATAATTATACACTTGTAGATGAAGTTGCGGATAATAATTGTTACACTATTCATGCAATATATGATTCTTATATAGATGAAAAAATAAAAAAAAATTGTTACTGTAGAGTATCATGTAACTGAACAAGATTAATAAGAGCTTATATAAGATGGATTTGGAAATGAACAGTTAGTTTATATAAATACTGATAAGCATTCCTTATTTGATAATTTTAAAGAAAAATTCAATGATATTGTTTTACAACTGGATTTTTAGATTATTGATAAACAAGTTTTTGACTGATTATTAGAAGCTACATCTTCAAATGTTGTCTCATAGAGCTCTGATGCTCCAAATTTAATATAAATACCTACAACCATTATACAGTTTTCACATGCACAAAGTATAGTTTTTCTCTAAAATGTCAAGGTAGTGATGGATGATTTTCTTCTGTTTTCTTCTTCTTTTCTAGTAGTTGCTAAAGATTCTAGAAGAACAGTTGATCCCATGTTTGATGAATGAGTATAATTCATTAAATGTTCACCAAATCATGATCAAACTAATGTTAAAACTGAATTAAATGCTAAGGTATCGTTGATTTCTCACGTTGATTATAATTGGATTTCGGAAAAAATTGCGTCTTTTGGAACCCTTCCACCGTAACCTTCTTTTGTTCAAGATGATGTATTAACTAAAATGCACTGGGATTCTTTTAGATATATATTGATGACTCATTTGTTTTTAATGATAAATATCCAACCACATCTAAATAGTTTCATCTGTGAGAAATATTCATGGTATATATTTGAGTTGGTTATTCACTATATCCAACCAGAAATGATGCATCATTTTTATGAAATTGATTTTGAGAATATACAAATAAGTGCTGAAGTGGCATATATACAGTCTATGGTTAAATAATTGAAATCTGATTTTAATTCTTTAATGAATGGAATGCATAAAATTATTGAGGGTACCTATTCTAATACTTTTGTTTATCCTTGTCCTTCTCTTGTGTTTGACATTGAATATCTGAGGACAGTTGTTAGAGATGATCTGAAGGTTTCTTCAACCAGTGCATCGGGAAGCATCACTAATCAACCTGATGAGATATGAGAATAATTCAATATAACACTGATCATGTTCTCGTGATAGTTACCAGTTGTTCCCATGACATGACATCTAACAAGGAAACTATAACCAAGGAAATTAAGTAGTATCTCTCATAGATTTATACAAATCATGGAATGGATGATAATTTCTAATTCTTGGATGAATATATGAGAATGACTCAAATGACTTTAGCATTATATGAACAAATCAGATAGATCAAAGAGATGAATCCGGTATTAAATAACATTATAGAAGAGAAATATAATATAATTATTGTGCTGGAAAGGGTTGATAAATCATAATGGATTTCAAACTCATTAATCCATTTCATCATGATCATGGAAAAGTGGTTGTTACTCAAGAATCTATTCCAAATACTTCTCAGTTTCCTCACAGTCTAAAGTTACTTAATATCTTTTACCACCTTTTCCAACAAAATTATATCATTTTACAATGACTCCAACTCAAGCCTTATGACAATTAGTGCCAGTTCATATTATGGAAGATCATCTGTTACGACCCGTCCTCAGGGCCCATGTTGTGGCTACCCCAAGCCCGCCTTCCATAGGCCAGGGGCTGGAGACAAGCACTAAAGGCGATTCCCTGATAAAAAGGGAAGGTATTGCCCTTTAACATGTACCACACACATTATGTACACAAGCAGTAGAGGCAACAAGTACTAAAATAAAAAAGAATAGTGTGCTGAAAGTATGTGGTCCAGTATACAAACCCAAGTGAACGACAAGTACAAGTACAAGTAAAAAGGAAAACTCCTATGGAATTGTCCTCCAGGGAATCCTACCTTAAGTTTAGGTACAGAACTCGAACACTCATCTCAAAGGTATATCCCATCTAGTCCAGCTCTAAGCATCCTCTCGTCCGTCACCCTTAGCCTCGATTACTGCTGACCGTCGTCTGCACAGAACACAACAAGGTGCGGGCAAAGCTAGTGCAGGGGTGAGTATAAAAATACTCAGTAGGGGACCCTGAGACCCCCAAAGGTCTCCTAGAATCCACTAAGGATAAACCACATAAATGTGACACGATCAAGAAGTATCAACCAACCTTACTTAGGTATATTCCTATACATATAACTATGTTATCAATCACAGTCTGGCTCCAAATCTCGAGCCCAAGCATAACCCATTCCACAAAGGAAGTAATGTCAATCACCATGATGAAAATGGTTGAATGAAATGACTGAGCTCACACTCAGATACTACTCATGTAGAGGGGTAGAGAGAATTAGTTGTAGCCACTAAATCATCTCCTTTTTCAAACCCCCGTAGGATCCTAGAACAGTATCAGCGTTTTCGAACCCACATAGGATCCTGGTATAGAAGTCATCATTGTTGAACCCACAGAGGATCATGTACATTAGTCACCACTGTCGAAGCGATGGATGATCCTAGTATAGAATTAAACGCTGTAGAACCCACGGAGGATCCTGGTACAATATCATCCATATCAAACCCACAGAGGATCCTGTCATCTCAGTCATATCCACCACTAATGTTCCTGCACACATCATGCTCAATTTTGGGAGGGTTCGCTTCTCGAGAATAGTTTCGATACATCAACTACCACAATTTCTTGAGTTGATGTATCATGTGGTTCTATCACATCGTAAGGAACCCAACATGACAGAAAACACGTCAATTGGACGTTCGGTCTTTGAGTTTTTGGCATTTCTGTTCAAGGGGCCCAGTTTGTTTATAGGCTCAAAAAAACCTTACCATACACAAACTATGTTAAATCCTCAAGTGGGGTATGTCAAAATAATATTCTCTCTCCAATAATTCCATCTCCATAGACGTTTCATCGTTCGGACACCCGTAGTCAAAGCTACGGGCTAAAAGGCGTAAATGGTCGTAGTGGGTCCGCGTTTGATCCGACTCAGTCATACCGACCCGGTACGAACCAAGGTCTGACCATGTCCATTGGTGCGGCCTAAGCAGAATGAGTGGCCTGGCCCGAAATGGCGGCCTAGCCTGAGGGAGGCCCAGCCCGTGGCGGCTCGTCCGAGGAGCAGCCCAGATGTGTCGACCCGACCCGCAGCGGCCTGGCGGAGGGGCGGCCCGGCCATGGGGAGTCTAGGCTATGGGGCAGCCCGGCCGTGGTGCGGCCTGGCCTTCAGAGCCCGGCCAAGAAATCCCGCCCATGGGGGCCGGCTGGGGTGGCCCGGCAATAGGGATTCCTTGGCGTGGCGCGACGACACCACGCCGTCATCGTTTGTCGCGGCCCGCATGGCCGCGGCCCCATTCCTCTCGTGCGGTGCGATGACACCACACCTTTCCGACTCAACCTCTGATGTCATCCAATCAAGAATAAAATGAGGTTTTTCGGGCCGGGTTGGTTCAGCCCACACCATCCGCATTAGGTGATAAAAAATTGCCATCATCGAACCAAAAATAAACGATGAGGATCGAGGGTTTAATTTACTCAAAACAAACCTTTACCTCATATTTTTTGTTCATTGATGATCTCAGAAAAAGGGCGGATGTCGATTCGTAAATTGCTTAGTTCGTCACGCACACCCAATTCTCATGCTCATGCGTTGAAAGGAAAGAAGGTTAAGCTTCGTTGGGGGACGAGCGTTCGGAGGTGATGTTGTCGTTGGCGACGTTCTTTGGGGGCGACGTCTTCTCCTTTGACACCGATGAAGGTCGTTGGAGATGTTGTGGGCGTCGGTTCAATTTCCTTGACTCATTTGAAGAACGATGAAGAAGGAAGAATACGGCTTCGTCTTGCTTTAGTGGGGATGGGCGTTCTTTGTTGAGAGGATATCATTCCTCATTGAAGAGGAAAGGCTCAACCAAGATGCCAACCAAAAATAATAGATGAGGAGTATATTATTTATTGCCACAACAACACACAAGAGTTGTGTTAAAATAAATTAAACAAATCATTAAATTAAATGGGGTGGAAAAGGATTAAATTTTTTTCAAAAAGACAATTAATTGAGAGATTAATTAACTTTTAGGTGTGTTGGCACCATTAGGGGGGGTAGTTCAATAGTTTCCCCCATTAATGGGGAACTCAAGGGGTTAAAGGGGGTTTAAGAGGGTTTTAGCTCGTGTGGTCCCCACCACATAATATCCTCCCAAAGGAGGTTATGTACTTGTGGGCCCCACCATTAACCTCCCCTTGGAGGATTAAACCACCACTCAAATAAAAATATTCTATGCATATTTGTATTTTATTTATTTAGAAACATAAAAAAATTTACTTCCAATCTCAATAAAATGCAACTATGGTGAAGGTCTCCTTAAGCGAATACCGGTGTTGCGAGTTCAACCTGGACCTCAGATTGTAATTCTATGCACCAGTTCATAATATATAAAACCCCTTACATATATTTACAGAACATACCCAAAAACACTTCATAAATTGATTCTAGTCACACCGGGCCTTGGAATCAAGCGCCATCAGAAACTACAGACTCGTAAAATTCCCAAATATTTAAAAAAATCCACTAGAATTCTGGGTCTTTACATCATCGTTGGAATGTTGATAGTCAATCATATGGTGGTCACAAAATATTATCTCGAGATGATCCTACTATATCAAATAAGGATCATGATCAATCCCAAGAAAAACTAAAATCACTAATGGAACCAACTCATAAATATTGAACATTTTTTTTATTCAATTTTTCTCTGATGGGATAGGGGTTGTAATAACTTCTTGGAAATTTTTTGAATTCCCTTGGTATTACATTTTCTATTTTTAATATCAATTTTTTTAGAAATATTTTATTTACCTTTTATATAATCTCAAAAGGGGGATAAAAATAGAATATTATAATTATTTATGGAATTTCTATTTATTACTGTATTTTTTCTACATTAGGTTTGTTTTTTTACTCTCCATATTCATGAAAATCCCCTTTGATACTCACTCTTTCATATTTTTTATTTATACCATATGTACATACTGGTAATTCTATGATAAAGTTCATACTCCCTTGGATATAATGTTTAAAAAGTTTGTAATACTTTTGATGACATGTTTTGTGATAATTAAATGGTGGAGATTTTTGACCTCTTAGTTTTAATTATTACAACATCATGCTTTTATGTTATTAAATAGTTTCATGTTTCTCAATTTGTAATATGTATTCCGAGTCCGGTGGAAGAATTATATATGTTTTAGACTCCATTGTGTTTGGTTCCATCATCTTGATACAATATTGTGCATTACTCGCTGCAAGAATAAAAATATCTCTATGTATAAGATAACTTTATGATATCACAATGCTAGAATATACTACTATTGGATGGAAATGTTGACAAGGTCTGAGACATCATTTGTTCAAACAACATGAGGATTCCATTCCATCATAACAAAAATTTGGATAAGTATGAGATACCTCCATACGAACACCAAATACATTAGAACATCAAAAAATAATTTTAGCTAAGTCTAAGAGAAAAATATTGAAGACACCTCCAGTCTAGAGACCGATATTTGAGACACCACTAATGTAATAGAAATTGGTCTATGTCTATCTCACCGCCATATTCATACCACTAGTATCATAACATCAGGTCTAGAACCCTCCTGTCTAAGACTCTAGAACAATTTTAACATTTATTTATGAATAATAATATTCTAATAACTATATTTATCGAAGACAATTCCATTTAATATTTTTTTAATTTTCTATTCAATTATCAATAGAGTGCATTGAAGTAAGTGTCATTATATGCATTACAAAAAAGTATCTAATCAATATATTCTCCTTGGAATTCATGATAAATTTTTAGCACACTTCTCGCTATAGAAGATACTGAGAAAAGAGAAAGAAGAATGCATATGAAATAGTACAATTACTGAACTAATGAAAAGATGAGTTCTTAAACAACCATAACAGACTTATTGTTAAACATGGTAGGAAACAAGAAAATATTACATATGGCAAACACACAACTTGGATGCCAAACTACACATTCACACATGATTCCTTCCATTAGTCAAATAACAAGTGTTTGTGAAAATCATTATTCCTATCTTCTTTCACGATACCCAAACTCGAGCTTCACTACTAAATCCAATAAATATTCAAAAGTTTCATTATAACATACTAAGAAATTCAAAACTAAATGAATGTGGATTCCTCTTGTTTGTTTAAATTTATTACATTGTGATATGTGTATGTTATACTCTATTTTATATATACACAGTGTGTAATGTGATAAACTAGAATATAATTGATATATTCTATAATATTTTCATATTTTTTTCCTCATGGATTATAGTGGAAGAGGTACATTTGTGGTCTATTTATTTTTTATCTCAAAAATTGAAATGGAAGAGGACATGTGTGACTTGGAAAGTGCGTTAATTATTATAAAACTTGATCCAGGTAGTGATCATCTTGTTCATTTAATATAAAGTTCTTGGTGTCTGGTGATCATGAAGTGTAGAGAACTCAGTTAGGACTTGATACTGAACCTCTGGTATTCATTATTTATGCTGTGTGATTTAATTTTTTTAACATTTTTTCTGTTTTATAACTGAAAAATGTTTTAACTATAATAAAAATATATATTTATATGGATTATTTTAAATTGGGTTTATATTATTTTGGTTATGTAAACTGATTTCAAATGATCAAATAATATGGTATATTGTTCATCTATGATCTAATCAATATTTAGAGAAATCATTATAATGAGTATGTTCTATATCATGCTACATATTTTGATAAACATGGATATATTTAAATAATTGGGGATTTCAAAATAAACCATTTTAGGTAGAAATTTATATTTGGTACTCAATTCACCCCCACATGAAATACTCATTATGGCCAACAATATTCCATTTTTTTGATATAGATTGCATACATAATAATTGGTGAGATATAATTGGAAATGGTTTGAAACATTGTACCATTTCTATCTATCATTTCTATACATTCTTATGAATAATCAATATAAATATAATTGACCAGTTAAAGGAAGTTTGTGTTTTTTGATAATTGGAATGTGGGATTTGGTGATCTGAAGTAGATCATATGAATACATTTTTAGAAATAGATCATGTGATAATATCGTGAGGATTATGTGATGACTCTATTTGATGTTTCATTTTTTTACATGTTTTTTTTACCATGTTTCCTTTACTATTATTGACTATATTTCCATAAAATATTTTTATAGTTTCATATCTACTTAATTTTCAAAATATGTTATCCTTAAGGTTAATTTTTTTCCACTTGTGTCTATTTGATACCATAAAAATAGGTTCCATCTCTTGGGGATCATGATTACCTTTTTGTGAATGATAGGATTGATTCGGGTACAATTTATTTGGGTTGACAAATTTGGTTACCATCAATTTTTCTTGAATATTATTTACATTTTGTAATAGATTATATATATGTGAAAAAAACTTCTCAAAGCTCAACCAATGGTTGAAATAGATCTTCTATAATTGAAAAACATCTGGTAACATTATTTTCTATTTCTCAATAAAAGAAAGTAAAATAATCCCTCATATATATGAAAATTATTTTTTAAAATAAATATTATCATATAATATAAATTTCAAATATATTCATGGTGTTATTTAACCCCAAATTATTTATTTCTTTGGGGAAATTTAAAATATCATAACAATTTATCTATCAGTATTTTTTATTCCATGGATGTTATTTTCCTCCTTCATTTCAATATTTTAACTCTCATTCAAAATTCAATTTATCCAGCAACTCGATTATGTTTTATTATTAGAGATTTTTTTTTGAATTTAAAATCCCTAAAAGATGATTTATATAACGTGGAGAAATGTGATATTTTAGTAAAGGTGATTATATGTATTAATATTTTTTTACTTTCATGATCACATTATATATCTTAAAAAACATGGAATTTATTTTAACAAATGTTCTAAACCATTTTAATCATTGATGAGGTAGAATATTGAGGTTGAAAATTCAATATGGTGGTAAATTTAACACCTTAAAAAGTTATTTTAAATGAATATTATTCCCAATAGCTTTCATGACATGAAATACCATGATTCAAGATAATTTTTATATACCAAAAAATGTTAATATTAATTTATAATCATTATAACCAATATTATATGGGTTTTATAAATAGTTATTTCTAAATTGTGGTAAATATATAGATATATTTTATATAATGAAGTTTTTTTACTGACACATAACAAAATACACTAAATATTTAGAAAATTCATTTGATTTTTTAAAAATATTTTCTTCTGAAAAAGAGATTCTAATAACATTTTGTGTATAAATTATAATCAATTTAGATCATTTGTAGTTTTTTTTATTTGAGTAAAATAATATCACTTTTGAAAAATTAGTTTCTAAATTATATTCATTTGAAATTTTGTTACTTTCAAGAAAATATTAATTTTTTTACTAAATAGAGAAATACCTGATTTCTATAAATGTTAAACATAATTTTTAAGTAAATAAAGTAATTAAAAGGCCCCATTATATTTTAATTTTACATTAAGTTATCTAATGTATCCTTTAATTAGATATTGTCTAATTAATTACATTGGAATCTACATTCTACTTTATATTAGAATAAGTTCACTTTTTTCCATACATCATTTTTTACTAAAACTCTTTATCATTTTTTTACATATAGTTGTTATATATGGTCTTTGATACTTATTGAAAATTTATTATTTATAAATTGATTATATATTTGTAATATAGTGGTCAAAATGTGGTAAATTTCTCCATTTTATTTTTTCATTATGAAGTGTAACTTTTGAAAATATCTGCCACCTCAATTACAGAAATGTGGCTAAAACTAGATTAAAAAATGGTAATGAAATTTTAATATATCTAAAACATTTATTTATTTTCTTGTGTAATTTTTTTCTTCAATATCCACCTAGATTCTAATATTTCAAATTTTCATGCAACTTTTTTATGTTTGTAAAATTTGTATTCATTGATGTAAATAAAAAATTAAAAATGTTACTCTATTTTTATAATTATATATAATATTTTAATAATGTATAAAAACATGTTATGTTTGAATTTTATTAGTTATTAATAGTAAATAAATTTTAAAAACATTTTTTTTATAATAATCTCAATTAATTATTACATAACTCTAACATAGTACATCATCATTTAATATAAAAATAAAAATTTAAAAAAATAATAGTTATAAATTTTTGATGAATTATTATGAAAAACAAATTATGTAGATAAATAAAAAAAATATTATTGAATTTGAAAATATTTTATTTGTATTACAATTATTTATATATGAAATTAAATTAAGACTCTTATAATTGTCTTGAAAATAAATTTAACGTTTTATTATATAAAAACAATTTAATTTTTTGGTGTAAAATTCCTTAAAATTTAATCATTTTCCAAATGAATCAGATATGGTCTAAAATGTCAAGAATTGTCCACATAATGTTTAATTATCATTTTTTAGTATGATAATTCAATCCAATATTACTAAAATAAACATTGATCTCATGGGGAAAATGGAATGGGTTATTATTCTATTGAAACTAATAGATTAGAGTAAACAAATAACATGAACTTGTCCACATTTTATTGCATTAGTTGATTTAAACTCATTATTTTAATGATGTATATTTTAAATAAAGGTACCAATCATTAGTATTTTAATTAGAATAACATAAAGGGTCATAATAAAAATTTCCAATAAAGTAGAGGAGGTCAATGGTGTGTCTGGGGTTTGTTTGGAACCCCATACTCTGAAATGGGGAAAACAAACTAGGTCGCACCATTTTTCTGCAACCATGTGACCCATGGGACATGATTGTGTGTCCTATTATTGAAATGAGAATAATAAAATTTTCAAGGTTTGGGTATTGTTAGTCAAACCACACACCTAATCATGCAGTATTCTATAGACATGCATTGAATGAAACATATTTTCCACACAATTTGGATAGACCGTACGTCTAGATACTCTTTGATAAAATTACTACCCCCACTTCGGTTTTATCGTTATATATTATTTTTATTTCGTACTCCAATAGAATTAAACCATGATTCTCCTATTTTGAGCTCAACATCTCATGCATGCTCAACATTGAGATAGATTCTCCATCAATTTTCCAATCATCAATCTATCAAAATCAATGAATCTATCTCAGTAAGCACACATATTCATTAAACATTTATACAAGTTAATCTTTACATCAACTTCACTAATTTGGGGAAGCCTCCATTTACCTATTTTTAGGGCATTGGATTTTTTCTCAGATTTCATCAAACATACTCCAAATCCAAGTTTGATATTATATGAGAAGTTATATATAGCCTTGACGTTGGTGGAAACATTGTTCTCCTATCAGGTTTTGGTATTTTACGAATTATGATGTCATTTTTGATGAAGATATCTACTAAAAATCCATATAATATGGATTCCTTCATGTATAGTAGTTCATTTATACAAAATACATGTTTAAGGAGTGTTTTTTTGTTAAAGCATATACAGATCTTATATAAACACCCCATGTGTTTTCCAAGTGAAATTGGCATTTTTTGGACAATTGCTTCAAAATGAATGAAACTCGTTTTCACAGTGGCCTTGGGTTTTAAATGAAATTTCCATTGATATATGAAAATTAAATGTGATCCAAGGAACCTATTAGGTATTTGGACCTCTGAGACTTGGAATTCACCATGTAGGCAATTTCCAAATTGGTTATGTCACCATCTGTTTGACACACATGCCTTAAAAATGGGTTTTCTATGTCATCCAGAATTAAATAAGATGGTTAGGGTGAGTGGATTGTATAAGATGACTTCTAAAAGATCATTTAATACTTTTAATTAATTTACCATGATATCTTTCAATTGAAACATGATCCATATGACTTGATTTCCATATTTAATGACCTCAAATGCATTAAAATTGAATTTGTTTTCAGTAATGGAATTCATGAGAGGACATTTCTTCATGTAATGAATTTTATTTTTGAACATTACTTTGATAATAATAAATAAAAATGAGTAAGAGTTTATTCATTATGTATTTAATTATAAATTTATATGTTTTATATATATATATTATTGTGGTATGTGATATGGATGGGATGTATTACCCCAACCCATTTATAAACGTTTTTTATAGAGGATGTGATATGATGGTATGTGGATTTGATACTAGAGTAAAATAACACTATCTTATATCTGTAATTCATCATGGGATCTCTCTCTATTGAATTATATGGGTGTCAGGATTTCTGAACCACACACCACGATTAGCGTGTTTTCATAGCATCTCACTCAGTATCTCTATTGTTGTCTCAAGACATCAATCACATTTTTTGGGTTGTAGGTCATTGTAACACAATAAACCATGAAAACACTTATTTTCATTCAATTTTTGGTCTTGCATTTTTTCTGTTGGGTTTCATGTTGTGAAGTAGGTAAAAATTGTCAATTTTAAAAAAATTAGGGTGTTTTTTTCATGAAAACTGTTGGCGCAATACCCGAAAGACCGTATGCCCAAACTGTGTAGCCTACTCTATGTATAAAAATAATAAAAATTAAATGGAAAATGAGATAAAATTAAAATGAAATAAAAGTAAAATAATGTTTAAAATTAATAATAAAAACAATAGTATTGTGATCATTATTATTATTCATATTATTTATATTATTATTACCTTATTATTGATATTATTATTAGTATTAGCTTTAGAATTATTCTTATTATTATCATTATCATTATGACTATTATAATTAGTAATATATTTTTAATATATTTTTATTTGAATGACCTAATACACCTCGAAATTATCCCTTTCTCTCCCATGGTGCGACCACCCCACCTCGATAGCACTTAAGCTATGTGAGGAAGCCTCCAGCACATGACCCTACCAACAGATTCTCCTCCTCGACAGCGATGTTCCGTTTTTATGGTGATCTCACTACTTTGGAGGCCTGTAGTGTAACTCCCCCTTGTCTCCATCTTCAGCCGGTGTGCCTCTCTCCTCCATTGTGATGGCTTCTTGCTACCCCTACCTTTGGGCCTCATCTGATATGCAGTCTTTGGCCCGATTTTATTTTATTTGTTATCAAATTGATGGGGTAATACTCTATGATCCCTTTCCTTCAGTTTCCATTTATGATTTGGCATCCTAGTCACTTGGGATGGATTTAGATGAACCTAGGGTTCGGAGGGTAAACTTATTTTTATTTTTCTTGTTGTTTATGGTTTTGAAAATGGTTCCTGAGACATATTATTGTGAATTATTTCAACCATCGTCAATGTTGAGGGTGTTCAGGTTAATGTGGTTCGCCACTAGCATTTGAGGTGATGTTTTATTCTTATTTTTTTTTTCACATCATCCAATTTATGGTTTTATAATATTTATGATTCCCTGGTATTTTATTTGATGGGTTATGAACCTTGCCTCTATGTTTTTGTGATTCTAGTAATTTGTCATGGTTTTTGGTCATTTCATGAGGGTGTGAAAGAAAATAAATATTGTACATATATATCATATATATATGTGTATTCCATATAAATATGGAATACATGGAACAAGGAATACATGCTTTGTATTATTGATATATATATATATAGGTATAAATGTATGTGAAAGAGAGTGTGGACGAGTTACAAGTGGTCGCCGCTAAATTTTTCTAGTACTGAAGTTCCTCATATTGGTCTACTCCCTTATTGAGCTAGGTTCCCTATACCCACACCTTTATTTTGAATTACTTGATTTCTATGAATTTTAAATGTGTGTTTTTATATTAATGATCAATATATAAATGTATATTTTTATATATATATGTATTTGTTAAAATTGACTGCTCCTTTTTTCTTGGAATTCGGTTCTCATTTATTTTGTAACCGGTCCTTCTGACAAGATTCATCTAAATTTGATGTATAATATGTTTTTTAGAATATCATGGTAAAATATTATTTGATTGTAAAATGAGTTATGTGATGAAAAAAATATTTGGTGAAATGTGTGATGAAATACATGGTTTCCTTGGAACATTGAAGGGTTTTGAATATTTCAAGGTAGTTTATAATTTTACATTAGATGTTGGGGCATAAATGGATGAAAAATGTGTACATATGGGTGAACCTTCAAATGAAAATGAAATTTTAAAATAATGATTCATTTATATATAAATTCCATGATGGTATATTGGGTAAAATAAAAATTGTCTCGAGTATGTTTTATAAAACACAACCTCTTTGGTACATTAGAATGGATGGTTGAATTCTAGATTTTGTGAATCCTTGTTTCACATCTACGGTTGGTTGTTGAATTTTCAATTTTTTGTGATAAATATTGAAAATGGAATTGGATTTGATGTTGGAAAGGCTCATTTGCAAAGTGGTTTTGAAAGTGTTATTTCACATTTTTTTTGAAAGGTTTTTTGTAATGTTTTGAAAAATGGATTTGTATGTTTATACATAATGGTATTTGAGAAAACTATTGAATTTCACCTAAATAGTTAAATGTGCATATGAAATTATGTCATTAATGTAACCATAATGATGTTATACATAAATATATATCGATATAGTGGGATACTCTATAGGACAGACTTCCCTTCAGGGGTTATCATATTGTGGTGTTTGTGTTGGGCTTGTCAAGTTTGGTGGTAGTAGGTATCATGAGTCATGCATTTTAGGGCTTCGCACATACAAATAATATTACCACCATGGGTTCATAAGCATATTTTAATGGATCAAGTGATTCTTCTTGTCAGTACTGATTACACTGGTTGGTAACCCCCCGATTTTGATGTAGGTTCATGAGGGTTGTGCCACTAGATTGGTTAGTTGAGGGATGCATGTATTCTATAGACATAGGAGCTTCACCATATGATAATGGTGGTTCCAAAACGAGTACATCCAAGGACATATCTAGGGTTGTTTAGGAAATTCCCATGATGATATATTTTTACGTTTTTATATTCTTTTGAGATACTTGTGGTTATTTGATATCCTGAATCCTTTGCATGGAGTTTTATATTAAAATATATATCCTAAAAGTAGTTGGTTTTTACAATAATAAATTGAAATGATACTTTTATTTTGGGAGTTGTTTTGGAAACTGAAATGAAAAAGATGTTTTCCTAAAAAAACTAGAATCTTGTTACTTATTTTGATTATAGAGTGGAAAACATTATTTTCATGTATCCCATTTTCAAACTAGAAATAAAGGATTTCACTTAAGAGGTTTTGAATCAGGCATGGTTGTTTTTTGGCATTCATACTGATCATCTCAGTGGTCAAACCTACTATTCTATCCATTTTCATATTTCATTAGTGAATGACCACTCTTGTTGTGAGTGTGGTTCAATGTTTGGTGGTAACCCATGAGGTCACATGGAGGTATCTATAAAAGATTATATATTTCCACTATGAGAGGTTATTTTTACTATTTGGTTTGATTTTTTTAATTTTTTTTTCTTTTGTTCATGTGATAACTCATTCCCAACAATTTTATCATGATTCCCGACACTGTTTTTGGCTTATAGGGATCAGGAAAAACCTTCAAGAAATGTTGTGGGTTGGATCAGGTGACCAAATCAAGGTTAAACTAAATTGGTTCGTGAAAATATGTAATTAGTGGTTGGTTCTTGTTATATGGGGTGTTCGGTAATCAGATATTAGGACTATTGGTACTCAGGAGCTGGTTGTGGCATGGGGTTCATGAACCCTTTTTCATTCTGATCCAAGATTTTCTAGGGGTGGTCCAGGAATTGATCCTTTTGCCTCTATTATGGAGGGATGGAAACAAAGGTGACCTAATGACACATTGTGACCCTACATAGAGTAGTGAAACATGTGGATTACATGTTCGTGGTTCATGTCCCTCTTAGAGTTATTACGTACAAGAGGCATAGAACTCAACCATTTTAATGAGCTAGGAATATATGCTAGTCTTTTATTTCACTAGATTGGTGTATGTTGTGATTTGTTTTAGTTTTTTTATAATATTATATTTAAATTAAATAGAATTTATGAATGAATATTCATTCTTTTAATGTATTTAAATTGTTAATATAGGTTCTAAAATATAAATTATTTTGGATTGTAAATTTGGTAAATGTTTGCACCTTGATTTGGTGAAACCCTTGATACACGTTATGAAAATTTTCATGTGTGTGGGTTTTTCTGGGATGTGCGTGTTGGCATGTGCAGTAAGAAACAAATGGGAACACATGTGACAGTTCATGGGATTACATGGGTGATTATTTTGAATTAATGTCTTGGCCTTGATTTTTTTAATATGATTTATTAATGGAAAAAGGTTTTGGAAATTGAATTTCATTTTAAATGTGACTTTAGGTATTTTTAATGTGGCCTTGAAATAATGGGGGTTATAAATTTAAAATGAATAAAATATATTTAGGAATGGATAATGGTTTTTAATAAAACGAGGCCTCATTTCATAGGAGATTTTTTTTATTGAAGGAGAGAATGTGATGGTGTTTTTAATTTTTTAGTGGATGTTTTGGAATAAATTTGGAAATAGAAAATGATTTTTTATTTCATAAGGGGATTAAATCTTAAAGAGATTGAATTTGGAATATGGTTATTTTAAAAATATAAATCTTGGCCTATTTTTCATTATTGTTGTGGTTTTATTTTTGTTGAGATTTTATTCAGCTTTAACTTGGGTTTTGATGTGTTGGTCTATGAGAATGGTGTTTGGTTGGATATTACAATTTTTGTTGATATTCTGTTGAGTGTTGACTTTTTTGGTACTGTTCTTTTATTCGAATTATGTTACCCTAAATGATCCCAAATGTTTCTTGTGTGTTTTAGTCTTTGGGATTTCCAAGACTCGTAGTAGAATGGTGGGATCAAGTTAATTTTGGTTGTTTCCCATTTTTTGTGGTAGACATGGTTTGTTTCAGTTAATGGGGATGGTTATGGATGTTGAAATATTTTTCAAGAACTCTCGATGTAGTGAGGGTTCAAGAAGTGTTGAGTTTTTTTAGAGGCCCAACATTGGACCAATGCAGTGTGGTTGTTCTGGTATCATTTGATGATCGGGTGTCATGGGGATTGTTCAAGGCCACTTTCATCTAGTGATGTTTTCTTGTGGAGGTAAAGGTGAGGAATGTGATGAGGTTCATGAGTGTTCAGATATATCATCGGATGATGAAGGCTATTATTGACCAGATTAAGAAGCAGGATTCTTTTTCTCTAAATGTAGCATCGAAAGACCAATTTAGGAAGTTGGAGATTAATTTTTTTTAGATTAGTGGGTTTAAAAAGTTCAAGAATATGGGAATACATTGTATTCAGTCATTGGTAAGGGTTTCCAATCCAGTGATGAGTGCATTATAGGAGAACCGGATTCTCTTTTGTGGTGTACCACCATTGTGTTTGGTCGGGGAATACAAATTCATCTTGTATTATACCCCCAAAAGACATGACATCATTGGGGCCATTTGGGTCACCTAAAGACGTTGTGGGGGAAGCATTTCTCAAAGAAGAGGTTATGACTGACATATTCTCACACCAAAATGTGATGGGGGGATGCTTCCTCCATCAGATCCATAACCACAGGTCTCATGGAAAAATATGCACCCAGTTAGGAGTTGTTGTGGGTGGGATGACTCAGTCTCAGTTTTGTCTCACATGATGAGAAGTGATAATTTAATCAATAAGTCTCTGTGGTTTTTTTATGTTTTCCCATCACTGTAATCCCATTATTTTTTTTGGAGATTATGATGAATGTATTCTTTTGTAATCAAACCAGTCATTTTTGTCCGATGTGTATTTTTGAACCATTCATTTATCAGAATGAGTTTTTTCCGCTCACGTGGGTTGGTTCCTATTTAGGGTTTAGTAGTTCTCATTTATATATGTTTGGGTTGTGTGAGATAAGTGAATGTTGATTCCAATACATTGTTTAGTCAGATATATATTCATGATTTTTCCCTTAATATTGGGGTCCAGTTAGTGTGTGAAAATATCATAGATCTAATGGGGTATTTTTTCACTCCTACAGTTGAATTTGGTTTGAATCAGTTGTGTGTTCCTACATTGACCCCCAGGGTGGTGTGTTTGTGCTTTAAAATTTCTGTGATAGTGGAGCCCTTATAGTGGGGAGAACCAAATTTTTTTCTCACATTATAATGTGTTATGGTTTCTTCATTATCGGTCGGGTGTGACTATTAGAGTATATAGTCACCCCGAGGTTATTGGTTACTTTTATTTTCAATCAGACATGAATTCATATTTTTCCTATATTTCCATTATATGACATTCTAGGGAAAATAATGTATCTATGGTTGGGGTAATTATCACTCCCCAAACATCAACAAACTCTAGTATTCATTCATTTATCATTTTTAGATATTTCTAGATGGGGTTCATGTTGATAACCAGCTAAAATTATCAGATTTTAAAAAAATTATGGTGTTTTTAGCCTGAAAATGGTTAGTGCACGACTTAGAAGAATGTTCTACCAAACCGTTTAGCATGCTCTATGTCTTAAAATAATAAAAAATTAATGGATAATAAAAATAAAATGAAAATAAAATGAAAATAAAATAATTATTAATAATAATAATGATGAGTATGATGATATTATTAGTATTATTATTGATAATATTATTATATTTTATTGATACTATTATTACTAGTTTTTTAGTAATATTATTATTATTATTAGTTTTATCATTATGAGTATTATTATTAGGAGTAATTTAATTATAGTAGTTTTTTTACTAAACCCTAATACTCCCCCTACTTCTCCCTTTCTAACCAACAGTGTGAAAATTCCCCCTACTACACCGTTCACTACGCAATACCACCTCCGGCACACCACCATATATCTGGCCGGATCTCATCCCCAACAAAGTTCCCTTCCAAAGACAATGTCTCTCCTTTGGTGGCCAACAGTGCATCCCCCCCCCTTCTCCTCACCTATGACCGAAGAACCACCCTCCTATGATGTGACAACTTCTAGTGGCCCCTACCTCAGAGTCTCCTCCTACATGCCTTTTTATGATTTCATTCGATTTCTCACCGAATCAATGGGGTAATACCTTATACTCCCTCTACTAATTTTTCCAGATGCAATTTAGATTCCCCATCACTTATGATGGATTTTAAGGAAGCAATTTTTTAAAGGTTAATCATATTTTTGGTATTTATTTTTGTTTATGGTTGTAAAAATGATTCCTCGAGACCAATTTTTTTATTCCATCAACCTTCGTCAAAGGCAATGTAGTTTGGGTTGCTTTGGTTTTCTAACACCATTCAAGGTGATTTTTTATTCTTGTTACATGGTTTTTCATCATCCAATTTTAGATCTGACAATATATATGAGTCCATGGTATTTTATTTTTGGTGCGTTAATGTAACGCCCCGACCCCAGTTTCCCAGAGTCGGTGTATTATTGCGTAAAATTGGCATGATCACAAAAGATCAAGTCTCGAATGACCGATTAGTTTAGTAGCCTTGGAAACACTAGATACATTCATAAATGTTACATTACATCATAAAGTGAAAAACTAAAATAACATAGTTTCCATTTTCCACACTCATATCCCCTTCAGACTATCCCGGCAGGTCATTCCTAAAATACTTCTTCACATCCTGGAAAAATTAAAAAATTGAATGGGGTGAGCTCAGATGCTCACTAAGGATAACAATATAGTGGAAGCTTTCGTAAATAAACATAAACATTTAAGGAAATGTACAACTAAACAAAAGACTTTTAAACATGAACATCAACATAATATAGAAAAAGTAAAATGAAATAATTCCATTTACTTATTCACATGGATATTCTACTAGTCGAATAATCACAAGAAATATCAATAACCAATTTCATAATGATGGAATGCATAGTGTCAGGCTATCATAACCACGTAGCCAAGGCCCCGTGCTAATACTACAAATAAGATTTTGTCAAGGCCTCGTGCCAAGACACTAGTTTGTCTCATAAGACCTACTGATTCATCAAGGAGCTATAGCAGGATCCACCCGTCAATTATTAAGTCCAATTCATTCCTCATATGAACAGGTTTAAACATATCATAAACCTTAACATAATCATATAACATAAAACATGCATAAAGAAAACATAACACTTCCACATTTCAATCACAAGATATCAATAAAACACATTGATATAATAAAAAACACTTTCAAAAACATTTTAAATACCAAAATAAAACAAAATTAAATCATGGTATTTATTTTTCATTTAGAAAAAGTTATGGCTTATAGAGGGAGCCGAAACTCAAATAATAGTCACGGCGGCGGAGAAGTCGTTGTCACCGCATACGTAAGGAAAAAACATTCCTTTTGTTGTTTAGTAAAAAATCATCATATAAAAATATTCCTTTTGAATAAAAGTAAAATTCAAAGGGGTTTATACACCGTATAAAGGAATGTTGTGTATAAAACCAAATATGCCTCAATGAAAGGAGATTGAGACGAGTCCTTTACAAATATCATTTTTTAAAATAAAATAGATCTATTATGTGTATTCACTATAAGTACACATAAAGAAAGTAAAAATACAATATAGGACATAATAATATCATGACATAATTTAAAAGTAGGAGATTAACCCAATTGATGGAAATTGGGTTAGGAAGTTCCCTTACCTCATGTCCGACTTGACTCGATCGTTCTTTAACCTCCTTTAAAACGGGTAACTCTTTTTGATTTGGGCTCAAAGGCTTCCTTGGGAAGACTTCTACCCAAAGTGAGGCTTCTAGGAGTATGATTGGTATGTGGAGAGACAAAATGGGCATAGGTTGGTCGAGACAAAGGCTTGAGAGGTGTGGGTAAGGTGGTAGAGGTGGGGGCCTTTTATAAGGGGAGAGGAGGGGCACTCTTGAGAAATTTTATAAAAGGATAATTTATTATAAAATGTTTTTTGGATTTAAAATGTCCCAAAATTATATATTTAGAGGATACAATGATAAGAGTTCTAAATCCACCCATCCAATAGGTTTTTTACATGTGTAGGTCTTAGATTTTACATTATCTTATCATTTTACTTAAATTGTTAAATAATGAGGTAATCGCTGCATCATCATGGTGTCCTAAATATTTTATTTTATTTAATGTATAAAAATTAAAAAAAAATCATGATGTAGGAAATCGTTTTAGATTTTTAAAGAATATTTATAGTCAAAACTATGACTTGTATAACCCCATTTAAAGATTGTTTTAGTAAAACAACTCATGTTAGTGACATTTTTATTTTAACATTAAATAAAAAGTTTTTAATGTCATTTTCCTACCAATGTGGCTCCATGGGGTCCCCAAGTTGACCCATTTATTTTCTTTGTCGGCCATGACTCATCAAATAGGGGTAGGACATGTGTCAAGGTCATTTCATATTAGTATAACATTATCTTTACCTTAAATTGCACTAATGACCTTTAATCGCGATTAATAAAACATAAAAGTTACTATTCACTAAAAAAATATTTTAATTACACTGAACCACATTTTACTTATTAATGAAAACCACATAGGTCGGATTTTTGAAATTCAATTCATAGTAGAGGTAATGTTTCATTTAAATGAAAAATCAGTTTTTTAACTACCACTTAGTGGTTTCACTATTCATCAAAAATTGAAGTTTTTCAGAACAATGTAAAAATTTCACTCTAAGCTATAATTGATATTCCAAGTTCAAATATGATGTCTATTTTACAAAATCACATACATATAAGTTTCATTAATTAATTTTATAATTAATTCATGCTGTCACAACAAATAGCGTGTTTTTGACAAACAATATATATCAAAAGATTGACAATTGTTTATGTCCAATTTCAATGTAAAATTAATTCTAATTACCACCATTGGATAAAATGGTAAAAATATATTCTAATTATACTTTGAAACCACTCAATATTATAATTTTTCACAATAAATTAATTTGATTAAAAAAGTTGTTTTAAGTATTTTTCACGATTCATAAAAAATGGAAGTTCTCAGAAAATTACAAAAATTCTACTTAGGATAATTTCAATCTTACGAATAAAAAAATGAAGACCATTTTGAAATATAAAATTTATATAATTTCAAAAAGTGGGTATTACTATTCAAAACTGCTACTTTTATTGATCGCGGTGTGTTAGAACTCGAGGTTGCGTACAACACACGCTGCTTTATTATTCAAAGTGGAGCGTACCATGGAAGCTTGGAGTGTTAATTCTCCCCTCCTTCAATAAATTGTGTCATTGCAATTTAAAATGTTTCTTTTAAAATAAAAGGTTGAAAGTAGAAAATACCTTTGTAGAAAACCCACATCGGAAATAAGGTTAATAAAAATATAACTTTAAAAAAAGAAAGAGAAGTACAAAGGTCACCCGAGATAGCCCATACTATGATTCTATGAAAATATGGATATGGAAGAAAAAAACCATCAAGGTCAGATGGAGAGTTGTAGAAAACATGATTAGGAGAAAGTTAACCACAAGAAAATTACAAACTTGTGATTGGTTAAACGGTCATTGAATCCTCAGTTGGAAAAGTTAACCGACAACGGTTTTTTTTAAGTTACCTTTCATAATGTTGAGAAATTTATTTAAGATATTTACTTAGAACGTAAGGAAATATAATTACTTGTCATGTAGACTTTCATTATTTAATAAATTTGTTACCAAAAACCCATCTTTCACTCCAAATGGTAACAAAACTCCAAAATATTCTATTTATCATAATATTATAAGGTTCCAAATATTACCACATACCATTTAGATTAGGAAAAATATTTTTTAAAAACTAGGGACTTCTTGTAGGATAGTGGTATATAATAAAGGCCTGTTGCACTATGGTTGTGGGTTCGATTCCTGCATCTTTGTCCGACGTGATGGGTTATCCCCCAACCTGCAGGTTGTCATTTTCCTAAAACTATAGTATTATAATATTCTGAAAATAATCTTTATAAATGTTTTAACCTTAAACCATACTATCCAAAGTTTAACATAATCCATTCCAACCTTTATAGTTATCCAAAATACCTCTGTCCAGACAATCTCTAAAAGGTCTCTAAATTCCAAAATCAATTGTAACATCAGATTCCCCAAACAGAGTAAAGTTTCTCTTATTGTCACATACAAAAAATATGATTACCTTCATCATATTAAAACCTTAATGAAAACAAAAAGTACTGCAGTACAATCCTTATATATATCACATTATTCTTATAACCAGAATATAATCCTTTAGTCCAAAAGCACCAATACATTAATTATTCCACATAAATTGTAGTAACCGCATATGATTGTCCTTGAACCCTTGGCCTTTTCTGAGGTAAGATTAATTGAGACTTAGGACATTAACTTCCATAATTCCCCATTTCCTTATAATTGTAGCATTCAACATTGATAGCCTCTTTCTTTCCCTTACAATCATACACCCGGTGACCTTTTTCTCCACATTTGTAACAAACTATCATTCCCTTTAGGCAAGTACTAGGGTGATTCATCCCACAATTATCGCATAATGGAAAATCCTTCTTTATCATTTTCCCTTTATCTGTCTCTTGTTCCACCATTCTCTTCTCCTCTTTCTTTACTTTATTTTCATATTATTTAGAGAATTCATTTTCTGTCTTGATAGCACACGAGACTATATCTTCGTATGTTGAGAAATATTGTGATATTATAGCTAGAAAGAGAAATGGTTTTAACCCATCAAAGAAATGATCTATCTTACATCTTGGGTTACTTATATAATATGCAGCATGCATCTCTAACCTTGTAAAGTTAGCCTCATACTTTGTGACATTGTCATCCTCCTTCTACCTCAGACTCAGAAATTGCCTTTCCATATCTACTCGATGGTTATGAAGAATGTATTTTTCTAAGAAAATTTCCTTAAACTCCCTCCATTCCATACTTGATACTTCTTCATCCTCCTTTGTGTTTTGAATCAACGACCACCATTGATCGGCATCACTAGTGATGTAGTAAACTGCCATGACAACTTTCTCCCTTTCGCTACTCCCCAAGGCGTGGAATATTTTATATAAGGAGTTTATCCATTTCTCAGATACTAATGGATTTGTACCCCCATTTAATGTTGGCAGTTGTTGCCTCATGAAGCGGTCTAACATTGACCCTCCACGTTGTGGATCAGGGTGCTCTATACGAGTAAGTTTATTATTCATAACCTGAGTGAGTTGTCCTAGTATGGTGATTTGCTGATCAGCACCAGTTGTATCACCAACTCCATTATAATTATTTTGAGTAAGAGGGAAATTCCTACATGGAGTGCATACATTGATACTGTTTACATTCCTTCCACTAGGCGCCATTTCTAAAAAATGGCATAAACTAGATTAGATTATGAATAAAAATATATAATTACAAACTTGAGAAACACTTAACGTAAATTGAACTATTTATGGATATAATCCATAATCATAAAAAAAATTTCCCTGTGGAAGAATATACTCATAAACCTTTATAGTGGTTTGTAATGAAAATGAGAATTATCCAAAGAAAATCCCCAGGGAGTGTCGTAACCAAAAGTGCAGCAAGGCCCATTATCGTTCACTAGTTCCTGTTCGAGTCTATCTCAAAGCGGTGTTTTCAGGTTTTACCCCTAGTTACATTTGTGCCAGAGCCGCCTCTACCTACTCGTATCCAGACAGGGGTGTATTGCTCAAAAAACTCACAAAATCTCTATAATATCAAAATTTTAGGAATTTATTCTATACTAATCCTCAAAGTCTATCTTAGGGATATGTGCTCCAATCAGAGTTTATCTAAATCTTGCTTCCAAAGTTAGTACTAAACTGCCTTTGATACCAACTATAACACTCCGACCCCAGTTACCCAGAGTTTGTTCATTATTGCATAACATTGGTATGATCACAAAAGATCATGTCTCGAAAGACTGATTAGTTTAGTAGCCTTGGAAACACTAGGTACATTCATAAATGTAACATTCCATCATAAAGTAAAAAACTTCAATAACATAGTCTCCATTTTCCACACTAATATCCCCTTCAGACTATCCCTAAAGGTCATTCCTAAAATACTTCTTCACATCCTATAAAAATTAAAACATTGAAATGGGTGAGCTCAGTTGCTCAGTAAGGATAACAATATAGCGGAAGATTTCATAAATAAACTTAAACATTTAAGGAAATTTATAACTAAACAAAACCCTTTTAAACATGAAATTGAACATAATATGGAAAAATTAAAATGAAATAATCCCATTTACTTATTCACATGGATATTATACTAGTCAAATAGTCAAATTCAATATCAATAACCACTTTTATAATGATGGAATGCATAATTCCAGGCTATCATAACCACGTAGCCAAGGCCTCGTGCCAAGACTACAAATAAGATTTTGTCAAGGCCTCGTGCTAAGACACTAGATTGTCTCAACAGACCTGCCGATGCATCGCGGAGCTATAGCGGGCTCCACCCGTCACTTATTAAGTCCAATGCATTTCTCATATGAATAGGTTTAAACATGTCATAAACCATAACTTAATTGTATAACACAAAACATGCATAATGGAAACATAACATTTCCACATTTAATCACAAGATATCAATACAACACATTGATATAAAAAAACTTTCAAAACCATTTTCAATACCAAAATAAAAGAAGATTAAATCATGGTATTTATTTTTCATTTAAAAATAGTTTTGACTTATAGAGGAAGTCGAAACTGAAATAATAGTCACGGCGGTGGAGAAGTCGTTGTCGCCGCATACGTAAGAAAAAAAATTCCTTTTGTCGTTTAGTAAAAATGCTTCGTATTAAAAGATTCATTTTGAATAAAAGTAAAAGGTATTTATACACCATATAAAGGAAATTTGTGTATAAAACCAAATATACCTCAATGAAAGGAGATTGAGACGAATTCCCTTACAAAGATCTTTTTTTTTAATAAAATAGATATATTATGTGTATTCACTATAAGTACACATAAAGAAAGTACAAATAAAATATAGGAAATAATAATATCATGACATAATTTTAAATTATGAGGTTAACCCAAATAATGGAAATTGGGTTAAGAAGTTCCCTTACCTCGTGTTCAACTTGAATCGATCGTTCTTTAACCTCCTTTAAAATGGGTAACTCTTTTTGATTTGAGCTCAAAGGCTTCCTTGGGAAGACTTCTGCCCAAAGTTAGGCTTTTTGGAGTAAGAGTGGGATGTGAAGAGACAAAATGGGCAGGGGTTGGCTGAGCCAAAGGCATGAGAGGTGTGGGTAAGGTGGTAGAGGTGGGGGCCTTTTATAAGATGAGAGGAGGGGCACTCTTGGAAGGTTATAAAAGGTTACTTTATTATAAAATTCTTTTAGGATTTAAAAGGTCCCAAAATTATATATTTGTAGTATAAGGTGATAAGGGTTGGAAATCCACCCATCCAATAGGTTTTTTACATGTGTAGGTATTAGATTTTATATTATCTTTTCATTTTATTTAAATCATTAAATAATGAGGTAATCACTGCATCATCATGGTGTCTTAAATAATTTAATTTATATAATGTCTAAAAATTATAAAAAATATATCATGATGTTGTAAATATTTTTATCTTTCTAATTAATATTTATAGTCAAAAATATGACTTGTATAACCCCATTTAAAAATTGTTTTAGAAAAACAACTCATGTTTGTGACATTTTTATTTTAACATTAAATAAAAAGTTTTTAATGTCATTTTCCTACAAATGTGGCTCTATGGGGTCCCCAAGTTGACCCATGAATTGTCTTGGTCGACCATGACTCATCCAATAGGGGTATTACATGTGTCAAGGTAATTTCATATTATTATAACATTATCTTTACCTTAAATTTCACTAATTAACTTTAATCGTGATTAATAAAATAGAAAAGTTACTATTCAACAAAAAATTATTTTAATCCCATTGAACCACATTTTACATCCTAATTTCAACCATGTATGTTGGATTTTTGAATTTCAATTCATAGAAGCGGTAAAGTTTCATTTGAATGAAAAATCATTTTTTTAACCACCACTTAGTGGTTTCACTATTAATCAAAAATTGATGTTTTTCAGAACAATGCCAAAATTTCAACCTAATCTATAATTGATAATCCGAATTCAAAATTGATTTCTATTTTAAAAAAATTCCAAACATATATGTTTTATTAATTAATTTTATAATTAATTCCCATTGTCACAACAAATAGCGTGTTTTTAAGAAACAATATATATTAAAAGATTGACATTAATTTATGTCCAATTTCAATGTTAAATTAATTCTAATGACCACCATTGGATAAAATGGTAAAAATATATTCTAATTATACTTTAAAAACACTCAATAGTATAATTTATCACTATAAATTATTATTACTAAAAAATTTGTTTTAAGTGTTTTTCACTATTCATAAAAAATTGGAAGTTCTCAGAAAATTACAAAAAATTCAACTTAGGATAATTTCAATATTACGAATACAAAAATTAAGTCCATTTTGAAATATAAAATTTATATAATTTCAAAAAGTGGGTATTATTATTCATAACTTCTACTTTTATTATTCGCGGTGTGTTAGAACTCGAGGTTGCATACAACACACGCTGCTCTATTATTCAAAGAGGAGCATACCATGGAAGCTTGGGGTGTTACAGTTGAACCTTACCGCTATGATTTTGATCCTAGGATGTTGCACTAGGTTTTGGAAAAGGTTTGAGGGTGCATAAGAATTTTATTATGGTATGTATATACATAATATATATATGTCCTACATGTACATATTCCCTCATGGCACGAGGAATATGTAAATTCTATTAGGGATATATATAGGTATTTGTGGTGGGTGTGGGGCGTTTATGTGTTGTCGCCACTTAATTTTTCAAGAACCATTGTGCATTTTCTTGGTCTTCTCCCTTATTGAGGTAGCTTATCTATTCACACATCTTTAATTTGAATTTCTTGATTGCATAGCATTTTAAATGTGTGTATTTTATGTGGAATATATAGAAATAAATATCTATGTATTCAGTTAAATTAATTACACATTTAATTTGGAATTGGTTTATAATTTGTTTATGTAACTACTCTTTCTTACATGTTTCTCTTAAATATAATGTATAATATGTTTTTTAAAATTGCTTCCTAATAGATTCCTAGAATTGGAAATGTGTTTTCTGGAAAAAAAACATTGGTTAATGTTACATGTAATACATGGGTTGTTTTTCACATTGATTGGTTTTATCTTTGTTTTTTAGGATGTTCCATTAGATGTTGGTGCATCCATGGGTGCACAAAGTGGACACATGGGTGAACCTTCAAATAATGATTCTATATTGATATAATGGTTCTTTGATCTACAAAAGGAATTCTGGTATGATGGGTAACTTTAAAATGGTCATGAATATGTTCAATAAAACTAATCCCATTTGGTGCATTAGAAATGATGGTTGATTTATAAATGTTTTGAAAATATCAATTCAAATAAGGGGTTTGTTAGTGAATTTTCATGTTTGTTTTTGAGAAAGTTATTTAATATAGAATTTTATTTGAAGGTATAATGTATTGTTTGGAATGATGTTGTGAAAGTACAATTTCAAATTTGTTATGGAAAGGGTTTTAGAAATGTTTTGATAAATTAATTTGGGTCTGTAATGATAATGTCCATTGGGAAAACAAGTGGATTTAAAATAATGTTTTGAATGTTCATTTGATATGAAGTCATGATAGGAAATTTAATTATGCAATATGTGTATATGTATATATTGTGGGAACCACTATAAGAGGTATTTCCAATCATGGGTTATCGTATAATGGTGTCTGTGATGGGGGTAGTAATGTAACATGGTGGTAGGTAATTTGATTCTCACATGAGAGGTCCTCCCATATACACAATATATTACCAGCATCGGTACCTACAAATATTTTAGAGGATCGAGTGAAATTTCATTCTAGCCCCGTCTAGATGGGCTGGTACCGCTGAATTTGATGTTATGCCAGGTGGGTTGTTACACTACATTGGTTAGTTGAGGGTGGCCTATTGGTTATTGACATTGGAGATTCACTATATGCAGGCATGATGATCTGAAATGGGTACATTCACGGATTGATCTGGGATGTTTTGGAAACACCCATGATGATATATTTGTTTGTTCCTATTTTATTTTGAGTTAATTATTACTTTTTGATCACATTACAACATTAGATGTCCTTTTATATTAAAATACATATTCTAGAACAAGATGGATTTGAAAATAATTTATTGAAATGATTCATGTGTTTCGGTAATTGTTTTGGAAAATGAAATGAAAATATATTTTTCACAAAACAAATTAGAAACTAATCAAATATATTTATAATACAATGGAAAACCTCATGGTAATTTATATCATTATTAAAAAATAAAAAAATATTTCAATTTAGATGTGGGTTATCTAGAGGGGATATTTTAGAATTCCTACTAAGAATCTCAGTTCTCACATAGTTTTTTTCTTTTTAGTTTTTTGTTTATCAACTGTTGGATCACAATTCTAGCGAATGTGGTTTAGTGTTCAAAGATGAGCACTGAGGTCACATGGAGGTAGGTGTAGCCGTTTGTTCACTTCCTTTGCGAGTGATTATTTTTATTATTATTTATGATTTTTATTTATTTTTTTATCTTTTGTTCATAGGACAAATTATTCCCATTGGTTTTATCTTGATGCCCACCTCTAGTTGTTTTCCCATGGAGATTAAGAAAAGCCATCGGCCCTTATCGCATTTCGGCTCGAATGACCGGTTCAGGGTTGACCCGGATTGGATTATGAAATGAATTTTCCCTATTTCATGATATTTTAGAATCATTTATCTATTTAATGATATCTGAGTTATGACCCAATCCATTAAAACAATTATATTTATGGTATATGGCCGTTAGTAATCCTCACACACTTGGTTTTTATATGTGGATGCAATATATAATTATAGTATATATATATATATATTACTACAATAAATATATAGTAACTATTCAATCTTCTTTCCAACCATGAGAAGAAGCAGGTAGACCCTCCCAGTTTTTTATTGTAACATATGTGGGCTAGTAATTTATTTTTTCATTATGCTACATTTTTTATTATACCTACACACTGTTTAGTTACGATCACTACTCAGATTGCACATTGACATCATTGATGTTTTCCTAAAATGTTTTTTATATCAAACCCTGCTTTGAATACCTTTGTAACCAAAGAAGGATATGTTTTTGTAGGTATTGATGACAATAAAGGTCCTACTTCATGTTGCTGGTTTACTTACCTAGTCATAGTTTTCATAGAGAAGGATAGAACTTAGGATCAAGAGGGTTTTGAAGTTTTTCTTTATTTTTGTTATTTTACACTACTATATTTCATGATTGTATCTTCTTGTTTATTTTTTTAATGATCCCATGTAACATGTTTTGAAACTACCATAGAGTATTTTTATATTATTATTTGTTATAATGTTTATTATCTTCCAGTAATTATTTATATAGTTATCATTTTACTCTTTCGCATTTTATTGATTGGGTCTATTTATATTGTGCTTCTTCTATTGATTGTATTTGGTTGTATCTGCTATGATATTATGATATGAGGATATATTATCCCCATTGTACAACATTTAGCACTTCGCAACTATATGTTAGCCTATAATATTTAGGGAGGTATGGATGAGGCCATGTGACCCACCGGGTCAGGGCACATGTTAAGTGGACCCGAGTTAGGGAAATTACAATATGGTATCATAGCGATTCCATTTTTTCATTTATATATGGAAATCGTTTATTGAAGATGTGGTATTGTTTGGAACTTGGTCAGAAGCAATGCATAGGCATTGTGAACCCATGTTTAAGGTAGAGGCCATATTTCCTTAATTATAAATGTTGATATTCATTCACATATTACTGCTCATATCATTTAACTATTATATGACAAAATGATTTCTAATGTTATTGATATTGGTTTTATAGAATGTATGTATTCATTACAATGGAACAATGAATTATGCACTTTTTATTAGATCATTCATCATCAAAGGACCATAATGGCCAAAATTTTATCAATTCATTCAATGCAACATTTAGTTTTATAATGCATTTGAATGTTTTATATTTATAATGAAACTAATATATGTTGAATTGTTCTTAAACATCATGTAGGTATTGGAAAACATAATTGATACTTAATTTTTTTTACATTAACCATATATTTTCTCCCTCAATTGTTTAAAATAGACACCTTAGGCATTCCATTATGGTATGTTGGGATATGGAGAATCGATCACATGAGAATGAATGTGTTATATTGTGGGTTAAATAGATTCCATATTTTGTTCACAAGAATTAAAGGGATTTATGGATTTTAAATTGTATAAACGTTTGATTCAACAATTTTATGTGATTTAAATGTTTCAAAAAAATTAATTCAAAATGAAAATTACTTCCCAATTTGAAAATAGCAATCTTATATATGTCTAACCTAGAGAGTTAGACTGAAACCTGATATTAGTATTGGGTAGTGGGTATCTATTACATTCTTATGGCATGTGATGGTCAATTATACCATCTATCCCTGGCTTTTAAAGATACAAGGGAGTTATGGTTGTTCCATTTAGGAAGTCATTACTCCTGTCATAGCATAAAATTTTCATTGGTTATAAATTTCTAAATCTCATCATAGGTGTGTGTTTGGAATTGTAGTGTCATGATTCCATGATGCATTCTTTTTGTACGTCTTTATGTTGGTGAAGACCAAGTACCAAATATGGTGGGCCATGAGACACTTGGTGTTCCACATGTGTATACACATTTTTCTCATATTCCTATACTAGATATGTGCCCTAACATTTTGTTTTTAGAGTGTTTTCTATGTATGATTCATAGTATACAGGTTGTATATTGTTCTGGCCATAGTATGGACGATTTGAAATGAATGTTTTCAAATTAGAATCCTTCCTCGTTCCTGGAGGATTGAAGACCAAATATTGTGGATTTATGGATTGATTCTATCTTATATATATTAAAAAGATTATATATGACTATAGAGTGGATGTTCATGATAGATACTTATTGGCATTTAGATTCATGCAATAAGTGGTGTGATGTTATCACCTAGGTAGATGTTCATCGTGATATGGTCTGGGAAGATTATCATACCATCGTCTATAAATACTTATCTCCATTGTCTTGGAGGGTTAATATATCTACAAAGTTTATTATCCCATAGTAAGGGATCATGTTATTTGTGTAATGTTCTTCTCATTTCAACGAGTCTCATCGATTCTCTCCCACCCAATATACTGATGATCTTATGACTGTTAGAGATTCGAGGATGGGTTAGTATACTAAATTAAATCACTAGGAAACATGATAAAGATGAGCACAATTTTATAAATTATAAACCATTCCCTAATTATAGAGAATTATTTGATGGATGTTGAACAGGAGAGTTAGGGTATTTTGACACCTAACATATACCGTGGTTCATCTTCTAGGAGAAATAGGAATTTTGAGGCTACTCTCATTGGTAGATGCAATCATCCTTCTCATATATAAATATTTAATATCTTTTATCGGTGTGGGAGTCATAGAGCCGTCAATTCATAGTGTCTAAAGGATCTAATCAAGTGCAGATTTTGTGGAAGGATGGGGAATATCTATCATTTCTATAATACATTCCCACCAATTCCTATTGTGAATGTATCTAAACATACTCCATGGTGTAGAGCGGGGCCAGCAGGATCATAACTTGTATGTAGCTGGAATATGATAGGATGATCAGGCAGAGGTGGTTTTTGATGTAGTGGAAATTTGCCTTTTGATTCTTGGATCTGGTAGAGTGGTTTTTCTTAATGTAGTCAGGTAATGACTCATGGTTGTGGTACATATCAGTTACATGCATTCCAACATACGCTGCAGGAGCATGGCACTAGAACTTATATAGACTGATGTAATATTATCATTGAATCTAACATAGTGTCTTCGTTATTTGAAATAACCACGTCTCACTTTTTTATTTATGAGACTATAATTGAATACACGGTCTTCTAGGTTAAGACCTTTTATGTAGTTGATAATTTAGATACATCGCTAGGTATCTATTCATAAGGTAATTGCTATTGTAAGTACATTCCTCTTGATATAGGGTATTAACTCTTCATAGGTAATATATTTATCCTCTATTTGATGGGATTTTATATAATCATCACAATGGGATGTCTAGTTCCCTATCGAGTTCAATTTTACTAATATATTCAAAGGGTTAATTTTTACATCACTAGATGATGGTATGTACATGAAAAATGGAGAATGTGATGTAAAAGCTACAGGAGTAGGACCCTAGATGTATAGGCCAGGTAATGTAAGAATTTGTATTACTAGACATTTCCTCAATGTATAGGGGTTAGAAGACATTATATTTTATCCTATAAAAGATCATTTCAATGACATTTATCCTGATGAATTGTATGTTCTGCCATCGGTGAAGGAGGTTTATTTCACTATTGAGATTACACTAGAAGCATCACCATCGACTATTCCCCTTATAGAATGGCACCAAAAAAGCTTTTGTATCTCAAGAAGGAATTATACAATCTAAAATAAAATGATTCATCCTCCCCAATACTTGTCCTTGGGGTCCTACATTCATTTTTTCCAAAAAGGTGTATGGTAACCTTCATCTCTATGTGTATTATTTAGATTCAAATCATATCATGTTAAAAAACATGTATCTACTACAAACAATTGATGACCTCTTTGATTAGCTATGAGGAGATAATGTGAACTAGAAGATAGATTTTTGGTTGGGTTATCATCAGTATGGATTCGGGATATCAAAAATATCTCACATATATTTCAATAGTATGTATGGTCTATATGAGTATCGAGTTATGCTATTTGGACTCACAAATGCAATTGTGGTTTTCATGGATCGTATTAATCGGGTCATCCACCAATACCAAGATTTTTTTCCGGATACCTTTCTTAATGATATATTGGTGCATTCATACTCTAGAAATGACCATGAATACTATCTTGAAATTGTTCTAAATACACTAAGAGAGATCCATTATTATGATAAGATTAGTAACTAACACTATCCGATTGAGAAGGAGAAATTTTTTGGTCCAATTAATTTAGATCCATGAGTTCTGGTAGACCCTGAGAAAGTTGGATTTGTTGTTTCCTAGGAGAAGCCCAAGAAGGCCATTGACATTGAGAGATTATTGGGGCTTATCAGCTATTATAGATACTTCTACTAGGATTTATCAAGTCTTTTAGTTCCATATACATTCATCAAAAAGAATGGTGTAAAATTCATATGGTCAGAATCGTTTGAATTTTTTATTTTGGATTTTAAGGGATGTTTGAATTCAGTGCTGATAATAATTCTATCACAGCAATGTAGAAGTTAAACTATATACTGTGATTCATTTGGTATAAGTCATGTAGCTGTTTTGTTGTGGGATGAGGAAGTCGTTACAAACGGTTCTCGTCAATTGATGTCTCGTGAGTGGAATTACCCAACACAGAACCTCAATCTCGTTGTTGTAGTTCATGCTTTATGAAATTTGATAACTTTTATATTTGCAGATAGTTTTTTGGTATTCAATAATCAAAAACTCTCAAATACATTTTTACATAGTCAGATCTGAATGTTAGGAGGCATTGCTCGGTGCAATACTTATAGTCCCTTTATTTTAAACATGCCTACATTAGTGGAAACGAGAATTTAAAAGATGATCCCCTTGTCCAAAATCCACAGATATAGTAGGTTCATGAATCCAATGGTGAATGGTAGCTAGTGGATATATTATCAAACATTCATGTTGAGGTCTAGGATGACTATGGTCATACTATCCACTCTGCATTAATAGTGACCTCTACTCTTATGTATTTATTAAAAATAATGTATTTATTTTATCATAATGTCCTTTTTCAATGTGAATGAATTTCAGACGATGTTACATCATCAAGTAAGATAGTGGACATGGATGCTACCATATTCTTCTAGTGGAATGTATGGGTCCCATTAGATATCCAAATTGACAAAATGTAGGGATTCAGTGCCTTAACATGTGTGGATCACCCAAAAGTCAAAAAAATGTATCAGGATCTTTCATACTTTTATTGGTGGACTGGTATGAAGTGCGAAATTTCCATATCTATCACTTCATGTCCCCATATTATAATGTGAAGGTATAACATCAACGATCGACAATACATCAACATCTATTTTCCATTTTTGAGTTGAAATGAGATGTTGTTTTGATGTTTTTTATTGTCGTTCTACCTTGATCACCTCATCCTAATGATATATAATGGGTATCCAATGAACATACGATAATGGATTCACACTTACTACATGTGTGAGAGACCTTCTCTGTAGAAGATCTAGGAAGTCTGTATGTCAAAAAGGATTAAAGTATTCATGGGGATCCCTGATCTATCATTTTATAGAGATTCTCATTTAACATCACGGTTCTAGAATGGGTTGTTGATGTTCTTGGGTAGAAAAGTAATTTTGAGCATGACTTATCCACTGTAGACTGTTGAAAAAATGGAGGGCATGATTCATGTTTTGAAGGACACACTCCTAGAATGAATCCTTGATATTTAGGTTTCTTCAGTGAAACACAATCCCATCATCGAGTTTTTTTATAATAAATTATTTATAGAAACCATCAAGATGAATCCTTATGAAGCATTATTAGGTATTCCATACCACTTGCCCCGATGCAAGATAGAGGTATCAGAAGTATTGTTCTTGGCCCACTCCTCATGGAAAAGACTAAGGATAAGTTCTAGTTTCTAACATCTGGGGTATTTATAGAATAATATGTTTTCATATCTAATAATATATTTGAATTTAATATTAATATTACTTTAAAAGGGACAATGATTATTATTTCATAATAGAAATGCAACAATGGGTTTCACAGAAATCATATGTTCCACAGAACATTTATTTATACTAAAAAATAATACCACAATAATATTATTATTTTAAATAGTTGTTAATTGTTATTTATTGTATTGGAAGAAATAAATGGAACTAACAAAAATATGAGTATATTTATTAAATGTTTTCACATTTATCAAATTAAATTTAGAGGCATAAAATGATAATGAATCCAATTTTATAGAAAAAAATATTCTAATATTTTTAAAATGATGTCTTACCACCTTTTTATGGAGAACCATTATTAAATACAGTTTTTGTTAGTATTATATGTTTTATTATAAAAACTAATCATCTTAATTAGAATCAACACAATATAATTTACATTGGTTGAAATTTTGGTTTCTTTTTTCTTAAATTCATATTTTAATGAATAGGGAAAATTACTGCGTTTAAATTCCAAACTCCCTTTTCATCTGTTTTTTTTAGTAGTTACTTATTTTTTTAATTGGTTTCAAAGTTAAATTGGATTATGTTTTTATCATTTAATAAAATTATGGTAATTGAATTTAATTTCAATTTTAAATTGGATATAAACATATATCAATCTTTTGATAGTTTCTACTTATTAAAAACTCACATTCATTTTTGGGAAATGAGAATTAATTTTATATTAATTTTTACTATTTGAGCATATTGAATTGGGGAAAAAATATTTTATATTGGGAATTATATGTTCCAAATTATTAAAATAGTAACCATTTATTTTTGGACATTATGAATTGAAATTTCAATAAGTAATCTCATTTACCATGGTTAAAGGGTAAATTTGGTAAATAAGGGTAATCAATAATATTACAACATTATAAAACTACCCTAACACATTTACTAATCCTATTTGATGAAATATGGAAAACAATTGGAATCCTATGGTATATTTTAGAAACCCAAAGAGCCACATTGGTTTGATAATGGCATGTGATAACAATTACTTTAATGTAAACAGATATATAACATAAACATGTCTCGTTTTACTATAAACAATTTCATATATGGTTATATAACTGGTCTCTATTACTATAAATATTAATAAAAAAGCTAAAAGAAATTCTACATGACGATATTTTACTTATATTTTTTAGAAGAAAATAAGTTATTTTATTTATGACACAATGATGATACAGTGATTACCTTATTAATGAAATTTTCACACAAATGATATTATAAATATTAAAATAAAATAAATTTCAATATTTTGATGTTATGGACGAATTTGATGGATTATCATGTCATATTATATTTGAATTAATTTTTTTTTGAATGAATCAATTTTTTATGACATTCACCAAAATCAATTACTAAATATTGTCATAATTTCGAAAAATGGGTTTTCAAAACAATTACTATTTTAATAAATGATACAATTGTCCTAAAAACTATTATTCAGGAAAATGACTAATATAATATTACAATTTCCATTTTGGATCCAGTTTTCATTCTCTTTTCATATTATTGTGACTATATTGACCATATATTATGAAAATATCCAAAGACATGATAAATGTTAAATTATTTATCAATGGGTTAAAGATAAATGATAAGGTTACATTTGAAACCAAAATGTGTCTAAAACCTATTGATTGAGAGTATTTAGATCCATAATAATCATATACATTAAATATATCACATTGGAGGTATTATAAATATAATTGTTTTTAATAAAATAATAGTTCAAAACATTTCTAAAGTGCCCATCCCCCCTCTTATAAAAGGCCACCCCTTATACCCACTTACCCACACCGCTCATGCCATATGTGTCATCAAAATTTGGGGCAAATAATCTCCCAAATTACCTAAATTTCCCCTACAAGACTTAAGTTAGGATGAAGTTTATTCAATATATCTCTTTGGCTCAAATCAAAAAGAGTTACCCGATTTCGAGGTATCATTTTCTCTCAAGATCCTTTCCTTTATTTTACTTATGAATTAACTATTATCTTATTATTATATTATTACATAAAATTAAAAGTATACTGCCTATATTAAAATTATCTTATGAATATTATTTGAACTAAACATACACACACATCCATTAAATGGATTTCAACAAATCTTTTCTTTGTACGATGAATTACTGCCTCCTAAAATGACGATTGTTCAATTTTCTCATGCCACATATCATGGTGTCCAGAATGATAGAACTAATTTTATATATGAATTATATTATATTTATATTGTCTCTAATATTCTATATTTTTTATTCACCACTTATCTTTATACTTTCCATAATGTGTAAATATTATAATTTCATTTGAGGAATTGTGGACTACAACCTTGTAAAAGTGATATGACTTATTCATGCCATACATAGAACACATAAAGGATGGATTTACTGAAATTATTTAACATATATAACAATTATTTTATATTTTAATTACAATATATATATGTATCATTTATTTTTTACTATTTTAAAAGGAATAATAAATAAAAATAGTGTTCAAGCGTACTTATGACCTACTGTCTCTATGAAGATTTCATTTTATTACGTATATCCAAATATTATGGAAATTTTTTTATACATATATAATATATTTATATAATATTTTAATCGTGGATATCATTTTGGAGATTATGGACCTATGAAAACATGGATAATTTGTATCAAGACAAGTTCATTTTTCACTCAAGTACCAAACATCGACAAAACAACCAATATGAACACAAATAATTAACTAATTATTATAATATGGTAATAAGTGATATTAAATGAATAATAATTTTTTTAAATTTTCTAATGTTGGTAGAAATTAGCCTAATTTTATTATTCAGGAAATTGAAGAATGAATGAGACATTTCAGACTCAATATAAAATACTTCATCTCAATCTACATTCATTAAGGAATATTTTGATTTATATACAACCATCGTTTATACGGTGTGCACTCAAACGCTTTGACTATTAATTCCATTCAATAGAATTAAAAAATAAAATTTTTTATGAAGCATTCAATTAAACTACAAAAATAATTGTTTCTTTTTAACTTACACGGTGACAACAACCTTTCTTCCCCCATTAGCATTATTTCATATTGGTTGTCCTCTACAAAGTTGTGATGTTTTTAAAAAGAAAAGTAATCACAATATTATTGTTTACATATTTTGGTATTGAACATGGTTCTGAGAAAGGATTTATTATTTTAATATCTTAAAATTATCTATTATGATATCAAGGTAGAAATTATATTTTTTTTAGGCTTTTTCATTTGTTATGATTATGTTATGGTTATTTTCCATTATTTATATATACGGGTGGTTTTATTAAAAAAGGTGTGGGTTCAGTAATTGATAGATATCCAATGCATTAAGTAACGTGATGCAGGTAAACATTATGGATTCTCCTAAGAGATTTAGGGAATATAATGTAATGGGAATTCACGGGTTTATATATATTCATAGAATAATTTTTTCATTCCTTATTATAACCCTTACCATGTTTTTATACTAATACCATGTTTCTTTTGAAATTTTTACATAGTGTATAAGGATATGTAAGATAAAGGAATAACTCATGAAGTGTTTGATGATGAAGAGAAATCATGTTTTCAAGGGGTTTATTTGTTTGAAAAAATGGATACTATTTTAAAAGTATACTTTTGAATGATTATGGGATGACATGACATAATAGTATATTAATTTATTAAAAATATAAACCTAAAAAAGATCTTCTATGTGAATTAAAGTCAAATTATTTACTTGTATCATGATTATGTAATTTTTATGGCTGGGGCCTTATAGTCATTACCAGAGGTTATTTTATATAAAATTAATGGATATGATTTTGTTAATAGAATATCAATAAATTGTATTTTACTTTATGGTCATATTGAAATATTATTTGTAGATTACAATGTTCCAAAATTTATGATATGTCTATTAAAAAATGGTCTTCCATAGAAGAAACATGACAACTGTGATGAACGAAATCCATAGGAATAAAACCTTCCAAATCAGCAACCAATGATAGTCAGAATCAGAACTATACTATTTGATGATGTGATTGGATAGTTAAATCTTAATATAAATGGATGTGGTATCCATGCATGAGATATTCTAGATCAACCAAATAAGAACTTGTTGATAGTAAATAATTTCATGAGGAAATGTCATCCATCATTCAGAGGTTCATCTAACTCTGTGTTATCTGAAGATTGGATTAAATCCCAATAATTTATTTTCTATATCATGGGCTATTCAGAAGATAAAAAGGATAGTCTTTCTGTTAACATTTTACAAGGCAAATCAAATTAGTAGTGGACAATAGTTAGGAATATAATGGATAGTGAAAAGAATGTTTCTATTATTTGGGTTGAATTCAAAGGTATTTTTCTTAATTTATAATTTTCTTAATGTAGTTCAATTTACGATGGGAAAACAATTTTTCAAATTGAGGCACTTGGATGAATCAGTGGATTCTTATGAAGAAATAATCACTAAACTTGAAAGGAATGCTGCAAATTTCATATGACATCTTGATAGTAAAATATATCGTTTTTCCTTTGGATTAATGAAAAGTTATTGAAGGGTGTTAGCTTCTCATTTATTAAAAATTTATAAAAATCTTTTTTGATGTGCGGACAGGTTGGAAATGGAGTTTATAGATGATCACTTATTCATTGACCAATAGCAGAATAAGAGTTTGAGGTGGTAGATGAAGGGGAAGAAATCAACAAAAAAGGTACAATGGAAAGAGACATAAGATTATAGTTTGTGAGAATTGTGGTAAAAATCACACTAAGAAATACTTTTGAATTCTGGTAAGTTCTTATGATGGGGTAAAAAAGTACATAAGTTTCGTATTTTCATTGAAAAAGATCATGGAAGTGGTAAGAAAAAATATGATTTACAATCAGTAAAATATTTTAAATGCAATGAGATGGGTCATTATGAAAATGAGTATCTGAGGAAGAACTAAAATGATGAAATGTAGCCAAAATACAAGAAGAACTGTGTTGCGAAATCCTTTTCAACTAATTCAGTAGATATTAGGACATCAAATGATTTAGTATCAGGTATATTATTTATTTATTCATATTATTATAATGTGTTGTTTGATTTTGAGTCTACACATTCTTTTATTTCTTGTAATTCCATATCATGAAATGAATCCTGAACTTGTGGAAAAACAGATGGGGGGAATGTTGAGTGAAAAATAAATTATAAGAACCTTCTTTTCCAAGTATCTAGAAAGAATTTACCTACAATCATTATTATTTTTTCTCTCAAAGAATTTGATGTTATTTTTGCTATGGATTGGATTTTCATTTAGCTTGCTATGATTGACTACAGAGAAAAATAGGTTTAATTTCAAAAGAAATTTCATATTGATTGCAATAATATACCCATAATTTTGATACCATATCACGAATGTGATAAATTTGTAAAAGAAATAAAATAATATTACCTTTCACATATTGTTGAAAATAAAAGAACTATTTAGAATAATGATGTTCTAGTGGTTACAGAGTATCATGGTATTTTTTTTAATAAGATTCCAGGTATAATACCCAATTGGGATGTTGAATTTCTTATTGGTCTGGTTCCTAATGTAAAGAAAATTTCAAAACCCCCTTATCGAATGGCTGAAATGGACCTTTTATATTTAATGAAGAAATTAACGGAGTTGTTAGATAAATGTTTCATTCGACTTAGTACATCACCATGGGGTGATCCTATCTTATTTGTTAAAATAAATGAATAATCAATGATAATTTTCATTGATTATATTGATGTGAATAAATTCACTATAAAGAAAAATTATCCTTTCCCACATATCGATGATTTATTAGATCAGCATCATAGAACATAGTATTTTTTGAATATTGACATCAGTTCAGGTCACCATCAGTTGAAATTAAAGGAGTACAGATTCTAAAGTGTTTTATTTGTACTAGATTTGGCAATTATGAATTTGTAGATATTCATTTTGGATTAACAAATGCACCCACTATATTCAGATATCATTTGAATAGGATCTTTTGTGAGTTCATTGATAAGTTTTTAGTTGGGTTAATTAATTATATTTTGGTATATTCTTAAATTATATAAGAGAATGAAATTTATTTAAGGATTATCTTACAAACCATAAAATAAAAGAAATTTAATGAGAAATTCATCAACTGTGAGTTTTGATTATAATAAATATCAATCCATGGTCACATTTTTCCTAAAGATAGAATAACTATTGATCCTATTAAAATGAAATTTGATAAAGAATGTCCAAGGACCATAAATATAATAATGATTATTTGTTTTCTTGGTTTATAATGCTATTAACACAGTTTTTTTAAACATTTGGACAATTATCTAGCCCACTGAATAAGTTCACTCGAAAATGTGTTATGTTCATCTGGAAAAAAATAATGCGATGAATTTTTTTAGGAATTGAATTAAAGATTGGTGAATTCTCATGTTTTGGAAATGTCTTCTAGAAATGTTGAGTATTTTATCTATAATTTTTCTTCATTAAAAATACATAGTTATTTCATAATGAATAATGATTATGTAATTTCTTATGATTGATGTCAGTTAAAAATTCATGATTTAAATTACCATAAACATGATTTGGAAATATCTACTGTGGTTTTTGATTTTCTAATTTGGAGGAAACACTTGCACGGAGTAAAATGTGAAACATACACTGACCATAATATTTTTAAGTATATATATGCTCAGAAATAATTGAACATGAGACAGAGATATGGTTGTAATTAATTGTGGATTATGATTGCAAGAATCATTACCATCCTAAAAAAAGAAAACAAAGTGGTTGATGCATTGAGATTGAAAAATAATGAAACATTAACCATGTTATGTTTGGAACATGGACCTTTTATTAATGGTTTGATGAAATTTTGAATATAAGTTTTTGGGGTAGGAAATTCCTCAATTTTGTTTTAGGTTTCAGTGCAATCGTCTCTGGTATCCAGAATAAAGAAGGTGTATAAGGAAGAAAATGATTTTCTAAAAACAATACAATTGGATATGAAGGGAATTTTTCCTGAATTTAACATTGATAAGTTTTGTGTTTTGAGATTTGGGAAAAGATAATGCGTTCCTTATGATTCACTTTTGAAGAATGATTTGTTGTGTAACGTTCAAATTTCTCCATTTTCAGTACACCCTAGTAGTAATAATATGTACAGCGATCGTCCAAAGTATTACTAGTGGGATGGAATGAAAAGAGATATTTCTAAATTTAGTATTAAGTGTTTGTATTGGTAGCTGATGAATGTAGAATGAAAATTTTTAAAGGGGATGCTTTAGCCATTTCCACTTCCCGAATGGAAAAGGGAAGACGTATCCATGGATATCATTATGGGATTACTGAAGACATCTCGAGGTAATAGTGCAATCTGGGTTACTGTTGACTGATTGACTTACTCTCATCATTTTCATCCTACTCATGATATACAGACTATAGATCCACTTTCATGGTTGTATCATAAATATATATTCAGAATACATGGATTTACTCTCTCTATTTTATCTTATCATTATCCCATGATCGTTTCTATCTTTTGGAATGGTGTTCAAAAGTCTTTAGGTATAGAATTAATTCTTTTTATAGATTCTAATCAGCAATCAGATGGGTAGTTAGAAAGAAAAATTTCAACCTTAGAGGACATACTACATTCTTGTTTAATGGATTACCAGGGAATCTCGTATCAACATATTTTATTGGTTGAGTTTTTGTATAAGAACATTTTTTATTCTAATATACAGATGGAACCATTTGTAAAAGTATTTGGAATGTGGTGTTGAACTACAGGTTTTTAGAATCAAGTAGGTGAAAGGAAGTTAATGGAACTATAATTTTTTGAAGAGATTGCAGGAACGGATCAGTTGATTCAAAAGCACTTGAGGAAGGCTTAGGTCAACCAGAAACGCTATGTGGATAACGGGAGTATGTATCACTCATTCGAGGTAGGTGATCATGTCTTTATCAATTTTTCTCTATTGAAAATTGTGATGAGTTTTAATAATAAGGTAATATTTTTTCTGTGATTCATTAGAAATTATAAAATCCTAGATAAAGTTGGATTAATTTCCTAGAGAGTAAATTTACCTCCAAGTTTATGCTAGGTACACAATGTTTTTCATGTTTCAATGTTATGAAGGTATATTTCATATTCATATCTTGTATCGAGTACATATGTAGTTTCATTGGAAGATAATCTTTATTATAAGGAATAACAAATACATATTCTTGATCATAGATAGAAAATGTTGTAGAATAAAGTTATTAATCATGTAAAACTTTTATGAAAAAATGATATAGTTGAAGAGGTGATATTGGAATGTGAAAATTTTATAGGGGTGACATAACCCCACTTATTTTATAAGTGAATATAATTGCAAGGATTAAACATTAAAATGGGGAAATGATGTAACTTCCAATGCATTCATAGAATAATACATTTTCATATCGATTAATATTTTGAAATTTAATATTAATTTTAGTTTAAATGGTACACTTTTTATGATAGCGTACTTGACACACAATAACATGTCTCTCTGAAATCATACATTGCACACAACATTGAGTTATACCAAAAAGTAATTCAATAATATTATTAATATTTTAAATGGTAGTTAATACCAAGCATTTGTTTTGTAAATAATTAATATAAATAACAAAAATATGATTCTACATGTTTTTAAAGTGTTTTCAAATTTAACCATGGAATTTTACAAGTTTAAAACGAGAATGAATCCAATTTTAAGCATAAAAGAGTATTATATTTTTAAAAGGTTAATTTACCGCATATTGATGGATAACCCTATTTAAATATATTTTTTATTAATTTTATGTGTCCTATTTTAAAATATAAAATATATTTTTTTAAGTGGGACATCATAATTTTCCTTGGTTGAAATTTTGGAATTTTTCTGATGAAATTTATATTTTAAGGAATAGTGACAAATACTACACATAAATTCAAAACTACCTTTTTATCATATTTATTTTTATATTTATATTTTCCATTTAATTTTTTTTAAAGAAGAATTGGGTTATGATTTTATCATTTAATCCCATTTTTCTCATTTGAAGTAATTTCACTTTTAAATTGGATATAAACACATATCAATCTCTTGATAGTTTTTACATCTTCAAACCACGCTTTCTGGTTTTTCGAACATGATTTAGTATTAAATTAATTAAAAATATTTATTTGTTTTAAATTTTTATTAAAGGTTTCCATATTTCTAATCATAATGTCCATATTTTGTAAATAGGTACCTTTTTTGGAAGTATTTATGGTAGCTTCAGTAATTCATTTTATTTAACATCGTTAATGGGTAAATTTGGTAAATAAGGGTAAAACAATAATATTATAATAATACAAAACTACCCTAACATGTTTCGTAATCATATTTTATGAAATATAACAGAACATGGGAAATATTGGGTCGATTTTAGGAACCCATGGAACCACATGGGTGTGATAAAGGATCGGTATAAAAATTAATTTAATGTAAAGAGAAATATATCATAAACCTGTATATTTTTACTAAAGTATTTTATTATAGGGACATATAACTGATATATATGAATATAAAAAGTCTTTATAAATATAAAAAATTATCCTACATCATGGTATTTTATTTATAATTTTTATATATTATATAAATAAATTTATTTATGACATAACCATGATGAAATGAATATTATATTAATAAATTATTCAAATAAATTATCATAAAAATATTAAAATAAATGTAATTTTAAATTTGATGCCATACACAAATATTATGGATGATTATAACATATAAGATTTTAGTTATTTAATTTTTTTTAAAATAATCATTAGGTGATGACTTTAAAAAAATAAATTACTAAATAGTGTCAAAATTTACAAATATGAGTTTTTAAAACAAATACTATTATATTAAATGATATAATAGTCCTAAAAATATATGATTCTGATAACTAACTCTTATAATTTTACAAAATTTTTTAATAATCCAGTTGTGGTTATATTGGCATTTTAAAGTAAATATAGTAACCATATATTATGGAAATACAAAAATACATTGTAGGAGTTAAATTATTTAACTAAGGGTTAAAGCCTCGTAATAAGGGTTAATTTGTATCCTAAACTTTTTGAAAACCTATTTATGAGATTATTAAGACCCATATTAATCTTATCCAAAAATTATATCACTTCTGAACTATTATAATTCAAAAATAAATTTTTAATAAAATAATATTTCAATATTATGCTAATGTTATCTCATCTAACTTATAAAAGGAAACCACCTCTACCCACTTACTGACACCTCTAATCCTACGTGGATCATCTTAATTATTCTCAAATAATCTCTCAAAATCGAATACTTACTACTAGATTCCATAAAATGGTATGAAAGAAGTTCAAAAAAGCCATTTCTCTCAAATCAAAAAGATGAACCTGATTTAGAGGTAACATCTTCTCTCAAGATCCATTCAATTATTTTCTGTATCCACTATCTGTTCTCTTATTATTAAATGATTAAAAAACAACACCATTATCCTTAATATACTATGATGTTTTTATGAGATTTATTCTAACTTCACTTACACACTACTTCATCTAATGGATATGAACATTCTTTTTTTTTTGTGTACGACAAACGTCTACCTCACAATTCGATGATTGTTAAATTTTATCTACCACCTCTTATGGAGGACATTATTATGGAACAAAATTTATATATAATATATATTATATTTCAATTTTCTATATTATTTTTTAATTTTTATTTGCAACATACCTTTATTCCATCCATAATGTGTAAATATAATAATTTCAATTGTGGAAGTGTGGACTACCGCCCCCTCAAAATAGATATGACTCATTTGTTCCATACATGGAACATATAATGGATAGATTTAATGAATTTATGTAACATATATAACATAGATATTATTATATACTTAAAATATAGCTATGTATCATTTTTTCAATTTTTTTATATGACAAATAAATGAAAGTAGTGTTCATGTGTACATACGTTATACCATCTCCATGAATGGTGCATTTCATTTCTTATATAAAAATATTATGGACTATTATAAAAACATATATCATAGATATATATGTTATTTAAATAATTAATATAATTATTGAGATTATTGAATTATAAAAACCTGGATAATATTCCCCAAGACATGATAATATTTGACTCAAGTACATAAAATCAACAAAATGTCCGAAATGAATTCAAATAAATAACTAAATGTTAAAATATGAAAATAATTGATATTAAATGTATAATATTCATTAAAAAGGTTATAAAAAAGATATAAACTAACCTAATATTATTATTCATGAATGTAATGAATGAACGAGACAGGTCAAACTCAAGGCAAGGGATATTGTCTCAGTCTCCTTTCACTGAAGAATATTTTTATTTATATACTACCGTTATTTATACGATGTAAAATAAACCCCTTAAACATTTAAATTTATTCAAAGTTTTCCGAAAGTAATCATTTTTTATGAATTGTTTTACTTAATGTCAAAATAAATGTTTCTTTTTAGTATACGCGGCGATAACAAACTTTCCGCCGCTACGAGTATTATTTTATATTTAGTGTGATCTTCAAGAAAGAATGTTTTTAAAAAGGAAAAAATACCATATTAATTTTTTATTTATTTTGGAATTGAAAATTGTTTTCAAAATGGATTGATTATATAAAATATATTGAAATGATTTCTAATAATTTTTATTTGGAAATTTAATTTTTTTCTTTATGTTTATTCATGTTTTATGATTAGGTTATGGTTCTTGGACATTGCTTATGTATACAGGTGGTTACATGATAGGCAAAGGGCGAGTGAGCCAGTGATATCTCTCTAATGCATTAAGTAACGTGATGAATGTAAACATTAAATTTTATCATATGATGTTTAAGGAATATACCGTGATGGGAATTCCAAACATAATCATGAAGGTTACTCCCTATGTGTCTTTGAAGTCTAAATAGTAAATATGATTTGAATGCCACAAGTTGCATTTATGATTTATTTATTTTTTTCTTTTTTCATGATTATTTTGATTTCATGGGTTTATAAATATTCATGTAATAATGTTTTCATTCCTTATTTTATATCTTATAGTGTTTTTATTTTTATCCAAAGTTTTTTTAAATTTTTTACCAGGGTATAAGGATGAGTAAGATAATGGAAGCAGTAAATAATATTTTCATCAAGAAAATAAATCATGTCTTTAAGGGTTTTCATTGGTGAAAAAAATAGATGCAATTTTGATAGTGTCATCTTGTATTATTATGGAATGAGATGTATTAATAATGGCCCAATTATTTAAAATTCAAAACCTAAAAATATCTTATATGTAAATAAAATTAAAATTATTGAATTATATCATGATTAAGTAATGTTTAAAATATAGGGCCATATATAGCTGATCAGAAATAACATATTGATTGCTCAATCTAGATATAAGTCTTATTCCAATAGACATTAGAAACCACTCATATTTGAGATCGGGGATCGATTTTTCTTATATGTCTTACTCATGATAGGTCATAAACATATTTGGATTAAGGGAAATAAGTCTTTGAGGTTTTTTAAGCCATTAAGGGCTATGAAATAGATCATACCAATGAATTTCCAGTTGGATCATCATAAGAGATACTATAAAATGCATGATTTATTTCATTTATATAACCTTTTTGAGGTAGAATTGGTTATGGGCACTCCATTCAAGGATTATCCAGTGTGTATAGTGGATCGTAGCATGAATACACTCCAAATAAATCATGTTCTTTTGGTATGGGTGCTATGGAAGTACAGTAGGGTATAGGATCAGACCTGGAACTAGGATGCTGATATAAAATATCAATGAAAATAACTCTTCATAGGTGATACCTATTTACCCTCAGAAGTCCAACTCGGGGAAGACTTATGTCATAGTAGAGAGGTTGTAACGACCATCCATTTCAAAAAATTTATTCATAATTAACCATTAAACTTGAATACCTTAATTGACACTAAAATGTTTGTCTAATCTTGTTGAGGAGGTCACTAGTGTGTCCTTGACTCATTCAGATCATAGAACAATAAAATTTGGAAAATAGATTAGATCACATGGATTTTCTACTACTATGTGACCCAGAGTGCATGTCCAAAAAACATATTACAGATTTTGGATAGATCCATTCTTCAATTATTTGAAATTAGTAGTCAAACTATATTCCAAACCATGTGGTATGCCTGAGGCATTCAGTGAACCGACCATGGTTTGATTATGTTTTGGCCATACCGTGCAGCCAAACCGTGCACCTGGATATTTTGAAGTAAACATATAAAATGACCCCACATATGTTTTATGATTATTTCTTATTTCCCATTCATGATGTAATGGAACATTACCATATTTCCCTTCTTTTGAGATCAAGAACACATACAATCTTGTAATTGAGATATATTTTTTATCTAGGGTTAAATATTCGATCTGACCAATGAAATTAATCCATATTTGAATGATCCACTGGTCCCAAATATTCCATCGATTTTAATATTTAATTACATTTTACTATTTAGAAGATTCATCATTTTCTAGATTTTATGAAAATTCTGAGTATTTTCTCGAATTATTCAAACACATTCAGTATTTGAGGTCAATATTAGGTGAGAAGTCATCTACGATCTTGATGTGGATGATCACATTATTGTCACATAGGTTTTTATCCATTTCATAATTATTCTATAATTCTATATTCAAGATGGTAATGATCATCTAAGTTATTTTTAATCATTCATTTTTACTAATCATTTCACATAGATAAATGTTAAATGAGTCTTGTTTGGTGGGTTTGAGATTTTTAGCATGGGGATTAAATGAAATTTAATATGATATATGAGTATTAAATGTGACCCAAAGAACCTATAATGTGTTTGGTCCTCTTGGGAATGTAATTTATCAAGTGGGAAATTAAATTATTATCTATATTCCTTTCCATTTCACAAAAGAGCCTTTGAAATGGTTTATCCATTCCATAATGAGTGAATAAATCAGTTAAGGTGAACAGATTGTATAGTATGACTTATAGATTCTAGTGGAATCCTTTTAATGTATTGACTATTACACTATTCAATTCACATTTGATCCTCATGGCTTGTTTTCCATGATTTAATGAATTTTAATTCATTAAAGTGGAATATTGATAGAGTACTAGAATGCATGAGAGGTATTTTCCTCATGAGTTAAATTTCATTTATGTCCTTGAATTTGATATTAAAAAATTGAAATGTATACGTTTTTGTGCCTTATATATTTAAATATAATTTATTATGTCTCTTATATATATGTGGGATTATTAAGTGAGATGAATGAGAGGTATTTCCCCTTGACATATATATATATATATATATAATGTTCCTTAATTGAGGCTTTTATATGATGGTAAGGGGTTTTTAGAGAGAATGGAAGTCACACTCCCTTACAATGGGGGTTGAGCATAGTGACTCACACTACACATTCTATTTGGGTGTTGTGATTTTTTCACAACGTACCGTTATTAGAGTTTTTCCAAGGAGGCTAAGTTATCATCCTGAGTGATGTTGCTTGACATCTCCCTCTATTCATTATATGTATGGAATTTTCCCTATTGAAAAAGATCGTATCCAAATTATAATAGTTATGGATGTATATGTTACTCCCATATCAATTTCAAAATTATTAGTCCAGTTATATGTCCATTAGGTGTCCACAAGAACATGGTTCATGTTAGTGGTTACAATATATAATTATACTGTATCAATTTTATTACTGTATATATAGTGGTTATTCATACATCATTATACACATGAGGTGAAGTTGGTACACCCTCCATGTTTCATTTAGTAACTTGAGTGGGATGGTTATTTATATTGGAATTTGTATAACATGAATTCCTATGTTTGAACACTATTTAGTTACAAGTACTACTTGGAATACACATACACACCATCAGTAGTGGCATACTTGTATTTTTATCTCACACCCTATTCAGGTTTCATTTGGTATATGAGAATATTATCTTTCAACATGTATTGATAAGGGTCGTTCCTACTACATGTTTTTATTTTTATAAATATTTTGATTTCGGGAGTAGAGGATTGGGAATATACTCCAGATGTTTATGGAGTTGTTTCTCTATTTTTGGTCTTTTTGTACAACTGTATTATATGCTTGTATTTGCTTATTTTATTTTATTTTGAATAACACCATGCCTAATTTATTGGAAATTCCATAGAGGATTTTTATATTATTATCATTTTTTAGATTATTATCTTCCAATTATTACTTATTTAGATACATGTGCATGCTTTCGTAATTTATTGATTTTGTTAGTTTATATTATTATTCTATATTTGATTGTATTTTCTTGTATCCATTATCCTATTCATGTATTATGGTAAAATCTCTCCACTATACCACCATTATACCCTCTCTGTTATTCAACAGTCTCTAGCATATGGGGACGTGTTCTTGAGGTCATGTGAGCCATCAGATTAGGGCATGAGATATGTTGAACCCATGTCACGATGTTACAAACCTCATCACCGATTTTGAATATATAAATTTAATGAACATGATAATGGAAAATAATTTATAATAATTTAATAATTTGATTTATTCAAGTAGTTCTCATCCCATAACTTATAAAAGGGATCATCCTATCTTCTATTACTCACATATTTTGAGAACATTATTTCAAACAATACCTACCCAAACCTCTCCCCATAATTCCTTCCCACATTGTAGAGGTATTGTTCTCAAAGAGATAAAAACTGAATAATACGTGAGTTCTATGTATGGATCCATCACTATATATTCTATATTATTAAGAATACTAACTAGAATTCAATTTATTAAAATCCCAATCATCTCTTAGGATCATATTTTTATAAAAATTTGTTTTACTCTTACATAACAAAAACAAATTTTAAATTGTTGAAATAGTTGATCAGTATTAATTCATTCCAACATTATATATTTCCCAAAAAGAATCATGAATTATTTATAGAACAAATCATCATGAATAAAAATTTAATTATTTGTTCTGTTAGAAATATTGAAATCCTGATAATTTTTTTAAAACATTTGATATGAAAAAAAAAATTAGTAAGGGATAGAAAATAAAATGTCTATTATTCCAGTGAAAAATATGAAAACCCAATTATTATTTAACATAATTTTTTATGTTCTTTTAATGTATGATATAAAATATATAAAAATGAAAAAGATACCCTTTTTCTAAAATAAAACCATTACATCCATTAGAATAAAAACAAAAATCCTTTTTTTAACCATGGAGGATAATATTCATAAGTCCCTTTCTAAACCATTTCAACTGGAGTAACCATGATGTCGATATCAATAATAATTATTTGGAGAATAGAGTCATTACAAAATCAATAAGAGATCAATAAAGTGGATAAAAATTTGTAAAATATTTATCATGCTCTCCCATTCTACATGTAGTCTATTTATGATAAACCAATTGTATATATTGGATCAAGATCATCCATGGACTGTAATGGAGCTCCACATGATGTATAAGCTATATCAGGATCACAATTTTTTCATATAATGGTTAACTTTAATATCCTTAATTAATTGTTTCATTATTAAACATTTTTAGCATAAATCTCTTTTAATAACACTTTTTATCCCATATTCAAATCTCATTCATATATAAAAATACCATATTAATTTGAAAACCCATTTTGAACAGAAAAATACCTAGAAAACGGATCGACAGTTCCTTTTAATTTTTATAAAACATAAAATATTGGAATTGAATCCAAACAAAAAATAATTGTTATGAGACATGGAAAATTATTTTTTACCATTAATGAATAAATAGAGAATTATCCTTTTCAACTATAATGATTGTAAAATATTTCATAAAAATTTTTATTTTGATTTTTTTTGAATAATATTTAAGGAAATTAATTTATTAAATTATAAAACATGTTCATATAATAATTAAAAAAAAATTAATACTATCCTTTGTAATATATAATAGAAAAAACAGCATTGAGTCTTCATGAAGGATAAAAATTATGTTCTTTTTGTATAAGTTTAGAAAATTAATTCTTTTTCATTATGGTAACAAAGTTGAATGAAGATCTTTAAAAACTACTTCTCAATGAAATATCCTGAACAATTTGAAAACTTTTAAATTGTAATAACATTGAAAGAATAAATTAAAAAAACATTAAATATAATCATAATATATAATGTCATTGTATAAAATTTCAAAAAAGATGTATATACATTTAAAAAAATAATATAGTTCTGTGACATCAATATATTCCTTAAAAAAGTAATTAAAAAATTTCCCTAAGAATGAGTATGACATTTCACAAACATTCACTATCATTCCGAAAATTAAATATATGTTAATTATATAATTTCTTAAGAACTACAATAATGTTTAATATACCTTTTATTTTATCTCTTACCCTACTACGTCTAGTTACATTATTAGATAATTTCCCATAGAATGTTTTGATGACATTCAGTTTTGATGTCATGATGAATTGGGTATGGTGATTATGGTCAAAGAGGCCATTAATCCGCCATCTCAATAATAATAATTATTATTTAAATATAGATTTTATAAAAAAGTAATAATATTATAATAAATAATGAACTATTTTTATGAAAAATTATTTATTTCCAAATCATAGAGACGATAGTCCATACGTTATCAAGAGTAACATTTCCATTTTTCAAAGATAATAATAGAATGAAGGAAAAATTTATTTAATCTTTAAATAATGATAGTCACATCCCAAATGTAATATTAATATATTAAATATTCATATATATATTACTCATGGGTTGTAGTGATAAAAATTGAATTTAATAACTTTATGTAGGTGGTAGTCCATAGGTATGAACGAAAGAAGTAATCATTTTCTAGTTAATGGAAATTTAAGAAGGTGTATGACATATTATATTTTCATAATGATTATTATTTATTGAATATCACACACATATATATATATATATTAACTTGATTATTATAAAATAAAAATTTGTATATTTTGGTGGAAAATTAATTATATCAGTTCATTGGGTGGCAGTCCACCGTACACATGAATTATAGTTTCATTTCAAATTTGATGGAATATGAGAATAATACATTTTTTGATATTAAAATAACATCGTATAAGTATTTTTATGATACTATTTTCATTATTTCATCAATTTTTAATAATATTTTAATGAGATTAAATATTATATAAAACATAATATTTCAAACTAAAACAATACATATTATTCAACGAACATCATTTTCCTAAGAAATTATTTCTTCTATGGATGATGTTATGCCTAAAATAAGTCATATATAATGATGTGATATATTGTATTAATTTATTTTTCTATATCATTACAAAACCATTTTGTTTTATAATTGTGATGGAATTGAATTTAGATGATCCCATTAATATGATAGGGGAGTGACACACTTTGAAATCAATATAATATTAAATTAATAAAATTTAAAATTAAATTGAAAACGGATCAAAACTAATTTATAACGAAAAATGGGATTATAAATGATATTAATTATCAAATATAAAATAAACTAAAATGTTTTTACTTTTTTTGTTACCATATATATTGAATCTAACCCATTAATAACCATTTTTCAACATATGATTACCAAATAATTTTTTATACATTAACAGTCAATATAGATACTAAAAATGAAAAAGGGAAAATAAATAGTCCATTGATTATATGTTCAAACATTCCATAGTCACATGAGAAATATAATAATTTTAGTAATTTTGTATCATTTAATAAAATATAATTTATTATCAAATATCGTTAATGACATTTTTTAGAAATATTCATTACATTAACTTTAATAAAAGGAAGAAAACTAGTAAAATTTGATAAAAATATTTATATTATATTCCTATAATTTCATATGCACTGACTCAAATAATCTATCACATTAATTATGAAATTTTATATTTCTTTCAATATTTTTAATATCATTTATAGAATATTTCCATTAATTGAATATTTGTTGCATTGACATTATGTAAATTTTTGAAGTAATTATTCAACCTATATGAAATTAAAATAAATTTCTTATATGATAATAATCAATTTATAATTCACACACACACACATGTATATATATATATATATAAATTAACATATATTATGGTCATCCCCTTTATAAAATTGTTATTTTTAATAAAAAGAGGAATGTTAAATTTATTGTTTATTATTAATGAAAATATTATTAAGCACTTTATCTATCCAAAAATGGTCAAAAATTCCATATAACCAAATATTGTATGAGTATTGATGAATTGGACTCATAAAACAAACTTAGTGAATGGTTTCGTATAACATCAAAGATAAATAAAGAATATAAAATTTATATATTTATTAATATTTTCGAATTAAATATTAATTTTAAATTAAAAGTGATTTCATATTTGATAGCATACCTGACACGCAATAATGGGTATCTTTAATATTTTACATTGCACACAACTTTGAGTTATATCGAAATATAATAAAATATTATTATTATTTTTAATGGTTGTTAATGCCTAGCCATTGTATTAGCGGGATTGAACAGAACTAAATACAAAATGATTAAAAATGTTCTTGGAATGTTTTTAATTTTATGTAATAGATTTTAGAGACGGAAATAAAAATGAATATGATTTTACGCATTAAATACTCTAATATTTTTTAAAAGGTAGATTTACTACCTTTTGATGGAGAGCCCTTTTTAAATATATTTTTTCATTTTTATATGTTCCATTTGACAAATCAGATTAAATTTTTAGTATCAAAGCATCTAAATTCACATTGGTAAAAATTTTGCTATTTTTCTGAAGAAATTCATTTTTTGATGAATTGTTAAGAATACAGCATTTAAATTCAAAGATTCCTTATTAATATAATTATTTTTATGATTATACTACCCTTTTATTTGGTTTTAAATTCTAATTAGATTATATTTTAATCATTTATTCCAATGTTTCTCATTTAATGTAATTTTACATTGAAATTGGACATAAATAAATTTCAATCTTTTGATAGTTTTTACTTCTAAAACAACACGCTTTTTGGCATTGACAAAAAAAATTAATTTTAAATTATTTTCTGCATCTTCTATATTTTGAACATGGAAAAATGGATTCCATATATTGAATGAGGTGGTACAAATATTTTATGTAGGTAACTTGTATTTTTGAAACCTCATGAGTAGTAACTTCAATAAATATTTTATTTACCATGGTTTATGGGTCAATCTGGTAAATAAGGGTAAAAAATAATATTATATTAATATTAAATTACACTAACAATTGTTCTAACCTAATTTTATAATATATGACCAACAATGGTCTTCCGTGGGTCAATTATGGAACCCCATTGAGTCACTTTTAATGGAAAATTAATTTTTATAAAAATTAATTTGAAGATAAGGAAAATGTAACACACACATACATCTTTTAGTAAAACAATTTTTTATGGGGTTATATAATTCATATTATAGACTATAAATTTTCAATATAAATATAAATATATTTCTTACATCATGATATTTTTTAACATTTTTTTACATTAAATAAATCTATTTAATTATGACATAATTGTGACGAGGTCATTAAAGGATTCAAAAAAATGAAATTACAAATGTTAAAATATATGTAGTTTTTTAATTTTGATGTCATAAAAAAAATTTATGGATGTTATTTTCATGTTAAATTTTTTATAATTAAGTTTTTCTAATCTATCAAGTTTTTATGGATTTTTAAAAAGTCATGATCTGAAAAGTGTCAAAATAGACATAATTCCAATTTTAAAATATAAAATATTTTATTAAATATTATAAAATAACAAATAATCTAATATTAAAAAAAAATGTTTATATGAAGTCTAAAACTTTATTAATTACTCTTTAATTTGTAATATTTCATGTTTTAGTTACAATATTGACTCTAAAAGTGTTAACTTCTTACTTAAATGTAAAGAGTAAAAAAGAGTTAAATAAAAAAGTTATGGAAAAATATATTTAAAACATGTTGATTTATTATTGGATGATTTTATTTATACTTTTATTCATTTTATATTTTTATTTAATTAGTTTTTAGCCTTTTTAAACAAAAAATAATTTTATACTAATTTAATACGTTCAAACATTCAAAAAGGGCACTTCATCCCTCTTATAAAAGGACACCACCTCTATCCCATAATCAAATCGTTCATGCCCACTTCAATCATCTAACCTATGATGAAATATGCTCCCAAAATACCTCTCTTACACCTAGAAGCCCTATTTTTAGGAGAAGGAAATTCAAGAAAGCCTTTTGATTTAAACCAAAGGGTGTTACCCGATTTTAAGGAAACCGTCTTCTCTCACGTTCTTTTATTTTTTTTACTTCTCCACTACCTACTATCTTATTATTATTTGTTTATATATCAAAACCAATATCCTAAATATAATAGGTTTTTTATGATAATTTTTATACATACACATACACACACCTTCATCTAACGGGTATAGAACATACTTTTTCTATGGAAAACAAACTAATGCCTCACGATACGATGATTCTTAAATATCCTCCTACCACCTATTATGGTGGAAATTATGATGGACATGAAATTAAATAGGATATATATGGTTATTATTTTATCTTTATTATTATGTAATTATTACTTAGAACATACCTTTATTCTTTTCAGGTTGAATATATACGATATCTTCATTTGAGGAATTGCAGACTACCACCCTCTCAAAGTGATATGACTGATTTTTGCTGTACTTGGAACATATAAATGATGTAAATGATGAAATTACATAACATATGTATCATAGATATTGTAATTCAGTTATAATAACTATATGTTTCATTTATTTTTCATTCCTTTAAATATGAAAATGAAATGAAAGTAGATTTCATGTGTACTTACGGTTTACCATCTCCATGAATGAGGAATTTCATTTATTGTCTCCAAATGTTATGTACTATTATAAATACATATATATATACTGGATATATATGATATATATGATATCTAAATCATTAATATCATTCGAGAGATAATGCAATTTTTACAACATGGAAAATTTGTAATTATAAAAAGTTCATTTTTGATGTAAGTACCGAACATCGAAAAAAAGATAGATATGAACATGAATAATTATAATTTTATTATAGAAAAGTAACAAGTGATATTATAAATAATAATAAAATTTAAAAAGGTTTTGAAACAAGTATAAGTACATTTATTTTATTAATCAGGTAGATAAAGAACAAATAAGAAATGTTAGGCACAAGGTAAGTAAATATTTCACCATCCCCTTTTAATAAAAGACATATTTATGTTATGTCTATTAATTTAAATTTTAAAATGTTTGTCTATGTATTGAATATACTTATTACTTCCAATTTTATATCCATGTTATAATGTAACCATTTATCTCTCATCAATTAATTTTCGGAATTTTTTTGTGACGCTGTTAGGATGCTAAATTTTGGTATGGGACCTCGTCTCAATATCCTTTCATTGAGGAATATTTTGATTTATACATTACATTGTTTTATATGGTGTATAAACACCTTTTATATTTTATTTCAATCAATGTGAATCTTTTTCCATGCTGTTTTTTACTAAACGAAAAAATGAACTTTTCTTTTTAATGTACGCGGTGGAAACAACATTTCTATCGATATGACAGTTAATTGATATCTGGATTCTTTAACAAGCCATAATGTTTATAAAAGAAAAATAATTACCACATACCCTTTTAACATATTTTAATTTTGAAAATTGTTTTGATAATGGAATGATTATTTAAGTATATTGAAATGATATATTGTGATTTAAATGTGTAAATGTTATTTTTTACTTTATGCTTGTTTTATGTGTTATGATTATGTTATTGTTCTTGTGAATTATTTACGTATATGGGTTTTTTATGATAAACCTATGGTGGGTAAGCCCAAGATAGATTTCCAATGTATTGGGTAATGTGACAGAAGTAAATCTTACTATATCATCAAAGTGATTAAAGTAATATACTATGATGGTTATTCCAAACATACCTCCCTATGTAACTGTGAAAGATGGAATGTAAGTATGATATGGAAGCTACAAGATTACAATACGATTTATGATTTCTATGTTCTGTTCACAAATATTATGATTTCATGAGGTATGTTAAATAGCATATGTGTTGTATTTATTAATGGTATAATTGATTATTTCTTTATTTTATAACCCCTATTGAGATTTTTATGCTCATCTCATGTTTCTGAAATTATTTTCACATGACATAAAGTTGAAGAGGGTTAAGAATCATATCAATGAAAATTCATGCTTCCAAAAACATGGAAAAATAAATGTATCTTCTTTTACGTGTTTTTTTATGAAAATGGATAGTGAGTACATGTGTCTGCTCATAAAATTCATGTTACTACCTATATTATATGACCTAATTCTAAAAACCTATAGAACTAAAAATATCCTCAATGTGAATTAATTAACTTCATTCAAGCTTTTGTAATGTTTATGGATTGGGCCTTATAGTTAATATCACAGGTCAGTTTAGATAGCTTTAGAGGTTAGGGTTTTATTAAAGCATAAGGGAAGTAACAATAATGGTTATCATAATAGAAAGTGTTATAGTTATTTTAGATAAATTGAATGAGATTAAGATAACATGAATATGTATATCTTAGTGTTTACCCTACTCATATGATATTATATGATGATTTTACTAATATACTAAAACTGAACTTTTTTGTTTTTGTTTATGGTAGTATCTAGCAGGAACCAAAGTAACAATAGATGTGAAGGAAACTATTGTGGATTTATAAATGAGAAACCAAATGAAATGGGAGCTGTAATGAGAACTCTTGTGGTTTTTCTTACACAAAAACTGGATTCATGATTCACCATTTGAACCTTGTTGATTTTTCTAAAGCATCATATGTGTGAGAAATGAATCATAATGGATGTTTAGGTAATAGTCATTAAGGTATGTATATTCAAAAACCAACATGTCAAGTATGTGGAACGAAACACTAAGAAAAATGATTCAAAAGGATAAGAAAATTTTATAGATGTAGTAATGATAGTCATAAATCATGAACATTCTGTAGAAAAAAGAATCATCCAGTTTGCACCAGGAGAAGAAAATAATTTATTTCTGAGGGATTAGATAAATTTTTTAAATGTGGTGTCCATGGTCATTATAAATATAGATGTCCTACAAAAAATGTTCAGGAATGGGATCAGCCAGATCATACAAATGTATGTTTGACAACACATAATTCCATTCTAGTTGGAGATGAGGAAAATGAAAATAACCTAAGAAAGGTATGGATTATTTCTTATCTCATGTTCTTACATTACTAAAATCTTGGAAATTATAAATGATTTTTTATGCGATAAGTATAAATGAATAAAAAGAGAAAGAATGGATAAAAGATCATGAAGAATGCTTTATGAGTATGAGGTCTAAATTTATGGAATTGTATAGTTATGTTTGATATATAAATGATTATATGTTTAAATGTATTAAGGATAAGATTACATTTGAACACTTTTTCTTGTATGTGTTTCCCTAATGTTTGATATGTGAAAATTTTATTCAACGAATAATTAAACTTTCATTTTTTGATATAGTTATAAAGAAAAAATTGGGTTTATATGATACATGAATTTGAGTCAATTACCAGTTATTAAATTTTTCGATGAAAATGATATGTATGCGATAAAATTTGCAGTTACAATATGATAATGTTATTTTTGTGGAAATTATCTCATTTTTAGAAATGTTATAAAATTATATAGTTTTTGAAAAACGACAATGCACAGATTTTGTGACAACCTTTCATGTCGGAAAAAGCTGTTAGATACAACCCCACAACCAAAGTGTGATTGAGATTTATCGCCTACCACTAAACTACAAGAAGTACAGGGTCAGTATAACTAATTATTTTTAATTAAATTATTTTATGGATCATGATTAGCTTGATTTTGGGAACATATGTTTTATCAAATATATAACCTTATTATAGGAAAATTAATTGATGAGTATGTGATAAAGGTTATTTTGGCTGAAGTCCTCCCTTTTAGAGAACACTATATGCCCAAGGAATATAGATAACTATGAGATTTAATTTTCAGAGTAATGGTTAAAATTTTATTTTGGGAGGATATTTGTCACGTCCCCCTCCACACAAAGTGTACCCCTCCTGGGCCGGCAATGTGAGAAGGGAGATAATGACCCCCGAGTCCCGCCTCTAGTAAAACGACAGCGACCACAAGCCCGAACAACTCCTCCTCCAACCACAAGCTAGTAGTAACCAGCTTGATCTCCAACCTTCTCCAAGTGACCTGAAAAACAGTTTATATGTACATAGGGTGAGTATAACAGTATACTCAGTAGGATCCTCCCCAAGACTCTCGTGCAAAAGTAAAGAAAGCATGCAAAAGCCCAGTGAACAACAGGTGAAACTAACTCGTCACCTAAACAGGTATACTATGTTCCCAACCTCACCATGGCTACTCTCACAAAGTAACGCATACAAGAATATAGCATATATTAAAGAATATCAAGGGTACCCCGCTACTACTTCCCCACTGGTTTGCCACTTTGCCCCAACGATATACGTCCTGTGCATCTCTCTCCAAAGGCTTTCCCGTAGACACCTCGGCTAAGCTCCACAATCTGCACCTCGTGCACCACAAAGGCTTGCCCGCAGACACCTGGGCGAAGCACCACACCGTCCTCACAACCAAAAAGTAACCAGGTAATTTCCAGGAGCCACCACAGTTCTCATAACGTGTATCATACGTCGGGTATAATACCTCAAGCCATTACAGCCCATACTCCGAGTAAGGATCCTCAAGCCATCATAGCCTATACACGTTACACCTATAGTAGTCCGTAGGATACTATATCCAGAATATATGTGTGTGAATAACCACAAGCCATAACAGCCCTCTACACACATATATGGGGTAACTAACCACTGTGCCTCATGGCACAAGTATCTACCAAGAGAAGAGAGCGGGGCCAAAGGGGGTAGTCAGCCATTCAACCTCCCATCAGAATGTTGGGGAAAACACCCCCCCAGGGCTCAGAATCCCTGGGGTGTCAGTTGCCCTTACCGACAGGGTGGAGTAGCGTACAGAAACACAAAAAGTACAGAATATATATGTAACTCACATCCACACTATGGGCATTACCTAGTCTTAGATACAACTGCAGCTAAAGTCTCTCAGACTCCAGGTTGCTACTTCAAAGACTAGGTATCCTATAAGGACACAACCAATTGAAGAGCTTTATTAGATTACTCCATTCTCATTTATCAGTTCCACTGTACATTAATTAATTCTTTAAACATTAATTAAGAATGAACAATTCCACATTAAACTGAAATGGCATCACATTCAAAAACAACTGCTCCTTTTTAAGATTCACATCACCTTTAAATTCTAGCATCTCCATCCCCGTGGATTTTTACCATTTAATCAAACATTCATTACAGAATTAATTTTCCACATTCCCAGGCATTCTAGAAAAACATCCTATGCTTCTAAACACAAAGGAGGCTCAACACGGTGAGTATATATACTACCCTTCGAGTCTTTGCCGCCTATAGAAAGAGCATAGACCCATCCTCCATCGAGAGGCTACACACGGAAAGCACGTGGCATACCCCGCGTGTCTTCGCCTCCTTCAGAAAGAGGGTAAGAACGACCAGCTGCCTTGAGCAGTGGGGAAAAGTAAAGCAAATAAACAACCAAACCAAACCACCAACATCAAACCATCACATTCATCTCATACCATCACACTTGGTGTCCTCCCCGACACCCATATGCATAAACAGATGCATCTCGCCACACTAGGCGTCATCCGCTGCCACAACCACAAGTCTCCATGCCTCCACATATCACAACAGCCATCCAGGCTCACATCACAGCACAAGCAGCAGGAAAAAAAACATCACAAAATGGGATCTCGGCACTTTAACAAGGCATTCAACCTTCAAACACAATGATCACTCAGAGCTCCAGACCACAAGGCATTCAGCCTTACAAGCAAGCGGGTAACTCAGAACCCTTTTGAAATTCCCACATAATCTGTTTTCTAATCCATATGGAATTGGAAGATTTTTTATTCGTAGGTTCCAATCATGGATACCTAATCAGCAAGCTATCACAATTAAATAACCATGCTTACTTCCCTAATTTGATTATCCTCAAATTAGAACTACAACAACGGCAACAACCAGATTAATTTACATGCCTCTTTATCTTTAGCCAATTAATTAACAATTAATTTCGGATTTACGTTCGTTATCAATTTCTATCATGAACAAACAACAAATCAAAGAAAACATAGATATCACTATATCTAGGAAAACATGAGGCAAACTGTTATCACGGTATAAAGCAACAGCATGCGATCAACCAATTCTTTTAATCTGGTTCAAGTATTTAATTAGGTCAATTTCATTGTGATCCAAAGGGATAGATCATGTTAATTATATGATTGCACATACAAAATTTAGAGAAGCCATGAATCCCCTACCTCGAAGAGTTCTTGACTTCCTTTATCCACACAACAGGTCACGATCCTCCCCTCGTGACAACTGCATCCACCGGAGGATGCTTATATCGAAGATTGATCGACACGGCTCGGTTGCATCCAATAGAGAAGAACTGATCCTAGGAGTAAAGGTTGATTGTGCAACTCCTACGGAAAGGATTGAAAGGTTCTAGCGTCTCTTAGCCGAGAACAAAGGAAAAGAACAAGGGAGAATGATATCTCGTCCCTTTTTTAAGATTTAACGAGGCGAAGGTTTAAGATCCGGTTAATTCTCCATTAAAAACGGATCGCATTAACCCACGCGGTTTGACCAAGTAAAACATTCCAAGCCTTAGGAATAATTATTATAGGATTATGGAATTTGAATCCGCCTTAAGAACCCTTAAAATAAGGCTTTAAAAGTATTTTACGTCAAAGGAAACGTAAAAAGGGGCAAAAATGTAGGAGTCTGGAAACACTGTTCACCCACCGTTACTGTACATGAAACCGATCTGTGAAACCGATCTGTGAAACTGATCTGTCACACCGATCCGTGAAACCGATCTGTGAAACCGATCTGTGAAACTGATCTGTCACACCGATCTGTGAAACCAATCTGTGAAACCGATCTGTGAAACCGATCTGTGAAACTGATCTGTCACACCGATCCGTGAAACTGATCTGTCACACCGATCTGTGAAACCGATCCGTGAAACTGATCTCTCACACCGATCTGTGAAACCGATCTATGAAACTGATCTGTGAAACTGATCTGTGAAACGGATCTGTCACACCGATCTGTGAAACCGATCTGTGAAACCGATCTGTCACACCGATCTGTGAAACTGATCTGTCACACCGATCTGTGAAACCGATCTGTTACTGTTCATAAAACTGGAAACATTGTTCACAGAACTGGAAAATTGGAAAAGTGTTGGGGATAAGTCCCCTTGGCCTCCAGGAACACCTCCAACACCAAAATTTCACAAAGTAATGGAACGGAGAGGTCCGGGCCATTACATTAGATACCTCTCAAAACATTCTTGTCCTCGAGAATTAAAAACCAACCCAGAAGAAAAGAGGGGTCCGAACAACCACCCCATAAGATACCTCTCAGGGGAAAACCACCATGAGTTGTTTGAAAGCTGGAACAAAACTACGACATCCAGGAGTATGGGAACAAACAATCCATACCCAAACAATTCAAACATAACATCACATCAAAGGTACATAAATAAAACATGAAAGATCTAACCAGAGAGGAAACATCATTACATGAAAGGAGTTAAAATTTGAATAACTCTGGGTACTGAGCACGTATCTGTGACTCACGCTCCCAGGTACTCTCCTCCATGCCACCGTGTTGCCACAAGACACGAACTAAGGGGATAGAACGCCCACGCAACACCTTCTCCTTATGGTCTTGAATCTCCACAGGTCGCTCCTCGAAGGTTGAATCATCATCAATATCGATCTCTCCCCAATCGATAGCATGAGATTCATCATGAAGATAACGACGGAGCTGTGATACATGGAAAACATCATGTATCCGACTCATATGAGGGGGAAGTGCTACTCGATACGCCACAGCTCCAACATGAGCCAACACCTTGAAAGGCCCAACAAACCGGGGAGAAAGCTTACTTCCATGACCAAACCTTCGCTGCCCACGATGGGGAGTCACCTTTAGAAACACATGATCCCCAACATTAAACTCTAACGGTCTCCTTCTTTGATCAGCATAAGATTTAGGACGATCTTGTGCTGTCTTCATCCTCTCACGAATCACTTGAACCATCTCTGTCGTATTCTGCACTAGTTCTGGTCCGAGAATTGCGGACTCTCCGACCCCAGTCCAGCACAACGGAGAACGGCATGGCCGGCCATACAAGGCTTCAAATGGCGCCATGCCGATGGTAGAGTGAAAACTATTATTGTAAGAGAACTCTACCAAGGGTAAGTGCTTCGTCCATGAACCTCCAAAATCAAGAACACAAGAGCGCAACATGTCTTCAAGAGTCTGGATGGTTCGCTCTGTATGACCATCCGTTTGAGGATGAAAAGCAGTGCTAAGGCACAGTTGAGAGCCAAAATCATGCTGGAGACCTCTCCACACCCTAGAGGTAAAATGAGGATCTCGATCAGAAATGATCATCCTAGGTACTCCGTGAAGCCTCACCACCTCTTCCAGATACTGCCTCGACAAAACTTCCACTGAGCTCGACTCCTTGATCGCTATGAAGTGGGATGATTTTTTTAAACGATCCACTACCACCCATATAGCATCATGTCCTCCCGGAGCTCGAGGTAAACCTGTAACAAAGTCCATTGAGATGTCCTCCCACTTCCACTGAGGAATCTCTATGTGTTGGAGAAGACCACCAGGAACACGGTGTTCGGCTTTCACCTTCTGGCAGACTAAACATCGAGACACACATTTTGCAACTGTACGCTTCAGCCCAGGCCACCAAAACTGACTCCTCAAGGATCGGTACATCTTCGTCACACCAGGATGTACCGCCAAGGGTGAACTATGGAACTCTCAGAGAACCGTCTCGCGCATCGCCAAGGGAACAAAAAGCCTGCCATGATACAACACTCGGTGTTGTTCATCCTCCGACCAACCATCAGGGGCCTCACCACAAACAACTCTGTCTCTCAAAACTTCCACCTCTAGATCACCCAACTGAGACTCTTCCACCTTCTGCATCAGGGATGACTGCACCGTCATCTGGAAAAGACAACCTCTTCCCCCAACTTCTCCCATATCAAGATGCAAAGCTGATAGCTCTTCCATCACTCTCCAGGAATCACCAGATTAACGCACAACATCATTACGTGACTTTCGACTTAGTGCATCAGCTACAACGTTCCCTTTTCCAGGTGTATACGATATTTCAAAGTCGTATTCCTGCAAGAACTCCATCCACCGATGCTGCCTCAAGTTCAAGTCACGTTGGGGGAAAACATTCCTCAAACTCTTATGATCGGTGAAAACCACAAAGTGCTCACCAATGAGGTAATGTCTCCACAACTTCAGAGCAAACACCACGGCTGCCAACTCAAGATCATGGGTGGAGTAGTTGTGTTCATGGGGACGCAATTGTCGGGACCCATAAGAAACAACTGACCTCTGCTGCATGAGAACACAGCCTAACCCCAGATGTGAAGCATCACAGAAAACATCAAACTAGACTCCCTCCGCTGGAAGACAAAGGACTGGAGAACTTACCAACTTTCCATTAGATACTCGAAAGCTGTCTGACACTGATCAGTCCATATGAACGCTTGATCCTTCCTGGTCAAAGCTGTCAGAGGAGTCGCAACTCAGGAGAAATTGGCTACAAACCTCCTATAATAGCCTGCGAGACCAAGGAAACTTCGCACCTCTGACACAGTCTTGGGGGCTGCCCAAGACACCACTGCTTCTACCTTCGAAGGATCCACAGCTACTCCCTGTTGGGACACAACATGCCCTATGAAACGAACTTCTCGAGCCCAGAACTCACACTTGGACAACTTCCCAAACAACCGATATTGGCGAAGAACTCCCAAAACGGCTCGTAGATGCTCTGCATGCTCTTCTTCAGATGTGGAGTACACAAGGATGTCATCGATGAAGACCACAACAAACTTGTCCAAGAATTCACGGAACACAGCATTCATCAACCCCATGAAAATAGCTGGAGCATTCGTCACACCGAATGGCATTAAAACAAACTCATAATGCCCATGACGACAACGGAAAGCAGTCTTCGGGATATCCTCATCCTTTACACGCATCTAATGATATCCTGACCGCAAGTCGATCTTTGAGAACCAACTTGCACCCTTCAGTTGATCGAATAGGTCATCAATCCGCGGGAGAGGATAGAGGTTCTTTATTGTCACTTGGTTTAATCGACGATAATCGACGTACAACCGCAAACTGTCATCAGCCTTTTTCACAAACAAGACTGGTGCACCCCACGGTGACACGCTTGGCCGAACAAAACCACACTGCAACAGACCATCGAGCTGTATACGTAGCTCTCGCAACTCAAAAGGGGCCATCCTATATGGAGACATAGAGATAGGAGACGGTCCTGGATGTAGCTCGATCCCAAACTCGATCTCTCGTCGAGGGGGTAAGGATACAACCTCTTCTGGAAAGACATCAGGGTACTCCTCTATGACCCTAGGAAACATCAACTGTTGAACCTCTGAAGAACTCAGTATCATCCCAGCCATCATGGATGATAAGGATGAAACTCGTCTATGACTCATCCGAGGATCTCCCTCACCAACAAACACTACTTCCTCTCCATCTTCATCAAATAAAACGACCTTCTTCCTGTAGCAATCCACAATAGCCTGCACCGAATACAACCAATCCATGCCGAGGATGACATCATATGGTTGTATTCGTAAACATAGGAAATCTCCCCAAGAGCGGTGCTGCCCCAACACTAGCTCACAGTCTCTACATACTTCAAACAAGCTAGATCGACCTCCAACTGGCGTAGTCAATGCCAAGGGCACTGGAAGCCTCTCTACCTCAAGTCCCAAAGCGTGGACAAGGGTAGGGGATATAAAGGAGTGTGTCTCTCCTGAATCAAACAAGGCATACAACAAGGTAGAAAACAAGCAAAGGGTACCTCGGAAGACATCTGGCTCGCCTAGAGCTGGCAACGCTAGAGCATGAAGCTGACCACGACCACCTCCATGGCTTCTCTGACCCTGATGACGACCACCACCACGGCTACGCTCTGCTCTCTGAGGATGGGGAGCGTCATGGGGTTGTCCTCTGCCTGCTTCATCTACCCTCTGGTGATCTAAAGCTGGTGCAACCTGCTGCTGCTGCCTCGGCTGGAACTGCCTCAACGGAGGAACCTGGAGTGGAGCGCCTGGTGCACGATGACTGATCTGAAAAGTCGGGCACTCCCGCTGCTGATGACCACGACCACCACAAGAAAAACAAGCGCCTGATCCCTTGGCATAGGCCTGAGAGTTGCTGCCTCCGGAGAAACGAGATGGGAAGGGCAGGGACCTACCCCCAGGTGAACGGAAACTCTTCTGTCCTGAAAACTGGGAACCCCAGACCACAGCCCTACTTCGTGAGGAATCATGACGATTCCACTCTCGTGATGATCCGGTCCTGGCCAAAGTCCTCTCAACAACCTCTGCCCTCGCCAGCACCTCTAGATATGTCTTCAGCATAAATGGGGTGACCTGGCGCTGGATCTCTGGATGCAAAGCCTCCTCGAAATGCCTCGCCCTGGCCTCATCATCTGGTAACAGGTCTGAAGCATATCGTAGAAGGTTCCTGAAACGGATTCCAAACTCTCGAACACTGGAGCTCCCCTGTCGAAGGGTGAGTAGCTCCTGGCGACTGGATGCCTTCGCAGTCGATGAAAGAAACTCAACTCTAAACCTGTCTCGAAACTCCTCCCATGAGATCGCTGACTCCTCAAGATCCCCGAGGAACAAGAACCACCACTGTCTCGCTGCTCCACGCAACATCGTCACAACCAAGGACACCCAGTGTTCCTTCCGAGCACGAATCGAACTGAATCCTATCTCGACCTACTCCAGCCAGTCTTCTGTGACTGCATCTGAAACGGAGCCCTCGTACTTCTGTAGACTCTGGCGCTGAAACTCTCGGAGTGTCTTCCTCCAAGTGTCATCATCGTCAACCTCTACCCGGCGGCGATCTGCTGGAACAGCCTACTGGGCACCTTCTGCGCAAACCTGACGAGGACGTCGACCTGGAGCCATACCTGTAAAATAACAACCGTTAGAGCTCCTAATCCTAGAATATGGAAGACTCAACATTAATTAATTAATTATTTTGTTTTATTAATTTTAGGTTACCTATCCCAAGGTCTACCCATTCAAACACCGGCGCAAAGAATAATGATGCATGATCCTTTCCTAGGTCTCTACCCTGCAACCAGTATCACTTTGTTTAGTAGCCATCATAAACTTAAAGGTCCGTGCAACAGATCATAGGGGGCCCTGAACGCCTATGTCTCTGTCGGTCTCCAGTGTTTACCCCACTTGCTAAACATGAATGACACCGTTTCCCTACCATCCCATGCATCCTCACCTGTGCCTAACTCCAAACTCCATCCTATCCCTCAACCAGACCTCTGATACCAATCTGTCTCCACCCCCTCCCCACAAAGTGTACCCCTCCTAGGCCGGCAATGTGAGAAGGGAGATAATGACCCCCGAGTCCCGCATCCAGTAGGCCCCAGGTTGGCGACTAGCACCGAGGGTATAATAAACATACAAATGGGAGGCATTACCCTCTAAGAGAACACATGCAGAAGAGAGAGATAGAATAGACTCCAATCAACTCCAACTCATAACTGAAATATAAAAGGAGACCAAGTACATATATGAAATGTCATGAAAAAGTACTACAACTGAAGGGGAAACTAAAAGTACCCAAAAGAAAGTAAAACGACAGTGACCACAAGCCCGAACAGCTCCTCCTCCAACCGCAAGCTAGTAGTAACCAGCTTGATCTCCAACCTGCTCCAAGTGACCTGAAAAATAGTTTATATGTACATAGGGTGAGTATAACAGTATACTCAGTAGGATCCTCCCCAAGACTCTCGTGCAAAATTAAAGAAAGCATGCTAAAGCCCAGTGAACAACAAGTGAAACTAACTCATCACCTAAACAGGTATACTATGTTCCCAACCTCACCATGGCTACTCTCACCAAGTAATGCATACAAGAATATAGTATATATTAAAGAATATCAAGGGTACCCCGCTACTACTTCCCCACTGGTTTACCACTTTTCCCCAACGACATACGTCCTGTGCATCTCTCTCCAAAGGCTTTCCCGCAGACACCTGGGCTAAGCTCCACAATCTGCACCTCATGCACCACAAAGGCTTGCCCGCAGACACCTGGGCGAAGCACCACACCGTCCTCACAACCAAAAAGTAACCAGGTAATTTCCGGGAGCCACCACAGCTCGCATAACGTGTATCATACGTCGGGTATAATACCTCAAGCCATTACAGCCCATACTCCGAGTAAGGATCCTCAAGCCATCATAGCCTATACACGTTACACCTATAGTAGTCCGTAGGATACTATATCCAGAATATATGTGTGTGAATAACCACAAGCCATAACAGCCCTCTACACACATATATGGGGTAACTAACCATTGTGCCTCATGGCACATGTATCTACCAAGAGAAGAGAGCGGGGCCAAAGGGGGTAGTCATCCATTCAACCTCCCATCAGAATGTTGGGGAAAACACCCCCCAGGGCTCAGAATCCCTGGGGTGTCAGTTGCCCTTACCGACAGGGTGGAGTAGCGTATAGAAACACAAAAAGTACAGAATATATAAGTAACTCACATCCACACTATGGGCATTACCTAGTCTTAGATACAACTTCAGCTAACGTCTCTCAGACTCCAGGCTGCTACTTCAAAGACTATGTATCCTATAAGCACACAACCAATTGAAGAGCTTTATTAGATTACTCCATTCTCATTTATCAGTTCCACTGTACATTAATTAATTCTTTAAACATTAATTAAGAATGAACAATTCCACATTAAACTGAAATGGCATCACATTCAAAAACAACTGCTCCTTTTTAAAATTCACATCACCTTTAAATTCCAGCATCTCTATCCCTTTGGATTTTTACCATTTAATCAAACATTTATTACAGAATTACTTTTCCACATTCCCAGGCATTCTAGAAAAACATCCTATGCTTCTAAACACAAAGGAGGCTCAACACGGTAAGTAGATATACTACCCGTCGAGTCTTTGCTGCCTATAGAAAGAGAATAGACCCATCCTCCATCGAGAGGCTAAACACGGAAAGCACGTGGCATACCCCGCGTGTCTTCGCCTCCTTCAGAAAGAGGGTAAGCAAGACCAGCTGCCTTGAGCAGTGGGGAAAAGTAAAGCAAATAAACAACCAAACCAAACCACCAACATCAAACCATAACATTCATCTCATACCATCACACTTGGTGTCCTCCCCGACACCCATATGCATAAACCGATGCATCTCGCCACACTAGGCGTCATCCGCTGCCACAACCACAAGTCTCCATGCCTCCACATATCACAACAGCCATCCAGGCTCACATCACAGCACAAGCAGCAGAAAAACAAACATCACAAAATGGGCTCTCGGCCCTTTAACAAGGCATTCAACCTTCAAACACAATGAGCACTCTGAGCTCCAGACCACAAGGCATTCAGCCTTACAAGAAAGCGGGTAACTCAGAACCCTTTTGAAATTCCCACATAATCTGTTTTCTAATCCATATGGAATTGGCAGATTTGTTATTCGTAGGTTCCAATCATGGATACCTAATCAGCAAGCTGTCACAATTAAATAACCATGCTTACTTCCCTAATTTGATTATCCTCAAATTAGAACTACAACAATGGCAACAACCAGATTAATTTACATGCCTCTTTATCTTTAGCCAATTAATTAACAATTAATTCTGGCTTTACGTTCATTATCAATTTCTATCATGAACAAACAACAAATCAAAGAAAACATAGATATCACTATATCTAGGAAAACATGAGGCAAACTGTTTTCACGGTATAAAGCAACAGCATGCGATCAACCAATTCTTTTAATCCGGTTCAAGTATTTAATTAGGTCAATTTCATTGTGATCCAAAGGGATAGATCATGCTAATTCTACGATTGCACATACACAATTTAGAGAAGACATGAATCCCCTACCTCGAAGAGTTCTTGACGTCCTTTATCCACACAACAGGTCACGATCCTCCCCTCGTGACAACTGCATCCATCGGAGGATGCTTATATCGAAGATTGATCGACACGGCTCAGTTGCATCCAATAGAGAAAAACTGATCCTAGGAGTAAAGGTTGATTGTGCAACTCCTACGAAAAGGATTGAAAGGTTCTAGTGTCTCTTAGCCGAGAACAAAGGAAAGAACAAGGGAGAATGATATCTCGTCCCTTTTTTAAGATTTAACGAGGCGACGGTTTAAGATCCGGTTAATTCTCCATTAAAAACGGATCACATTAACCCACGCGGTTTGACCAAGTAAAACATTCAAAGACTTAGGAATAATTAATATAGGATTATGAAATTTGAATCGGCCTTAAGAACCCTTAAAATAAGGATTTAAAAGTATTTTACGTCAAAGGAAACGTAAAAAGGGGCAAAACTGTAGGAGTCTGGAAACACTGTTCACCCACCGTTACTGTACATGAAACCGATCTGTGAAACCGATCTGTGAAACCGATCTGTGAAACTGATCTGTCACACCGATCCGTGAAACCGATCTGTGAAACCGATCTGTGAAACTAATCTGTTATACTGATCTGTGAAACCGATCTGTGAAACCGATCTGTGAAACCGATCTGTGAAACCGATCTGTGAAAGTGATCTGTCACACCGATCTGTGAAACTGATCTGTCACACCGATCTGTGAAACCGATCTGTGAAACTGATCTGTCACACCGATCTGTGAAACCGATCTGTGAAACCGATCTGTGAAACCGATCTATGAAACTGATCTGTCACACCGATCTGTAAAACCGATCTGTGAAACCGATCTGTCACACCGATCTGTGAAACTGATCTGTCACACCGATCTGTGAAACCGATCTGTCAGACCGATCGGTGAGAGCGATCTGTCAGACCAATCAGTGAGACCGATCTGTTACTGTTCATAAAACTGGAAACATTATTCACAGAACTGGAAAATTGGAAAAGTGTTGGGGATAAGTCCCCTTGGCCTCCCGGAACACCTCCAACAACAAAATTCCACAAAGTAATGGACCGGAGAGGTCCGGGCCATTTCAATATTTATTTATATTTTGGACATATAGAGATTTGGGTTATTTATGGAAATGGTTAACCTATCATAGAGAATATGTGATTAGGTTAATTTTTTTTAGTATGAGACTTTATGTGTAGCTGATGTTATTTTTAGATAAATGTTAATATTTATTGTGGATGACTATGTTATCATATTCTTCTAAATTTTGGGATTTAATATTGTTTTGGATTATATTGATGAATTGTAAGGGAAATTGTGTATTTAGTGGACTTTTTTGGGTTTGGTTTATTGTTTGTTAACTTTTGAAGATTAATAGTAGTAATTATTTTTAAAAATATTATCCTTTTGGGAATTATCTAATATTGAAATAAATTATTTTGTTTGGGCTAATGTTTAAAGACAAGGAAAATATATAATTCATATTTTTTGGATTATAGTAATCTATAAAAGTTGATTCTAGAACTTCAGGGGTGACTAAGTAATCTGGAATACTCATATTTTAAATAAAATATGAGTTTTTGGAAGAATCTTATTAAAAGATGAAACTCTACTTGAAAAGTATGTATATTTCCTTATGTGTTTAGTAAATCTCATAAATAAATTATCAAACTTTATAAAGTGTAACATAAAACAAAACAATTTTCTGTGTACTTTTCATATTGGGAAACCGTTAACTATTTAACCCATCACAAGTTTGTGGTTTACATATTCTTAACTTTCTCATGTTCATGTTTTCTATCACATTCCATCTGAACATGACATTTAGTTTTTCTCCAAATCCATGGTTTCATGGACTCCTAGTATTGGTTATCTCAGTTGACCTTTTTAACTTATCTTTAATTATTTTAACGTGATAGTTTTATTGAATTTTTTTTTTTGATGTGGCACTTTTAATGAAGTTTAGATGCCCAATTTTAAAGATTCAAGGATGCAATTCCTAAAAGTATGGAAGGATGTAACACCTCAGGTAAATAAAGAATATTAAATTTTCTTATTTATCAATATTTTCAAATAAAATAATAAATTATTTTAAAATTGATTTTATTTCCTATAGCATACTCAACATGAAACAATGGGTTTCATTAAACTCTTATGTTGCACACAACTTTTCGTTATACCAAAAAACAATATAATATTATTATTATATTAAATAGTAGTTAACACCTAGACATTGTATTGGCGGCGTTAAACAGATCTAACTACAATTTGATTAAACATTTTCAATAAATGGATTTACTTTTATTCAATAAATTTTTGAGGCTTAGAATACAAATTATGCTGATTTTAAGCATGAAAAATTGAAATATTCCTTAAATGGTCGATTTTCCCCATTTACATGTAGAGACCATTTTAAATCAAGTTTTCATCAAATTTTTATGTTCCATTTGACAAAATAAAATTCTTCATTAAAATAGGGACATCATAATTCACTTTGGGTAAAATTTTGGTATTTTTTTGATAATGTTCATTTTTTGATGAATAGTGAAAAATACTATCTTTTAATTAAAAAAAATATTTTTAACCTAATTTATTAATTTTATAAGACTAACCATTTAATTTGTTTTAATGTTTAATTAGAATATATTTTTATCATTTAATATAAAATTGGTCATTTAAAGTAATTTCACTTTGAAATTGGCCATAAACACATGTAAATCTTTTACTAGTTTTTTGTTCTTAAAAACACATTTTTTGGTTTTGGCAACGAGAATAAATATTAAAGAACTTTATGAAAATTCGATTTTTTGATTTTGGAAAAATTTATTCCATAATTTGTATTATTAGGTACAAATTTTTTAAATTGGTAACTTTAATTTTCAGACATTATAAATAGTAACTTTACTAAATATTTTATTTACCTTGGTTAAAAGGTAAATCTGGTAAATAAGGTTAAAAAATAATATTATAATAATACAAAAATACCCTAACATATGAAATAAATCTGTTGGATGATTCATGTCTGATCATGGTAATCCTTAGGTCCATATGGGCACCCCATGGAGGCACTTGTAAGTGAAAATGACATTTTATGAAAATTAATTTAAAGATAATGAAAATGTAACATAAACATATATCTTTTAGTAAAAAAAATTATATGGGGTTATGTAAATTATATTTTTTACTATAAATAGTCATTATAAAGAAAAAATGATTTTATAAATCATTATATTTTTTCTATAATTTTTAGATATTAAATAAATAAATTTTATTTTCACACAATTGTGATGAAGTGATTGCTTCATTAATAAAGGATTCAAATAAATGATATTGTGATTGTTAAAGTAAATTTATTTTTCTTAATTTGGTGTAATCCACAAATTTTTTGGATGATATATACATTTTATATTTGTATTAATTATGTTTTTTAGAATCAATCAGGTTATGATGGATTTTTAAAAATGTCATGATACTAATAGTTTCAAAATTGACATATTTTATATTTTAAAATATAAAATATTTTTTAAAATATTATAAAATAAAAAACAGTATCCTGTAAAATGGTTATAATAAGCCTAATATTATATTAATTACTCTTTAATTGGATATTTTTTATGTTTTGGTACCTATTTTGGATCTCAAATTATTAAATTCTTGAGTAAATGGTAACAGTAAAAAAGGGTTCAATAAAAAATATAAGGATTAAAAAATATTAAAAACCTACCCAATTATTATTTGATGATTTTATTTCAACATATATTAATCATATATTATTTTTCAATGTGTTTTGGTCCTTTTGAAACCTAAAATAATTTTTTAATAAAATAACACTTTCAAGCTTTTCAAAAGTGACCCTCCTCCCACTTATAAAAGGACACCATGTCTAACCCTTACTCAGCCCTATAAAGACACCATGGATCTTCCAAAATCTGACAAAATTATCCTATAATATACCTATCTTCCACCGAAAAGATAACCCCTAGGAATATGGAAATTCAAGAAGTTCATTTGGTTCAATCCAAAGAGAGTTAGCTGATTTAATCGTAACGTATTTTGTTATGTTCTTTTCTTTTATTTTCCATCTCCACTACCTATAATATTATTATTATTTTTTAATATAAAAACAACATTATAATAAATATAATAGGTTTTTTATGAGATGTATTCTATCTACAATTACACACACCTCATTCTAATGGGTATAGAACATACTGTATATGTGGAATGTGAACTAATGCCTCACGAAATGATGATTGTTCAATCATCTCCTACAACCTCTAATGGTGGACATTATGATGCAAATGAAATTAAATGTGATATATATGATATTTATTGTATCTCTATTAGTATTTAATTACCATTTATAACATTACTTTATTCTTTTCATGTTGTATAAATATGATACATTCATTTGAGAAAGTACGGACTACCACCCCCTTAAAGTGATATGACTCATTCATTCTATACATGGAACATATAAAGGATGGAATTGATGAACATATATAGAATATATAACATAAATATTATACCTTATTTATAATATAACTTTGTATTATTTATTTTCCATTTCATTAAATATGAAAAATAAATGAAAGTCATTTTTATGTGTACGTACGGCTTACCGTCTCCATCAACAGTGAATTTCATTTCTTATCTCAAAATGTTAGGTACTAATATAAATACATATATATACTGGATATATATTATATATATGATATCAATTTAATAAATATTATTCTAGAGAAAATAAAATTTTGACCACATGGACAATTTGAAATTAAAACAATTTCATCTTTCACTCAAATACCGAACATCGACAAAAACAACGATATGAACTTGACCAATTATATTATTATTATTAAAAAAATAACAAGTTATATAAAAGGAAAAATAAACATGATAAATGTTCTTATTCATGTATAATTAATATATTTTTATTATTCAAGGAGATAAAGAACTAACAAGAAAATTCGGAAATGAGGTAAGGGATCATTTCAACCACCCCTTTAAATCAAAGACTTATTTATATTATGTTGTTTAGTTTAAAATTTAAAATCTTGGTATATGTTCTTATATATATTGATTTTAATTTTATTTCCCTGTGATGAGGGATCCATTTCTCTCTAATCAATTCAATTTCTGAATTTTTATGTGACGTCGTTAGGCTGTAGAATTTTTTAATGGACATCATCTCGATCACCTTTCATAGAGGCATATTTTGATTTAGAAATGACTTTCATTAATATGGTGTATAAAATACATTGACATTTAATTTAATTCAATGTAAATCTTTTTATATGAAGACTTTACCAAATGAAAAAAGGAATGTTTATTTTTAACGTACACATTGACAATGTCTTTTCTTCCATTGCGAGAAATATTTGGTATTTGGCTTCCTTGACAAACTATAATGTTTGTAAAAGGAAAATAAATACCACATACCCATTTTATGTATTTTCATATGGAAAATGGTTTTGATAATGGAATTATTATTTCAATATGTTAAAATCATATATTTTAATTGCAATGTGGAAATATTAGATTTTTGTTTGTTTGTTTTATATATTTTGATTATTTTATAGTTCAAAGGAATTGTTTACTTATATAGGTGGTTCCATGATAAACATAGGGTGGGTGAGCTTGATATATCACTCTAATGCAATGGGTAACATAAAGAAGGTAAATGTAAATGTTTCCCCTAAGGGATTCAGGGAATATAGTGTGATAGGTATTCCAAACGTAACTCCCTATGTAGCTATAAATGATACAATGTAAGTATAATATGGATGTCACAAGTTACCTTTATGATTTATGATTTCAATGTTTTGATCATAAATGTTATGATTTCATGATGTATGTTAATGAGCTTACGTTTTGTATGTATTGATGGATTAATGTTTTATTTCTTTATTTTCTAATCCTTTCTGAGCTTTTTATGCTTATCCATTATTTTTGAAATGTTTTTCATGGGATATAATGATGTATAGGGTCATGTATGGGATCATGGAAAATTCATGATTTCTAAATCACCCAACATGACATTTTTTTTAAATTTTTATTTTTAATAAAAGGATAGTGAGTGGAAGTGTCTACATGTAATATTAAAGTTGTTAAGTATAAGTTATGACCTATTTCTCTAAAACTAGAAACCTGACATGTTCCTAAATGGGAATTAATTATCTTATTTCAATATTATATATTGTTTAATTTTAGGGCCTTATATTTATGGTCATTCTATTTTTTAAAACAACAATTACCAAATGGACTCTTTAATGGGGTAAAAATTCTACTAATATAATTTCTCATATAAACCAAAAATAAAAGTGACCAATTGGATAATTTTTATTCTCCTGATTTCAAATATTGAATAAATAATTCAGAAAATAACATAAAAAATTGTTATTGTTTTATTTAATAATATACTATCAAAAATAAATGATATGTTTTTCCTAAAAAGTTCCATTTTATGTAGGACTTTTTTTATAATAATTTAATTTATAAAATTAATTCAAAAATCCATAATTAAATTAATATTAATATGAATTAAATAATTAAATTTAAAAAATAATCAAAAACATAATTTTAATTTATTAATACTATAAATGATCATATAGTTTTAAATTAAAAATCAATTTTCTCATTAATCATTGAAAAGTCAATATTTTAAACAAAATTGAAACATTTATCATATGATACATTTGACATGATAAATTTTAAAACTAAATTCATATTATGAAATGAATTTTTCAAAATATTTAAAAAATTAAATATAATGATCACTTTATAAAAAAAACACATTTTCTAATAAATCATATTTTTAACATATTAAATGACTATAAAAATTTGAGTGATTAGTTAACAAGAATTAACTAATTCATTTGAAATGATTATGGCCATTATATATTTCATAATGTGGTTAATATTATACGTTCCTTAAAATTTAGAATCATGTTTATAATGGTCACATTAAATTAATAATATTTAATATTTTTGTAAGATCAATGTTGCATATCATGTACACTATTAATCATAATGTTTCCTTCAAATACATTACAATATTATAGTGTTTTCAAAAGAGGTTATCCTAGGAGATGGAATATATCTTTACCAATATATATCATGTTTAATTAATCTTATAACCCATTAAAATAAATTTTTATAATGATGAAATAATATAATAAATCTCATTTATAAATTATCTTGTTATTATTATTAATTAAAAACCTGTGTTCATCTATTATCCATCATATGAGAAATAAAAACATTGCTCATGAATATGTGTATATTACAACTATCTTAAATATATATATGTATAATTTCTCATATTCAATAGACAATTATTGTTATTATGGTGTATTTAATTAATATATATGATATTGATGACATATTTATCATTTTAAATTATAACATATAATATATTCTCTCTCATTTCCATTCATTGTCTAATTATAACATTGTTCATGAATATATGTGGACTAAAAACTCTATGATGTGATGTGATCATTCTTCCTCTACATCTTCCATGTATAGTTCTGAAATTATATTGAATATATCAAAATTATTATTATTTCATATTTCATATTCTATAGTTGATTTATATATGTCCACATTTATCATATTCAACCAACTGAATCAATTTTTTATAAATGAGTCAAATGTTCTCAAAATGACATATATAAAAATAATTTATTATGAAAATATGTATAAGATGGATATAATTGAAAAAACATAATATTGAAATGGTATATTAAAAAAGTGAAAAAATACCAAAATTTAAATAATATGGAAGATAAAGAATATATGTTATATGTCAGACTTGATGTAAGGTACATTTCACTCCAAATCTTATTTTTAGATGTTTTATAGATGAATTTATAACTTTTTTCCTCCATGTCCTTATTATTATAATCCTTTTACATATATATATATATACAAATATATATATTCAAATAAATAATTTATAAATGACATATTATGTTTCATATCACATTCATTAAATGGTTTTCAGATGTGATATTTTCATGTATTATATATTTGTCTTTTTGATTTTTTTACAAAATGAAATAAGTAATTTCAAATTTTAATGTATATTATGTTGAAATGTTTTCCAACCTTCATAAATATTATAAAATATTTGACTTACCATATATTCTTCTATATTTTCTTCAATGAAAAATAATCCGTCAATTTTTTCTATGTATTCATCTTTATAAAATTGTCTTATGTAAGAATTTGATATATCAATATCCATATAAATTCTTCTGGGTTAAAAATAATATTTTTATGTGCTTAATTATGTAAATTAGTCCTTTTATGATATTAATTTATGATATGGTGATTGGATATTTTTTGGTAATGTTTTTTCCTATCATATCCCACCAATTATTTAGGTAATGATTATGTTATTAGAAGAGTAATGTTAGAATTAACTGATTAGGTTATTTTATTGTTAAAGGTTCATATATGGGTCATTTTATGGGGTTCATGAAGTTGATTTCTCATAGAACCTAAATTCATTTTTTATTCTTGTTAATGTGGTTTCATGAAAACAATTTCAGTTTTTATGTTATGCTAGTGATCTTTTAATAAAGAATGGTTTTTACCTTTCATGGAAAAGGTAGTTTTTTAATTAAATGTTTCCATGGGTTATCAAGTTCTTTAGGAGACCCTCGTGATTATGATTTTTCATTTTTGTTTTATTACATCATTTTTTGCTGATAAAATCAGAGATATAAAATAGATTTCTTGCGTAAGTTAATGAATATTTTAGTTCAATGTTTATTATGATTAAGGAATCAAGTATAACATGATCTCATTGTTTTGAAATGGAATAAAAAGATTCTTTTAATATTGTATCCATGCTAAGTATTTATTCACATCCCATATTAAACAAAAAATTATCATTGAGTTTAATTATTTTTAGGGAAAATGAAATGGTAAATTTGAATATCATGATATTTTTACTTTAAATGAAAGCATGGTTCATTTAAAATAAATATTTTTGAAAAAACTAATACTAAGAGGAATGGGCCAACTTGTAATATATTTGTCTTTTATGTATAGTTTATGATATAAATAACCAAAACTCTAAATTTTAACTATCCTACATATTTATAATAAATTATTATATATAAAAATATTACATTATTTTTTAATTCTTTATCCTTATATTAAATATATTTATAACCTTAAATTTGACAAATCAATTTAAAACCTTAATCTGTATCACAATAAAGACATATTGTATAGTCTTTAATTATATATCCATGGTTGGTCATCCACTGATAAAAATTTATTTTGTGACTCATGGTAATATTTTATATCTACATTCAAAATCATACATATGCTGACCTTAATTTTTCTCTTTCAATAATACTTCATGCATACCATCAGTTATGGATTACAAAATTTTGAACATTGTATTTTAAATTATCATTTTATTTTAAAAAATACTAATATATCCATAATAGAATAATGATAGATTCGATACAACCATTTTAATAAAATGAAACAATTTATATTGTTAATAACATTATATAATTCTAAAATCATACATTATCCCCCATATAATAATATTATATATTAAAATTTTCTAATATAATATATGATTTTGGTCCATTTTGGCCTTGATAGAACACATTATATGTCTGTGTAATCACTATGAAATATCTATGTGACCATTTTATAAAACCTATATTTAAAAACTTCTAATGAAACCGATCTATGATGATTTATTTTTGAATAATGGTGATACATTTGAACAATATTTATAGGGTTAATGAATTTTATCATTTGATTCAATGTTATTTTTATCCCAAAATCAAATTTTATGATGTTGTTATCTTTTATTTTCTACACATAACCCTATAAATATTCCTCATCATCATCATTATTCGATCATTTCCATAAAATATTTCATTGATATTAGTTTTGAAACTAAATTTTACACGTAATGTTATTTTATATTAACTAACATATACTAAACTATTTATGATATAAATTTAAACACACATAATTATAGTAAAAAAATATTTCCCTATCCATTTATCATTAATGACCAACCCATAAATAATTTAAGATATTATGTTCAAATATATTTTGTTCTTACTTATTTAATCCTTTATTTTATAATCTATAAAATTTTATATGACTATAAATACTCACACATAATCCTTATAAACGAAAATATCTTCAAAATGTTATAAAAAAAATTTGTGTCATGAAATAATACTGTTTTATTTAATTAGTAATATTTTAAATTTAATGTAATGAATTATTAAAAAATAAGGTATAAAATTATTTTTATGAAATATTCTTAAAATAATACAGTATTCTATTAAATTTTACTCTATATAGTAGAGGAAATTATTTCCCATCTATTTTATAAAGTATCACTAATAATACTATTTATCTATATTAAAAATTAATTTTATCATTAAAATATTCTCATAAAATTTAATGAATTTGATCAATATGAAATTACACCCATTCATACTAACTTCTTGTATTATTCATATGAATTTTATGTTTACAAAAAAAATATCATCTATAAAAAGAAAAATATCATAAAAACAAACATCCTTTATTTATATCAATATATTATTTATATAATATTCTAAATCCAATTGTATGATTTATCAATGTATTACATCAATACCTAATTAAATACAAGAAGTTTCATTAATTCTAAAATTAATTTTCAACTTTTGTATAATTAAAATATTTAATAAATTTATATTTGGTATGAAATACATTTTAAAATAATTTAAATTATTTCTATATCATAAATAATTTTAATTTAAAAAACATAGTGATTCTCAAAGACATTCAAGTATTTTAGACAATTAAATTGATCACATATCTTTCGATCATCTATCTTGACACCTCCTCGAAGATTAAATTATTATATCCAAATATTAAGCCATCAAGTATTCATCATCATGAAAAACCATTACCATTTTTACACACAATATAATTTTGGATCCTTACCATCCCATTCCATTCTATTTTTTCTTTAACACATTGGGGAAACTGGGTAAATATTTATTCAAATCATTCCCCTTGTAAGAATATTTCAACTGATGATTATATAATGAATATGTTTATTGAACAGTCCGTGATAAAACCTTAATTTATCTACTTCGTTAATATATTCAACCTTATTGAATTTTTGAGTGAATAATAAAATTAATTCGGTTATCTTACATCTAATTCTTATGAATGGTAAATTTAATCCTTATATATTTTTCAATAGTATTTAGATTTAAAAGATAAATTGCAACAATAAATTGTTATTAAAGAATGAGTTACATTGAGTTTATTCATCATAATAATTCATATTATTCTTTGTAATAAATGATGAATCATAAATTTGTTTTTACAATGTTTATTTTAATTTCATTTTACTATAGATGTTTTCTTTTTCTACAAAATAAGATTTTTTACTATGAGTTCCTTGTTTTACCTTCCTTTTTGAATCAAATTTATTCAATTTAATCCCACTAAAATATAGATGGCCATTTTTCAAAAATAATAAAAACAATTATTGGGATAAAATCTAAATTTCACAATGTACTGAGCATACAATAGTTCCAGTCTCCCCACATTTATATTTTAGTAGTAAATCATGAAAATAATATCACATATGAATCATGGAAAGTCTATTGGAAAACCCTTTGACTATTCCGTCATGTGGATATACACAAATATATTTAACTGGTATCATATTTCATAGAATTTTGTGACTACATATTATTTAATGTTAAGATAAATAAATAAATAAAACATTTATAGCCACCACATTACTTACATTACTCATACAAGATAACCCATGGGAACCGATCACTATTATAAACCAACCATGTATGATTATCAATGTCATGAGAAGTATTTATTTCAATGTATTCTAACAATTAGTATTTAAAGGGGGATTTAATCACACCATCTAATTTCATGAATTCTATTCACATGTAATCATGAATCTAATGATCTCATTTTAATTACTTATCCAATTTATCAATAAAATATTTTTAAACCATGCTGTTGGATATCTTTCTTCATAACCCATATCTATGGTTATTATGCAAAATTAAAATTAAACTACAATCTTATATATCCAAATACGACCCATTAATAAGGTATAAAAATCCCTTTAATGTAAGGTTCTAGAATAATTTGAATCATATAACCCCCACAATTCTATGCATGAGAACTGTTATAGATATGTCATATATAGATCACAAATTGAGTGGGATGTATTTTTTATCCATTAATGTAAATAATATTGATGTGTTAATATAATTTCATGTCAATATATTAATATACAATAATGTCAAAGACATTAACATATGATTGATTAGTAAGGATAAATGGATCCAATGATTTATTTTAGCTATATTAGGTCTGTAAATATTTTAATGAGCATCAAAGATTTTTTATTAAGAATTTTATGTTTATTATATAAATTAAAAAATATTATATAATACCTTATGAAGAATTTTGAAAAAGATTTATTGTTTATATTAATGGTGTTTTGAATATTAGATTATTGTGGAGAATTTATGATGAACATTCATATATATCCAGGAAGGCTATGTCATATTATGTGATTTCAAGATAAAAATAGATGAGGTTGTTATAGAAATAAATTTTTCAAAATCATTTAAAAATAAATTAATGATAAATATACAATGATTGGAATGTGGTTTGATAATTATGAATTTATTACTATAATATTAACAATGGTAATTAATGAAAATATTGAGAAAATACATGTTTCAATCATTAATGAATGAATTGAATACGAACATAGTCTATAAGAAAAAATAGACCATGTTTAAATTCATGATAGTTATAATGGTATTTGATAAGGATTTTTTGGTTTTGATGATGCCAGTGGAGTGAACACATATCCTATATTAGTGCCAACCGAAAGAAGAACAACTATATTTGGAGAAAAATAGAACATTCTCAAAAGGGAATCCCAAATTTATTTTATAGCAGAGGAATATATCACACTCTTATATAAGGAATTATTATTTTTTTTGGGAAATTTGTACAAAAATAAAATTATTATGGAAACTATTCCTTTTTTAAAAATATGATTACAAGAATTAAGACAACATTGTTAAAAGTAATAAATCATTTGAATCTGATTTTTGAAACACATATTCATGTTAAAACTAACCCTATATAAGAATCATCAAAATATGGTTGGTAAATTAATTTTTATAACCTCAATATTCTTGATTATTTTACTATATTCATTGAATCAAATAATTTATATGATCTCATTTTACTAATAAAATATGACGTGAAATATTGAACATTCAGAGGTGATATCATAAAAAAATGTACAAAAAATCTGTGCATATTGAAAGTGAACTAGAATAATATGTTTAAATAATTCATACAGATGTTTTTATTATATGATTATGAATATTAACAGATTCATAATAGTAAGATGTTTAATTTTTAGACAAATAATTTTATTTTAAATGAAATTAGTATAAATTAAAATATCATAAGATAATAATTTTTAGATAAGGAAATTTAATATGAATATCATTTTAATTGAAATGTGTTACAAGATAAATGTAATTTTAAATGAATTTAATATTGATTTTCTGTTGAATATATGAGAAAATAACTAAACATAAAAAAAGAATACAATTTTATAAGTCACACACATTTGATTATATTACTACCCATAAAACATTATGAATTCGGAAGGAAATTAAGGATTTGTAAGAACTTCATGTTTATTATGAAATTTGAGAAATCTATAATTCTAATATTCTAATGAAATGTTGTTTTAATTTTATATATGGTTGATATTTCATTATATAGTGAAATAAATATTATAAAAGCTCTTTCATGATTTTAATATTATAAATAATAGTGAATAATAATTCAAGAATTAATTTGAAACATAAAATATGGTTATGTAATCGTGATATTTTTTCATTTGTATATTCCTATACATATTATTTTTAGGAAGCGTAGAGAGTGTTTTAAAATTTCATGATCTCGTGAATTATAATTAATGAGAAAAATGAATATTTTAAAATTTCTATTCAAAAAATTAAAATAAAATAGATAATAATAAGAAGGATGAATGATAATGAAATCATGGTATATTAAATATATAAATATTTTCTAGATCAAGACAGATATTAATGAGGGTATTTGGTGCTATACCAATGTGAGAAAGAATTTATTTTTGATGAATATAGATAAAAAATGACATAAAATATTATCCATATAATTTTAGTGTCAGTGATATTGAATAGAGAACCAATGTTTTAGCTAAAAAATAAAGAAAAACAAAAGCTATGAAAAATATTAATATATAATTTTTTTTCTTATAAATATTAATAATAAGGTTATTTATTACATGTTTCAAACAAAGTAAGTGATGATTGGTAAGAATACCAAGATGCACACCAAAAACATTTTAATATTCCCAATTACTATAATATTCGTATTTTCTTATGAATATGAGATTGTAAACTATTAGGTGGTTATTATAAATGCCTAGAATAATGATTAACATTGATGGGATACATGAAACTCATGTTTTAGCTATTTTAAACTCATTATAATCACTTGTTGATTCTATTTGGATTTTTAATTTTAATGTCTTCTAATTTAAATTAATGATTACCCTTTCATTTTGAAAAAATAAAAAAGAAAATATAATTATCCCTTTTGTGTGTGTGTTTATATTTGTATTATTTTATGTGTTTTATGCCATAAATGTAATGAAGAGATTAAAAAAGATATATTCACATAATAATGTGTAATAGTAAATGATAGGGAAAAAATGGTGTAAATTTTTAATGGAAGTCACCAAAACAGATTCACCACCTTTCATAGTAGAAAAGATATTCCAACCCATTTCACTCAATTTATATGATATCAATGTTTACCTATGATTAAAATCTATATATATATTTATTTTATTCATTAAATATTTTGAGACTTTTTCAAATGTTATGTTAAAGTGCAGTTTTGACAAAATATTATTAATTTTTAGTATAAATTTATTTCTCATAAGACTATAATGAGTCCAAAAAAATAGATTTATATAATTAATAAGTTATCAATATTATACAAAAAGTAATAAATATCAACATATTCATAAAATTATATTAAATATAGTAGATTTGATTTAAATTGATATGAAATGGTGGGTTAACCTATCACCAAGTTCATATAAATCATTTCTACCAATGAATAATTGAGGTATTAATTGATAATGAGATATTTGAATATTATAATAAAAAACATTCTTGAGGTATAACCATTAACTTTTCATTGATTATTTTTCAAAATATATTTTTTTGTCGACATTTGTGAAAAACATTAGCCCAAAGTATTTTTTTTTTTTGATTGGTTGGAAAATTTAAATATTGATTGTTGAAACACCTCATCTTCGAGAAGAGACTGATAAAATCATGAAATTCAAGAAATAATAGTCTATCACAATTAAGAAAGATATAAAAATTTTTTAATACATTGATGAATTAAACATTTAAATAATATAAGGACGGTCTATTTTTTAAATTGAGTAGATTAAAAAATTACAGAAAAAATATAAGCAAGAATACTCATGAAGACAAATGTCGTATATTTGTATATAATCAAAAAAACATTGAGGTCATGAATATACCTCTAGAGTATAAATAAAAAGGATCATGAAGAATGAAGAATTATTAATAAAATATTGAAAAACATGATGAATATATTTAAAGAATCAAGACAAAATTTAACAATTGATTGGAATCTATATTAAATAATAAAATTCTTCCAAATATGAAATTTATCAAGGTTTAAGACTATTTATAATATTGATAATTTTTCCAATTTATGAATTTTCATGAATTGGGTTAAAATATATTTTTTTGTAAAATATATTAAGTAGAATTAGTATCATAAAATTCCTCAATTATGTGGTAACATGTTCATTACATCATCAAAAAATAATCCAAAAGTAGTATGAAAGAATAAGGTACCATCAATTTCAATTTATAATGAATTTTTATAAAACAAGTCACATAAAATAGTGGTTTAAATTCAAAATATTTGAAAAATGAATGAATAAAATAATAGAATTTTCCACAACATCAATTTTGGATATAACAATACTTTTGAGTGTTTTTTACCTAAGAATAACCAATCCAATTGATGAAAATATTCTAAAAAACATACTTACAATTATAGTGGTTCTTCATAACATGATGATTATATAGTAATATCAATATTTATTGGACATTATGGGTATTATAATAGGTTTGGGAATATGAAATTAGTTTATTGGTATAATTAATCAATTCCAAAAGTATAATATATTCTCATTTCAGTGGGGGAAATCATGATAACAGTTAACATCCATAAATAAATGAGAGAAAATATTCAATTTCAAATAGAATTAAATTGATTTAAAATTTATTGGATGTTGGAAATGGTATTTTTCACATAAATTAAACATACATATCTAATTAAATCATTTTTATGAAAAAATGAATTGAATAATAATATTTCTAAATATAAATAATATAATAGTTTACTAAATGGTGAAAGTATCAAATGGATAATGTTAGAAAAAATATTTCTAACACGATAGAGAAGGAGTATTTCTATATATAAATATTGAAATCTAGATTGAGGAAATCTTAAGATTCCATTGGAAATTTCCAAAAAGTAAATCCATAAACCCAAAAAATGATAAGTCATTTTTTCACAATGATTTGGAAAATTATATAAGAATAGAATAAGCATAGGAAAATGCTTTTGCAAAATGGTTGAAATAGATTCCACATAATGAATACGAATTTTATAAAAAGATTTCAGCAAATGAAACACATATATTTTCAAATGAATGTTTTTTATGATATATTGATGGAATCAATAACTACATTTGTTTATCAATACCATAATAAGATGAATAATCCTTTAAGAGGAAGAATGTTTCAAAACATATATAGGATTATAAAATAAAAAGTTATCCATACAATTAAATGTAATCTGAGTAGATTTTTATGCTACCAATAGCTAAAATAACATAAATTATAAATTTAAAATCATGACGGTTGGAGAGAATGGAGAATAATGGTTGAGAATATCCACCCAATATCGACATTCACATTAAAGAAAAAGATGTTCCACCTTATTCTTTAATCAATTCATTCCATATTTTCTCATATAATATTGGTAATGTAATGTAACACCCCAGGTAAATGAAGAATAGACATTTTCATATTTATCTATATTTGTGAATAAAGTATTAATATTACTTTAAAGGGTTGATATGTTCGATAGCGTACCCGATACACAACAAAGAGTTTCATTGAATTCTTACGTTGCACTCTAATAATAAAATAATATTATTTTAAATGGTAGTTAACATGTATCTGTTGTAATGGCGGGAATGGATAGAAATAACTAAAATATGATTATATATGTTTTTAAATGTTTATACATTTACCCAATAAAAGATAAAGGCTTAAAATACGGAAAGAGTTCAATTTTAGGGCATATATACTCTAATTTTCACTAAAGGTTCACTTATCACCTTTTAATGGTGAACCATCATTAAATATAGTTTTGATAACTCTTATACTTTATTTTGGATCAAATATAACTCTTCTTTAGAATAGGGACATCAAAATTTACTTTGTGTAAATTTTTTGTACCTTTCTGATAAAGTTCATTTTTTTTATGAATAGTGTAAAATGTTGTATTTTAATTCAAAACCTCTTTTTAATCTAAATTATTTATATGATTAGATTATTATTTTAATTGGTTTTAAAGTGAAATTAGAAAATATTTTTACCATTTAATCCAATGGTGGTCATTGGAATCAATTTCACTTTGAAATTGGACTTAAACTCGTGTCAATCTTTTGATACTTATTGTTTCACAAAAACACGCTATTTGTCATAACAGCGGGAATTAATTATTAAATTAATTAATTTGACTTATATGTTTTGAATTTTGTAAAATGGACTTAATTTTTGAATTCGGAATATCAAATATAGCTTAGGGTGAATTTTTGGTAATTTTCTGAAAAACTTCAATTTTTGATGAATAGTGAAACCACTAAGTGGTAATCAAGCAAACTGATTTTTCAGTTAAATGAAAGTTTACCACTAATGTGTATTGAATTTTGAAAATCCAACATACATGGTTGTCATTAAGAAGTAAAATGTGGTTCAATGAGATTAAAATAATTTTTTGGTGAATAGTAACTTTTTTTCATTAATCGCGATTAGAGGCAATTAGTGTAGTTTAAGGTAAAAATGGTATTATAAGAATGTGAAAACACCATGAAACTTGTCCTACACCTATTGGGTGAGTCATGGCCGACCAAGACAAGCCATGGGCCAACTTGGGGACCCCATGGAGCCACTTTACTTGGAAAATGACATTAATATATTTTTATTTAATGTCAAAGTGAAAATGACACTAACATAAATTGTTTTACTAAAATAATTTTTGAGTGGGGTTATACAAGTCCAAATTTTGATTATAAATAGTCATTGGAAAGCTAAAAAGATTTAATAAATCATATTATTTTTTTATAATTTTTAGACATTAAATAAATTAAATTATTTATGACATAATAATGATGTAGTGATGACATCATTATTTGACGATTTAAATAAAATGGAAAGATAATGAAAACTCTATGAACTACACATGTCCAAAACCAATTGGATGAGCGGATTTCGAACCCTTATCACCGTATCCACGAATTAAATCAATTTGGGACCTTTTAAAACCGAAACACATTTTCAAATAAAGTAATATTTCTTTACTTTCCAAAAGTGCCCCTCCTCTCCTCCTATAAAAGGCCCCCACCTCTACCCCATTTCACACACTTCTCAAGCCTTTGGCTCGGCAAAACCCTGCCCAATTACTCTCTCCACATCCCTCTCCTCATCCTAGAGGATTCACTTTGGGAATAAGCCTTTCAAAGGAAGCCTTTAGGCTCAAATCAAAAGGGAGTTACACTTTTAAAGGTAATTCATTCTCTCTTGTTCATTTGTTTTATTTTGCTTCTCCAACCCTCTAAACTCTTTTTATTTACTTATTTTGTAACAACACCAGTATCTTCAATATACTAGGATGTTGTTATAATATTTATTTGAGCTACACTCTCACACAACTACATCAAATGGTTAAAGAACATACGGTTTCCGTGGATGGCGAAATTCTGCCTCCCGAAACGATGATTGTTCAATACTCATTTAACACCTTCAAGGGTGGCCATTATGATGTCACTATTTTTATATATGATATATAATATGTTTATGTTTTCTTTAAGCTTCTGTATTTTTCATTTTTGGCATACCTTTATGGTTTCCATTATGGGTAAACACGATATCTTCATTTAAGGAAGTGCGGACTACCGCCCCGTAAAAGTGATGTGATTCGTTAATGCCATATGTGGGACGTGTAAAGGATGGATTTAAAGTTATTATATATGATGTTATACTGGAATTATAATATACCTCTATATCATTATTATTTCTTTCCATTAAAGTATGAGATAGAAATGAAAGTAGCGTTCATGCGTACGTACGGCTTACCGTCTCCATGAACGGTGCATTTCATTTCTTATCCCCAAATGTAATGTACTATTAAAATTACATGTATAAAATGTATATATATAATTAATGATATATCTAAATGATGAATATAATTCTGGAATTAAAATATACATACCTCTCATTTAGTTTTAATTCCAATAATATGACAAAGAAATGAAAGTAGCGTTCATGCGTACGTACGGCTTACTGTCTCCATGAACGGTGCATTTCATTTCTTACCTCTAAATGATTATGTAATAATATAAATACATGAATATTCTGGATATATATGATACATATTATATCCAAATCGGGAATTTCATTCTGGATATAAAGAACTTTTGACCATATGAACAACATGTAATTGTAAGAAGTCAACTTTCGACTTAAGAACCAAATATTGACAAAACAAACATTATTAACTTAAATGGTTACATAATGTTTATAACATGGCAATAAGTGATATAAAAAGAATAATGAACTTTAAAAAGGTTCTTAATCAAGTATAAATTAACTCAAGTTTATTATTCAGTACGTTAAAGAACGATCGAGTCAAGTCGGACCCAAGGTAAGGGACTTCGTCTCAATCTTCTTTCATTGAGGAATATTTCGTTTTATACACAACTTTCTTTTATATGGTGTATAAACTCCTTTGAATTTTACTTTTATAAAAAAGGAATCTTTTTCTACGAAGCGTTTTACTAAACGACAAAAAGGAATGTTTTTTTAACGTACGCGGTGACAACGACTTTTTCCGCCGCCGCGAGTATTATTTGGTCTTTGGCTTCCTCAACAAGCCGTGATGTTTTTAAAATAAAATAAATACCATATACTCTTTTATGTATTTTAGTATTGAAAATGGTTTTGATAAAGGATTATATTATGTCAATATATTTATGATATATTGTGATTGAAATGTGGAAATGTTATCATTCCTTTATATTGGTTTTATGTTTTATGATTTTATACTGGTACTTGGACATTTTAATGGGTGGTTACGTTATAAACCATATAACGGGTGGTGCCGTGAATACCAGGACGGGTGGTTACGTTATAACCTCCAATGCATTGGGTATGGAAGTCGTCCGTATGGCTATTCCATTAAGTATGTATGGAAATTGGCCGTATGGATATTCCATTAAGTGATATGTGTGGAAGTAAACCGTATGGTTATTCCACTTAAGTATGTTTATGTCCCAAGTTACCTTTATATATTCTATGTGTTCTTTATATGGGTTTTATGGTAATCCTTTGGTTACAAAAAGGTAAGTAATGATACTTTATTCAGTGAAGAGTTTTTTTTTTACTACTTCATGAAGGTGAAGGTATTACTTTGATAGAGTATATATGTTTTACTTGATGTTTGAAAAACTAACAGTTTTCATTCTTTCTGTATCCCTTACTGAGCTTTTTATGCTCACCCCAAGTTTTTTTTTGAAATGTTTTCACATGACTTAATGTGGAATAAGGTCAAGGATGGGATCAAGGGAATGTCATGCTATATAAAACATGGAACTAGACATGTTTCTTTCAAGAGTTTTTTTTATTATGGAAACTTAGTAGAAGAGACTACTTTGTAATCTTTTGTGATGAAATAGTTATGTTCTAATTCTCTAAAACTCTAAACCTGAAAAGATCCTCAATGTGAATTATTCATTTAATTCAATATTAAGTAAGGTTTAAGGATGGGGCCTTATAGTTGGTATCAGAGGTCGGTTTAGACAACTTTAGGGATTAGGAGTTTTTGTGAGGCACATGATTAGTCCCTATAACTATTATTTCAGTTAAATCCTTGTTTTATAACTTTTTTCAGGTCAAGTAAAGTCGGTTACGAATGGAAGGAGGAGGATCTAAAACGACATTCCTATCTCTCCCTGATGACATGCTTGCAATAATTATTGCAAAGTCATCTTCGGATGATTGTGAAACTTTTTCTAGCATACAACTCACTTGCAAGCATTTGTTTGAAATATCAAACACCTCCGCTATACCTCATTATCATCGTGGATCATGGGTTGTTTTTAGAAAAATACTATTTTCACAATATTCTCATGTTTTCAAGAGAGGTAAATATTATCAAGGTATTTTCAAATATTTTACCTTATCATAAGAATTTGAAGCATATTATGATTTTCAAAATGGTGCTGAGGAAGGAGACCCTTGCGCAACCTATTTATATTTGCTTTTAAAATATAGTCTCACATCTCATACTTATGGTATTTTAAAAGGACCAATGATAGAAAGTTTCAACTCAATTTCGGTCCGACTATTTTTTAGAAATCATGTTTTATCAGATGTTTTGGAATTATATGTCCTAAATGATTATTTTCCAAAACTGTTTTTCTGTGAACACCCATATGACCCATGTTGTGCGAGGTGTATTTGGATGGAGGAAGCAAATGATTTTGAAGGATCTCTAAATCATTGTTGTAATGCATGGGACTTCTACCTACGTGAACAAGATGACGATGAAACCGAGTGGACGCCATGATCAAGGTATGCTATTATGAGTTTGTGTAAGAAACCTAGAAAGAGTTGAAAGTCAACATGACAAGTATGTTTCCTTAAGATCAAAAACTAAATTCCTAAATGAAAAGTAACTTAAAAGAAAAATTTTGTCTATTAACTTTTAATACTAGGGAATAAAAAACTATTTAACCCATCACAAGTTTGTGATTCTCTCATGGTTAACTTTCTCCTAAACACGTTTTCTATCACTCTCCATCAGAACATGACCCTATGTTTTCTCCTCCATGTCCATGTTTTCATACTTGGAATCCTAGTATGCTTTAACTCGGGTGACCTTTGTACTTATCTTTCTTTATTTTAAAGTTATTGTTTTACCGATCCTTGTTCCGATGTGGGACTTTCAAGGATGTTACCAAGCCCAATTTTAAAATTGCGAGGACGCAATTCCCAAAAGGGGGGAAGGATGTAACACCCCAGGTAAATGAAGAATAGACATTTTCATATTTATCCATATTTGTGAATAAAGTATTAATATTACTTTAAAGGGTTGCTATGTTCGATAGCGTACCTGATACACAACAAAGAGTTTCATTGAATTCTTACGTTGCACTCTAATAATAAAATAATATTATTTTAAATGGTAGTTAACATGTATCCGTTGTAATGGCGGGAATGGATAGAAATAACTAAAATATGATTATATATGTTTTTAAATGTTTATACATTTACCCAATAAAAGATAAAGGCTTAAAATACGGAAAGAGTTCAATTTTAGGGCATATATACTCTAATTTTCACTAAAGGTTCACTTATCACCTTTTAATGGTTAACCGTCATTAAATATAGTTTTGATCACTCTTATACTTTATTTTGGACCAAATATAACTCTTTTTTAGAATCGGGACATCAAAATTTACTTTGTGTAAATTTTTGGTACCTTTCTGATAAAGTTCATTTTTTTATGAATAGTGTAAAATGTTGTATTTTAATTCAAAACCTCTTTTTAATCTAAATTATTTATATGATTAGATTATTATTTTAATTGGTTTTAAAGTGAAATTAGAAAATATTTTTACCAGTTAATCCAATGGTGTTCATTGGAATCAATTTCACTTTGAAATTGGACTTAAACTGGTGTCAATCTTTTGATACTTATTGTTTCACAAAAACACGCTATTTGTCATGACAGCGGGAATTAATTATTAAATTAATTAATTTGACTTATATGTTTTGAATTTTGTAAAATGGACTTAATTTTTGAATTCGGAATATCAAATATAGCTTAGGGTGAATTTTTGGTAATTTTCTGAAAAACTTCAATTTTTGATGAATAGTGAAACCACTAAGTGGTAATCAAGCAAACTGATTTTTCAGTTATATGAAAGTTAACCACTAATGTGTATTAAATTTTGAAAATCTGACATACATGGTTGTCATTAAGAAGTAAAGTTTGGTTCAATGAGATTAAAATAATTTTTTGGTGAATAGTAACTTTTTTTCATTAATCGCGATTAGAGGTAATTAGTGTAGTTTAAGGTAAAAATGGTATTATAAGAATGTGAAAACACCATGACACTTTTCCTACACCTATTGGGTGAGTCATGGACGACCAAGAAAATCCATGGTCCAACTTGGCGACCCCATGGAGCCACTTTAGTTGGAAAATGACATTAATATATTTTTATTTAATGTTAAAGTGAAAATGACACTAACATAAATTGTTTTACTAAAATAATTTTTGAGTGGGGTTATACAAGTCCAAATTTTGATTATAAATAGTCATTGGAAAGATAAAAAGATTTAATACATCATAGTATTTTTTTTATATAATTTTTAGACATTAAATAAATTAAATTATTTATGACATAATAATGATGCAGTGATGACATCATTATTTGACGATTTAAATAAAATGGAAAGATAATGTAAAATCTATGAACTACACATGTCCAAAACCAATTGGATGAGTGGATTTCGAACCCTTATCACCTTATACACGAATTATATCAATGTGGGACCTTTTAAAACAGAAACACATTTTCAAATAAAGTAATATTTCTTTACATTCCAAAAGTGCCCCTCCTCTCCTCTTATAAAAGGCCCCCACCTCTACCCCATTTCACACACTTCTCAAGCCTTTGGCTCGGCCAAACCCTGCACAATTACTCTCTCCACATCCCTATCCTCATTCTAGAGGATTCCCTTTGGGCATAATCCTTTCAAAGGAAGCCTTTAGGCTCAAATCAAAAGGGAGTTACACTTTTAAAGGTAATTCATTCTCTCTTGTTCATTTGTTTTATTTTGCTTCTCCAACCCTCTAAACTCTTTTTATTTACTTCTTTTGTAACAAAACCAGTATCTTCAATATACTAGGATGTCGTTATAATATTTATTTGAGCTACACTCTCACACAACTACATCAAATGGTTAAAGAACATACGGTTTCCGTGGATGGCGAAATTCTGCCTCCCGAAATGATGATTGTTCAATACTCATTTAACACCTTCAAGGGTGGCCATTATGATGTCACTATTTTTATATATGATATATAATATGTTTATGTTTTCTTTAAGCTTCTGTATTTTTCATTTTTGGCATACCTTTATGGTTTCCATTATGGGTAAACACGATATCTTCATTTAAGGAAGTGCGGACTACCGCCCCCTAAAAGTGATGTGATTCGTTAATGCCATATGTGGGACGTGTAAAGGATGGATTTAAAGTTATTATATATGATGTTATACTGTAATTATAATATACCTCTATATCATTATTATTTCTTTCCATTAAAGTATGAGATAGAAATGAAAGTAGCGTTCATGCGTACGTACGGCTTACCGTCTCCATGAACGGTGCATTTCATTTCTTATCCCCAAATGTAATGTACTATTAAAATTACATGTATATAATGCATATATATAATTAATGATATATCTAAATGATGAATATAATTCTGGAATTAAAATATACATACCTATCATTTAGTTTTAATTCCACTAATATAACAAAGAAATGAAAGTAGCGTTCATGCGTACGTACGGCTTACCGTCTCCATGAACGGTGCATTTCATTTCTTACCTCTAAATGATTATGTAATATTATAAATACATGTATATGCTGGATATATATGATACATATTATATCCAAATCAGGAATTTCATTCTGGATATAAAGAACTTTTGACCACATGAACAACATGTAATTGTAAGAAGTCAACTTTCGACTTAAGAACCAAATATTGACAAAACAAACATTATTAACTTAAATGGTTACATAATGTTTATAACATGGAAATAAGTGATATAAAAAGAATAATGAACTTTAAAAAGGTTCTTAATCAAGTATAAATTAACTCAAGTTTATTATTCAGGACGTTAAAGAACGATCGAGTCAAGTTGGACCCAAGGTAAGGGACTTCGTCTCAATCTCCTTTCATTGAGGCATATTTCGTTTTATACACAACTTTCTTTTATACGGTGTATAAACTCCTTTGACTTTTACTTTTATAAAAAGGGAATCTTTTTCTACGAAGCGTTTTACTAAAAGACAAAAAGGAATGTTTTTTTAACGTACGCGGTGACAACGACTTTTTCCGCCGCCGTGAGTATTATTTGGTCTTTGGCTTCCTCAACAAGCCGTAATGTTTTTAAAATAAAATAAATACCATACACTCTTTTATGTATTTTAGTATTGAAAATGGTTTTGATAAAGGATTCTATTATGTCAATATATTTATGATATATTGTGATTGAAATGTGGAAATGTTATCATTCCTTTATATTGGTTTTATGTTTTATGATTTTATACTGGTACTTGGACATTTTAACGGGTGGTTACGTTATAAACCATATGACGGGTGGTGCCGTGAATACCAGGACGGGTGGTTACGTTATAACCTCCAATGCATTGGGTATGGAAGTCGGTCGTATGGCTATTCCATTAAGTATGTATGGAAATTGGCCGTATGGCTATTCCATTAAGTGATATGTGTGGAAGTCAACCGTATGGTTATTCCACTTAAGTATGTTTATGTCCCAAGTTACCTTTATATATTCTATGTGTTCTTTATATGGGTTTTATGGTAATCCTTTGGTTACAAAAAGGTAAGTAATGATACTTTATTCAGTGAAGAGTTTTTTTTTACTACTTCATGAAGGTGAAGGTATTACTTTGATAGAGTATATATGTTTTACTTGATGTTTGAAAAACTAACAGTTTTCATTCTTTCTGTATCCCTTACTGAGCTTTTTATGCTCACCCCAAGTTTTTTTTTGAAATTTTTTCACAGGAATTAATGTGGAATAAGGTCAAGGATGGGACCAAGGGAATTTCATGCTATATAAAACATGGAACTAGACATGTTTCTTTCAAGAGTTTTTTTTATTATGGAAACTTAGTAGAAGTGACTACTTTGTAATCTTTTGAGATGAAATAGTTATGTTCTAATTCTCTAAAACTCTAAACCTGAAAAGATCCTCAATGTGAATTATTCATTTAATTCAATATTAAGTAATGTTTAAGGCTGGGGCCTTATATGTAATGTAATGTAATTTATCTAGGGGGACCAAACAATTAGTGAACACTGTAAATATTGGATTTTAATTTAAAGAAAACATCATCCTAGATTGATTTTAAATTTCAAATTCTGATAATTATGTGTAAATGAAGATGTTCATTGGAAATGATGGGGATGTTATCAAATCTTGATAGCCACATGATGAAAGGAATTTTACTGCATTATCAACCTAGAATATATTGTAATCTATATATACAATATTTACACTATGATTAATATTTTATAAATATATCTATAATGGGTATAAAGGTGAATATTGTTATAAATAATCAAAATTAATAATAATTTCATATAAATATTACTATTACAGAAGGTTTGTGATAATATTTCATTGAGAAACCTATAATTTTCTAATTTTCTAATCATTTATAAAAAAATAGACTTTTACTTTGAGGGGGAGAAAATAATTTTAGTTAATGATATAATTAAGAATCATAAAGAAGGTTATTATAAATTCCATGATGTTTAAATACTTCTTTAATTTTTTCCCATATTTGTGGATGTGAATTTACGAATCGTTGATCATTTCATTGATTTTAAATTTTTATAAATGCTTTTCTCAATTTGTATCATCAATTTACATGGATTGAAATTGTTGGATAGATTTTGAGAATGTTATTATAAGTGTCATTAAATTTGGTATCTCACATTTATAGAAATGGAAAACATTATTGTCTAATTCAAACCCTTTTTATTTATACACAGAGTATGGATCACATTTGAATATAATAAAATATTTTGTGACATATCCCATGGGAATGAAATCGTACCTCACACTCATGTAAATTTTGTTTCCTATCGATATGGGGGATATAAATAAAAATGTATTGTTTTATGAGAATAATAGAAAATTTCAGGAAATAAAACAATTAGGAGAGAATGAATTGTATAGATATAGATATATCATTTATGTGAGTATTGAAAATAAATAAAATGCAGGATAATAGAAATTTAAATTTCTGTGTATTCTATTTTTTTCAAATAATTTAAATTATCCCAAAGTATCAATGTGTTTTGATTTCTGTTTATTTATGAAAACATTTTTTAACCATGATTAGTAGTTGAAGTATTCGTTATGTGAATAATTGATTCATCAATATTAATCATGTGAATATTGGAAAAAAACATCGTGAATGATGGGTATTGAATTTCATTTTTAGTATTTCTATAGAAATGTAATTAATTTTTTCCCTTAAATAGGTATGGGGATCAATTTATCTGGTATGGAAATACAGAATTTATTATTTCTATACCATTGACTATTTATAAGAAAAATGTTATATCTCTATGATGAGGAGTTTCATATCTCTGGTATGAATATTAAATGATGAAATATTAAATTTTAAATAAATTATGATTAATATTTGATGATTTCTATAAATTAAAAAAATATTATGCAATGTTGGTGGTTTTGTCTTGAGGTTTATATTGATTTTATATTTATAAAGGGAATTAAAAGGAAGAATAATCCAAAATTTATAAATACCCCAAGTTGAAACTAAATGAAAATCCATGAAATTTGAGATCTATGACCAATAATACATTTAACAAGTGAGGAAGACATTTTAGAAGTCATGATCTGGTAAATATTGTCCTATAGGGAGCACAACTAAAAGGGTTTGACATTGAGTGTAGGAAGAACCAATATGTGGAGAAACATAATTGACCTTCTAGCCTGGCTATAATGGTTTTTACAGTGTTTATATGGAAAAATTTTAAATATAAAAAATAATATACCAAAGGGATAAATAAATGATGAAATCATGATTATATTGACATTATTCATCTTTTAAAAACATGAGTGATAAAACTAACATGAATTTTTTTTCAAACCATCTTCCAATAAAAACTAATTTGTGTTGTTCATGTTAAATATTTCCCAAAATTATTATATTACCATCTAAAGATGGGTTTTTTCAATTCATTATATGTATATAATAATTTTTTAAGAAATATAAGAGTCTACCACAAATAAATGAAATTTCATGTTCATAATAATAGTTCTAGAGAAGTATTAAAAAATTAAGGATTTCAAGGAAAATTATTTTTGTGAAATTAGACAAGTAATATGTTTAGTATACTAGATAAGAATTTAATATTGAAGGATTATTTTTATGAAATGATTTCTTATATGAAATGAATTTATCACTAATATAATTTTATATAAAATTTATTTTTTATTAAATGGTTTATCAAATGAAAGGAATTTCAAATAAAATTTAGTACTATCATGTATGTATTCTATGATAAGGGACAAATAGTTAGGAAACATGTGACTTTATATGCGACACTCGTTAGATGTTAATTATAATTATTTGAATTTGAGTGTTATTTAAGAAATTATTGCTTCATAAGACATTGAAGAGTCATTTAGATTTTAATAAATAGTAAATTATAATATTCACAAGAAATAGATATTTATATATATATATTATGGGTAAAAAATACTTAAATGTTATAAATATCATGGACATTACTTCATGAATAAAGTAGGATAATAATTTGGGAAGAAGAAATTGAGGAGATCATTGCATTGAGAATGTATTAACCTATTCTTTGATAGTTATAGATGTTTTTATAAAGGTACATATTGTTTTTAAGAAAATAATAGGGATTTTAGAAATAATAATATCATAAACATTTTTTATGAAATAACATCAAGGTAGTTTGAAATGTTCTATTCATATAATAAAATTAACACTAACTTTAATAAGAAGGTATAATATGATTAAACAAATGTCTTAATAAAAATAAAAAAAATTATATAGTACAAATGTGATATAAAGGATGATATATGAAACAATTATAAAGTGATAAAGTCTTATTTATTGAAGATGATATTCATGTAAATGACACTGTAAATTATATATATAATATGTGTGTCATAGATATAGAATAAAGAGACATTTTTATATTTTAGTATTCAATAAGAATAGAAATTAGTAAAAATAAGTATCATCGAATTTTCTACTACAATGAATTTGAAGATGATGATTACTTTCATGTTGTTTTGAAAGTACGTGAAGATGGGTGTGAGTAAAATAAATAAATTTTAATAATACTTAATGTGATGAAGTTGTTCTTTTTTTTCATATATCAATGTAATACCGTTAGGATTACAATGTAATGACCCAACATGGTTCTATACATAGTTGGGAGAGTTGTAAAATATTTTTAAGAGTATACATTATCATTTCACTCAATGGATGATACCAGTGGTTCGAGTGATGATTTTGAGTTTTAATTCACACCAATGATTAGCCTTTTTATTTGAATGATGATCCATATTAAGATATTTTCCCCACCTGTGTGTTTTTTTGTTTTTGGATATGTTATATGAAATATAATGTACAGAAGAGAGATGAAGATATGTATTCATCTTTAAAAGTGTACATGTAAATGAAAAGTGTTAAATGGTTTTAAATGTGATAATAATTCACTAAAACACATTCACCCCACCCCTATACATGGATTGTTATGGATATTAGAAAACAATACACTCATCATATGCCTCTAGGATAGGGAGTAGTTTGATCCAAATTCCCTATACCCGTGGTTCTTGACACAAGAATGACGTCAATTCAATCATATTTAAAAAAATTATATATAAATAGTATTTAAATTTTAAATTCATGAACATAATTTAATAAAACCCAATGTGAAGTTAAATTAAAATTAAATCAAATCTCATTCATAAAATGTAAAACATTAAATAAAAGTGTTATAATTTAATGAAGAAAAATAAATTATATAAATTAAATTATAAATCAAAATTCAAATGATAACATTTATTTTCAAGAATAACCTAACTGAGAATATCACTAAAATAATTAAATAATTAATTTAAATATTATATTAATATTTATAGAAAAATCTCAAATAAATCATAAAATAATTATAATTTAGTTATTGATAAAAAAATATATTAACTATTATACAATATGATAATTTTATACTTCTATATACATTTATTTAATATTACCACCATTATATATAATAATATATGATAATATATTAAACCATTTATTATCAAATAATAATCATACCGTATTTATTGTAGAAATAAACACAATTTAAATATCTCAAATTTTATTTAATAAAAAATAATTACTAAGATAGTTGAAACCAAAATTTTCATTAATTATGTTAGATTGTGAAAATTTATTCTTACAACTCATTCGAATGTTGTTTTACGTTTACATTTTTGAATGAGTTAGAAAAAAAATTAACACACAAAACACTCATCCTTTTCAAATATTAGATATTTTTTCCTTTATAGTGTGAGGTGAATGTCATGAACTCCCTTCTTCATGATGAAGAACGGGATACAATGATGTTGATACCTTCCTTCATTGAGATGAAGGTGAGATATGGACCCCCGAGTCCCTCCTCTAATTGGCCATGAAGTGGAGAATATCACTAATTGTATGGAAATATCAAGAAAGTGTGAGGAATTGACCTTTTTATAGTAAGCAAGATCAAGAGATAAGATGTATCAATCTCAAAAAACTCCAAGAAAAATATATATAAATAATCAAAATAAAATAATAGAAAAATGATTAATTAGAATTGATAGAAATAAAAGGAAACCTCTAAAGTACGTACAAAAATAAAACAAAGAAGCGACATAACAACCATCACCAATGTTCAAGATAGTAAGATACATGATGGACTCTTAATCTTCTGGGAAAAATAAAAACAATGTTACCTACAATGTTACACATATACCTTGTAGGGAATACACATATACTTTGTAGGGTGGGAATACACATATACTTTGTAGGGAAAAACCAAATTCACATGTACACAAGTGGGGGAATCATACTAATTCCCCCATGAGAAAACAATAGAATCTCATAATCTCTTAATGAGGTATATTATCCACTCAAACCTCAAAAAGTCATGCTCACCAAATAACAGAAGTCATTTTATGTAATGTAAATTATAATCACATCGATATTTTGGTCTTCCATAACACTTCTCAATGGTTAACTACCCATCCTTAATGGTGAACATCCTGATGCTACCACATTTTTTCCCAAGCCCCACTGTCACAACATGCCTAAACACAACTGGGCCACAACCACAATACATCCTTCTCATATATACTTGGACCACATCCCCATAAAATCCTACCCAGAGACAGAGGGTCTACACCCACCACATGTCACACTAGAAAAGACTTGGGCCTTATCTCGCAGAGACGTGGGAAACAAACCACCACTCACACCACCAATTCCATAAATATGGTATTAAAACTCTATAAATTACGACCATCATGATAAATCTTGTCTCATAAATGACTTATAAAGGTAGCATAGAAAATTTAGTAACCAATTATCCAGCTTCGTAATGGGTTGTTTGGAAAGACACCCCCATAACAATGGGGGTGTTCAGCACATAGTGCATAAAACTGGTGCGGTGTGTATAGGGAATTTAAGGAACTCAAGTATAAATAAATATAGGTAATAATTTCTCTTCCCACAATAATGGGATTCAAAACATATGATTATCCCACACCAAATCACATTTACTACTACCCCTACATACACGTACCACCATGAATGACGGTTACTTGAATGCCTCTTCACTACATGCCACAACCTGAAACATACCCCCAAGAGATTCATTTAAGAAATCATTATTTTACATTATGAAATCAGGAATTTATTTATTTAGATCCCTACCATCGAACTACAAATCACTATAAATATTATAATGTTATGAAACTATACCTATAACTATCTATGACAAACACAAAATGAAATAACCCATTATAACACTCACAAACATGAAATCCTGAAACAACACATTTTGGCCGCCCTGCTACCGAACCACTACCCAGATGTTGTCCAACTACATTACAAGTCCATCCATTCCAAAATCAATCAATATTTCATCCTGATCTTCCATAACACATCCTACCCCACCTCTTACAAAAATCATACAAATACCACTACTAAACCACATTCCCATTGTACACACATACCACACCCTTCTCACATAATCAACTCCTATGGACACCCCTTGTCACATAACCATTATTCCAACAAAACCAGCATAGAACCCTAATAAATAAAAAATCCTAATAAGAACCACAGAATACAGAACCACACCAAAATAAGTAGATTGTATTTCGATTGATCCAACAAACTTTCTTTAATTCTACATTGATAAAAAAGTGTGATCAAAAATCAAGATTGATCTTGGGGGATACTTTTCATTTAATCATGTATATATGAATAATCATATTTCATTTTCACAACCATTTCAAGAGAGAATCAATGATAAGAATGAATTATCACTGGTGTGAGATCAACGACCACCAATGGATATGATTTTTTATGGGATACAACCCATATAATTCACATTACAGATTAAAGATAACAGATAAAAGCGAGTGATCAACAATATCATCCTCATCCCCATTTACTCCTCCTGATTATATTCATTAAATTAGTTTCAACCATATTTACTGTAGGACATAATTAAACCCATCCCGCAAGATACACAATTAATGGAGGGATGACAGAAATCCCTACAATGGTTAATAAGTGACCAAAACTCCTCTTCATGCAAAACTGGGGGTTCATGCTAGCAGAAGACTCTAAGGATACTAGAATAGGGGTAGGGGGTGACAACACATGGATATGACTCATCTGGGAAGATACGTTCTATGTGTACCAAGAGAGAATAGAAGAGAGGACCTCATATTTAGAAAAATTTAAATCTTATATCAATAAGTGGAAATGGATCCAAGGCCATTAATGTCGGATCATGACCAATACCACTGGGTTCTACTATTAAAAAATTCCAAGAGTGTTAGGTTATTAAAGATATAATTAATATCAAATTACATTATAAGAAACAAAAAAGTCATTAAACTTCATTTACATCAAATAAATTGTATGAGGGACAAAACTAAAAGAATGGTAAAATCTAGAAAATGAGTCACCAATTGGTGAGTCACCGACCAGAAACCAATGGTAGCGAGCCTCCATATGAGGGTAACCAATAGTGAGTCACATATTTTGATCCAGCGAGGTGATCTACTGATGACTGACTCACTGACACTGATACCCTAATTCAACGACATTTTTGCTCTAATTCACTTACACCGATTCCTTGAGTCGGTGACTCTGACACCCTGAGTCACTGACACCAACCCCTATAGTCACCGACACCGACACTGATGCCCTGAGTCATAGATGTAAGAATATAAATTTATTTAAAACTCTTGAATTGAGCCTTCATGGGCCCCAAAAACACCAAAAACACTGGAATTTGGAAAATTAATAGACCAAAAAGTGGGCAATCGCATCAGATACCTCTTAAAAATAATTGCAAACCAAACCCAGTTGAAATAGGGGCATGAACAACCACCCATAAAAATACTTCTCAAGGATAAACCACCATGTATGAAAAAAAAATTCAACATCCCAGAACACCTCTTCTAAGGTTTTCCAACCCTACAGCCACAGGACATTCCACACAAGAATAAATGTTCAAACTTACCAAACATATGAATTAGGGAATTCCATCCCCCAAGTGAAGATATTATCTACATTGGGTGGTTCTAACTCACCCAACATGGTTTAGTAGCATCCATATTAGTCCATCATGATTAGGGATCTAGTATTACCCTCCTCATGTGTATGTATTTCTATAGTACATCACATAAAAAGAAAACCCCTCATCTCATAGAAAAAAGTACCAAGCATTCAATCACAAAGAAAACACATGAGTAAAACAAAAAACAACTTGAGGTACTAGGCATGTATCATCACCTATCACTCCCTTGTACTCTAATCTAGGCCACCATGTTTCCAGAACATGTGAACCAGGAGGATATTCCATCCACACATCACCTTTTTCCGATGATCCTAGATCTCCATTGATCGCTCAACGAATATTGTGATGTCCTTGATATCCAAGTTTCCACAATCAATGACATCAGAGTCATCATGATGATTCCGATGAACTAGTGAGACGTGAATGAAATTGTGGATCCTAAAACAAATTTGTGGAAATTCCAGATAATATTCCACCTTGAAAACTCATCCCAACACCAAAAATGCTCCAATGAACTTGGGATGAAGCTTACTCCCACAATCGAACCTATATCGACCTGATAATTTTCTGACATTACAATTAAATCATTTCAAATATAAACAACATAATAGTATTACACATAGAGGATACAAGGGTTTATTGTCTTGGTCAAACTAGGACCAAACATAAAATTTACAACAACAAGAATAAACATTTATTTAATTTCTTCTTCTCTAGCTTCTTATTGGAAATTTTCCTCTCCTTAGTACATGTAGCCACCTGAGGTTATACATAAAAATGTGTGAGATATAATCCTAGTAATAGGATAGATAAGAAAAATATATCACGGGGTGAGCATAATCATAACATAGGCAAAATATCACGAACATGATAGGAAGCCTAAATATACGACTTGAAATGTGGAAATGCATAAAAATTAAACATCATGTATTAGTGGTTAACTACCACACATACTTGTGAACCAAGATAGAATCTTGTTCACACATCATTTCACATTTACTAATGAGATTAATCACTTTACCCAATTCCTTAGAGTTCTGTATAATTTTGTGTGCACCCGTCACTTTGAAACATTCATATTGCGCAATATAATTCTGGGTGCACCAATCACATCATAACTTTATCGTTATCATGATTGCCACATAAAACACATATAAAAAGTGAACATACTATCCCATGTAAAGGAATGGTTTTAATCTCATAAGAATACATTCATAAGCTTTGGGTTACCAAAAGAAAGAGGGAACAACATACTTGATATAAGAACCATCAACCATGAATTATTGGAGAAAGTTGAGTTCTTAAAAGATGAGTTCTTTTGAAAAAAAAATTGTTTGACATAAATTTCGTCAGAAAAAATGTATATCCAAGAAAAGGTAAGATAATTTTGAAGAAATTATCTTTAAGGAGTAACCATATCAAAATGGAGTGAAAGAGGGAGAACCCGAAGGATGAATGTTGGGTTCAAGAATTTCCCCATACCTTGTACCTGAATGCTTCCTTCTCTTTCATGTCCTGTATAAGGACATTAAATTCATTAATTTGAAATCCAGAACCATATTTACATTAATTGGGTTCATTCTGGTTTCATTATGTCATATTATGTTCATTTGGATGACTTATAGAGTTTAAAACCATTGTTCGGGAATGTTCGTTTTTATGGTTTTTTCTACGGTGGTTCACTTGTATTCTTAAATTGATGTTTGGGTAGAACATGAGTAAACATCCAGAAATGATATTACATGTCATAAATGATATTAAAAGAGTTTTAATGTTCTTATAATTAATTATATTAGATCCATTTGTATGAACCATTAGATAAGAATGAAATGATGGTTATTTGGGTCAATTTGGGCGGTTTTGGATCACAGTGAACTAGTTTTAACTTATCACATAGTAATATGGAGATAGGATATTTTCAAAACATTAAATAGAAAATAATACATATAACATATTTTGCTTCAACCATAAAAATGGTTTCATGACCAGATCTGAAGGTAGAAATAGAAAAAGAATGTATGTCGTTCTTAAAGGTGATAAATTAACACCTCACGAACAACGTTCTCTTTAATAAAAAAATGAAAGAGGGAAAGGGGGTTGGATGATATAATATCCCATTATAATCATAAAATTACATTATATTTATAATACTGGAGTTACAATACAATTTTTATGAAGATAGGTGGGGAGTGATCAGGAAATGAACTTGAACTTGAAAGGAAATTAATGGAGAGGAGGGAGGGAAATTACCTCTAGAATCCTCCTCTTGAGAAACTCCTTAAGGGCCCATTCATGGTATTTTTATGAGGAAAAAATATCTTGGACATAAGGGAGGGGATAGGGAAGGTGTTTGGTCAGAGTTTAGTGGAGGCTTGGAGTTTGAGATGTGTGTGGAAATGAGGATGTGAAGGGTGTCTTTTATAGTGGAAGGGAAAGGGGTTTTCTTAATATAAAATTCATTAGTTTATTTACTTCCCCTATGACATGGAATAGTGGGTCCTTAAAGACCAAGAATAGTAATTTATTCATGTGATGCAGAACCATGGGGGTTTACATCAGTAGAACATCACCGATGACTCAATTAATCCATTATTTAGCATTTATTTGAATTATCGGATTCTACTATTCATCAAAAATTCAAGTATATCAGAAAAATCCCAAAAATTTAACCCAACCATTTTTCGACATGTAGAATAAAAAAATGAAGTCCATTTTCTAAAAATTATTGTCTAAATATCATTAATTTAATATTTAATTAAAATCATAATTTACTTAAAAACTATTTTTAAGATTAAAACTGATTTTATAGTGCAACAAAAAAATTATGTAGGGTCTTATAAAATTATCTAAAAACAATAAGACATTGATTTGATAAATAATTATTACATTTTAAGAAAATAAATTTTCCTTTAAATAAATTAATTAGTTATAATTAATTATTTAAGACTTACAAAATTCCAAAATGTTTACTAAGGTCAAATTGTCACTTTCTAAGATGTCTAAATTTTATTTAATTATTCACGGGTATGGTTACTATTATGTTGGATTATTTACAATTCATAAGGGTTTTGTTACTATTCATAAGGGTATGTTACTATTACAAAGGGTACATTACTATTCACCGAAAATTACTTGTGTTTCATTAGACTCCAAAAATCATCTTGAGCACAACCGTGTATGTCGGATTTTTAAAATTCTAAACACAGAATTGACAAAATTATGTTTAAATGTAACTTATCACTTAGTAGATCATTATGTTTTGATTTAATTTTATTTTTTAACATAAATATATGAAACGAATTTCCATTGAAAAACATTGGGTCGTTACATTCTTCCCCCCTTAATAAAGTTTGCCCCCGAAGTTTCACTTTTCACAAACAGGTGAGGGTGTTTCTCCTTCATTGCCTCTTTTGGTTCCCAAGTTCCTTCCTCAAACTTATGGTTCCACCACAACAGTTTTACAAGATGGGTTGTCTTGTTCCATAGAACCTTATCTCTCCGATCTAGAATCTTTATTGGATGCTCCTCATATGATTGATCATCTTCCAGCTGCACCACCTCTGAGTTTAGTACATGTGAGGGGTCTGGTATGTACTTCTTCAGTAGTGATACATGAAACACATCATTAACATTATCCATATTTGGTGGAAGTGAAAGATGATAGGATACGGCTCATATGCGGTCAATGACCTCAAAGGGGCCAATATACGTTGGGCTTAGCTTCCCTTTCTTCTGTAATCACATGACTCTCTTCCATAGAGATATTCTAAGGAAGACATTATATCCAACGTCGAATTCCAAGTCCCTTACATGGCTGTCAGCATAGTTATTTTTCCGACTATGAGAAGCTTTGATGTGTTTCTGGATTACTTGAACCTTCTCTGTCATCTCTTGAACAAGATTGGGTCCAAGAACCTTTCTATCTCAAACATCATCCCAACAGGTTGGAGTTCTACATTGCTTCCCATAAAGAGCTCCATACGGAGCCATATGAATACTCGAGTAGAAGCTATTTTTGTATGAGAACTCAACCAATGGGAGATGCTGATCCCAACCACCATTGAATTCAATAGAGGAGGCTCTTAGCATATCTTCAAGCGTCTGAATAGTTCTTTCACACTAGCTAGTAGTTTGGGGGTGATAGGTCGTGCTGAAATTTAATTCATCACTCAAAGCATATTGAAGACTCCTCCAGAATTTAGATGTGATCCTTGGATCACAGTCAGAGAAAATTGAGAGTGGAACACCGTGCAGTCTCACAACTTCCTTCACATATAACGTTGCATGTTTTTCAAGTGAGAGATCTTCCCGAATAGTGATAAAATGGGAAGTCTTGGTCAGTCAGTCAACCAAAACTCATATCACATTATTTCCCTTTGACATCTTCGGGAGACCTGTGACAATGTCCATAGTAATATTTTCCCATTTCCACATGGGTATAGGCAATGGATGCATCATACCGTTGGACTTTTGTTGCTTAGCTTTAACTTGCTGACATACCAAGCACCTTGATATATATTCCGCAATCTCCTTCTTCATGTTATCCCACCAGAAGTGTGCTCGGAGATCACGATACATCTTGGTACTCCTAGGATGGATAGAGAATGTTGAGCTATGTGCATTTTCCAATAGCTCCTTGTTTACCCTGGGTGATGAAGGAACACAAATCCACATTCCAAACTGAATCACACCATCATCGTCGATATGGAACTCATGTAGCTTCCCTTTCTTTACTGAATTCACCCTCTTTTGTATCTCCACATTATCCCTTTGTGCTTCCTTAATCTTCTCCTAGATGGATGGTTGATCAATCATTTTGTCAAGGTAGGATGTATCCCCTACCCTTATTATTTCCAAATCCATCCTTTGCATATCTATAAAGATATGGCCTTTCTCAATCCGCAACAGGGATAGGGTAGGGGGTTCTTTTCTTCTTAGAGCATCAACTACCTTGTTCTCCTTTCCAGGATGATAGTGAAAATTGAAATCGTAATTCTTGATTAGCTCTAACCATCTCCATTGATGCATTTTGAGCTCCTTTTGTGTGAATATATACTTTTGGCTCTTGTGTTCGGTGATTATGTCACACTTCTCACCATAAAGGTAGTGCCACAAGATTTTCAAGGAAAAATAGTGGCTGCTAGCTCTAGATCATGCGTCGGGTAGTTCTACTCATGGATCTTCAATTTTCGTGAGGCATTGGCTACCACATTATCATTTTAAATGAGTACACAACCAATTCCTTTCATTGAAGAATCACTGTATATCACAAAATATTTTCCACTTTTCGGTAGTGTGAGTACATGTGTAGTGATCACCCTTCTCTTTAGCTCATTGAAGCATCCCTCACATTCTTCTTTCCAAACATACTTTACCCCTTTCATTTTTAACTTAGTTTACAGTCTTGACAATCATTATAAGTTTCTCACAAAACATTGGTAGTACCCAGCTAATCCAAGAAAACTAAAGATTCTTATTTCAATAGAGGGCCTAGGAAATTATTTAATCACCTTTGTCTTTGAAGGATCCACATAAATTCCCGCACTTGTGATCACATTTCCCAAGAATGTGACTTGATTAATCAAAAACTCACACTTTTTGAACTTGGTGTACAACTTATCCTATCTTAATGTCACCAACACAAGTCTTAGATGTTCTTCATTTCCCTCATTGATTTTGGAGTAGATGAGAATATCATAAATAAACACAACCACATATTTGTCAAGGTAATGTCTAAAGAATATATTCATCAAATCCATGAATATTGCAGGGGCATTAGTAAGTCCAAAGGGAAACACCAAAAACTCATAGTGCCCATACCTTGTTCGGAAGGCAGTCTTCTGAATATCTTCCTTCTTCACCATTACCTGATGATATCCATAATGAAGATCCACTATTGAGAAGTATTGAGCTTCTCTTAACTGGTTGAACAAGTCATAAATCCTTGGGAGTGGATACTTGTTCTTTATGGCGATCTTGTTCAGTTCTTGCGAATCGATATATAGCCGCATTGTTCCATCCGTCTTCTTCAAAAAGAGCACTAGCGCACACCAAGGTGATGCACTAGGGAGGATGAACCCTTTTTTCAGATGCTCTTGCAGCTACTTCTTTAACTCCACCAGTTCTATTGGATCCATCCTATAGGGGAACTCTAAGATAGGAGTAGTTCCAGGTATGAGTTCAATTGAGAACTCAAACTCACAATCCAGGAGAATTCCAGGTAAATCATAGAGAAATACATCGATGTATTCCCTCACGATGGGAATTTCTTCAAGGTTGGAACTTTCATTCAACTCAACCATTTGGGCGAGGTATGATTCTTCACATGGAATCAACAAACACGCCATTAGAGGATTTTTCAAAGGATATTCATGATCTTCATTGCATTTTTAGAGGATCCTGGGATGGTTTTGAATATAAACAGATATTTACTTTTCCAAACAGTTGATATGCGCTCTATATAACGAGAGCCAGTCCATTCCCATTATAGCATCAAATTCCACCAAGGTAAGTATTATGATATTTTGCGGAAGAATCATCCCACATACTCTAACTAGAGAAGAGTCAAACACTTGGGTTGCAATGATTACACCACTTGGTGTTTTTACAGATATCTCTACTTCAAGGTTTTCGGGCCTCGATTCTATAGTTCTATAAAACTTGCATGATATAATGGAATGCGTAGAACCGGAATCAAATAATACTTTTTCCATTCTTGAGTGAATAGTAAGTGTACCTTGTATGACTTCATTATCATTCTCAACAACCGCAGTAGTGATGGAAAAATCCTTCCCTTGTTCCTTTGGTTTTGGTAGCTACTGAGGCTGATTACCCTCGTGAACTGGAGGTTTAGTGAACTGGTTTGCATAGTACCCTAGCTCCTTACAGTTGTAGCATTGGACCATGAGTGGTTCTCTACTTTCATCGGATACAATGTCCTTCCTTTTCATGTATTTTCGAAACCCTTGAGCATGGTGTCCTTCTTTTCGACACATGAATCATTTCCTTTTCCCTTTGAGGCAGTTCCAATTGTGCATATTCCCACATTTTTGGAATGTGGTTCATTGATTTTTCTTCCCACCTTTGTCATTAGATCCACCAACATGAAATTCCACCTTTATCTTATTATCACCATAGCCATGGTACCATTCTCTGAAATCTATCCACACATTGAGAGCACACCGAACAACTTATTCATAAGTCCCAAAGTCTCAAATTGTAAGATCCTTTCAAAGGTGTGGTTTTAATCCACTAAAGAATCTATCAATTTTTCTATCATTGTTGATAACAAAACCTGAATCATACCTTGAGAGAATTGTGAAATTAACTTCATAGGTTTTGAAATATTCTCCATCTTTTTGCTTGAGCTCTATGAATTCTATCTCCATCTTCGTGCGAAGAGTTCATGGGAAGTACTTATTAAGAAATATTATCTTAAATTATTTCCATTCCATCACTTCAATTTCCTCCCTTGGCATAGTTTTCTTAATAAAAGTCCACCTTTGACTGGATTCTCCATCTAGATGATAAACGGATAGGGTCACCTTCTCTGTCTCAGAATAGTGAATAACAAAAAGGATCTTCTCCATCGATTTGACCCACTGTTCTTCAACTAGTGGATCAAAAGATCCACTAAACGTCGGTGGTCGTTGCCGCATAAAACATGTGATAGCCAGTTTCTCCCTCTTTGGTGAAGGATGATGTTCCCAATTATTATGGTTATTGTTCATAACCTATGAAAATTGGGTAAGCATCGCCATGATGTTTTGAAATCCACCTTATAAATCATTGGGGATGTCGTTCGGGCAATCGTTGCATTGACCCTTGCAAGAGTTGTAGGCCTGATTTCTCCTAGTTCCCACCATTTACTAAAATAGAAAAGTTTAGAACAAAAGATAAGTAAACAAGTAATGAATAACTTATTCATTTAAAAAAATTATACCAAAAACATAACATATGGGATCCCTATGTAAATATTCTTGTGTGCATATTTTTACTTAGTCTCATTCTACAGGTTTTCTCTAGGGTTCACTAATCATAATTCCAAAATTAACTAAACCTTACCTCTGATCCCAACTATAGTGACCTGATCCAGTTCTAACATTACTATTAAATCATTTCAAAGATAAACAACATAATAGTATTACACATATAGGATCCAAAGGTTTAGTGTCTTGGAAAAACTAGGACCACACATAACAAATACAATATCTCGCATAAACATTTATTTAATATCTTCTTCTCGAGATTCTTATTGGTACTTGTCCTCTCCTTAGTATATGTAGCCACCTGAGGATATACATCAAAAGGGGTGATCTAGAAGCCTAGTAAGAGGATAGATAATAACAATATATAATGGGGTGAGCATTATCATAACATAGGAAAAATATCACGAACATGAGAGGAAGCATAAATATATGACTTGAAATGTGGCAATTCATAAAAATTAATCATCATGACTTAGTGGTTTACTACCACACATACATGTGAACCAAGATTTCATCTTGTTCACAGAACATTTCACATTTAATCATGAGATTCATCACTTTACCCAATGCATTAGAGCGCTGTATAATTCTGTGCACACCCGTCACATTGAAACATTTATATTGCGCAATATAATTCTGGGCGCACCAATCACATCATAACATTATCATTATCATGATTTCCACATAGAACACATATAAAAAGTGAACATAACTAACCCATGTAAAGGAATTGGATTCATCTCATAAGAATACATTCATAATCTTTGGGTTCACAAAATAAAGAGGGAACAACATACTTGACACAAGAACCATCAACCACGAATGAGAGGTCAAAGATGAGTTCTTAAAAGAAGAGTTCTTTTGGAAAACATTTGGTTTGACATAAATTTCATAAAAAACATGTATATCCCAGAAAATGTAAGATAATTATGAAGAAATTATCTTTAAGTAGTAACCATATCAAAATGGAGAGAAAGTGGGAGAACCAGAAGGATGAAAGTTGGGTTCGAGAATTTCCCCTTACCTTGTACCCGAATGCTTCCTTCTCTTGAATGTCCCGTATAATGACATTATATTAATTAATTAGAAATAAATAACCATTTTTAAATTAATAGGGTTATATATGGTTTCATTATGTCATATTATGTTCCTTTTGATGACTTATAGAGTTTAAAAACATTGTTCGGGGATGTTCGTTTTTATGGTTTTTTCTTGGGTGGTTCACTTTTATTCTTAAATTGAAGTTTGGGTAGAACCTTAGTAAACATCTAAAAATGATATTACATGTAATTAATGATATTAAATGAGTTTTAATGACCTTATAATGATTTATATTATATCCATTTGGATGAATCATTAGATACGTATTAAATGATGGTTATTTGGGTCAATTTGGGCGGGTTTTGGATCACAACGAACTTGTCTTAATTTATCACTTAGAAATATGACCATAGGTTATATCCAAAACATTAAATAGAATATAATAAATATAACATATTATGTTTGAACTGAAAAATGGTTTCATGACCAGATCTGAAGGTAGAAATGGAAGAAGAAAGTATGTCGTTCTTGATGGTGATAAATTAACACCTCACGAACAACGTTCTCATTAATAAAATAAAAGGAAGAGGTAAAGGGGTTTGGATGATATAATATCCCATTATAATCATAAAATTACATTATATTTATAATACATGAGTTATAATACAATTTGGATGAAGATAGGTGGGGAGAGATCAAGAAATGAACTTGATCTTTAATGGAAATTAAAGGAGAAGAGGGAGGGAAATTACATCTACAATCCTCCTCTTGAGAACCTCCTTAAGGGCCTAATCATGGTGTTTTGATTATAAAAGAATCTCTTGGACGTGGGGGAGGGTCTAGATATGTTGTTTGGGAAGATTTAAGAGAAGTCTTGATGATTGAGTGGTGTGAGGAAATGAGGGTGTGAAGGGTCGCTTTTATAGTGGAGGGGAAAGGGGTTTCCATAATATAAAATTCATTAGTATATTAATTTCCCCTAATGCAAAGAATAGTGAGTCTTTAATGACCAATAATAGTAAGATTATCATGTTATCCCGAACCAAGTGGGCATACATCAGCAGAACATCATCGATGACTTAATTAATCCATTATTTAGCATTTATTGTGAATTATTGGATTCTATTATTCATCAAAAATTCAAGTATCTCAGTAAAATATAATTAATTAAACCCAACCATTTTTCAACCTGTATAATCCAAAAATAAAGTAAATTTTTCAAACATAATTTTCTAAGTATTAATAATTTAATATTTAATTAAAATCCTAATTTACTTAAAAAACATTTTTTAAGATTAAAACTGATTTTAGAGTGCTTTCAAAAATTACATCGGTTCTTATAAAATTATCTAAAAACTATAAGACATTTATTTGATAAATAATGAATAAATTTTATGAAAATACATTTAACTTTAAATTAATTAATTAGTTATAATTAATTATTTATGACTTCCAAAATTCAAAAACGTTTACTACGGTCAAATTGTCACTTTCTAAGATGTCTAAATTTTATTTAATTATTCATGGTTAAGGTTACTCTTATGTTGGATGATTTACTATTCAGAAGGGGAATATTAATTTTCATAAGGGTATTTTACTATTCCTAAGGGTACACTAATATTCACCAGAAAATATTTTTGTTTCATTAGACTCCAAAAATCAACTTAAGCACAACCGTGTATGTCAAATTATTAAAATTCCAAACACAGAAGTGAAAAACTTATGTTTAAATGTCTCATATCACTTAGTAGTTCAATATGTTGTGTTTTCATTTTATTTTATGACATAAATATAAGAAGGGAATTTCCATTGAAAAAATTTGGTTGTTACAGATCCTATGCTTCCCCTGCCGAGGAGAAACATTCATGAACATGTGGTTCCCAACCTCGCACTCCAAGGGCCTTCTCTTACGATTGATATATGACTTCATCCAGTAATGTGGTGTTTTCATCAACTCATGGACAAGATGAACATTCATTGTTGTAATATTTTCCACATACGAACCTGGAGAAGCCGCCTCCCCAACTTCTATATAGCATATGTGTGAATGACATACACTTTCGTACAATGTCGCAAATAGATCCATTCCAATGAAGGAGTGATATCCATTGTAGTAAGTGAATTTTAAAAATGGAATGGGTTTTCCTGATGATCTTTAAAAGTCTAGAACACATTCCAATAAGATGTTATCCAACGTCTTAATGGCCCTCTATGTCAGTCCATCTGTTTGAGGATGGAATCTAGTGCTGAGGAGTTACTGAGTGAAAAAATCATGCTACAACCCCCTCTAGAATCATGAGGTAAAACATATATCTAGATCTAAGATGAAGGATATAAAACTACTTGAATTTTCACCATTTCATCCACATACCTCTGTGCTAAGGTATCATCTAATCTCGACTCCTTGATCACTAAGAAGTGAGCCATGTTCGTCAACTGATCAACTACTACCCAAAAAAAATTTATCCTCCGTATTAATTGGGAAATCATGGGATGAGACCCATTTATATTTCATCCCACTTCCACTCAATGATATCTATGGGATAAAAAAACAACCTGGAACATGGTTCTTGACCTTTATTTTTTTGTAACACCATGCACTTTTACACTATCTCCGGCATTACATGCTTCCCCACGGGCCACCAAAATTGTTCCCTCAATCCCTTATACAACTTTTAAATTTCATGGTGAACCAATCTGGGTGAGATATAAATTTCAAGCAGAACATCCTTTTTCATTGTAATAGGAACAAACAACTTCTCATGGATCAACATCCAATTCTAACCATCCTCTAACAATCCCTCCGTTGGATCACCTTATACAATGTGATCATGCATCCCCTCGTCCTCTAAGTCTCCCAAATATGAATTATCCACCATCTACCACATAGATGATTGTACTATCATATGAAATAGACTACCATTTCCATCATTCATTATTAGATCTATGTGCTAGAAATCCAACTACTCCAACACCCTCCATACATCTACAGATTCTTGAAAAACACCCATCTACAATTTCATGATAATAGATTCATTCATAACACTCTTCATTCCTGAGGTGTAGAAGATATATAAATATTATTCTTGGAGAAACACAATTTTCATATTCATTCACATGTTCATATATTTATTGAAAATGATGTACCTCAAACTCTGGTGAACTATAAGGATCACATAGTGTTCCCCAACAAGGTAATGTAACCAAAATTTCAGCACAAACAATATTGTTGGTAGCATCATATCATGGGTTCCATAATTACATTAATGGGGATGTCACATCCCTAATCCATTAGAGACCACCCCACATTTCTGCATCATCACAAACCCCAATAAAATCTATTAATAATCACAAAACACATCAAAAATCACCCATTCATCTAGAATTATGATCACTATAGAACTTACCAATATACCATTTAGATAGATTAACACTTTCTTGCAATGAACTCCCTAAAAAAAGTGCTCCCATTCCTAGACAGACACTTCAACGATGTTTTTACTTAGGATAAACCTGGTATGAATCTCCGATAGTAGAATTCCAGATAGAGAAAACTATGAACCTATTCCACAATCTTTGGTGTGTCCTAAGAAAAAATGAAATCTACCTTCAATGGTTCCACTAATAGTCCCTTTAATGAAACCATATTCCCAAGGAAGTGGACATCTCATGTAAAAAACATGCATCTAGAAAACATTCCATAGTTCAAGTGGTACAAAAGTACCTATAGGATAATCCTGAGATTCTATGTGGGCACCTCCTCTGAATTCAAGTAGATTAGAATGTCATTGATGAAAAATATGATGAATCGTTCTAGGAATTCATGAAATATGGTGTTATAATCCCTATGAACATGGATGGTGTGTTTGTAACACCAAAAAGCATAACTTTGAAACTCATGTGCCCATACATGCACCAAAAAGTAGTCTTTGGGATGTCACCCTACTTCACCCTCAATTGCTGATATCCAAACCACTAATTGATCTTGGGAAAACATCTCTCTCACCTCCGCAGGTCGAAAAGATCATATATCCTCAGTAGAGGGTAAGAGTTGTTTACTGTTACAAGATTCAGTCTCCAATAGTCTATCTATAGCCTTAGACCACTATATGATTTCTTTTCATACAAGACCAGAACACCCCATGGTGACACACATAGTCAGAAGAAACCCTTCTTCGTCAGATCATCAATCTAAATATAGAACCCCCACAACTCAAAAGGCTCCATCCGATAAGGATCCATCAAAATCATATTATCCCTACTTTATATTTCTATTCTAAACTCAATGTCACATCAATGAGTTAGAGTCACAATGTGCATGGGGAAAACATCCCTAAATTCATTAAAAATAGCTGGAACCTCCACCATATCAACATACATCGATCGCACTGAATGTTATTCTGACAAGGAAGGAAGAGGCTCTATATTTTAATTTCCCACCAGATATCTCTATTCGCCAATGAAAGATACATTTTTTCCTTTATTTTATGAAAAAACAACTCTCTTCTCAAAGAGGTCGATAACCGCTTGCACCAAGAACAACTAGTCGATTCCATGCATGGAATCATATGGCTCCATCAGCAGAAGAAAGAGCTCCCAACTAGATTGATGTGGCCCCTATATTAGTCTATATCCCTGGAATACATAAAACAAGCTGGTATGACCTCCAAATCATATACTCAACCCAAGAAGAAAATAATTTCTCTCTCTATCTATTCCCAATGCATGGGATAGACTAGGTTGAATGAAGAAGTAAGAATCCCCCATATCAAACAAGGTGAAAGAAATCATATTAAACAAACCAATCATACCTCTAATGATCAATACACTCATTGGAACTATTACCTCTATGGAATTCTTTTGACCATTACCAGTTCCTCTTCCACTCTATTGCAGGCTGCTTCCCTGACCATGCACTGGTCAGGGTCCCTGAGGAGCACCCTGATTTTTTCCTCCTTCTATACCCTTTTCCATTCAGGGAGTGAGGTCAGTCTGTATATGTTTATGGAAAGGCATGTCTGGAAAATACTGCAAAGGTGAGATCTAGTCCAACCCACCTCCACTATACATATTTCAAACTAGGCACTAAATAATATTATTCCCATGACCACCAAATATGAAACACCATGACATTAAGAACATGGGAAAAGGGAGAGTACCAAATGTTCGAAACTAAAACTATTACTGTCGACTCCCCACTAGTCATAACCTAGAAGTCCCTAACACTAGAGACTAATAGGTGATTAACTTCACATTAGAATAACTCATATGAATTCCCTCTCACGGTAGATATACTCTTCATTGCATCCTTTCCACTACCTCAGTCATATAATGAACCTTTATGTATGTCTGTTGGGTGAAGGGAGTGACCACATACTAAATATAAGGATGGAGTCCCTCCTCCAAATGACTCACCAGAGACTCCTCATATAGAAAGGGATTTGGAAAAAAATGTTGGAGATCCTTGAACTTGATTGCCAATTCCCTCGCAATCCTACCCCCTATTGGGGGGAAAATATATCCTTCCTTTTCTCAGCATTCAACATGGAAGAAAAGAATTCCTCCAAAAACTCCTTCTCAAAGATGACCCATAGAAAATAGGTCTCCTTCCTCTTCCCGAGGTAATGCATCCACAACTAATGCACTGATCTCCAAATCATGCTCAATACTAGAGGATCCTAGTACTCTTTTAAAGCCCGAATCATGATAAAAGTGATCACCAAATCAATGATAAAATTATTCATCTCTATGTATTGAGACACAACCATCATGCATTCCAAAATAATGCCTCTATAAGGAATGAAGCATCTTCTATCACTGGTCATCTTCTTCTACTAGATTAAATCAACACAGATAAACATGTTCAGCCTACTAACCCTCCACTATGTGTACCACACACGGGTGATATTCAGATGCTATAACTGAATGGGAAAATAGAAAATACTAATCATTGGTAGTATAAAATATTTTTAGGATTCATTTTAACTCATTATTTATTTTAATTTCCCACAAATTCCCAAAACAAAGAAGAATGAAATTCATCTTGATGCATGTACTTTTCCTAGGTTCTCTTCCCTGAAATCGTTGTATCCTATCTTGGATAATAAGTAAGATCAAATTCCATACATTAGATCAATGAGGGACCTAAATTACCATGTCCTAGCCGGTCTTCCCTATTCTATGTCATGCACTAAGATCAACTACACTCTTTCCTTACCAACCCAAGAAATCCTCATTGTTCCTAACTCTAAAACTCAATTCTACCTCTCACCCAGCATCATATGATAACATTGTATAAGGACCACCTTCTTCAAGATGATGAAAGGGATAAAAATATATTGAGACCTTCAATCCTCAAAATGAAGAACAGTTAATGACCCCCCGAGTCCCTCCTCCAATCAGCTCTGGGGTGGCAACAAGCAACAAGGGTATAGAAATACAATGAATGTGGGAGGCATTACCCTTTTACGGTAACCAGTATCATGAGATATGATATTTTAAACTCAATAAACTCATATGAAAATGTATATAAATAAACCAAAATCCATCCCTCTACATCATAATTTAATTCAGATACAAATAAAAAGAAAACTCCAAATTAAGTACCAAAATAAAACTAAGCAGTGAAACTAAAAGTGTCCCCAACATCTGAGCTAGTAAGGTCCAACATGGTCCATGTAATCTTCTTAGATCCCTAATAACTTTTATATATATGATGGGTGAGAATACATTTTTACACAGTAGGGAAAAGATGAAGTCACATATGCAGAAGTGGGTCTAGCATACTAGTGCCCCCATGAGAAAACAATAGAAAATTAAATGCACCTAATAAGGTATGTTATCCACTCTAAAATCACCAAGGAACTCTCACCAAATGACACGGGTCAAGTAATGTAAGTAAATTTATAATCACATAGATATTTGGGTACCCCACACAATATACCATTGGTTAACATCTCATCCCTAATGGAGAAAATTATGATGCTACCACCCTCTTCCACAAAGCCCCACTATCTCAAACATCCTGGAAAAACCTTGGCCACAACCACACTGCATCCTGCCTATAGACCCCTAGGCCACAACCACAATACATTCTTCCCTGAGACACCGAGGCTAAAACCACCACCCGTCTCACTCAAAAAAACATCGACCTCACCAGGAATACTCATGGGAAACAAACCACCTCCCACACAACCAATACCATTAATATTGTATTAAACCTCATGCTATTATAGCCTTATCTATGAATCATGGGTGATAGATTTCTAGAAAAGGTAGAAATATAATGTCAGTAACAATCCATCCATCCTTCTATCAGGATGTTGTGAAAGACACCATCCACCATAACAATGGGGGTGTTCAACACATAGTGATCATCACGAGTGGGATACATATATAGAAAATAGGGAACTACACGTTTATATATATATATTGGAAGAAATGGTCATCCAAAACTATGAGATTTGAAACATATGAAATTCACTAAAAACCCACATTTTCAATTACTACTATATACACGTACTACCATAAACATCGATAATTGAACGCCACTTCACTATAAGACACAATCGAAAACAAACCCCTAGACAATTCATTTAACCAATTATCATTTTGCATTATTAAATCATTCATTTATTTATTTCCATCCATACTCTATAAAATACAACAGATTAAAATATTATAATGTGAAGAAGCTATACAAACAATTGTGCAAAACCAAACAAAGAAAATATGTAACCCATTACCACACTCACACACATGAAATCATGACACATCCCATTCATACTACCCCATTTCCTAACCACTACCCAGATATAGTGCCACTAAAAACAAGTTCATCATTCCAAAAAAAATCAGTCTCTCAACTTGAGATTCCATCACACATCAAATACCACCACATATATAAATACTACAACATCCAAGACTAAGCCACATCCTTGCATCACACACATACCACACCGTTATCATAAAACCAACTCTTTTTCCCACCATTTTTTCCATAATCATTCAACTAATATCACAACCATATAATTATTATAAAACATAAATCCCAAAAATAACTACACAACACACATCTAGAAAAAAAAATAGGATGAGTGTGTTTGGATTTATCCAACAAAGGTTGTTTAATTCCACATTGATAAATAGGGGTGATCACAAATCATGTTTGATCCTATGGAATACTTTTCATTTAACTTTGTATACATGATTACTAATATTTCATGTAAATAATAATTTCAAGAGATAAAAAATGTTATGTATGAAGCATCTTTGGTTCACAAGAAAACACCTCCAATGTCCATGAATTTTGGAGGGATATAACCCAGTCAGTTCACATTATAGATCCAAGATAATTCATAAAAGAAATTTATCACCAACATCTTCCTCATCCCCATTTAATACATACTATTATATAAATTGAATTTGTTTCATCCATTAAGAGTACATTAGTACACCCACCTCGCTTGATTTACAATTAAAGGATATATAACGTAAATAGCTGCATGTAATCACAAGTGAACAAATATATTTTTGCTCCAAAATAGTGGGGTCGCGCTAGCAGGAGACTCCATGGATAACCGAATGGGGGGGATACATCATAGTTGTATGGATCATTTGGGAAGATAATTTCTCTGTGCACCCGGATATAATAGAAGATAGGACCTTGACATTAAAAAAATCCAGATCTTATATCAACAGAATAAAAAGGTTTTGTAGCCATTAATGTCGGATTGTAGCCATGAACAAATGATTAGACTATATAAAAGTCCCCATATAATTAAGATATTAGTGACATAATTAATGTTAAACTCCTTTAGAAACACCCAAATAATACTTCAAACTGGATTTATGTCAACAAAACAAAGAAGGATAAAATTGGAACAACAGAAAAATGTCTCACTGATGGGCGAGTCTCTGGCCACATGCCACCACCAGTGAGCAACTAACAGTGATTCACCGATATTGAGTCACTTATGATGATCCAAAAAAGTTAGTTACCAATACCTAATTCACCGACACTGATTCCCAATGTAACTGAAACTGACGTATTGAGTCACCGGCATCGATCCCGTGAGTCAAAAACACCGATGACTGGAGTCATCGACACTGACACCATCAGTCACCAATAAAGACACCTTGATTCACTAACACTAATTCCAAGTGTCACCAACACCTATTTCCTGGGTCACAGATAATGATGATATGAGTCACTAATGGAAAAACTAGAAAATTTTGATAACTCATTAAATGAGCCACTATTGCCTCCCAGATTGCCTCAAACACTAGATTTTGAAAATGTAATATACCATGGAGAAAGACATTATAGATAAACACATGATCCAAGAACATTTCATCCAAAAATCCCATAAACTTGTTTCATAATATACTTTTCTGTACATTTTTTATATATTATGTTTCATTATGTCTTTGGTAAATGGAAACATATGGACGAGGTGATCATAGATTCTCAATTAGGGTAAACTATATCAATATAAATCAATTATTTTATTTGATAATATGATGGGTATGTGGTTATAATCAATATACATAAGAAAATATTACACAAAATATCATAGTTCATAAATCATGAGATTCATATTATGATAAAACAATTAATGAATTTAACGACTGATTTAATAAACATGAGAATTGATAACAGAAAAATGTAATGAAATTAAGTAATAAAAATTGAAACATACTTTAAATAGGGTATAAAAACTAATATATGTATTATTACTTTCATGAGAATCACTATTAGATCCCATTCATAGGAGCAACTTAAAAGGGTACTCATGAATACTTATCTCATTTGATATAAAGTTGACAAAATAACATCATTGGATAAAATAGACCCTAAAGCCTTAGGTTTAAAATAGAATCATTAATCCTTATCTTATAGTAGAAGCACTCATCCTTGTATTATAATGGAACCACTTATCCATTTCATTTAATGTATCCACCATTAATTGGTTTATAATGGATGAAAATATCCATTATCCTTAACTAAGTGTCATGTTTAAAATCAATCATAATCATATATAATAAAATATCATTAAAACAATGGTTTTGATTAATATCAAAATGGAAATTATTCCCTTTTCAAGAATACACTTCCAAAATAAAATGGGTTTCAAAAAATTAAAATCATTATAAAATTAAATTATGAATTAATTATTTTGAAACAAAAAAATAGTAAAAAATAATAATCACAAAAATATAACAATTAGGGTGAGAGATAAAAAATAACCAAATTTAAAAGTATTCATTGAAAATGTATTATAAATCAATAAAATTATTTTCACTTAAATATTTCCATAAAGATGTATTTATTTTCATGTCACATTGAAAAAAAATTTACATTTTGATCGAGAGTCAACACAATGATTCTTAAAAACAAATTCCATTGAATATTCCGTTTAAAACTACATTTCAAAATATGATATATAAGATAATTATATAAAATCAATATTTGTAAAATCCAATAATATATTTTAAAACATATATAATTTATATCGAATATATTTAAAATTGATAGGACATCCTTTTATTTAAAATGAATAATAATAAATATAAGGGTCATTTAAAATTATATCAAATTTATATTCCATTAAGGAATTGATCGAATCGGTTTGAAGAAAAAATTTTAAGGGATATAGAATCTATTAAATGAAGTTGTAATTATTCCTAAAAAATGAATTTTCACAAAGAAATAGAATAATCATGAAAGAATAATTTGGTGTGAAAATTAATTTCATCAAAAAATACACACAAAAAATAACATCATCAAAGGTATGAGAATTATATTTTTAGAATACAATAGTCATAGAATAGTTATTATGAATTTAGAATAGTATCTAAGTCAAGAAAACATTTTCAATGATTTTCAACTTTTGAATGAAAATCCAAAAATAGGTATACCAATAAATAAAATGAAATAGTATTAGGAAATATAATAATATCATGTTATAAAATGAATATAATTAATTAGTTAAACGATTGAAAAGGAATCATGGTGAATAGATTAAACATTTGGAAAGGTAGACATAATTTAGATAATGTAACCCATGGTGAAAAAGTAACATGTTAATCAAAAACTAATAAAAGAGTGGTCATTTAATTGAAATTTATTTATCATTATTAAATTACAATTAACTATTTATATATTAAATATTCAGTATATGAAACACAAAGATTTAATTATTTTCATTATATAAAACATGTATTAATGAGTGGAATTTGAGATGAGAACCCTTCAGATTGTTACAATGTATAGCCAAGTTAACTATCATAGCCTGTTAAAATAACATTAATATATTAATTCTTATTTTCATATACATATTAATAAATAAAACTAAATTTATTTATCCTCACTAATTTTTTTTCATGTATATTAGTTTTCTTTTGAATATTTTCAAACCATAGGTTTTTATATTATTGGCCTTTGTAATAGTTTCATAACTGCAATGTTGATATTAATTATTCATACAATTTTCAATATTAAAAGTTATGACTTTTTACTAAAAATGTTTAGTTATAATTTTACATTAATTATAAATTTTATTTCATGAGAACATAAGTATTTATTGTGTAATATATCACTCACAACATTCATTTCTCAGTGTTTTTAGACATATTAAGGGTGTTTTCAAAATTATTGATTTAAATTTAGATTAATTATTTAAAAAAACAAAATCATTATTTTTGTATCTATATAATGTTATAAAAGTAATGGAATTTTCGTAATCATCCAGGATATACTTTCATTTTTTCAAGTAGGTGGTCTAACTAACATAATAACATGCATATCATGGTTGTTGATGATTATGTATTGATTTTTTTTTAATATCAAGGAAATGGTAGAATAATTATATAATTTTGGGTTTATTTGTATTATATCTCAAAATTATAATGGATAAATTATAATATGTAATGGATGTGTGAAAATTTTATTATTTTTACTATTAATTTTCCTCTTAGTATTCATGTTTTATCTGATAGAAATTATTATAATCGTTGGATGATCATATCCTCATAAATTTATTTAATTTGTCATTGTATAACCCTAATTATTTAATAAAAATAATATTGATCATTTATATTTTTTCTCATGATCAACCACTTTTTATAGTGATAAAACAAAAAATATGAATTGATCATTCAATAAAAGTTGTAGTCTATATATATTTATGGTTAATGATATTATTTTCTATAAAAATATAAATAAGAGTAAAATGGATTACTATTTTGTAATCATAATTATCTCATAAATTTAATAATTATATATTATAATTTATATTATAACCATTCTTGTAAGTTTGTGATTCATAATGAAACACAATGAATTATGGATGTTGTATTATGCAAAATGCATGATTCACATTTTAAATTTCCATAAATGATCATATAGTGGTTGTTTTTATTATTGAAAAATATAATAATAACATTACAATATATAAAAAATACTATTTAAATCATTATGAGATAGTATATAAATAATAGATGAAAAATAACTTATAGTGGTGAAGTGCACTGTGTTGCATTTGTTGTCAATTATGTATGTTGTTGTCAAAGGGTGACATGGAATGAATGGATGTCAAGGAGCGTCAAGATGTGAATGTCAAAGGATGTGATGGTGATGGTGATGAATGGAGAATGGCCATGGACCATAGAGGAATTTCACTTAGGAGATTCACTAAGTGACATAGGAGATGATGGTAGAAACATTCTCTAGTAATATCAGACGATTGTAGAGTTGTTCTTAATGTTTCAATACTTGTATCAAGGTGATACTAAGTGAAAACACTTGAAGAATGAATGATGATGGAGCATCATTACATCTGATGATTGTTGAACTGGTATTTAAGTTGAAAGAACTTGTATCAACTGGATACAATTTCACAACAATGTTAGAAGTCCATGCATTGTCTTCACAATGCATGAGGAGATGAAAGTTGATCCATACACAACTACTAAGCGGATGATGTGGATTAATGAAGACCATGCACTATCTCTTAGTGAATGATGAATTAAAATTGATCCAACTTGATGTTCGATTGGTTCAATGAAGAACATTGAAGAATATATGTGATTCAGGAGCTTCTGTTGATGAAGAACCCTCTACAAATGTCTCATAAGTCTAGAAAACATGATTGAAAGGAGTTGAGGAAGTTTGTAGAAGAGGAATGAAGAAGAAATGGAAAGAATGGCTTAGAAGAAGAAGAAGTGGCATTTGGCATAGAAGAAGAAGAAGTGGCATTTGGCATTTACACTTGGTTACTTTGTTTGTATACAAAGTACTTAGTGTTTCCTCAAGAAAAAAGTAAGCCACCAAGGGCCAGCCTTAAGGGTTCAACCCCAAGGCACTTGTGGGACTCGAGGTCGCCACGCCCAAGGGGGATCCCATGGGGCCAGCCCGAGAGGCTAGGGCCGTGTATAAGCCCCCAGGCCACGCCGGGGAGTGTCAAGCCCTGCGTAGTGTGAGCACGAGGAGCATGCCTGAGGAAGCATATGGGCGCCAGTGGCGCGCCCGAGTGGCAGGGGTGGGCGAAGAGAGTGCCCGCAGAAGAACTCGGTGTGGGGCGGCACTGAGAGGGGAGGAGATTCAACTGGCCGTTCAATGGGAGCGGAACTTTCATAAACCGTTTTGAAACCGGCTGCCGATTCGATGTGGGACGTGCAATTTTGCCGCGGAGCGAATCGTGGCCATCCATCTGATCTCACGAATGATCTGCACCGCACATCTCATCCGTCGCGGCCCGTTATAATCCTGGTCATCGAATATCATATAAATCTCCAATCCAATGGCTGAGGGAGTTGTCTTCAACCTCGATCCATGCCGAGGCCTCCCCGCGTGCCTCCGTCGAACCAGGAGCATCCCAAGCACCGATTTCGAGCTCTCGGCTGTATCTCTCGAAGCTGAAGGCACCTTCGAGTTCGGCTCTCCATGAGGAACTCATACATGCATAAAAATACTCACGCATGCAACGAGACAAGATTTTCGAAGAAGGCCGAGGAAAACGAAGTGCCGAGGCCATGTGGAGTTGATGTCTTGCATGGATTGTGCTTAACAGAGGCATGCACATGTTCAAAAACACATGCACGTAGAGGAAAATGAAAAAGAAAGGAAACCGTGTGAACCGAGGAGAAAGTTCAAGATTTTCAAAATCTTGAAAACCTGATAATTTCGGGGATTCAACGTTATATCTCACACGGATGGACAGAGCCACCTCTGCCTATAAAAGGAGATCCCGAGGCGATGGTTTTGCTTGCTGATCCTTTGCTGAAACTTCGATGTCCCGTGAGAGCTCTCAAAGTCTCGCGAAGAACAGCATGTGCGCATCACTTGTGTGGAAGCAGCCCAGAGCTTTCCTAGCTCCGTTTGGTTCCTTTCGCGCACACTTGCACAAAAGAAGGAAGGAGTCCCCTGCCCGCCTCCCTTGCGCGACAGGAAGACCCATGGCCGCATCGTTGCGCGCCCCTGGTTGCATCCCTCTCTGCCCACGGACTTGTGAGGAAGGAGGTGTTTGTGCGGCCTCTTGTTCCCTTGCACTTGCACGCCCCGCGGTGTTGCACCTTGCACACCCGAGGCAGTAGCAACCTTGCGCGCCCAAGGCGGTTTCACTTTTGTGCTTGATCCATCTTGCACCCTTTGTGTTCCAAGAAAAGAAGAAGAACCTATGGGTGTTGTGTGTGCGCCAAGTGAAGACCACACCATTTAGCGTGTGTGCAAGAAGAGGAGGAGGCCAAGTCAAGTGTGTGCAAAGCGAAGGATTTGTGTGTGCTTAATAAACAAAAAAGAGGCCGAAGCCTATGTGTGTGCACAAAAAGTGTTGTGCACACTTAGAAGAATAAGAAGACCCACACTAAAGTAGAACACACATTAAAGTGTGTAAAAAAAAGAACAAAGAGTCTGAAGGAGGAAGAATGGTGTGTGCTAAAACAGTTTACACCCTTTGTGGGTTTATTGCACCAAGAATAAAGAAAGGGGAGTGCATCCATTCATGCATGCATGTGCACACGTGAAAAAGCTCAAATCTGGTTGTGTGCATCTGAGTTGACCAAGACTGAAATTCCTTGAAGAAGATTTTGAGAACCCATGCTGTCAGTGCATGAAGAAGAAGAGTTGCCATGCACTCAGTGCATGAAGTTGATGTGAAGTGAGACTGAAGCCAGACTGAAGTTAAAGACATCAGCTGCCTGAGTTTTTAGTAATTGAGAAGACCCTGATCAACAGAAGTGATCAGAAGTTCTGAGCAGGACCAACAGACCTTATCAGAGGCTGTTGAAGATTCTTGAAGAGAGAGGCCATGTCATCCTAAGAGAAAGGATATAAATCCAGAGCAAGATGAGAAGACCTGTTCATTACAAGTCAGCAGAGGTACAGAGCAAGGCCAGCAGCCTTTATCCCAGGCTACTGAGGATACTTGAAGAGCTAAAGAGAAGAAGAGCTACTCGTACAACTCGAGGAGCCAGGAGAATCCCCCTGTGAGACTCAGGGTGGAAGAAGTATTCAGTGGGATTCTGGAGCAGACCAGTGGGACTTTGGTAACACTGTGGGACGCAGTATAAAGACCCTCCTATGGGACTCAGGAGAGATACAGTGGGACTCTTTATTGACCATTGTAATTTTAACATGTTATAATGGAGAAACCATGTTGGGGTGTATAACCAACATGGCAAGGACGTAGGCCTTTGGTGCCGAACCTTGTAAATCATTGTGTCCAGTGCCTTTACATTTACTGCATCATTCGAGGAAAGGTGAGAGATACAAGAAGAGTGGATCGAGTCTTTAACCAGTCATAGAGGTTTAATTGATAATAATCAATTCGTAAAAAGTTATTAAGGGATCACTGATTCCCCCCCTCCCCCTCTCAGTGATTCACACTGATCTGGGCACTACAAGTGGAATAGGTGAAAGAAAGAGAGGCTATGAACTTTTACATTACATCATGGATTATCACCATTGTGATGGGGATTAAACATATATGGTATTGAATTTTGTGAATACTATGTCACCCTTAATGAGTGTAAGAGTGTATAAGATATGATATTGAAGATTTTGGGCTAAAAATTTGGTTTTTAGTGTTGGGGGATGTGAGTATAAGAGGTCCCATTTATTTTTTGAAATGAGTATTATTTTTTATAAATGCACAAAACATTTCAATAATGTCCTTTCACTCTCATGTAAAGTAAATTAATAGTTTATAATAATGGATATAATAAGTTGTGAGGGTTATCTAGGCCTCAAACACATATATTTAAATAGTTTTGGGTGATTTTACCCTATGATTTTCACTTTTACAATTTAACATTTTATAGTTATAACTCATTTTTAGATATGGTAAAGTATGCATTATCTCAACAAATAGAATTTCCCTTATTAAATAATTTAAACCTATTGATTATTTATTTTAAATCCATTTTTATTTATTTAAATATAAAATGTGAAAAAAAAATATCTCTAATAACTAAATATATATTGTATAAAAAAAATTCTTTAAAACTATAATTTGTGTTCTCAAATATAATATATGGGTTTTTAATTATAAAATTTTTTTTTTTTATAAAATGCCTTACAAAATAAAAAATTTGTTCTATGAAATTGATTCCTTAATTTTTAATTCATACTAGGATTGTAATAAGTCCATCAAAGTCATGTTACTTCTAAAAATATTTTATTACAATATTCACCTAAAAACAATCATTGAATAACATTCTGAATAAATCATCATAATAAAATGTGGACATTTTAAAACTATGAATGATTATTTATTTTTCAAATTAAAATTTAATGATTTATAATTTTATTTTAATTTAAAATGAATCATATTACGAAAAATGATTTTACAAAAATTTACATTCTTAATGTTCAGTTATTTTTTTCTTTTTTCACATATTTCTCAAAATAATTGAATAATGAAATTTTTGTTCATTTATCAAAATATTAGCTATCATGATAAAATTTTAACTAAGATCAATTAATGTTATTATGATAATAATTAACATTTATAATGGAATATTATAATGAAACCATTTTCAACTATTAATCATTGAGATAAATAACATATAATTATTTTTAATAATTATTATAATTTTTCCTAATATTGAATATATTATTCAGGTATTTGTAATTTTTATTGTATTTTTCATATTATCGTTTTTTTATTTTTTTATGACTTCTGGTAAACTTTGTTAAATATTGTGTTTCTTTAAATGATCTAAAATATAGGATCATGAAGTTATAACCCCCTAAAATTAATTCAAGCCTCATAATTTTATATGTTACTGACTTATGGGGAATTCATTTCATATTTAATATTCTAGAGATAACATCCTCTATGAAATTTATAATACTATATTATAGTGGATTAAAAAATCTATGTTACCTCAATGAAAAATTGACAGTTTAAATAATAATCATGTATTCTTATGATTATTCAATTATTAATACATTTTTAATATCCAAGACATTAAACCATGTTTAAATCATATATTCCTATAAAATTAACTATTATATTCAGCAAACAGTTCATTAAATGAAACACCAGTCTATGTAATACAAAAAATGTGTTAAAATTAACCTATAATATCATGAATAAATTATCAATTCCATGGATACTAATATATTATATAATACTATTTTTTTTCTAAATCAACCAACCCATATTAATTTAAAAATAAGAATATATTTTTTATAATTTATTTTCGTACCAAAATCTTATCTTCTTCAATATGTATCCATTAAAATATAAAATTTTCATAAAATTAACTTATTTGTTTGGATAATTCAATTTATCATATGTTATATATCCTCTAAATTAGAACTTATAAAGGAGAATCCATTGATATTTCACATAACATTCATAACCTTTAGAATAAACACAAATGTAATCGATAAATAAATATAACAAATGAAAATATCAAATTATATCTTGGAATAATTTATATTTCGTCTTTGAATTTCCTAATTTTGGTAATATAAGGATATGTATTTTTTCCATCATAAAAATTGTATACCAATATTTTAAATCATTGATGAATTTTTCTATATTTGGTTATAATAAATAGTGGTTTTGTGATATGTACCTTTGTCAGATTCAATTTTACAGTCCTATATAATTTAAATACATAAAAAAAAGTGGGAATGATAATATACATTATTAATATAGTATGAATATGAAATATTAGTCCTAATATTTTTCATCTAGTAACAGATTCATTCCATCTTATGATACTTTCATTTCATCTATTGCATATTTAATTAATCATAAAACTCTCTTTATTCTATCTATGACTCATTAAGTAGTTTTATATATTATATCTTGGCATTGTCCCTTAAATTTACAAGGAAATAAATACCTCATAGTCAGTTATAAATATAACATAATCATGTAAATCATACCCCCATTGGTGTCAGAAAATGATCACAATTAGGAAAGTTTTTCAGGCATGATTTGATGATTGAGAAATACACTATCCAAGCTTTTTATGATTATTACCCTTAGGAAGATTTCTATCAGGGGCAACAACCACTGTTAGAATAAAAATAGGCATTCTATACCATGACTAATACAAATGTAAAACCTTCCAACCATTCTGCATGTTAACCTATACATTGAATTCTCTCTATGAATTATAATAATATATAGAATATTTAATATTACCTTATCATTATTATAGGGTTATATAAACCATTTGAATTAGTATAATCATTGACATACCAAAATTTGATGAAATCATAAATATAAATTTTTTCCCAACCCATAGAATCATAATATCCAATGTATGCTAAACCTGGATCCAAACAAAATTATGACAATCAAATCATAAATATCAATTAATTATGAGACATAAAAAAAATATTTCATTACAAATTATTCCCATGACTTATTATGATTAGGGTTATAGAGAGCATTATTAAAAAATTATCTAATAAAAATAATATTCTTTTTATGTAATGGATATTCATCCTTTCCACTATGAGAGAAAATTGAAAATAAAAGACTAGTCATTAAAATATCTTATAAATTTTCCTAATAAGACACTGTTATATAAACCTATTACATTTAGATTTTTTTTATAATCTAGTGAAACTAAAAATTTATAAAGGGTTTACCTCAAATGGTTAATAATAATAAAAATAACTGATAATATACAAACATCATATGTGGTTGTACAATGAGAATGTTGACAAAATATATATACTAAATAAATTTATACCTAATAAATAATATCCCATAAATCATAGCATAAATAACAATTTATTATAATTCTTGAATCAAATGGGTGACTCAATAAACATGATAAATGAGGGCATAATATAGTCATGTTTATATAAAATAATACATGAATCAAATATGTTTGTCAAAAAAAATGACCAATGAGAGAATAATATTTCCATAAAAATATTTAAAAAATAGATATCATTCCAATTTTACACACACACTATCATAGGCTACATTACATTTGTGGGTGACACCATTAGGGCCCTTGATTATGAGATACCGCAAATGATACTCATGTATACTTATTTCATGAGATCTAAACAATTAAATATCGATTTGGATGGATATTATGGATATAACCTATCTATGGTTTATAATATAACCACTCATTCTTGGTTTATAATGTAACCACACATCCCAGGATTTTAATGAAACCAATCATCCATTGATTAAAACAGAACCACCCTTTTTTGGTTTATAATTTAACAACCCATCCATAATTGTTACAAATTTAATCTATTGAAAATTAATCGCCATTATATCATAGGTTACCCTTAAAAAATAATCGGTTTCATATGACAAAATGGAAACCATTAATGTTTCATAAGGAAACCACAAAAATTAAGTGGTCATCACAAAATATCCAAATAGTAAAAAAATAATTTAATGAATTAAATATTTTAACACTGAAAATAGGATCACCCAAAATAAATATATATTAAAATAAATTTATAGGTAAAACATAAAATCATAATATTTTGGTAGAATAATCCTCGTAAAATTATTGAGAAATCAAAAAACTTTTTTTTCTTAAATTATAATGTTAAAAGGATTTTACTTTGAAACCACATTACAATTTTTCAAAAAAATGAAGTGATAAATCCTTAATAAAGTTATTGAAGAAAATTTAAATTAAATATACCACGTTAAAACATATATCAAAATTTTATTTAGTAGAGATTAATATGATATCAGGGTAAGGAAATGCCTTTTAAATATTTTCAAAATAATTCTTTGAAAACCATCATCATTAAATGGATAATGAAACCTCAGAATTAAAATAAATAAAGTGAAATCAAAGGTTCATTCATGATTAAATTTTTATTTTTCAATTATTTAGTGTATAAAATTTTTTAGATGTACAAACTTGGACATGTATGAAATGTCCTAAAATATAAATTGGAATTATTCTTAACAAAGAATGATTTTTCACAACACAATAGAATAAACAATAAAAGAATAATTTACTAAGAAGCATTATACAAACAAAAATAATGACTAAATATAATATAATATAATTATATATTATTATATATCCGTTATTAATGATAATATTAAATGAGGAGTGATTATGAAATAAGAAAAGTATTTAATTTAAGAACCCCTTTACAAAAATTCATACATTTGAATCAATATCCCATGATAATTATAACATTAAATAGAATAATTAAAATCATGAAATATAAGATAATAATTATAGAAAATAAAATATTATAGTATTTAACCATTTAAAGTGAATAATTGTGTATAACATAAAAATTTATTAATCGATTAAAATTTGAGAGAATGAATACCTTACTTCATGAGTTTCGTTTTAATCAAATCAACATAAAATAGAAAGATTGTATTTGATGATGAAATTTTAAGACTAAATGATAATTAATTATATGATATCTCAAATATGAATCATATAAATCACCAAATAAATTTTGGTATATACACAAAAATAAGTCTAAGAGAGAAGAATTTTGAACAATAACCCCTTATCTTATTTCACTAATAAGTTCGATGTAATATAGGATCTATTTTACCACACATAAATATTAGTATAATTGATTTTATATCCATATAGATTTTTTTAAAGATTGGGGTCGAAGCATCAATTTATTATTTTAATGCAAATACCTCTTTATGACTTGGTATAGGGAGACCCATTTCATAGCCCGAAGGCCCAAGAGAAAGTGGCCTGAATAATAGGCTTGAAAGCCCATTTTTTTGGCTCAAAGGACTCCTCATTGAACAGAACTTCTATATCACATGTGATTCTATAGCTCTTGCTACATTATAGTCACCACTATAGTACCTTCAACAGTGTCATTGCTAATACAGCTCTGACACTACTATAGTTCTGCTAATGTACCCAGAAATTCGTCCCTACCTGTATTTGATCCTGGGTCTTTTGAATGCCAAGAAGGATCTTCTACCACTAGGGTATAGGCTCATTGAAAATATCCATATTGATACCTAAAAATATTTTTAATTTTAAAATATAATCATTATCTAAAATTGAATTACTTATTTATTTCCAATTTTCACACCTCAGGTGTTTATAATTTTTACCATTTATACTAGTTAGTAGTTGTAGTGTTTGTATTCCTTCATATTCGAATTTTCATTATTCAGATTTTTGTAATAATAATTTTAATACATAATTTATAATTATCTATGAATTTTTAATCTTCTTTTAAGAGTAGTATCATATTTATACTGAAACATGAAATCGATAACGAACATTTTTAGTGATTTTAAACTAAATCGAGTGTTTTATGAAATAATTAGTATGGTATTGATGTATTATTTTATTAAAAAAATATTTATTTGAATTTTTATATAATACCATATAATTTTTATGATTTCATAAGCATTCACTATATAATTTAACATCATTTTCACTTAGGTGGTCAAACCAACATATCCATGAACATAACATGATTTTGAGGATTATAAGTTGATTTTTTTGTAATATAATTATACTAGTTGAATAATGATAACATTTATTATTTATTATTTTCATAATTCACAATTATATTGGATTTATAATATTATTTATTGGATATGAAATTATTATATGATTTGAATTAATGATTTTTCACTTAGAATGACTCATTAAAATGATTGAATTTACTAATTTTTTTGATGATCAAATTATTAATAAATTATAAATTTTTTTCATATATGTACATTTATAATATCATTAAAATAAATTTTATCATTCAAGTTCCTTCTCATGACCATCTACATATGTTGGTGATGAATATAAAAACAAAAAATTGATTGTTTTGTGGAGGCGGTAGTCAACAGTAAACATGGATATTGATTTCATTTTCTAGAGAAATGGTTTCATGATTAATATAATTTATCATTTAATAATATATAATTTTTTATAAATATCATATTTCTTTAATAAATGTCATATTATTACAAATTATGGAATGTAGTAATGGGAAATAAAACATATTACATTACCGAGGTGGTAGTTTGACCATCACGTGATTCAAATTGTGGTTTTTTATTATTATTGTGGATAGTGGTTAATGATGTAATAATTGTTATAAAAACATACCACTAAAGTAATTATATTGATGTTATCATTATTATATTATAAAAATTAGTTTAATGATTAATAAAATTAGATAAAAATAGAAAAATGAATGAGAATTTAGGAAATTTTACATCACTTTATGGATTACCTCTATCACGAAGAGGACTATGACTTTTAGGGATTATATTTAAAAAATTCCAAACACCCCTTATGATTTTAATGAATTTTTTTGGGAGTTTTGGTAAGGTTTTAAGAAATACCATAATTGGTTTTTTTGTGAGGGAATGATAGGGGAGGATATCCATGATTAAAAGAGAAAAATAGTGTCATTTTTTAAAATGGGGATGAAATTTAATAATTGGAAGAATATCTCAAGAAATATGGTTACATGTTTTCAAATAATGGATAAATGAATTTATATGGATAATATTACCTAAAATACACATTTTCACACATTTTAAAAACATTTTAGGTTCTTTTAATTTTATTTTTACACTTCTATAATTTTATTTTTTACCTATTGTAACTTATACAATTTCGCCAAAAATATATATGGTCTTATTATATAATTTAGATCTAATTATTAAATATTTGGTCTTCATTAATTTTGATTAAATTTCTGAACGTCTTAAAAATAAATTTTTACACCTAAATGTATAATTTATTGATTTTTTGTTTAAAAATATTATCTATGCTCATAAATTAAAAATGTTTTTTTGGTAAATTAAATACATTATTTTTTAAAACATAATTTAGTGTATACGAGGAATATTTGGTCTTATAAAAAGGGTTCCTTAATTTATAATTTTAATATCATAACCATTTAGATACTTCCTTTACTCCGTTATAGGTATTCTTTTACCCTTTTTTTATGCATACAATTGTTGGTTATTTCATCAGGGTATATTGAGGTGAATTTGAATAATTATGGATGCCTATGTGGAAATGCATGATTATAGAATGATTTAGTAAAAACATTATATTTTTCCTAGAAATTATTATGGGTTATCAATGAAAACTATATACCTCATTTTGATACATATTAAGGGGTGCATTGTTGAACCAAACAGTACACCCCCCCCCCACCAAACACCCTTTGAATGAGGGGTTTTACACTATTTGAAAATGTTTTTTCAAATCATTCTATCAACCCAGACAATCCATGGACCCAAGATATTATGGTAACATTATTAGGGTGCCTTGTTTTCTTTATTCTTCATCTCTTCTAGGAAACTATATGGTTGTGATTTCAATCCCTTTAAAGCATCATTATAAATTCCCAAACCCCATTTTATATTTCTAATTATCTACCATTAATATACTGTGATTTCTTATTATTTTAGATTCCCCTAAGATGATTCTTATATAATTTGAACAGTTTTCTTTACATCCTAGTGATTATATGGAAGAAATCAATAACTCTATTGTATTTTATCACTTCATTCATTGGGTTCCTCCCACTGCCACCATTATATCACTTTAGACAATGTTTAATACTCATATTATTGATTTAATATATGTTGGATTTGGTGGAACAAGTTTTATTGGAACCTGATCTATGATTTTGATCCCAAATCTCCACCACCAATACAAATTTGATTATCCTACTTCTAATTGACGGTTGTGTTTTAGTGACAATTCATCAGCAATCCTAAGGTAAGAGATATAGAATATATTTTTCACAATTATTAATATGATCTCATGTATTTGTTTTTTTAAATTTTATTTCCATGTTAATTAATTTATTTTAAAATAATTAATTGAAATTAATTAAATGGTTTTTGGGAGACCCATCTCATAAACCATTATATTTTTTTGTGTTTATGAGACCGAGCATAATGGAAACCTACGGGGTGTGCCGATTATATGGAAATGTTGATAATTGGAATGTATAAAAATAAATTTTATGTTTAAAAATTGGAAGTAAATTCTTATTTCATATATGATAAATTTATATAATGGTTTAAATGGATTATCCATGAAGGGATTAGTATTTGGGTATTAATTGATGATTAATGGATTTTTGGGGAATTTTTCATGTTCTTCCAGATTATAAAATTAAAAGAACCGTATTTTTGTTTGATAAATGAAATTGTGAACACCGATGACAATCATTGATATATATATTATAAAATGGAACCCTAATATGTGTGTATATAAATGTGAATAATGATTTATGAGTGAGGGAATGACGCTCCATATAGATATGGGGTTCTCGAATACTACACTATGAACCGGTTTTAAGAATATGAGTTGGTGATATATGTGATTGATCAATGATTTATTTGTGAAGGTCTACTGCTCTATGTCCCCATGGGGTGACGCACCATTGTGATATTCCCCAAATAAATTTATATGACATGGGAACTGGACTGATGATAAACATTAGATAATGAAATTATAATTAAATTGAATAATTGAATCCAATAAAATGGGTAAACTATAGATTATCTATTGTATAAAGATCAGAATGAGGCATGCCACTAAGTAGGCATGATATGGGTGACTAATGAATAATTAATGTTCTACCTATTATCTTTTATAAGTTTATCATTATTTTTTATATGACTACATACTCTATTACTGAGTGGATATTTCTATGGACAACTTTGGTGGTTTCCTACATAGTTGTAGTCACACCCTACTCGAGCTAGCAAATTGTTACCCAGATAGACATCTATTTTGAAGGATAAGATAAGGAAAATTGTCATATGATCAATGGACATATTGGGATTCCTGATGGAACGTAGATGATGATACCATATATGAAATAGGGAACCACTTTGGTGTTAATATTTTGACTTAATATTAGGTTTTTATTAGATGTGTTACACGTTTATGAAATAATTTATTTACTACATTAGGTTATATTCATTTTCGATAAATTAGATTAATTCATGTGTTTTGGGTTGATTATGGATTATTGTAATTACATGGTTATATTGGATATTTTATAAATATTGTGTTCCTATTATTAATAAGTTATAGTCAACCCTCATTATATATTATAACCTTACTACATGTTAGGAACCACTTGTGTATGGGGAGGTAACCAAAGGTCATTTAGAATATCATAATGGGTCAATAGTATGTGGCACTTGGGTAGGGATGATATTATGTGGTATTAGAGGATATTGTATTTTCAATAATATTATTATTATTTCGGAAAGATAGATGGAATACATGGATGAGTCATGCCTTTATCTTGAACTCAAGCATGGGAGTAACTATCCCATGTGTGATAGAAAATATAAGTACCCTTGGTGGGATTGTATCTATGAGGTTTATTGTAACAATTGTATGTTATTATACCTTTTTTTATGCACTTATAATGTCCTATTATTGTTTTCTATGATTTTACACATGCCATGGTATGGCATGAGCATTGTGTTTGCATCCTTAATTCTAAGAAATTTGGTTATTATGTGACTTTCATTATTTTTTACATTCATGGTGAATAAACTTATGAGTGGGTTTTGGGAAATGAAAATGGTTTTCTTTAATTGTGTAATTTGATAGAAATAGTTCTTAATAATAAAATTAAATTTGGCCTCTAAAATTAATGTAATGATGTGAAAATTTATTTACAATAAATTATCCACGACCATTTATAGAGATGGTTTATGGTTGTGAGAAATTCGTAGTTTTGACCAAAGGGAGGTGTATGAGGGATGAAGAATTATAAAATTATGTGAATCCCTATTTTATAAATGTTTTAATTATGTGTTATGTATACTCATATGTGTGATTATAATTGTAGATACATATCACCACAACAATGTGTGTTTTTTGTAAAGGAGGATGAAATTTCAAAAAATGATCATCTTCTAGCAGGAGAAGAGAAAAAAATAGTATCGGGTGATTGTTTGGTAGATAATTACCATGAGAACATTTCACATATTATGTTGTTCAAATAACGATTCAACATGTGTTTTTTATATAATATGTCTGATCAAACATAGGACTTCCAATTCAAACACCCTCTAACATTCAAAAGGGAGGTTAGACCTATGGCAATTGAGTTCTAAAATTGAGTCTATCTCGAAAATTTTTGACCATCTAGAGAGTCATAGAGAAAATATTCATGTACGATTCATATACGTTACATGTTCATGTGAATATTTTTTGGGATAATTAGGCTTGAAATAAGAATTTATAGATCGTGGTATGGAATAAATTTGTGGAGTTGTTCACATAACCCATTTACCCATAAATTCTTAGGGAGTCGAGGGAGGTAGTTTTTATACGATTGACCCTGGGAATAATGTTATTGTAAGACTGTGATTGGTGATTTATAGACATGTTATTATTTTTTAATCATTATTAGGTTATTTTGAAACTATGGTGATGAGATTTCATAATGGAAATGGATGTGAGATTAAGTTCTATTTTAGTATATTCAATTAGAATTTAATTTCTAGTGTAGTGAATCAGGATCTTATTTTGGGTGGGGGAAAAGGAATATTCTATTGGATGACATATTATATCTTCTAGATGACCAAAAGGTATTCATTCCAAGGGTAATAATAATTTTATGATAGCCTAAATGAATGAATTGGAATATAAAGTAGAAATTGTGAAGGATCAATTACTCAAGGAAGTAATTGAGTGTTCTAAGATTAGTGTTCTATTGTAGGTCACATCCATTGTGTGTTTTCATCACCACCGACAGAGTGTAGAGATTAAGGATGGGTGATACTCTTAGAATGGTAATGAATGGTTATTGATGGTGTAACTAGACATAACCAAATTACATTAAGAGGTTTTTCTACCCTGTATTCAGTTGGAAGTTGAAGTTATAACATCAATTTTAGATGTTGTGTTGGATGATGTACATCATGGAAGAAGTGTTTATATTTGAAAAATAGTGATGTATGTAGTACTCAAACTAGATCACATTGAAATGGGACAGTTCAGTTAAATACAGTTTGACCTATATGTGTTGATAGCGATATTAGAGCATAGACAAATAGATATACTATTATTATTATAGTTTCTATAGTCTGTAGAACATTATTTTAATGGGGACACCCATCAATTAATATCTTTCCAAATTTTTAATGATTTCACATTGAAGTTACATTTTATGGGTGGAGCTATGATGACCGACACACCTCTCGGTGTTTGGTCAAATGAGGTTTTTCTATGTAAGTGCGGTCACCTCGAAGTAGGTGAGTATTGTTTTCTCAGGAATCATTACTTGCTTAATAATTTAGTTTTTGACTTTTTTGTGTGCATGGATTGGTTTGTATTATACAAGAACCATCTTAATTATTACTATAGGATTTTTTGATTTATGTATCCTAAGGGTAACCATTGTGTTCATCGTGTAGTATACAATATCTAGGTTGGCCATGCAGGGCTAGTTATTCAACAACAGTGAGAGCTTACCACCTAGGATGCATGAATTTTGTTAGATGATGGGGGTGTCACCATTTTTTCCTTCCACCCATAGTTGTTATATTTAAGGAAATTTTACAAAGTAATTCTCAAGGAATCCAACATAGAGAGATTATATGTATACAATTGGGATAATTAATTGGGAAAAAAATGATTCCAAACCACCTAACTAAATGATACCAATATAGCTCCAAAAGATTAAGACTCATCATGAAGAATTGGTGGATAACAGATTCATCTGTCATGGTACATTACCATGAGGTTGTATAGTCATTATTTATAAGAAGGGTAATAAAACATTATGCTTCAGTTCCAATTACTAGAAGTTGAACCATATGGCGTTAAATAATTGGTATCCCCTTACACATATGAATGATATTTTTACCAACTGAAGGTTGCTTGTGTGTTATATAGGATTTATTTAAGGTAAAAGTTTCATTAGTTGAGAGTGATACCTTCTAATATACAGTGATATTCTTTCAGGATAATGTATAGAAATTAATAATTCATCGTAATACTATTTCAATGGTATGATTCTACATGTTTGTTAAAATAATTGATGAACCAAATCATCCTCCCGTAGAAAAAACCATTTTGGTTTCATTGATGAAATATTGTTGTACTAAAATAGTCAATACGGTCACCCAAAACATCATAAAATTAACTTGAGTAAACTTATAGAGAATATGGTATATTGTAATCAATTTAAGTGAAAATTTTGGATTGAATGTTCAATATCTTGGGCCCCATCATCTTTTAGAAAGGTTTGTAATTGGTTGAAGATAATGGTAATGTATTTTTATGTTCGAAGATTCGAAATAATTTTTTTAAAATAAAATGAATTTTGGTACTGGCATGGTATTATCAAATATTCATCAAAAAAAATTTCCCTTGGTTGTGCCACTTTCATGCCTGAACATTAAGGGTATAAAAATTGAAAGGTATAGATAATGTGATATTGCCTTTAAGGCGTCGATGAAGCCCTTAATAAAACCACTAATTTTGAGTGGTCCTAATAAAGGTGAGGATTATATCTTATATTGTGATGAATATAGTATTAGGAATGGAGAAGTATTGATGCTGGGAGATTGGGTTGTGGTGTATAGGTTATGGATGCTGAAGACACATTATCATAATTCTCCAATGCATAATTTGAAATTGGTAGCAGTGGTTTATTCCTTAATTTTTTTGAATCATTACATATAGGGACAATGTATTTTTATGTATACTAACCACAAAAGCATAAATTAAATATGTTCGCAATGATATTAAAATCCCTATTAGGGGAGATTAGTTAAAAAAAATTAGTCATTTTCTATTGAGATGTCCTATATTATAGGTAGGTTAAATAGTGATTTTACCCTTTTATATGAAATAGAAAGAATAGTGTAGTTCAGCATGTATTTTTGAATTTATGATGATTAATTTCCTAGATGAGATGCATATAGAGGTTTTTGAGGGAAAGGATAAGATAACCCTCATATCATTATCTGTTGATTACACACTTTTGGGATGGATCAAGAAGAGTTATTATGAGTTTATATAGTGTTTATTTAGAGGTAAATACTTGAAGGTTGGGAATCAAGTTTCAATAGGAATGTAGATCAGGATGTGATCTGTAAAGACCCACAAATATTATACAGACAAAATGAATCATTTTTTCAGAATACATAAAACGTTACACGAATGGATGCTTGAAGACCGTATTAGTTTAGTTCCATTGGAAACAAGAAAACATAAAAAACGGTACATAATTGAACTACACTATATCCCACCAGGGTTTTCATGAATATTAACCTTTATAGACACATAATAATTATTAAATAACATCATAAATTGGGAAAGGAATCATAAAAAAGTGAGCTCAGATGCACGGTATGGGTAAGAAAGGGATATATGTAAGAATAAATATGAGAATAGGGGCATGAAAACATGGTCATAACATTAGAAGATCAAATACATCATATCATAAGTTCATAAATACGAATCATAGAATAATTAATTATATTTCATAATATAGTAATAATAAATGAAATAAAGAACATATGCCAGGAAATCATAACATAGTAATAATTCATGGAATTGTGGAAGACAAAAAAACATATAAAACCCTATGTCAAGGATTCCTACCAAGTCCATTATAACATGTTTGTATTTGGATAATCACCTGAGTACCTACATTTGGCTTAGGATTATCTCTCATGTACCCTTTTATTTTATATTGGGATTCCCTCCAATGTATGATTTTTTTTCGAGCATGGAATGACCTATTATTTACCCTCTTTTATAGGCTTTGGGATTCCCCCTATGTATCATTTGATCACATAAAACATTTATCATTACGCAATGAATTAGATGAAGATATAGGTGCCACCCATATTATAATAAAATCATATATACATCTTCTACAAGATAAAAAAAATTCACCACATAATGACCCATAAAAAGTGATGGGTTTCATAATCAACATACTATAACCTATATAATGAAATGGGTATCATAAAATTATAATCATTTTATACCCTTTGAAATATATAAATGATTCATTATTATTTCATAATAAAACAATTCATGAAACAACCAGGTTTTATAAGATTTTATCATGGTATAACCCATTGAATATAAATGAGTTTCATAAGTATAAAACTCCTAAAATAGGAATGGTTTTTATAAACATATAACATGTGAAAGAGAAATGGGTTTCCATAAATATTATTCTATATAAACATATACTATTTATAGAAATAGTATGAATTGAACATTGAGATCATGTCTGTTAAAAGCCTGTGTATGATCAACAGATTTCATAGTTGGTGGAAAATCATTTTGAGGTATCGTTTAAAAAAATTTCTTGACGAAGATGTACTTTATTATTTCAAAAATAATTTTCATAAAATGAATCACTTTTAAAATCATTTTAATTCAAAATACATTAAAACATAGAAAAATGATCAAAATCATTTTGATGACTATTTTCCTTGAAAATATACAAAAAAGACATCAAAACATTATGATAACCATTTTCATTGAAAATTTATAGAAGACTTGAAAAAAATAGAAAACTAGTTTCCTTGAAAATAAATTAAAAGGAAATAAAATAATATTTAAGGTCATTTAAATCCATTACTTATATATCAAAAAAACTAAAAAATAATTAATGTTTTGAAAACCATTTAAAATAATTTTTTATGGTAGATTATTTTTGAAAACAATTTTTACTAAAAACAACATAAGAAAAAAAATTGTAAATATTTAGAAACAAAATTTACTTTAATTTAGAATGAAATTTTATTCTTCTAAAGGATTATAAAATGGAATAAAGTTCATGAATGCGGGTAAATTTTTACATTCCAAACATTCCTTTCACATAATAAAGTAATTAGAAATGTGCCTTGATCAAAAAAAGAAGTGGGGAGTCTTTTTTAAAAAACATTTTTATTAATAGGTAAAATAAGGCTATTTTTTCATTATTGTATAATTATATTACATTAATTTTGGAATCCCTTTGGAGAACATTGTTATTAAAGAACATAAATTTTTTATTGAAAGGAATGCCATATCCACCTTTTTTCTAAAAACATATCTTTTTTGATAATAAGTATCAATGAGTGAAATATGGTAAAATTATATGAATATGTCATCAATATAAAGAGGGTAATAAAATTCATGAGAGTTTCTGATAGATGGATAATAAGATTCCATAAATGAAAGCATAATCAATAATAATATAAATAAACAATGAGATACTTTAAATAAACTCTGACCACATTACGAAATTAAATCATACACTCCACGTAAGTAAATCAAATTACAGAAAACATAAAATTTCAAGATAAATAATGATATTAATGATATAATATGTTAGTTTGAATCATATTAATCTGATTATAGATCGTATTTTCATAAAAACATGTTTCTCAAAGTAGGAAAATTATGACATCTATTACTATGCTAGTTTGGTATAATTTAGGCCATAAACCCCATGAAATAAAAACAATAAAATGGATTTGTATATAATAATAAGATGATGTATATGAAACATAAAATAAATTTCAGGACATTATATTATCTACACAAAATAAATGAGCTATGAATAGGGAATTTATATTACAGAAATAAAAAGTGATATGAAATTCCATTACATTTTGTCTTAACCTAATTTAAACACATTTAAACCACTTGTGTAATAAATATATGTTTATTATTATTATTATATCACAAAACCATATTCTTATATATAATACCATTAGTGATTTGATTAGGAATTTATACTACCCACTTATTAATATTTCTATTGTAGTGTTTCACTTTGGGTAATGTCTACTTTGTTGTAGGTTCATCATTTTGCTTATTATTCATGATCATCATACATTGATAATGAAATAATTACATCAATAATGTGAAAAATTATATAAATATAATATATATTCAGTATATATTTAATTATTATAAACTATAAAATATACAATGATGAAATGGATACACTTTTATTGGAAACAGATGGTCGTACATATTCATGAAGACTTTTTATATTAACTTATAATATTGAAAGAAATAAATTAAATTACATGTATATATATATATAACAATTACACTAGAATTATTATTTTAATTATTTCATAGAATTATACTAAACACATATTTAGTGCATTCCATTTAAATTGTGAATGAATCACAGTGCTTTGAGGAGTCGATAGTTCACATTTCTGCAAATAATGATATTATATTCACAAAAATGGAAATCATGGAAGTTAGATTTATATAATAAATAAATAAGCATAAATACATCATAAACATAATATATATCATATAAAAATAAAGTTTCAATGATAATTCCTAACAATAATAGGTGGTAAATGAAAAATAAAAACAACTTTCCCTAAGCTGGTAGGTCTGTATACATTAGAACGATAAGTTCAATAACCATTATAGGGAAGTTTATAAAATTGTTGATAGAAAACATAATATAAAAAATAAAAGTATATTTATGATATTTTTTTATTATGTATTCATGTATTAATGAGAGTTTAGGTGTTTTAGAATTAAAATAAATGAATTGAGCATAAGGTAAGATGTTACCTATTCTTTAGGTAACATCTATTGGGTTGAACCAAAGGGCATCATTGCCTAACTCTCGTCCAAAATTGATGCTTTAAAGAGGAAGGAAAGATTTTTGGGAAGTGATATTAATAGATCATGGCAAGACCTATGTGGTGGGAAATATCATAAAAATGTATAGATGTTATAGTCTATTATAGGGAAGCGAGGGGACACACATGGAATTACTGAAAAAAAACTTATGTTTACCCTTGTTTTTACCTAAAAGAAGTCATAAAAACTAGAAAAACACAATAATAGATGGATTGATGCCAAAATATTTCAATCCAATGGGTTCTAGACAAGTTTATGGGTCATTATGGCGCTTATGATTATGTTTTAGTACTTTGGTAAGAATAATTTAATCTTAATCTTGTAATTAATTTTAATTACATTAACTAATATTTAAAAAAAATATGATTATGATATCATAAAATGTTAAAAAAAAAATTATTCCAAATATGGAAACCTTTTTTCCAGTTTCTAATCACAAATTTTGGTTATGATAATTTGAAAATAATCCAACATACATGATGAAATTTCATATTTTTAAAATTTAAACATGTATATGATGGATATGTTTTTATAAAAAAATTAAAAGTAAAATTGATTATGATGACAACTATTGAGATTAATTGATATATTACTGATATAATATGTTTTTAATAATAAAAAATAATTTAACACTATAAAAAATTAGATGAAAAATCAATTTTTAATTGAAATTTAGTATTTTTGTTTTCTTTTGACAAAAAAAGAATCCTCACAAAAAATAAAAAAAAATCCCCCTCACCTAATTTTTATGTTTCACATTAAAATATAAAATTAATTTTTACATATATATTCTATAAAGAATTAAAAAATATGATTTAAAATATTTCCTCCCTTAAAAATAGGTAAAATATCCATTTTAAAAATATTGATTTTTATTCGAAATATTTGGTTTGTTGTTATCTTATTCTTACCAAATATATTGGATATATATCAAAAATATATTATGGAATATATAATATATATATATATTTATATAATATCATTATCCAATTTTAATTAATTCAATTTAGTAGGCTAATATAGCATTGTGTGTTTAAAAATCGTTTTCTATAAAAATATTTTTCATATATTCATTCTGTTCTTATATCCATTTATAATTAATTTGAAACCAATGAGTACATTTCATATCTCATTTAAAACATATATTTTTCTAACATTTTATTAATATTTATATTTTATAATTTAATGGCTATGATATATCTTATTATATTAAATAATAATATTTTAACAATATTTTGTTGTTAGGTATAATTTGGTAGTGCATGTAACACAAGTCATCATATAAAACAGTTGTTGTGTATGACCCATTCTTACTCAGTATCATGTAGGTTGAAATATATATAAAAGATAACAATTAAATTTAAAATATTAAATATATATTAATGTATCGAGATATTAAATTCTCTTATGTGGATGTTGTAATATATAAACCAATCCAAAATTAGTGCATTCATATAACAAAAGATATATTGTTGAGTGAATAAAAAAATATCAAAAAAATTATATTAGTTTGAAAATAAATAATTCATCAAAATCATAGGATGATATATTCTACCCCATGTAAAATTATTTTCTCTGAATAAATTTTTTTGGTTAATTAATGTTTAATATTTAATAGAACATTTAATAGAAACCAGCATCGTAAAAATGAATACAAAAACATCCTTTAAAAAAAGGAATGTTGAAACTATAACAGATTCCCAAAGTATCTCGTAGATAGATTCTTATATAAGATAACATTGGTGGGAAGTGAAATCATTATCATTGAAGATAAATCTATCCATTAATTATAATAAAGGGTTCTAGAGAAAAGGTCAGGATAATTTCAACATTCAAAATTCCATATATTGGTGATGACCTAAGAGACCATCATATTCATCAAAATTGAATGTAATAGAATAATTTTTTGGATTCATGATAATGTTTCTAAAAGTTGAAAAAATTTCATTATGATACATACTTGTGTGATTTTAGAAAAACCTCGTGGTTTTTTGTTCTTTGATCCACTTCACCTATTTTTTCAAAAAGAAGGAAAATGTTTCATTCATGAGCTACTAAAATATCATGGGATCCATGATATTCCATTATATATTCCCTCAGTTATTATCAACACAATGTTTTTATAATTGGTTATTCAATATCAATAAATCCTCATTTGGTTAGAAAATACATTAATCTCATGAACAACATTTGAAAATTTACATGAACATTGCATAAATGTATAAACATATAACCCTTATGAAAAATGACATTCCAAATGATTAGAAATAATTTAATGAAATCAGATTAACATTGATCACATTTATATCATAATTTACCTCTTCGTTGTAACATTAAAACATGTTAATACCCTCATAATAATTCATTTTCAATATTTTTTGTGACCTGAAATATAATAATTACTTATTGATTATGTTAATGTTTCATAATTCCAATGATTACTAGATGTATTATTTAAATATAAGAAGTTGTAATCTTCATCTATTATGACACAATCGACATTTTCAATAATTATTTTTGAGGTTATCGGTAAATTCCAATTTACTTATACATATTAAACATATATTGATCCAAATATCAACATCTAAACATCAGAAATCAATTAAGTGTTATATTCCCTTAATCAAAATTACATTATTCCATGAAATCACTTTTCTATGTATTGATCAGCATTCAGTATTTTTTTCAGTATTCATGGAAATCATATACATGTAATACTTAAAAATTTCATGATTCATATAACACAACAATTTAATTCAAATACAAAAATTCTTTATTCATCCAACCATATTCTCAAACAACTACTCATGCTTTGAAAAACTATTACTAATACCTCTTCCCAAGAATATGAAATATTAAATGTATAACCAACACTCATACAACCTTACAAATTCCCATTATGAGATTTTAAAATGTGAAATTGATTCACATAATTCCAATAATTTAAAAATATGAAACAATCAATTTTAACCATGTTCCTTCTAATCTCTATATCACCTAAAACTAAAAATCATTATCTGAAGAAAAAAAATTATAGTGTAAACCAAATAATCCTGAAATATAATTACTTATAGGATGTATAAATCATAATGTATTCCTTAATCTATGTCTAGTTAGGTTTATCTTATGTTATTCATAGTTATTTTTGACTTTATTCCATAATGATGGTTCATAAAGAGTTTGTGAATTCCCAATGAATACCCCCATTTGAGTTTTAATCAAGGTGTGTAATATCGCCTTTTTTTGTGTTCTAGGATACACTGAGTGAGTCTTGATAAACATTGTTGGTGTTGTTGTCCCTAGGTACATATTTTCTATATCCACATCCAGTTATATTATCTAGATAGGAATGTATTCATAGGAACCGACTCACTCTATCATTTACCAATATTCCCAGATCCTTTCCAAAATAATATCTCCTCATTATACTTATACTTAGACACATCCATAAACATATCATTAAAATCATTCCTAGGGATCTCACTAAGGTTTTCTCAGCCTAGTTTCCAAAGGATTACTATACCATCACTCTGAAACCAACTATAATGAATTATTTTTTTCATATATATAAATTAAATTAGTTTTACAGAATCCTTAAAACATAACACAAATAGCCGCCCAAAGACCATATTATTTTAATGCCTTTAAAAACATGGAAACATAATCACTGGTACATATGTGTTTTAAATTACCTCCCAAATAGTTTTTATTACTATGACCATTTTTATTAACATCATACATAATACATATCCCTGTATCTTATGAAATGAAACATAAAAATGGGAGGGATAAGATCCTCAATAATGGTAAAAAAGGGATACATGTAAGAATAAATATGACCATAGTGGTTTTATAATGTGATCATAACATTAGATGATCATAACATGTATATTGTAAGATCATAAAATTTTATTATATAATAATTTTTTTTATTTCTTAAGACATGAATCATAAGGAAAAAAATAATATAATACATGAAATCCTAATATAGTAATAAAACATGGAATTTTGGTATACGTGTTTGTATATGAAAACCCCATTTCAAGGATGCCTACCAAGACCTTTTTAACCTTTTAGGATTTGTAAAATCAAATGAATACCTTATTTGTACTTGCGATTCCCTCCTGTTTACCCTCCTATTTTTGGTTTGGGATGTATCCCATGTACCCTCTTGTTTCGTGCTTGGGATTCCCTCTCATTTACCATATTGTTATAGTCTTATGATTTCATCCCATGAACACTTTGATATTATAAAACATTTATTACCACCCAATCAATTAGAGGGAAATAGAAGTTCCACCCCTTAAATAATTAATTAATAAATACATGTTCTATGAGATAAATAAACATTTACCATATCACGACACATAAAAATTGATGTTTTCATAAACATCATATCATATCCCATGAAATTAAATGGGTATCACAAAATATTTAATCCTATAATAACCACTAGAAAATATATAGAATTGATATTCATTTTATCATATAATAAACTGTGAAAGGAAGTGGGTTTTATAGGCATTTAACGTTATATAACCCATTTTATGAGATATAGTTTTCATAAGCATATATCCAATGTAATATCAACAAGTTTCATAAACATATAACAGATAGAAGTGAAACATGTTTTCATAAAGAAAATTACATTGAAACAAGAACCATTTAAAGTAAAAATATGAATGGATCCTTTGGATCATATCCCAAAAAATTATGAGTAACATCAATAAATGTCATCTTAAATGGAATATATTTTTGAGATATCCTATAAAATAATTTGTTGATGAAAATATCAATTTTTCATTGAAAATAGATTTTTAATGCATAATTCTTTTTGAAAATAATTTTCGTTGAAAATATATTGAAAACATAGAAGGAATCATGAAATAATTGTGAAAACATTTTCCTTGAAAAATAATAATATAATCTTGAAAACATATTGGAACTTATATCCATTAAAAAATTTTAAATTATCATTAGAAAAAAAATCAAATACTATTTTACATGATAAAATTTTTTTAAAAATAAAAGAAACTTTTACATCAATGAATTCATTTTCATTGATAAAAACATTTTTCATAACATATTTTTGATGTTTGGGAAATCAATCAAAACACTTTCTAAACATAAAACAATTTTCAAAATAATTTTCTTTGAAACTCGCATTACAACCAAAAAAATTCAATAATATATAGAGAGAATTTTATTTTAAATAATAAACATCATTTTTTTATTTTAATGTAAGAATCAATGTAAAAAAGGTCATGATGATGGGTAAATCCTTATATTATGAACATTCATTTGGCATCATATAATGTTTATAAAATTTCTTCGAACAAAAATTGGAAATAATTTTCCTTTTTAGAAAATATTTTTAAAAAAAGATAAAACATGGGTAAAAATTATATTTAATGATCATAGGATCATTGTAAATAAATTTGCGATACATTTTAAAAAAAATAAGGTTTTCAAATAACATTGATTATTGCCCTATAGGAACGATATAGTCAAATTTTCATAAAAACATTCCATTAATTATATTAAGAAAACATTAGTGGGAATGTGGTCCAATTAACCCTTTATAAAATGCATTTCTATTGGGTAATAAAATTCATGAGTGTTATTGAGCTATAGATCCCAATATTTTCTCAATGGAATCATGATAATAAAAAACTCTATAAATGATGAAATTGTTTCAATAAACTCTTACAACTCAATAAATTGATTCATAATCCCTGCGAAATAAAATTACATTATATATAGACCAAAATATAAATACAAATATGGATATTCATGAAAGAAAATTTCAGTTTGAGGCATATAACCCATGTAAAATAACATATTTTTATAATAAAACATGTTTCTCAATGAAATAAAGTTGACAGAAAAAATAATTTACTGATTTGGTAACTTTTAAATAATAAAACACATGAAAAAAGTATCATAAAATTGATATTTAAATACCCATAAATTTAAATATATGTTTCATATAAAAAATTTATGGATATTGTATACACCAAAAAAAATAAATGAGTGGTTAACAAGTCATGTATCTCAAAGTAATAAAAATTGAGATGAAATTCGCTTACCTTGTGTCTTGTCTATCATTGTGCACATTCAAAACTAGTAGATTATAAAAATATGTATATTATAAATATATATAAACCCATTTTGTTATACATAATAACATATATGGTTTTATTATAACTTTATAAAAATGTTTATCAAAATGTTTTTGTTAAGGATTAACATTAGGTAATATCTTCTTGTTCTTGATACATGTGTTGATTTATTATTCTGAATTTTCATTCTTATATAATGATTTAATTTCTTCCCAAATGAAAAAATTATATAAATATCATACGTGTTCAGTATATATTTATTTATAATGATGTATAAAATATATAAAGTTCAAATGAAATACATCATTCATAGATATTATAGGTCGTACGTATGAATGAACGAAGTTTACTTTTTCATATAGTACTGAGAAAAATAAGGTAAATTGACTGAATGTAAATATATATATATATATATATAACATCATTGAATTAAATTTATTATTTCATACATATCATATAATTTTAATAAACCGATCCCTAATATATACTTTCTAATGTGTGAACGAAACAAATAACTTTGATTCGGCAACAGTATGTACTTCCACAAATGACGTTATCATATTTTCCAAAAATAGAAATCATAATGGTAGGCCTCTAAAAATAAAAAATTATTATGAAAAAAATATTATATATATAATATAAAAATTGATTTTTAATCATAATTCCTTACCATAAGAGTCGGTAAAGGTAAAATAAACACCATCGTTACATGGGGCGTCAGTTTTCCAAACACAAGAATGGTAAGATTGTCACCCTTTAGAAGGATGTATGTTTAAATTCAAGATCATACCCTTAATAAAATAAATGTTAATATATTTAGGATATTTGTGTTATTAGATAACCATAAAATAATGATATTTTATGTGTTTGAGAATGAAAATAAATGAAAAATGAGCATGAGAATGATGTTACTTCTTTTTTAGGTAACGTCTTTTGGTTTCCACCAAATAGCCTACTATAATGGATATCATTTAAATAGGAGGATTAAAGGAGGAAGGTAGGTTTTATGGAAAATTAATTGTATGATCTTGGCTGATCTAGGGTTGTTTTATTTTTCTGAATTAGTGATTGAGGTGGTGGCCTTTTAAAGGGAATATAGTTGAAATTCATGGACTTTTTGAAAACAATTTTTGTTTAAACATGTTTTAATTAAAATTAATACATACTTAAACATCCTAAATTAAAAATTGAAGTATTATGTCCTAATTAGTTCTATAAAATGGGTTTCATACATGATTATACATCATTTGGGCCCTCATGCTTAATTTTTAGTTCATCATTAAGCATAATTTCACCTTCATCATTGTAATTAATTTTTATTACTTTCACTAATATTTTTGGAAACAAAAAAGTGACCTTTTTATACATTAAAAGTTATTCTGATTCCTAATATTGAATAAAATTTTCCAATTTCGAAGATCATATATTGTTGAAAATAATTCGTTCTGTTGGATGACAATATGGGGTTTTAATGTAAAAATAGCTAAAACATTACAAATATTTAATACCCAATTTTAAAGTGAAATTTACTAAAATGGCCTATATTGAATTAAGTGAAAATTTATTTATTCAATGTTCCTTGAAATATTAATTCCAATATAATTTGACATTATAAATAAATTAAATGAAAAATTAGTTCTGCGTTAAAAGTTAGAATTTTTTTACTAGACATCATAAAATTAAAACTCCTAGAAATGTTCAGAAAATTCACCCTAAACTAATTTTTATGATATATTTTCAAATCTAAAATATATTTTTATTATTATAATATATAAATATTCCAAAAAAATGGATTTACTTTAGAATATCCATTAAAATCCGGTAAAATTGCATTTATAAAAATAGTGATTTTTAGGAAAAATATTATGTGTGTTCATATCGCATGCCTAAAAGTCTATTGGGATAATATGAAAAATATTTGTTTGAATAAATAATATATATATTTCATTAATATCATTCAATTAATTTAATTACATTAATTTATAATGCTAATCAGCTTTCTCAGTAGAAAAATTGTTTCCAATATAAATACTTCTTTTATATTAAATTCATTCTTATATACATTTTGAATTATTTTATACGGAATGACATTATTTTTTATTATTTTAGAACTAGATATTTTCATATATTTTTTAATTATATTAATAACATGTAATTTAACTACAATATAATATTTTATTGTATTAAATAATATAATTTTAGTAATATATTGTTGTTCGATAAAACTCAGTAATGCGTGTATCAGAAGTCCCCAAGGAAACCCATCGTTGTGTGAGACACATGAAAAATTGGTATCACATTCATTGAGATAAATATAAAATTTTTAAAATATGTTTAAAATACTAAATATATTTTATAGTCTTGGGATATTGTATTCCATTACGTTCTTTGCGTTTCTTATAATAAAATCAAAACATAGAGCTTTTATATAACAAAGTATAAATTTTTTCAAGAAATAGAAAATATCAAAAATATTAAATTAATTTAAAAATAATAATTCAAAAAATATTGGTTTATTATAATATCATATATGTCTTCTTTTATATTGATGTGACAACGTTTATATGAGAGTATTTGAGGCATGAGTTTCTTGTATCAATGTTGGATGTGAAACCTAATTTGATAAAGAAGTATTGTGATATTTAAAGATAGTATGGGTGGCTTTGAATTGTTAAATGGATCATGAGTATTGTAACATAATTCTACACATATCATCTAGTGAAGTCATAGAATTAGTAACCTAGTGTTTTATTACAACCATTCCCAATTTTGAAATGGATGTAGGATTACGATAACATGGAATTCATAGTGGGAATCCCAATTATGACTTAGAATATGGAATAATTGTTGAGGGTCATTGAACGGTTTATGAAAGTATAAAATTTCATGAAAAATTGTGAATCTATCATAGTTGATTATATCATTGATATATACATTCATGATAATATTCTTATTCATGGGGGTGTCATTGGGTATAGATTCAAATCAAGATTCAATTGTTACTTCATGCTTTTGGAAGGTTTCCAAAAGTCATTGGGTACCAATTTTTCTTTGAGTAAATTATCTCACCAATAGAATTATTGGAAATTAGAGTGCTATATTGAGGTTTTGGAGGATATGATTCCTGCATGAATACAATATTTTAGTGGATATTTGGAGATACACTTATCAACGGTTTAGTTCTCCTATAACAACAGTTATGGGGAGACTATTCATATGGTAGAATATGAGGTTATTTAAGAGTTTATATATATATTACCTTAATTTTAGATGGATGTGGGTGAGTTAGAGTTGATGGGAACGAATCCCATGCATCAGATGTTTTAAATTTTTAGGTTGATTCAGAAACATTTTCACAACAAATCTGATTAGACAGAAGTATTTTACTGATTAGCATCATCGACCTAATGAGTTTATAGTCATTGACTATGAATTACTTCATGTTTCACCATTATTGGGTTGTTGTAGTGTTATCATATAAGTAAAGATGGTGCCCATGAATTTTAATCCTTATGAAATTCTCTAGAGGATCGAAATAGTAGTGTCTCAATTTCCTCTTCGACATAGTTATAATGATAAGAATTCTTTTTTTCATGTGTAGCAACAACAACAGTAACACCCATATCCTTCTTAAGTGATCGATGTTAAATATGATGAGCTTGATGATAATGTATCCTTTGAGGAGAATCTAATTCATATTTTGGATTTCAATGAGAATGTTTGTTGGGAAAATACAGTGTCAATAGTACGAGTGAAGTGAAAACATGTCCTTGTCCAAAAGGAAGCATGGGTGATGGAAGAAGATATGTGGTCTTCAAGGCCAAACCATTTCATCGTATAGGATTAGAGATGCTTTGTAGTACATTTCATGGACAAGATGTTAATTATTGAGATTGGTTTATCCCTGCCTTTTAGATATGTCTTGTACCAATTTTAAATTACTATTTAATCCCTTCCTAAATTTTACCATGGTTGTTTTATGATTTACCATAATTTTTTGTGAATACTAAAAAATTTGGAATCCCATTAGGAAGTTTTCAAACATTTCCTCTTGATTAGGGAAAACAAGTCATTTTTCCAGAAAACCATTCAACAAATTTTTCAATACTTGAAGGGGAACATGGTCAGAACAGACAATGTTTCCACACCACCCCAAACCATACACCATAATAAAGAGATTTTTTTATGGTGGGAGAATGGTTTATCAAATCGTGCACCCACCTAGAAGAAACAATGAACCTTTGATAATATGGGTGCAGGATTTTGGTTCCTCATTTTTCTAACCATGCTGCTTATCCATGAAACCAGGCATCTTGGATTTTAATCATCTACAACATTAAATAAATTTTTTGGAACCCTAGTTATATCCCTAATCATCCTCACTCTTCCAAATATGATTGCCATTGGTCTTAGTGGCTCCCAAGAGGATTCAAATGCTTCAAGAGTTCCTTTTTTTGAATCAAAGAACCAGAAGATGAAATCAACACATCTATGGTATGTAATATATTTTTTATTTAGGTAACTCACTCTCTAATATTTCTATCCCTTTTGAGAGGGATGAATCATACAATTTTAAATGGTTTTCATTTATGTTTTCATGGATCTTATTTTATTGGATATTTATCCAATGTCTTGATCATATTTCTCCTAAACCATTATGAATTCAACAGTTCCACATCGAAATGAGCTATATGGTTTGGAGAGCTTTTATCAATGATCCTAATACATATTATGTAAATGATAGTAACCATATCATTGATTATAATACCATGTATGTAATTATCCCATTGGTTCTCCACATTGTGTAATTCATTTTAAATTATAATCGGAAATTTAAATGCATTATTTTTTAGAGACCCTTTGTAGATAAAATTGGATACTTTGGTGATAATGAATCTGGGATTGATAAAAACCCATAATGTGTGTTAGTTACCAAGAAATGGTGATAAAATGAATTAATTAGAGGATTTTTTGGTCTTATAAAACTAAAATAAATCTTTATTTCTTGTTTGATAATTATATTTAATGAGATTATTGTCTTCACACTCAATGGTTAATGTTTTGGGTATTAATTGTTGAAAAATGGATTAATGTGGGAATTTTTTATATCTGTCACCATGATATTAGTTATGAACCTTGGTTCTTTTTTATAAATAAATTTTTTTTCAAAGTTAAATTTTTTTGATAAATGGTTCATGAATATGGGACCACGAACCATGTATATTGTAACGATTCCAATTAATTGTGGGAGAGGGATTGATTTTTAACTACCCATGGTGTGCAAGAATATTTATCTAGGACATCATTTCATGCATTTTAATTGGTGATATATCTGATTGTGAAATGATTTTTAGTGGAAGTTATAATACTCTAAGTAACCATGTGGTTATTGGTAACTAACTTACCCTTTAATGAATGGGTGTGAACTGATACCTATATTAATGCTCAAAGGTAACGAATAAAACTACTATTCAAATGAATAATTAAATCCTATTAAAATTGTATAATAAAAAATAAATATGATAAAAGGATTATAATATGGAATAAGGAAAAGAAGTTATTTTATACAATACTAAGTAATTTTAAATGTGAAATATATTATGTTTTTTTAATAATTATTCTTCATGTTACTCCATAAACAATTATTGACTGGATACTTCATTATATGTTGTTTGTAGTGTCCTATATTGTCATACTCACACTATATTCAGACCAAATTATTGGTAGTTGTATAGTCTACATGTTTTCATTATTGGATAAGGGTAAGAAGCATACATTTGGAGGACCAGTCAGTATTCATAATGGGTAATGGATGAGGGAACCAAACATGATTTCGGGACACACTATGTTGTTTCTTCCATGTATTCATTTTGTGATTCCATTATACATTTGGAACTTTTTTGGAATGAAATATTTACAACAATGATTAATAATATTTTTTTGGATTTATTCATGTGTTAGTCGGATGATTTTTTGTTATTGTAATATCTTGATTATATTTATTATCGATTTCCGCTATTGTACTAGTTTGACAAGGTGAATATAGTCTCCCAATGTTCTATATAAAACCATATTTTCTATTTGGTGGCATCTAGAATATAGGAATGAAAAATTATGGTCATGTATTTAACAATAATTTGGGACTTGTAAGTGTTACATTTTATGGGATGTTACAACAATTCATAATTTTTAACTTATATTTTTTAAAAAATTATTTTATTTGTAAAAATTTTATTCTCTGTTATTCAATGAAAATTAAATTATTTCTAGAAAAATAACAAAAATTAATCTTACTATAATAAATTTATCTTTAAAAAATAATGTTATTATTTTAAAATTTAAATATTATTAAAATAACTTTTAATTCTTTATAAAATAATCAATACTAATAAAACATATTTTCCATTAAAAATGATTTTTACATCAAGTTTTTTCAATATTATTTTATATATATACAACAATATAAATTAATATTTTCCAACGAGCCTATACCCTAGTGGTACATGCTCTTTCTTGTCATCCAAATGACCCAGGATCAAATCCATGCAGGGGTGAATTTCTGGGTAATGTAGTTGTGCTGTAGCAGTGGCGGTACTGTAGCAGGTACTGTAGAAGTGAGGGTATTGTAGAAGTACTATTAACTGAGGGGTCCTTTGGGCCATGAACTGGGCTTTCATGACTTGAATTCAGGACACTTGGCCTTGGGCCTTCGGGCTATGTAATGGGTCTCCCAATACCTAGTCTAAAGAGGTCTTTCTTTTAAATAATAAATTGAGGCTTCGACCCCAACTTTTTAAAAAAATTAATATTAATATATTAGTTTATAAATAGATTTATTTTGTATACTGGAAGACTTTTAATTATGATAAATATTTTTTTATGTACGATACATTACAATTTTTAAGTAGTTCTTCTAAATGAAAACATTATAAAATATTAATCAAAGTTTAATATATATATATATATATATTAATTTATTCTTATCTATTTGTATACTAATTATTAAAATATTCGCATATTTTTAAGGTGTCGTAGTTTTTTTTAGTTTGGTGTTCCATGAGAAATATGATATTATAAATAATTCTCATAAAAAATATTAAAAATATTGGGTCGTCATAGTGAATATCCTTTTTTTGTAATGTTTTAAATAAAATTCCAATCAATATCTTACTATAAACAATATATGTTAAAATTTGTGAAATATTCAAAAATAAATACAAATAATTTAACACCTAACCTTATTTAATAATTTATAAAGAAATATTCTATTATTAATCTATGTAAATCCACATTAAACTATGCTAAATCCTTTGAAAAATTTTTTATTAAATTTAAATCCTCCCTCTGGACTACATCGATGATGGTTTTTTAAAATTATAATAAATATATAATTTTCCCAATAATTCTATTCATAATTTAGTACACTATATTATAGTTCATTCCATATTGGTCCAATTGAAATTGCAATAACCACAACCATTTTAGTGGTTTTTTGAGTCATTTTAATATTATGATATTAATCATCATAGTGACCTATAACTTAGTGGAATAATATTTATGTTATACATTTAATGTTATTTGGAGTTATATTTTCCATTAAATTTTAGGAAGAACCAGTATACTTGATGAATCAATTTCAATATGGAATTTATTGAATGTATTTATAATATTAAAAAGAATGGTTAAATCCTATAATCCATGGTGAAAATAATTATATAATAGAAAAATGATACATTTACTTGGTAATATAGAATTTATCATTAATCTATGATTATCAATTTTTTATGAATTTCTCATAACATGAGAAATTTTTATTTTCCAACAACTATGTCATGTTTTATTACATTAACAACTAAAATAATTATTCCATATTCTAACATTAAAGGAATAGAAATTCACACTACATACAATTCTTATAATGTTGTACATGAAAATAATGAACTGAATGATAATGATAGATATTACAATGTCATTTTTTTGGGGTATTAAACATATTATACATTCCATGATCAAGGAGGAGAGGAATTAATATGATGAATAAGGTGACCATGAAATGAATATGCATCATTTTCCAAGATTTCAATCACCAATAACTGTCATATTGATTGAGTTACCATATAAACAACCGATAAGTTATTTTCATCAGTTATATGCACCTTGAATAGAAAACATTTAAAAAAAATATGTATAGCATCCCACCTTTTTATCACATAAACTTTCATTACATTTTACAAAATCGAGGATCTTTAAGGTTTAGTGTCTTGGAAACCAGGAACTTTAAACATGAAAACATAAAACATTCTTCTAAAAAACTTGAAAGGCTTCTCCTCATGTTCATCCTAGGTTCATTAGTGCATCACATAACCTGGGGACATACATCAAAAGAAAGGGTGAGCAAAAAGCCCAGTAAGGGAAACAAGAGAAACATTTTACATGTGAACTTGAGATACTTCAATAAGGTCATGAAAATAACTTTAAGGCATGAGAATGAAATCATGAGGCATATCATAATAAAAATAACATTTTCATAACAAGAAGATGTGGCTACATCATTTAACATAGACAATCATGAACATATCACCAAGGTCCATCCCCAAGGTGTCATTTGAAAATTACCAAGGTTATTCACCAAGGTATCGTGAAAATTGTAATCTCTAGTGGTTACATTATTACCCAATGCATTTGAGCGATATCAGGGAGAACCCTTAAAATTTCCTTTATTATCATGTGAGCCACATATATCATCATCAACAATTTCATAAATAACCCATATAGCACAAAATAAATGGGTTTCATTTCATAATCATAACGTTTTAAAAACTACTTTAAAGACATGATCTTAATGTCACTTTAAACCCACGGAAAGGGAAATCGGGTATGATATATGTAAATACCAGAATTAAAAATAGAAAATTTGATATATATTTGAATACCCTTGTAGAAATAAGAGCTTTGAGTACTCACTTTATAACATAAAATAATTTTGAGAAAAGAGAGAGGCATTTTGAGACGAAAATTCTACAGCATAACGACTGTGTTACAAGATTTTAGAAAACATTGAAAAGAGAGGGGACATGGGTCACCCACTCATAAATGATCTATAAAACAGTAGGGGGATAGAATATAAGGGATTTGAGAACATGGTAATAAAATTTGAAAAATATAACATATGAAATGAAAAACATGGAAGTGAGACAAAAATAAAATTTCTCTTATGAAAATTCGACAGCCTAACAGCGTTACATAAACTTCATCCAAAAATGAATTGATGAGATCAAATAGGGTCTCTCATCATATGAACATAAAATATAAGTATGATAGATATAGATATAATACCCCAACATAATAAAAAGTAACTTGCAAGACTTGACATGGAATTAGAACTTTGAAATGGACAAAGGTACAAGGACCACTTAAAAATTCAGCAGCCTAACGACGCCACTTAAACTTCAAAATACTAAATTAAAGAGATCAAATGGGGTATCTCATAATATGGTCATAAAATATCAGTATGATAGATATAGATAGCATACCCCAACATAATAAAAAGTAACTTGAAAGAATTGACTTGAAAGTAGAACTTCAAAACGAGAAGGGTGAAGAACCACTTAAAAATTCGGCAGCCTAATGGCGCCACTTAAAAATTCCAAATACTGAATAGAAGAGATCAAATGGGTTATCTCATAATATATTCATAAAATATCAGTATGATAGATATAGAGATCATACCCCAACATAATAAAAAGGTACTTGAAATAATTGACATGAAAGTAGAACTTCAAAATGAGAAGGGTGAAGAACCTCTTAAAAATTCGGCAGCCTAACGGTGCCACTTAAAACGTCAAAATAATGAATTGAATAGATCAAATGGGGTCTCTCATAATATGGTCATAAAAGATCAGTATGATAAATTTAGATATCATACCCCAACATAATAAAAATTAACTTGCAATACTTTACTTGAAAATAGATCTTGAAAATGAGAAGGGAGAAAGAATCCGTTACAAAAATTTCGGCAGCCTAACGGCGCCACTTAAATATTCATAAAACGAAATAATTAGAGTAAGAGGGGATCTCTCATTATGTTAAAATGATAAGGGCAGTAAGAGGAGTATAAAAGAACACCCTTTAACATAAGAACATGAAGCATAAAAGAAATTACATAAAAGAGATCTCTTGAAAAGAATAAGAGAGATCAGATCCCTTACCTTAAAATGCAACTCTTAAAACTCAAAGGTTGGGACCTTGAGGGCTTGGGGGAACCTTCAGAGGACTCCTTGGGAGGTAATGAGACCCAAACTTCTTATGAGGAGAGTGGTGAGTCGAATGGATGAGATGATGGCATGGTATTTATAGGGAAAGTGAGGGGACAAGGCATTAATGGCCAAGGGACACCTCATTAGTGGTTTTGGCAATACCATGGGCTTTCCCATGGTATTTGACCATGGTATTGGCCACTTGGGACTCCTCATACATTATCTTACTATTCATAAGTCGACCATATTGATTACATACTTAATACATCATTTAATGATGTCATTAAACACCCGTAACTAAAAAACTGTATTTTCACTATTCATCAAAAATTCAACTTTCTCAGAATAATCCCAAAATTTCACCTTAAACAAATATCAATGCTCTGATTTCAAAAATGAACTCCATTTTATAAAAATAATATTCTAAATATTTTTAATTTATTTTTTAGATAAATACACTATTCACCAAAAGTTCATTTTTTCAGAAAAACCCCAAAAATTACCATAACATAATATCGGTGCTCTGAGTTCAAAAATGAAATCCATTTTATAAAAATAATTTTTTTTAAATATTTTTAATTTAATTTTTTATTAAAAAACACTATTCACTTGAAAAAACTAATACATGAATAATAATTTATGAAACCGTTATTTAACCATTTTATTGAATCACATTACTTAATCAAGGTGCGTAGATTATATTAATACTTTCTTTAATTGAGATTACTAATCCATTTGGACACATTAGTAATCCTAATCATAAAATCACTATTCATAATTTACTATTCATCAAAAATCAATTTGATCTTATTATACTCTAAATTTTGTACTGAACATAATTGTAGAAGACCATTTTTTGAAAATCATTACACATTTTTAATTATTTAAGGTTTACATAAACATTTTTAAAATATCATTTTTATAAAATTCATCAAAAATATGCATACTATATTTATCTGGTCATTTAAAAATTCATAAACATCATCATAAGAAGAAATCCTAATTTTTATTTAAAACAAAGGATTACACAAGGCAGTTACGGTCTCCTTACATAGCCCATTATCACACCAGCATAGGACCTAAGTGTAAGGTGTGCTACGGTGAGAGAATCGGAGGGAGGCTCGGCTAACATCGCACGAGTAGTAATTTCTATCAGTTTGAACTTCTCGCAAAGGCGATTCCGTTCTAGCTTCACATGATGAAGTTCGGCTTGGGTTTGGTCCAGATCAAAGCCCAGTGGTGCTACCTTCTTCCCAAATTCTTTTAGATGGGCTTCGATCGGTCCAAGACTACTGGGTGAGGCCATCAAATCTTCTTTCTATAATAATTAACCAAGATTACTTGTATTTAGAGACAATAATCAAAACGTTTAGTTTCCAGCGGTCATATTGACCAATGGTCATATAACCGTCTAAACCCAACAGTATCATTTTAATTATAATCATATTATCAAATGAAACATTTTTTTGAGTATACAAATAAAATAAAATAACACATAAAATTAGGAAACAAGATTTATTCAAAATTTTGGGTCGTTACATTATTCCCCCCTTAAGAAATTGCATCCTCGCAATTTTTAAAATTGGGTTTTGAAATTTCATTGAAAGTCCCACATCAGAAAAGGAGTCAGTAAAATTATTACATTAAAAGAATGAAAGGGAAGTAAAAAGGTCACGTGAGTTAACCCACACTAGGATTCCATGTAGGAAAACATGGACATGGAATAAAAACAAAGGGTCATGTTCTGGGGAAGAGTGATAGAGAACGTGATTAGGAGAAATTTAACCATAAGAAAATCCCAAACTTATGATGTGTGTAAACGGTCTTTGATTACCTAGTAGGAAACGTAAACCAACAACGTTTTTGTTTTACTTTCCTTTTCATGATTTTGAGGAATTCATTTACAACATAAAACAAAAACTTAAGAAAATATACCTATCTTCATGTAGAGTTTCATCCTTTAATAAGTTTCTACCCAAAACTAATCTTTTCTCCAAACTATGAGCATTCAAAACTACTTGGTCTCATCAAAACACAAGAATCATCTTCGAGAGAATCACATAATCCACAAAAGATTAACTATCTATTTCTTCTATCTTTAAACATTATCCCAAAAACAGAAAGGGTAAGGTAAAACAACTCTTCAAAAAGAAAGAATCCCATAGGAATGGAAACTACTTTTAAATCTTCAATGTTCTATGGTACTACCCATAGTTCATCATTGACCATTCCATAAATAACGGTCATTAAGATTCCTAAAAAAAACCAAACTAATATTGAAACCCAAATACAAGAAGGATTTGATAACATAGTCTTCCAAAATAAACAGCATTGCTCATCTCCAAACAACATCAACCACTCCTAACATCTTATAAAAAAAGTAGATAACCTAAAAATATTTTACCCATGATAGGATAATCATTTCCATAATAACCTAAATTACTATAAGTCCACCTTAAATTCATCGATTCTTAAAAATATAAGTCAACCTTACCACTCAATGAAAATACCATAGTAAACTATTTACCTCAATCATATAGGGTCCCCAAAATAGTGAATGTCTTCCAAAATAATAATCATATTTTAATCCCCTAATCATCCCTGTCATATTAATACGACAATCGTCGCATTTCCTATCACATTGGTTGTTGGGACATGTTCTTCCATTTCCCACCATTAACTAAGAAATGAAACTATAATTAGGGGCTTAAATAGTTATCCAATAATCATGAAAAGGAACCGAAAGCATATAAGTATAACTTATAGAAGAAAATTATACCCTAACTTGTGATCCCAAAGGTTCCCATCTAGGTTATCTATGATCATATATTCTTATGTTAATCTTTATTTTATTTTATCTTTGTTCCTTTAACAATGGTTAATACTAAGCTTATGAATTTACCAAAGCATATCCCCCGGGAGTGTCGTAACCAAGAGTGCAGCAAGGCCTGTTGTCGTGTACCAGTTCCCATTCGAGTCTAGCTCAAAGAAGTTTTTTCGGGTTTTACCCCTATGTACATCTGTGCCAGAGCCACCTCTACCTACTCGTATCCAGACATGGATGTATTTTCTTGGCAACCCCTTACTCAATACTCACCAAAATACCAAGAAGATTTCCTATATTTTAACTTTTCTATAGGATTCTACCTAAAGTTTTCATATCCTAATTTCCACAAATAACTAAAGCATCCTTTGATACCAACTATAGCATCCTGCCTTTTTATCACATAAACTTTCATTACATTTTACAAAACTGGGGATCTTTAAGGTTTAGTGTCTTGGAAACCAAGAACTTTAAACATGAAAACATAAAACATTCTTCTAAAACACTTGAAAGGATTCTCCTCATGTTCATACTAGGTTCATTACTGCATCACATAACCTGGGGACATACATCAAAATAAAGGGTGAGAAAAAATCCCAGTAAGGGAAACAAGAGAAACATTTTACATGTGAACTTGAGATACTTCAATAAGGTCATGAAAAGAACTTTTAGGCATGAGAATGAAATCATGAGGCATATCATAATAAAAATAACATTTTCATAACTTGAAGATGTGGCTACATCATTTAACATAGACAATCATGAACATATCACCAAGGTCCATCCACAAGGTGTCATTTGAAAATTACCAAGGTTATTCACCAAGGTATCGTGAAAATTGTAATCTCTAGTGGTTACATCATTACCCAATGCATTGGAGCACTATCAGGGCGCACCCTTAAATTTTACATTATTATCATGTGAGCCACATATATCATAATCAAAAATTTCATAAAGAACCCATATAGAACAAAATAAATGGGTTTCATTTCATAATCATAACGTTTTAAAAACTGATTTAAAGACATGATCTTAATGTCACTTTAAACCCACGGAAAGGGAAAGCAAGTCTCATGTATGTAAATCCCATAATTTAAAATAGAAAATTTGATATATATGTGAATACCCTTGTATAAATAAGAGCTTTGAGTATTCAATTTATAACATAAAATAATTTTGAGAAAAGAGAGAGGCATTTTGAGATGAAAATTCTACAGCATAACGGGTATGTTACAAGGTTTTAGAAAACATTAAAAAGAGAGGGGACATGGGTCACCCACTCATAAATGATCCATAAAATAATAGGGGGACAGAATATAAGGGATTTAAGAACATGGTAATTAAATTTGAACAATATACCATATGAAATGAAAAACATGGAAGTGAGACAAAAATAAGATTTCTCTTATGAAAATTCGGCAGCCTAACAACATTACATAAACTTCAACCAAAATGGAATTGATGAGATCAAATAGGGTATCTCATCATATGAAAATAAAATATCAGTATGATAGATATAGATATCATACCCCAACATAATAAAAAGTAAATTGCAAGACTTGACATGGAATTAGAACATTGAAAAGGGAGAAAGGTGCAAGGACCACTTAAAAATTCAGCAGCCTAACGACGCCACTTAAACTTCAAAATACTGAATTGAAGAGATCAAATGAGGTCTCTTATAATATGGTCATAAAATATCAGTATGATAGATATAGATATCATACCCCAATATAATAAAAAGGAACTTGAAAGAATTGACTTGAAAGTAGAACTTCAAAACGAGAAGGGTGAAGAACCACTTAAAAATTCGGCAGCCTAACAGCGCCACTTAAAACTTAAAAATACTGAATTGAAGAGATAAAATGGGTTCTCTCATCATATAGTCATAAAATATCATTATGATAGATATAGAGATCATACCCCAAAATAATAAAAAGAAACTTGAAAGAATTGACATGAAAGTAGAACTTCAAAACGAGAAGGGTGAAGAACTACTTAAAAATTCGGCAGCCTAACGGTGCCACTTAAAACGTCATAATAATGAATTGAAGAGATCAAATGGGGTATCTCATCATATGGTCATAAAAGATCAGTATGATAAATTTAAATATCATACCCCAACATAATAAAAAGTAACTTGCAATACTTTACTTGAAAATAGATCTTGAAAAATGAGAACGGAGAAAGAATCTGTTACAAGAATTTCGGCAGCCTAATGTCGCCACATAAAACTTCATAAAACGAAATAATGAGAGTAATAGGGGATCTCTCATTATGTGAACATGAAAAGGGTAGTAAGAGGTGTATAAAAGAACACCCTTTAACATAAGAACATGGAGCATAAAAGAAATTACATAATAGAGATCTCTTGAAAAGAAAGAGAGAGATCAGATCCCTTACCTTAAAACGTAACTCTTAAAACTCAAAGGTTGGGACCTTGAGGGATTGGGGGCACCTTGGGATGACTCCTTTGGAGGTAATTAGACCATAACTTCGTTGGGGGAGAGTGGGGAGTCGAATGGATGAGAGGATGGCTTGGTATTTATAGGGAAAGTGAGGGGACAAGGCATTAATGGCCAAGGGACACCTCATTAGTGGTTTTGGAAAAACCATGGGTTTTCCAATGGTATTTTCCCATGGTATTGGCCACTTGGGACACCTCGTACCTTATCTTACTATTCATAAGTCGACCATTTTGATTACATACTTAATACATCATTTAATGATGTCATTAAACACCCGTAACTTAAAAACTGTATTTTAACTATTCATCAAAAATTCAACTTTCTCAGAATAATCCCAAAATTTCACCTTAACCAAATATCAATGCTCTGATTTCAAAAATGAACTCCATTTTATAAAAATATTTTTTTAAATATTTTTAATTTATTTTTTAAATAAATACACTATTCATCAAAAATTCATTTTTTAGGAAAAAAACCCCAAAAATTACCATAACATAATATCGGTGCTCTGAGTTCAAAAATGAAATTCATTTTATAAAAATAATTTTTTTTAAATATTTTTAATTTAATTTTTAATTAAAAAACACTATTCACTCGAAAAAACTAATACATGAATAATAATTTATGAAACCGTTATTTAACAATTTTATTGAATCACATTACTTATTCAAGGTGCCTAGATTATATTAATACTTTTTTTAAGTAATATTACTAATCCATTTGGACACATTACTAATCCTAATCATAAAATCACTATTCATAATTTACTATTCATCAAAAATCAAGTTGATCTTATTAGACTCTAAATTTCGTACTGAACATAATTGTAGAAGACCATTTTTTGAAAATCATTACACATTTTTAATTATTTAAGGTTTATATAAACATTTTTCAAATATCCTTTTTCTAAAATACATCAAAAATATGCATACTATATTTATCCGGTCATTTAAAAATTCATAAACATCATCATAAGAAGAAATCCCAATTTTTATTTAAAACGAAGGATTACACAAGGCAGTTACGGTCTCCTTACATATCCCCTTATCACACCACCATAGGACCTAAGTGTAAGGTGTGATAAGGTGAGAGAATCTGAGGGAGGCTCAGCTAACATCGCACGAGTAGTAATTTCTATCAGTTTGAACTTCTCGCAAAGGTGATTCCGTTCTAGCTTCACACGATGATGTTCGGCTTGGGTTTTGTCCAGAGCAAAGCCCAGTGGTGCTACCTTCTTCCCAAGTTCTGTTAGATGGGCTTCGATCGGTCCAAGACTACTGGCTGAGGCCATCGAATCTTCTTTCTATAATAATTAACCAAGATTACTTGTATTTAGAGACAATAATCAAAACGTTTAGTTTCCAGTGGTCATATTGACCAATGGTCATATAACCGTCTAAACCCAACGGTCTCATTTTAATTATAATCATGTTATCAAATAAAACATTTTTGTTAAGTATACAAATAAAATAAAATAAAACATAAAATTAGGAAATAAGATTTATTCAAAATTTCAGGTCGTTACAATATGTATGAAACTTATAAAATAATTTTGAATAATTTTAAAAACAATTTTGGATATGGTTATTATATTTTGTCTCACCATTTGTGGAAAACATTTTACAAAAAAGAAATAATCATTCTTATACCCTATGTGTAACCCTATTAGAATTTATAGCATTGAAAAAAATTATAAATTATATAATCTATAATTATATGAAATGTGAGGCCTCTAGGAATATTTTAGGGATAATTATGATAGAAAGGGGAGTTGCATTACCTTAGTCAAGAACATTCATATCACTATATGAAAATTTACTCAATAAAAAATTTCATATATACTATTTACCTGCCTATAACATGTATTTGCCCTATAAAAATGGAGAAAATAGAATTGAAATATATAAGTCCAATAAAGAATGATAATATGTTCATGATTCTCTAAATGGGACTAAAAAGGTATATAATTCACCACATGTCATTTATCTAGTAGTTGAGAACATTATATGTCATTCAAATAAAGGTGTATATTCATTTATTTAATCCAATTAAATCATGTTACTATATTTCATATATGATATATAAGAGGAAAAACCAATATTGGTAAAATTTCAATTATTAAATGATCCGCAACATATCAAACCACTCATTAATTAACTACACATCAAGGATAGTTCAAGTACGGAATCAATGTAAGAAGGTCCATTTAATAAAAAACTTTTTAGACATAATTAATAGGGATTCATATTAAACATAAAATAGATGGTATATCAATTACTTTGTGATATTTTATATAAAATAATATCACATATTAGTCTATGTAACAGGTCAGTACCTATTATCTCATATGTATAATCTTTGTCACACAAACAATTTTACACATGTTGATATTATCATATGATCCAAAACCCTAATACTGAAGGATGATTATTGACTATAGATAATGATATTTTATACTTATATGGGATATTGTTATTCCAATATTTATATAATATATGTATCACACAGGAAATTGTGATAAATAGATATTTCTATTATTATGAAACTATGAAACACTTAATAACCCATAAGTTAAATATCTTATATATATTATACTACAATATTATATATTACTTTCTCCATGTGTATATATATGTGTGTGTTCATTAGAGTTAATAAAATATTTATTGTATCCACTAAAAGGAATTTTTAAATAGCCCTTATTAATGGTATCTTTAATGAGACAATGTGTGGGAATAATGTGTTTGGTTTTTTGGTGATATTGAGATTCTTTATCCAAAATAATAGTTATGTTTTTTCATAGTGAAGATAAATTATTCATTATATTTTTTTAAAAAATAAAATGTTTTAAAAAAAATTATTTATCCAAAAAGATTTCCTTATAGACTCTGATATGAAATTGTATTCTTCCTCTATTATTAACTCTGATATATTTTCATGATTCTAACTCTTTCAAAAAATCATTTCACCATTGATGGAAAACATGAATCCTTTCATGGGATATATATATATTATTTATTTCATTAGAATGTAGTATGAGAGTAACCCCATATAATGAAGTCAGTATTACATCTAATGAACATGAATATATCCTTAATTATCCTCGTGAATATTAAGATATTCCAAGTAGCCATCTATTTACACTCACTTGGATATGATAAAAAAATAATTACTATATTCAATAAATTACTAACATAGATTAATTTACCATGAATGTAATAAATGATTGATTAAAAAAGTATGTATAAGAATTTATATTTATTATTTTTGATTCCATAAATTAATCATAATTATTCTTATTATTCATTCCATAAAATGCTAATAAATATAACATATCGATGTTATCCATGTTAATGTACATAAAAAATTTACTGATAACATGTTTTGAAATATTCTATCATACCACATTGATATATATTACTCATTATAATTAGTATATATTAAACATTATACAAGTCATTTCATTAGATACAATTTCAACACCAACATTTTATAAAATATAATCTTATGATATCATTTCTGATAAAAAAAATTCAACCACATGAAATATAAAACATTTCATAGAACTCCCACAAACCCTCTTGTAAAAACATGTATATTTTTTTGATAATTATGAAAATATATTCTTTGATTTAATCATTAAATTAGATTTACCAACTCAATGAATTTCTATTAAATCAATAAAATTAATGTTTAATCCTTCGAAGCATAAAATTCCAATTTAGTACTTTGAAACCTCTGAGATATATAACATACAAAAACATTAATAAATTATCAATAATTAACGTGGTTATAAATCTATTTGGTATATCTCATAATCAAAATAAAATTTTATGGTAATTGATATCCAAATATAAATTATCATCAAAATAACTAAAACAGTCTCATTATATTCAATTAAATTATTTTTCATCTAATTCATATCTACTGTGTTACATTTAAACATATCCACATTACAGTCCATTCTAGTTATCTTATATAAAATCCACTTGAATCTTACAAGCCTCACCCATTTATGTAAATTGACCATGTTATTAAGATGGTTACTATACAAGTAATATTTCCAAAATATTATATAATTTAGCCATTTTATTAAATAAAAACTACAAAATGGGCTCCTGATATGTAGTTGTTCACTATCTATTAACATTTTCTAATTATTAATTTTTAACATAATTTATATACCTCTTAATACTAGTTAATCCTACTATAGCATTTTTTGTTCTATTATTAAATGAGTTGATTATCATTCTCCAATGAAATGTGAATTTGTTACAACTTATTAAACATAAACATATAGTATTTTATAGCTATTAATTTGTCCTATATGAACATTTATTATACTGATACCTCAATAAATATGGTCTGTTTCAAGGAAAACATTGTTTCATACCATAAAATCATTTTTTTAGTAGTATTATAGAAACACTATATCATTATAACTATTGGATAAAGAGAGAAATTAAAACATATCGAAAATATAGTAAATTTAATCTGATGAAAAATGTTATAAATAAATTATGAAGAACAATATCGTTGTAATATATCACTTGATATTCCCCCCACATCATATATCAAAGAGTTTATTTTTTACTTCATTAAATGATACATTTTAATATAGAAATAAAATATTTTCCAGATAATATCCTATGAATGATATTGGAAGGTCTCATCCACTCATCATTTTTCAAATATTGTCTAATAGAGTAGAATTTGTACTCTCGAACACTTTAATCAATATTGGTGTTCCTATAGGTTTGAGTTTTAAAATAACTAAAAATATATGGGTTGTTCTGTAAATTTTGTGATCTTGTATTAATGACCCCAATCTAGTCGAAATTTGATACTGATTTTTCCTAGTTGATTATATACATTTATTTTAACAACATCAAAAATTTATATGGTTTAACACATGTATCTCATGAGAAAAAAAATAACTATACAGACTATATTCTTCATGAATGTATATGATGTAACAATATAAATGTCTTTATTTATTACTCATTTTTTCACATATATCACTATGTATAAGTTCCAATAGCACTTTTTCCCATTAATCTTCCCAAGAAAAGATTTTTTTCTCTTTTTTTCAAATAAAAAGGATTCAAAAGTATCAAATGATTCATAATATAATTATTTTGACATTCCATATCAATAATTTATTTGGATGAATTTCTTTTTTATATTCCCATGGAATGATTTTGATATATTAGTGACCAAATAAAAATATGTGAAAATCTTATGTTCTTAGTTATATATAACATTATTAATATCCATAATTTATAAACCATTCATCATATGACCACATTTATAAAGTATTTCATATAAAAATATGGAAAAATTATTATACTTAATGGAAAATAAGAATCCATTATTTACAAAAAAAATATAAATACATAATTTTTATATTATTTAAATAACAAGATAATCGGTTCTTAACTAAATAAATAATACCCTGGTAAAATTACATCTTATGTTCTATCATCTAATACAAAACTCATTTAATATTACTAACACGTAGATCTATATCACCATTCATAAATTTAATCTATTTTATAATACTATTTTATCAATAAATATGATTACATTACTCCTGGTGTACAAAATTTATTAGTTATAATCATATAGTTTGATTTCTATAATATTAAAATATATGATATTATAATGATTCTCATTGATAAAACTTATAAACTATAGATACTGATCGTTAATTAATTTATAGTTTCTAACTTTATGAGTTTTTTTAAAAAATAAGGATACATTACATAACATATAAAATATATATATCTATGGGTGAAAATATTTTTTATATGTTTTCATCAAGTACGTTAAATAAATGTACTCCAAATAATATGGTGACCCCAAACATTATTAATTTTTTTGTCCAAAATCAATATTGAACTACATTTTTTGTCCTTATTATTATTTCCATCAATGATTTTATTTTCAATTATAAGATCATTGTAATCATATAATATTTGATTCATGTATAGTTTAGTGAATAATATATTGTAAAAATATAACATATAGACAAAACTAAACACATTTACTATGGTATCCAAAGTTCCCATATGGAATTTTGTTTCCTGTATTTTATTTGTTTTTAATAAGTTTATTAGAGGAAAATAAGTACTTATGGAAGTTGATTCATTGAGAAGAGTATCCACCAGATATATGAGTATGGTGTTTCCCATATATATTGGGTAATATAATTGCAATTTATTTTTACTAGATTACAGGATATATATATTTAACCATTATCCCAAATTTTTGACACTTGATGAACAGGTTAACATGTAATTGAAACGTAAATAGTATTTTGATGTTATTTCTAAAACAGGATATAAAAAGATAAAGGATAGATTTAGTGAATAATGGTAAGGGCCTTTTGTTATTAGTGTTATTTAATAATATGATTGTTGATATTGAAAACCCAAAATTTTATAGAAACCTTACATTGAGTAAATAAAATTTTGGTAATTGGAATTCGTGTGAAAATAATATAGATGATATTGAAATAAATTAATAGAATCCATGGAACAATTGGATGATATTATGAATTTATTGGAAAAATTCATGACTTTTGAGTTCAAGATGATGTTTTATTAATTTTTTAAATCATATGATTTTTTGGATTACAACTAATATTTAGACAAGCCTAATATTTTTTTTGACATTAAATAAATAATTTTACTTATGACCGATTTTTAGGACTATACAATAATGTTATAAGAATCAAATAATTTTATATGAGTTTATTAGATATTTTTCAACCTAGTAAGTCTCTTTAAATAACATCAATGACTATCATATGACTTCACAAAATACCATATTACTCAAAATATTAAAATGTGAAGAAAATCCCAAAGTCGTAAAAAATTTATATATTTTCTTCATTAATAATTGAAAGGGCCAATAATTTGATTTTATATGACTTATTGTTATCCTATATGACATCAACTATTACTGAAAATTGGAAATTTATGTTGGATAAAAAATAAGTTGTCAAGAATCAAAACTGGAAGAATAAAATTGAATTTTTTGATCCGATAGTTATCATTTATGGACATAGAAAACATAAACAAATAAATTTTTATCTTAATCATATTTTTAATTAAGGAATGTTGTGGTTTCATGGGATCTACATTAAATAGATCAATGTTATGTTTTATATTATATAATACCATGGTTCCATTTATGACAACTTTAAAAATGTTTTATAAATTTATAAAAGTTATTTATTTAGTTTATTAATTTTTTAGAATTATTAGAGATAATTTCAAGAATCCTGAGATAGATTTAAGTTGATATTTAGTGGAAATAAAGACTTTTTCAATGGTAAAATATTATATGTATAACAGTAAACCATCAAATTTATGAGTTATATAATGGTCATATGAAATGTTAAATTCCAATATAAAGGTAAATTGGTTTCATGTAATGGTAATTAATTAACTATTAAATGTTAATTATAAAAATCATAGACTTATATAAACGTCATATGTGAAGTGAACTTGAAACATAAAGGTTAATAATTGATATGTAAAGTCCAACATAAAGGTCATATAGAAAAATTAGGAGTTATATAAATTCTAAAATAGATTATCTATGTCACATAAATGTTCAATGTAATATAGTGAATAATGAAATAAAAAATTACCGTCCATAAGGAATTTTATTCGTCTGTATTTCTATTAATTTTATAAAATAAATCCACTTTTGTGAAACAACTAGACACACTAAACCATTGACAATTTCATTGTGTTGTGCGTCGAAGTATGTGGTTGAAAATGACATAAAACACATATTCATATATTCTCACTGACTACATTAAATGAAAGAAAGAAGAAAAAGATCCTGATATGAGTGAATACGAATAATGAGATTAGCATAAAATTGAAAATGATCAAGGAAACCTTGTGTCTACTATATGAATATACAATAATTCATTTGAGTAAGAGAAATTCTGAATGAGAAAGAAAGTGAAAATAATGTGGGCCCTATAAAATTCATTGAAGATAAGAATTGAGATCCATTTAAAATGTTTTTGATCTTTATAACACAATTTTATAATATAAAGTGACAATGTTAGAGGATTTTTTGAATTGAAATGTTCTATTGTGATATTATATATATTTTCAATATAAAATTTTAATTTTTTTGGGTATACATTTAAAAATAATTTTATTGAGTGAGTGTGTGAAATTTTATTGACTAGAGAGCTGATTTATTATGTTGAACATGGAAAAAAAATTAAATGGAAAATAATATATATATATATATATATATATATATATATGAGATAACACAGAATATGACTGGGTACAGAATATAAATGAAGAATATCTGGAACATTATTCAATGATCATATCAGTGATCCAAATTTTAGAGGGAAATTTAAATATGAAGAAGAGGTTAGTTGAGTGAATGATTGTGTCATCATTAAAATTTGTAATTTTTTTTATTTCAGTAAATTAAGAGTTATTGGATATATATGATCATATGATCTGAAATACTGAGTGATATAACCAAATTAGTAGATTATGTTGATTCCTGCATATCTAAACAGTGCTAGGGATAAAGTAATAATGATCATTCCATAAAATCATCTAGTATTCAAAGAAGTTATTATTGATTAGGATTATTTAATATAACATATATGAATATAATTCATTTTTGGAACTAAAATTCATCATATAAAAAGAAACATGATGGAAATACATTCATAAATATGGGATAAATCCATAGAACCATTGAGACTCATCATATGTAGATAGGTCATGATATAAAAATGTGAAAAATAATTTGAAACCACTATTATGAAATTATTTTTATTTTGGAATGTGAAGTCTTCTGAGACATTGAAAATTATATATACTATGAGGATCACTTTTGATGGGTTAAAAAATAACCAGTAAAATAAAAATATGATTATATTGGAGAAACCATGTTTGGGGTGAACAACAAATCATGGAAAGAATAATGTTATTGAACCAAAAATTTTCAAAATATGTTTTTAATAATATATTCATTAATTGAAAACATTTGGTTGATGATTTAACATATTAACTAAAATAAATTCATATGTACTAACAAAAAATATAGTTTAAATTTCTATGGGGGAATAAGTTTCCAATAGCATTTTAGAAATTATTAAAAATATGAAAAACCAAATTAACCCCCACTCTCAAGTCTCTTCACATATCATATTTTGAATTTTAATTTCTATAATATTAAGGATACATTTTTCAATCTATTGTGTAAACCCATTGCATTTAATTTAATTTAATCATGTGAATATTTAATAAGCCATTAGAAAGGCCACAAATGGAAAAATCAGTCATTATTCTTATTTAATTAAATTTTTAAGACTCATAAAAGAAAATATAGAATTTGATATAATATTAATAATGAAAGGAAAATATAAAATAATATAAAATATCCTGAATATAAGGTATATATTCAGAGTGTTCTGTGTCCAATCAAACCATGTAAATGAATTCATCATATAAAGTTAGTTAAAGATATGTAGTATTGGAGGAGCATAAATATGATAAATCACCTAGTAATTTTAAATTATTAAATTAAAAACGATTTTTAAGAAGTTCCCATTAATGAGATTGCCTATATAGTGACATATTTTATGGGACTGTAGGTTGATAAGGATTATATAAATCAATAGGATAATGAAATGGATTATTAATTAGATAAATATGTTGGAAAATAATGCACCCTCTCAATACTATTAAAGTAAAATGATTAATTCGTTGAACATTCCAATGAAATAATAGTTTTTTAGATAAATAATTTTAATGTGACACTTTTTAGAAGTTATTTATTTAAAACTAAAAACATTTAATAGATAAGATATAATTATTCCTTATAGATGTAATATTTTCATAGCTTGAAATTAAAATCTATTAGATAATGTAGTTAGGAAGTTATACAAAATAGGAAAATATAGTATGTGATATAGAATATATAATTTCACCAGTGATTTGGATGGACTGATCATATAATTTTAGGAGTAGAAGAATTAACTCAATATGAGAAATTTAATTTTAATGTCAATTAGAAAAAGATGGAATTGAATTATTCATGGAATTCTAACATTTCCATGAATAAATATTGTACCAGTAAGGTTTAAATTGTGTTTTTAATCAAAAGATACATAATATTTTGATAAATAGATCTTGAGGATATTAATAAAATCCTAATCCTCATTATTATAGAATAATTCCGTCAAATTTATTTATAATGAAGGGGGAAATAAATCTGTTTTAAAAAATATTGATGTATAAAAGATAAAATCAAGGAAAATTTGAAAGGTTTAAAATGATAATAATACTACCATATCATTAAGTGTTTATTTATGAATTTATATGATTTTATGTTATTGTGTTTAATAGAAAAATTATATTATATTTATCCTAATGTAGTTATCACTAAAATCTGGACATATTACACAAGAAAAAAACTGATTTGTTGGGTATTAATAGTACAATTTTGGATTTGAAAATATGATTATATAATTTAAAAACCCATATTACTAAATGAAAAAATTTTACTATTTAATAAATTTTAGTGAATACTTATTTTATCTTATGATACCTTAAACAATGAGTTTCACCAAAATCTTGTTTTATATTATAGACCAAGATTTACAAATAAAAAATATACTATTAATATTGTTATTTAATATGATAGTTATCACCATGTTATAGGAATGAAATATATGAAATAAACTATCAATGAAATAAAAATATTGTTTAGACATGTTTTTATAATGAATTATTATGTGGAAAATTATTTAAAATTGATAATCAAACCCTATTCAAAAATGAATGGAAATGTTTTTAGAGAAAACTATTTTTAATACCAGTAAATTAAAAAATTGCTCATGTTGTACTATATTAATTATACATATATATTTAATGAAATTTATATCATTCATCTTCTTTGCATTCTATATATGATGATTAAAAATAATCCAATTTTACAATTAAGACTATATTAAAAAAACAATTTTGTCTCCTTTTTGGATTACATATTTTTAAAAATAATTTTTGGATCTTTTGTAAAAATTATTTTTAAAAACAAAATTCATATTTTAAATATGATTACCAAAACAATCTTATGGGTATTTGTAGTTAGTTTTTTGAAATGTTTTAATTGATGATTAATAATGAAAAATAATGAATTCTAATTTTAAATATCCATTTAGTATAATTTATTTATGATGATAAATATTTATTTTTTGGTATAATTAGATAAATTTTAAATTAATTATTTCAAATTCATTCATTGGAATCTTTTCCATATTAAATATGGATATAAAAACAGGGTAAATTTTTAAAAAATTTAACATTAAAACAACACCTTTCTTTTCATGTCTACAAAATGAATTTTAAATTAAATTATTCCACTTATTTGAGTTTAATTTTCAAAAATGTATTCCATGTATTAAATTATAATAACATATATTTTATAAAAATTTCAACTTAAATTTTTATAAAAATTTATGGTGAATGTATTAAATATTAAATACTATAGTTTAGGTAATAATGAGTTCTCTTTGGGGATAAACAAGAATTATATGAATTAAAATGACCAAATATAAGATAATAATTTTACTGAATGAATTTATATCTTCCTTATACATTAATTTCATTGACATATGGAAATAAATTTGTACTTTCCTTTGAATATTACCCAAATAATAAGTTATGTAAGGATATAGACATAAAATATAATATTATTCTATTTAATATCTATAATGTTTTTGGGTAGGGAAGAAAATTGGTAATGATATACATATAATTTGGAAATATAAATTATTTTTAATTTTAATATTAATTTATGTTTAATTTTTAGACATTAATTACCTACTTAAATTGCTTATGATATGACAATAAGAAAATATTTACTTAATGAAATAATAAAATAATTGACACTAAAAACAATATCATTGAATAATATTGAATTAATTAATGTGTTATATTATTATTTATATGAATATATAACTTTTAATAGATTTTAACAAAAAATTATAATTCCATCTTTCTATAGATATTTTTTAAATTTAATTTAAATTAATATTTTCAAAATTTTGGTTATTGATATTTTTTAATAAATTATAATTTATTAAATGATTTAAATTTATTAAAAAACTATATTTTTCCAAGTTATATTTAGATGAAGAAAATATCAATTATGTTCATTTGATGGAAATTTTTTTAATGACCCCTAAATAATTAAAACTATGTTAGGGTAGTTGTGTTTAAAACCATGTTTTCCACAATCATGTTCTTGTTTGAATATAAATTATCAAAACAAATAGTATTTTATTTAATATATTTTATTTAATATTTAGACTAAATAATATGAAATTATATAAAAAATTATATTAATTTTATTGTTACATGAAAAATTAACTAGGTAAATAAACAGATAAATGTTAACATTGAAAAAACCGAAAGGGTAAAATTGAGTAAACATAAACGTTAATAAATAATTTGATAAAGATGTGTTTTTTAAATTTTGAGAGGTATTTCTTTAAAAAATAAAATATAACCACTATTATGATTCAATTTTTCATTCACATGAAATATGGTTTTCCTCCCAATAGTGAATAGTTTTGGGTATTTAAATGAATATTAGTGATCCTCCATTATAAAAGGAAATCCTATCCCTTCACATCATCACATATCTCATGCAATATTTATCATCCAAAACCTTCCCAAAGAACATACCAAATTCAATAGAAGCCTTATATTGTGTATAAATACCTCATATATTTGTTTTTCCAAAATCCTAAGGATGATTCCAAAAGAAGAGTTTACATTCATACATGAGCATTGTTTATTTATATCTTCCTCTACCTTTATAAAATATTATTAAGATATGAATAAATAATAACTTTACTACCATAAAATTTCATATATTTAATTTTTTTGATTTAATAACCTTATTCTCACTTCTCTTCAATCAAATGGGTTATTAAATCATCATTCATTCTTTCATTATGACAACTCATTGTTATGTAATATATAGGATTTAAACTCCATATATATATATATTATTTCTAATAATATTATATGGTTTTTATTCATAATATCATATATAATCTTTTTCTCTGTCGTAAGAGATTATATAATGTCATTCATGTATGCAGTGGACTACCGCCTCAAGAAGTGATGAGATTCATTTGTCTGTAACACATTTTTGGGAAGGAAATATAAAAAATATATAATGATATATGTGATATAGGTGAAATATTTATGATAATAATTAAATTTTTATCGTTATAAAAATTTAAAATATCATTTTTCTTTCATACAGTTTCACCCACATTAAAATAATAACTTCATTTGTGGACACATTGACTATCGCATCCACAAGGAGGAGTAATTTTTTCATCACCACATCCTAAGAAAGATATATTTATATAATTAAATATAATTACATAATATGAAGTTTATGAAATTAATATCATTATGGAATTGAAAATATATTATTAACCTTCCTTCAATATTTATCATTAAAAAATGGAAACATTACTCATTTGTAAGTACAATATACTATATCTATGATCACAACATTGTTACAATTATCATGACCACTTATCATGAATATTATTGAAAATATAATTCATTTGAAAATATTATAGTTATTTCATTGTTATATTCTCTGTATGTCTATATTTTGAGCACTTTATAATTATTCAACATACCAAATTAATTTTTTACGCATAATCCATATATGCTCAAAACATCCAATATAATTATAAATTATTATGTATTCGTAATTAAGATTGTAATTAGTCAGATAAATTAAATAATTAACATAAAGATGGCTCTAAATCAAGAAAATGAATAACATTAGATTATTATTTAGGAATATAAAGTCACACATGACAAGTCCCGCTCAATGTAAGGGATGCATTTCTCAATTTTTACATCTGTAAGACACATGCGATGTTCACCACATGTATCTTATAGATATTTTATATACTGATAGTGAATTTTTATTAGAATGATTATAATTACAAATTTTTTTATTTAAATATCATTTTTGTGATCTCCTTTTACGGGAATTATGATTCATTGTTATTATGGTGGTATGATATTTAGGTTAAAATCTCAATGTTTATTGGGTGTATTTATGATTATTCTTGAAACGATGAAATCATTGGAAAAATCTCATAAAAACTCATGAATATTCTTCTAATATATCTATGTCATGAGAATCCATGTTTTCCTTCATTTTACAAAATTTATTTACCAATGATATTAATATATTGTTTTAATTAAATATAATTTCTTTGTGGGAAAAAAATTCCTACTCAACCATGTTTTATAAAAATGATTTCAATAAATTTTTATTAATAATTTTCAATGATAAAAGGATATTTTCCTTGAAATTATTTTAAATGATTTTTGGAGAAATTAGTTTTTATTTTTTCATTGTTATTTTAAAATTTAATGATTTTAGAAATGTTTTCAATATCAATTTTTTTAAAATTGATGGAATATTTTAATCAAAAACTGTTTTTGTGATATTTTAATGGAATTAAAATTCATCAACATAAAAAACCCTTTTTTAACAATTATTTATTTAAGACATTTTGTAATGATTGTAAAAATCTAAGTACTTATAGAATATTTTTTTATTCTGGAATGACATTATAACATTAAATATAATTGTATAATTAATTGTTTGGTATTTATATAAAATAATAAATTATTATCAATTAAATTGTAACATGGATATTGGAATGGTAATTTCACTGTTAAGAATAGGAATCTATACATTATAATAATAACCATATCAATTAATCCATAAATAAAAATTTAGGTTTTACATAAGTGAAAATATGATATATTTATATCATTTAATAAGTAAATAAATGTTTTAAAAATGATACATTAAGTATGGGAAATTTTTTGAAATGTAAATTATTATTTATAATTATATAACTAATATAATTATTTGGAAAAAATTATTTTCATAAAAATATATTCATAAATTAATATTATTTCATATAATAATTCTAATAAAATTATATGATACCCAAGATAATTTTTCAACGAGTCAATGAATTATTTATAATATTAAAATCATTATTTTTTGAATAAATAACGATTCTAATAAGGAACTAAATTCATCAATATTAGAATGTTATATTCATAAAATGGTGTAATATTTTTAGAAATACATGTTGAGAAATGATTATTGTGAATATTTTGGGACTTTTCTAAAATTGTAGAAATTTCTATGAATAGTGAAATAAAATACCATATGGTATTTAGAATTATACATAAATTAAAATACTATTGAGTATTGAATGATGTATCAATGATTTAATCACCCAATATTTCAAACTCATAAAATCTCCTTATTTTTTTCATTGAAAATCAACATTATTGATATTCCTAAGCCACAAAAATTAAAAAAGGAATAAAATAATCAAATCCACCCCTCTCCCCTCCATATAAACACAATCCCTCACCGCCCCATCTACTCACACCTCCAAAGACTTCAATATTATCTAAAATTTTCCCAATTTCCATCCAAATATTCTTTCCCATGATTAATAACTTTTAGTATGAAAATATACAAAAACAAAGTTCCTTAATGTGGATATTAAGGAGATGATATTTAAGTGGTAAAATAATTCATCTATCTCTTTTAATTTCTTTTTTTCATTAAATCCTTATACATCATCATCATATAAGCTATAAAATTATTAAAGATAACTCCAACATCACAAATATATTATTATTCTATTTTTTTAATTTAATATCCATCATCAAACCTCTAGTATTCCATTTTTATTCTAAAAAAATTAAAACATCATTTGAGATTTGTCGATTCACCGCCTTCATGGATTGTATGATTAAATTTTAATTTATGACCATGATGACTTATCAGGAATCAATTATTATATATAAAATGGATTTAAATAATTTCATTATTACTTCTTTGTTATCTCAAACTAATTTATGGATACAATTTTAAATAAAATAAATCTAGCTTGTGACGGTTGGAAAAAACACCAAAAATAAACTGAACATTTACCATTAATATTTTATCTAAAGAAACATACTCATATCATAAAAATGGTTTATCAAAAAATTTAAAATTATTTAATTATATTCATACCATTTCGAAACACTTCTACAGTTTTTCATCCATTTGAATTTTGTTTTTAATTTTACTCAAGGGAACCTATCGAAAAACCATGAAACGAATACTACAAAAAATAAAAAAAAGGTAAACTCTATAACTCATCCAAATGGCCATAAATATACATAAAAATTTATAATATATCCAATAAAATGGAAATATGTTTTTCAATTAGTAATTAAATAATATAATTTTATAATACAAGACATTATGTACATGTGAAGAACACTTTCATATATAATATAAGATAATTTTTTACCTAATTTCTATTATTTGGGTTATCTATCTACTTCCTTTATTTTTTATTTATAATAAAATATATTCAATTAATTTTGATTATATTATTTAATAATATGTGTCTTTGGAACTAATAAGCATTTTTCATTCATTTTATTAATTCTCACTTCAATTACACGATATTTGTAAGTGACAATCCATTAAAAATCCACTTTATTGTTTTTTTATATATTTTTTACCATATATTTAATGGATGAAATTTTAGGATTTCATGAAACATTAATTTTTTTAATGATTATTCTATAATTGTAATGTATTATTTTTAAATAAAATCTTTTAATTTAGGAGTGATCATCTTTCTAAAAAAAGATGATTTCAAAATTAACAAAAAAAAATCGCAGTAATGTTTCTTTTATTCCATCTTCATATGTCATTATTATGTTCTGAATAATGGTAATTTTAATGATGATGGATGGTTCTATGATAAACTGATGGTGTGTGTGACCTTTATAGAACTCACATGCATTGGATAATGGGATAGAGTTAAGCAGTTTGGTTTATCTGAAGAGATTATGGGTATATAATTTTATGATTATTCAAAGAATAACTAGGATGGTTACCCATGATGTACATGGGAGAGATACATTATATTTAAAAGTTATATAAACATTAGTCCAAATTCACCTTTATGATTTATTTATAATTTCTATTTCTTATTGGAAACTTAATATTTCATAAGGTAAGAAAATATGATAAGGATTTATGTGTAATTGTTCTATCATTATGAAAATGATTTCATTTATGGGAAACCATCTCATTTTTACATTTTATTTCCCTTACTAAACTATCCAGTCTAATAATATTAAAAAAAACAGAGTTTATGGATATGTAAAAATAATTAATAATTCATGTTTAAAGTTGTGAAGTAATTTTATGGAAATAAATCATGTATTATATATAATGATTCATATTTTGAAAACATTGATATAGGGTATAAGTATCTTCTTTTTAATATATGAGTTTCTTTGTATAACTTTATAACCAAATCCTCAAAAAATATAAACCATAATGATATTTGTTGAGTTATTAGTGTTAATTAAAAATGAATTAACTTGATTATTTAATAATGAATGTTTGGTCCTTACATTTGTAATTAGATAATTGTGTAGATAAATTTATATGTAAGGATAATGTTAATTAAATACCCATATATTATGATCACATGATGGTTTATATAAATTTTTATATTATTTAATGTTTACCATGTTTCTTTATCTTCGATGGGTATTTTCAAAATTGTTTTCCATATAAGAATTATCAAATATGAAGATGGATGACACCAAAAGGATTATATTCTTTAAAATCCTCAACCTTGAATGGTGGGAATTGTAACTACGCTGTTGGTGAATTTAATGGATATGTTGACATTGTCTATAAAGTATATCGACATCCATGAAATATATCTCCTAGATCAAAACGAGTGGAATATGATATTGTTGGAACTTTTTATGTGGAAACACCCCACTACATTTAGGGGATCTTATTCCTTAGTTGGATTTGAAGGGTGGACTAAATCCCTCTAAATAATTTCTGATGTCAAGGGGTGTAGAGACCATCAAAAGTTTTGACTTACTATTTTCAATTTTTAAGGTGAATCTTACTAGTGGTGGTATATGGTCATGATTATCGCGGATAATATGAATAATTATTCCTTTTAATATGATGGATTAAAAATATTTTCCATGAAAAAAAATTTCCAAAGGCGATTGAACTATGTATGGGAATCAAATTTTTGTAATTATAATTAACAGATGATTTTTTGTCTTCATATGAAGTAAATTTCTTTCGATTAGAATGGTATACTCCAAATATTATCTTTGATATTAATAGTAAAATCAATAATATTTGTTATGGATCAGAGATAATATGTGGAATGGCATTATATTATCATGAATTAAATGGTTTTGAAAAAAATTATTTGTGTGTTGAGAAACTGGAAAAGGAGTTTTCTTTGATTATTTATTCTTTTAAGACTGGTAGAAAAAGGTATCAATGTGGAAGGAAAAGTAAATAATCCATTAGAAAAGTTAATGGTAAGAATATTATGCTTTTTCTTTGTGATAGTTGAGGTAAAAGAACACACATGGGAATGTATTTTTTGGTATGGTAATTGTTTTCGATGTCGTAATTTTTAGAATATGAATTGTAATTGAAATCAAATAGATTATAATAGGGTAAATTAAATTTTAATATATAGTGAGTAAGATATTTTAAATTTAATGAGATTTTTCATTTTGAAAATGAGTGTTATAGGTGGACTAGAATAATGGGAATAATACAGATAATAAAAAGAGATTTTTCAGGCACATTGTTTGTTTATTCAGATTATAAAAATATAATATTTGATACTCGGCCAACACATTAATTAATATCTGATAAATTTCAAGTTATATTAGAGACCCCCAATAGTAAATTAACTCTGAAAAAATGGTAAATCACTTGGGGTAAATATGAAGGAAAAATATTTTAAATGAATTTTCATGTTGATGTTGATGGAAAGAATTTTCCAGAAAATTTTTCTGTCATTATTCTATTATAATTTTATTTTATTATGGGTATTGATTAGATTATAATTTAACCAAATATGATATATTTTAGATCTCATGATGTTATTGTTTTAATGATTTTATTTTTTAATGTAAGAGTGAACCCATTCAATATATAACATATCACGAGGAATATTAACTCTGAAAAGATAAGAATGAATGTTAACGTTCACATATTTTTCGAAATAAGAGATCTATTTTGGTGAATGATTTCACTATGTTAAATATCTATATGGATGTTTTTCTTGATTTGTTTGATTTTATTATACTAGATATTGGGGTTGAGTTTACTATTGATTATTTCCATGATGATAAACCTATTTTGGAACAACATTATTAGGTAGGTAATATAGAAATTCTATAATTGAAAATTGATTTATGGTATTTTTCTTTGATAAATGTATTATTTGAATTATGTCATCACCTTGGGGTTCTCCCATTTTTATGATTAAAATTATGGATGGTTACATGACACATTTAATCAATTATATAAAATTGAATAACATCACTATTAATAATAAGTATCCATTTCAGGATCTTGATGTTTTTTTATCATATTCTAGGAGTGATTTACTTTTCAAAATTTGATCATTGTTTGGGTTACCATAAGTTAAAGGTGAAGGGGGGTGACATTCCAAAAATTGAGTTCTGGGAAGGATATTTTTATTTTGAGTTTATATTTATTACCATTGGGTTGAAAATGATCATGTTATATTTAGGGATCTTATAAAAATGATATTCCATGAAAATTTGGATATGTTTTATTCTTGTTTTTATATATGATATTTTTGATTATTCAAAAAGTTATAAAGATAATTAATATCATTCAAGGATAATTATGAAAACCCCCAAGGAAAATATTTTTTATTGGGAATTTTGAAAGTGTTATATTTGGTTACAATATATTTATTTTCATGGGAACATTATTCATATGAATGGAATTATAATTGATCACAAAAAAAAATTGTTGATGAATGAACAATAGTAAATGATCTTACTGAGAATCATAGTTTTCTTGGATTATCCAGCTATTACCTGGAGATTGTTAAAAACAATACACAGTTATCTTGCATGAAAACTAAGTTAACATAAAAAGGGGTTAATTTAATTTTTATAGAGGAATGTAATGTTTTTAATTGATCTGAAAACGACATTCTTGAATATTTTAGTTTTGGATATACATTCAAAAAATAGATAGTTTTTCATATATAGTAATGTGTATTTAATGTTAATTGGTTCTATTTTGATGCATAATGATCATGTTAATTTCTTATGATTCATGAAAACTGAAACCTCATGAGTTAAATTGTCCCAAACATAATTTGGAAATAGATTCTCTTATTTTCACTTTTAAAATTTTATGGAATTTTTCATATAGAGGCACATGTGAAATATATAATGACCCTAAATTTTTTTAATCATTATTTACTCACAATTAATTAAACATAAGTAAGAGGAGATATCTATAACTAAAGAATGATTATGATTTCATGATTTATTTCCACCCTAGATAATAAAATAATATTTTGTATACTTTGAGTTGGAAATAAAATACTATATTACCCATGATTAGTTTGGAATATCATCCCAAGGGTACTGATTAGATATATTTTCACATAGAAGTTGTTAGTGCAGGAAAATAGTCAATTTTCTTTCAGGTTTTTGTTCAATCATATCTATAAGATTTAAATTATCAAGAAACGATGGAACACCGTGAGTAAAAGAACAAGGTAGAATTGGTTAAAATGTGTATGTTTGTCACAACCCCATCCCCACAAAGTGTTCCTCTTCAGGGTCAACAATGTGATAAGGGAGAAAATGACCCCTGAGTCCCACCTCCAGTAGTCCCCGGGTTGGCGACTAGCACCGATGGTATAATAAACACACAAATGGGAGGAACTACCCTCTAAGAGAACACATGAGGAAGAGAGAGATAAGATAGACACCAAACAACTACAACTCAGAACTGTAATATAAAAGAAACCCAAGAGGACATATGTAATGCCATGAAAAATTACTACAACTGAAAGGGGAAAAACTGCAAGTACCCAATAGAAAGTAAAAACAGCAACAATCGCAAGACCGAACAGCTCCTGCAACCTCTAGCTTGTAGAAACCATCATGATCTCCAACCTGCTCCAGGTGACATGAAAAAATAGTTCATATATACATAGGGTGAGTATAACAGTATACTAAGTAGGATGCTCCCCGTAGACTCTTGTGCAAAAGTAAAGAAATCATTCTAAAGCACAGTGAATAACAAGTTGAATTAACTCGTCACCTACATAGGTATACTAAGCTCCCAACCTCACCATGGATACAATAACCAAGTAATGCATAAAGAATTTATCATATAATAAAGAATATCAATGGTACCCTACTACTACTTCCCCACTGGTTTTCCACATTTCCCTAACATCGCACGTCCTGAGCATCTCTCCCCAAAAGGCATGCCCCGCAGACACCTGGGCGATGAACCACAACATGCACCTCGTGTAAGAAAACCACCCCATCCATGTAAGAAAAGTAACAAGGTAGTTTCTGGGAGCCACCACAGCCCGCATAATGTGTATCATACATCGGGTATTAATCCTCAAGCCATTACAACCCATAAACTGAGTAAGAATCATCAATCTATCACATCCCATACATGTTACACCTATAGTAGTCCATAGTATAATATATCTAGAATATATGTGGGTGAATAACTACAAGAAATTACAACCCTCTACACAAATATATAGAAAAAACTAACTGTTGTTCCTATCAGCACAAGTTACTACCAAGAGAAGAGAGAGGGGCCAAAGGGAGTAATCAGTCATCCATCCTCCCACCAGAATGTTGGGGAAAACACCCCCCAGGGCCCAGAATCCCCAAGGTGTTAGTTTCCCTTACAGACTAGGTGGATTATTGTATTGAAACACAAGTTGTACAGAATATATTATATCTCACACCTACACTATATACATTACCTAGTATTAGACACAACTACTTCTAACGTCTCTCAGACTCTGGGATGCTACTTCTAAGACTAGGTATCCTATAGCATACAACCATTTAGATATCTTTATTAGATAACTTCATTCTCTTTTTATCTGTTTCACTTTACATTAATTAATTATTTATACATTAATTAACCATGAATAATTCCCCATTAAATAACATTAGCATCATACCTAAGTCAAGCGTTCCTTCAAAATTTCAACCTCATCATTATGTTCTAGCATCTCTATCCCCATGGGTTAACACAGTTTATTCAATTATTCATTATAGAAAACACATTCCCACATTCCCAGGAATTCTTGAAAAACATTATACTCTACTAAACACAAGGGGGATCAACATGATGAGTAGATGTACTCCCCGTGGATAATTTTCCGCTTATAGAAGGAGAATATACCCATCCTTCCTTGAGAATCTAAACATGGAAAGCACGTGGCATACCCCACATGTATTCATCTCTTTCGGAATAAGGGTTAGTAAGACCAGCTGCCTTGAGTAGTGGGGAAAATTAATGCAGATAAACCACCAATCAAAAGCACCAGGAATCTAACAATCACATCCATCCCATTCCATCATCCATGGTGTCATCCCCAACACCCACATGCATAAACTGATGCATCACACAACTCTAGGCATCATTTTCTACCACAACCAAAATGTCCTCTATGCCTCCATATATCACCACAACAATCTAGGCTCAGATTAAAACACAATAAGCAGTAAAACAAACATCTTCACAATTGGGCTCTCGACCCTTAAACAAAAAATAGGGTATCTCAAAACCCTACAAGAGATTATCTTTTAACAACCACTAGTTCTTTAATCAATCTTGGTTTAACCGATTTATTATTAATTGGTTCCAAATTTGGGAAACCTAACCAGAATGTTATCACAAATAAAAAAACATTCTTACTTCACTAATTTGATTAACATAAAATTAAAAAAGAACAAGATTCGTGTCCATGCCTCTTTATCATTAGCCAACAATTATCAATTAATATCAGTTTACATTATTTACCGATTTCCATAAACAACAAGCATAAATATCATATAGTATAGCAAAAACTAGAGGAAATAACATATGATCGATACCAATTTATTTATTCAGTTTAAATATTTATTATCTAAATTCCATTTTCATCCAGTTAGATAAAACATGCTAAATATACCATTGCACATAAAAGAAAGCAAAGAAACAAATCCCCTACATCAAACAGTTACTCTCATTCTTTATCCACACAACGTGTCATGATCCTCCTCCTGCGACAACTGCATCCACCTCAGGATTCCAGACTACGGCAACACCAACAACACCCCAAGAAAAACCCCATTAGAATCATGGATATTACATGCTATAATATGGAAAGGAATAACCTGAGAATATGATCCCCAAAGGAACGATGATAAAACATACCTTATATCAAAGATCGATCGATACAGCATGGTTGCGTCAAAATAGAATGTAACCATTATGGGGAGTAAAGTTTGATTGTGCAACTCTGATGGGGTGGATTGAAAGGATCTATAGTCTCATAGCTGATAACAAAGAGAAAGAATAATGGAGGAAGATTTCTTGTCCCTTTTAAAGATTTAATGGGGCGACGGTTTAAGATACTCTTAATTCCCCATTAAAAGCGGTTCGAATTAACCCACATGTTTTTCCTAGTAAAAACATATCGGCCTTAGGAAAAATTAAAATTGGATTTATGGCCTTTGAATCGGCCTTAAGAGTCCTTTAAATAAGTATTTAAATATATTTTACGTCAAAGGAAATGTCAAAGGAGCGAATTTGTAGGAAGAAGGAAACATTGTTCATGAACCTCACTATTAGAACACTGTTCATGAAGCTCACCATTAAAACCTCATCAATAGAACACTATTCATTAACCTCACTGATTGAACACTGTTCATGAACCTTACCGTTAATCACTGTTCATGAACCTCACCGATAGAACACTGTTCACTGAACCTCACAGATAGAACATTGTTCACTGAACCTCACAGATAGAACACTTTTCACTGAACCTCACCGATAGAAAAATTTTCACTAAACCTCACTGAGAGAACAATGTTCACTAAACCTCACTGATTGAACACTATTCACTAAACCTCACAGATAGAACACTGTTCACTGAACCTCACTAATAGAACATTGTTCACAGAACCTCGCCGATAGAACACTTTCCACAGAACCTCACAGATAAAACATTGTTCACTGAACCTCACCAATAGAGAACTTTTCACAGAACCTCACCAATAGCACACTGTTCACTGAACCACACTAATAGAGCACTGTTCACTTAACCTCACTTATAGAGCACTTTTCACTAAACCTCACCGATAGAACTGTTCACCAAACCTCACCGATAGACTATTCACTGAACCTCACTGATAAAATTGTTCACTGAAGCTCACCGATATAACAGTTCACAGAACCTCACTGCTAGTACTGTTCACTGAACCTCGTGGATAGAACTGTCCACAAAACCTCACTAATAGAACTATTCACAAAAACTCACTGATGTATCTGTTCACTAAACCTTACCAATAGAACATTGTTCACTGAACCTCACTAATAGAACACTGTTCACAAAACCTCATCGATTGAACTGTTCAATGAACCTCACCAATAGAACTATTCAAAAAACCTCACCGATATAGCTGTTCACTGAACCTCGTCGATATAATTCTTCAAAAAACCTCACCGATGGAACTGTTCACTGATGGAACTGTTCACATAATTGAAAATTTGGCAAAGTGTTGGGGAAAATTCACCATGACCTCCCGAAACACCTCAACATCACATTTTCATAATGTAATGGACCAAAGAGGTCCAAAACAGTACATCAGATACCTCTCAAAACATTCTCATTCTTGAGAATTCAAAACCCACCTAAAGTGAGAAAAAAAGAACTGGGGTCTGATAAACCACCCATAGAGATACCTCTTAAAAAAGATCAAGCCACAAAAGCCACAAAATAAATTAATAAATAAAACATGAAAGGTCTAACCACAAATGGAACATCGTCACATGAAATGATTTAAACATCAAACAACACAGGGTACTAATCACGTATCTGTGACTCACGTTCCCAGGTACTCTCCTCCATTTAACGATGTGTCCACAAGACACTAACTAAGTGGATAGAACTCCCACAAAACACCTACTCCTTGCAGTCTTGGATCTCCACAGGTCGATCCTCAAAGGATTCATCATCATCAACATCGATCTCCCCCCAATACATGATGTGAGAGTAATCATGAAGATAATGACAGAGCTGTGAAACATGGAAAACATCATTTATCTGACTCATATATGGGGGAAGTGATACTCGATATGCCACAACTCCAACACAAGCTAACAACTCGAAAGGCCCAACAAACTGGGAATAAATCATACATCCACGACCAAACCATTGTTTCCCACGATGGGGAGTCACCTTCAAAAACACATGATCCCCAACATTAAAATATAAAGGTCTCCTTATTTGATCAGCATATGATTTCTAACGATCTTGCACTATCTTTATCCTCTCACGAATCACCTGAACCATCTCTTTTTTATTTTTCACTTGTTCCGGTCCAAGAATTTCTGACTCTCTGACCCCAGTCCAGCACAATAAATAATGACAATGTCGGCCATACAAGGCGTTAAACAGCACCATATCGATGGTGGAGTGAAAAATATTATTGTAAGCGAACTCCACCAAGGGTAAGTGCCTCATCCATGAACCTCTAAAGTCAATAACATAATAGCATAACATGTCTTCAAGAGTCAGGATGGTTCGCTCTATTTGACCATCTGTTTGAGGATGAAAAGCAGTGCAAAGGCATAGTTGAGAACCAAAATAATTTTGAAGACCTCTCCACACCCTGGAGTTAAAATGAGGCTCTCCATCATAAATTATCATTCTAGGGACACCATGATGTCTCACCACCTCCTCTATATAATACCTAGAAAAAACATCCACTGTGCTTGACTCCTTGATCTCTATGAAGTGGGCCGATTTTGTTAAACGGTCCACTACCACCCATATAGCATCATAACCTCTCGGAGATTTTGGTGATCCTATAATAAAGTCTATTGAGATGTCCTCCCACTTCCACTAAGGAATCAATAATGGATGGAAAAGACCACTAGGAACACTGTGTTCAACATTCACCTTCTGGAAGACTAAACATCGAGACACAAACTCCTCAACTACACACTTCACCCCAGCCCACCAAAACTAACTCCTAATGGATCGGTACATCTTTGTCACTACAAGATGTATTGCTAAAGGAGAACTATGTAACTCTATAATAAATATATAATGCATCATCAAGGAATCAAAAATCCTTCCATTATACAACACTCGGTGTTGTTCATCATCTGACCAAACATCAGGGGCCTCACCACAAACAACTTGGTCTCTCCAGACCTCCACCTCCAGATCACCCAACTAGGTTCCTTCCACCTTCTACATCAGGGATGACTATACCATCATCTTAAAAAGACAACCTCTACCCCAAAATTCTACCATATCATTATGTAATGTTGACAGTTCTTTCATTACTCTCCAAGAATCACCGGATTCATGCACATCATCACAACGTGACTTTCGGCTCAGCGCATCAGCTACAAAATTCACTTTTCCGAGTGTATATGATATTTAGAAGTCGTATTCCTATAATAACTCCATACACTAACATTTTCGTTAGTTCTGGTCTCGCTGGGAGAAAAAATACCTCAAACTCTTATGATCGGTGAAACCACAAAGCGGTCACCAATTAGGTAATGTCTCCAAAAATTTAGAGAAAACACCATGACTTCCAACTCAAGATCATGGGTGGCATAGTTGCATTCATGGGGACACAAAATTCGAGTCCCATAATAAACAACTGACCTCTACTGCATGAGAACATAGCCTAACCCTAGATGTGAAGCATCGCAGAATACATCAAACTGAACTACCTCAAATGGAATACAAAGGAATGGAGCACTTTCTAACTTCTCTTTTAGATACATGAAATCTTCCTGACACTAATCATTCTATATGAGTGTGTTATCCTTCCTGGACAAAGCTATCAGAGGAATCGCAACTCGTGAGAAATCAGTTATAAACCACCTATAGTAGCATGTGAGACCAAGGAAACATCGCACCTCTCAAATTGTCTTGGGGGCTACCCAAGACACAACTGCTTCTATCTTCTATGGATCCACAACTACTTCCTATTGGGAGACATAATTCCCCACGAAATGGACTTCTCGATCCCAAAACTCACTTTTTGACAACTTCCCAAATAGCTGATGTCGACGAAGAAATCCCAAAATGTCTTGTATATGCTATGCAAGATCCTCTTCAAGTGTGGAGTACATAAGGATGTCATTAATGAAAACTACCACAAACTTGTCCAGGAACTCATGGAACACGACAATCATCAATCCCATGAATACAGTTGGATAATTCTTCAGGCCAAACGTCATAACAACGAACTCATAATGAACATGAAGAAAACATAAAGTAGTCTTTGGGATATCCTCATCCTTTACACGCATATGAAGATATCCTGAATGCAAGTGGATCTTTAAGAACCAACTTGCACCCTTCAGTTGATCGAATAGATCATTGATCCATGGAAGATGATAATGATTCTTTATGGTCACTTTTTTCAAGTGACGATAATCAACACACAACCGCAAACTACCGGTAGCCTTCTTCATTAACAAAATGGGTGCACCCATGGTCACACAGTTGGACGAACAAAACTACAGTGTAACAGACCATAAACCTGTATATGTAGCACTCATAACTCAGAAGGGGCCATCCTATATGGAGAAAAAGATATAGGAGACGCTCCTGGCTGTACCTCCATCTCAAACTCGATCTCCTATCGAAGGGGTAATGCTACATCCTCTTCTGGATGGACATCAGGGTACTCCTCTACAACCCTAGGAAACACCAACTATTGAACCTCTGAAGAACTGAGCACCATCTTAGTCATCATGGATGATAAAGATGGAATGGTTCTGTCAACCATACAAGGATCTCTCCCACCAACAAAAACCACTAGCTCTCCATCCACACTAATAGAGACACCCTTCTTCCTGAAGTAATCCATGATAGCCTGCACCGAATACAACCAATCCATGATAAGGATGAAATAATATTGTTGTATTCATAATCATAGGAAATCTATACAAGAGTGGTGTTTCCCCAACAGTTGCTCATATTCTCTACATACTTCAAACATGTCATCTGGACCTCCAACTGGCATAGTCAATGCCAAGGGAACTGGAATCCTCTCTACCTATAAGGACCCAGCCATAAAACATTACATAATCTTGAATTAAGCGAATAATTCACATTGAGGATCTTTTCAGGTTTAGTGTTTTAGAGAATTAGACCATAACTACTACATTACATATCAATATTACAATGTATACACTAATTCTCAGATTCCATTTTTTCACAAAATAAAAACTCTTAAAAAAATAGTCATGTCTAGTTCCATGTTGTAGATAGCATGACTTTTCTTTGATCCCATCCTTGACCCTATTCATCCTTATGTCCAGTGAAAAACATTTCAAAACATGGGATGAGCATAAAAAGCTCAGTACGGGTTATAAAAAAAAGAAATAAAAAATTAGATCATTAATACACAAATAACATAAGCTCTTTAACATACATCACGAAATCATAAGATTTAGGAAATACCCATATAAATTATAAATCATAATGGTAACTTGTGGAATCTATATCATACATACACTGTAGCTATCAAAACTATGTAGGGAGTTACATTTGGAATACCCATCATAGTATATTCCCTAAATCTCTTAGGAGAAACATTCACATTTACCTTCGTCACGTTGCACAATGCATTGGAGAGCTATCTCGGGCTCACCCGCCCTAGGTTTATCACAGAACCACCCGTATACATAAATAATTCCCAAGAACGATAACATGATCATAACATATAACATAGTTATAAATGAAAGATAACATTTCCACATTGCAATAATAAATTATCATTTCACGATATTGAAATAATAAATCCATTCTCAAAAACATTTTCAATACAAAATTACATAAAAACAGTATATGGTTTTTATTTTTCCTTTTAAAAACATTCCGACTTGTTAAGGAAGTCAATGATCAAATAATACTCACGGCGGCGGAAAGGCCATTGTCACCACTTACGTTAAAAAAACATTCCTTTTTGTCATTTAGTAAAACGCTTCATATAAAAATATTCTCTTTAAATAAAATGAACAGTCAAAGGGGATTATACACCGTATAAAATAAAGTCATGTATAAAACTAAAAAAATTCCTCAATGAAAGGAGATTGAGACGATGTCCCTTACCGCATGTCCGACTTGACTCGATCGTTCTTTAATCTCTTGAATAATAAACTAAACATAATATCTACTTGTATAAGAACCTTTTTCAAGTTTATTATTTCTTTTATATAACTTATTTCTATGATATAAACATTATGCAATGATTTAAGTTAATAACGTTCATTTTATCGATATTTGGTACTTGAGTAAAATAAACAACTTATATTAACAAGTTGTCCATGTGGTCAACGGTTCATTAAATACAGAATGATATTTATGATTTGGATATCATATATATCTATTATATACATGTTTTTATAATATTACATAACATTTAGAGGTAAGAAATGAAATGCACCGTTCATGGAGACGATAAGCCGTACGTACGCATGAACGCTACATTCATTTCTATTTCTTATTTTAATGGAAATAAAACATAATGATACATAGGTATACTATAAATCCAATATAATATCATATATAATATCATTAACACTATCCTTTATACATCCCACATAAGGCATGAACGTGTCACATCAATTTAAGGGGGCGGTAGTACGCACTTCCTCAATTGAGATTATCGTATTTACCCACTATGGAAACCATAATGGAATGATATAAATTGGTAGTACAGAAGCATAATGAAATCATAAACATAATATATATCATATATAAATACATTTCCATCATAATTCCCACAATGAGAGGCGGTAAAATGTAATTGAACAATCATCGTTTTGTCAGGCGTTAGTTTTCCATCCAGAAAAACATTATGTTCTTCATCCATTAGATGGATTTGTGTGTAAGTGTAGTTAGAATATTTTTCATAACAACATCCTAGTATATTGAGGATACTGGTGTTGTTACAAAATAAAGGAAATAAAAACAGTTTAGAGGATGGAGAAGTAAAATAAAAGAAAACAATTTAAGAGAAATCATTGCCTTTAATTTAGGTAACTTCCATTGGTTTGAACCAAAAGAACTTCTTTAAGTGCCTTTTGCCTAATGTAAGGCTTCTTGGAGTATGAGAGGGATGTAGGGATCTTAGTTGGGCAGATTTTGGACAATACAAATGGCTTGAGAGGTGTGAGGAATTGCATAGAAGTGGTCTTCTTTTCTAGGGGAAAGGAGGGGCTCTTTAGGAAAGTGTGAAACTATTATTTAATTATATAATGATTTTCGGTTTATAATGGTCCAAAAATCATTATATTCAGAGATAAGATGATTCATATTGGATATAAAATCATCCAATAAGAATTGGACATGTTTTGAAAAATATTTTAATCATTATAATCTTATTTATTTAATTCATTTATTAATGAGGTAAATACTGCATCATGATTGTGTCATAAATAATTTAATTTATTTGATGTCTAGAAATTATAAATAAAAATACCATGATCTAAGAAATCTTTTCATATTTCCACTGAATATTTATAGTCTAATATATAACTTGTATAACCCCATGTAAAGTTTAATTCACTAAAAGATATTTGTTTATTTCATTTTGACCTTTACTTTATGTTAATTATAATAAAACCTCATAATCAGTATTGTGTGTCTCCATGGGGTCCCCAAATCGACCCAAGAATACCCATGGTCAGCTATGACTCAACCAATAAGATTAGGACAACTGTTATGGTAAATAAATATAATTTATTTATCCTAATTTACCTGATTTACCCTTTAACCATGGTAAATAAAATATTTACTAAGGTAAATATTTAAAATGCCTAAAAATAGAAGTTACCTATTTACACAATTTGAACCTCCTAATTAAAAATATGGAATCCATTTCTCCAAATTTAAAACACAAAAGTGGAGGAAATTAATTTAAAATTAATTCCCAATGTCAAAACAAGAGGCGTGTTTTTAAAAAATATTAACTATCAAAAGATTGACAGTTGATTATATACAATATAAATGTGAAATTTCTTATACTGACCAACATTATATGAAATGGTAAAAATATAATCTATTTAAAATTTAAAACCAATTAAAAATATAATATAACCATATAAATAAATTATATTAAAAGGAAGTTTTCAATTAAAATACAATATTTTTCATTATTCATTTAAAAAATGAACATTATCAGAATAATTCCAAAACATTACAAAAAGTAAATTTGGATGCCCCTATTATAAAGAAGGACTTTATTTGGTCATATATAATTTATTAAAGTGACCAAAACTAGATTTAAAAATGGTTCTCCATTAAAAGGCAGTAAATCGGCATTTTAAGGTAAATTATGCTTAAAATTACATTCATTCACATTTTAAGCCTCTAACATTTGTTGGATAAATGTAAATTCATTTAACAATAAATTATAATCATATTGTAGTTAGTTTCATTCATTCCCTCAAATAAAACGTCTAGGAGTTAACTACTATTTAAAATAATAATATTATATTATTAGTGTGCAACGTATGTTTCCAATGAAACCCGTTGTTGCGTATCGGGTATGCTACCAAACATAGCAACCCCTTTAAAGTAAAATTAATATTTAATTCAAAAATATTAATAAATATGAAAATCTCTTATTCTTCATTTACCTGGGATGTTACATCCTTCCCCCCTTTTGGGAATTATGTCCTCACAATTTTTATTCACTTATCAAAATAAGTGGGGGTATTTATCTCTCATAGCATTTTCAGATTCCCATGTTTCCTCTTCTACTATATGGTTTTTCCACAAAACCTTTACCTGATGAATTACCTTATTCATCAACACTATCTCTCTGTGGTCAATAATCTGGACTGCTTGTTCTTCATAAGATAGATTCTCTTCCAACTGAACTACCTCTGGTCTTAAAACATGAGATGGATCTGGAATATACTTTCTCAACATCGAAAAATGAAAAATATTGTGTACCTGGGATAAACTTGGAGTTAAAGCCACTCTATATGCAACTGATCCAACTTTATCCAAAATTATATATGGTCCAATGAACCTCAGACACAACTTTCCCTTCTTACCAAAACACATCACACATTTCCATGGAGAAACTTTAAGAAAGACATGATCACCAACCTCAATGGATATATCCTTCCTATGGTTATCGGCATAACTTTTATGTCTGCTCTGAGCTATTCTCATGTTCTTCTAAATCAACTGAACTTTCTATTCCATCTCTTCTACTAATTCTAGTCCCATCAGCTTCCTTTCACCTAATTCATCCCAAAAAGCTAGAGATCGACAACGCTTTCCATATAATTCCTCAAATGGAGACATCTGTATACTAGAATGAAAGTTGTTATTATATGAAAATTCAACCAGAGAAAGGTTTTTGTCCCAACTTCACTGATAATCCATCGAGCATGCACGTAGCATATCCTCCATGGTATGAATTTTTCGTTCTGACTATCCATCTGATTGAGGATAAAAAGATATACTAAAGTTTAATTTAGTGCCCAATGACTTCTGAAGGCCTTTACAAAAGTTAGAAGTGATCCTGGGATCACGATCAGATACAATGGAGAGGGGAACTCCATGCAACCTAATTATCACATTAACATACAACCGATCCAGTTGATCTAGAGACAAATTATCTCTAATAGGAAACAAATGATTAGATTTAGTCAATCGGTCAACTAAAACCCAGATTGAATTATTACCTCGAGATGTCTATGGTAATCCTACAACGAAGTCCATGGATATATTTTCCCATTTCCACTCTGGCACTGGTAAAGGCTGAAGCATCCCTTTTGGTAACTGCCACTCTTCTTTAACTTGTTTACAAGTCAAACACTTCACAGTAAAATTAGAAATATCTCTTTTCATTCCATCCCACTAGTAATACTCCTGAATATCTCTATACATCTTAGTACTTCCAGGATGAATTGAAAATGGAGAACTATGAGATTCACATAAAAACTCATTCATCAACTGTGAATCATTAGGAACACATAATATCTTCCCAGATCTCAAAACACAATCATTATCAATGTTGAATTCAGGTAACTTACCCTTCTGAACCAGCTCTACCTTTTTCTACAAATCACTGTCTTGCTTCTGTGCTTTCTTAATTCTGTCTGATATAGATGATTTCACTGATACCTGAAACAAAATAGAATAACATCCTGAACCAACAACTTCAATTCCAAAGTTCAACAAATCCTTAACCAAAGGATCATGTTCCAAATGTAACATGGTTAATGAAGCATTATTTTTTCGACTCAAAGCATCATCCACTTTATTTTATTTTCCCGGATGGTAAAGGATTGTGCAATCATATTCCTTGATTAATTCCAACCATCTCCTCTGTCTCATGATCAATTCTTTCTGAGAGAATATATACTTCAAACTTCTGTGATCAGTATATATTTCACACTTCACTCCATTCAAATGATACCTCCAAATTGTTTAAGGAAAAACAACAGCAGCTAATTCCAAATCATGTGTAGGGTAATTTACCTCATGTGGTTTCAACTGGAGTGAAGCATAAGAAATTACCTGATCATTCTGCATTAGGACACAACCCATTCCTTTCAACGTAGCATCATTGTAGATAACAAACTCACCATCTCTGGAAGGTAGTGCCAAAAATGGAGAATTCACCAATCTCCTTTTCGATTCCTGAAAACAATCATCACATTCTTTTGTCCAGATGAACATAACACCTTTTTGAGTTAACTTAGTCATTGGACTTGATAACCGTGCAAAATTTTCAACAAAACTCTGTTAATAACCAGCCAAACCAAGAAAACTATGAATCTGGGTTATATTTGTGGGTCTTGGCCATTCTTCAACAATATTATTTTTAGGAGGATCAATAGTTATGGCATTTTTTGAAACAATGTGTCCATGTAACAAGATTTTTTGTAACAAAAATTCACACTTGCTGAATTTTCCAAATAGATTCTTTCCTTTTAAGGTTTTCACGACAACCCTTAAATTACATTCATGCTCCACTTTACTTTTTGAAAAAACCAAAATATCATCAATGAACACAACCAAAAACTTATCCATGAACTCACGGAAAATTCTATTCACAAGAACCATGAATAGAGCAGGTGCATTGGATAATCCAAAGGGCATAACTACAAATTCATAATGGCCATATCTAGTACGAAAAGAGGTCATCAGAATGTCGGCTTATTTTACTTTCAACTGATGGTACCCCGACCTCAAGACAATCTTCGAAAAATACTGAGCTCCCTGGAGCTGATCAAACAAATCATCGATATGAGGAAAAGTATACTTGTTCTTAACTGTACTGTTATTCAATGCTCTATAATAAATGCAAAGTCTCATTGAACCATCTTTCTTTTTAACAAATAAGGCAGGAGCACCCCATGGTGATGTTATAGGTCGAATGAAACCTTTATCTAATAACTACTGCAACTGCTTCTTTTACATTAAAAGTTCAATTTGTGTCATTTGATAAGGGGGTTTTGAAATTGGCTTAGCATCAGGAACTAAGTCAACAGTAAATTCAACTTTCTGATCATGTATAATACTAGGAAAATCATTAGGAAAAACATCAGGGTACTCATTTTCCACTGGCACATCATTAATCTGACAGTTCCATTATTTTCAACAATATGTGCATGGTAACATTCATTTCCATATTTTACCAGTTTTTCGACTTCCTGATATGTTATCAAAAGCAAGGGTTCATTCTTGTACACAAACTGAATTTAATTATGAAATGAAACCTCTTTATCTCTATAATCAATCTTAGCATGAAAAACAGAAATCCAATCCATGCCCAATATAACATCAAACTCTACTCGAGGAAAAATAATAAGGTTTGTAGGTAGATTTTTTCCGCACATAAGGACATGAATGTTCTTATAGTTTCTTTTGGTATCAAAATTTCTTCCAGGTGTTTTTACCATATGTTCAGTATTCATATCATGAGATGGAATTTCCAATTTACTAGAAAACTTATCTGAAATGAAAGAGTGTGTAGACCCTGAATCAAACAACACATTGGCATAATCTGAACAAACAAAAAGTGTACCTGATACAACATCATTTGATTGCCCAACATCTGCTGAAATAGTTGCATAGGATTTTTCCACCCCTTTCTACTTGTATTTTTGTTTCTTTCCTTCGGTTGAGTTTTTTTATCGGACACTGATTTGCATAATGACCAATTTCATTGCACTTAAAACATTTTACTGACTATAAATCCGAGTTTGTCTTACCATTACCCTGATCTTTTTCAGTGAAATTACGAGACTTATGTCCCATTTTACCACATCAGTAGCACTTACCAGAATTCAAATGGCATTCCCCAGCATGCTTTTGAACACAATTTTCCCAAACTGTAAACTTAAGTTTCTTACCATCATACTTTTTCGAAAATTTCTTCGCTTTCACCTGCCACTACGACCTCTTATTCTATTGTTTGTCAAAGAATACCTAATCATCAGCAAACTCCATTTCAACCTTCTCTGCACAACGAAGTTGTTTTTCATAACTTTTTAACTCACGAAAATCTAAATCCCTTCGATACTTTGGCATTAATTCTGAGTAAAAACGGTTGATTTTACTATCAAGATCTTGTATGAAATTTGGAGCATACCTTGCCAGTCCAGTGAATTTTTCTTCATAAGCAGCCACTGAGTCATCCTCCTGCCTCAATTCTAGAAATTTTTTTTCCATACTAAGACGAACCACCTTAGAAATGTATTTCTCAAAAACATACCTTTTAATTCATCCCAATCAAGAGCATCAATCTCCTCAATATCCCGGATATTTTTCACCATCGACCACCACTGATCAGCTTCACCTTAAAAACGGTAAACTATGAGACTATCCTTTTGATGTTCTGAGCACCCCATAACATCAAAAATATTCTCTAGTGCTTTAATCCACCCTTATACTAGAACATGGTCATATGATCCTCTGAATGATGGGGTATGCTGCCTCATGAAATGATCCACTACTGACATGTTCCTCTGTGGTTAATCTGGTTGTTCTCATACATGGATGCCACCAACCTTTATCGCCTGAGTCAACTGATCCATCACTACAAAAAACTATTCAGTTCTAATTCCGACCATCTTAGGTTCCTGATATGGAAGGTTTTCTTCCTCCTAATGTCGTCCCAGCATAACTGCCCTATTTCCTCTACGGAAAACCATTCTGAACAGAAAAATATCTTAGGCAAAGCAACTTGGTAATCTGTAAATGCTATATTATTTCAATATTACAATAAATTAATTTATGTACATTAATATAACAATTTTCTATCTCCTAAAGTTATCCAAACCGACCTCTTGTACCATCTATAAGGTCTCATCCTTAAAACATTACATAATATTTAATTAAGCAAATAATTCACATTGAGGATCTTTTTAGGATTACAGTTTTATAGAATTAGACCATAACAATTACATCACATCTCCAGATTAGAAATTATACACTTATTCTCAGATTCCATTTTTTTCAAAATATAAAAACTCTTAAAAAAAGAGTCATGTCTAGTTCCATGTTTTAGATATCATGAATTTTCATTGATCCCATCCTTGACCCTATTCATCCTTTAGTCTTGTTAAAAACTTTTCAAAACTTGGGATGAGCATAAAAAGCTCAGTCAAGGTTATAAAACAAAGAAAGAAAACATTAGATCATTCATACATACATAACATAAGCTCTTTAACATAACTCATGAAATCATATGATTTATGAAATACACATAGAAATCATAAATCATAAAGGTAACTTGTGGCATCCATATCATACTTACCCTATAGTTATCACAACTACGTAGGGAGTTACATTTGGAATACCCATCACATCATATTCCCTAAATCTCTTAGGATAAACATTCAATTATACCTCTATCACATTACCCAATGCATTGGAGAGCTATCTCGGGCTCACCCGCCCTTGGTTTATCATGGGACCACCTGTATACGTAAATAATTCCCAAGAACCAAAACATGATCATAACACATAACATAGGCATAAAGGAAAGTTAACATTTCCACATTGCAATAATAAAATATCATTTCATGATATTTAAATAATAAATCCATTCTTAGGATCATTTTCAATACCAAAATACGTAAAAATAGTTTATGGTATTTATTTTTCCTTTTAAAAACATTTCGTCTTGTTATGGAATCCAATGATCAAATAATACCCACGTCGGTGGAAAGGTCGTTGTCACCGCTTACGTTAAAAAACATTACTTATTGTCATTTAGTAAAATTCTTCATATAAAAAGATTCCCATTGAATATAATGAAATTTCAATGTGGTTTATACACCGTATAAAATAAATTCACGTATAAAACTAAAAAAATGCCTCAATGAAAAGAGATTGAGACGAAGTCCATTACCTCATGTCTGACTTTACACGATCGTTCTTTAATCTCCTGAATAATAAAGTAAAGTGAATTTCTACTTGCTTAAGAACCTTTTTCAAATAAATTATTCCTTTTATATAACTTATTACCATGTTACAAACATTATGCAATTATTTATGTTAATAACGTTCATTTTTTCGATATTTGGTACTTGAGTAAAATGAACAACTTATATTTACAAGTTGTCCTTGTGGTCAATGTTTCATTATATCCAGAATGATATTCATGATTTTGATATCATATATATCATATATATCTAGTATATACATTTTTTTATAATATTACGTAACATTTAGTGGTAAGAAATGAAATGCATCGTTCATGGAGACGGTAAGTCATACATACGCATGAACGCTACTTTCATTTATATTTCATATTTTAATGGAAATAAAACATAATGATAAATAGGTATATCATAATTCCAGTATAATATCATATATAATATCATTAACTATACGACCCCAGCCTTAAACCTTACTTAATCTTGAGTTATTACAAGATTACACATTGAGGATCTTTTCAGGTTTAGAGTTTTAGAGAATTAGATCATAAAACCTGCATTACATTCCACATTTAAACAAAGTGGTTTCATAAAAGATAGTATTCATTTTTCCCCTCAACGGAAACATATTTATAATAAAACATGGATTATTTCTTGAAACTTCCTTGACACTATCATCATTTCATGTACCTTTCCCTTAACCTGTGAAAAACATTTCAAAGAAACTTGGGATGAGCATAAAAAACTTAGTTAGTGTTATAAAATAAATATGGAACGGAAACATGAGTTCATATATACATAAGAATGAAATAATACATTACCCATAAAACATAGGCACTTTAACATACCTCACCAAATCATGAATAAATAATAGAAATCATAAGACATAAAAGGTAACTTGAGGCATTCATAACATTCTTACGTAGGGAGTAACCCTCTTGGTTACGTTTGGAATACCCACCACATTATATTCCCTAAATCTCTTTGGAGAAACCTTAATGTGTCACTCCTTCACGTTACCCAATGCATTGGAGAGCTATATCGGGATCACTCGCCCTTAGTTTATCATGGAACCACCCATTTTCATAACAATGCCCAAGAACCACAACATAAACGTATAACATAAAACATGCATAAAGTAAACATAACATTTCCACATTTCAATCACAATATAACATTTTAGTATATTGAAATAATGAATCCATTCAAAAAGAAACCATTTCCAAAACCATTTAAAAAATTTAATAAAGAGATTTTTGAATCAAAGTGTCCCATACCACCTTTATGCTTTTAAAATTTCAAACCATTAATATCCATATAAATAAATCCTTAAAACCATTTTTAAAACATGGATATTAATAAGAACAAATATTTAAAACATTTAAAGTGATATTTTGGTTAAAGGGGTTTTACCAAAATTAGAGACACTTGAATACAATAATTGAGGAATAACATTTAGTCAGAACTTTATAATATCATGAGAATAAATGGATTCATGATATAATATTCCAAAGGACAGTATATACACCATATAAGAGTGAATTGGTGCATAACAACAATGAAGTCTCAATTGAAATGTCTAATGTGATGAAATCCCTTAAAAAGAAGGTATCCTTAAATTAACGATAAATCAATCTCATAATTATGTGTGAAAAATATAAATACACCCAATATAAGTGGATATTAAGTGTAAAACAATAAAAGGTCATTCACACATATTCAAAGTATGACATATTCAATAACTACATGTTGAACCCAAAGAAATCAAAATTGGGTTAAAAAGTTCCCTTGGTAAAATTCAACAGCCTAACGGCATCACTTCAAAATTCAGAAAATGAGATGATGAGAGATAAAAAGAGAATCTCATCACTTGGACAAAAAATTTACATCAATAAGGATATAAAAGAACATATACCAACATAAATATATGTAAATTAAAAGAAATAACAAGAGACGTCTTTTAAAAAGAGGAGGGTGAAAGGTTCCCTTACCGATTTGGGCAACTTTCAAAACGTACACCCCATGAAAGAAGGGTCATACAATGAAGATTTAACTACCCATAAATGAGATTATATTATACTAATAGTATAATAATGTGCAGTACTTTCACCACACAAAAAGGAAATAGTGTCCAATGTAGCATGGATCTCACGGGAACAAAAAGTGAGATGAAAATCCCCTTATGAAAATTCGGCAGCCTAATGGCGCCACATAAAACTTCAAAAAATGGTTTGATGAGATAAAATAGGGTATCTCATCACATAACAATTATAGAAAGAGGAACATAAAATAACATCCTCTAACATAAGAACATTCAGCATAAAATAAATGACATAAAAGAGAGTACTTTCAAAGAAAGAGAGTGGTAGGATCCCTTACCTCGGGTCCGACATGACTCGATCGTTCTTTAATCTCCTGAATAATAAACATGAGTTAATTTATACTTCCTTAGGAACCTTTTTCAAGTTCATTATTCCTTTTATATCACTTATTACCATGTCATGAACACTATGTAATTATTTTAGTAAATAACAGTCGTTTAAACGATCATTAGTACTTGAGTCAAAATATGCTCTTTATAATTAGTAGTTGTTCATGTATCCATTATATCCAGAGTTATAATCATGATGTATATATAATATATATCATATATATACATTTCATACTAATTTTATACTATTCCATATCATTTGGTGATAAAAAATGAAAAGCACCGTTCATGGAGACGGTAGGTCGTATGTACGCATGAACGCTACTTTCATTTTTTTCTTTTTCATATTAATGGAATTAAAAATAAATGATATATATATATATATATTATAATTAGATCATAATATATATGTTATATAGGTCACATATTTTCATTAATTTCATTCTTTATACATTCCATGTATTGCATGTACGAGTCACATCACTTGAGGGGGAGGTAGTCTGCACTTCCTCATATGAAATTATCGCATTTACACAACATGAAAAGAATAAAGTTATGGTTTAAATATAAAATACAGAAGCATATATTAGACATAAATACCATATATATCATATATAAAATACATTGACATCATAATGGCCATCTTTAAAGGTGTTAAAAGAATATTGAACAATCATCGTTTCATGAGACAGAAAATCGCCAACCACAGAAACGGTATGTTCTTTAACCATTAGACGAAGGTTTGTGTAAGTGTATCTTGAATAATTCTTATAAAAACATCCTAGTATAATGTAGATACTGTATTTGTTACAAATGAAATGAATAAAAAGATTTTAGGGGGTTGGAGAAGCAAAATAAAACAAAAGGACTCAAGTGAAGACATTACCTTAAAATCGGGTAAATCCCTTTGGTTTGAGCTAAAGGGCTTCCTTGGGAAGACTTCTGCCCAAAGTGAGGCTTCAAGGAGTTATATAGGGATGTAGAGAGACCAAATGGGCTGGGTTTGGCCGAGCCAAAGGCTTTGGAAGTGTGGGTAAGGAGGTAGGGGTGGGGGCCTTTTATAAGAGTAGAGGAGGGGCACTCTTGGAAAGGTATAAAATGTAACTTTATTTTCAAATGCATTTCGAATTTTAATGGTCCCACATTGATTTTTTTCGAATATAAGGTGATAAGGGTTCTAAATCCACCCATCCAATAAGTTTTTACATGTGTAGGTCTTAGATTTTACATTATCTTTCCATTTTATTTAAATCGTTAAATAATGAGGTCATCGCTTCTTCATCATGATGTCATAAATAATTTAATTTATTTAATATCTACAAATTATAAAAAAAATAATATTATGTAGGAAATATTTTTATATTTCCAATGAATATTAATAGTTCAAAATATCATTTATTTAGACAAAATTAAAAATATTTTACTCAGGAGATACATTCTTTGTTACATTTAACATTCTTTAAAAATAAAAAGATAAAAAGTCACTTTCTCACAAAAGTGATTCCATGGGGCCCCCAAGTTTGGCACAAGGAATCCCATGGTCGGCCATGATACAACCAGTAGCCTTAGGAAAAATTTTGTGGTCATTTTTTTATTATTATGATATTATCTTATTATCTTTAACTACCCGATTACTCATTAATCAAGATAATTAAAGATAATTACCGTCGTTACTATTCATAATGTCCAAAAACAAAAGAGTCTTGATTGCATAATTTGGACCTTATGATTCCAAATATGTAATCGATTTTACCAAATTACAAACACATAAATTTCAATAAATAATTTAAAAAAACTTCCCGTTGTCAAAACAAATAGCGGGTTTTTTTGAAACAATATTTATGAAAAGTTTGGCACGTGTTTATGCCTAATTCCAAAGAGAAATTAATCCCAATGACCATAATTGAATTACATGGTAAAAATATATTCTAATTAAACTTTAAAACAAATTAAAAAGATAATATAACCATATAATTAAATTATATTAAAAAGCAGTTTTGATGTAAAATGCAGTATTTTTCACTATTCAATGAAAAATGAACATTGTCAGAAAAATAACTAAAATTAACCCAAGGTAAATTTCAATGTCCCAATCATAAATAATATGTTTATTTTTAAAATTAGAGCTTATAAAATTTCCAAAAAGTGTATTTAAAAAGGGGTTCGCCATCAAAAGGCGGTTAATCGACCTTTTAAGGAATATTAGAATGTTTACGGTTAAAAACTGGATTCATTTGAATTTTTAATCCTCAAACATTTATTGAAAAAAATATTTGACAAACAAATATAATCATTTTGTAGTTAGTTCTGTTCATTCCCACCATTACAACGGTTAGGTGTTAACTACCATTTAAAATAATATTATTTTATTATTAGAGTGCAACGTAAGATTTTAAAGAAACTTGTTGTTGCATATTGGGTACGCCATCGAGCATAGCATTCCCTTTAAAGTAATATTAATATTTTATTCACAAATATGGATAAATGTGAAAATTTCATACTCTTTATTTACCTGGGGTGTTACATCCTTCCCCCTTTTGGGAATTGCGTCCTCACAATTTTAAAATTGAGCTTGGAAGCATCCTTGAACGTCCCACATCGGAACAAGAGTCGGTAAAACAATCACTTTAAAATAAAGAAAGATAAGTACAAAGGTCACCCAATTTAACCCATACTAGGATTACAAGTATGAAAATATGGACATGGAGGAAAAAACAAAGGGTCATGTTCTGATGGAGAGTGATAGTAAACATGTCTAGGAGAAAGTTAACCACATGAAAATCACAAACTTGTGATGGGTTAGACGGTATCAGATTCCTCCGTAGGAAAAGTTAACAGACAAATTTTTTTGATTTTTTTTTGTTTTTTTTTATTGAGGAATTTATTCATAAGGAAACATAATTACTTATCATGTTGACTTTCAACTTTTATTAGATTTCTTACACAAACTCATATTTTCTCCTAAAGACGAGTATTTAGGAAGACTTGTTCACTATAATCAACTTCTAGAAATCACCTAATCCACAAAATAGAACTATATACTTCCCATGTCTTTAGACTTTAACCAAAACCAAAACCAAAAAGGTTAGTGCAAGATCAGATAATCCAGAAAAGGATAACCCTTTATAAAAAGAAAATCAATTCTTAATCTCCAAAATTTGTCCAACAAAACCCAAAGTTCAACGAGGACCATTCGATAAACAATTTGTCCATAAAATTCTTCAATGTAAACCAAACTAAGATTGAAACCCAAATATTTTAAGGATTTAGTCACATAGTCTTCCATGTTAAATCGTAACATTTATCTCCAAACAACATCAGTTGCTCTTAAAGTCTCGTATTGAAAATTAATTAACCTAATCACATATCCTCCATGATACGTTAATAAATTTCCATAGATAACTCATAATCAACTTAATCTTAATTCATAAAATCATATAACTAATAATAATAAGTCAAAATAACCAGGGACTTCACATAGTCCAGTGGTAGGCGATAAATACCAGTTGCACTTTGGTTGTGGGTTCGATTCCCGCAGCTTTGTCTGACGCGACGGGTTGTCACACGGTCTGTGTGTTGTCCTTTTTCCAAAACTATATAATTCTCAAATCATTCCCCAAAAATAGATAAAACCATCAAAAATAACAATAACATAATTTAACCTCAATTTTATCTCATGCCTTTCACTTCCATCATAACATAGAGTAACCCATAATTACCTCAAAAGTAAGGATCATATAAACCCAAATGGTTCATTATAACTATGTCCACAGAAGAACAAATAAATATTCCTTGAATAAAATTTTCAGATATTAAACATCAGGGTTACACATAATATAAAAAGTCTTCTAATGTAACCCCATCATCAAAAGAGACTTAATACTCTTAAGAATTTCACCATAACTCTTGAAGCCCTTATATGTTGACATCTTACTCATTCAACATTCTTCATGATCAACTAACCATTCCTTTCCAACTTATTCTGAAATACTTCTATCCTACAAACAAAATAATGAATCATATCCTAAGATTCCAAAATTTGAAAACAATAGACATGAAATAATCCATACCTTTGATTGGTCATTTTCAGTTTCTTCATCCTCAATCGGAATGGCATTAGGTATTGGTAAACGAACATTTGTATGATCTTGGTGATCCCATTCATGAAGCTTCTTCAAAGGACATGTGTTTGCATAATGACCATGCACACCACATTTAAAACATTCAATTGATCCCTCATAAAGAACTTCTTTCCCTTAGCTCGATTTAACTAGATGCTTACTTTTTCCATGGAAGGTTTTTGCTTTATGACCTTCATTTCCACATCTATAGCATATTTCTATCTCTTTGAAACATTTTCCTAGGTGTTTCGTTCCACATTTTTGACACATATGTTTTTGAACACACTTAACTTTATGATTATTACCTGTAGTTCCGTAGGGATTTGTTTCTTGCATATATGATGCCTTAGAGAAATAACTAAGTTTTAGGTGGTCAATCATGACTCTAGATAGTTGGTTGAGGATAATCACAAGAGTTCTCATTGCAGCTCCCATATCATTTAGTTGTTTGCTCAAAAAACTGTCACAGTTTCCTTCACATCCACTGTTACTTTGGTTCCTGTTAGATCCATCCATTTACTAAAACCAAAAAGGTCAGTGTGAGTATATCAACAAATCCATCATGTACTAATGAGTAAGATAAACACTAATATATACTTACTCATTCACTTTATCTAAAACTATGACTCTTTTTGAAATCCTAACCATTGTGGTAATGTCACTTATGCTTAAAGAATACCCTAACCTCTAAAGTTATCTAAATCGAATTTTGATACCAACTATAAGGCCCCATCCTTAAACCTTACTTAATATTGAGTTATTACATGATTACACATTGCAAATCTTTTCAGGTTTATATTTCTAGAGAATTAGATCATAAAACATGCATTACATTCCACATTTAAACAAAGTGGTTAAATAAAAGATAGTATTCATTTTTCCCCTCAACGGAAACTTATTAAAAATAAAACATGGATTCTTTCATGACTCTTCCTTGACACTATCATCATTTAATGTACCTTTCCCTTGACCTGTGAAAAACATTTCAAAAAAACATTTGATGAGCATAAAAAGCTCAGTAAGGGTTATAAAAAAATATGGAACGGAAACATGAGTTCATATATACATAAGAATAAAATCATACTTTACCCATAAAACATAGGCACTTTAACATACCTCACCAAATCATTAATAAATCATAGAAATCATAAGACATAAAAGGTAAATTGAGGCATTCATAATATTCTTACGTAGGGAGTAACCCTCTTGGTTATGTTTGGAATACCCACCATAGTATAATCCCTAAATCTCTTCAGAGAAACCTTAATGTTTCACTCCTTCGTGTTACCCAATGCATTGGAGAGATATATCAGGCTCACCCGCCCTTAGTTTATCACGGAACCACCCATTTTCATAACAATGCCCAAGAACGATAACATAAACATATCACATAAAACATGCATAAAGGAAACATAACATTTACACATTTCAATCACAATATAACATTTTAGTATATTGAAATAATGAATCTATTCAAAAAGAAACCATTTCAAAAACCATTTAAAAATTTTAATAAAGAGATTTTTGAATCAATGTGTCCCATACCACCTTGAAGCTTTTAAAAATTTAAACCATTAATATCCATATAAATAAATCCTTAAAACCATTTTAAAAACATGGATATTAATAAGAACAAACATTTAAAACATTTAAAGTGATATTTTGGTTAAAGGGGTTTTACCAAAATTAGAGACACCTGAATACAATAATTGAGGAATAACATTTAGTCAGAACTTTATAATATCATGAGAATAAATTTATTCATGATATAATATTCCAAAGGACAGTATATATACCATATAAGAGTGAATTGGTGCATAACAACAATGAAGTCTCAATAGAAATGTCAAATGTGATGAAATCCCTTATAAAGAAGGAATCCTTAAATTAAGGATAAATCAATCTCAAAATTTGGTGTGACAAATATAAATACACCCAATATAAGTGGATATTAAGTGTAAAATAATAAAATTTCATTCACACATATTCAAAGGGTGACATATTCAATAACTACATGTTGAACCCAAAGAAATTGAAATTGGGTTAAAATATTCCCTCGGTAAAATTCGACAGCCTAACGGTGTCACATCAAAATTCAGAAAATGAGTTGATGAGAGATAAAAAGGGAATCTCATCACTTGGACATAAAATTTACATCAATAATGATATATAAGAAAATATCCCAACATAAAAAGATGTAAATTAAAAGACATAACAAGAGATGTATTTTAAAAAGAGGAGGGTGAAAGGTTCCCTTACCGATTTGGGAAACTTTCAAAACGTACACCCCATGAAAGAAGGGTCATACAATGAAGATTTAACTACCCATAAATGAGAGTATATTATACTAATATTAAAATAATGGTCAGTACTTACACCACACAAAAAATAAATAGTGGCCAATGTAGCATGGATCTCACGGGAACAAAAAGTGAGATGAAAATCCCCTTATGAAAATTCGACAGCCTAACGGCGCCACATAAAACTTCCAAAATTTGATTGATGAGATCAAATAGGGTCTATAATCACATAAAAATTACAGAAATAGTAACATAAAAGAACATCCTCCAACATAAGAACATGGAGCATAAATGAAATGACATAAAAGAGAGTACTTGCAAAGAAAGAGAGAGGTAGGATCCCTTACCTCGGGTCCAACTTGACTCGATCGTTCTTAAATCCCCTGAATAATAAACATGAGTTAATTTATACTTCCTTAAGAACCTTTTTCAAGTTCATTATTCCTTTTATATCACTTATTACCATGTCATGAACACTATGTAATTATTTTAGTTAATAACGGTCATTTAAACAATCATTGGTATTTGAGTCAAAATATGCTCTTTATAATTACAAGTTGTTCATGTATCCCTTATATACAGAGTTATAATCATGATTTATATATCATATATATCATATATATCCAGTTAATATTCATTTTATACTATTCCATATCATTTGGAGATAAAAAAAAGAAAAGCATTGTGCATGGAGACGGTAGGCCGTACGTACACTTGAACGCTACTTTCATTTTTTTTCTTTTTCATATTAATGTAATTAAAAATAAATGATATATATATATATATATATATATATATATTATAATTCCAGTATAATATATTTGTTATATAGGTCACATATGTTCATTAATTTCATTCTTTATACATTCCATGTATTGCATGTACGAGTCACATCACTTGAGGGGGCGGTAGTCCGCACTTCCTCATATGAAATTATCGCACTTACACAACATGAAAAGAATAAAGTTATGGCTTAAATATAAAATAAAGAAGCATATAGTAAACATAAATACCATATATATCATATATAAAATACAGTGACATCATAATGGCCACTTTTAAAAGTGTTAAAAGAATATTGAACAATCATTGTTTCGTGAGGCAGAAAATCGCCAACCACAGAAACATTATGTTCTTTAACAATTATACAAAGGTGTGTGTAAGTGTAGCTCGAATACTTTTTATAACAACATCCTAGTATATTGAATATACTGGAGTTGTTACAAAATAAATGAATAAAAAGAGTTTAGGGGGTTGGAGAAGCAAAATAAAACAAAAGGACTCAAGTGAAGACATTACCTTAAAATCGGGTAACTCCCTTTGGTTTGAGCTAAAAGGCTTCCTCGGAAAGACTTCTGCCCAATGTGAGGCTTCAAGGAGTTAGATAGGGATATGGAGAGTCCAAATGGGCAGGGTATGGCCGAGCTAAAGGCTTTGGAAGTGTGGGTATGGAGGTAGGGGTGGGGGCCTTTTATAAGAGGAGAGGAGGGGCACTCTTGGAAATGTATAAAATGTAACTTTATTTTCAAATGAGTTTCGGATTTTAAAGTCCCCAAAATGATTTTTTTCGAGGATAAGGTGACAAGTCTTCTAAATCCACCCATCCAATATGTTTTGGACATGTGTAGGTCTTATATTTTACATTATCTTTCTATTTTATTTAAATTGTTAAATAATGAGGTCATTGCTGCATCATCATGATGTCATAAATAATTTAATTTATTTAATGTCTACAAATTATAAAAAAAATACAATGATGTAGGAAATATTTTTATCTTTCCAATGAATACTTATCGTTCAAAATATAATTTATGCAAAAAAAATTAAATATATTTTACTTAGGTGATACATTCTTTGTTACATTTAACATTCTTTGAAAATAAAAAGATAAAAAGTCACATTCTCACAAAAGTGATTCCATGGGGCCCCCAAGATTTTCACAAGGCATCCCATGGTCGGTCATGAGACAACCAGTAGCCTTAGGACACATTTTGTGGTCATTTTATTATTATTATGATATTATCTTATTATCTTTAACTACCCGATTACTCATTAATCAAGATAATTAAAGATAATTACCGTCGTAACTATTCATAATGTCCAAAAACAAAAGAGTCTTAATTGAATATTTTGGACATTTTGATTCCAAATATGTAATCCATTTTACCAAATTCCAAACAAATAAATTGCAATAAATAATTTAAAAAATCTTCTCGTTGTCAAAACAAATAGCGGGTTTTTTTGAAACAATATTTATGTAATGTTTGACACTTGTTTATGCCTAATTCCAAAGTGAAATTAATCCAAATGACCATAATTTAATTAAATTTTAAAATTATATTCTAATTACACTTTAAAACAAATTAAAAATATAATATAACCATATAATTAAATTATATGAAAAAGCAGTTTTGATGTAAAATGCAGTATTTTTCACTATTCATTGAAAAATGAACATTGTCAGAAAAATACAAAAAATTAACCCAAGGTAAATTTCAATGTTCCAATCATAAATTATATGTTTATTTTGAAAAATAGATCTTATAAAATTTCAAAAAAGTGGATTTAAAAAGGGGTTCGTCATCAAAAGGCGGTTAATTGACCTTTTAAGGAATATTAGAATGTTTATGCTTAAAAACTGGATTCATTTTCCTTTTTAATCCTCTAACATTTATTGAAAAAAAATATTTGACAAACATATATAATTATTTTTTAGTTAATTCTGTTCATTCCCGCCATTACAACGGCTAGGCGTTAACTACTATTTAAAATAATATTATTTTATTATTAGAGTGAAACGTAAGATTTCAAAGAAACTTGTTGTTGCATATTGGGTATGCCATTGAGCATAGCATTCCCTTTAAAGTAATATTAATATTTTATTCACAAATATGGATTAATGTTAAAATTTCATACTCTTTATTTACCTGGGGTGTTACATCCTTCCCCCCTTTTGGGAATTGCGTCCTCGCAATTTTAAAATTGAGCTTGGAAACATCCTTGAACGTCCCACATCGGAACAAGAGTCGGTAAAACAATCACTTTAAAATAAATAAAGATAAGTACAAAGGTCACCCGAGTTAACCCATACTAGGATTCCAAGTATGAAAATATGGACATGGAGGAAAAAACAAAGGGTCATGTTCTGATGGAGAGTGATAGTAAACATGTCTAGGAGAAAGTTAACCACAAGAAAATCACAAACTTGTGATCGGTTAAATGGTATTCGATTCCTCCGTAGAAGAAGTTAATAGACAACATTTTATTTTGTTTTTTATTGAGGAATTTATTCATAAGGAAACATAATTACTTATCATGTTGACTTTCAACTTTTATTATATTTCTAACACAAACTCATATTTTCTCCTAAAGACCAGTTTTTAGGAAGACTTGTTCACTATAATCAACTTCTAGAGAATCACCTAATCCACAAAAGAGAACTATATAATTCCTATGTCTTTAGACTTTAACCAAAACCAAAACCAAAAAGGTTAGTACAAGATCAGAAAATCCAGAAAAGGATAACCCTTTATAAAAAGAAAATCTATTCTTAATCTCCAAAATTTGTCCAACAAAACCCAAATTTCAACGAGGACCATTCGATAAACAATTTGTCCATAAAATTCTTCAATGTAAACCAAACTAAGATTGAAACCCAAATATTTGAAGGATTTAGTCACATAGTCTTCCAAGTTAAATCGTAACATTTATCTCCAAACAATATCAGTTGCTCTTAAAGTATCGTATTGAAAAGTAATTAACCTAATCACATATCCTCCATGATAGGTTAATAAATTTCCATAGATAACCCAAAATCAACTTACTCTTAATTCATAAAATCATATAACTAAAACGAATCAGTCAAACTAACCAGGGACTTCACGTAGTCCAGTGGTAGGTGATAAATACCAGTTGCACTTTGGTTGTGGATTCGATTCCTGCAGATTTGTCCGACACAACGGGTTGTCACACGGTCTGCGTGTTGTCCTTTTTCCAAAACTATATAATTCTCAAATCATTCCCCAAAAAGAGATAAAATCATCTAAAATAACAATAACATAATTTAACCTCAATTTTATCTCATTCCTTTCACTTCCATCATAACATATAGTAACCCATAATTACCTCAAATGTAAGGATCATATAAACCCAAATGGTTCTTTATAACTATGTCCACAAAAGAACAGATAAATATTACTTGAATAAAATTTTCATATATTAAACATCAGGGATACACATAATATAAAAAGTCTTCTAATGTAACCCCATCATCAAAAGAGACTTAGTACTCTTAAAAATTTCACAATAACTCTTGAAGACCTTATATGTTGACATCTTACGCATTCAACATTCATCATGATCCATTAACAATTCATTTCCAACTTATTCTGAAATACTTCTTTCCTACAAACAAAATCATGAATCATATCCTAAGATTCCAAAATAGGAAAACAATAGTCATGAAATAATCTATACCTTTGATTGGTCATTTTGAGTTTCTTTATCCTCAATCGGAATGGCATTAGGTATTGGTAAACGAACATTTGTACGATCTTGGTGATCCCATTCACAAATCTTCTTCATATGACATGTGTTTGCATAATGACCATGCACACCACATTTAAAACATTCAATTGATCCCTCAGAAAGAACATCTTTCCCTTTCCTCGAGTCAACTGGATGCTTCCTTTTTCCATGGAAGGTTCTTGCTTTATGACCTTCATTTCCACATCTATAGCATATTTCTATCCCTTTGAAACATTTTCCTAGGTGTTTCTTTCCACATTTTTGACACATACGTTTTTGAACACACTTACCTTTATGATTATTACCTGTAGTTTGGTAGGGATTTGTTTCTCGCATATATGAGGACTTAGAGAAATCACCAAGGTTTAGGTGGTCAATCATGACTCCAGATAGTTGGTTGAGGATAATCACAAGAGTTCTCATTGCAGATCCCATATCATTCAGTAACTTTCTCAAAAAACTATCATAGTTTCCTTCACATCAACTGTTACTTTAGTGCTTTCTAGATCTATCCATTTACTAAAACCAAAAAGGTCAATGTGAGTATATCAAAAAAACCATCAAGTACTAATGAGGATGATAAACACTAATATATACTTACTCATTCACTTTATCTAAAACGAGGACTCTTTCTGAAATCCTAACCATTATGGTAATGTCACTTATGCTTAAAGAATACCCTAACCTCTAAAGTTATCTAAACCGACCTTTGATACCAACTATAAGGCCGCAGCCTTAATCCTTACTTAATCTTGAGTTATTACAAGATTACACATTGATGATCTTTTCAGGATTAGAGTTTTGGAGAATTAGATCATAAAACTTGCATTACATTCCACATTTAAACGAAGTGGTTACATAAAAGATAGTATTCATTTTTACCCTCAACAGAAACATCTTTAAAATAAAACATGGATTCTTTCCTGACACTTCCTTGACACTATCATCATTTCATGTACCTTTCCCTTGACCTGTGAAAAACATTTCAAAAAAACTTGGGATGAGCATAAAAATCTCAGTAAGGGTTATAAAAAAAATATGTAAGGGAAACATGAGTTCATATATACATAAGAATGAAATCATACTTTACCCATAAAACATAGGCACTTTAACATACCTCACCAAATCATGAATAAATCATAGAAATCATAAGACATAAAAGGTAACTTGAGGCATTCATAACATTATTATGTAGGGAGTAACCCTCTTGGTTATGTTTGGAATACCCAACATAGTATATTCCCTAAAACTCTTCAGAGAAACCTTAATGTTTACTCCTTCGCGTTACCCAATGGATTGGAGAGCTATATCGGGCTCACCCGCCCTTAGTTTATCACGGAACCACCCTTTTTCATAACAATTCCCAAGAACCACAACATAAATGTATCACATAAAACATGCATAAAGGAAACATAACATTTCCACATTTCAATCACAATATAACATTTTATTATATTGAAATAATGAATCCATTCAAAAAGAAACCATTTCCAAAACCATTTAAATCAATTAATAAAGTGATTTTTGAATCAATGTGTCCCATACCACCTTAAAGATTTTAAAATTTTAAACCATTAATATACATATAAATAAATCCTTAAAACTATTTTGAAAACATGGATATTAATAAGAACAAATATTTAAAACATTTAAAGCGATATTCTGGTTAAAGGGGTTTTACCAAAATTAGAGTCACTTGAATACAATAATTGAGGAATAACATTTGGTCAGAACTTTATAATATCATGAGAATAAATGGATTCATGATATAATATTCCAAAGGACAGTATATAATCCATATAAGAGTGAATTGGTGCATAACAACAATGAAGTCTCAATAGAAATGTCAAATGTGATGAAATCCCTTATAAAGAAGGTATCCTTAAATTAAGGATAAATCAATCTCAAAATTATGTGTGACAAATATAAATACACCCAATATAAGTGGATATTAAGTGTAAAACAATAAAAGTTCATTCACACATATTCAAAGGATGACATATTCAATAACTACATGTTGATCCCAAAGAAATCAAAATTGGGTTAAAAAGTTTCCTTGGTAAAATTCGACAGCCTAACGACATCACTTCAAAATTAAAGAAAATCAGTTGATGGGAGATAAAAAGGGAATCTCATCACTTGGACATAAAATTTACATCGATAAGGATATAAAAGAACATATCCCAACATAAAAAGATGTAAATTAAAAGACATAACAAGAGATGTCTTTTAAAAAGAGGAGGGTGAAAGGTTCCCTTACCGATTTGGGAAACTTTCAAAACGTACACCCCATGAAAGAAGGGTCATACAATGAAGATGTAACTACCCATAAATGAGAGTATATTATAATAATAGTAAAATAATGGGCAGTACATACACCATACAAAAATGAAATAGTGGCCAATGTAGCATGGATCTCACGGGAACAAAAAGTGAGATAAAAACCCCCTTATGAAAATTCGGCAGCCTAACGGCCCCACATGAAACATCCAAAAATGGATTGATGATATCAAATAGGGTCTCTCATCACATAAAAATTACAGAAAGAGGAACATAAAAGAACATCCTCCAATATAAGAACATGGAGCATAAAAGAAATGACATAAAAGAGAGTAATTGCAAAGAAAGAGAGAGGTAGGATCCCTTACCTTGGGTCCGACTTGACTCGATCATTCTTTAATATCCTGAATAATAAACATGATTTAATTTATACTTCCTTAAGAACCTTTTTCAAGTTCATTATTCCTTTTATATCACTTATTACCATGTTATGAACATTATGTAATTATTTTAGTTAATAACGGTCGTTTAAATGATCATTGGTACTTGAGTCAAAATATGCTCTTTATAATTACAAGTTGTTCATATATCCATTATATCCAGAGTTATAATCATGATGTATATATCATATATATCATATATATCCAGTAAATATTCATTTTATACTATTCCATATCATTTGGAGATAAAAAACGAAAAGCACCGTTCATGGAGACGGTAGGCCGTACGTACACATGATCGCTACTTTCATTTTTTTCTTTTTCACATTAATGGAATTAAAAATAAATGATATATATATATATTATAATTCCAGTTTTAAATATATGTTATATAGGTCACATATGTTCATTAATTTCATTCTTTATACATTCCATATATTTCATGTACGAGTCACATCACTTGAGGGGGCGGTAGTCCACACTTCCTCATATGAAATTATTCCATTTACACAACATGAAAATAAAATATTTATGGTTTAAATATAAAATAAAAGAGAATATAGTAAAAAAATACCATATATATCATATATAAAATACAGTGATATCATAATGTCCACCTTTAAAGGTGTTAAAAGAATATTGAACAATCATCGTTTCGTGAGGCAGAAAATCGCCAACCACAGAAACAGTATGTTCTTTAACCATGAGATGAAGGTGTGTGTAAGTGTAGCTCGAATACTTCTTATAACAACATCCTAGTATATTGAAGATACTGTAGTTGTTACAAATGAAATGAATAAAAAGAGTTTAGGGTGTTGGAGAAGAAAAATAAAACAAAAGGACTCAAGTGAAGACATTACCTTAAAATCGGGTAACTCCCTTTGTTTTGAGATAAAAAGCTTCCTTGGGAAGACTTCGTCCCAAAGTGAGGCTTCGAGGAGTTAGATAGGGATGTGGAGTGACCAAGTGGGTAGGGTTTGGCCAAGCCAAAGGCATTGGAAGTATGGGTAATGAGGTAGGGGTGAGGGCCTTTTATAAGGGGAGAGGAGGTGCACTCTTGGAAAGGTATAAAATGTAACTTTATTTTCAATTGAGTTTCGGATTTTAATGGTCCCACATTGATGTGTTTCGAGTATAAGGTGATAAGGGTTCGAAATAAACCCATAAAATAGGTTTTGGATATGTGTAGGTCTTAGATTTTACATTATCTTTCCATTTTATTTAAATCGTTAAATAATGAGGTCATCGCAGCATCATCATGATGTCATTTATAATTTAATTTATTTAATGTCTAAAAATTATAAAAAAAATACTATGATGTAGGAAATATTTTTAGATTTCCAATTAATATTTATAGTTCAAAAGATCATTTATGGATACAAAATTAAAAATATTTTACATAGGTGATACATTTTTTGTTACATTTAACATTCCTTAAAAATAAAAAGATAAAAAGTCACTTTCTCACAAAAGTGATTTCATGGGGCCCCCAAGTTTGGCACAAGGCATCCCATGGTCTTCCAGGAGACAACCAGTAGCCTTAGGACACATTTTTTGGTCATTTTTTTATTATTATGATATTATCTTATTATCTTTAACTACCCGATTACTCATTAATCAAGATAATTAAAGATAATTACCGTCATTACTATTCATAATGTTCAAAAACAAAAGAGTCTTAATTGAATAATTTGGACCTTCTGATTAAAAATATTTAATCCATTTTACCAAATTCCAAACACATAAATAGCAATAAATAATTTAAAAAAACTTCCCGTTGTCAAAACAAATAGCGGGTTTTTTTGAAACAACATTTATGAAAAGTTTGGCACTTGTTTATGACTAATTCCAAAGTGAAATTAATCCCAATGACCATAATTGAATTAAATGGTAAAAATATATTGTAATTACACTTTAAAACAAATTAAAAAGATAATATAACCATATAATTAAATTATATGAAAAAACAGTTTTGATGTAAAATGCAGTATTTTTCACTATTCATTGAAAAATGAACATTGTCATAAAAATACCAAAAATTAACACAAGGTAAATTTCAATGTCCCAATAATAAATAATATGTTTATTTTGAAAAATAGAGCTTATAAAATTTCCAAAAAGTGGATTTAAAAAGGGTTCACCCTCAAAAGGCGGTTAATCGACCTTTTAAAGAATATTAGAATGTTTACGCTTAAAAACTGGATTCATTTGCATTTTTAATCCTCTAACATTTATTGAAAAAAAAAATTTACAAACATATATAATCATTGTGTAGTTAGTTCTGTTCATTCCCGCCATTATAACGGCTAGGCGTTAACTACAATTTAAAATAAAATTATTTTATTATTAGAGTGAAACGTAAGATTTCAATGAAACTTGTTGTTGCATATTGGGTATTCCATCGAGCATAGCATTCCCATTAAAGTAATATTAATATTTTATTCACAAATATGGATAAATGTGAAAATTCCATACACTTTATTTACCTGGGGTGTTCCATTAACACTATCCTTTATAAATCCCACATAAGGCATGAACGAGTCACATCAATTTAAGGGGGCGGTAGTCTGCACTTCCTCAAATGAGATTATCGGATTTATCCACTATGGAAACCATAATATAATGATATAAATGGGAAGTACAGAAGAATAATTAAATCATAAACATTATATATATCATATATAAATATAGTTCCATCATATTTCAAACCATGAGAGGCGGTAAGATGTAATTGAACAATCATCGTTTCGTGAGGCGTTAGTTTCCCATCCACAGAAACATTATGTTCCTCATCCATTAGATTGATTTGTGTGTTAGTTTAGTTAGAATCTTTCTTATTACAATATTCTAGTATATTGAGGATACTGGTGTTGTTACAAAAGAAAGGAAATAAAATGAGTTTAGAGGTTGGATAAGTAAAATAAAAGAAAACAATTTATGAGAAATCGTTACCTTTAATTTCGGTAACTTCCTTTGGGTTGAGACAAAATGACATCTTTAAGTGCCTTCTACCTAAGTTAAGTCTTCACGTAGTAGGAGATGGGTGTAGGGAGCTTAGTTGGGCAGAGTTTGGATGAGCCAAATGGCTTGAGAGGTGTGAGGAATTGCATAGAAATGGTCTCCTTTTATAGGGGGGAGGAGTGGCTCTTTTCGAAAGTGTGAAACTATTATTTTATTATATAATGATATTCGGTTTATAGTAGTAAAAAATCATTATAGTCGAAGTAAAGATGAGTCATAATCGATATAAAATCATCCAATCAGAATTGGACATGTTTTGGATAATATTTTAATCATTATAATCTTATTTATTTAAATCATTTATTAATGAGGTAAATACTGCATCATGACTGTGTCATAAATAATTTAATTTATTCAATGTCTAAAAATAATAAAAAAAATACGATTATGTAATAAATATTTTCAGTATTTCAATTAATATTTATAGTCAAAAATATAACTTGTATAACCCCATGTAAAAGTTAATGTACTAAAAGATACTTGTTTATTTTATTTTGGCCTTTACTTAAAGTTAATTAAACTAAAGTGTCATAATCACTTTTATGTGGCACCATGGGGTCCCCAAATCAACTCAAGGATGCCCATGATCGGCTATGAGTCAACCAATATGATTAAGACACCTGTTAGTCTAAATAAATATTATTTTATTAACCTTATTTACATGATTTACTCTTTAACGAGGGTAAATAAAATATTTACTGAGGTAAATATTTAAAATGCCTAAAAATAAAAGTTACCTTTTTACACAATTTGAATCTCCTGATTCAAAGTATGGAATCCATTTCTCCAAATTCAAAACACAGAAGTGGCAGAAATTAATTTAAAATTAATTCTCGATGTCAAAACAAAAGGCATGTTTTTAAAAAATATTAACTTCAAAAGATTGACAGATGATTATGTACAATTTAAATGTAAAATTGATTATAATGAACAAAATTAGATTAAATGTTAAAAATATAATTTATTTACACTTTAAAACCAATTAAAAGGATAATCTATCCATATAAATAAATTAGATTAAAAGGCAGTTTTGAAGTAAAATACAATATTTTTCACTATTCATTAAAAAATTGATCATTATCGGAATAATTCCAAAAAATTACACAAAGTAAATTTGGATGTCCTCATTCTAAAGAAGGATTTTATTTGGTCATATATAATATATTAAAGTAACCAAAACTATATTTAAAAAGGGTTCGCCATTAAAAGGCAGTAAATCGGCCTTTTAATGTAAATTATGCTTAAAATTAGATTCATTCACATATTAAGCCTCTAACATTTATTGGATAAATGTAAATTCATTTAAAAATAATTTATAATCATATTGTAGTTAGTTTCATTCATTCCATCCAATACAATGGCTAGAAGTTAACTACCATTTAAAATAATAATATTATATTATTAGTGTGCAATGTATGTTTCCAAAGAAACCCGCTATTGCATATCGGGTACGCTACAAAACATAGAAACTCCATTAAAGTAAAATTTATATTTAATTCAAAAATATTAATAAATTTGAAAATCACTTATTCTTCATTTACCTAGGATATTACACTACCTCAAGTCCCAAAGCATTGACAAAAGTTTGTGATATGAAGGAGTGTGTCGCTCCTGAATCAAAAACGTTATACACAAATGTATAAAACAAGAAAAGGGTTTCTCGAACGATGTCTAGATCACCTGGTGCTAGCAACGCTATAACATGATGCAGACCACGACCTCTTTCACGGCCTCACTTACCCTGATGATGACCACCACTACGGCTGTGATATGCTCTCTATGGACGGGGAGCGTCATGGGGATGTCCTCTGCCTACCCCATCTACCCTCTACTAATCTAAAGTTGGTGAAACTGGTTGTTGTTGCCTCGGTTGGAACTACCTCAAAGGAGGGACATGAAGCGTAGCACCTGGTGCATTATGACCGCTTTAAAAAGTCGAGCACTCCCGCTGTAGATGGCCACGACCACCACAAGGAAAAAAGGACCTAATCCCTTGGAATATTTCGGAGAGTTGCTACCTCTCGAGAAATGAGATGTGAAGGGCAGGGACCTACCCCCAGCTGAACGAAAACCCTTCTGCCTGGTAAACTGGGAACCCCAGACCACAACTCTGCTTCGTTAGTAATCATTCTGATTCCCCTCTCGTGATGATCCGGTCTGTGCAAAGTCCTCTTGATAACTGCTGCCCTCGCCAGCACCTCACTACAGGTTTTCAGCATAAATGGTGTCACATGGTTCTTGATATCTAGATACAAAGACTCCTCAAAATGTCTTGCCCTAGAATCCTCTGAAAATAGGTCTGAACCATATAATAAAAGGTTCCTGAAACAGATTACAAACTCTCGAACACTAGAGATCCTCTTTCGAATGGTATGAAGCTCCTGGCGACTGGACACCTTCACAGTCGAAGAAAGAAACTCGACTCCAAACTTTTCTCAAAACTCCTCCCTTGAGATCACTGACACCTCACGATCCCCAAGGAACAAGAACCACCACTGCCTCGCTTCTCCATGCAACATCGTCACATCCAAGGCCACCCAGTGTTCCTTCCGAGTACGAATCGAACTGAATCCAATCTCAACCTCCTCTAACCAGTCTTACATGAATGCATCTAAAATAGATCCCCCATACTTTTGTAGACTATGGCACTGAAACCCTCGGAGTTTCTTCGTCAATTTGTTGTTTTCATCATCTTCTACCATGTGGCGGTCTGCTGGAATGGCCTACTGGACATTTTTTGCGCAAACCTGATGAGGACGTCGACCTGGAGCCATACCTGTAAAATAAAAAACCATTAGAGCTCTTAAACCTGGAATATGGAAGACTAAACATTAATTAATTAATTGTTTTCTTTTATTAATTTTAGGTTAACCTATCCAAAGGTCTACCAATTCAAACACAGGAACATATAAGAATGATGCATGATCCATTCCTTGGTCTCTACCCTACAACTAGTATCACTTTGTTTATTAGACATTGTAAACATAAAGGTCCTTACATCAGATCATAGGGGTCCCTAAACTCCTACGTCTCAGCCGGTCTCTAGTGTTTACCTCACTTTTCTAATCATGAATGACATTGTTTCCCTACCGACCCATGCAACCTAACATGTGCCTAACTCCAAACTACATCCTATCCCTCACCCAGACCTCTGATACCTCTCTGTCACGACTCCCTCCCCACAAAGTGTACCCCTCATGGGTCAGCAATGTGAGAAGGGAAATAATTACCCCTGAGTCCCTCCTTCAGTAGGCCCCGGGTTGGCGACAATCACTGAGGGTATAATAAACAACCAAATGGAAGTCATTACCCTCTAATAGAACACATGAAGAAGAGTGTGATAATATAGACACCAACCAACTCCAACTCAGAACTGAAATATAAAAGAAACCAATGTGGACATTGGTAATTCTATGCAAAATTATTACAACTTAAAGGGGAAAAACTGCAATTACCCAAAAAAAGTAAAAATAGCAGCAACTAGAAGCCCGAATAGCCCTTGTAACCCCAAGCTAGTAGAAACGAGCTTGATCTCCATCCTGATCTATGTGACGTGAAACAAAAAGTTTATATATTCATTGGGTGAGCATAACAGTATACTTAGTAGGAACCTCCCCGTAGCCTCTCGTGCAAAATTAAAGAAATCATGCTAAAGCACAATGAACAACAAGTGGAACTAACTCGTCAACTACACAGGTATACTATGTACCCAACCTCACTATGGATACACTCACTAAGTAATGCATACAAGAATATATCATATAATAAATAATATCACGGTTACCCCGCAACTTCTTCCCCACTAGTTTTCCACTTTTCCCCAACGTCGCACGTTTTGAGCACCTCTCTCCCAAAAGGCTTGCCCGCAGACACTGGGCGAAGTACCACAACGTGCACCTTGTGAAACAAAACCACCACGCCCATGTAGGTATAGTAAGCAGGTAATTTCTGGGAGCCACCACAGCCCGCATAATGTGTATCATACATCAGGTATTATACCTCAAGCCATTACCGCCCATACACAGAGTAAAAATCCTAAAGCCATCACAACCCATACATGTTACACATATAGTAGTCCGTTGAATACTATATCCAGAATATATGTGGGTGAATAACCACAAGACATTACAACCCTCTACACAAATATATGGGGAAAACTAACCGTTGTTCCTACCAGCACAAGTAACTTACAAGAGAAGAGAGCAGGGCCAAAGGGGGTAGTCAGCCATCCATCCTCCAATCAGAATGTTGGGGAAAACACCCCCCATGGACTAAAATCCCCAAGGTGTCATTTTCCCTTAATGACTGGGTGGAGTAGCATATAGAAACACAAAAAATAAATGATATATTATATCACACCACCACACTATGGCCATTACCTAGTCTGAGAAACAACTTCAGCCAACGTCTCTTAGACTCCAGGTTGCTACTTCTAAGACTATGAATCCTATAAGCATACAACCATTAAGAGAGATTTATTAGATTACTTAATTCCTTTTTTATCAGTTTCACTTTACATTAATTAATCCTTGAAACATTAATTAACCATGAACAATTCCACCTTTAATTTCATTAGCATCATAACCAAGTCAAATGTTCCTTCAATATTACAACCTCATCATTATGTTCCAGCATCTCTATCCCCATGGGATAACACCATTTATTCAATTATTCATCATATAAAATACTTTCCCACATTCCCAAGTATTCTAGAAAAACATTATATGTTACTCAAGATAAGGGGGGTCAACAAGGTGAGTAGATGTACTACCCGCCGAGTCTTCACTACCACAACAACATTTTTTCATAGTACCCCCCGCCTTTATCAGCGATAACGAAAAAGCGCTGATAAAGGGGGGTGCCTTTATCAGCGACTTTTTTAGCTCTGATAAAGGGAACCCCTTAATCAGCACTTGTTTAGTAGCGCTGATAAAGGTAGGGGGGCCTTTATCAGCGCTTTTTTTTAAAAGCACTGATAAAGGGTTGAATTCAAAAAAAAAACAAATTATATTAATATATTAATATATAAATATAGTTATATTGATATATAAATATAATATATAATTTTTAAATATATTTTAGATAAGTATAAATGTACATTTACACTTAATATACTTAATATATAAGATACTTAGTGAAAAGGGATTCTTAAAAAAATATAAAAATATTTTTAATTAATAATTTTCTAATTATTATGGAGTAATAGTCATTTAATAACAATTCGAAGACTAAAAAAATTAATAAAATTATAAAAAGATCCAAAATATGTTGAAAACGCAACTCAAACTTCAAATGGCCATAACTTTTGATCCGAGTGTCCGTTTGAGCTCTACAACATATCAAATCGATGCATGCGACGAGATCTACGTCGTTGTGACCGGGGGAACCCCACTAAAGGGATTTTAGAGGCTAAATGGGGCTCAGAAGCCCTCCCAAATTGAGTTTTTAGTCAGGGTACCCCGATTTTTTATCATTTTGTGGATTTTCAGCATCGTTTAAGGGGGTATTATTGGATATTTTTGGTGGGGTCTGAATTTATTCCAAGGTATTACATTCATACTGATATTATGTATTTGAAAATTAATCATTTATAATAATTCTCTACTATTTATAATCAAATATATAAAAATATGTTCATATTTTGTATATATTCACACCTAAATTTTTAATTATAAATATAAAAAATAAAATATATTTACATATAAAATATATTATCTTTATCTAAATAATAACTAACATCCATTTTATTTAAAATACAAATATAGGAATATTTATATACCTATATATTAATCTTAATATATATATATTAATCTAACTATATATATATATATTAATCTAACTATATATATATATATATATTAATCTAATAAATATATATATATATATTAATATAACTACATATATATATATATTAGTATTACTATAAATATATATATTAATATCACTATAAATATGTATATTAATATCACTATATATATATTAATATAACTATATATATATATATATATTAATATAACTATATATATGTGAATATAACAATATATATGTTAATATAACTATATATATATTAATATAAATATATATTACTATACGAATAAATATAACTATACATATATATAGATATATATTAATATAACTATATATATATATTAACATAAATATATATATATATTGATATAAATATATATTACTATACGAATAAATATAACTATGTATATATATATGTATTAATATAACTTTATATATATATTGATATAACTATATATATATTAATATAACAATATATATATATTATAATATAACTATATATATTATAATATAACTATATATATATTAATATAAATATATGTTACTATACGAATAAATATAACTAAAAATATAAATATATATATATATATATACATAGATATATCATGAATTGAAAGACAAATCAAAATAGAGTAGTGGTAAAGGCTTAGGCGCGCATGGGGGAGGTCGCGAGTTCAAATCTTGGTGGAGGAAGCGGCGCGCGCGCATGGGGAATATAGCATCAAACACTGTTAAAGGGTGAAGGGAGTGTGTGGGGCACTGTACAGGGACAGAAATGCGCTGTAAAATGGGGGGCTCAAGCGCTATAAAAGCCCCCCTGATTGGCAGTATTTTTTAAATTGTTTTAAATTTTTTTAAATTTTTTTAAATTTTTTTAAATTTTTTTTTAATTTTTTAACCTTTTATCTTCACTTTTTAAAAAGCGCTGATAAAATGGGTCTTTTATCAGTACTAAAACAAAGGCGCTGATAAAGGAAGCGCTAATATAGGGGACTTTTATCAGCGCTAAAACAAAGCACTGATAAAGGACCCTTTTATGAGCACTTTTTTAGCGCTGATAAAATGGGTCTTTATCAGCACTTTTTAGAGCGCTGATAAAGGGGACCCCCTTTATATTCACCGGCATTATCAGTGCTTTTTCTAGCGCTCATAAAAGCCGTATTTGTAGTAGTGATTTTCCGTTTATAGCAATAGCATATACCAATCCTTACTTGAAATGCTAAACCCTGAATGCACTTGGCATACCCCGCGTGTCTTCACCTCTTTCGAAATAAGGTTATGTAAGACCAACGACCATGAGCAGTGGGGAAAAGTAAAGCAAGTAAACTACCAATCAAAAGCACCAAGCATCCAACAATCACATCTATCCCATTCCAACATCCCCAGTGTCCTCCCCAACACACACATGCATAAACCGATGCATCTCGGCACTCTAGGCATCATCTACTTCCGCAACCAAAAGGGCCTCCATGCCTCCACATATCACCACAACCATCCAGGCTCACATTAATACACAAGTAGTAGTAAAACAAACATCTTCACAATTGGGATCTCGGCCCTTAAACAAACAAGAGGGTATCTCAGAACCCTACAAACAATTATCTATTAGCAACCACAAGTTCATTAATCTATCTTGGATTAACCGATTTATTATCCGTTGGTTCCAAATTCGGGAAACCTAACTAGTAAGTTATCAAAAATAAATAAATATTCTTACTGCACTAATTTGATTAACATCAAATTACAACAAGAACCCAATTCATTTTTATGCCTCTTTATCTTTATCCAACAATTATCAATTAATCCCAGTTTACGTTCTTTACATATTTCAATAAAGAAGAAGAATAAATTTCACTCAGTCTAGAAAAAACAAGAGGCAATAAAATATGATCAATATCAATTTTTTTATCTGGTTCAAATATTTATTATGTAAATTCCATTGTCATCCATTGAGATAAAACATGCTAAAGATACAGTTTCACATAAAAGAAAGAGAAGCAACGAATCCCCTACCTCAAACTGTTCTTCTCGTTCTTTATCCACACAACGGGTCACGATCCTCCTCTTGTAACAACTGCATCCACCCGAGTATGCCAAGGTATGACTGCACTAACCAAACCCAAAGAAAACCCCATTATAAGCATGTAGATTACATTCTATATTGTGGATAGGATAAACTATATAATATGATCCCGAAAGGAATGATGAAAAAACATTCCATATATCGATGATTGATCAATACAGCTTGGTTACATAAAAATAGAGTGGAACCCATCTGGGGAGTAAATTTTGATTGTGAAACTCTTATGTGATGGATTGAAAGGTATTATAGTCTCATAGCTGAGAACAAAGAGGAAGAATGAGGGAGGAAGATGTCTTGTCCCTTTTGAAGATTTAATGGGGTGAAAGTTTACGATACGCTTAATTCCCCATTAAAAGCGGATCACATTAACCAATGTGGTCTAACCTAGTAAAAACATATCATCCTTAGGAATAAATAATACATGATTTAGGACCTTTGAATCGGCCTTAAGAGTCCTTAAAATAAGTCTTTAAATGCATTTTATGTCAAAGGAAACGTAAAAGGAGAAAATTTATAGGATACTGGAAACACTTTTCATGAACCTCACTGTTAGAACACTATTAATTGAACTCACTATTGTAACCTCACTCATAGAACACTGTTCATAAACCTCACTGATAGAACAAAGTTCATGAACCTCACTGTTAGAACATTGTTCATGAACTTCACAATTAGAACCTCACCGATAGAACACTGTTCACTAATCCTCACCGATAGAACATTGTTCAATGAACCTCACCAATAGAATACTGTTCATTAATCCTCACTGATAGAACACTATTCCTTGAACCTCACCGATATAGCACTATTTACTAAACCTCGCTGATAAAACTGTTTTCACTTAACCTTAATGATAGAACACTGTTCACTGAACCTCACCGATAGAACACTGTTCATTGAACCCCACCGATGGAAAACTGTTCACTGAACCTCACTGATAGACCACTGTTCACTGAACTTCAATGATAGATCACTGTTCACTAAACCTCACCGATAGAGCATTGTTCACTGAACCTCACCGATAGAGCACTATTCACTGAACCTCTCAAATAGAACTGTTCACTGAACATCATTAATAGAGCTGTCCATTGAACCTCGCCAATAGACTGTTCACTAATCCTCACCGATAGAACTTTTCACTAATCCTCACCAATATAATTGTTCAATGAATCTCACCATTAAAACTTTTAACAAAACCTCACAAATAGAACTATTCACTGAACCTCACCGATAAAACACTGTGCACTGAACCTCACTGATAGAACACTGTTCACAAAAATTCACCGATATAACTGTTCACTGAACCTCACCGATAGAACTATTTATAAAACCTCACTAATAGAACTGTTCACAGAATTGGAAATTTGGTAATTTTTTGGAGAAATGTCACCTTGACCTCCCAGAACACCTCAACCCCACATTTTCACAATGTAATTGACCAGAGAAGTCTAGGCCATTACAATGTTTCTAAAATTTAATTATGATAAATAATGTGATTTGAAATTTTGGGAAGATAGTATCTTTTCTTTTTGAATAAATGTTGAATAAATTGTTATTAATTTAATCTTATAGTTTTCTATAATTTTTTTATCTTGAATGCAATAAAATGTACATAGACCATTAGGTGTTTTACTAGTGGTTTTGAGTAAAAATATGTATTTCTTACATTAACATGAGTTGTTTGACCTTTAGGATTATTATGGGTGGGTTGTTATATCCTTTTCTAGTTCCAAATAGGATGTGGTAAAATATATCTACAGATTTTGTTTTATGATTACCATTACTTATTGTGGAAAACTATGTGATTAGAGTAATTTTTGATCGACTAACTAAATCATCTAATTTTATTTCATTTAGAAAAACTATATCTCTAGATCAAATTTCTCAGTTGAAACATAAAGATATAATTAAGAATGAAATATTTCCACTCTATACAGTATCTGATCATGACCTTGATTTAGTTATATCTCCTAGAAGAAACTTCATAATTCATTGGAAATTGAATTAAATTTCATAACTACTTTTCATCCTCAATTATATGGATAACAAGAGAAAAAATTATGACATTGGGATATAGGATTTTAGCATGCTCAATAGACAACAAGGGATGATGGGATCACTATATTTCTTTGGTTATGTTTTCCTATAGAAGGCGTTTTTATTCCAGTATACAGATGGAACATGTTGAAGAATTATATGGAATTATGTTTTAAACTCTAGAATTTTTGGATGTAGAAAGTGAAATAATGATTATGTGATCATAATTTAATGATTAAATGGTAGATAATGTTACACATATTTAACAACAATTGAGGATACCTCATAGAAGAATGAAAGGTTATGATGATAACTAGAGGATGGATACTAATTTTTGAGGTAGTTGATTTTTCCATTCTTATAGTTATCCATGGAAAAGTGTGATGAATTTTGTTAAGAAGTGGAATTTGAGTCCATGGTTAATTAGAACCATGTAAATTCGAGATAAAATTATATCAATTACGCATCGAGTGTATTTCCCTCTATGTTTTTCTTTTGTGCACAATATCTTTCATCTTTTTATTTTAATATTGTATGAGACAAATTCATCTCATTGTGTGAGACATAAGGTGGTTTAGTTGGATGATAACCTATCATATGTTCAGAATCATATTCATATTCTTGACCAAGATGAAAAATTATTATGGAAGAAGGTAACTAACTATGGTATGGTTTTTTGGTTAAACAACATTTTTGAAGAACCATCATGGGAATCATAAAATTCTATGATAGAATGGAATCCTTACTTGTGAAATCAGTGAATAACATTTTGATGAAGAAATTTCAAAAATGAATGGGGATAATATTAAAACCTATGCACTTATATAATAATTTGAGTACATTTTGAAAAAATTAGTTAAATTAAATATAAATGAAAAATGAAATATGTTGTATTTATGGAAATTAAATATTAAATTCTAATGTAATACTAACCTAACCATTGGAATATAATTTTGAACGTTAAAAATAATAATATGGATATTTTACTATTAACATCACAAATTAAATTAAAAACAAAAAATTAGGTCTCTTTTATTTGAAAACATGACATGTTTATATCATTTAATAAGAAAATAAATGTTTTAAAATCATAAATTATGTGTTGGTGTTATTTAAAAAATTTATATGTTTATTTTTATTTTTATAATAAATATAAATATTTAAAATGAGATTTTATTTCATAAATACTTTCTATAAATTATTAATTCATATTATTATAATTATAATATTATTTTTTATACCGTTGAAAATTTTTCAATTTTTAGTAAAACCAATTAAAATGTAAAAATCTATATTTTTTGAATAAATTATAATTTTAATCAGAATTTTCAATTGTTATATGTAATAATTTTTTTCAATAAAATGGAGTCTATTTTAAAAATATACAACAACAAAAAGTCTTATGGTCATTTTTTTGTAACTTTCAAAAATTGTTTACTTATGGTGAATAAAGAAATAAGGTAATTTATAGTATTTGACATTATATTACAATAAATGAATTATTTAGACCTGGAAGATGTAAGGATGAGTTAAAACTAATCATATTGAACTATCGTTGATTAATTATTGTATTTCCTCATGGTAATCAACACTAGTGATATTATTGAGCCAAAATAATAAACATATGAATAAAATAATAAAAAACACACCTCTCATATCCCTATAAATAGCATCCCTCAAAATAACTTCTCATCACACCACCAAAGCATTTTTATATTTTCTAAATTATTCACAATTAGATTTCCAAGCCTCTTCGTTACATCCAAGACCTATGTTTCTCACCAAAAATAAAAAATTAAGTTCTTTAAGGAGGTTCTCCGCGATATGATATTCAAGATGTAAAATCTTCCTTAATTCACATTTAAATTATTAATTTTACCTTATTGTCAACTGCCCTTAAATAATAGGAATTATAACTCCATTATAATATATATTATAGAATGTTATTTTGTTAATTTAATATCCAAAATAAAACCTCTTCTCTTCTACCCTTATTCTGAAATAAAGAAAATATTGTTTCTGATGCGTCGATTCACCTCATTTATGGACAATGAGTATTATTTTTTTACTTCCATCATAGATGGTCATGAAAGCATTATTATGTTTAATAAAAAATTTAATATATATGTTATAACATGTTTAATGTTTTGGAAGTAATTTATTTTCAAAATATTAATTAAAACAGAACATGTTTGTGATGGTCAAAAAAGCTTCTAAAAATAAACAAAACATTTATCATTAATGATTTATTTAATGATTCATATTCATATTAGAAAAAATGAAATATGAACCATTTAGATTTTTTGTTGATATTAATAGAAATTATATCTTCTTATAAGGGGTTTCTTATTGTTTAAAAGAACTCTGATAATTATACTACAGGGAACTAGCTATAAAACCATAAAACAATGACTCTCGGGATGATGAAATTAAACAATATTACTCATCCAAATGGCCATAAAAGAACATAATAAAATTATAAAAAATTAATTAAATGAATAATATGTTCTGAATTTAGTAATTAATGAATATAATATGATCATACAGGGTATTTAGTATATGTTAAGAATTCTTTCATTCATATAGTGATGAAAATTTTAAACAACTTTCATTCTTTGGTTTAAAATTTTACATATTTAATTTTGTTATGATAATATTTTCTGTGAAATTAAATGGATTATATTATGTTTATATATGGATTTTCATCAAATAAACATATTCCATTCATTTGATAAATTCCCACATTAATGATATGATCGTTGTAAGGGACAATCCAATTAAAATTCACTTTACTGTTTTTTACAAAAAGATATTTAACACATTTTTCAGAAATAAAAAATTCTAATTTAAAAAAAATTAATTTTTTTTAATCTTCCAGTACAAGTTTTAAATTCTATTTTCAAATATAATAGTTTAATTTATTAGTGTATAGATTTAAAAAATGAAAAGTGATTTCAAAATGGGAAAATTATATTCCTCAAGAATGATTCTTATATGAAAGAATTATTTATTATTCTTATGTAATGGTTATTAAGAATTTTTTTGATTATGGGTGGTTCTATGATCAATAGAGGGAGGTGATATATTCATATCTCTACAATTAATTTGTTAAGGATACAGAGTTAACTAGTTAGGTTTCTCTTATGAGATTTTAGGAAAACATAGTGTTGGTTATTCCAAGAAGAAGTGAGTTGGTTACTCCTCATATAGTTAAGAGAGATACTTAATATGTATGATTGATATTAGAATGATTCAAAAATATAATTTTATGATTTATGTGTGTCAATAAGTTTTTAATTGCAATCCAATGATTTCATAAGGCTAAGCTAAAGGGGTTTTGTTTTTAGGGATAAATGATATTACTTGAGAAAATGTTTTCATTTATGGACTAATGGGTTCTTTCATATATTTTATGTACTTTATTGTGACTTTTGTTCACATAAAACATATTAAAATATTTTCCTAAGTTTAAATGGATGGGAAAAAGAATGTAATAATCCATGGTTAAATTTATGATGTTTCTTAGAGAATGTAAACATGTTTTATTTTAAATGTTTCATATTGTAAAATATGGATACATTGTATATGTTCATACATTGTAATATATGAGTATATATGTATGAGGTTATGAAATAATTATATAAAAAATAAATCTAAAAGCTCTTTCTGAATTTTAAAATAGAATTATAGTTAAATTAAATAGATTTTTTATAGATTAAGGCCAGTTCCATGTAATGATACCGTCTGAATTCTTTCCATGGATGGATAATGATTATTTCAAATAGGTGGTTATGGAACTCACTTATTTTACATGAGTTAATCTTCCTTGAAAGACATTGGAATAAAAAATGTTTCTTTTCTAGGGATAATCACATTTGTATGATATTTACATGAAACCCATCTCCCTGTAACTTGATAATTGTGTTAGAGAAGAATAATGATTTTTTATTTTATTGTAATGATGAAGGGTATATTTAAATTATTAATGTTTTTTTCATGGAAATTATATTATATGGGTGTTCTTGATATAGCATATATCAAGGGGTTATCCCCATTATAGCTCATGCATGATCCTAATATAGGTTATATAACGTCATGATACATATAATATCTAATAAAAAATAGTTGATGAAGATATGGCTTATAGAATGGGTTGATCCCAATTTTAACTCAATAAAAATGGGTGTGCACGATATCAATTATTTGAAGCATTATCACAATTATATATGTCTAATTAAATGATTAATTATTATATTTTCTAGAGTATTATATTTTAATATAGTAGTATGGCTATTAAATTTTAAGGTTCTTATACGGGTTCTATATGTTTTCTATGAAGAAAATTTCCCAAGATAACAAGACATATTTTAGATTCTTTATATGGGATTTTAGTGTTTCATTTCATCAGTATTGAGACCACATGGATCATGATTGATGATTTTTATAAATATTTACAATGTTAAATATTTATGACATTTATTCATGTTTGATTATCCATTTGTATATGGGTATTAGTATTCTTATATTATAATCATGAACATTGATTATGTCAACAAAAACATACATGATTCTAATTCTCACTAATGTCATTCATTTGATAATTATAATGTGTTCACATACTGATAATTTGAGATCACCCATTTTATGTTTCCATTTCCACAGGTTATAAATAATGATTTTCAATGAATTATGTGTATGAGTGATTTAATATGGACCATGATAATGACATAAAGTTAAATAATAAAATTTAGGATAAATGTGAGAAATGTTCATTTTATATCATAATTTTTCTATATTGTATTTTTTTCATAAATATATAATAATGTAAACCCAAATATATTTTTACAATTTAATTGATAAATGATTTATTTTTTATATTTTGAGGTCTATATGAAAGAAATTAGGACCCAATTAACAACATGAATGATAGAAATGTAATAATTATAATTTCAGTAGGGGATCTGATAGTGGGTGATTTAGGACATTGTAGTTAGTATCAAATAAAATGTTTAGACATCATTACATATTATGATTATTTCATGTGTGTTTATCATAAGAGTTAAGGATAGAGTCATAGGTCTATAATTTTAAAGTCCAACATATTTTGAAATTATTATAAACCAAATTTGGGGGTTTTATATTTTAAAACTTTTTATGTTATTAAACAAGTATTTATAGATGTTGTAATTGGAGGATTTATTTATGTATCATAAGATCAACATTATGTTCTACTTATGGAGAAATTATTTTTCATTTTTTAATTAAAAATGGATAGTCTGTATGTAAGGTGACAACCAAATACATCTGGTAATGTAGTGGGGCTTGAACCCATAACCAAAAAATTGTAAGGGTTTCATTCCTACTACCCGCCTTGTGATTTCCAAGTTATTACGATTTTTTATTTTTAAATATTATGATTATTTCTAAAACATTAGTGTTTTTGGATTGAGGCATAATTGTTTCTATACATTGAATTAATCTATTAGATCCTGACATTTTCTAGAGTTATCTCATGATTTATTTTTGGTATTTTTTATTTTAATTACATACATTTGTTTGGAGTTGTGACTTGGAGTGAATTTTGGTATATTTTGAAGAAATTTTTGAGAAAAAGGGTTAGTGCACTATTGGTGCACAATTAGTTAAAATCGTGCACCCAAACCATGAAAAATGTGTATTCACATGAAGAGAGGATTCATATTCATGGAAATGGTTAGGAAACCCATGAGAGCTATCCATTTGGGTTCCCCTTGAAGTAATGGGTAATGTATAGTTGGCACATGATTTTTCAAACTGTGTAGCTAAAATGTTTGAGGAATATGATTGATATCCTAAAATTACATATCTCAATCATTTTCAAATTTTAATGACCTATTTCAGCTCCTACATGGCCCAATCTTGGGATTTTTCTTTCCAAAAGGTAATGGAAGGTTATCCAATCAACTCTATGGGATTATATGACCATCCAAGCACCATTCTTAGATATTGAATGTCTAGATTGATGAGAAACTCTCTGCTCAGTAATTGGATCTCATCCTAATGATTATTCTATTCATTCTCCTCTCTTTCCTCCATCCTTCAGTGTAAGATATCATATATTATATTAAATGTAATCATGTGTGGCTATATCTAGATCTAGGATTAGAGATCTATATCTAGTATTATTATATATTGATATAGTGAACTTATTTATGGATTTTAATCCAAAACTGAAATATATATTTTTTCACTACTCAGATTTTGGGTATTTTCGGTCAATGAACATATATCAATAAGTTGAGGTAGGTTATCTAAATATAATTCCCATATTTATGGATTTTATATGTATATGAAAAATTGTATTACTGATTAAATAATTTATTAATTTATTTATTTCAATTAGGTTTATCATATTGACTAATTGATTTATCAAAGATTTGTTGAAATAATTTATTAATTCGGGAATTAACCATGAAAATAAAGGGTTTACAAATTAGATAATTAATTTTAAAAAAATTATTATAATAGATAGGGTTCGTAATCTAGATAATTAATCGGGGGGTTAGTTATGAGATATTTAAATTGCTTTGTTGAGATAATTAATTGTGGATTAAATTTTGGAATTTGATACAATGATATTGATAATTAATTGTGTGATTTATTATGGAAATATGACATTAAAATGAGATAATTAATTCTGAAAAATTAATTATGAAAAATAAATTATGATATTATTTAATTAATTGATGAATTAATTAGTGGTCTGAAGAAAATATTAAATTGATGAGTAAAGTAATGGAATGAAAGTGTTTAAAAAAATATTGAGTTAACAAAGAGATTGAGGTATATAATTTATTGATAAATTAATTGTGTGAAAAATATTGGGAACATGGTCATTCTAATTTGATAAGTACCAATTGAAACATGGTCATCATAATTATGAGTAAAGTGAATAAGAACATGGACATTCTAAATTGAGAAGTATACATTGTGACCAGGCCATTATATTTATGATTAAATTGAATGGGAACATGGTTATTCTATTATGGATTATGTATGGTCACATTTTCCTGTGACTTACATTTTTTATATTTTTAACTTGTGCAATATATATTTTTAATGTGAAATTAAAGAACTAAAATCATTTCACATAATGTTATGGCTTCACATGAAAATATTCAAACTCTGACATGAGTCGAATCAAGTTATGAGATATCGTATCACCATATAATACATCAAGATCTAGGAAAAAGTAGGTATTATGATATGATTTTACCTAGGGTACACATTATGCTCTAGTACGATATGAAGTTATTATTGGCATTTGGGTATCATTGGGAACATTTGTGTTAATTTAGTTAAATAAGAATAAATAATAATGTAAAAACTGGTTATTTATGAATTTTAATTATTTCTTATGAAACTATATACACTTTTTTTGACTGGACTTGTTTTAGAAACAATAGGTGGGGGCCTACAGAGTTGTATTCACACCCATTTCAGGCTGCTTGATCTGTCCTCGAATACTTTATATTGTTTTAGGAAAGGATATGGGAAAGGCCCTAGGATGGATTACTGATTTTAGTTGATGTATGAATGGAGGGGACTAGACATTAGTTAGGAACCAATGGGGATAGTCAGAGTGTCTTTACATTATGATTCATTATAGAGACAAGACACTTCTATAAGAATATACTGTTTTCCCATTCAGTTGAGTATTGTTTTTCCTGTTTGGTTTTCCTATGGCATGAGTAATTTTTTGGTTATATATGATTTCCCTATTTCTTATTTACATATAATGGTGTTTTAATTAGATAAAATATGTTATATTATCCCCACTAATGTCTCACTAGACCCGGGTAAATATTTGGCCCCCTCTAGCGTACGGGGAGGCACACATAAGGTCATGTAGTGAACCTGCAAGGGGAATCGTCACGTGGATCCTATGTTGCGATGTTAAACACCTGCATCAGAGGACAATTTTTCTCTCTTCTTATGTTGTCTTCTTATTTGGGTGAAATTTATATTGGATACTATGAAGAGTTAGGGATTTATAATCAGCTTATGAATAGGATTTTCAAACCCTTGTATGTGGGAAACCTCGAGTACTCATGGTGGGATTTTTTTATTGTTTTCTATTACAGTTGACTATTATTTTACATTGGGTGCTACTAATGTGGAAAGGATTGATTATTATTTCTAAAAAAAATTAATAATGGTTTTTGGTTAGAAATTTCACGAGAATTGAGGCTTCATGAATCATTCTAGGCATTCATTATTATGTTGTGACATGAATCATCTTAGGAAGACAAAAAAAATTGGTTATGGCTATGTCGTTGAACTTAAATTTTTTTATTAGATGTGAAATTAATATGAATATGGTTCCTCACATGAATTGAGTAGGATTGTAAATGATTCGAATTGATGATAATTTTGTTTCTAAATAAGAAACTGGTTTATGATGGTTTGTTTACCCTATGTTTAAGATAGTTGAGGGTAGTGATAATGCCTCAGTTTTGACCACGTGAGAATGTGGGGGGAATTGAATTATTGTTTTTATTCATCTTATGTAATGATATAATGTTGTTTTATCATCCATAAGACATTTGTTTGTCATTTTTGAGATATTTCTCCATGATTCTTCTTGATGGGATGGTTGAGGGGAATCCATGTGAATGATTTCCCAATTAGGGAACTAGAGGCACAGATCATGAAAATTGAATATGAAATGGATGATTTTTAATAGAACATTACTCACAACATGAAATTCAATGAAAGCAGCTATGGAAAAATTGTGATGATTATGTGTGAGTGGAAAAGGGAGTTTCAGTTGATTCACCCTAAGACTACTACTATGGATGGTGGAACTGATGGTGCTGAATTCTGGGTTTTATCTATAGGGAAAATACATGACCATTTGGATACATTGTCTGATAAGAATACCACATAAGGTGATTATATACCACAAGTATTAGTGAATCGCTAGTGGAAAGTTCATGTGTGAACTGGACAGACTGATGGTATGTTATTAATGGACATCTTCGAGAGTTTCTTAGAACACTTTTATCCAGAGATGCCGAGACAAGAGAAAGTTGTTGAGCTCATGTATCTGACACATGGGAGCTTATTAGTGATGAACTATGATGGACTCTACATATATCTTCAAATCATTTCTTCAACATTAGTAGGGGATGAGGCAGATATGGAAAAAAAATTCATCATAAAATTTAACTATGAGATTAAATCCAAGGTGAGTATATTTAGGCTGATGAAGCAGATAGATTTGGTGTATTAGGCTCTCATATTTGAGGGAACTTGAGGGAGGATTCCGTTGTTGTATAGGTAATTGATACTTGATGATTATGATGTGAGAATTCTGAGAGTATGAAGTTCCATTATGGAATCATTTTCCAAGGTAGTGGGAAGCAGAGTATGTAGAAATAAGGGTTAGTTAGATTGAACCTTATTAGGGTTATTTTTCATTATTTTGGATGGTCGGAACACTATCTTCAACCATATTCCTGACCACTAGTAGAGTTATGATCTTGAGAAAAAATAGGACATCTATATAAATTAGGTAGGTCTCAAATACATACTTGTACAAAAGGATAGGTTGGTCAGTATTCACGTATGTCAAGAAGATCATATACAACATATCAGGATCGCAGTTGGAGTTCTACTATAAGAGGCAATAGAGTTAGTAGACACGGTGATTCTAGACAGGATCACCCACATCAACAGGGTGGTGTTAATCAGGTTAGTCTGATAGCATCATAAGGATGCGGGGAAGAATAGTTACATGTATTATGTTCTACACTAGTGGATAGTGAGGCTGGACCATCGAAAGTGAGAGGTAATATTCTAGTAGAATCTACTTTAGATATTGAATTGTAAAATTTTGGTGCCTCGCATTCCTTTATATCTGCCAAAAAAATTTCTTCTTTTGACCCTAAAGTTGGATTTTGTCAGTGGGGTAGTGACAATAGATACACCATTGGCCTTGCAGTATAACGATATCTACCTATAAAAGGGTTTTTCACTAGATATTGTGGAATAACGTTTCTTATTGTATATTTATGTTCATTATGATAGGACAAATATGATGTTAAAGTTGATGAAGGTTTTAATAGTTTTCTTTTGTTGTCAAAGATATTTTTCAAAAAAAGAAATCACTTCACTTTGTTTTGGAAACAATTATTTTGGTTTTTTTTGAAAAGAATCAGACTCGTGTTTTCCAAAAGTTTATCCTCGGGACGGGAAGGAAATAAAGAAACTAGAATGAATAGAATTATTTGGTACATTCCATTGTAAAATATGATAATGATTTCTCTCTTAGAATTCCCATAAATCATAATTAAAGTGTTAGAACTTCTGATTCAATCATAATGGAAGAATGGGGTAAGTACAAATCTATGAATGGTCGTTACTATTACAAAGCTGTGAACGGTGGTGACTATAAGAAATTTGTGAATGGTGTGGACTATTACAGTTCTATGAATGGTGGTGACTATTAAGAAGCTTTGAATGGTGGTGACTATTATAAAGTTGTGAATGTTGTTGACTATTACAAAACTGTGTATAGTGATGATAACAGGAATAGTCATGATGATGTAATAGCAATGTCGATAGAATAGTCATTCTGATTGAATATTCATGGAGACGATTGAAGAGGGGATAATTTTCATGCAGATATAATAATGACATTGTTTTTTATCAGACTCCACAGTCATTCCGATGGAATATTTATGCTAAGGAATTAAGAGGTGATACATGTCATCCCAACATAGTAATGACCTAGTATTTTATCTGACTCAATAGTTGTGCTGATGTAATAGTCATTCCAATGAATGAATAGGTGATAATTGTCATGATGACATAGTAATGACTTTGTTTTGTATGAGACTCAATATTCATACTGATGGAATAGTCATGTCGATGAAAGAAGATATGATGGTGGTCATGCTGTCATAATAATGACTTTGTTTTTTATTTGACTTAATAGTCATTCTGATGGAATAGGTGTACCAATGGAATAGTCGTTCCTATTAAATAGTCATGCGAATGAATGAAGAAATGATTCATGTCATGCCGCCATGGTAATTAATTTGTTTTGCATTCGACTCAGTGACGTACCAATGGGATAGTCCTTCTAGTTGAATACTCATGCTGATGGAATAATTTTACTGATGGAGGATGAATGATTCTTGTTGATGGAAAGGACGAAAGAGTCGTGTCGATTGAATAGTGGTACTGATGGAATAGTCGTGCTGATGGAAATAGTCATGCTGATAGAAAGATATAGTGAAGAGATGATGTCTGTCACGCTGACAAGGTAATGACTTTGTTTTACATCGAACTCACAGGTGAAATTGAAACAATAATATATGGTGCCGACTAAAGACCATCTTATCTAGAAAGAATAGTACTCAACAATTGTACCCACATTATTTGGTTATCTAGAAGAATTTTTTTTTGGGTTTTCTGGGATAAGAAAAAGGTTTGGAGATACAAATGAAAGAGCTGAATATTGAGATAGATTTTTTAGAATCATCCAGAAGCTTCGAGAAACTATGACGAAGACAAAATTTATTCCATTATTTCAAGGGGAAATTCAAATATGGTAATATTTGAGTGTGTAGGAAAAAAATTTAGATTCTCACCAATTGTCACCTATTAATGGAGGAGTCACTTTGCACATTCTGACAAAGAATACTATTCATAGGAGAGGAGAGGGAAGATCTTGTTTTAAATATAGAAGAAGAGATTTAGATGTGGTTCCAATTCTATTTGTCTTCACTATTTCATACATGTTTTGAAGTAGTGATGATTCTTTTTGAATTGATTATTACATACCTGTATTGAAGTGGTGTTGATTCTATTTGTATTGACTATTGTATACAAGTAGCAGAGTGGAGCTGATTCAATTCTATTTTTTCAATTGAAAGATCAGACTGAGAAGATTCAGACAGGGAGCATCGTTCTCAGGGTATTCAGACTGATTTATTTGTATAGTCCAATAGGATCTTACCGTTCTTCTGGGAAAGTAAAAGAAGAATTGTTTTACAATTAAATACATTTGGTGAATTGAAAATAATCATAGGTATCATGAGATGATACAAAGAAAATGCATTACCCTATTTTTATATTACGGTGCACATTCACTAGATGTATTGTTTCATAGTGCTACATGTGTGTAAGGGTACATATGTCACGACCCCCTTCCATCAAAGATGCCCCTCCTGAGCTGGCAATGGTGAAAGGGAGATAATGACCCCCGAGTCCCGCCTCCAGTAGGCCCCAGGGTGGCGACTAGCACCAAGGGTATGAGTTTATTTTTTTTCAATCATGGGAGGCATTACCCTTTTTATAGTTAGGATCGGAAATAGGACAAGTCAACCACCAAAAAGGAAAAAGAACAAAGGTGCTGAAAAGAAACCCAAACCAGTCCCATATGCATGTATAAATAAACTGAAACAGGTACAAGTACAAATAAGCTCAAAGTACAAGTGAGTACAGTACCAAAAGAAAAACAAGAAAACAGCAACTGAAAAGCTCCCACTTCCTGACTAGTAGGGTCCCGCACGGCCCTGGTAGTCCTCCTGAAAACCTGAAACAACGTAGGGTGATCATACAAGTATACTCAGTAGAGAACCTAAAGCTCTCGTGCACAAGTGGGGAGACACCCTAAGGTCCCGTGAGAAAACAGAAGAACCAGAAACTAACAAGGAAAAACTATCCACCCAGCCTCACTGGTCACACTCACCAAGTAACACAAACAAGTTTAGTATATATATAGAACAAAAGTATTGGGTACCCCGCACCATTTCCCACTTAATTAGATGTTGCTCTTCCTAACGGCAAACGTCCTGATGCTACCCCACTCTTCCCGCCCGCACACACCTGGGCCAAACCACGCATCCCGCCCGCACACACCTAGGCCACAACCACTAACCCGCCCGCAGACACCTGGGCCTCATCCCGAAGTTTCTTGGGAATGGTAAGCCTGCCCGAAGAGTCTTGGGCTAAAGGTCGCCTCAAGCCATCACAGACTCCGAGACCTACCCGAAGAGTCTTGGGTGTAAGGTCACCTCAAGCCATCATATCCTATGGAAGAAGGAGCAGGAAGGAGCTAGTAACTAAGGGGGAACACCCTCTCCCATAAAATGGGAGTGTTCGGAACTAGGTGCTTGACATGGGTGTGGTGCGACAAAACACAAAGATACAATTATATATATACATATACCAAACACACAGCCCAACCTATGGCTTCTTAAAAAGAGAAACTGAGCATGTGCCTCGGCACTGCTACCACGAAGCATGCATCAACAACCAAACAATCATCCCCCAACCCCATTTAGGTTTTCATGTTTCATGAAATGGTTTAACAAATTATTACTACTGGGCAACTAACATCCAGACAAAACCTTTCACAAACATATCTCTGCCATCCACAACCAAGGTTAGGTAAAACGCAAGCAACCACATGCCATTTCATTTATAAGAGATTATCACAACCATACAACATTCCATAATTCATTTATTTCAAAGTTCCACACATAAAACCCTTTCCACACACAAAAAATTTCCGCATTTGAAAACACCTTTTACTTCAAAACACTTTTCATAATCAAAACACTTTTCATAAATAAAGGCATTTTCCACAAAACAACCAAACCACCAACATGTTCATTATTCCAACTTTGTTCAATCGGGGTGATCACACAAGGTTTTCATTCTCATTTAATCAGCCAGTCTTTACGTGCTTATCCATTTTCCATGTTTTAACAAAACCAACCACAAACAATTCAGATATCAATTGTGCACGTAAAGGCCACCAACGGCCTTGATTTTCAGTAGGAAAAGGCCTTTCAATCCAAAATCACAATCAGAAGATAAAGAAACTGGAAGGAAATAGAAACAGCACAAAACCCCAAACCCTTCTTTATCTGGTTATTATCTTTATTTAAAGTTCAACTGCATCCCATGGAACAAAAGAAAAAAATATCCCACCCCGCATGTTGCACCAAAAAGAGAGACGAAGGTAAACCCCTACCTCAAAAGGTCCCGATCACGTCGCTTCCGACGACGTCCTTCGGTGTCCTCCGCCTTCGCCAAACCCGACAAATGCCTCCTAGGATGGAAGATGGAGAAGGAAGGTCGGAAGGAAAGGTGACAAGTTCGGGCTTAGAAGCTTCTTCTCGTCGCTACGATCCTGTGGCCGCTGACGGATCGTAATTCGGAGCTCGGACAAAGAAGTTAGAGGAGGAATACTTCTCGATCGTCCAAGAGTGTCGTCGTGCGACAAAGAAGAGATCGATATGGAAGATAAAACATGACCTCGTTCTTATATAGGCAATGAATAGGTAAATCTTTATTCAGTGTGCATTAATGAATACACGATGTGACCGTACATACGTTACATGTTTTGATTGGTTAACACACAACATGTCACGCAGTTTCCACGTGTTTTAATAATAATGATAATTCTATAAATGTGTAGTGTTTCGTTGACCCGAGGTATGAATCATAAAATTAGCTCATTAATGGTCTTAAAATGACCGTCATAATTTCAGGGTTACGCTGTCGCTGACGGATCGTCAATCCGATACCGTATGAGGGAGATACGTTGGATACAAGATCCCGTAATAATAACAATATTAAATCTATTAATTCATGAGTGTTTCGGGTACCCAATCCTAAAACCCGAAAAAGACATCCAATATTGGACTCATAAATTTCGTCTCGTAGTCAGGGTCGCACTGCCACTGACGGTTCGTGAAACCGAGGTCGCACGAAGAAGTTATTGTGAAAAAAGTGTTTTATTATCAAAAAAAAATGATAACAATATTTTATTAATTATTTATTTATTTATTTCTCTAACTCCAATCAATCACCATTTTTCATTTTTCACGCTGAAAATTCATCACCAATTATCTCCTTTACTATTTATTTCACACTTAATTTTATTCCCATTAATATCTTATAACTCCTCCCTCTCTCCAATCTTTATTAATTCTTTCTCCCAAGATTCTCTCCCACAAAAAGTGGCGCCTCTCTCTTATATTTATTTTTCAATAAATTTTATTTTCTCTCTCCAATCTTTATTTTGTTGGTGCACCTCCCCTTTTATTTCATATTATTATATTTTTCATCTTCTATCTCCTTGTGGCACGCCCCAAATTTATTTTAAACCTTTATTTATTTATTTTTACACAATTATCATAACATCTTTAATTTATTCTCATATCTCAAATCTCATTGCATTTAATTCAAAACATAATTCTCATTAAATCATTATTACCAGATCTATCAAAAAAAATCAACATTATTATTATAATTATTTAGTATAACACTTATAACAAAACCCCAAAAAAAATTATTAACACGTCACCATTTATTATTATTAATAATTATTATTTTTGATGTTCGCCGCATTGACCACATCAAAAAAAACGTTTTTACAAAGTAATCGACCGGAGAGGTCCGGGCCATTACAACATAATACTCATTGAAATTAAATGAATGCTTTATTAGTGCATTGTATGGTATTGTATCATTTCCAAACAATACCAAGGAAATTGTTATTCTTATTTAATAGTGAATATTATAAATATTTGTGTTCCTTTAGATGTGTGTTGATTTGTTTCCTAGTAGGGAATTGAAATCCTTATCAGGATTAAAAGGTTATTTGAATTGATAAGAAACCTAAAAAAAAAGTGTCTCACAATTTCACCTCTCCCCCTCTCAGTGCTACATTACTCTTACCGGGTACTATCAATTAGAATTAGAGGGAAGTTCCCTTCATTATTCTTTGTTGATGAAGAACATTAATTTTTTGAACAATAATGGTATTCCATCTTTTGATGGAAAGAACTATCATATCTATAAAAATAGAATGTTGTTATATCTTATGTCTATCAGTTATGATGTTGTTGAAGCTGTAACATTTGGTTTTTCTCCCATTGATGATAGTGATACACTTACAACTGTTGACAAGATGTTTCGTGAGAATGATGGAAGAACCAAGAATGTTATATTGTCATCATGTTATGAAAGTGAATTCTAGAGAATGAATGTAGTCTCCATAGCTAATAGTATATGGGATTATTTGAAAAACATATACAAAGGGAATAAAAAAGTGAAGAATGAAAATCTACAAATATGGAGATTGACGAATGAAGATTTGATGTTGGGTGAACTTGAATCTATCAGTTAATTCTTTTCCTGGGTGAATGAAATTGTGAGTACTATCAAATGTCTAGTGAAAATATGAAAGACTATATAATTGTTAAATATATCTTGATAATATTACCTGAAAAATTCAATGCAAATGATTCTTCATTGGAAAATTGGGATCCTAAAACATTCTCACTTGATGATTTACATAGAACTATTGTCACCAATGAAATGAAAACAGAGAATTCTATGAATAAAAAAACAATGTTTGAAAAGGAATTGTCTTCCAAGGCTAGGATGAAATAAAAGTCAAAAAAGATTGTTATTGGAGATGAAGGTGGATATTTTTACTCTGAAAATGAGGTATGTAAAAATCTCAATGAAATACTATTTTTGCTTTCTAACAATGATAAAACTGGTAATGGGAAATACAAAGGGAAAATTCCATTTAAATGTTTTTCTTATGGAGGTGATGGTTAATTTTCGAATAATTCTATTCAATGAAATAAAGATGATGATAGAGATATTATAGAAAGAAAGATAAGGATATCATGGATGAAAAATAGAGATAATGGAAAAGAATGGAAATTCTTCAAAAAAAAATATTCTTGTCCAAAGATGATAAAGAAGATTACAGTTATGCGGAATCCAAAAAATCAATTTAGTATGGAAATAAAAATACCTTCATTGGAACATTGAATGATGAAGAATTTGGATGTAGTAGTTCTAAAGATGAAGAAACAAAACTCGAAATTCATTTAAACACAAAAGTTGAAAGAATGTCCTAGAAAATCAGAAGTCTTGAAAAGAAAAACAAAAATATTGAAGATGAATGGTCAAGCAACCAAAAATGTTTTGATGGTGAGAAATAAAATATAATTGAAGGTATTGAGGATTTTATGAAATATATTTAAGAAGAAAAGAATAGTAATGGGCTTTTAGAGGTTATATATAATGTAGAAGATGAAGAGTTGGAACTTGTCCAACAAAAACTCTCTAAAGATAAAAATAAAAGTATATGTTTTCCAAAAACTATCACTGATGTTGGTGAATGTTCTCAAAATAAATGCCTTGAAAATTTTCAAAAAAATATACCATCAATAGGGGTGAAGAAGAATGGATTTGTTTTTTTTTAATGATGAAATATGGGAATTTTATGTATGTGGCCCAGACTAACATGTTTTGGAAATACATGAAACATTTTATTCTGGAATTTATTTCTATATGTATGATTTTGATAATCCAAAAATGAAAAGAAGGAATCCGATTAATATTTTAATGGTTTTTTAATTAGAAAAGAAAAGGAAGGAGGATGATAAGAAACACATTCATAATTCTGATTAGAATGGAGGTTTTAGGGGAAAATAATCTTTTTATGGGTATTGCTGGTATTGTGGTGGATTCAGGCACACGACAAGTATATGTTTTCCTAAACAACAACATTATTATTATCCGATAGGTTATGAAAGGATGAGATTGGGGGTGAGTCAATATCCTCAATGAAATAAAAATGGGAAGATTTTCTTGAGGAAATATGAAAATAATGAATTAAATATTGAAAATTGGGTCCAACTATTAGAAACTATTTGTGAAATATATGGAAAACCTGGACACCATAAAAAATGATGTCTTATTTTTCTACCAGCTCAACAAAATATTTGAAATTTTCAAAATCCAAATTTAAATAATGAAATGAATGGAAAAAATATGTCTGTTGTTGAAACTGCATTAAAATCCATGAATGGAGAACGACCAAGGATTGTTGATAATGGGTGTTCTTCTCACATGACAAGAGACATGAAATTATTGAAAGATGCGAATTATTTTAAATATGGAACAATGAAATTTATAAATTATGATTCATTGAAAATCAAAGGAGTTGGTTCGGCCATCATTTGAAAAGAAAAAATGAAATCTATATAAACATTGTATGTTGATGGTCTGGAAAACAATATTCTAAGTGTTTCATATCTTTTTGATGAGGGTAACAGTTTTATCTTTATGAAAATTGGATTTTTTTTAATGAGTAACGAAGATAGAAAGATTGTTGTAAGAGGTAAACGTACGAAAGGAAACTTGTTTCAGGTTAGTGACTCACCAAACTCTGGTTACATATGTATGGTGTAAGAGATTAAGTTATGGAATAAAATTCTTAGAAAGATGTTTTAGAGAAACATGATAAATTTATTTAAAAGATATAGTGTTTGAGACATTCCATATTTTACATGATGTAGAAATTTTTTTTGTTCCATTTTTCAAAAATGAAAGAATAAAAATTTTGTGCATAAGAAAATGATATTTGTTCAAAACAACCCCTGGAGCTAATCCATTCTTATATATGTGGGCCAATGAGAAAACCATAAACACATAAAGATAAGTACTTTAATACTTTCATTTATGATTTTAGTCATATTACTTGTGATGTATACATGAACGAAAAAACAGATGCTTTGAAAATGATTAAATGTTTCAGAAGAAAAGCTGAGAAATAATGTGAGTATTATGTCAAGAAGTTGAGAACTTATAATAGTGGTGAATATAAAAGTGAAAATATTAAAAACTATAATGAGAAGCATAGAATTATATAAGATTATATCTCTCCATATACACCCAAACAAAATGGGTTTGCTGAAAAAAAATAATAGATGTCTTGTGGAAATGGGAAGAACCATGTTACTTGAGCATGGTCATTCTCATTACATTTGGAGGCAAGCCATGAGTAATATTGTTAATATTCAGAGCCTTTGTTTCTACAATACCCAATCATGTATGACTCCATATGTATTGTTTTATGAAAAAATTCTAATTTTGAAGCACTTTATTGTTTATAGTATCCCTTGTATTATAAAGATGAAAGGTGGAAACTATAGTAAGTTTGAGAAGAAAGGTGAGCGTGGAATCATTCTTAGATATTCTCCAAAAGGAAGCAGTGACAGATGCTTCAACCAAAAAATAAAAAGAATTGTTTATTCTTTTGAAGTAAAATTTATTGAAGTATTTGAGAAAGAGAAACATGTTTTGGCATACAATAAAGTTAAGTAACATGAATAAGAAACTTTTAAAAAAGATACAGAAAACTTTAATCTTAATAAATGCGAAGAGTCCATTATTTCCAGTGATGAGGAAGATAATATTAAATCTTATCCAAGGTTGAGGAAACATGTGGAAGCACAATATATTATTTTTTATCAAAATCAAATGGTTCAAACAAGAAGAACAACCAATTAAATTACACATACTTTTTTATATTCAAAAGTTCAACTGAATGATTTGAATGGATATTTTGAGAATCTAAAATGGATTCACACTATAAATGAATAAATGTATCATATTTAAATGTATAATATATGTGAACTCATACTCATGCATAAAAAAACATAATTGGCACAAAATGGGTTTTTTGGAACAAGCTGAATGAAAAATTTGAGGTTATAATAAACAAAGAAAGATTAGTTAGAAATGGATACTCATATATTGAGGCTATTGTTTTTTATGAAACCATTTCCCCAGGTGGAAGGCATGAAACAATCCGAATCTTTCTTCCTATTAACACACAATGAGGTGGTAAGATTATTCAAATGTATGGTAAATCAGTATTCCTATATGGTGATCCTGAAGAAGTGGTTTATATTGAAAAACATTGAGGCTTTATTATTAAAAAAAGAAGAAGGATATATGTATAGATTGAAAAAGTAAATATATGGCCTAAAATAATCACTAAGGGAATGGTATTTCAAATTCGTTACATACTTAAGAAAGTTGAAATTTAAAAAATGAAGAGTGGATATCAATATTTACATCATATAAAGTCGAGAGTATTACCTCCTTGTAATTGATTACGTTTATGAAATTATCATTTCTTGGAATGATAAAGGAAGTTGTGAAATATTTTCTTATGAAATGAATATTTTTTATTAAATTTCCATGCTAGGAGAAATTAAATACATTCTTGGGTTACAAATCCAGCAAGACACGTAATATATTAATCTTTCCAAAGTTAAGTATGAAAACGAAATTTTCAAGAGGATTGGCATGGAAAAATAAAAACCTATTTACACACCAATTTTAGTGGGAAAAATCTAAGTAGAGATGGATAAGGAAAATATGTTGATCAAAAATAATATTGGATAATGATTATAAGATTATTGTATTTGACTTCTTCAAGACCCGACATTGTGTATGTTGTTACCTTATGTGCAAGGTTTCAAAGTACTCCAAAAGAATCGCATTTTCTTGTTGGAAAAATTATTCCCAAAAACATCAAAGGCGCAAAAATATTTGGAATAAAATATTATAGCTCAACTTGAATTGAATTTCTTGGGTGTTTAGATGTAGATTGGGAAGGAAATGTTGATGATAGAAGAACCACATATTATGGGCTATTCCTTCTTAGAAATAATTTTTTTATTTGGAATTCATAGAAACAAAATTCACTTACTCTCAATACGTCCAAAAATGAGTATGTTGCTGCTAATCAAGACACTACTCAACTTATGTGGATAAAAACAAAATTGGAAGATTTACTTGTAGAAGTGATGTTACCGTTTCTCTTGGGTTGTGACAATCAAAGTACAACAAATCTCACCAAGAATCCAGAGAAATATTGTTGATCAAAACATATAGATATCAAATATCATTTCATCAAATAAAATGTGGAGAAGAATTAATTGACTCCAGGATATGTTCGATCATTAGAAAAAGTCACTGATATTTTTACAAAACCTTTATCGATGGAATTATTCAAAAAATTATGTAGAACATGGGTGTCCAACCAAATTCTCTTCATGGTTGAGGTATGTGTATCTATCCCCTCTCTCATCTTACCTTTGGATTTTTTTTCATGGGGGGGGAATTGTTTTTTTATAAATATATTTCATGAAAGTGAGAGTTGCGTATAATCTATGAATTCACCATTGCTTAGTGTGTGAACTATTCAAACTATTAGTTCGAAGTGGTTATAAGTAAAGAAATTTAATTTCTTTCTAGTAAGAATGAAGAAAATAAATAGGTGGTCATGATCATGATTTTGTATAGCAATGTTTTTTATTTAAGATTATTGTTTCATACAATGAATTAGCTCATATAGGATTAGAATTATTGATATGTATTTAATTGCTTGAGGCTTAATGTTTAGTGATTTATGAAACATGGTTGACCAAAAAATCCAAAGGGGAAGATTTTTGGGTCCAAGATGATGTTAAATGAGATGAAGGTATCAAGATTTTTCTTTTCTGTCAAAGTTGCGTTTGAAGAAAAGAAATCACTTAACTTTGTTTTGGAAACAATTGTTTTTGGTTTTTGTTTTGAAAAGAATCAGACTCTTGTTTTCAAAACGTTGTTCCTCATGAAGAGAAGGAAATTAAAGAACTAGAATGAATGGAATGTTTAGATACATTGCAATGTTAAATATGAAAATGATTTTCTTTTTTGGAATTCCCATAATTGATAAGAATAATTGTAGAACTTATTATGAAAGCATGATGGAAGAATGTGGTAAGTACAATGCTGTGAATGGTGGTGACTATTACAATTCTATGAATGGTGGTGACTATTAGAAAGCTGTGAATGGTGGTGACAATTACAAAGATGTGAATAGTGGAGAATATTACAAAGGTGTGAATGGTGGTGACTATTAAAAATATGTGAATTGTGGTGCCTATTATAAAACTGGGAATGGTGATGATGATGGGAATAGTCGTGATGATGGAATAATCATGTCGATGGAACAGTCGGGCCGATGGAATAGTCATTCCCAAGAATGAAGATGTGATACTTATCATGCCGACATAGTAATGACTTTGTTTTTTATTAGAATCAATAGTCATGCCAATGAAATAGTTATTTCAATGAAAGAAGAGGTGATTCTTGTCATGATAACATAGTCTGACTTCGTTTTGTATCAGAATCAATAGTCAAGCTAATGGAATAGTCATGATGATGAAATAAGAGGTGATACTTGTCATGTATTCAATGTAATAACATTGATTTCTATTAGATTCAATATTCATGCCGATGTATTAGTCATACCGATGAAATAATAGATGGTTCTTTACATGTTTACATAGTAAAGACATTGTTTTGTATCAGACTCAATGGTTTTAATGATGGAATTATCATGCTAATGGATTATTAATGATGATTGAAAAGCCATGATAATTAAAGAAGAAATGATGGATGTCATGCCGACATGGTAATGACATTGTTTTGTATCAAACTCTGTGTCATGCCAATAGAATAGTCATACCTATGGGATATTCATGTGGATGGAATAGTTGTGTACATGTAAGAGGAAAGAGTCATGTCGATGGAAAAGAGGAAAGAGTCACACGGAAGGAATATTTGTTCTGATTGAATACCTGTTCTAATGGAAAGATTCATTCTGTTTTATTGAGATAGTGAATAGATGATGAATGTCATGTTGATTGGGTAATGACTTTGTCTTACATCGAACTGATAGGTAAAAGTGAACGAAAAGATATGTTGTCGATTAAAGACTATCATACCTAGAAAAAATCATTCTAAAAAATTGTACCCATATTTTTTGGTTTTCTAAATGAAAAATTGTTTTGGTTTTATGGAATAAGAAATGGATATGGTGATACAAATGAAACAATTAAAGATTGAGATGATGTTTCAAGAAGATTTGAGAATCATCGAGAAACTATGACAAAGTTAGAATGTATCCAATAATTTAATGGGAAAATTGAAATTTGGATAAATTTGAGTAAGTGGAAAAAAGTTTTGGATTCCCCCCAATTGTAACCAATAAATGGAGGAGCTACTTGGTAATTTATGAAAAGGATTATTATTAAAAATAGAGGATAGAGACTATATAAGTTTTTGGAGACAGAAGAAGTGGTATTGAAGTGGTGCTGATTCTATTTGTCTTGACTATTGCATATATGTTTTTAAGTGGTTCTGATTCTATTTGTATTGATTATTACATACCTATATTGATTTGGTGCTGATTCTCTTTTTCAAAATTATTGTATTCAATTATTAGAGTGGAGCCGATTCTATTCCATTTTATTCAATTGAATGACCGGACCAAGATGATTCGGACTGAGAGCATCATATTCAAGGTAATCAAACTGATTGTTTTAAATAGTACAAGTGGTTCTTACCATTCTTCTCTATATGGAAAAGAATAATTGTTTTAAAATTGAATATATATTGTTAATTGAAAAAACCACAGGTAAAAAGAAATTTTACAAAATAAATATATTACCATATTGTGTGGATTTTTTTATCTGCAGGAAATTGAAATCCTTAAAAGGAGGTCAAGGTTGTTTCAATTGAAAATAAACTTAAAAGTAAAAGAGTATCACGGATCCACCCCTCACCCTATCAGTTCTGCATTACTACGAATGGGCACTTCCACTTAATATGAAAGGATTTTAATGGATTATAGGGATGGAATTTCTGGTCTCATATGGAGGCCACATCAACTATTACTATAGGGAACTTACATTTAAATATCTTAAGGGTGGATATTATATTCATCATTGATAGTGGGATATATAAGAAGGACTAGTAGATCCAATTATTCAGAAACAAGGAGAGACCATAGCCTGAGTTGCTAGTATATTATTGGATAATGAGGGTGCTAGGAAATATGTCATTCCACCAGTAGGGGAACCACTTCGGGAAGTATATCTTGAATACTTATAAATTCTACCACCTAAGAGAGATATGGAATTAACTCTACACATCATATCAAGGGATGTTCCAGTTTCTATTTCAATATAAAGAATCGAAAAACTAATAATCAAGATCCTAATAATCAGTTGGAGTAGTTTTAGGATAATGGATTTATCCATCCAAGTGTGTCTCCATAGGGATCATCTGTTTTCTTCACAAATAAGGCAGACATGAGTTTACGATTGTGTGTTGATTATCGAAGTTGATCAAAATGACAATGAATAATAGATATCCACTTCTATATAATGATGTTATGTTTTACCAATTGAAGAAAGATTATGTGTTCTGAATGAACGATTTGAGATCTATGTATCATCAGATGAGAGTACGGACTTATAATATACATATGTTAACTTTCCTAAGTAGGTATGAAATTTATGAGTTTTTCATAATGATATTTGGGTTGAAAAATTTTCCAATAGTGTTTATGGATTTTATGAACACGATCATTCATCTTTATCTAGAGTAGATCATGGTGTTATTTCTGGAAGACATCTGGGTTTACTCAAAGACTCATTATGGTCTGGAAAAAAATATTTACTTCATCGTTGTTACACTAAGATAAATTTGTTTATATACCAAGCTATCTAAGGATAATTTTTGTATTGAATAGTTACACTTCTTGGGGAACATCGTCTGGGAAGGTGGTGTGTCGGTGGGCCTAGAGATGGTCCATGCAGTGGTTTCTTAGAGAATACCAAAAATGTTTTTGAGATTTGAATCATCCTAGGATTAGTTGGATATTACTGGTGGTTCATCAATGAAATTTTCTATTTGGAAGAAATGTTTCTAGGATTGACCAAAATTGGAGTAATTTTTGAATAGTCAAAGAGTTGATATATATATTTTTAGTAGATAAAGTAGAGAATAGAATTAGCACCAATTTTGGTCCTACTTGAGTCATGTGAGGAGTATATGGTTAATATTGTTACTTCTGAGATCAAACATGGAGTGTTACTAATTTAGTTAGTTCGATTTGTAGCATATGGGTCTCAAGTCATTGAGGTCAGATGAAAATATTTACCTTATGCAAGACCTCAAGTTGATTATAGTGGTTTATTCTCTTATGTGTTGGTGGAACAGTCTTTTGGGAGAAAGGTATACAATCTATATAGATCACAAGTTTTTGAAGTTTATATTTTCATAGCGTGATTTGAATCATCGACTGTGGATATGGGATGAGAATATAAATTATTTCAATTTTGAAATAGTATATATACCTGAGAAGATAAATAATGTGGCTAATGAATTGTGTTGGAAAAATCATACTCAAGAATTTAAGGTGTCGAGTGACGAGTAGATGATAATAAGCTTATTGGATGTAATGCATGTTGCGGTTCAGGAGAGTCAGGAGTAGAGGAATGTAGTTTTATTTGTAGTGGAGTCTGTGATTTTGAGATGGATTATGGACAAACAACATGAGGATGTAGAGTTCTTATAATTACGAGAAGACTTTGATGGTTTGGGACACCATTGGACTTGTTGATAGATGAGTGTGAGATTATCTATTTGATGAATGAAGGTGTGCACCAATGAGCATGCGAGAAGAACTCATGAGGTAATTTCATGCCTCTATGTTGGTGGTTCATCTTGGAGTGACGAAAATGTATCGTGACATATAATGACAATTTTGGTCTCTAGGAATCAAAAGGTAGATAACATAGTTTGTGATAAGATTCTTCACCTGTCAGCAGGTGAAGGTGGAGTATCAATGATGTAGAGGATTACTACAATGGTTTCCTACTTTGTAATGGAAGTGGGATGAAATAAACATCTATTTTTTGGTGGGTCTCCTGAAGGAGCATAAGATGAAAGTTGCAATTTGGGTCACTTTGGATCGACTGTCAATGGTAGATCATTTATTTCCTACAAGGGTGACTTTTATAGAATAAAAGTTTGGAGAACTATACATTTGAGAGATAGTCCATCTGGAGTGAGTGTATTGAATATAGTTTCAGACCATGATTCCTTTTTAATTTACACTTCATGAAGGGCTTGAAGAAAGTTTAGGGAACACAAGTATTATTGGGTATGAATTTCCACCCATATACAGATGGATATCCGAACTTACTAAACTAGTTCTTGAGGATATGCTACGTGCTTGTGTGCTTGAATGTAGTGTTTCTTTGGAAAAAAACTTAGCTTTTATAGGGTTATCCTATAACAATATTTATTAGGAAACTCTAAACATCGTACCATACAAAGATATTTATGGAAGGCCATGTAGATCATTTCTATGCTGCATGGAGGCTGGTGTTCAGAGTTTTTAGAACTAAGTCACGTGAAGGAGGAATATGAGAAGGTACAATTGATTCATAAATATATGGATATGGATTCTAGTAGATATATTTCATATGATAACAGAAAATGATGGCACCTAGAGTTTACAGAGTGGGATCATGTGTTCATTAGGGTATCACTTAGTTTAGGTCACCAAAAGATAGATAGGTAGGGTAAGTTAGTTCCCTAGTTTCTTGGATCCATTTAGATAATAGAGGGAATCAGGCTGGTGGCATACCAATTAGCTCTTCAGTAGAGATACAATGCTATGCATAATGTTTTCAATGTTTCTAAAATTCAGCAGTATTACCTTGATTCTTCTCATATGATTGATGTGGATGATGTTGACCTTGATATATATGCATCCTTTGATTATAATCTGATATGTGTGTTTGATCATAATGAGAAATTTTTGGGGGGAATGACTGTTCTGATAGTTCTTGTGTTATGGAAAAATGGACATGTACATGAGGAAACATGGGAAATTGATGTAGATATGAGGGGATAATGTCCCAATATTTTTGTCTCGAAATCATATAATGTCTTGGAAGTGCATCTAAGGGATGAGCTGTTATAAGGTGGGGAGATTGCAAGATCCTGACCTTTTCAAGGGTTATCTGGAGCCTGATTTTTATAAATTTATAATAAGTAACATTGTTTCCAGTTATTACTTGGGGTATGTTTGTGTGGTGTTTTATTAAATATTTTCGAAAAAAGAATTGTGCACGATTGGTGCATGGTTAGAGAAAACCATGAGACCAACCTAGGTAAACCATGCATGACCAGGAAGAGAGGATTCACACATTTGGTACACAGTTAGATAACCGTGTGAGGTAGCTCTGCGGGGCCCCCTTAAAGTAGTGAATAATTCTTGGTTTGTACACAATTTTTCTATAAATGTGACTAAATTATATGTATGAATGTAGTGAGATTATAATATTGTGGATCACACTCATTTTCAACATTTAATGACTCAGTTCACCTCTTGTGTAGTTCTAACTCAGTATTTTCCATTTAAAAGGGTATGAGAATGTTGTAAGGGATGGTTCTACCATTGTATTAGAGGGATTACAAGGCCATAACAACTACATTCATTGAGATTTAAAACTTAAATTAATGATCCAATCTCATCCAGGTTAGTGGATGTCATCCAAATGATTTTTTGTTCATTCTCTTTTCATTCCTTCATCTTTTAATGGAGGATATACTATGTTTTCTTAGATATAAACCTATGTGGTGATATATAGATCTAGGATTGGAGATATATATCTACAATGATTATATCTTGATATTATGATCTTGATTTAGGGATTTATATCTGGAAATCATATTTACATCACTACTTAACTTAGATTTTGGGGATTTACATTCAGAAAACGTTTTTCAACAAGTTTATATAGGTTGTGTAATTATAATTCCCATATTCATGAATTCGATATGTACATGATATATTGTATAATTGATATTATCCTTTAGAAATTGATTTTCCTGAATTGTGTTAATTAGATTGACTAATTGATTTATCAATCATTGTTGAAATAAGTTATTAATTAGAGAATTAATCATGAGACTAAATATCTTCCCTTGTAGATAAATTTTTTTTTTGAAATAGATTATATGAGATAGGGGTTTTAATGTAGATAATAAATTGGTAGATTAATTTTTAGGTAATGAAATCGCTAAGTTGATATAATTAATTATGTATTAATAATGTGGCTTTGAAAATATGATCTAGATTGTTAATTGTGGGATTAATTGTAGAATATTGATATTATAATGAGATTATTAATTCTATAAAACTAATTATGTAATATTATTTGTGATATTTATTAATTAATGAATGAATTAATTAATGGTTTCAAGCACATAGTTAATTGTTGAGTAAACTGGTGGAATGGATGTGTTTAACTAATTATTGAATTAGTAATGAAATTGATGTGAGTAATTAATTGATAAATTAATTATGTGATAATTAATGGGAACATGGTAATTCTAAATGGATAATTACAAATGGTATTATGTTCATCATAATTATGATTAAAGAGAATATGAACATAGTATTTCTAAATTTATATTTGTACATGTAACATTATTATTATACATATGAGTCAAGATATTGGGAATATGGTTATTATTTTGAAGAGTAAGAATGGAAACATGGTCATCATACACAACTAAATGATATTGGTAACTTTGACCATGTAGAATTTAAATAAGAAATTAAATAATGGAAATAAATTCACTATGAGTTATGGCCTCAAATGAGAATATTTGAACTCTGGCATGTGTCTAATAAGGTAATGAGATATCATTGAAAAATTTAATATGTAAATATCATGTAAAAATTATGTATTTTGATGTGATATTTCCTAGGTATCACTTTGCGATTTTCTATGAGAGAGAGAAAATATTTGGGTACAGGTTTCCTTGGGATCCCTGGAGTTAATTTAGTAAGATTAGAATAAATGATAATGTAATAACACATTAATTATGCATTTTACTTATTTATTATTGAACTGCATACATTATATTTGGACTAGACATGTTTTAGACACCATTGGTGGTGGCTTACAGAGTTTTACCCACACCCAATTTGAGCTAGTTGATTGGTACCTAAATTGATTATATTGTCGCTGGACTAGATAAGGCCGAAGGTTAAGGAATGTATATCTGATTTGGGTTGGATCTTGGACTAGGGGACTAAACATGGTTAGAGAAACATTTGGGGAGTCTTGGTGTCTTTTCATTCAGTTTCAATATTGAAACATGGCACTTGTATTGGAATAGCACATTTTTTCCTTTCATTTGAGTAGTGTATTTTCTGTTTTAGTTATCTTGTTACATGGGTATTTTTCATGATATATAAGCTTCTAATATTACTTATTTACTCCCCTTAGTGATTTAATATAATAAAATATGATATTTTTTATCCATTAATGACTTATTCGACCCACACAACTATTCTGTAGCCTCTAGTGACATGGAGGTGCAATTAAGAACATGTAGTGAATTGGCTCAGGGAACCGTTGAGTGGCTCCTGGATCGGGACATTAAAAAACTGATGATCATGTCCTTATAATAATTGGATTTTTACAATTTTCAATAAATATCTGATGAAAATAATGGATTATTCATTTTTGAAAAAAAATGATTGATATTTTAGTATTAGTATTCATATTTGGGGAATACTGTATGAATTTTCAATCAGGTATGAAATTATATTACAATTTTATAACCATTTGGAGTTTGTTAATTTATAATCATATTAAGAATATATTGTTATGATTTTGGGGATTATTTTGTCCTTTATAATTATATTTTAGTGCTTCATGCAATAAAAATTCATCATAAATACTCTTTTTTAGAGAAAAAAATGAGAATATAGAAGAAATTGATAAATAGAAGAAATTATACTAATGAATTATCTTCCCTTATGCTCTTAGTCAATATTGAAAAGTAATTATTCTTCTATGTGAAATGAATTATAAACAAAATGTAATTATATTACATTAATATCCAATTAAATGGGTAGTCTTTTAAATATTCACATATTTATGGTTTGGGGGCCCTTATCTTTTTATTGATCATTTACTTTATTTTCATCAATAGTGTCAATAATTCTCTATATTTATTTGTGATTTTCCTTTATTGTCAGCCATGTTATCCTATTTGGAAACATAATTATATGATTTTATAGATGAAATTTTCCTTTCTTTTTATTTATTATTAAGAAAATTTTTTATAAACATTTTTTATATCATGGGTTATAAAAAATAATTTTTATATATTTTACCATTGATTAGAGAGAAGATGTACAAATTGTGGGCATTAAATTTATTAAAGGGATGAGGATTTAACACAATGAGTTTTTAAAATAAGATAATATAATTTGATAGAAAAATTTTCTTGAAATAATGAGTTTATATTACAATAAATTCACCAATGCGTTTATTAAATATATTATGTTACACCCAAGGGTGAGGTATACCAAACAACAATATACTATTAATATTATTTTTTAATATGATAGTCGTCAGCAAGCCATTGAAGGGAGGGTTTGAAAATGATTATCTATGTTATAAAAATATGGTTTACACACACAGAGTCATATATATATAGAGAGAATTATTTATATAAAAATAATTTTGTATTGAAAAAATTGATATTTTTTTAAAAAATTGGATTTTTTTATGAAATATATTTTGATGCACACACGTGTGTTTTATAATAATAAACTATAAAAATAACTATTGTTGGATTAACTAAATTAAAAATTTATATAATATATTAAATTTAATTATTAAAATTTTTATTAGGTGTTTTTATATAAGAGATTTAAATAAATCATACTTTACGATTAATATGTTAAAAAATAGTTTTTTAAACTTTTCATTGCATACTAATATTTAATTTTTTTTCACTTTTATAATAATTATTTTAAAAAATATAACTTTTTTAGAAATTATAAAACCAAAATTATCTTAGTGTGATTTTTTTAATTTTTCATAAAAAATTCAATTTTTTTTAATGAATAGTGAATAATATTGAATTTTATTTGAAGGCTACCTTTTCATATTATATATTTATATAGAAAATTATATGTGTAATTTTTTCCAATGTTTCATTCGTTAAATTTTATATCATTTAGTACAATATTTGTAATTAAAATTATTATCATAATGAAATTTTTTATTAAAACATTGTTAACATTTTAACATTTTTACTTGAAAAACAAGATTTGTCATTACGTCTATGTTATTAATTTTTATTTAATTTATTAACTTTATGTGTGATTAATTTCAAAAACTATATTACATATTTAAAAAATTAATTATTTATATAATATAATTATGTAAAATTAATATTTTGGAAAAATTAATAATGAATTTAGTACAATATAATTGCACCAAATAAGGTTAAACTGATTTTATTGTGAGGTTAAACTAGAATTTTATGAGAATAATTAACATAAAATATATTCTTAATTTTTCTAATTAATTTATTTATTCATTTTCCTTCAATTTCTTTAAAATTTGTAAATTATTTCGAACAATAATTTCAATTTTTACAATATGAGAAGTGACGCAATGGAAATTAAAAGAATATACTTTCAGCTCTTTTAATATATATAATACATTGGGATATGGATAATGACTACATTTTTTTATAAATATTATTTTTATGTTAAATTTATTTTATTTCAATTAAAATTTATCTTTAAATTTTACAGATGAATAAAATACATAAAATGCATAAGAAATGCCAACATAGTAATTATTTAGTTAGTAGAGAGATAAAATAACTCTTACTCGAAATAATAAATGTATAGTAAATTGAAAGAAGTTATTATTATATGTTATTTTATACACTAATATATCATTATCTAAATGTGTAAATTTTTTGAATTTTTTATATATTTTTCTAAAATTAATTCAAATGAATAATTTCAAAATTTATAATAATTGTTTAATGATAAATCATATCTTATTAAATGATATTGAATTACTAAAAACACTATATTAAAACAATTGATTTAAATATGGAATTAAATATCATATATTTTTCATTCATGGGAATTTATTTCCATTATATTACTATAATTACCCCTCGAAAGTAAATACAATCTTAGCATAGTTGAGGTTAATACTGTGTTTTCGTATGATCATGCAATTATGTTAAAATAAATTATCTCTAGAAAATATATTTTTATTAAATAAATTAAATTAGTTATTATAATAATTAGTTGTGAATTATAAAATACTAATTATTTTAGTTCTATTCTTACAGAATAAATTACATAAGTGAATAAAAATATACAATTTACTATGATAAAAAAATAAGTGTAAATTTGATTACACGTAATGAATTTAAAATTACATGATGAAAATTTATTTATTTTACTATGGTGGGTGTGTTTTTAAACAAAATAAACACTATCTTGTAGGTTTAATGAATTTTTAAGTCACATGAGATAAGTGATACCTCCCAATTGTGAATAATTTTGGCTATTTTTAAGAATTTGTCCCCACCCCCATTATAATATAGAATTCACTCCCCTCACTTATTCACATCTCTGATGACATTTTTCTGATCCCAACCCCTGTTAAAAAAATTTCATTTTCCCTCACCTCATCCTATAAGAATTCTTTTTTTCAAAAATACAACCAAGGAAGGTATTTGGGAAAACATGAGGAGGATACTAGGAGAATATGTAACATTCTTGCACGAGTGTTTTTAATTTATATCATCCTCCACCTACATAAATTCTAATTAATACTTTAGTATATTATAACCACATTATAATACTAAGTCTAATATTTTATTATGTTAATTTCATCACATATACCCTTTTCTTCTTCCATAAAATGGTTTATTAAAACATCATTTGTGTGTTAAGTGGACTAAAGCCTCATAAATGATGTCATTAGTTTTTCCATTACCACCATTCATGGATGTGTATTACGATGTATATAATATATATATATGATATTTATAACATAATTATAACATATTAGTAATTATATCATTTATAAATTTATATTTCACTTTTCATAGGGATACGATAATTTCACTTATGTGTACCCTAGACTACCATCTCGTGTAACAATGTGTTTCATTTTTTAGTAACGCATTACATGGAAGGTAATTGTGGTAAATATAATGAATATATATGATATAAATGTTATTATTATTATATTATAAACATAATTATAATTATCAAAAGATAATATATAATTTTTATTTCTTTCATTATCACTTCTGAAAATTGATGACGTCATTCGTGGACATGTGGACTCCTACCTCTACAAAGTGATGTGATTATTTTTTTCAATAATAAATCTCAAGAATGATATATATAAGTATATATAATGAAAAAATATTTTATTTATGAAATTAATACCACTATGTAATGATTAAATATTAATTACTTTCATTTTATAATTATCATGGAAAAATAGAAGCATTACTCAACTGTACGTACAATACACCCTCTCCATGATCGTAACATTATCACATCATTCATTAAATTTGTTTGTAATTGGTCTAAAATTTTTAATTGATAAGTAAATAAGGAAATAATTTCAATATTATTATTATGAATAAGTTTATATAAATATATCATTTACCATTTTCATCCAAAGAAACCCATTTTTGACACTAATCCAAATATGGGTAATTCATCTAATATAAAACATATAGATTAAGTAATAATATATAAAATAGTATTAATTGAAATAAAATTAATAATAAACATGAAAATAAATCAAAAATAATTAAATAACAAACATTAGTTTATTATTTAGGATGATAAATCATATTTGGAATGTCAAACTGAATGTATGGGTTTTCTAAATCATGTTTTACTTCTATGAGGCACATTCCATTTTATCTATACCTTTCAATTATATTGTTTATATACATCCCAATATTGTATTTTATGATGAATATAATTACCATTATTTTTATTTACGTATTAATTTGATGATTCCTTTTTATTGTTGATTATGAATCAAAGTATGCATGGTGGTAGGCGTTTTTGGTTATAGCCTCATCATTTTCAGGATTATTTATGATTATTCATTCTGTGGTGAAATAATAGTATATAACTCTTAATAAACATAATAATAATATTATCCTCTAGTTATTTCATGAGAATAAATTTTTTAACTTAATTTTACTCTATTAATATAAACATGAGTACAAATGAATGCTTTCATTAATAATCATCTATTTTTTTTTGAAAACTATTTTCCTTGGAAAACATTAATTATAAAAATGATTTAAAAATATTTTTCAAAGAAAAAAGTATTTTTTCGAAAATAAATGTTTTCAATTATTTTTTTATTTTTATTTTATATGTATTCATTTATATTATAAGTCAAATTATTTATAATGTAACGCCCCGACCCCAGTTACCCAAAGTCGGTGCATTAATTACATAACGTTGGCATGATCACAAGAAAGAACAAATCTCGAAAGACCGATTGGTTTAGTAGCCTTGGAAACACTAGATATATTCATAAGTTTTACATTACATCATCAAAATAAAAAAAACTACTACAACAACATATTGTCTCCATAGTCCACACTATTAACCCCTCATAATATCCCTGCAAGTCATTCATAATTTACTTCTTCACATCCTGGGAAAATAAAACATAGAAAAGGGGTGAGCTCAAATGCCCAGTAAGGATAACAATATAGCGGAAACTTTCATAAATAAGAATAAACATTTAAGGCAATGTATAACTAAAACAAAAGCCTTTTAAACTTTAACTTCAACATAGTATGGCATAAATAAAATGAAATAATGCCATTTACTTATTCACATGGATATTCTACTAATCGAATAATCACATGCAATATCAATAACCAATTTCATAATGATGGAATGCATAATGCCAGACTATCATAACCACATAGCCAAGGCCTCGTGCCAAGACTACAAATAAGATTTTGCCAAGGCCTTGTGCCAAGAAACTAGTTTGTCTCATGAGACCTACCAATGCATCGAGGAGCTATAGCGGGCTCCACCCGTCACATATTAAGTCCAATGCATTCCCATATGAAAAGGTTTAAACATAACATAAACATTCGTATTAAAACTAGCATACGAAATGTCAATACTTTCACCATAAACCATGAATGGTATATAAAAAAAATAGCACATCCACAGTCAAACATATCACAAAACCTTCAATACAATATAAAAGTTTTGTATCATAATATATCATCCTCAAATAAGCGTAAAATCCATTAAAGGATGTTGACATAGATGAAATCAAAACTCTTTTTAAAGAAATATCTCTTTCTATTTTGAAATCATTTAAGAGACATATATTTATAAAATAAAACATTTTCTTTGAAAATATTCTTATAAGCTTGTAAGGGAAGCTTTGACGATTTTATAACGGCGTAAAATAACCGCACCCGCCGTATAAGTTAAAAAAACATTCTTATCTTAATTTTGTCGAAAAGGTTAAAAAGCACCTTGTTTGGAAAATGACAGAAAGATTCCCTTATAAACCTATTATAAAAAGTAAAACAAGGGTATAAATGACTTTAACCCATATTCTTTTAAATATTAAAAATTTTTTGAAATACATTTTGAAGAAACATGGATGTGGATGATAACGAGATCCCAGTAGATTATTACGTATAAACAACCTCGGATAATGAAGAGATTGTGAAATAACCCTTACCTTGTACTTTTCCTTGGTTGGGGTAGGTTAACCTCCTGTATAATGGTGAAATAATTGTTATTAAATTATAAAATAATCATATACATTATTATGATATCATATATGATCTTTTAATATTGATTTGATAATAATATCTTAGTATTATCGTTGTTTCAGGTGTTAACTTACTGGTTTTCTTTTATATGTTTTGTTACGTAAGACATGTTTGTAAAGGATAGGTTTTATATTATTCATATCCAGAATGATATCAAGTCCTTAAACATCATTTTTTAAATCATCAAATGATAATTATACTTGAATGGATACGATGGAGAATGAATCTCATCGCGTTCGTGGAGACGGTAGTCCGTACGTACGCACGAGTGACAATATCATTCTTTTGATATTAAAATAATATATAAATGGATGGTATATCATATATACAGAATCCTTAACATGTTATATTTATTATTTACATGAGTTAAACATCATTATTATACCCATCCAAATAATAATATATTGAATAACAATTACACCACGACGTGGAGACGGTAGCCGTACGTACGCACGTATGGTGACATGTTATTCAAAGGGTGGATAGAATAATGAATATGGTTGTACCATATTTATAATAACATCACAGTATATGTGAGATACTGGAGTTATTATTTTAGAATGGTAACAACAAAGGAAGAAGAAGTGGAAGAAGAAATGAACTTGGAAAAGGGTGGTGAAATCGTTACCTCTTCTTCGGGCTCTTCCTTTTGATTTGATCAAAAGGGCTCCTTAGGTTGGATTTCTGATCAAACTAAGGCCTCTGGATTGTATTTAGGGAAGTTGGGAGAGTATTGTGGAAGGGTTTGGACGAGCCAAGTGGCTTGAGAGGTGTGAGGAATGAGTAGAAGTGGTCTCCTTTTATAAGGGAGAGGAGGGGCTCTTTAGGAAATAGTGAAAGTATTACTTTATAATATAATTATACTCGGTTTATAATGGTCCAAAAATCATTGAGGTCGAAGATAAGATGACTCATTTTCTAAATAACATCAACCAATAAGAATTTGACAGGTTTTAGATAATATTTTAATCATTATAATCTTATTTATTTAAATGATTTATTAATGAGGTAAACATTGCATCATTATTGTGTCAATAATAATTTAAATTATTTGATGTCTAAAAATTATAAATAAAATATAATTATGTAGGAAATCTTTTTAGATTTCTAATGAATATTTATAATCAATAATCCAACATGTATAACCCTATGTAAAAATTGTTCTTCTAAAAGATGTAAGCTTATGCCATTTTTATTTTTATTTTAACTTTATTAATATAATGCGTCCCTACCACATACAAGTGGCTCTAAGGGGTCCCCAAATCGACCCAAGGATGACCATGGTCGGGTATGTGTCCACAAATAAGGTTAGGACACGTTTTAGGGTAATTTTGTATTATTATAATATTATTTTTTAACCCTTATTTACCGGATTTACCCTTTAACCATGGTAAATAAAATATTTACCGCAGTAATTATTCAAAATGTGTAAAATTAAAAGTTACCTATTTACATAATTTGGACATCCTGATTCCAAATATGTAATCCATTTTTCCAAATTCAAAACACAGAAGTGTCAGAAATTAATTTAAAATTAATTCCCGTTGTTAAAATAAAAAAGCGTGTTTTTAAGAGATAATAACTATCAAAAGATTGACACTTGTTTATGTCTGGTTAAATTGTGAAATTATGTCCAATGACAAACATTAAATTAAATGGTAAAAATATATTCTAAATATACTTTAAAACCACTCAAATTCATAATTTATAAATATTAATTATTTTGATTAAAAAAGTTGATTTTAATTAAAATTCAGTAATTTTCACTATTCATCAAAATATAAAAGTTATCCGAAAAGTACCAAAATTTCACCCTAGGCTAAATTAGATATTCCGAATCCAAAAATGAATTCCATTTTGAAATATAAAATATATATAATTTTAAAAAGTAGGTATTACTATTCATAACGGCTAGCTTGATTGGTTGTTAGAACTCGGTGTTGCGTACAACACACGCTATCGCATTATTCAAAGAGAAGCGTATCGTAGAAGCTTGGGGTGTTACATTCTCCCCTCCTTCAAATAATTGCGTCCTCTCAATTTCTAGGGTATTACTGCATAAAAAGACTTGGGTGGTTCTTCATCATAAGTTCCTCGGGTTCCCACGTTGCCTCTTCCATCTTATGATTTATCCACAAAACTTTTACCAGACGCGTCGTCCGGTTTCTCAGTACTTGTTCTCTTGTATCAAGAATCCTGACAGGCTCTTCACAATAAGACATATCGGGTTCCAGTTCTAATTCCTCATAGGTGAGTACATGCGTTGGGTCAGGCATGTATTTTCTCAACAGAGATACGTGGAACACATCGTGAACTTTGGAGAGACTTGGCGGCATTGTCAATCGGTAAGCTACAACCCCAATTCATTCTAGAATTTCGAAGGGTCTGATGTACCTGGGACTCAATTTACCTTTCTTACCAAAACGTATGACTCCCTTCCATGGAGATACCTTCAGGAAAACATGATCACCGACTTGAAATTCCAATTCCTTCCTTCGATTATCGGCATAGCTCTTCTGCCTACTTTGGGCTGCTTTGATGTGATTTTGGATTACCTTCACCTTTTCCACCATTTCCTCCACCAGTTCTGGGCTTACAAGTTTTCTTTCACCAACCTCATCCCAACAGGTTGGTGTACGACATCTCTTTCCGTATAACGCTTCATATGGTGCCATCTGAATACTCGAATGGAAGCTATTGTTATAGGAAAATTCTACCAGTGGTAAATATTGATCCCACATACCCTGAAAGTCAAGTGAGCAAGATCTCAACATGTCTTCTAGGGTTTGAATAGTCCGTTCTGATTGTCCATCTGTCTGAGGGTGGTAAGCAGTGCTCAAATGAAGTTCATTATCCAGGGATTTCTGAAGACTTTTCCAAAATCTTGAAGTAAAACGGGGATCACGATCAGAAACAATCGATAGGGGTACTTCATGAATTCTCACAACTTCATTAATGTATAGTCTTGCTAGACGTTCCAGGGGTAGATCTTCTCTTATAGAAAGAAAATGTGCTGACTTGGTAAGAAGATCAACAATAACCCATATTGCATCGTTCCTTCTAGGATTATTTGGTAGTCCCATGACAAAGTCCATCGTAATATTGTCCCATTTCCACTCCGGTATGGGAAGAGGTTGCATGACTCCTCCAGGATGTTGCCTTCCAGCTTTCACTTGTTGAAAAACCATACATCTTGACACAAAATCAGCAATCTCCCTCTTCATGTTGTCCCACCAAAAATGTTCCTTCAAATCTCTATACATTTTGGTGCTCCCAGGGTGTATAGAGAAATTGGAACTATGAGCATCATCCAGCAATTCCCTTTTCAGATCAGGTAAATCGGGAACACAAAGTCTCTTCCCGAATTTCAAAATTCCATCTTCATACACAAAGTCTCTCAATCTCCCATCATTCACATCTTTAATCTTCTTCTGAAATTCTTCATCATCGGTCTGAGAACTCTTAATCCTTTCTAGTAAAGATGGTTTGGCAACCATTTGAAAAAGCATTGATGTTTCGCCTTCCCTGGTTATTCCCATGTCCATCTTCACTAGATCCATGATAATTGGATCCCTTTCAATTCTCATCATGTTCAAAACTCCATGGTCTTTTCTGCTCAAAGCATCTGCCACCTTGTTTTCTTTCCCCGGGTGGTAGTGTATCGTGCAATCATAATCCTTGAGTAATTCAAGCCATCTCCTTTGCCTCATGTTGAGTTCTTTTTGTGAGAAAATATACTTCAAACTCTTGTGATCAGTATAAATCTCACATTTTTCACCATAGAGATAGTGTCTCCATATCTTCAAAGAAAAGATCACAGCTGCTAACTCAAGATCATGAGTAGGATAGTTTTGTTCATGAATTTTCAACTGTCATGATGCATAGGCAATAACTCTATCATTCTGCATAATGACACAACCAAGTCCTTTCTTTGATGCATCACTATAAATAACGAACCCATAATTCCCCGATGGTAGAGTCAATATAGGAGCATTGACTAATCTTCTCTTCAGTTCTTCGAAACATTCTTCACACTCTTTTGTCCAAACAAATTTAACCCCTTTTCGTGTGAGCTTCGTTAATGGGTTAGCCAATCGGGCAAAATTCTGGACGAAACGTCGATAATAACCTGCCAAACCAATAAAACTACGTACCTCAGTTATACTCGTAGGTGCTGACCATTCTTGGATTGCCTTGGTCTAAGAAGGATCAACGGAGATTCCATCTTTAGAGACAATATGGCCAAGAAAAGAAATATCCTGAAGCCAGAATTCACACTTGCTAAACTTCCCATATAATTCATGCCTCCTCAGAGTCTTCAAGATAATGCGCAAGTGATTTTCATGATCTTCGTAGGTTTTGGAGTATATCAAGATATCATCAATAAATACCACCACAAATTCATCGAGATACTCCTTGAAAACTCTATTCATCAGATCCATGAATACAGATGGTGCATTAGTCAATCCAAACGGCATTACAGTAAACTCGTAATGCCCGTACCTGGTTCGAAATGCTGTCTTCGGAATGTCTTCCTTCTTCACACACAACTGATGGTATCCAGATCGAAGGTCAATATTTGAAAAGTATTGAGCTTCATGCAGTTGGTCAAATAAATCATCAATGCGAGGTAGGGGATACTTGTTCTTTATCGTTATAGCATTGATCTCCATGTAGTCGATACATAACCTCATAGATCCATCTTTCTTTTTAACAAAAAGAACAGGGGCTCCCCATGGAGAAACACTAAGGCGAATAAATCCCTTATTACTCAATTCCTCTAGTTGTTTCTTTAGTTTGACTAACTCTACAGTGGCCATTCTATAAGGGGTCTTCGATATAGGCCTTGATCCAGGAATCAAATCAATGGAAAACTCAACTTCTCGTTCTGGAGGATGTCCAGGTAAATCTTCCGGAAATACATCTACAAATTCTTTCACAACAGGTATGTACTCTATTTGAACATTCCTTTCCTCACCGACAGTTATTTCATTCTCTTCCTCCCCAATAATTGAATTTAGTTGAGCTATTGAGGGTGGATCTAAATAAGAATTAGGTGGTGACGATTCTGCTCTAAAAATAAGGTGTTCCTTATCATTATCATCAAGAATCGTAACCTCTTTCTTCTTACAATAAATCTTCGCATCATAGTCCGAAAGCCAGTCCATACTGAGGATTATATCAAACTTAATCATAGGTATGACAATGAGATCAGCAGATAAAGAAAATTTATGTGCATAAATGGGGACTGATTCACAAAACTTTGTTGCAATGATACTTCCCTTAGGAGTTTTAACTGACAACTCCCTTATTAAATCAAATTGGAAATATCTAATTTTCTTAGCAAACTGGGAAGATATGAAACAATGCGACGATCCAGAGTCAAATAATGCATTTGCTAAACTTGAGGAAACCATTAAATTACCTGCCACCACGTCTTTTGGAGCCTCTACCTCAGCAGTAGTGATAGCATAAGCTTGGCCTTGATCCCTTGGCCTTTTCTGAGGTAAGTTCTCCTGACGCTTAGGACATTCATTTTCATAATGTCCCATCTCCCTACAATTGTAGCACTGAACGTTGGTGGCTTCCTTCTTCCCTTTGCAATCACGAGCTTGGTGGCCTTTTTCACGACACTTGTAACAGACTCCCATTCCCTTCAAGCAAGCACCGGGGTGTTTCTTCCCACATTTACCACAGGATGGATATTCAACCTTTCCTTTCTTCCCCTTATTTCCATTCCCAGATTGATCAGCAGGCCTCTTCTTCTCTTGCTTTGCTTTAAAGTCATAAGACTTAGAGAATTCCTTTTCGGACTTGATAGCACATGAGACAATGTCTTCGTACGATGAAAAGGATTGTGAGACTAATGCTCGACGGAGAAATGGTTTTAACCCATCAAAGAAACGATCAATCTTACTTCTTGGGTTGCAAATATAATCTCCATCATACCTCGCTAACCTTGTAAAGTTAGCCTCATACTTTGTGACATTCTCATCCTCCTTTTGTCTCAGACTCAGAAATTGCCTTTCCATATCTGCTCGATGGTCGCGAGGAAAGTATTTTTCTAAAAATAGATCTTTGAACTCCCTCCATTCCATATTTGATACTTCATCATCTTCCTTCGTATTTTGAATCAATGACCACCATTGATCAGCATCTCCAGTGAGGCGGTAAACTGCCATGATAACTTTTTCCCTTTCACTGCTCCCCAAAGCCTGAAATATTTTCTCTAGGGAAAATATCCATTGCTCAGCTACTAAGGGATTTGTATTCCCATTGAACGTTGGTGGTTGTTGCCTCATGAATTGATCTAACATTGATCCTCCACGCTACGGATCAGGGTGCTCCATACGGGTAAGGTTATTATTCATAACCTGAGTAAGTTGTCCCAGTATGGTGATTAGCTGATCGGCACCAGTTGCATCACCATCCCCACTATAATTATCTTGAGCAGGAGGGAAATCCCTACATGGAGTGCGCGCATTGATACGGTTTCCATTTCTTCCACTAGGCGCCATTTTTAAAAAATGGCATAAACTAGATCAGTTTATGAATCAAAATACATAATCCCATACTTATAGAACACTCAACATAAATTAAACTATTTATGGATATAATCCATAATCATAAAAATGTTTTCTTTGAGTAATTATATACTCATAAACCCTTCATAATGATTTGTAAAGAAAATGAGAGTTATCCTAAGCATATCCCCCGAGAGTGTCGTAACCAAGAGTGCAGCAAGGCCCGTTGTCGTGCACCAGTTCCCATTCGAGTCTAGCTCAAAGCGGTGTTTTCGGGTTTTACCCCTAGGTACATCTGTGCCAGAGCCACCTCTACCTGCTCGTATCCAGACAGGGATGTATTGCTCGGAAAACTCACAAAATCTCTACAATACCAAAATTCTAGGAAGTTCTTCTATACTAATCCTCAAAGTTCATTTTAGGTCTACGTGCTCTAATAAGAGTTTATCTAAATCTAGCTTCCAAGGTTTGTACTAAACTTCCTCTGATACCAACTGTAACGCCCCAACCCCAGTTACCCAGAGTCGGTGCATTAATTACATAACATTGGAATGATCACAAGAAAGATCAAATCTCGAAAGACCGATTGGTTTAGTAGCCTTGGAAACACTAGATATATTCATAAGTTTTACATTACATCATCAAAATAAAAAAAACTACTACAACAACATATTGTCTCCATAGTCCACACTATTAACCCCTCATAATATCCCTGCAAGTCATTCATAATTTACTTCTTCACATCCTGGGAAAATAAAACATAGAAAAGGGGTGATCTCAAATTCCCAGTAAGGATAACAATATAGCGGAAACTTTCATAAATAAGAATAAACATTTAAGGCAATGTATAACTAAAACAAAAGCCTTTTAAACTTTAACTTCAACATAGTATGGCATAAATAAAATGAAATAATTCCATTTACTTATTCACATGGATATTCTACTAATCGAATAATCACATGCAATATCAATAACCACTTTCATAATTATGGAATGCATAATGCCAGACTATCATAACCACATAGCCAAGGCCTCGTGCCAAGACTACAAATAAGATTTTGCCAAGGCCTTGTGCCAAGACACTAGTTTGTCTCATGAGACCTATCGATGCATCGAGGAGCTATAGCGGGCTCCACCCGTCACATATTAAGTCCAATGCATTCCCATATGAAAAGGTTTAAACATAACATAAACATTCGTATTAAAACTAGCATACGAAATGTCAATACTTTCACCATAAACCATGAATGGTATATAAAAAAAATAGCACATCCACAGTCAAACATATCACAAAACCTTCAATACAATATAAAAGTTTTGTATCATAATATATCATCCTCAAATAAGTGTAAAATCCATTAAAGGATGTTGACATAGATGAAATCAAAACTCTTTTTAAAGAAATATCTCTTTATATTTTGAAATCATTTAAGAGACATATATTTATAAAATAAAACATTTTCTCACTACTGGAAATAAAGGATATACCGACGGTTTAGAACCGTTGGTATAGGCTGGAGAACCGTTGGTATATTCTATACCAACGGTTGTCCAAACCGTAGGGAAGTAAGGCGTGGGGAAAGATATATACCAACGGTTTGAAGTAAACCGTTGGGGTAGCCCACTGTAGGTGTGGATTTGCCAACGGTTCTTGCTAAACTGTTGGTATAGGTTTACCCAACGGTTTGGGAATACTATATTCTCATCTTATACCAACGGTTCACAACCGTTGGTATAGAATTTTTCCCAACGGTTTCATGGAAACCGTTGCCATATGTTTAAGTATGGAAAAGTATACCAACGGTTTACAACCGTTGGTATTCAGTATTTTCAGAATTGTCAGCAGCTCCTCCAGTGGCCCCTCCAGTGCACCTGCATAAAAAACAACACTGAAAAAAACACCACCTCTTTGAATAGAATCATGCTGAATAATTCCCCATTTGAATCTTCATATGAAAAAAACACTGACACACTTAAAACAACAAAAAAGAACACCACCTATTTGAATAGAGTCATGGTGAATAATTCCCCATTTGAATCTTCATATGACAAAAATCATCCAGTATAGTTGAATCAGAGTTTCAATAAGTCAAATATTATTTACACCCATTTCAATCTTCATACGACAACCACTTTTATAATATATAGTGAAAAGGTATTTTCATAGGAGTCTCATCACTTGTAACTCAGTAGGTGCCACACCATGCCTCAAATTGAGGCTGGGTTGACTGGTACACATCAAATATGATCCATGGATCATTGTACTTAAGTTTCAACACAATCAAAATCTGTTTGATCGGTTTGGCATATGTACGTAAAATATTAATCCATTTTGAACAAATGAGAGGTAGTTTGGGTGGTCCCCGCCCCACGGTGACTCGTATTGAGGTGGGATTGACTCGTACATGTCACATATGACCCATGGATTGTTTTACTAAAGTGTCAAAAGAATTAGAAGGTATTTGGTCTGTTTCTCATATGTCAGTTGTTGATATCACTTACAATTTAGTCCCTTTTCAAGAAAAGAGAGACAATTTGAGTGGTCCTGGCCACACCGTGGCTTGGATTGAGGTAGGTTTGATTCGTAAAAGTCAAATATGACCCATGGATCGTTTTTCTAAAGTTTCAATAGAATCCTAATGCGTTTGGTTGGTTTGGCGTTTGTCAACAGTTGTTTTCACTTAAAGTTATGTCCATTTTAAACAAAAGAGAGACACATGGAGTGGTGTCGGCCCCAACGGACTCGGATTGAGGCGGCGTTGACTCGTACATGTCACATATGAGCCATGGATTTTTATCCTAATGTTTCAACACAATCAGAATTTGTTTGATCATTTTGGCGTATGTATGTAAAATGTTGTCCATTTTTAACATATGAGAGACGGTTTGGGTGGTGTCGGCCTCACCATGCCTCGGATTGAGGTGGTATTGACTCTTACACATCAAATATGACCCATGGATTGTTTTCCTAAAGTGTAAATAGATTACGAAGGCGTTTGGTCGGTTTCCCATATGACAGTTGTTGATTTCACTTACAATTTAGTCCATTTTCAACAAAAGAGAGAAAGTTTTAGTGGTCCCAGCCACACCGTGGCTCGGATTGAGGTGGGGTTGACTCGTAAACATCACATATGACCCATGAATTTTTTTCCTAAAGTTTATACAGAATCCGTAGGCATTTGGTCAGTTTTCCGTATGTCAATTTTTGTTTTCACTTAAAATTAAGTACATTTTTAAAAAAAGAGCCACTTTCAGTGGTGTCGGCCACACCGGGCCTCGGATTGAGGCGGGGTTGACTCATACACATCACATATGAGGCATGAATCATTGTCCTAAAGTTTAAACACAATCATAATCTGTTTGATCGGTTTGGCGTATGTACATAAAATATTGTCCCTTTGGAACAAAAGAGAGGCATTTTGGGTGGTCCCGGCCCCACGGTGCCTCGGATTGAGTTGGGGTTGACTCGTACACATCACATATGACCCATGGATCGTTTTCCTAAAATATAAATAGAATCTGAAGGTGTTTGGTCAGTTTCCCGTATGTCAGTTGTTGATTTCACTTACAATTTAGTCCATTTTGAAAAAAAGAGAGACAGTTTGAGTGGTCCCGGTCACACCGCGGCTCAGATTGTGGCAGAGTTGACTCGTACACGTCAAATTTGATCTATGGATCATTTTAGTAACATTTTAATAGAATTAGAAGTCGTTTGGTTGGTTTGGCGTATGTCAGTTGTTGTTTTCACTTAAAATTATGTCCATTTTAAACAAAAGAGAGATAGTTTGAGTAGTTCCGGCCACACCGCAGCTCAGATTGAGGCGATATTGACTTTTAAACATCACATATGACCCATGGATCTTTGTCCTAAAGTTTCGATAGAATCTGAAGGAGTTTGGTCCGTTTCCCGTATGTCAGTTGTTGATTTCACTTACAATTTTGTCCATTTTTAACAAAAGAGATACATTTTGAGTAGTCCTGGCCACACCGTGGCTCAGTTTTTGGCGGGGTTGACTTGTACACGTCACATATGACACATGGATTGTTGTCCTAAAGTTTAGACATAATTAATAGGCGTTTGGTCGGTTTCTCGTATGTCAGTTGTTGTTTTCACTTAAAATTAAATACATTTAAAAAAAAGAGAGGCACTTTGAGTTGTGTCGGCCACACCGGGCCTCGGATTGAGACGGGGTTTACTCGTACACATCACATATGAGCCAGGTATCATTTTCATAAAGTTAAAACACAATCAGAATCCGTTTGATCGGTTTGGCGTATGTACGTAAACTATTGTCCATTTTTAACAAAAGAGAGGCAGTTGGGATGGTCCCGGCCCCACGGTGCCTCATATTGAGGTAGAGTTGACTCATACACGTCACATATGACCAATGGATTGTTTTACTAATGTTTCAATATAATCCTAAGGCGTTTGGTCCGTTTCCCGTATGTCAGTTGTTGATTTCACTTACAATTTAGTCCATTTTGAACAAAAGAGAGAGAGTTTGAGTGGTATCAGCCACATCGTGGCTCGGTTTGTGGAGGGGTTGACCCGTACACGTCACATATGACCCATGGATCATTTTACTAATGTTTTAACAGAACTCGTAGGTGTTTGATCAGTTTGGCGTATGTCAGTTGATGCTTTTCACTTAAAATGATGTCCTTTTGAAACAAAAGACGGACACTTTGAGTGGTGTCAGCCGCACCGCATGTCGGATTGAGGCGGGGATGATTCTTACATGTCACATAGGACCCATGGATCGTTCTCCTAAAGTTTCAATGGAAACCGAATGCGTTTGGTTGGTTTTCTGTATGTACTTAAAATGATGTCCATTTTAAACAAAAGAGATCCACTTAGACTGATCTCGGCCACACCGCAACTCGGATTGAGCCCGGGTTGGCTCGTACAGGTCACATATGACCGATGGATCATTGTGATAAATTATCAACAGATTCGGAATGCGTTTGGTCAGTTTTGCATATGTCAGTTGTTCTTTTCACTTATAATCCTGTCCATTTTAAACAAAAGAGACACAGTTAGAATGGTGTCAGCCACACCGCTCCTCGGATTGAGGCGGGATTGACTCGTACACGTCACATACAACCCATGGATCCTTGTGCTAAAGTATCGACACAGTCTGAATGCCTTTGGTTGGTTTTTCGTATGTCACTTGATGCTTTTCACTTAAAATGACGTCTTTTTGAAACAAAAGACCGACACTTTGAGTGGTGTCAGCCACACCGCGTCTCCGATTATGGCGGGGTTGATTCGTACACGTCACATATTACCCATGGATCGTTCTCATAAATTTTCAATGGAAACCGAATCCGTTTGGTCATTTTTCAGTATGTACTTAAAATGGTGTCCATTTTAAACAAAAGAGAGCCACTTAGACTTATCCCGGCCACACCGCGACTTGGATTCTTCCCAGGTTGGCTCGTACACGTCACATATGACCCATGGATTGTTGGGATAAATTATCAACAGATTCAGAATGCGTTTGGTCGGTTTTCCGTATGCCAGTTGATGCTTTTCACTTAAAATGACGTCCTTTTGAAACAAAAGACGGACACTTTGAGTGGTGTCGGCCACACCGCGTCTCCGGATTGAGCTGAAACCACCGTGAGACATTATAATTATTATTCGTGACGTGTAAGCGCATAGGTCACGTCAATCGGACGTGCGGTTTGCGCGGTACGGCTCAATATTCGTGTATTAAGTGATGAGCGTGCTTCGTAAACGCGCGCGAGGGGGTCCAAACAGGCCGAACGAAGTCAGAATGGCCTGAAATCAGACAAAAAATACGGGTGAGTGATTTATGAAGTGGTCGAGCAGACGGCACGTCAATCGGACGTGTCGTGTGCCCGCGGTGACCGAGAACGCAGTTCGGGTGTCATAAACGGCCAAAACGGGCGTCAAACGGTCAAATTCATAGCAGACGACTTTAAATTCACCTGAAACCACCGTGCAATATTCTAATTATTATTCGTGACGTGTACGCGCAGACCTCACGTCAATCGGACGTGTGGTTTGCGCGGTACGGCTCAATATTCGTGTTTTAAGTGATGCGCGCGCTTCGTAAACGCGCGTGAGGGGGGTCCAAACGGGCCTAACGATGTCGGAATGACCTGAAATCAGACGATAAATACGGGTGAGTGATTTATGAAGTGGTCGAGCAGACGGAACGTCTGTCGGACGTGCCGTGTGCCCGCGGTGACCGACAACGCAGTTCTGGTGTTATAAACGGCCAAAACGGGCGTCCAACGGGCAAATTCATAGCGGACAACCTCGGATTGTGCTGAAACCACCGTGAAACATTCTAATTATTATTAGTGACGTGTACGCGTAGACGGCACGTCAATCGGATGTGCGGTCTGTGCGGTAGGGCTCATTATGCGTTCTTTAAGCGTTGCGCGCGCTTGATAAACGCGCGTGGGGGGGTCCAAACTGGCCGAACGATGTCCGAATGACCTGAAATCTGACGACATCAAAGGGTGAGTAAATTGTGATGTGGTCGAGCAGAGGGCATGTCAATCGGACGTGCCGTGTACCCGCGGTGACCGGGAACGCCGTTCTGGTGTCATAAACGGCCAAAACAGGCGTCTAACGGTCAAACTCATAGCGGACGACAACAGATTGACCTGAAATCACAGGAAAACAATCCCATTATTATTCTCGACATGCACGCACAGACAGCACATCAATCGGACGTGCGGTCTGCACGGGAGGGCTCATTATGCGTTCTTTAAGCGTTGCGCGCGCTTGATAAACGGGCGTGGGGGGGTCCAAACTGACCGAACGAAGTCCGAATGGCCTGAAATCGGACGACATCAAAGGGTGAATGAATTGTGATGTGGTCGAGCAGACGGCACGTCAATCGGACGTGTCGTGTTCCCGCGGTGACAGGGAACGCCGTTCTGGTGTCATAAAGGGCCAAAACGGGCGTCTAACGGTCAAAATCATAGCGGACGACATCGGATTGACCTGATATCACAGTACAACAATACAATTATTATTCGTGACGTGCACGCGCAGACGACATGTCAATCGGATGTGCGGTCTGTGCGGTAGGGCTCATTATGCGTTCTTTAAGCGTTGCGCGTGCTTGATAAACGCGCGTGGGGGGGTCCAAACTGGCCGAACGATGTCCGAATGGCCTGAAATCGGACAACATCAAAGGGTGAGTAAATTGTGATGTGGTCGAGCAGAGGGCATGTCAATCGGACGTGCCGTGTGCCCGCGGTGACCGGGAACGCCGTTCTGGTGTCATAAACGGCCAAAACAGGCGTCTAACGGTCAAACTCATAGCGAACGACAATAGATTGACCTGAAATCACAGGGCAACAATCCCATTATTATTCTCGACGTGCACGCACAGACGACACATCAATCGGACGTGTGTTCTGCATGGGAGGGCTCATTATGCGTTCTTTAAGCGTTGCACGCGCTTGATAAACGCGCGTGGGGGTGGGGGGGGTCCAAACTGGACGAACGATGTCCGAATCGCCTGAAATCGGATGACATCAAAGGGTGAGTTAATTGTGATGTGTTCGAGTAGACGGCACGTCAATCGGACGTGTCGTGTGCCCGCGGTGACCGGGAACGCCGTTCTGGTGTCAAAAACGGCCAAAACGGGCATCTAACGGTCAAACTCATAGCGGACGACATCGGATTGACCTGAAATCACAGTACAAAAATCCCATTATTATTTGCGACGTGCACGCGTAGACGGCACGTCAATCAGACGTGCGGTCTGCGCGGGAGGACTCATTATGCGTTCTTTTAGCGTTGCGCGCGCTTGATAAAAGCGCGTGGGGGGTCCAAACTGGCCGAAAGAAGTCCGAATGGCCTAAAATCGGACGACATCAAAGGGTGAGTGAATTGTGATGTGGTCGAGCAGACGACACATCAATCGGATGTGTCGTGTGCCCGCGGTGACCGGGAACACCGTTCTGGTGTCATAAACGGCCAAAACGGGCGTCTAACGGTAAAACTCATAGAGGACGACATCGGATTGCCCTGAAATTACAGGACAACAATACCATTATTATTCGCGACGTGCACGCGCAGAAGGCACATCAATCAGACGTGCGGTCTGCGCGGGAGGGCTCATTATGCGTTCTTTAAGCGTTGCGCGCGCTTGAGAAACGCGCGTGGGGGGGTCCAAACTGGCCGAATGAATTCCGAATGGCGTGAAATCGGACGACATCAAAGGTTGAGTGAATTGTGATGTGGGCGAGCAGAAGGCACGTCAATCGGACGTGCCGTGTGCCTGCGGTGACCGGTAACGCCGTTCTGGTGTCATAAACGGCCAAAATGGGCGTCTAACGTTCAAACTCATAGCGGACGACATCAGATTGACCTGAAATCACAGGACAACAATCCCATTATTATTCGCGACGTGCACACACAGACGGAACGTCAATCGGACGTGCGGTCTGCGCGGGAGGTCTCATTATGCGTTCTTTAAGCGTTGCGCGCGCTTGATAAACGCGCGTGGGGGGGTCCAAACTGACCGAATGACAAAACCAAATAGGAACACACCCTCATGTTATCATATTAATAACTCTTCTTGAATCATTGAGAGTCACATCCCAATGATCATAGGATCATTAGCCTAATTGATCACTAACCATGAAACACATGTATGTTGGTCATGTCACCACATGCATCATCACTCATGCCACCATATCAATATATCACAAGGAATTCTCCAAGATAAGACAATATTTGATCACACATCATTCACATTTAGTTATCATAATACAAATTATATTTACATGCTTATGATATAGAATGAATCCACATTAGTAAGACCCACCCCTCTCATACGTTACCATCACATCACTACAACCTATCCTAGAAAGCACCCTACCGCATACAAATTCACCCAATCTAGGGTCTAATACCCAACAGGATCTTACATACTAGGATACACATCATGGATCACTATCAAAACCATAAAAACATTGAAAGATCTCAAAAAATTAGTGCATGCCATCATTAGCTCATAGAATTGAAAAAAGGTAAGTAACAAGCAATATATCTCACTACTCCATACTCACCCAACAACATAAGGGTCTCACATTACTAGGGAATAATTCTATCCAATACTAAATGATCTTGATCTATTTTTCATATACATATATGATTCACCTCACCAATTACTAAATATTAATAACATAAAAAATTATGATTCCATTTAACTAGAATTAAACCATCAGGTTTTACAAGGAAATTCTATATAAGTATTTGTTTACACTTTAAATAATCTTACCCCATACCATAAATAAGGTGTTCAACAAAAATCAAGAACATGAATTTCATGTTAACACCCAACATTGATTCATTAATAAATTGTATTCGAATTTTATGGAAATACCAAAATAAATTAGTGAATCAATGTACCTATAGTGGTGCACATGACCACCATGAAACAATCATAAATTTTTACAAAAACCCTAATAATTGGGAATAACAAAATCAAGAATAGAAGTATATGATTTATAAGAGCTGGAACTATATCGTTGATAAAATATAGGAGTCTAACCTGGTAGGTGCTGATCTGATGGACGATGTGGGGATTGGGAGGTCCTTCCGCAAGAAATCGCTCCAGCAGGACACGAGGTGAATGCTTCTGTAATGTGGGGAGGCCGCTGGCTCGATTTGGTATTTGGGGCTTTTTTTTCCCAACGGTTTTTAATAACCGTTGGGAAAGACCAACCTTTCCCAATTTCTTCACCACTTTTCCCAACGGTTCTAAGAACCGTTGGGAAAAACCATCTTTCCCAACGGTTTCCATATAACCGTTGGGAAAACAAGGTTCCTTCACCACTTTTCCCAACGGTTCTTAAGAACCGTTGGGAAAAACCTATCTTTCCCAATGGTTTCATACAACCGTTGGGAAAACTATGCATTGAGGGGTTTTTCCCAACGGTTTATAGAAACCGTTGGGAAAGATATGATATGCCAACGGTTCTTTGAACCGTTGGTACACAACTGTTGGGAAAGATCCTTTTTCCAGTAGTGTCTTTTAAAATATTCTTATAAGATTGTAAGGGAATCTTTGACGATTTTATAACGGCGGAAAATAACCGCACCCGCCGTATAAGTTAAAAAAAACATTCTTATCTTAATTCTGTCGAAAAGGTTAAAAAGAACCTTGTTTGGAAAACGACGGAAAGATTCCCTTATAAACCTCTTATAAAAATTCAAACAAGGGTATAAATGACTTTAACCCATATTCTTTTAAATATTAAAAAAAATTTGAAATACATTTTGAAGAAACATGGATGTGGATGATAACGAGATCCCAATAGATTATTACGTATAAACAACCTCGGATAATGAAGAGATTGTGAAATAACCCTTACCTTGTACTTTTCCTTGGTTGGGGTAGGTTAACCTCCTGTATAATGGTGAAATAATTGTTATTAAATTATAAAATAATCATATACATTATTATGATATCATATATGATCTTTTAATATTGATTTGATAATAATATCTTAGTATTATCGTTGTTTCAGGTGTTAACATACTGGTTTTCTTTTATATGTTTTGTTACGTAAGACATGTTTGTAAAGGATAGGTTTTATATTATTCATATCCATAATGATATCAAGTCCTTAAACATCATTTTTTAAATCATAAAATGATAATTATACTTGAATGGATATGATGGAGAATGAATCTCATCGCGTTCGTGGAGACGGTAGTCCGTACGTACGCACGAGCGACAATATCATTCTTTTGATATTAAAATAATATATAAATGGATGGTATATCATATATACAGAATCCTTAACATGTTATATTTATTATTTACATGAGTTACACATCATTATTATACCCATCCAAATAATAATATATTGAATAACAATTACACCACGACGTGGAGATGGTAAGTCGTTCGTACGCACGTATGGTGACATGTTATTCAAAGGGTGGATAGAATACTGAATATGGTTGTACCATATTTATAATAACAACACAGTATATGTGAGATACTGGAGTTATTATTTTAGAATGGTAACAACAAAGGAATAAGAAGTGGAAGAAGAAATGAACTTGGAAAAGGGTGGTGAAATCATTACCTCTTCTTCGGGCTTTTCCTTTTGATTTGATCAAAAGGGATCCTTAGGTTGGCTTTCTGATCAAACTAAGGCCTCTAGGTTGTAGTGAGGGAAGTGGGGAGAGTATTTGGGCAGGTTTTGGACGAGCCAAGTGGCTTGAGTGGTGTGAGGAATGAGTAGAAGTGGTCTCCTTTTATAAGGGAGAGGAGGGGCTCTTTAGGAAAGAGTGAAAGTATTACTTTATAATATAATTATATTCGGTTTATAATGGTCCAAAAATCATTTAGGTCGAAGATAAGATGACTCATTTTCTAAATAACATCAACCAATAAGAATTGGACAGGTTTTAGATAATATTTTAATCATTATAATTTTATTTATTTAAATGATTTATTAATGAGGTAAACATTGCATCATTATTGTGTCATTAATAATTTAAATTATTTGATGTCTAAAAATTATAAATAAAATATAATTATGTAGGAAATCTTTTTAGATTTCTAATGAATATTTATAATCGAAAATCCAACATGTATAACCCTATGTAAAAATTGTTCTTCTAAAAGATGTAAGCTTATGCCATTTTTATTTTTATTTTAACTTTATTAATATAATGCATCCCTACCACATACAAGTTGCTCTAAGGGGTCCCCAAATCGACCCAAGGATTTCCATGGTCGGGTATGTGTCCACCAATAAGGTTAGGACACGTTTTAGGGTAATTTTGTATTATTATAATATTATTTTTTAACCCTTATTTACCGGATTTACCCTTTAACCATGGTAAATAAAATATTTACCGCAGTAATTATTCAAAATGTGTAAAAATAAAAGTTACCTATTTACATAATTTGGATATCCTGATTCCAAATATATAATCCATTTTTCCAAATTCAAAACACAGAAGTGGCAGAAATTAATTTAAAATTAATTCCCGTTGTTAAAATAAAAAGCGTGTTTTTAAGAGATAATAACTATCAAAAGATTGACACTTGTTTATGTCTGGTTTAATTGTGAAATTATGTCCAATGACAAACATTAAATTAAATGGTAAAAATATATTCTAAATATACTTTAAAACCACTCAAATTCATAATTTATCAATATTAATTATTTTGATTAAAAAAGTTGATTTTAATTAAAATTTAGTAATTTTCACTATTCATCAAAATATAAAAGTTATCCGAAAAGTACCAAAATTTCACCCTAGGCTAAATTAGATATTACGAATCCAAAAATTAAGTCCATTTTGAAATATAAAATATATATAATTTTAAAAAGTAGGTATTACTATTCATAACGGCTAGTTTGGTTGGTTGTTAGAACTCGGTGTTGCGTACAACACACACTATCGCATTATTCAAAGAGAAGCGTACCGTAGAAGCTTGGGGTGTTACATATAACTTATTTTATTTATTAAAAAGTATTTTTAGATTGGAAAGGGCACTCTCCTGAAGAAATTTTTTCAATGATAATTTAATGGTATTATAATTCATCAATAAACAGAAAACATTATTGGTTATTATTCTACTTTGGGAATATTTTAATATCATTCCACACAGATTATTTTTTTGGATACATTAAATTTTTATTTAATAAATTGTTAAGGAACACATTTAATTTTATAATTTTAGTCATTCTTTAAAGATATTGATATGAAACCCATTTATTTTCCACGGATTAATCATGTTTTTATGTGATTTAATTGAGAAAAATTATTTGAAATTGGTTAATTTGGTTATATAAGAATAAATATTGTTTCTATGATGGGTTTAGCCCCATTATAGATAATAAAATGTCATCCTAATATAGCCCATTTGAAGTGTTGATTTCCATTATTGCTCAGAAAAAAATAAGTGATCCTGTTATAACATATAAAAATGGTTGTGGCCCAATATTCCTCTCCAATTCATTAGGTAATTATTATTTTCAATATATAATTATAATTTAATTTATTCCTATAGTTATTCTAATTTTAGGGTTTTGTAAGTGTTTTATTTAGATGTTGTCCAAAGATTCCATCACATATTTTATATACATTTTATTGGTATATGGGGATTCATTTGATAAAGATTTATATCACATGACTCATGTTTACTTGTTTGTAAGAATATTACCTTTTTTTAAATCCTTATTCCGTTTTTAATCATTTTTTATATAGGTATTGATCGATGAGAATATTATAATGTTATACCAATGCACTCTAATTATTTTGGTGCACCCTTTATGAGCTTCTTATGCCAACTCGTGACCATCATTTGTTAATTTTTTTATTTCCAATTAATTTTAATTTGATCTCACACTTCTTATGTATCCTTATCTGTGTGTTATAAATATTGAGTTTAAAAAAATATGTTTATAAGGGATTTCACAAGCATGTAGAAGATTATATAATGATATATAATGAAAATATAGATTTAATGTGTGAAATCCTCAATTAACGTCATTGGATATTTTTGGGTAGAATTTTTCCCTAATTATGTAATACACTTAATATAGAAGGTTATAACTAATGTAATTGATCCATGTTCTCTTTTTTACAGTGTAATGTATCTATATAATACAATCATTCCACAATTATATGTAATAAATACATTAATTTACTGTTATGATTTCAGCACCAGATTATGGGATACAAGTTATGGAATGTTACAGGTGGTATCAAAGGAAGGGATTAGAAAAAATTGTATGACATTATGTTTTCATGTGTAATTCAAAGCATCATAGGTCTATAGGATTAAAATTTATCACAAGTTCAATGTCATATACACCCTTTTTGAGGGTATTAAGTATTAAATATTTTGAGTTCATTTATGAATATTTTAGAGAATATTTATTAGGTTTTGTTAATTGAAACCCCCAATATCACCATTAAATGATATCTAGAGATCAATTATAATTCAAGATTCAAGGGAAAAAATTAATCTTATGATATGTGACAACCCATCACATCACGAAAGGAGGCGTGGTGTGAACCCATGACTGATAGAAAGTAATTGTTTAACACCTATCATTGGCCTATGCATTTCTTGGTTCTTATGAAAAATTTTATAGGTAATGTTGATTTCTATTTTGGAAACATATATAATTACATTTCAAGACTAATGGTTTTTTTATCTTGGAAGAATATATTATCAAAACCATTTAATCATTCAATTTTTAACATAGTGAGGGAATTATTGACGAATTTAATAGATTATTACTTATAAAATTATATGGTTTGAACTTTTACTATCACTGTAGAAATTTTGATATTAATATATACATGTTCAATAATTTTGTAATTATCATTCAATGTTATAACCATTTTGTTTTTGGTCAATGTCTAATGATAAAAGAAATATTTTATAATGGTTTTAAGGATTATGTGGCCCATTAAATGTTTATTAATTGCATAATGAATGAAATATTCATCATGAATACTAATTTTTGGGGGAAAATATGATATCCTTGATGATATTAATGAACGGTTGATGTTATACTCATCAAGTAACGAAATTTCTTTATGCTCTTAGTCTATATGGAAAAGTAAATTTTATAAATTGGGAATAGGATCTAGAAAAAAAATATTCTTCTATTATTTTTATATCCAATTATTAATATGTCATTTTAATTATAAAATATTTAATGGTTTTAGACCCTTAATATTACATTGATCATTTAATTTTTTGATCAATGAAATAAATCACTATATATAATAATTTATTCTTTTCCTACATCCCCACGAATGTTCTCTTATTTGGAGTCCTAGTTATGTTTTATTTCATAAGAATTGTGTACTTATATTTATCTATATTATGGTTTACTTTTATTAAGCCTATTTATGACATGGGTTAATAAATTTTTTAATATATATCCATTGATTACTTATATATAATGTTCAAATTGTGAGGGAATAATTTATTAAGGGGGGATGTAAACCAATTTTTTTTAAAAGAATAAAATTATAATTTATACCATATATAGAAAGAAACATCATATTATTCTTTTGATACATGGAACAACTTATTTCTTTAATAGCTTGTGTTACAATCAATATCATATTTTGTCAAGAAAAACAATAATATTATTATGATTATTTAATATGATAGTAATGACCTATATATTGGAATTTCATGTATGAACACAATTAAATTAATTTTGAAGACATCATTTACACATGTTTATATTATTAATTATTTACTGAAAAAAACTTTATAAATAAAATTTATAAACTTTTTAAAATAAAAGAAAATATTTTTCTTAAAACATATTTTAATAAAAAAACTGTATTTGAGACCAATAAATTTTAAAAATTTCACTTGTTATATTATATTAATTAATTTTATATATTATATATTAAATATAAAGACTCTAATTTTCCTATTTTTTAAAAAGTTAAGTGATGAAAAGAAATCCAGTTTTATGCTTAAAACTATATATTTTTTCATTAAAGTAATTTATTTTCTTTTTTACAGTGCATTAATTTTTTTAATTAAAATTAGAACATTCATTAACATTTATATGAATCAATTCTCCAATTTTTTATTCCAAAATTATCTTATGGTGAATATTTGGTATTTGTCTGAAATGTTTCCATTTTGGAGAAATAGTGAAAATTATTTAATACTAATTTAAAATTTCCATTGTGTTTACATTATTTAGAAATTAAAATTTATTTTTAATTGTTTTTAATGAAAAAATAGTTAATGATTATATCAATTAATTTAATTTAGGTCATTTTATGAATTTTAATGTAGAATTTATATATATAAACATTGTAACTTATATACATTTCTAAATTTAAAAATTTTCATCCTATCATTCGAGTGAGATTTAAATTAATTTATATTCTCCCACATTATGAGTCTCATTTTGAAAATTGGATCACATTTTTCAAATTATAATAATTTATAATATAAATTTTGGTCAAATTATGTTTTTACAATTATAATTGTGAATTAAGTAAAAAATTAAATACCATAGTTAACATAAAAAATTAGGTTATTATAGAGTTAAATTAATATGATAAGAGTTAAAATGACCAAAAAAATATTGTAACTTTAGTTACATAATTTTTTTAGTTTTTATTATTATATGTCTCTAAATTAGTGTACTTCATTATCACATTCCTTTGAATATGACACATATAATATGTGATGTAATATTAAAATCAAAAAATAAATTCTTCTAACTGTATATTTATAAATATAATGATTTGGAATAGAGGAAAACATTAGGTAATGTAATTATATTCTTTTGAAATATAATTGATTAAATATTATCATAATAAATTATCTTCAATTTTTTTAGATAAATTAGTTACATTAAATTCATAATAAATACAAACATATTAATTCTATATTTAATTAAAAAAATAAAATAATTGATACTAAAAATAAAAAAAAGTAATGTAAACTACAGAAATTATGTTGTAAAATTATTTTTTTAGACTGATATATCACTTTCATACTTGATAACATAATATATTCATATTCTATCTTTTAATTATTTTTTAGAAATTTATTTAAATAAATAATGTCAAAATTTTCATTTCTTCCATTTTATGATAATTGTTATTTTCTTAAATTATTTAACATTAATAAAAATATTAAATTATTCCATGAAATTTTTAGGTGAAAATAAATATCAAATATTTTCAATTATTGGTCCAATATTTTTATTATAATGACTACAAGGACCCCTGAATAATCAACACTTGGTTAGCATAACTAAGGTTTAAATAATGTTTTTTCACAATCTTACGATCATGTTAACGGAAATCATCAACTATCATAATATTTTTTTTAACATTATGATATTAAATTTTAGAATAAAAGTTCATATATTATAAAATAAAAAATATTTTAATTTTATTCTTAAATGATAAATAATCTTATTAAATATAATGATTCAATTTAATGTGGTACATAATGTAAAATAGAGTAAACTCAAAGACTAAGGAATGAAATGTTTAAAATATGTTAATATTTATGGGATGGAGGATTTTATATAAAAAATAGATCCTCCCATTAATAATTATTTTGTTTTGGAGGTACATTAGTTAAGGGAGGCCTCCAAAAAGTGAAAATGTTTCTGTATTTACAGGAATGTCACTCCTCCTCCATTATAAAAAAAATTCACCACCTCACATATTCACCCCTATAAAAAATATTGGATCTTTTAAAACATTCCAATAACACATCCCAACTTTGATCACCTCATCCTAGTAGCCTTATTTTGGGGGAAAATTGCACATGTGAAGTGATTGGTGAAAATCCAAAGAGGATACTTGAAGAAGTGGTGACCTTAATCCTTGATAATTTTCATTTCATATAATTATAAAACTAAATATATTCTAAATAAATAATTCAAATATCATAAAATAAGTTAAATATATATTATGAGAAGTTATTAGGTTAATTTAATAACTTCTACCATTCATGTCTTTAACCAAATGGGTTATGAAATCATTATTTCTGTGTATGGCAGACTACGTCTCATGAACTGATGTCATTTATTATTCCAATAAAACATTTCACAACAGGTTATGGTTATGTATCTAATTTTTTTATATTAATTTTATAATTTATCTATAAATAGTGAGTAATTATATCATACATAACTATTTATTTTTCATTTGGTATGGGATATGATAACTTCTCTCATAGACTAGTTCCTCACGAAGCAATTTGAATTGTTATATCAGTAATGCATTAAATAGAATTTTATAAGAGATATTATATTTATTATATGTGATATAAATTACATAATTATTTCAAATGATACATATTTATCATTATTACATGGTAATGTACCATTTTTATTTCTTATCATTCCAATCATTGAAAAATTATAAGGTTTTTCGTTGATGTGTGGATTACTGCTTCCACAATGCGATGGGTTTCATTTTTCATCACTAAATATAATTTTTTTAATATAAAATTATATATAATTATATATATGGTATTCATGAAATTTTTTTAATCTATAATGATAAAATATTTCATACATTTCTTCCATAATGACTATTGAAAAATAGAAAAGTTAGTCATCCTGGTGCAGGACCTACTATATCCATGATCGTAATATTAGATAATTTTTATAAAAACATGTCATGATTAGTTTTTAATTTATAGTTTATAAAAATCTCATGATCATTATTTTTTATCTATTCATATAATTTCTTCTTTGATAATAGTGAAACTACAAACATTTTTTTGACACATAAGCCAAATAAGGTCAAAACATTCATCATTAAACAAATTGATTTGGTAATCATATATTACATGGTAGTAAGTTATATAAATATAATATTAATAAATAAAATTTTACATATTAATTTCAATAAGTAAAATTATTTTTGTATCCTATATGATTTAGATCTACATTATATGTCAGACTCATGTAAATGTATCTCCATCTCACAGTTTTACATCTATGAGACTCATGAAATGGGGATAAATTTTTTCTTTTTTATGGTGTATTTAATATCCAATAATTTATATTATGATCAATATAATTAAAATTATTGTACAATACATATACATTTAATAATCTATGTTTCATGTGGATTATGACTCAATGATAAAAAATGGGGTGAGAGTTTTATTTTATAATATCATTTTTTATCAAAAATGTTTATCATTATGCTTAAAATGGTGAAATATTATGTTATAAATAACATGAAACTCATTAAACATATTTTATTATATTAATGTATTAAAAATTTATTGTTACAATCATTTAGATCTAGTTATGTGCTCAAGATATCTAAATAATTTTCGTATAAAAAATCTACCTTTGTATCGAAAATCATTTTACTTGAAAAATAATGTTTTCTAAAAATATTTTTAAAAAATTCATTAAATTGATTTTTCATTAGTGAAATAATATTTTAATCATTAAATTTATGATATAATTTTTTAATACATCTACTAATTGTTTTCAAGGTTTTTTCAATAAAAATGATATTCAAATGTTTTTTTTTAAAGTGTTTTCTAAAATAGAAAGAATATGTTTCTCAAGAAATATTTTCAATTATATTTTAATTTAACTTTCATTCATAAATGTCAAAAACCCATATTGATACATATTCTATTTTGGGAATATTTATTAAAATATATCGTCATATTTATTTCACTAAATAAATTAATATTCTAGGAAATAAATATTTTTGGAACCTATTTCATTTCAATTGGTGAATCATGTTTCAAATAAATTTTTATGAAAACTAAATCTTATCCAATGGTTAATCATTTTTCACATAGGTTGGCATTAAACCCATTTATTTTCAATTTTTTAATAGGGTCATATAAGATTCATAATTATTTATATTTTTTAAAGAAATATATATATAAATTATTTATCTTGTGATTCAAGGATATTATATAAAATAGTGACCCCGATATAGATTGTACAATGGTATGAGGGACATTATAGCTCACAGAAGGAAATAATATGGCTTTGATAATGTGTTTAGATCCATTATTTCTCATGAAAATATGTTGAGACAAAAATAACTCATATAATGTGTTGAGCCCCATTAGAGTACCTAAAAAATGAGTGAGTCTGATATAGATTATATGAAACATGATTCCCATTTATTCTCTTCAATTCATTGGGTAATTATTATGTTATCAAAAATATTATATTTGAATTCAACCATATGGTTTTTTGAATTTTAAGGGTTCTATAGGGGTTCAATATGTGTTCAATAAATATGATGTCTAAAGCCATTATCTTTTTTTTCTATCATTTCAACGGGGTTATGATGTTTCATTTCATAATTATTTATATCATATTTTCCATTTTAATTGATTCTAATGAAATATTAATTTTTTATGTACTTATTCCATGATTTTATTTTGATGATATATGTATTTATTAGTATGTGTATTATTTTTTTGTACTCATTCACTTTGATTATGTCATAATACCCTTATAATCCTATTATGATCACAAATAAACTTCAATTGTTAATTATTACATTTTACCTTACTGAGTATTTGATCTCCACATTATAATTCTAATTTTCTATAGGTAATACATAATGTGTTTGAATGAATTGTGTTTAGAATGGATAATCCTTGGATGAGGACGATGGACTGATATGAAATAATATAATCTGGGATAAATTGGAGACATTTTCATTTAATGTCCTAGGAATTGATTATGTAGTAGTTTTTCCTCATCCAATAAAACATTAAAAAAAATCTACTGAATGTAAGTCACACATGTATTTGTTTTTTATATTTATAGGAATCTATGAAGTATAATCATTTAATAATTATATTCATCAAAGATATAAATGTTAATATTATGATTTCAGTACCAGATATGAAAGTTCTTGTTTTGTGATATTTTATATATTTTTGGAAAAACATGATAAAAGATATAAATCAAGTAAATCATAGAGTTATGGGAGATATTATAAGGTTCATATCAAACAACATAATTGAAAAACTAATTCATTGAAAGATTGAAATATTTATTCATTAGAATGGAATATCATGTAAATTTATTGCAGATATGCATGATTTCTAGTTATTACTATAACAATTAAAAATAAAATCTTAAAATGAATGAAACACATGATAATGAGAAGAAATTATCACCACATACTAGGTATTAGCCACCAAAAGCATCATTGGAAATTAATCCTATGGTGAGAGCTGTTGATGAGGAAAATACTAACAAGATATGGAATAAAACTGAGAATATTCTCATGAGTGGGGAATCAACATTGAAATGATTATTGGGATGTACTAATTTATAAAATGAAACACTATAAACAAGTTCATGAGGCCTCTACAAAAATAAATGGAATTTATGAAGAATAATGTAAAATATTCAGTGAAATCAAGATCTGAAAATCATTATATGATGTAAGATTCCACCCTAGGAAATAATGATTAGTCTTCTAGAAAGGGGTAATTTTTTTCTCAATCCTAGATAATAGAGGTTAAGAGACCCGATCTATGATAAAATATGTATTGTTCTCTAGGTTCCAATTTTATGAAGTCATTTCCTACTAAGTAGTTGACTAAGAAAGATACATAATTTGTGGCCCCTAATAATCTTTAATTTTTTAAAACCTAATGAATATGATAGCATGGTTATGTTTAATAATTTTAATTATTCATAGAAAAATTACACTAGTATAATAAATAACTCTTATCCTAGTATCAAATATTAAAAATGTATCACATGATTTTACTAATTATTTGTTAAATTGTGTAAACATAATGATAATGGTTTGAATGAATCCTTTTAAGGGAGCTATATATAAAGTGAAGATACTATGAATTTTTTCACATTAATCAGTCTAGAACTATAAAATATGAAGAATTTATGTATTATTTTAAAACTCATTCCTCAATTATGTTTTATTTTTTACAATCATAATGAGGGAGTGATTCTCTTACATAATTTAGAGGTCGAATTAGTTTTTCTTGAAAATTTTTATTTGTTTATTTATTTATACTATAAATTCTTAAATATTATGTAAAATATATTTATGAAAACCCAATTTGAGGGAAATGGATTTCTGAAGACATTTAAAAAATATATGTATCTTATTAAATGTTTTTAAAATCTCTATTGTTTACTACAACTTGTTATATCAAGTATTCATAAGAGATGAATTAATTTATGATTTTTTATATAAAAAATAAATGGTTCAATGAATATCTAATGAATTTTTACGATCAATGAGAATAATAAGTTATTTAGAAACATAGTGGAGATACATTTGTGACAGCTCATGTTACCCTTTTAGTTGGGGCCCATGTAATTGTAATGAAATTCAGACGTGTTGGAAATATATCATGGATATAAAATGTTGTTCAGGAAGTGGAAAATAGTAGTCAATTTTAGAAATGGAAATAAATATTTATATATTATTTTATATTTAAAATAGTAATTGAATTTCAGTGTGAAATTAATTTCTTGTCATCTATGCCAAAACATATTTTAAAGCACCCAACTATCTGGAAGTAAATTTTATTTGTTGATCGAGGCATTGATCTATCAAAAATTGAAAAATGTATCATTTTCACAGATGGGTGGTGATCTACCACCATATAAAAATCAGTTTAATTTATAGTGAGAGTTCATGATATTACCCATTCAGTAAAAGAATTTTGTTATAAAAGGGAGGTGATGATGTTCTTCCTTCTGAAATGCGTTTTATTTAGGGGTCATGGTGGTGATTTTCATCTATCCACAAATGAGATTCCTTTTTATAGAGATGTGGTGATTTTACACCGTCTAGAAATGAAATAAAATTGTATTTCAAGTTTTTCATATATGATCCCCTTTGATTGTTATGAAGTCCTACATGGTTCACTATTTCACATTAATGAATTCTTCAACACCGTAAATAAATACCCAATTACAACAAAAAGTAGAAGGATGGCGTGAAATAGAAATGATGAAGAACCTGAGTGAGACAATGGAATTTACATTCATGGATAATCCCAATACTAAAATATCACCACAATACAACGTTATACATGTCTCCATAATGGATGATATACCATTAGAAAATGAATCCTTTAAAAAAGGACTATTTTTCCACAGAACATCTTTGTAGATGGAGACACATTTTTGTATATTAATTAGGAAGACATTTTCCTTTTTGAATGAAGAATATCAAAAATAACCCACCTTGAAGTATTATAATTTCACATATTAAATACCCTATATGTGATTTTGCATCCCATAGTGTTTATCTCTATCTCTCAACACTATATTACGATGTAGTGTTAGACATAATTGTATCCCCTTTGAGATTTTTTCAAATAGTCCTAGCTAGTGTATTAAAAAATCCATATAAGAAATAATTGTTGCCTCCCCTATTAAGACAATATCTATATGATTAGATTATCTAGTGTGTCAACATGAAACTTTTTACCAGTCATTAAAATGGAAAATTTCATTACTCCACATTCCATCCCTAACCATTGGTGTTGTTCGGGTTTATGAAATCAAGAACCCAATTCACAGTGAGGGAAATAAATCATGTAGGCAGTTGTGGGAATCATCCTAGATAATTCAGTGGAATATAATGCATCCATGTTACCTAAAATGGGATTATATGATGGTGAAATCATCACCATATATATTTTAATCAACTGATGTGTATATCCCAGTCGGAATGATGAGATACTGAAACCCTTTAGTAGTAATCCCTTATTCCTTATTTCCAGATCCCACATCTCAACACGTTTCCATAAATTGATAGGGGAAGTATCATTAAGGAAAACTTCATTATGTAATCCTTATTCACATCTAGATTTTTTATCCTAAGTAATGTGTATACTCCCCCTTTATCTCATTTTTAACATACAATGAATTACCCTGGTGATCATAGATGGATTTCATGATTATAAAATTATCGTAATTTTATCTTTCATATTGGGCCTCCATTTTAGGTATATACCCTAACCATATTAACATATTATCAAAGGGTCATATTCCCTAGAAGATATTCCCTCAACATGTTGTGTACCAAATTAAGCACCTTAAGGAATCCTCATATATGTAAGACCCAATAAAATCTATGATATTAAAAATTTTATGATAAATATGTTCATGAAACAATATATTAACATTTGTAGTAAATTTACAACTTAGATGTTGTTAAACAATAGAAAAATATCCAAAACCTTTGACATTCAACAACATTTGAATATCTTCTAACATGCCATTATACTGTGAGACTGGAACTATTAGGCAATGACTCATGCGACAATGGAATTATTGGGATACCTCCATAATGTTTGAACCCAACATTAATAACCCCATTATCGACCTAATTGGGATGTATTATTATTATGAATTTTCCCCACAAAGATGGTTCTACACCTTATGGGCCATATCATCTCATTCTTTTCAAGATATTTACATGATGAAATATATGGTTACAATGAAATATTCCTTATTAGATCTACTGAAAATTGTATCATTATATTCCCAACAGGGACAACAAAAAAGGGCCTCTCACACATAAGTCCTACACAAACCATTTATGGAAACCATTCACATAGTCTTACATACCATGTGATGTTAAACTAAATTAGAAGGTCCTTCTCACAAGACCTTAAAAGGCAAGACCTGTCTAATTTAATGGAACAATACTATTTTGGATTTTATTCATTTTATGAGTGTACATAGGAGGCATATTTAATATACTAATACTAATACAATGAACACATACCACTTTCTGGTATTGAAACCATCTACATTATTCCTGGATATGTGGATTTCAAAAATAGTTCATTTAAACTAAGAACTCCTAAGTAATAATAAAACAATACGATGATCATATGATAAATATTGATTGTTCCATTAATGGGGATGATGTGATATATATGGATATTAATTTTTATGCAATACATCATACATTTTTAGATGTTTATATTGGAAAGTGATAATAACATAATCATATCTTGATGATAACTAGTCAAATATTGGGATTTGGAAAGGATTCATAAACAAGACATCAATCTATAAGAGTTTTCTAATGGATGAACTAATTTCCCAACGTATGATGTGTTAAACCAGACCTCGCAACCTTTCGTCCAATGTGTGTTCGTATGTGTCAATGATAACAAACCTCAATTACAACCAACCATTTGAATGAATTCCCATAACTAATCATGGATTGGGGAGATGTTGGTTACGTTCAGTTCCTGTAATAAATACCAATATAAACTCTATGAACTTTGAGTAATTCAAAATACATTAATCACTGCATTTTTTAGGTCATTAATGTAATGAACCTAATTTGAATCACTCATTATCAAAAATAACTAGGTTTCCCCAACATTAAGAATTTACTTAGTGTATTCTATAAAAAAAACTTTGAACCTGATTTGAAGAATTTAAACATGAAATTATTATGTCAAGCATTATTTTGATTACTTTTGATAATACATTGATAGGTTTTCTTGTTTGTTTTTATTTAAAACAATCCACGACACCGTAATTTAAATTAATCATAAATTAATCCACTCAACCATGACCAAATTATTCATAAACACATGTAAAATATGGATCTCATTATAGAAACCCTAACTTTTTATATATTTTAATTAAATAATTTTTGTGGAACACTTAACAAATTTTACAAAGAAACACCCAATGACCATATAGATTAGTTTCTTTTTGAAACATGGAAATATATAAACAAGTACGTGAGAAATATATATTATCTCCAACTAGGTTCTCCAATGTCACGAACCAAACTAAGTCTACCTCGAACCGATCACCCTAACTAGCCTGCAACATGGCCTGAGAGGTGTTACCGATCCTCCCGGGCTGGCGAAAAGTGTCAGGGCATCAATAGAGGTTGTGGGAACGATTTCTCCCAATATAAATAAATAAAGCAGCAGAATCAAAACAATGCAGTGCAAGAAAAATAAACCAAATAAAATGACAAAATAAGAATAGAAAAAAATAAAACTAACCAATCACGACGTCTAAACTAACTCTGTATGACCCCGTGGGTCACTCTCCGACTCAACGATCAAGCGTCACCCAAGGTGAGCACACTCAAGCTGTAACCGGCACAAACACTAAAAACAAAAAATAACTTTAGGCATGAGTATTAAAACTGATAAGCTAGCCTGATATCTATTCCCAATGCACTACCTTTAAATAAAGAAATTTACTAATTCCAGGTTTGAACTAAATGATATAACATATTAGTTTCCACACACACTTTCATTTCTAAAACAAGTAACATTCCATTTCCCTTTTTAGTTCAAAAATATGTTTAATGTTTGAAAGGAACAGGTGCATTTCATCTTAAAACATTTTTGAAAACAATTTAGAAATCCAAATTTTAGTTGTTAGTCAAAAGGAAAACCACACCGAACACAAAACACACACTAAGGGCAATGGAGTAAGTGGAAAATAGGTTCTGGAAACTGAACTAGACCTATCAATCGTCCGACACATACAAAGAAACACTAAATAAAACATGGGTCGAACCTAGGAGATCGTGAACAATCCATGACATAACATACATGTGACTCATCCTGAAGGCATTCTCTGACTCGATGACGTTATAACGCCCTAATGCCCGGTATAGCCCTTCATGGCCAAACCGAGGGGCCCAATCCCCATTTCAGCAATAATTTAGTATTCCCCATGTATGGGATCGCTAGCCAGTGCATATTCTAAACTAGTGCAACAATCGTTCTTAGAAGATTCAATCGCTATGACAGGTTCACATGTCAACACGTTTAATAAAAAGGATCGCGGTGAGTCAACAAAGTCAATCAAGTAGAAAAAACATCACACACAACGTATGTAGTCAACATACACCAAAGATAACCCCTGAGTCACCCCAAAGAGTGTTTTATAAAATAATTTATTTTTATTAAACTGCCAAATGGGCCTTCACCAACTTTAAAGAAAAACCTTGTTTCTCAAAAAAACCCTGAAACACTTGATCAGAAAAAATAATTTATCCTTAAAAGCATAACCACATTTGAAACTCTTTGAGTTATGTTTAAAGGCCAAACTGGAATTCTTTCACTACTTGGTGTCCGCTCGTCAAGAAAATATTTCGTGAGTCATGTATAAAATAAACAGCTCTTTTTACAGCAAATAATCATTTAAAAATTAATCATCTTATATTATTTTCTATTTATTAAAATTATTAAAAACATCAAGAAATTAATAAAATATAAATTTAAAGGTGAGTTTAGTGGGGGACCTACCTCGACTCGCAACCTGGTTACGACGACGATGCACGTCTCACACTCGCGCACAAGTACGTGCAACCTGCTGACGACCGCAACATCACAGAAAGCCTCGCCAATGCGCTACAACAACGAAAAACATCTAAAAACACACAAATGAAAACCTAAAAAATCCAAATGAATAAACAACATAAAAAATCAGCTCGTCATGTTTTCAAAACAATGCTCGTATCGCTTGCACTCTCACTAAACCTCTTTAAGATTTATGAAACCATCCCCAAATAGTAACTCATAACTTTATACAGAAAAAATCAACTATTTTAAAATTAAAATTGCTCCAAAATAAATAAACACAACACGTGATAGAATAATTATTTACCACTTGAACAAAAACATCGCAAACATTAATTTAGTGCTGAGACACGGTCGACTAGTGGTGTTGCGCAACCCTCGGAAAGGGGCGATGAACCAAATCGAAGTGAAATCACCTGGTCTTCGAAGGCGGACATTGTAAAAATCTAGAACAAGACCCAAAGAGGTATTCTCCTACTCAAATGAGTGTTGTGTGCTGAAGAGGGAACCTGCGAGGTCGCGCACGCCGGAGCAAGCCGCTGCCGGCAAAGGCAGGCGGCCGGAAAGGAAAGAACATCAGAACTGCAAGGCTGGCCAAAGAAACGACTTTTACGGTTCCAGTGGGTGCATACCGACAAGGAGAAAGGTGTGGAAAGTAGTCCACAGGTGACCAGATAGCAATAAAGAGGTTGGAGGTGCGGTTTGTAGGTGTCCATAGGTGGCCGGATGCAATGGACAGCAAGGGGAGGGCGGTCGAAAGCCGACCGAACGAGGGATGCCATGCAGGACCAGGAGACGGTCGTGCCATACAAGGGCGGCACCAAACAGAGCCATGGAAGGCAAAGACCATACCAGGAGGGGGAGACCACGCCGTGTGGAGGCCGTGCCGGAAGATGCGGAGTGGGAGGATGTGGCGGGGTCGCCCGGGTGATGCTGCGGGGAAGGAACAGCCGTAGGGGTCGTGCGGGATGAGGGGAACACGGGCTATAGGGGAGAAGGCAGGAGGCCTGGAAGAGATTTGTTGTGTGATGGGGTGGCTCTATGCAGTGCACTGGAACATGGGGTCTCTTGGAGCTAGCAAGGAGGGAGACCGCGCAGGGACCTTCCGCGGACTTGTGCGGCAGAGCAGGTCATGTAGGAGTGTGGCTGGAGGCAGAGGAAGTAGAAGGGCCATGGTGCAGCACTGCTACGCGGGGCTACTGGGGGTAGGACAGTGAAGCAGGAGGGCCGATCAGGCTATAGGAGGAGGGTGATGCGTTTGGCAGTGAGCAGGTAGTAGGCGAGGTCGGCAGGCAGAGGGGAGCGCCGGGGAGACCCGAGGAAAACCAAGGGAAGAGGGGTGTAGTAGAGAAGAAAGAGGGGAGGCAGCTAGGGTTAGGAGGGGTTGCTGAAAAAGTGTAGCTTTAGGGTCTTAAATATATATATATATAGTGATATAAATGCTAAAAAACAATAATCATATTAATATTAATAATAATAACAATAATAATAATAATAATAACAATATAAATTATTGTTATTATTATTATTAAAAAATTCGTAAAATTACATTTAATTTAATTTTTTCTTTAATTTTATTATATTATCTACAAATTTGGTCAACCGTGCACTCACCATGTCCGAACGCACGATCGAACCGAATGTGTGGTGCCCGCACACCCACCCGGACCGAATGTGTGGTGACCTCTAGAAGTGTGGTGACTGTGCACTGGCCCGAGGTCCACCAAAAACATCACAAATTCAAAAAAAACAAACCTGGACCCAAAACCGACTATACCCAGAGTCGTGGGACTGAGAAAAGAATAAAAACATGGGCTCTCGTGGTCAAGGTGTGACAATTCATCCCACCACATACACTTTCCGCCCCCATAAAGTCACAAAACCTAGAGCTGACACAACTTGAGTTCATTACCATACACAATCATAGAGAACTGAGAGCTTCGGGGAAACCATTCCCAACAAAAATCACACCTGACCAATTCAAGAAAAACCAATTCCCGTGATTGAGGGGAGAACATGAGAGCATTCTCCCCACCACAAGAATTCACTAATACAGAAACCCTTGAAACCTGAACACACCACCCCTGGGGGGGGAACGTAAGAACTCCCAAACCAATCTCTTTCATTTTCCCAACATGGACCAAATAACACACCTGAGCCTTTTTCAGAAAACTTGCTATGAAACAACCAAGAAACTTAAATAAGAATAATTAACTCAACCCCTCCCATCAATTTCACGAAACGAACATCCCCCTTATAAACATAGCTGAGACCAACACAAAATTAGAATAGGTTCATTCATTCATAGTCCACACCAGTTAAGGATAACAAACAATTTAAAAACCACACTAAGAGTAGATAAGACCACTTGGATTGTGGGAGAACACACTCACCACGCCCCACAACAAGGATAATCTTACGACAGTGATGAGAATAGAACAAGGAAATTTTTGATATTTCCATTCCAAGGATGAAAACATTATCCAGACCGAGGTTCCACACACCCACATAAACTCCAGATTGTGTGTCAGCTTTACCCCGAGACCTGTGGATGGGGCCCTGATGGCTGAAGCATCTCTTGCCTCACAGTCATACATTTTCATCTTCTAGTCTCTAACTCCTTCCGTTTGATGATTCCAACAACCAAAATGGTTGTATATTTTTAAAGGGTTGTAACATGAGGACTCAGAATGTCCGGATAGTCCATAATTGTGGCGCACAAGATATCGCTTCGACAAACTAAGAGAAGTTACTGACGAGGATGGTTTCATGGAGATAGGTTCCACCGGCCTGCACTATTTTACAGATGGGGAAACTTCTTGGAAGTTGGCCACTATTAATCACACCCAAAACTCTAATGGTGATGAGACATTTCATATTTACATGTCCAGAACTGAACCCTCAAATAACTCTAGGGAGGTACGAACCATAAATATCCTTGGAGTTCCTGACACCTTGAAGACACACTATCTCTCAGAACAATACAAATACCTCTAACATACATCAATTATCTCGAAAATAAAGCAACAAACAAAAAGGAACTGATAACTGAGCATAAATCATTGACAACTTTTGGAGGATTTCTGGGTGGCATACTCATGACAACACGAGAAACACCATTGAAACCAGCATCAAGCCAAAACTCGATCAAAGAAACAGCACAAGCCAGGGATAATAGGCCCATAATTCAAACATATATAACACAAGGAGAAATCAATTTTCCAAAACCATTATCTCTTTAAAAATTTTAAAACTCACCTATGGCACCTTATGAACTGTCACAGGTGCATTTATTCATTCTCGGTCACATCATCTACGAACAAGTGCCCACATGCACTCTCCATACATACCCACGCATGAGTGACCCTCCATAAAAAGTTCCAAGGTTCAAACACTTCTTTTTCCTTACCAAATCCAACATGTTCCATGTTTTTCCAAACCGATACACTTTATTTTTAAAAACCCACATTACTAATTTCAAAAATAATTTGGTAGAAACCCACTTTTTTTATTTCGAAATCACTTTCATTTTCAACACACACACATAGAACAAGTTCAAAACCAAACATACGCAAATATAAACCTTCGCAATGAGGAAGTAGTGTATGTGAATAACCCGGAGACATGGTGGTGAGTCATGCCCCAAGTAATCCATAACACTAAGAGGACCTTAAACTGGGCACTTAGACTCCACATGGGTCACCACCCCATATGAGGCCACAACGCGAACCGGTTTTCCCCCATTGTCATCCCTCAATCCAAAACAACCAAAGAAAAAAGATTCAAATCCTAGACTAACCCTGGTAACTCAGGTCTCTTCACGAGTGGTGGTGATCAGGCACCAACCCATAACCTACCTCCTAAGCCCCGATAGTCTTAAACTCCATCTACTGAACATCCCAAATAACAAAGGGTGATCTGAAAAGTGAGGTCCGCTAAGAGCCAACCTTCTCTGATACCATTTTTTCCCGAACCAACCCGGGTCGACCCTGAACCGGTCACCCGAGTCGGCCCGCGATATGGCCCGATCGGTGTTCCCGATCCTCCCGGGATGGCAACAAGCGCCAGGGAATCAACAGACGTTGTGGGAACGATTTCACCCAATATAAATAAATAAAGCAGCAGAAAAAGAACAAAGCAGCGAAATAAAAATAACTAAACAGGAATAGATAAAAAATAAAACTAACCAAACATGACATTCAATCTAACTTCTTGCAACCTTGCGGGTCACTCTCTGAATCAATGATCAAGCATCGCCCAAGGTGAGTGCACTGAAGTTATTTCCTGCACAAACACTAATAATAGAAAATAACTATAGGTGCGAGTATTAAAACTCAGTAGGCTAGCCCGATATCTATTCCTAGTCCACTACCTTTAAATAATGAAATTTTCTACTACTAGGTTTGAACTAAATGATATAACATATTAGTTTCCACACAAACTTTCATTTCTAAAACAAGTAACAGTTCATTTCCCTTTTTTGTTCAAAAATAAGTTTAATGTTTGAAAGGAACCAGTGCATTGCATCTTAAAAAAAATTTTGCAAACAATTTAGAAATCCAACTTTTAGTTGTTAGTCAAAAGGAAAACCACAAACAACACAGTAAACACACTATGGGAAATAGAAAAAGTGGAAAACAGGGGCCATCAACCGAACTTGACCTCTCAATCGTCCGCCACATACAAACAAACACTATGGAAAACATGGTTTGAACCTAAGAGATCATGAACAATCCAGAACATAACATACATGTGACTCATCCTGAAGGCGTTCTCTAACTCGATGACATCATAATGCCCTACCACCCGGTTTAACCCTTCATGGCCTAACTGAGTGGCCCAATGTCAAGACCCATCCTCGTGGCCCGTGTCGTGACTACCCCAAGCCCGCCTTCTATAGGCCAGGGGCTGGTGACTAGCACCAAGGCATAATTCCCGGTAACAAGGGAAGGCATTGCCTTTGTAAAGTAAACAAACACCACAGAGAAAGAAAGCAGAAGAATTAAACATTAAGTAAAAACTGGATACAACAGTAAGTGCGGAAATGTATGTGGGCCAGTATACAAGCCCAAACTGAAAGTAAAGTACAACTGGAAAGGTAAAACAGAAACTGAAAAGTAAAGCTGCAGCGTCGAGCCGTACACTGGAAGTTCCACCTGAAGGGTGAGTACAGATAGCCTCCACAGCTCCTAGGGTCCAGTCGTCTGCTCCGAGTACGTCCCACCCAGTGGTCCACCTTCAAGTACCGTCCTGCTCTGCTAGCCTCAACCACGATCAGTGATGTCTGTCGTCTGCAACCAACACATCGTAGTGTAGGCATAGCCCATGTAGGGGTGAGTATAAGCTACTCAGTAGGGACCCCAAGACCCTAATGGTATCCCATAATCCACAAAGGATAATCCACAAAGGAAAGATACAATCATGAAGTAACATTCGACACTGCTTAGATGTATCCCCATACATATACCTAAGTCATCAATTCTAGTACACTCCAACTTCCGAGCCCATGTACAACCCAGTCCTCACAAGAAAGCAAAATGTAAATCCACACAGGATATCACAACAAAATCCACATAAGAAAGAAAACAGGATTCTTCTCACACATGTATACTTCTTCGTAAGATGAGAGAGATAATCAGATATTTCCATTGATTCATCTAATCTGTCGGACCCACTACGGATCGATAGGTACTAACCACTACAATGACCCACAAAGGATCTGACCGACAAAGGATCGATAGGTAACTAACCCCCGCAATGACCCACAAAGGATCTGACCGACAAAGGATCGATAGGTAACTAACCCCCGCAAAGACCCACACATGATCGGACCCACACAGGATCGGTAGCACTGATCCACGTAGGATCGCTGAGTGTTGTAGTCGTCGCCATCGAATCCACTGAGGATCTCTGTACAGTCGTCGTCGTCACAGTCGCAGCCAGCTCTAGGGTTCCCGCACACAGCAAACTCATTCGGGAGGGTCCACTCCATGAGCCGAGGGGCTGATACATCCACTGACACAAAGTCCGGAGTTGATGTATCCAAAACGTCTGTATCGTCAACAGGAACTCAACGTCGTAGCTGGCGCATCAATCGGACGCCCTGTCTGAGAGTTATTGACTTTTTCGTTCTAGGGGCCCGGTTGGTTTTTAAGGAAAAATCAACCCGAACATTCTCCAACTACGTCCAAACCTTGAGCGGAGTAAGAAAAAATATCCTTCTCACTTAGAGGAATCCATCAAAGTCGACGGTACATCAATTGGACGTCCGGAGCTTAAGTTTTGAGTGTTTCCTCTCCGAGGGCCCGGTTGGTTTCGTGTACGAACCAACCCGGCCGAACCCAAAGTAATCCTAAACCTTGAGTGTGATATACTGAAATGACCGTCTCGATCCAAGGATCTCATCTAAACTAATGGTGCGTCGATTAGAGGCTCGTAGCTCATGTTATGGGCGACAGACAGAAGAGGTTCGGTATTAGGGGGTTCGGGCCCGGTCCGACCCGGCCCGATACCCCAGGGTCGGCCCGAACCAGTGCGACCCATCTCGGGTCCGGGTCTGGCCTGCTTGGGCGCGGCCCAGCCCGACTGGCGTGGCCCGGACTGGCCGGCGCGGCCCAGCCTAGCTATCCGGCCAGGGCAGCCGGCCCGGCGCGCGACACGCTAGCCAGAGGCTCGGCCGAACGGACGAGCCGTTTCAGATGCGTGGGGGGGGGGCTGCCCCCGCGTGAAGAATCATGGCCCCTTTATGGGGCCGCTCAACTGGTCGGATGGAGGATACGACCCCCTGCGTTTTCCTCGAACCGACCGGCCTGCACCGGCCGTCCGGCTGGTCTGCCACGGGACCGGCAAGGGCTGGTCCCCTTGCTCGGACGCCGGCGGCCCGGTCTTGGCCATCGGTTCCCCTTCATCGTCGCGGCCATGGTTCGTCCGGTGCGGCGCGATGGCGTCGCGCCCTTCCTCCGCGGCCCCGCTCCGGCCGCGGTGCTTCTGAGGTCCTCCGGCGGGGCACGACGGCGTCGTGTCCTTTGTTCATCTTCTACGGCGCTGCGGATTTATTGCTTCCAATGGCACGGTGCGACGGTGCCGCACTTCTCCACTTTCCCTTTTTACAATGTCCGTGCGGTGCTTCGGCACCGCGTTTCCTTGCTCACCGCATCAAAAATCAACAACCAAAAAGGGGAGGAGTGTCAGCTGTGTTCGTGTGGTCCGACCTCCTCCCATTAATGCGATAACAAGTGGTTCAAGGAAGGGAAGATAACGACGGAAGAAATCACAAAATTAAACCCCTACCTCAACGTTGTCGTCGAATGAGCGCTCGTCGTGGATTTAACCGTCGCGGAAGAAGAGGATCACCGCGGAAGAAGAGGATCGTCATGGAAGAAGAGGTTCTCCATGGAAGAAGAGGTTCGCCGTTGGCGTTAGGTGATCTCTGAGGAAGGCATCTCTTGCTGTCGTCCGCCGTCGAAGGGTTGCGTTCTTTGTTGGCGGTGGCGCGTTCTTCGCATTCTTCGTCGAAGAACGAAGAATCTTCTCTTTTTCTCCCAAAGGTTTAACACAACACAACCTAACCATCATAAAATAAGTCCAACACTTATTTTATTATCAACCAAAGTTTTTGAAAATAAAAAGACAAGAAATGAACAATTAATTCAAAGAATTAATTGTAACGATTTAACCGCCCAATTAAAAGAGGTGTTTCTTAACCAGAAAAACATAAGGTTTGACTTTCATTAAAAGGGGTGTTGTGGGTGCGTTACTTAGGAGGGAAGAAACGGTGGGGATCGTGTGGGCCCCAACTCACAAATATCCTACCTAGTGGGTAGGATATTGTGGGTCCCACCTAATTCGCTTAACTTAGGTTAAGCGGCTTTAAGTGAAATTAAATAAAGTGTCGCACCACTTTTATTTTATTTCTTAAATTAACCCCAAAAAATTAAAACCACACCTGAGCAAATGAAACTCCGGAAAAGGCATTTCTAAGAAAATACTGGAGCTGCGATTCCACTGGTGCCCTCAGAATTCGATTTTGAGCACCGATTCAAAAGTTAGAAAACCCTGCTCATTCGTTCACTGAAGGTACCCGAGCTGAACTTCGGAAAATGATTCCGGGAAAACCGGGCCTCGGAATCAGGTGCCGTCAGAAACTGCGTTCTTGTAAAATTCCAAAGAAAATTAAGAAAAAAAATTTCCTTGAATTTCATAGGTATTTACATCACTCCCACCTCAGGGCTTTACATCTCCATAAAGATACATAAAAAACTAGGGAAACAAATGTGGGTACTGAGCACGTATCTGAGCCTCCCGCTCCCAAGTGATCTCCTAGAGGTTCCCATGCTGCCATCTGATGCGCACTAGAGGAATCGACCATCCACGTAGGACCCGCTCCTGTCGATCCTCAATCTCCACCGGGACCTCCGTAAAAGTATCCCCATCATCAACCTCCAGCTCCCCATGGTCAATGATATGCACTGGGTCGTGCACGTATCTCCTCAGATAAGATTCGTGGATGACGTCATGCACCCGGTGCAACTGAGGTGGTAAAGCCAGGTGATAAGCCACCTCGCCAATCCTGCTGAGGAACTGGAATGGTCCGATGAAGCGTGGAGACAACTTGCCGCCTCGGCCAAATCTCTGTAATCCACGCTGAGGTGAGAAACGCAAGAATACGTGGTTGCCATCCTCGAACTCTAGTGGCCTCCGCCTCCTGTCAGCATAAGGCTTCTGCAGGCTCTGAACTATCCTCATCCGCTCCAGGATGACCTAGACCTTCTCTGTCATGGCCTGGACCATCTCTGGTCCCAAAAGTGCTGACTCCCCAGGGTCTGTCCAGCACAAAGGATATCTGCAAGTTCGGTCTTACAACGCCTCGTATGGTTCCATCCCAATGGTTGAGTGGTAGCTGTTGTTGTATGCAAACTCCACCAAGGGTAGGTGGTCCTCCCAGCTGCGACCAAAGTCGAGAACACATGCACAGAGAATGTCCTCGAGAGTCTGTATGGTCCTCTCCGTCTGACCATCTGTTTGAGGGTGAAAGGCGGTGCTGAGTCGTAGCTGCGTCCCGAATGCCTCCTAAAAACCCCTTCCAAATCCTAGAAGTAAAGCGAGCATCTCGATCCTAGATGATAGATGATGGAACACCGTGAAGTCGTACAATATCCTGAACGTAGAGACGTCCCGAGCACTCCACTGAGGCCTGCTCTCTGATGGGTAAGAAGTGAGCCGACTTGGTGAGTCGGTTGAAAATCACCCAAATGGAGTCGTGAACTCTGGAAGTGTGTGAAAGTCCAGTCAAGAAGTACATAGATATCCTGTCCCACTTCCACTCCGGGACCTCCAAGGGTTGAACCAAGCCTGCTGGTACCTGATTCTCTGCCTTCACCTACTGGCAAGTGAGGCATCGAGAAACGAACTCTGCTACAACCTTCTTCATTCCCGGCCACCAGTGGTATCTTCTGAGGTCCTGGTACATCTTCGCCACTCTAGGATGTACCGCCATGGGATAAGTGTGAAACTCTCTCAGCACCTCCTACCGTAAAGCAACTTGTACCAAGGTACGTCCTCTGAAAAGGATGTCGTGCTCTACTCCAAAGGAGAACCCATCAGGTTCCTGTCCTAAGGATATCTGTGCACGCCGCGTCTCACAGTCTGCATCCCCATGCTGTGCCTCTCTGACCCGCTGCAGTAGTGGAGGAGTGACTGTGAGTGACTAAAGGAAGGCTGCTTCATCTCTATCCATGAAGGATATTTTCAAAGAGGCTAGCTACTCAGTCACCTCCTCAAGTAGCTGAATGCCCATCCTCCTACTGAGAGAATCAGCTACAACATTCCCCTTCCTAGGAGTATAGACTATCTCAAAGTCATAGTCATGGAGGAACTCGATCCATCGTCGTTGCCTCAGGTTCAGGTCCTTCTGAGAGAAGATTTACCTGAGACTCTGATGGCCAGAAAAGACTGTAAAGCGCTCGCCCAACAGGTAGTGCCTCCATGTCTTCAGAGCGAAGACCACTGCTTCTAACTCTAGGTTATGGGTAGCAAAGTTATGCTCATGCGTCCTCAACTGATGTGATCTATAGGCAATCACCGCCCGCTCCTGCATCAGGACACATCCGAGTCCGGTCCCTGATGCATCGTAGTAGACTATGTACCCTACTCTCTCCCCCAAAAGCATCAAGATTGGGGTGTTGGTCAATCTCTGTCTCAGCTTCTGGAAGCTCTACTGACATATGTCTGACCACACAAAGGGTTCCCTCCCCCTCTTCGTTAAATCCGAGAGTGGTGCCACAAATCTAGAGAGGTCTGGCACAAATCTCTGGTAGTTTCCAGCTAGTCCCAAGAAACTCCGCAACTCTGTCATGCTCCTGGGTGGCTCCCAAGCTAGCACTGCCTCGATCTTCACAGGATCCACTGCAACTCCCACCTCAAAGATGACGTGCCCCAAGAAGTGGAAATCACGTATATAGAACTTTCACTTCGAGAGCTTTCCATAAAGTTGGTGCTCTCGGAGTGCATCTAGTACAACCCGCAAGTTGTAGGCGTACTCCTCCTTAGTCGTCGAGTATATCAAAATGTCGTCGATGAAGACCATGAAAAATCGACCAAGGTATGGCTGAAAGATCCTGTTCATGAGGCCCATGAACACTGCTGGAGCGTTGTTCATACCTAAAGGCATAACCAAGAACTCATAGTGTCCATACCGACATCTGAATGCAGTCTTCTGCAGGTCCTCGTCCCGAACTCTGAGCTGATGATTGCCTGACCTGAGGTCTATCTTTGAGAACCACCATGATCCCTTGAGCTGATCGAATAGGTCATCAATCCTCGGTAGCGGATACTTGTTCCTCACTGTCACCTGGTTCAGGCGACGATAGTCAATACAATGTTGCAAGCTCCCGTCCACCTTCTTGGCGAACAATGTCGGGGAAGCCCTGGATAAAACACTGGGTCGGATGAATCTCTTGCCATGCAAGTCCTCCAACTGTAATTGTAGCTCTCGAAGCTCAACGGGGGCCATCCGATATACTGGAGTGGATATCGGGGCTGTCATGAGGTATATATCAATATAAAAGTCTACCTCTCTGCGAGGAGGTAGTCCTGGAACTTCGTCGGGAAAAACGTCCGCATACTGATCCACCACTGCACGAAAACTAGGACTCTTCACGTCAACTGCTTCTAGGATGAGGCTATTCAACTGATGAGTTATGAGATTTACTCTCCTCTGCGGAAGTCCATCCTGTCCTGTGAAGGCTCCCTTCTCGCCAGTGAATGTGAACCTGCTCCCGTCGGTTCGTACACATCGCACCTTGTGCCTAATACAGTCGATCTGAGCATGGACTGTAGATAACCAATCCAGGCCCAATATGATGTTGTAAGGCCTCGATGCCGCTACAAGAAGATCCCAACCGATGGTCTCGCCTCCTAGAGTAAGCTTACACTGCCGGAACCAGTGCGTAATCGTCGAGTCTGCTCCCGTAGGAGTCTCTAGCCGTAAGGATCGAGCCAACAGCTCTGTCGGAATTTCCGAGCTCCGAACAAGGGTAGCAGCTATGAAAGGGTGACTCACTCCTATGTCTATATGTACTGCAGCAAGGGTGGAATAGACAAAGATAGTACCTCAAATCATCTCGGGTGCGCCGTGGTCATAGGCCTCCGCTGCCTAGAGTTGTACATGTCTCTGTCTGCCAGCTCCCTATGGTCTGGGTGGACCTCCTGGTGGTGGTTGTTGTAGAGCCTCAAATTGTCTCCCAACACCTGCTGCTCGGCCAGCTCCTCTGCCTTGTCTGCCAGCTTCCTACGGACCGCCACGGTCGACCCTCTACCTCTGCCTGGGTGGCCCCTCAACCATCTGTTTCTGCTCGGCACGGTGGGTCGGGCATTCACGAGCCATGTGGCCCTGCCCGTCGCATGGGTAGCAATGACGACCTCTTGAAAGACTGACTCTGCATTGTGTGCCCCGCACTGCTGAGCCAGTGTCCTGAGGTTGTCTGCCTGACGGTCTGGTCTGCCTGGACCCATGAGTCATCCGTTGACTGCCTGCTGTAGAAGACTCTACTATGTGCCACCCCGCGGTAGGTATCGCTGCTCAAGAAGGCTCAGCAAGAAATCTCTCGATCAAAAGGGCTCGCTCCAGTACTCCTACCTGGGTCGGAATGCTGAGGGAGATCAGTGATGCCCTGATCTCATGCCTCAATCCCTGCTCAAAGGTCCGGGCCTGGAAGAATGGGTCCCGTACCATGTCTATCGAGTAGCGTGAGAGATCGGTAAATCTCGTCGAGTATTGGGTGACCATCAAGCTGCCCTGCCGCAGCTAAAGAAGGTCCTGGATGCGCACCGCACGGAGGGTAGTTGGGATGAACTCTAAGCATAAGAGGCTCTCAAAGTTTGTCTAGAGAATAGATGCCTCATCGTGCACCTGGAGCATCAAGATCCACCATCGGCCCGCTTCCGCGTGCAGTAGGCCCGCTGCGAGGATCACCATGAGGTCTGTTGGTGTCCTCACTAACCTGAAAACTCATACCACTGCCTCCATCCAATCCTCGACTGCCTGGGGGTCCGTCTCCCCGTGAAACCTGGGTGGTCACTGGAGCTGAAACTCGTGGAGTGCACTAAGGAGACATGCATCATCAGTGGCTGGGGCTGGAAGAATCGGTGGCTCGGCGGGTAGAGGTACCGCCGGTGACTCAGCTGTCAATGGGCCCTGTACCGAGGCCCCGTCGCTTTGTGGGCTGTCGTCATGCACAACTCTCGGAACCCTAGCTGGCTACCGTCGTGGGGACATCCTGAAATGAAATAGGTGTTCCCTGATCAAACAGTATACTTGGTGAGCTGACATAAAGTAATCACAATGAAAAACTTGAAACACACATGCAATCAATGTTTTCGTGCTTTAAGTCGGAAATCAGAAGTCAGGGTCCTGGTGTACCGATACGTCGGCCGCCGCACCAACACTGGACTCCCTGGACTGATAATCAATCCCAATACGCTTAACACTATTGCTTCACATTGTAAAATATCAGAGTCCAAAGTTCTGTGGTAGAACCGAACTCCTCTGATACCAATTTGTCACGACCCGTCCTCGGGGCCCGTGTCGTGACTACCTGAAACCCGCCTTCCATAGGACAGGGGCTGGCGACTACCACCAAGGCGTAATTACCGGTAAAAAGGAAAGGCATTGCCTTTGTAAAGTAAACAAACACAACAGAGCAAGCAAGCAGTTGAAGTAAACACTAAGTAAAAACAGGGTACAACAGTAAGTGAGGAAAAGTAAGTGGGCCAGTATACAAGCCCAAACTGAAAGTAAAGTACAACTAGAAAGGGAAAACAACAACTGAAAAGTAAATCCGCAGCGTCGAGCCGTCCACTGGAAGTCCCACCTGATGGGTGAGTACAGATGGCCTCTACAGCTCCTAGGGTCCAGCCGTCCGCTCGGAGTACGTCCCGCCCAGTGGTCCACCTCCAGGTACCGTCCTGCTCCACTAGCCTCAACCACGATCAGCGCTGTCCTTCGTCTACAACCAACACAACGTAGTGCGGGTATAGCCAGTGCAGGGGTGAGTATAAGCTACTCTGTAGGGACCCCGAGACCCCCGAAGGTCTCCCAGAATCCACAAAGGATAATTCACAAAGGAAAGATACAATCACGAAATAACATTCGACACTGCTTAGATATATGTCCATATATATACATAAGTCATCAATTCCAGTACGCTCCAACATCTGATCCCATGTACAACCCAGTCCACACAGGAAAGCAAAACGTAAATCCACACAGGATAGCACAACACAATCCACATAGGAAAGCAAAGAGGATTCACCTCACACAGGTATACTTCTTCGTAAGACGATAGGGATGATCAGATATAGCCACTGATTCATCTAAGCCATCAGACCCACAAAGGATTCATAGGTAATAACCCCCGCAATGACCGACAAAGGATCTGACCCATAAAGGATCAATAGATAACTAACCCCCGCAATGACCCACAAAGGATCTGACCCACAAAGGATCGATAGGAAACTAACCCCCGCAAAGACCCACATAGGATCAGACCCACACAGGATCTGTAGGCGCTGGCCCACTCTAGACCACTGAGCGCTGACCCACACAGGATCGGACCCACACAGGATCGGTAGCACTGATCCACGTAGGATCGCTGAGTACTATAGTCGTCGTCGTCGAATTCACTGAGGATCTCTTTACAGTCGTTGTCGTCGCAGTCACAGCCAACTCTAGGGTTCCCGCACATTGCAAGCTCGTTCGGGAGGGTCCGCTCCACGAGCCGAGGGGATGATACATCAACTGACACAATGTCCAGAGTTGATGTTTCCAAATGTTCTGTATCGTCAATAGAAACTCAACATCGCAACCAGCGCGTCAATCGGACGCTCGGTCTGAGAGTTATTGGCTTTTTCGTTTCATGGGCCCGGTAGGTTTTTAAGGTAAAACCAACCCGACCGTTCTCCAACTGCATACAAACCTTTAGTGGAGTAAGCCAAAATATCTGTCTCACTTAGAGGAATCCATCAAAGTCGACGGTACGTCAATCGGATGTCCGGAGCTTAAGTTATGAGTGTTTCTGCTCCGAGGGCCCGGTTGGTTTCGTGTACGAACCAACCTGGCCGAACACAAAGTACTCCAAAACTTTGAGTGCGATATACTGAAACTACTGTCTCGATCCAAGGATCGCATCTCAACTGACGGTGCATTGATTGGAGGCCCGTAGCGCATGTTATGGGAAACCGACCGAAGAAGTTTGGTATTAGGGGATTCGGGCCCGGTCCGACCCGGCCCGATACCCCCAGGGTCGGCCCGAACCGGGTCGAACCATTCCAGGTCCGGGTCTGGTCCGCTTGGGCATGGCCCGGCGCGGCCCAGCCTGGCCTGGACGCGGCCCGACCTGGCAGATTGGCCAGGGCAGCCGGCCCGGCGTACGGCGCACTGGCTAGAGGCTCGGCCGAACGGCCCAGCCGTTTCAGATGTGGGGGAGGGGGGCTTCCCCCGCGTGAAGAACTGCTGCCCCTTTATGGGGTCGCTCAGCTGGCCGGCTAGGGGTTACGACCCCCGGCGTTTTCCTCCATCCGGTCGGCCCGCATCGGCCGGTCGACTGCTCCGCCACGGGACCGACAAGGACTGGTCCCCTCGCTCCGACGCCGGCGGCCCGGTCCCGGCTGACGGTTCCCCTGCATCTCCGCGGCCCGAAACCGCCTGCGACCATGGTTCGTCCGGCGCGGCGGGACGGTGTCGCGCCCTTCTGCCGCGGCCCCGCTCTGGCCGCGGTGCTTCTGAGGTCCTCCGGCGTGGCGCGACGGCGCCGCGTCCTTTGTTCATCCTCTACGGCGCTGCGCGGCGGCACCGTGAATTTATTTCTTCCAATGGCGCGGTGCGACGGCGGCGCGCTTCTCTGATTTCCCTTTTTACAATGTCCGCACGGTGCTTCGGCACCGCGTTGCCTTGCTCGCCACATCAAAAATCAACAACCAAAAAGGGGACGAGTGTCGGCCGTGTTTTTGCGGTCCGACCTCCTCCCGTTAATGCGATAACAGGCGGTTCAAGGAAGGGAAGATAATGACAGATGATATCATAAAATTAAACCTCTACCTCAACATTGTCGTCAAGCGAGCGTTCGTCACCGATTTAACCGTCGCAGAAGAAGAGGATCGATGCGGAAGAAGAGGATCGCCACGGAAGAATAGGTTCACCGTGGAAGAAGAGGTTTGCCGTTGGCGTTAGGTGATCTCCGAGGAAGGCGTCTCTCTCCATCGTCCGCCGTCGGAGGTTGGCGTTCTTCATTGGCGGTGGCGCGTTCTTTGCGTTATTCGTCGAAGAACGAAGAATCTTCTCTTTTTCTCCCAAAGGTTTAACACAACACAACCCAACCATAATAAAATAGGTCCAACACTTATTTTATTATCAACCAAAGTTTTTGAAAATCAAAAGATAAGAAACAAATAATTAATTCAAAAAATTAATTGTAACGATTTAACCGCCCAATTAAAAGAGGCGTTTCTTAGCCAGAAATATGTATGGTTGGACTTTCATTAAAATGGGGGTTGTGGGTGCGTTACTTAGGAGGGAGGAAACGGTGGGGCTCGTGCGATCCCCACCTCACAAATATCCTATCTAGTGGGTAGGATATTGTGGGTCTCACCTTATCCTATTTACTTAGGTTAAGCGGCTTTAAGTGAAATAAAATAAAGTGTCGCACCACTTTTATTTTATTTCTTAACTTAACCCCAAAAAATTAAAAACCACCCCCGAGCAAACGCAACTCCGGAAAAGGCGTTTCTAAGAAAATACCGGCGCTGCGATTCCACCAGTGCCCTCAGAATTCGATTCCGAGTACCGGTTCAAAAGATAGAAAACCCCGCTCGTTCGTTCACTGAACGTACCCGAGTTAATTTTCGGAAAATGATTCCGGGCACAGCGGGCCTCGAAATCAGGTGTCGTTAGAAAAACTTTGTTCTTGTATAATTCCCATGAAAATTAAGAAAAAAAATTTCCTTGAATTTCACAAGTCATTACACCCAATCCCCATAGTAGCAATAACTCTGTATTCCCCTACAATGGGGCCACCAGCCAGTGCAAATTATAAACTAGTGCAGCAATTGTTCTCAGATGATTCAATCACTATGTCAGGTTCCCATGTCAACACGTTTAATAAAAAGGTAAGGGGTGAGTCAAAAAAGTCAATCAAGTAGCACAAACATCACACACAACATATGTAGTCAACATACACCAAAGGTCACCCAAGATCCCCCCCAAAGAGAGTTTTCCTATATATGTTATTTTTATTAAACTGCCAAACCGACCTTCACCAACTTTAAAGAATAACATCATTTCTCAAAAAAACATAGAAACACTTGTTCAAAAGAAATCATTTATCTATAGAACCCGAACCACATTTGAAACTCTGTGAATTATATTTAAAGGCCAAACTGACATTCTTTCACGACAAGGTGTCCGCTCATCAAAAAAAATATTTCAAGACTCGTGTATAAAATAAATGGCTCTTTTTACACAAAACAATCATTTAAAATTAATCATCTTATATTATTTTGTATTTATTAAAATTAATAAAAACATCATGAAATTAGTAAATTATAAATTTAATGGTTAGTGAAGTGGTGGACCTACCTCGAATCGTAGCCTGGTTACGGCGATGATGCTCATATCACACTAGCACACAAGTATGCACAGCCTGCTGACGACCGCAACTTCATGGAAAGCCTCGCCAATGCATTGCAACAACGCAAAACTTCCAAAAACACACAAATGCGAACCTAAAAAACACTAATAAATAAATAATGTAAAAAAACCAGTTCCACAAGTTTTCAAAACAAATCTTGTATCACAATCACTATCAATAAACCACTTTATGATTTTTGAAACCATCGCCAAAAAGTAACTCATAACATTATACAGCAAAACTCAATTATTTTAAAATTAAAATCGCACAAAAATAAATAAACACAAAAAATGTTAAAATAATTATTTACCACTTGAAAAAAAAAACAGCGCAAACCTTACTTTGGTGCGGAGGCGCACTCGACCAACGGTGTCGTGCGAACGTCGGAAAGGGGCGGCGAACCAAATCAAAGCGAACTCTCCTATTCTTCGACGACAATCATTTTAAAAAGAAAGAACAGTAACCAAGGAGGTCTTCAACTACTCAAATGAGAGTTGCATACTGAATAGGGAACCTGTGATGACACGCACGCCGGAGTAGGTTGTTGCCGGCGAAGGCGGGCGTCCGGAAAGGCAAGCACATCGTACCGGTAGGGCGGGCCAGAGCAGCGATAGTTATGGTTCCGATGGGTGCATGACGGCAAGGAGAAAGGTGTGGCAGGCAGTCTTCGCGTGGCCGGATAGCAAGCACGATGTTGGAGGTGCAGTTTGCAGGTGGCCAGAGGTGCATGAAGGTGGCCAGATGCATGTGACAGTGAGGGGAGGGTGGTTGAAAGCCGACCAGACGGGGGATGCCACGCAGGACCAGGAGAGGGTCACGCCTAACAAGGGTGGCACCAAACAGAGCGGTGGATGGAAAGGACTAGAACTGGAGGGGGGGACCGCGTTGGGCGAAGGCCGTGCCAGAAGAAGAGGAGTGGCGGGTGGTTGTGGGGTCGCCTGGGTAACGTTATGGGGAAGGAGGAGCCGTAGGGGTTGTGTGGGACGAGGGGAATGGGGGCTACAAGGGAGAAATCAGAAGGCCTGGTGGAGAGGTGTTGGGCGATGGGGTGGCTCTGTATAGGGCGCTGGAACACGGGGTCGCTGGGAGCGAGCAGGGAGGGAGACCACGCAGGGACTGTCCGCGGACTGGTGTGGCATAGCAGGTCATGCGAGAGTGTGGCTGGAGGCATAGGATATAGGAGGGCCACTGTGCGGCGCTGCTTTGCGGGGCTGTTGGGAATCAGACAGTGAAGTAGGAGGGCCGATCGAGCTACAGGAGGAGGGTGATGCAGTTGGCGGTGAGCAAGCTGTAGGCGGAGGGGAGCGCAGGGGAGACCTGAGTAAAACCCATGGAGGAGGGGTGTAGTTGAAAAGAAATAGGGGAGGCGGCTAGGGTTTAGGGGGGGTGCGGGAAAAGGGTAGCTTTAGGGACATAAATATATATATACATATATATAATAATATCAATTTTACAAAAAAAACAATAATAGTAATAATAATAATAATAACAACAACTACAGTAATAATAATAATAATACGAATTATTGTTATTTTTATTATTAAACATTTCATAAAATTCCTTTTAATTTAATTTATTCTTTTAATTTTATTATTTATCTACAAAATTGGGTAATCACTCACTCACCAGGTCTGAATGCATGATCGAACTGAATGTGTGGTGACCACACACCCACCCAGACTGCATGCACGGTGACCGCTAGCAGTGAGGTGACTGCGCACTGGCCCAAGGTCCACCGAAAACATCACAGCTTAAAAAAAACAAACCTGGACCCAATCCCGACTATACCCAGAGTTGCGGGACTGAGAATAGAATAAAAATACGGGCATTCGTGGTCAAGGTGTGACAACCAAGACCAATACCCCACATAGAAATATCATACATGAAAAATATTTTCATATCATGGGGAAGGAAACATAAAATGTGGTGAGATCAAATGCTCAGTAATGGTAAATAAAGGATATATATAAGCAAAATCATTAGGATAAGGGTATGAGAACATGATCAAGAAAATATATGCTCATACCATGCATATTAGAGATCATAAACATGAATCATGGAATAAGGGATGGAATTTCATAACACATATATTAAAATAAAATAAAAAAATAAGACATCAAAATATATCATTGAAATAAAACATCAAATTATAGAATATGCATACTAATATATAATGATTTCTATATAAGTCAAGGAATTGATGTCATCTATCATTGTGGAATAATTCCGTTGCTGAACTCGATTCAAACCATATTCTAGCCCTGTATTAATGAATCAAGTACACTCCTCATTGCAACCCTTTAATTCGAAACCTATGTTCTTTCTCATTCACTAACTTTAATACAGAACAAAGTTCATTTATCATTCCATTCGTGTCTATCTCATGATATGTAAGAAAATTAATCATTAAATTAGTGGGTGATATAGGTCCCCCCATCTAATAAATAAATCATACATACATGTGCTAGAAAATCGTAAACAATCATTTCATAACCCATGAAATGAGATGGGTATCATAAACAAGAAATCGTATCATAACTTATAAAAAATACACAACATTAATAATCATTTAATGATAAGCATAACAATTGAACATAAGTGGGTTTAAAAAAAATATAATCCATGATAGAGAAATGGTTTTCTTAAGCATTATTCCATCAAAACATAAAACATTCAAATAATAATAGGAATGGAATCTTTGTATTATTTCCTAAAAGTGCATGAGTAAGATCATCTAATGTCACCATTTATAGAAAATAACATGGATGAATATTTTTAAAAAACTCATTGTGGAAAATATAAAATTTTCAATGAAAATTTATCAATAAAACATAATTTCTTTTAAACCATTTCCATTAAAAATACATTGATATAATATAAAAAATAATTGAATTTTTTTTGGAAAACATTTTCATAGAAAAATTATGAAATATGCTTCAATACATATTGAAAATAATTTTCTTTCACAACATATAATATATGTTTCAAAAAATTTTGATAACAATTTTCCATGAATACTTATAAAATAAGCATGAAAACATTTTGAACACCATTTTCCTACAAAATATATATGAAAACATATAAATTAATAATTGAAAATAATGTATCATTTTTTAAATAATTTCTCCATTCAAATGATATTCAATGATCATTTGAAAACGTTTTCTGAAAACCTTTTTCAAAACATGGTTTTTATAATAATTCTAATTTCTATCCTAAGTGGGAAATGCAGTCAGAATTCATAAAAACAACCTCTTAATTATCATAGTAATAAAGAGTCAAAAAATGTAACTAATTCATGGATATATCTTCAGTAAATATTTTATAAGTAGCCTCATTTGTTTTTTGAGAGATGCATCATAATATTTTATTAATCTAGTATAATCCTTAAAAATATAGACATGCAATGAGATTATTTCCATAATATTTTATCACTTGGTAAAATAGGATCGTAATCTCTATGTAAGAAAAGACAATTATATAAAGCATAAAATATCAGGAAAATATTGTGACTCATGATAAGAAATTAAACGTATGTATATACCCCGCATAGAAAAATATAGGTGCATAACAAGGCATGTGTCTCAATGAATATAAATTGAGATGAAACTATCTTACTAATTTGGTGTATTTTGAATCATAAAATCCCTGAAAGGAAGATCCTAGAATCACAATATAATTTCAAAAATATTTAATAATAATAATTATATAATATATTTATTTGATTTATATACCCCACAAAAATGTAAAGAGTTGTAAACAAGGTAATTATCTCACATTAATAAAAAAGGAGATGAAATCCTCATACCTAGTGTCTTGACTAACTTCTTACTCATGCAAAACAAAAATATAATAAATATAAAATTATCATAAATATTTTTCCAAACCATATTATTATATCTAATAACATATATTTTTTTATATTGACCTTATATTACCCTCATTTTACCATTCATATTTTAATGTTTCAGTTTGGGTAATATCCACTTTATTCTTCGCATGTGTCTTAATTTGTTATAAAAATAGTCCTTATACTTATGTGATGATTTCAATAATTTACACCATGATATAAATATAATTTCTATTCATTATGTATATATTATAATAATATATATAATATATTATTATGAAATGTAATACACTATTCTAGGAGATGGTTAGTCGTATATACGAATGGATGATATTTTTATTTTTATTATCATATTGAATGAATAAAGGAAAATAACATATGTTTATATACCATTAATATTGTATAATTATTATATCATATATATCATATAAGTTTATAAAACAAATTTTTAATACATTCTATGTAGGGTGTGAATGAATCACATCTTTTGAGGGGGTGGTAGTCTATAATTCTTCAAAACAAAATTATCGTAATTACACCCATTAGGAAGTATAAATATATTAATTGTAAAATGATGAAAAAAGATTAACAACAAAATAATAATAATATATAACATATATAGATATATTTATCATCACAATGTCTACCATGAGAGGTGTTAAAGGAAAAAATGAACAATCGTCATTTCATGAGTTAGTAGTTCGTTATACATGTAAACAATATGTTTGTTACCCATTACATGGATGTGTCAGTAAGTTTATGTATAAAAGATAGGATGAAAAATTCCTAATATATTTATTATTGTGGTGTGGTTTTAAAATCATGGAATTAAATGATTTGTTGCATGGAGATGGAATATAAATGAAAACAGCTTGAGATAAGTCATTACCTCTTAATCGGGTAACTCAATTCAGTTTGTTCCAAAATACATGCTTACAAGAATTTTTTCCCAAAGGGGTGCATCGTGGAGGATGGTATGATTTTTGGGAGTATACATGGTAATATATTTTACGATCTAATGTGGTTTGAAAGGTTTAAAGAAGTGGGGGAGAGGATAACTTTTTATATAGGAGGATGAGAGCCACTGTTGTAAATCTTTGGAAAATGAATTACACCACTGTTTTACCAGGTAATGTGGATCCCATAATGTACAAAATTTGATTCAAGTGATATTATGGTCTATTTATGTCCATAAAATGGCTCTTGGAAATGTTTTTAGGTCATTTTGAATCTTAATTTTTTTTAGTTCTTAGTTTATCTTAATTTAACAACAATAAAAGTAAATAATTTCAATTAAACTCACTAATCATATTTTTCAGAAAAATTAATTTGACTAATAATAAATTATAATTTTTTTTTGATTTTGAATATGAACATCATTTTCTAAAATTCAAACCATATAAGAGGTAGAAATTAATTTAAAAATAATCCTACAGTCGGGTCGATAATGTGAGTTTTTAATGTAAAAGAGTTTCAATGGTAGCTATTTTTTATATCAAATTTCAATTTGAAATTGATTCGAGGAACCTATATTTTATTCATTTATTAAAAAAATTTCTAACTATACATTAAAACAATTTAATATTCAATCTATCCTTATTGATATTTTATATTAAAAATAAGCTTTGAACTAAAATTTATAATTCTTCAATATTTATTGAAAAAAGGAATATCACAAAAAATACAAAAAATTTAAACTTACATAATTCATATATTTATATTTAAAATATTATTTTTATTTTTATATCTTATATTTATAAATTTTCCAAAAAATGTATTCAAAATGGTTTCTCCATTAAAAGGCATTAGAAATTCTTTTATAAAAATATTGGGTTTAAAGCACAAAAATGGGGTTGTTCTTATATTATACCCATAAAATCTATGGGATAAATACAAAAAATATTTAATTGGATATATAACATATCTAATACATTAATATCAACCACTAATAGAATAAAATTTCATATATTAGGGTAAAAAAAATTTTGAAAATAAAAATAATAATATTTTCTTCTCTATTCAACCAGTTTACATAATCATTTTTAATTTATTGGTAACATATGAATTGATTTTATATATGTGTAAAACATATTTATTTATATATTAGTTATCAATATTCATAAAATTTATTTTAACTCCTATGTTATATAATATTATATTAAATAAAAACATTTCAATAATGTATTATTGTTCAGTAAAACAATTGTTATGGGAGCCATCAAGGAATGTCATTTTTTTGGGTAACAAAATGTAATATTGGTGTTCCTTGTAGATATATCTAAAATATATTTTTTATTTTGTGCATGATTAACATGGCGTTTCCTAAAATTCATGGAAACTTTAGTTCATTAAAAATTAATAAACAATTTTTTGGTGATGATTTTAATGTAAATTTTTTAAAAGATAATCATAAATAGAAAAACAAATTCACAACATATAAGGGTTTTAAATTCTATAGTAAAAACCCAAATGAATTTTTCCATTTAATTTCATCATGGTTAATATATTTTTAATACAGTAATGTTTCATTCCCAGAAACCCACCTCATAAAAATGAATACAGAAACATCCCCTTGAAATAGAATACTTGAAACATAATGGTTACCCAATATAAAATATAACTAGATTTCCACATAGGAGAATATTGTTTGGGAGGGTATATTGGACATGGAAGAAATGTGTAAATATTACTAAGGAGGAAATGAGATCATAAATCCCAAACCAGGGAATGATAAAAAAATTTGGAGGCCTCAAACACATAAATTTGTGATGATTTAAAAGGCTATTGTTTCAAAAAGAACTATGGTATTAAGGAAACTCATTTTTTAGTCGTTATAATAACATTTAATAATTATCATATTTAACATGAATATAATGAAATATACTTACATTATATATCTCTATGAACAAAATTTCATTATTTAGTTTTCCTTTTATCTCTTTCTAATGCATCCATTATATCATGAAATGGATGTCTAGAAATTAACTTTGATGCCTGAAGTTCTAAAATACAATTTTAACAGACTATAAGAGCCATAAAAAATGTAAAGATTGACTATTTGCCTCTATATATTCTTCAAAATCAATATTATTAATATTTTAATTATTAAACATAAAAAAAGACCCTATTATTTCATCATTAATAATTATCCAACAATATAATTACACATTAACCTAGACATTGCATTGATCGTAGGTTAGTGTGAATCCTTTATTATCATCTAGTCAAGGGGTAAAGTCCCATTGGATTGATGGAAATTATTAGATTTTACCCCACATATATGATTACCTTTTCTAAAACAAGACTATTATTATTTCTAAAATAAATATGATGTACATAATTTAAATAAGGTTAAACACTAAATAACCATTTATCAACGAGTTTCAATATAAACATTGTTTATGTATAATTTCTCTAAATATTAACATAAAAATTTAATCAATGGTTAACATTATAAAACTTATGAAATATTATTATCCAAAATCATAGTAGGAAAGTCATGAAATCTGGTTATCATTAATTACTCCATATATTAGTATGTTTCTCTTTATTTTCATATTCTAAACTTGTGAATACCCTTATCAAATATTCTAATTAAACATGGTAATAAAATGAATTTCCATTATTCTTTTTTAAGAAATACATTATTACTTCTAAAATGTATGTCAGATTTATTCTATTAATCCAAAAATGATGTAAATATTGTCAATGATAGCATAAACCACTTGATAAAAAAGTACTCAATTAGTTCCATGGTAATTTATTACTTGTTATTTACATAATTATATACCAGATATATTTATCCAAAAAATATTATCAAAAGGAACATATTAATGGGTATGTTTCTCTTAATCATGTGTTTTAGATGGACATGACCTTTCCATTATATCACTTTTTTAATCCATTTTAACCAATTAATTTGTTATTGTAAATCCATAGAAAAAAACACAAACTAAAAAATCCTAATATATTTCACCATTGATATAACATAATTTATGAATCAAAATACATGAAAAAAATTATTTCTACACATTATCCTTATGAAATTAACACCACAACCTCATCCAGTTACACAATACGTCATTCCTTTGACATTTTATTTTTAGTCTCTTCATCTTCCAGAATGTAACCATTACTAGAACAAACATGTTGATTCTATTCAGGATCAATATTCTAGAGACATTGAGTTGCATATTGATAATTTTTTTTTCATACATAAAACACTTAACCTTCAATGAATTCATAGGGAGGCCAATATTGTCATCTATTTTGTTAACTAAACTCGTTATTATTCCCTTACAGTCACTGTATATGTGTCCCTCTTTTCCACAGTTAAAATATATTCTTCTTCCTGTATGAAATTTTCTTAGGTGATTCATTATACATTCTTGTCACAATGGTAACCATATCATCTTTCCTCTGGGGTCTCCATTAACTGAACCCTCTGTGAACTATGTCTTTATCTTCCTTGGGACTTCAGATATTTGGTTAAGGTGCACATTATTAATAATTTTAAATGAAATCTAATTAGGCATGGTCACAAAATCATTCTCTCTAGTGATTATCCCACATAACATCTCATAAAAAATTAAACATCCCATCAATGTTAATCTAGTTCCATCTAGTTCCCATGGGAGACTAAAACAAGATGCATAGTGTGAGGATTACTTATAATGAATGAAAACGTCATAGTCATAAAAATAATTATTTATAGAATGTCTAAATATTTAAAACATACATAATCGTTAATACCAAAGGTTCATCCTATTTTATTCATATCCAACATATAATTAATTCCTTCATAATTTGTTCATGATGGTTTTTTATAATGTCCAAAAGCATATCCCCTCAGAGTGTCAGACTCTATAAGAATCAAGGCCTACTATCATGTATCATATTACCCAGAGTCGGGCCTAAAAAAATGTTTTATTTTTTACCATAGTTTCATCTATTCAAGATCCACATCAATTTACAATATCTAGACTGAGATTTACTTCTAGGATACCACTAACTGTATCCTTTACCAAAATTCCAGGATATTTTCCTATTCCTTTCTTTATAATTATACTTCTCCCTAGATATGTCAATAGGGCTCTCAATAGGGGATTCTAAAACTATCTTTATAAGGATACCTAAAACTTTTCTATGATACCAAATATAGTGACCCACTCTTTTCATACAATAATATTACATCACATTTCTGGAATACTTAATACATTATACATAAAAACCCATAGACCATATTAGTTTAGTGACATTAGAAACATGTAATCATAAACACTATCACATCATTGACATAAACCATCTCCCGCTAGGTTCTCAAAGACATAACCCGCTTTGATACATAACAATAAGGAAAAATACAATCATAACCTGGTGAAGGAGACATAAAATGGGGTGATCTCAAATGCTCAATAAGGGTAAACTAATGGTACATGTATGAATAATCATAAAAATAACGGTATGATAACATGATCATGAAAATAGAAGATCATACCCTACATATCGAAGATCATAATCATGAATCGTGGAATAATGCATGTTAGTTTATAAGACATTAATCATAAGGTAATAATAAACATAATCCATAAAATCATATCATTGAAATAAAACATGGAATTTTGGAATTCACATAATAATATAATATTACTTCCATAGTATTAAAGGTATTACATACTGGACATCTTAGTGTACAATGTACTTTACTGAACTAGCTCCATACCTTGTTCAAGCTCTGTATTATTGAAACGAGTTCACTCTTCAATCTAGTCCTGTAATACTGAACCAAGATTATTTCAATTTTATGCCCTGTAATACTAAACAGAGTTCATTTATAATTCCATCCCTGTAAAACTTAACTAAGTTAATTTCTCATTACAACTAAGTATATCTCATCAGATATAAATCCATACAAATGCATTGGTGGTAGATATAGGTCCCACCAATATAATAATTAAATCATTCAAATTTGGTCCACAAAATCATAAACAATCATATCATAAAGCATTAAATGAAATGGGTATCATAAAAAAGTAATCGTATCATAATATATGAAAAAATATATAGGTTTCATAATCATTTTATTATAAACATACCCATGAAAAGAACCAGGTTTCAAAACTATATAACTCTTTAAATAGAAATGGGTATTATTAGAATCATTGGATAATCACATAAACCATTCAAGAAGGAATATGGATGGAACATTTAGATTATTTATTTTAAGGGAATGAGTAATATAATAATATGTTATAATATATTGAAAATAACACGGAATAATATTTTTAAAACATATCATTAGGAAAAAATCCTTTATCTGTGAAAAATTATCTTTAAATAAATAAAACATTTGAATATTGTACCCTTATAAAATAAACTAAAAACATATAAAGAGTGTTTTAAAACATTTTTTAAAATATGTTTCATTGAAATATTGTGAAAGTATACTATAAATATGATAAAAACATTTTTCTTTAATACATATAAAATATTCTTCATAAAATTTTGAAAACCAAATTCATTGAAAAAATATAAAATAATAATGAAAACATTTTGAAATAAATTTCCCTTAGAAAAATATAAAACAACCATTAAAAATTTTTAGTAACACTAATATTTGAAAATATGTTTCAAACCATAGAAATAATGCATTAAAAATAACAATACATTTTTAAAAAAATTCTTCCGGGATAATTATCTCTGCAGATCAATTGGGAAAAATTGAAAACATTTTTGAAATCATGGATTTTAAAATAAAACGGATTTCCAACCGAAGAGAGAAATACTATCATACTTTCATAAAAACATTTTATTAGTTATCTTACGAACCAAATAGTTGGAAAATAATACTAATATATGGATATATATATATAATAAAAAAATGTATAAATAAAATCACAAGTGTACTTGAGAGATGAATCATATGATTTCATCAAATAAGCATAGTCATTAACAATCTCTAAAAGTGATGATATTATTTCATAAATCTCTACTCTCATGGTAACATGGGATCCTACACTCTAGGTGATAAAATTAAATTAAATTAATATAAAAGATCATGAAATAATGTACATTCATGATATAACATCTCAAATTATGTGTATACCCATCATAAAAAACATTATGGAAAAAACAAGGATTGTGTCTCAAAGAATGTAAATTGATAATAAACTCATTAACGATTTGGTATATTTTAAAAAACACCACATCAAATGAATATAATAGAATGGATATATAGATACCCATAAATTTAATAATAAAAATCATATAATACATTCATGGGAAATATATCTACCACAAAAAAGGAAAAGTGTCCAAAATTGAATGTATCTCACAAATATAAAAATTGAGATAAATTCCATTTACCTAGTGTCTGGGATTTCATTTTACTTGTTAAAACCACTGATATAATAAATATAATTCTATTATAAATAATTTAAAACCCCATATTCTTATATCTAATAAAATATATTTTTTGATTATGACCTTATATAACCCTATTGTTTACAATCATATTTTAAGGCTTCACTTTGGTTAATTTCTTCTTTGTTATTCGCATGTGTCTTAATTTTTTATATTTTTTGTTCCCTATTCATATATAATAATTTCTAAAATTTTCACCATGATATAAATATCATTTATTTTACATATATTTTTATTTTAATAATATATAGAATATTTTTGTATGAAATGGAATACACTGTTGATGGAGACAGTAATTCGTATGTACGCATGAACAATGGTTCCATTTTTGTTGCTGTTTTGAAAGAAAAAAGATAAATTAAATATATATATATATTTATATAAATAATTTTTACAATTTAATTATTATATCATAAATATCATATATGTCCACTAAAACCATCTATAATATTTTCCAGGTATCGTGTTAATGAATCACGTCGCATTGAGGTGTCAGTAGTCTATATTTATTCGAATTAAATTACCATATTTATAAAAAAGGAATATATAAATGTATGTTTTTTTAAAAATATTAAATAATAATAAATACCTAATAAAGATAATATATAACATATATGAGACAATTTCCCCTTGTAATTTCAACCATGAGAGGTGGTAATTAAATAATCATCGTTTCATGGGGTGATAGTTCACCATACTCATAAATAATATTTTAAGTACCCATTGGATGGAGGTGATTGTAATTGTTGGTAGAAAAGATATCGGAAGAAATCCTAATAAATTTATGAAATTTACTTTTTATTAAATAATCAAATAAATAGAGTTTATGTGTGGATAAAAAGAATAATAGAAATGAGATTGAGAGATGGTGTTACCTCTTAATCAGGTATCTCCTTTTTGTTTTTTCCAAAAAGCTTCCATGGCAGTCATTGTTCCAAAATAAATTCTTAAAAGTAGAAGGGAGGATTATTTGGAGGATATTCAAGTAGATATTGGCAGAACCTATGTTCTTTTCGATGTGTAAAAATGCGGGGGAGAGGACGCCTTTCTATTGTCGAGGATGAGTGACACTCTTGTAAATAATTGGAAAGGGAATTAAAACCACATGTTTCCCATGGAATGTGGCCCCCATAATAGTAAATTTTAAGTATAAGTGATTATAGGGTCTAAATAATTATATCAACTGGATCTTGGAAAATTTTATAGCTCATTATGGGTCTTAAATTTATGTTTTTTTTCTTTAGTTAACAAACATTTTAAATTATTTTAATACATTTAATTTGAATTACATACACTAGTAATTTTGGTCAAAACCAAGGTGAACATATTAGCCATTATATATTAATATTATTTCAAAATTTAATCCATTTTTATAAGTTCCAATCATATTATTTGCAGAAATAATTTTAAATTTTATCCCATGGAACGGTCAACAGTGCATCTTTTCAATGTAAAAACATTCAAAAGTTAGCTCTTTTTTTATATCCAATTTTAAGGTAAAATTGGTTATAATGACCTAAATTTTCTTAATTGGGAAAAGATTATCTAATTAAACTGTTAAAAAAATTTAAAATTAAATTTATCATTATAAATATATTATATGAAAAGTATATTTTAATGTAATATTTTTTATTTTCACTATTCAATAAAAAATAAAACATCAAAAAAATACTGAAAATATTCCTTATCTTGATTATTATGATAATATATAAAAGAATAAGTTTATTTTGACATATTAAATCTATAAATGTCATAAAAATTGGATTTAAAATGGGATCTTCATTTAAAGGCTATAAAAATTCCATATTAAAAATATAGGTTTTTAATCATTAAGATTTTGATTGTTATTATCTTATTCCTATCAAATCTACTATATAAATATATAAAAAATAAATTATAGAATATATAGAATATATATTAAAATAATATCACACACTATTTGTATTTAATTTAATATATTATGGTAAAAATATTTTTTGACTATAATAATAATAATATTTCCTATTATATTCAATCTGTTTACATATTCATTTCTAAATAGTTGGTAACACATGGATTAATCTTATATTTTTGTAAACAATGTATTTTTATAAATTAGTTAATTCCATTAATAACCACTAATTTAGCAGCTATATTATATCTTATTATATTAAATAATAAAATATTAATAACATATTATTATTTGGTAAAATTAAGTCATGCATGCTATATAAGCCATCGAGGAAAGTCATTATTACATGTAAAACTACCTGGACTCATTTTTACATGTCGATAAAAAAAATGAATGTTTCATATAGTGCATGATTAACAAGGTTTTGGGTATGATGAAAGATAAACATTTTTCGTAATTATAAAATAAATAATTTTTGTGTTTCATGAAATGAAATATATCAAAAAGATTAAATTAATTCGAAAAAATAATTCACAAAATCATTAGGTGATACATTCCACACCCCCCTTAAAATTATTTTCTCCCTCTAAATACATATGGGTTATCAATGTTTTAATACATGAATGTTTCATTCATAGAAACCCACATCATAAAAATGAATACTTAAATACCCCTTAAATTGGGAATGGTGGAACCATAACGATTACCCAATGTAACATATAACTGATTTTCCACAAAGGATAACATAGATTGGGAACTAACTTTGAAAATATAAGGAAAGAGTAAATATTTATGGGGAGTTATTATGTTCATCAATCACAACGAAGTGAATGATCAAGAAAATTTAAGATCCCCATAGTGATAAATATGGGGTAATTTCAAAGGCCATTGTTTCCAAAATATTATGGTATAATACAATATTTTTTTTCAGTATCCTAACATTGAGTGATTAATTTATAGTCCCATAATATATATATATATATATATATCTACATCCATTATATATTTATATGAAAGAAATTTCAATATTTATTTATGCTTTTATAATTTTATAATTCATCCATTATATCATGAAATAAATGTACAATAATTAACTTGTATACATATAGTGCTAAAATAACCTTTTAGCAGATCTTATAGCCCACAAAAGAATTAAAATTATAAATATTTTTCTCTATCTATTCTTAAAAATCAATATTTTTAATACATTTATATGTTAACATAAAAATGATACTCTACCAGTTCATCATCTATGTTTTTTAAAAAATAATAATTACACCAAAACCTATACATCCTATAGGCTAATTGTAGGTGTGAAACATTTATCATCCTATAGTCATGTGTTAAAGACACACAAAATTTTCAAACTTTATTTGTTATTATAGGAAATAAATTACTTCCTTTTCAAAAACCATTTTAATAAAATTTCCAAAATAAATAATGTGGATATCTTTTTAATATGTTTAATCACGTAATTATCTTTTATCTATAGTTTTCAATAAAACCTCAGTGTATAAATACATCCTTCCAAGTTTAACATAATACCTTCATGATTGTTTATCCATATATACCTCATAATATATGAAAATCAAAAACATTTGAAAGAATGTCATGAAATCAACTTAAAATAGATTCACCTATATAGAACAAAGTGGCTCCTAGTTGTCACATTCCAAACATATGAATTCCCCCATCATATATAATCATGAAACATGGTAAAAACCTGAATTACCATTTTTATTTATTGAAAACATTAATTATCCCATATTAAAGGTATACTGGATTGATTCCCTAAATCTCAAAAACTTGTAAAGATCTTCTATGATAGTATAAACAACTTTTTAATAAGTACATAATTAGTTAGAAGGTAATAAATACCTTCCAATTTACATATTAATATCCCATATATCATTATCCAAACAAAATTATTATAATGTAAGGAACATATTTTGGGTTATCCAGCACTTAATCATGTTTTTCCATGAATATAAGCTTCACATTATATCAATTCTCTATTCCATCGGATCCAATAAACATGGTCATTTTAATCCTTATATAAAAAAACCTAACAAAACTTTTATATTTCTCTGTTAATATAACACAGTTATTGAATTCGAATATATAAATTCATTTATTATTCTATTAATAATGCTACCTCTTCTTGTTACAAATTACCTATATCCATTTATATCATATATAGTCTCATCATCATAACAAATGTAACAATTCTTAGGCCACCTAGATGATTATCTTAAATTGAATTCCTATTTTGACATTAAGTTTTCTATTTACCATTTATTCCACTCATAAAAAACTTAACCTACATTGATTACATAGAGAGGACAATATTTTTATCCATATCAACATTTGAACTCTTCTTTTTTCCTTTTCACCCACTTGATTTGTAACCTTATTTTCCAAAGTGAAAACATCTTATTGTTCCTCTAAGACGTTATCTTATGTGATTATTTCAAAATTCCATTCACAAAGGAAACCAAATATTTTTTCCTCCATGATATCCATTAACTAAAATATCAACAAAATCATTCTTTCTCTTACTTGGGGAGCCTGAGATTTGGTTAAGGTACACATTGTTAATCATATTATGTAAAAAATGAGTAGTCATGATCACAAAATCATTCACTCAAGTGATATTCCAACTTATCTTCTAATCATAAAATCATCCATCACATTCATATTTAATCTAGTTCATTCCCATGACCAACATCGAGTAAACCCGAAAGAATATTGTGTTTATTAATTATAATTAAATAAAACCACATATTCATCAAAATAATTACTTATAGGATGTATAAATCTGGACACCATCCATAATCATTGATATTATAGGTTAATCATAGGTTATTCTTAAATAACTAATGTTTGAATACTTTATGCTGGATACTGATGTGTTTTTTGAATTCCCAAAGCATATAGACATGATTGTTAGACTAGGCATGTACTAAGGCCCATTGTTGTGTACCAACATACCCAATGTTAGTCACGAAACAACTTATAGGAGTTGGTACCCTAAAGTAAATATGTTCCATATACACATCCACCTAATGTATATTGATATGGGTATATTTCTTGGAAAACAATCTCTATAAAATTTAGAAAAATTCCCAAAAAAAATATCCTATTCATTTCGATATCCTTAGACTTATCCAAATCTATTTCCATAGGTTTCTCACTAAGTTATTATAATGTTATCTTACAAAGTTCAACTAAACAATTTCTCGAATTATAATTATAGGGACCCTTGATTTTCATACATTAACATTACAATTATTTGTAAGAATACCTAATACATTATAAACATGAATGCCGAAAGTCCATATTAGTTTAGTGTCGTTGAAAAAATGGAAGGAAAAACAAAATTACATGAGAGAGCTACCATATTTCCCAATAGGTTCTCTAATAATCTCACCCCTCTTAGACATAACATAATAGAAACATATCATCATAAACAATGGAAGGAAACATAATAATGTGTTGAGCTCAGATGCTCTGTATGGGGAAATAATGGATAAATATATTCATAATTTGGAGCATAGGTGCCTAAGAACATTTTAATGAATATAGAAGATCATACCCAACATATAAAATATCAAAATATTGAATCTTTGAACAAAGATTATATGTTTATAAGATATGAACCATAAGGAAATAAAAAAATATCCTATGAAAGAATAAAATAGGACTAAAACATGGACTTTTGGAAGACACATTAGAGTATATAATTTTTACATAGTAGTCAAGGTATTGTTTCTAAGGCCATATTTGTTGAAAATTTTACTTTATTAGAATGGAATCATACCCCTTTTAAGACCTATATTACTGAACCAAGTTTACTCACCATTTTAGCTGAGTTATACTAAATCGAGTTCATTTATCATTTGATCCCTATAATACTGGACCATGTTCATTTATTTTTTCACACATATATATATATATATAGAAATAAATCATTAGGCAATGTATTGGTTGGATATAAAGGTCCCACATATCACAAAATGAATTCACACATACAAACGACACAAAATCATAAACAATCAAATCATAACCCATTAAATGAAATTGGTGTCATAAAAATATAATCATATCATAACATGGGGAAAATGATACAAGTTTTATAATAATTTCATCAAATTCAAAACCCAGGAAATTCCGAAGCTTTTAAAGGATTATAAACCATGAAAGGGAAACATGTTTCATATGAATCATTCCATCCAAACATAAACCATTTAAGAAACAATTTGAATGAATAATTTTTATTATTTCCTATAATGTGAAGAGTAAAATCCACAGAGGTGATCATTGATGGAGAATTAATTGGAAGGATATTTTTAAAAAAAATTCTTTAAAGAAATAAAATTTATTCATTGAATAATTCCCTTTATAACATAATTCCATTTGAAACCCATTCCCTATTAAATTACACAGAAAACCTCAAAAGAAGGCTTGAAAATATTTTTGAAAACATTTTCCATTAAAAATTTATAAAAATATATTAATTTTTTTTAAATATTTTTCCTTATGAACTTATAAATCACTATTGAAAAAATTCTAAAAATAATTTTCCTTGATAACTTATAAAATAATCATTTAAACATTTTGAAAATTTATTTCCTAGATAACATATAGAAGAATCATCAAAACATTATAAATAATTGTTTTTAAAAAAAGTGATTTCAAAAAATAAAAATGAACCTTTGAAAATAAAAAGAAATTAAAATAATTTTTCCTTGAAAATTGTCTTTAATGATAATTTAAAAATATTTTTTGATTTTTTTTGAAAATATTGTTTTTCTAATAAAATCAGTTTTTGACCAAAGATAGATATAAAATTAGATTATCTAAAAAATAAACTTTTTAAATTTTCTATCTTAAGTACCAAAGATTAAAAAATACTAGTAATACATTGAATAATATTGAACAAATATTGGTTGAGGATGTTCACGACTATTCTTGGGAGATGGATTATAATATTTCATCAAAGAAACATAATAATTAACAATCGTGAAAAGTGATGAGATTGTTTCAATAAACACTTATCACATAGTAACATGAGATCATACTTTCCATGTAAGAAAATGAAATTAAATGAAGCATAAAATATCATGAAAAACACCATATTTCTGATATATCTTTTAAAATTCATTATATACAACTCATGGAAAAAGATAGGTTTATAACATGGTATGTGTATCAGTTAAGGTAAATTGAAACAAAACTATCTTACCAATTGTGTATCTTTTGAAAAATAATCCCCTTGAAAGGAATATAAAATAATGGAAAGTTAATTACACTTGAAGTTTTTAATAAACATCATATAATACATTCATTGTAAGTTTATAGACCACACAAAACAAAATAGTGGTGATCATCCCATGTATCCCATGGGAAAAAATGAGATGAAATCCCATTACCTTTTACGTGACTCTTATCGTACTCATTCAAACAATGTCTATAATATAAGTAAATTTATTATACATATTTTTCTGAACCATATATTTATTTCTAATACTATATATGGATTTATTATGACCATATATTACACTCTTGTTAACAATCTTATGTTAAGGTTTCACTTCAGGTAATATCTAATTTATTCTTACATGTGCCTTAATTTTTCATATCTTTGGTCCTTATTATAATATAAAGTTTTTCAGAATGTACACAATGATATATATATCATTTATATTAATAATGTGTGTATTATAAAAATATATATAATATATTAGAATGGAATTTAATACACTGTTCATGGAGATGGTAATTCGTACGTACGCAGGAACACTGTTTTAGTTTTTATTATCTAATTGATAAAAAATAAAGTAAATGAAATATGTGAATATATATATGAACATATAAAATAATTTTTATATAATTATTATATCATACAAGTCATATAATTTCACTAATACCAGTCTTAATACATTCCATGTAGTGTGTGAATGAACCACATCACATTGAGGGGGAGGTAGTCTGCACTTCCTCAAAAAATTATTATATTTACATCAAATGAAAGTATAAAGATTTATGATTTTTTAAAGATTAAAGAAACATAAAAAATAATATATATAATATATATCATATTTAAAGATATTTTATATCTTAATTTCCATCATTATATGTTGTAAATGAATAATGAACAATAATCATTTTGTGAGGCTGTAGTTCATTGTACATGTAAACAAAATCTTTTTTACATATTAGACAGAGGTGTTTTTTAGTGTAGGTTGAATCCATAGAATAAAAAATACTAGTATATTGAGGTTACTTGTGTTTTTATAAAATCATTGAAGAATTATATTGGATGGATGGAGAATTAAAATAATACAATGGATCTTGAGAGAAGGTGTTACCATTTAATCGGGTAACACATTTTTGTTTATGCTAAAATGATTCGTTGGAATACATTATTCCCAAAGAGAGGCTTAAAGAACAAATATATAATTTTTTGGAGTATATTTTATTAGATATTGGATGATATTATAGGGATTGATAGGTGTAATGAAGTGGAAGAGTGGATGCATTTTTATAATGGATGAGTGGCACACTAAAAAATCATCGGAAAAGAAAGAAACCCACAATTTTCCCACGTAACGGGTCTCCCATAATGGACCAATGTAGTGGGAAGGATGTATGGGGTCATAATATTTCCATCTAAGTTCTCTTTTACATGTTTCTATAATGTTTTGGAACAAAAATATAATGCTTATTTTTTAGAGAAACTTAATTTTACCCAAATAGATGTAATTGATTTTAATTATATTCACTAATATTTTTTAAAAAATTTATGTTTAACATATTAGTAATTATATATTAATCCTTTTTAAAATATTTTATCCATTTTAAAAAATTAAAATTACCAAATTCGAATAAATAAATTTAAAATTAATCTCATAGTCGGGTCGACAATGGGGGTTGTTAAAGTTAAAACTTTGACATGTTTTCTATGTGTTTATATATAATTTCAATGTGAAATTTATTAAAATGAACTAAACTGGATTAAATAAGTTTACTATTATATAATTAAACATTTAAACAGATTTAAAATGTAATATAAACTTATAAATAAATTATGTGATAAAGCATATTTGAATTAAAATTCATTATTTTTTCACATTTCATTAAAAACTGAAGATTCACAAGATAATACAAAAAACATACCCAAACCTTATTGTTGTATTAGGAATCTAAAATTTATGTTTATTTTTAAATTTAAAATAAATTAATGTTTAAATATTTGTATTTATAATGGGTTCACTATTAATAGGTGTTAAGAATGCATTTATAAAAGTATAAAGGTTTTAGTATAAAAATTGGATACTTTTTCTTTATCTCTATAAAATCAGTTAGATAAACAAAATGATATTATCCTCAATATATGATATATATATTTCATTAATATCAATAACTAAATGTATTTATATTAATTTATTAGAGTAAAACAACTTTGGAACCATAAATATAATAATATTTTCTTTTGTATTCAATGGATTTTCATCTTCATTTCTAATTATGTAGTAACATATATATTTATCATATATTTGTGTAATCCAAATAATTTTATAAATTTGTTAATATAATTCCAAAACTCTTATTTAAAATATGAGTTATATAATATAATAGTAAATAATAAAATATTAATAATGTATTATAATTTTTTAAAACATGGTGATGCATGATATTTAATCCATTGAGAAATGTCCATGTTGAGTGTAATGCAATCTAACAGTGGTTCTAAATGTCAATAAAGATGACTTTTGGGTTTTTTTGTGCATGGTTAACTTTGTTACGTATATTACTCAATAATTTTTTTTTATTTAATATAAAAATAACTATTTTTATGTTGCATGAAATGAAAAATATAAAAAACATTAAACTATGTCAATAAAAAAAATAATTCACAAAATATTATGGTATTATACTCAACAAATCAGAAGACATTTTTTCCCACCATTCACATAATGTGATATGTAGATAATGCATTTAAGATGGATTACCACCTGATGGGTACTATTTCTATGATGTAGGGTTCACACGAATACCTCATAATCAAGAACCCTGAAAAACCATATGACCAATTATGAGTGGTGATGAAGAATAAAAAGGAACATGTTGTTGTTTTGAAACATATCAAGAGCCTCTCATTAGAAGAAAAAAAATAAAAACATCACTTATCTCGAGTAGGTGGATTTAGAGGCCTTCATATGCCTCAATATGAAATAGGAGTTTCCTCGGAAGGAATATTCAAAAAATGTCAGTTTCCAAATCCATGAGGAATAAATCCTTTAGTAAAATGACAACAACACCCACTTACAAGGCCCATATATGGGCTACCCAAACCCAGGAACATTGGAATTCTCATATGGGATTATCAATTATTAAAAAATGAGTCTATTTCCATATCCCCAATTCCAAAATTGTTTCTAACCAACATATTGTAGTGGTAAATAGTGTATAAGTGCAAAATCCTACCCACACATAGAATGACAATGAACATTGTCTCATGGTAATAGGATATGGTTTTCAAAATATTGTGAAAATGAACATGGAGAAGTAAGGAATTCCCACATCCATATATAATTATCTATAAAATATTCAAAATCATGATGAAATGATATTGATAACATTCTCTCTCCATCCTATTAATGGATGCACATTCGAATTCTATCCAAGGAAACCTATTTGAACATCCTAAAAGCAATGGGGGTAGATTTATATAGGGGTCATCCATACAAAAATTAAGCAACATATCATAATAGTTTCATAAATCATGGGGTAAGAACATATCCCATTCCAAGTAACAATAGTAAATAATCATCACAATTATGTGGTTAATTAATATAAGTCACACATTCCTACTCTCATTTAAAAGGATTATTGTAAAATCCAGATGAAAAATATACAAAAGGATTGGGAAAAAATTCTCATTCAAACTAGATATCATCTACCCAATACAAAATTCACATCTGGGGAACCTCACTCTCCATTGAAACCCATATAATTTTTTTTACATATTCTCACATGAACATTAGAGTCACCCATGTTGTCTATCGTAAAAGAAATTAGTTGTTAGAATCATTTAATCAATATTTCTAATAGTGAACTTCCAAGAATATGTTCAACCATGGGAAAAAATATTTGTAAGAACATGTCCCTTATCTGTTTGATGATAGTTTTTATGAGGCCCTCAAACAGTTTTCAATGATGGCCCAAGATCTAGTAAACTCATTACCAATTTTCATAAGAAAATGATGTAGTTACATACGTCCTTCCTACAAATTTTCTATCATTATATTTTAGGGTTCTCCTCAGAGCGTTTACTATTAAGTAACTCATTATGATGATATTAATATTGATTATGTGAAGTTTTCTCATGATGATCATTTTGGAATCCATTATTGAAATAAAAAAAATTAGTTCGAAAGATTATCCCTTCATTCCATTATCCATATTGATGTTTCTCCCCATAGAATGTACCATTGTATTCCTCTAGTTGGTTGGATGTTGAACAATAATCATAGTCATCCCCATGATGTTCTTTTCTATGATGTACATCCCCATGATGATAATTTTCTTTAGCAATAAGTTCCTATGGTTTTTTAATTAACTATTATAGAATCCTTATATATTTAGTCGTTTTGATTATTGAGGTCAACAATAGCTATTTAATTATCGTTTTTTTATATAAAGTTATATCATTGATAAAAACAATCATAATTTTCATTTTTTTAACCACCCTCACACCACATAACCTTTAGTAAAGTGGTGGAGATTCTTATCAAACCTACTATTTACAAAAAGGTAATGGGAAATGATCACTGTGTTCCAAAAAAGTGAAGGACTATCTTATATAAGATGAAAAAATACATTTATTATGAAGAAATAAATAGCTAATGACAACATACCAATCATGTTTACACATATTTCCAGCCCTCAATATTGAATTCTAAATACATAAGTCATGTAATGAATACATCATATTCATTTAAATATATCAATGAAACATCTCCACATAAAATTTTTATTTTTCCTTTTTAAGAATATAAAATTCAAAAAATGTAAATAGAATGATTTCAAAAATAGATTTAATTAACTACACATTTATTTGTAATAAATATGATTTTCTAAAGCTAGTGAAAGAATATTCAACATATATTCCTTGATGTTGTGAGAAATCTATGTTATCATGAATATTTTGAAAATAATAATATTTGGTGGACATATTGAATTAAATTACCCAATATCCGAAGACAATAAATCTTATAAAAAGAGACATCATGGAATTACAATTCATCATGTTGACTCTCTGAATTTGGATCGATAACCACTTGTTGGTATGATCAACTTGGTTATTAAAAGAACAATTCAAAAAAAATCTTGATGGGAGAAAATCATAAAATGAAAAATAAAATCAATCATATAAAAGGAAATAATAATTAAACAATTTTTATGAGATATAATTTTTTTGTATGCTAAACTTGGATCCTCTAGGAAAAAATCAGAGAAACATTAATCATGATGGGTGTGAATGACCAAATAACTATTACATCAATATTCTGAAGGTAATTTCGAATTATTTTATTTAATAAAATACAAATCACCAATTCTTATATTTCTTTTATCCATTATAAACTGAAATTCATAACATGTATTGCATACATCTAATGCTTGTATAAATATTTACATGATTTAGTGGGTAGCTTAAATTGATCAAGTGAAGTCTCAAAACATAAGGTAGGGGAATTTTTAGCATCACTATTCCACCGAAGGGGATGAAATATCTTGTTGTTTCAAAATATGGTAATCTTAGAATATGAGAACACATTTCATCATGGGGGAGTGGAAATTTAAAATTAGTCATATCTTCCTCCAAAGATGATTTTCTTATCTGTATTGGGATATGCATCCAAAGTACAGTCATTGTAACTTCTCTATTTTTATGACATTACTACCTCCCAAGAAACATGTATGTTAAGAGAATATTGAGTCTCTCCCTATATTACCATCAATACATCTATCCTATGTGCGTCATGGATTGAAAATATGAATCCTTATAGAGGTCAGAACCCCAATAATTTCTTCAAGAGCGTGGCAAATCAATGGGATTGGAACAAACCAATTCATAAATGAACTAAAGTTTAAGAGTATTTATATTTTAATGGTGATGATATGACATTGATAGAACATTTCAAATTTGAAAATGTTTTCAGTACGTACCTAGTGTATGAGATGTATATAAAAAAAATATTGGAAAATAGGATGATGAGGTTTCCACTTGAAATATGGTTCACTCCACAAAAGTTGATAATGGTATGCATACCCAAAGCCAACAGAAAGATAAATAGTTGGGATCTACTTAAAATTGTTATCTACCACTTCGATAGAGAGATTAAACAGGTGAAAATATATAATTTTTGACGTAAAACCACCTATAATATAATGATTTTTTATATCCTATAGTATAGTAAGTAATCACATAATTTGTGTAAAAATAATTATATTGAGGATACTCAACAATGAGTTACTCATTGGAAGTTGTTTTGATGGTTATATTCCCTAGGAATATATTCATCTTAATATTTCAAAAAATCAATCTCATCAAGTAGAAGTTACTATATAATCTAGAGTAGATCCATGATATCCTCGGAATATTTTATATTGATAGAAAATTATTTAGATCCAATGGTATAAGAATATTAGGAATTACCTCTGTTATGGAATTAGGTGATACCTTGTCAAGTGTGTTACCCTAGATCAACCCATGCTGTTTATCAACTATGATCAGAGTTCATCCCATCATGTCAATCCCTACCATCCAAAACCCCTTGTGATGTTTTTTTCTAGATGTATTCCCATTAGAAGTCATTAAAAGCATTGAGGACATGATATCATGGATGGAGGATATGGAAGGATACTGTTTACAAGGGCATAATAAGAGAAATACAATCCTCTAATGGGTGGATGAAACACTTACCCTACCCATCATTTTCAATACATCATTCCCAAAATTTATTGGAATGATGATATGGAGAAAATCACGATTCATTTTTTATCCTAGTGAGGTCCATTTGTGGGAACGCTTGAAAATATTGAAGAAACAAAATTCATATGCTTTGTAAATACTTTTGAGGGATCTACTTCTATTGGGTATTCAATTTTTACAACCAGACCATTCCCATGAATGGATACCTTCCAATGAAAATTTCATTACCAATTTCGAACAATATTATGAAATAAAATCATCCTTCATCTCTAAAATTATAAATAATGTGAGAATGAGTGATTCTTGAACATCAATGTTTTGTGTACGGTTTTAAAAAACTCTATAGTCTAAATTAGCATTGTTGTTCCTCTATATTCCTAAAATCCAAGATCTGTTTCAAATTCCACTCAGTATAGTGGACTAGCATTAAAAACATTATGACATTCTCATAGTTTCTCAAAGATTTAATGATTCTATATATTGAACCATAGTATTTTCTTGACAGATAATTATATCCAATAGTATCACATAGGAAAATTTTAAGCTACAATATTAACAAGAATGTCTAACTATAAAACCATATCCTATGAAAAAACCATTAATTATAGTGTGAAACCTCTTCTTGAGTGGTAACAAAAATTGATAAATCCTCTCTAAGATGGTACAAATATAGATTAGCATCCATCATACAAGTACTATAATAGTGGATTTTATTTCTTCCTAAAAGACTAGTTCATGAGTTACATTATAGAAGAAATGAATAATACTTTGATGAGATTGTCAAAGCCTACATGAATTGATCATGTTGGCCATAGTGATAAGAAAATTATTTCTTATTCCAGTAATAATTTTGTCAAACCATCATTGAAATATTTTTATTTAAAAATATATTTCAATTTATATTCAATAAGAGAGTTGGAGCCTAATGTAGCCTCTTAGAGAGCTCCTGCTGGCCTAAGGTTTACCTCCTCCTCTAGCACCCCCGCCTCCATCTTTCCATCCCGTCTCCCTCTTCTGTTATGCTCTCTATATTCCATGGGACTAGCCAACATCGCCATTAGTATGCGATTCATTCGGAATCCACCTCGCATGATCAGATGAGATGTCCAATGTTGTAGATCCGTCCCTAGATTCCACAAGCGCCAATAACCCCACTCCCATTATGTCTTGTGATTCTTGATAGATTCAGTGTACCCAATGCAGGGATCCTTACGCATCACACGACACCCCCCCCCCCCCCCCTGAGTAGTGTTGTCCACCGCTGTCGAAACCACTACTGGACCCCGCTACAATGAGGTCGACGCCATCTATGCACCCTTCAACACCCCATATCCAGTGTTTCTGGTGCGTGATATCTCCCATGTAAGTGATACCATGACCTCTTATTCCTAGTTCGGTGTCCATATTCATCCAGTTCATGTCTTTGTTGTGCTTCGTGCTCTAGGTTCCCTCTTTCTAGATCTATTCAGATTTGGTGTGTCTGTTCTTCTGCTTCGACGCCGAGTTGGATCTTCTAATGCGTAGGATCATCACCAAGGGTTTACATGGGCAGCCATAGTGTAAGACACAAGCATGCACTTTCATGGAAGAAAATAGTTCATCCTAGGACTAGATTGTATCTTCTATGGTGTCGAGGCATTCTAATCCTAGATTGTTCTTTGTTTCCTTGTTTCCATCTACCATCGTGTCATTTTATTTCATGCAAAACCACATTTTGATTTGGTCCGAAATATTACATGATTCTTTGGATTCTGTAGGTGTCCTTGGTTGTTGATCTTTTCACGTGTTTATTTGTGTGTTTTTTATGTTTTTGTGTTGTTTTTAGGGGGTTTTGGTCCTAAACATCATTCGCTGATCTACCTACCAATGGATCATGTTGGAACGGTGGTTCCCACTTTTCCTCAAAGTGATTTTGTTCTGATGGTTCTCACTTAACCAAAATTGTTTTTTCAAAATAAAATATATAGATTATCGCCAATTTCTATTCAATTTTAGAGAAGTGAAATTATTAATGTCAAAAACATAAGTAGTATGCTTTTATACATCCCTTAATAATGAAAATATATGGATAGATGTTCTGGGAAAGGGTGCATATAATTTTGATAATTGAATTCCATGAAAATTAGTCAATACAGAACATTCCATCCTCACGGTATAGATAAGAAATCACTTCATGTCCCCATATTCTTATTCTATTTTTTAAGAACCTTCATTGGCACAAAAATATTTTAATATTTGTTAATATGAAATCATTAAATAAGTATCCTCATTTTTATTGTATAGGAAAATCAGCATATATCAATTATTCGGTCAGTTTAAAGCCTCTTGGATTTCATTCCCTCAGTACTGACAGGATGGGAACCACCCTTACAAACCGTAAAATCATCATATAAAGAGATAATAATAATATATTTATCAATATTCATTTAATAAACCCATGATTTGATGTTTATTATTCACATTAACATTATTTCCCCATTACAATCTTGTGAGACTATGGTTGAGGCTACAAAAGCCAATAGATATATGGGAGACACTATTGTTTCCGCAAAATTCACCCACACTGTATACCAGGTAGATTTGAATATGTGGTTGAAACAAAAAATTAAAAACATCAACAATCCTCATAGGTGAATTGAGATCATCAATATCATGTAATATTCTTCTAACCCCAATTATTTTAGATGACTGAATGGATGGATTGAAACTGTCAGATAATACTCGATGATTGAGAGACTAGTTTTTCACAATTATTCAATGAAAATTGTACATTAAAATTATGTTCACAAAAAAAAAACATTAGTCACAAACACTTCATCCCACAGGTCACATACCATGGGGAAAGACTATATTTAGGCATATATACCTTTGTCTTAGAAATGATATATATTGAAATAGTCAGTTCTGGTTCATGTGAAGCTATCAATTATAGATACCCAAACATTGTAAAAAATTAACTCGATGAAGAAAGTATGGTATCCAAATTAACTTTTTAGGAGTTTGACTCTTATGACACTAGTTTTGATGTGTATCAGAATGATACTAATCCAATGTAATTTCAAAGATTAGTCTTTATTAATGGTTAGGATAATGATGCTATCATATAGGGACACGTAAGACCGTTGTATGTATCTAGAAAACTAAATGGAATTGAAATATGAAAATATTTACATGAAAATAACTAGTGAATGAGTCTCATAACATTTTCTTTACTCCATTCATTGGGTTAAAAACAAACAATTTTCCCCCCTCCACTTTTACACATTATTATTATAAAAAAGTTAGTAGAAACATATTTGATGAATTATGTTCAATGATTAATTTTGGGAAATAATATCTAATTAGGAGTAATTTTTTTCTATATGATACTACATTAAATTTTCTAATAAGGATGCCATAGATTCATCAATATGTGGTTGATCCCCCATCATATAATAAAGAACTGAAATATCATTTTGAAAGAGAAATCAATCAATTACAATATGGTTGGGATCTATTTTAATCTAGTGGATTTCAATAGATTACTGAAAGGGTTTAAAAAATAATGAATTCATCATATTATTGATGATATGTTATGTGTTACATATGAATTTATGATAGGAATGACATTAAATAACTCATTTAAACATGATAGAAACAAATATTTTTTTCACCATTCATATCAAGGTGATATGTTTAGATTGGGGAATGTATACTATGGTCTATATGATATCAATCACATCATCAATACCAAATGATCTGAAAATTTTGTTTCATCAACAAAACATTAGAACATAAATAAATTAAATGGACTCACTACATCCCTGGTGTCCCTGAAGAATATTGCGTCTATTGACTTAATTAGAATAAACTCTCATTTCCCCAATACAATGTATGACATCCCAAACTACATTACCCAGTTTTTATGATGCCTCCACCTCTTCTTCCAGTAAAGATAGTATTGCAGTAGAGTAATGTGATTTTAAATAGAATCACACTAATAATACTACTTGTGTAGAAACACCCTCAGAATTAGGGTAATCCACCTAAATATATATAGGAAACCAAAAAGAACATACCATAACCTTAAGCTCCAATGATACACCTTTGTCGTGCATCTTTCATAACAATGGTGAAGATAATTATGATGAATGGGTTAAAAATTATGGCACCCCATCATTTTATGATATTGTATCCACTAATATTGTGGGGAATTTGAAAATATTTATAATAATTCCAGAATATCAAAGACCAAAATTGATTTGTGTGGTCATGTTCTAAAAATAACAAGAGGTGAATGCTTATTTTATTAACAATCACTAAGATGCGTTCACATTGAAATGTACAGAATTTATATACCTTGTTCCTAATGTTACCGGTGACAACATAGTATTCCTAGAGGATCATCATGTTTATAAGAAATCATAATGAATAAATAATCCAAATCAGACTAAAAATTTTGAATCCATGATTGATAATCCAATCAATGACAATTTCATCAGGGAGGATCAATATTTGAAATGGTTTTCCAAGACATTCTAGGTCAAAATTTTGAATGTAATGATCATCTATCACATCAACATTAGTGAACTAAATATGTATTTATTAAAAAATTATTTTTTAGTCTTGATAATGAAACTACGTATATAGTCACCCATCATACATGAAGCCCTTTCCATTAGGGATATATATTGTTGATACAACCAAATCCAAATGGGTCCTTATGATAAAGATGAAAATATTTTCTTAGAAAACCATGGTATATACTACTATCTTGTGGTTCCATTCGGTTTGAAAAATTATAATACAAAAAATCATCTTTCCATGGACATTATTTTCATATCATTATTAAAAAAATCCATTGAAAATTATATCAAATATCTAGTGGAAAAATTTCAATAACATACTAATTATCATTCCAATGCAATGACTTTTTTAATATTTTACAGCAGCATAGCCTGAATATGAATCCATTAAAATTTGTTTACTGGTTAGCTAAAGAATATTCCTAAGCTTCATATATACCATGACCCCATTGAAGTAGTTCATGAGGGAAAAAAGGCATCCATGAAATCCCCCAAAACCTCTATGAGGTGATAATAATTTTGGTATTCATCCCATAAATCTAATAGATAAAAGAAAATATCACATGTTAGTGTTTACTCTTAACTAAATGTATCATAGATGGAGTCACCTATCGATTGACATGTGATTTTTAGGAAGACTTAAATTTTTTTATGAAATTGTATTTCATGCCACTTGTACTGATTCTCCATGTTAATAGAAAACCACTCATCTAATATGTATAAGACTGGAAAGAATCAAGTGGTACATTTTGTGCATAAAAAATGACATAGATAATGAAAATGGTATTTAATATCTTAGTATAATGATGATTCATTCCAAGACTCAATATCTTGATATAGTGATGAAGTACCCAATGAAAATATTCATAGTCACGAAATACTGGAACTACATGAATCCACAAGAGGTCAAAATAGTTTCTCACAAGGACCTAATCCCAAATATCATCAATCATATAATGTTAATGAAAGGTTTGGCATAGTTCATGATCAAATTTTTACATTATTACATTTGATATATACATAAAAAGGAAATAAGGGGACATGAATTAATATATTTTTTCATAATTAATCCATAAACAGAAACAATACACCCTATGTTTCCCAAATAAGATGTCATATCTGTTCTAAATTTACCCATGGCCTAAAAGACATAAAGTGATGGTGCATCTGGATTATAGATAAAAAAATAATGGAAGACCCCATACTCAATAGACACAACTTGGAATTCATCTTTATCTCTCAATACAATGTAGGATTTCCCAATTACACTTGTTTTAAGAAGGATACACCAATAATGTAAAAAAAATTCAAGGTCCACATCATAGTACGAGAACTATAATGAAAAATACAAGTACCTCTCATTAATGTAAATACAAATTCCAGGTCAATAATCAATAATATTTATGGTGGGTATTCCATCAAAAGGAAATATTTTCTCCATTTCAACAGTCAAGGATTGTTGATTGTGTAATTTTCCTTATATAAATCACTTAACCACAGTAATCATTCACAAAATACCGAGGAATATAAGTAGCTATTTTTTATATAGAATTTATAGATCGATACAGAGATGAAATAGTCATCATCATTGTACATCATATGGTGTTGTTGTGACACATTAAAAACTACATGGAGGAGATAAATTATTTTAAATCCACACAAAATATATGAATTTTTGGATTGATAAATGTACCCTATATTAGACTACATATAGAATGTTATTCATCTTTTAGTCAAAAAATAACAAAATAACCAAACATACCATGGGTAGCTATCTATTACCTATACGATTACCAATGTTCTCAAAATATCCTCTATAAATGATTCTTCAATGTATTTTTCCTCTCATGATTTAATGAAGATTAAACTATCACCATAATGAAATATTTCTATCCAGGTACCAATGATTCTCATCATTTGGGGGCCATGTTTTCCTAAGTGTTTAGGTGGGTTTAAAATATTTAGTCATTAGCGACCTAGGGTTGTTTTGAGTTAACCCTAGAATGTAATTTATGATACATTTGATCCAAATTAATGCCCAACCCCATGAAATTGTTTCATAAAAAGAAATACAAATGTGTTTTTTAAATAATGGGAATAAGTTTCATGGGAAAACATCAAAATCAACGGCCAGATAGTTAAAAAATATCTTTACTACCACTCACTTCATCCCATTGATGAAAGAGGCTATATCAATCAATAAATTTGAGACAAAGGATAACATTTATTTATAAAAAAATTATTAAAATATTCTTTGTCCTACATTCATTACTAATAGACATTTGAAGTAATTTTATCTATTATGAACCAAAAAATACATATTAGTAATATGAAATTTGGTCTAACAACTAATACCTCTACGAAGAAGTAAATAATGAATGGATATTGGATTAAAAAAACATTTTCAAATTTAATCAAGAAGCAGTTATCAGATATAAGAAATATATTCCTGAATAATTTTACAAATTTCTTTGGATTTTTTTACCACAATTCATTCAACAACATATAAAAGAATTTATTTTCATGTCTACTAGATAAAATGAGTTTTACCCATTGACGTAAGATTACATTCACATAACATTGTTATTTATCATGTATTTTCCAAGGGAGATAAATCTCATAAGTTATTGGTTGAGATGGAATAACATGATGATAAAATGTTGTGTACACTATAAATCATATATGTTATTCAAAATGAGTAGTTTGAGACTTTAATAGGATATACCTCCACTATTAATTCAACACAGGTTAATTTATATTCTCTTTTAGATCCCTAATTATACATAGAAACAATCCATAAAAAAATTGATCCCACATATGATGTACCTATTATATATTCAAGATCTACTACTAAGGATAAAATTCCATGATCACAATGGATAGATTTTTTATTATAACCCCTAAAAATGAATATCTACTCAATAATGTTTTCACATAATTTATGTGGTACCTCCCATGTCATTGAGGAAAGTCTATAAACTACATAGCACCTACATAATTTCTATATGAAGTCAATCTACTAGTAACCATCCCTATGACATGAGATTAAATTAAATGTTTTATGTAAAATCCACACTAATATAAAATACTCAAGGGGACCCCCTTATTATTATATCTTTCTCCTTAGCATGGGAACTTGTTCAATGTAGCATAATTTGGCACAAAACCCACCTCTAACATGTAGAATTAATTTCTCCTCCTGTATATGATCCAATTCGGTTTAGGATAAAGTGGTTTAAAAACAATATGTGTATTTATTATTTTCAAAAAAAAAAAGATATATATCAATGGTAGGATACTATATCACAATACTAGTTAAAATACTAATAAATTATACCTCATCAATTAGTGACAAATCTATAATTGATAATTCTTTTCAATTACTACGTATAGTAGGATTCCTTTTATTTTATCATATGTAGTCACATTTGAATTTAAAATCATAATCCCAACCACATATTTCATCATATTTTGTGTGTTGTATGAGTCCAAATTGGAAACCATATGTCTTAGTTTCATAATGTGAAACTGAACAAAAATATCCTTACTACATTATGTTAAACTAAAATGTCATAAACCTTATAGTGTAAAGTAGAAATACATGAAACATATTTCATCTTCAAATTTAATTAAAATATATGATAAAATATTCAAATCAAAATGATAGATCACATACTATTCACTAAAAGTAACCATGACTAGAATCACAACATGATTTGGGAAATCACGTAATTCCCTCATATTTCCCACAAGAAGCACGAATCATATGATCTTAAATTATTGGGAATATTTCTATGACTCTAATGACTATTTTTAACTATATGAAAATTCAAGGAACATTTTTTGTATCTTTCATAATCTGAAACAACTTAATATGGGAATTATTTCATGTCATTTTTCTACTACACATGACCAAGATCTATGTAATGATTCATGGTATATAACATAAAACTTTCAATGAATAAAAAAATAAATTCATCTTTATATAATAAATTAATTGACACACGTTTATTTCTATTAGAACTAGGCATGGAATGATTCTCACTCCATCGAGTTATATAGAGACACATGCATTTTACTTCATTGTAGTAAGCATATATTCAAAATAATATCTTTTCCTAAAATATGAGCATGATATATAGGGGATGTTTCTTATAGAGAACTACATGTTTCTTTAGTGTCATCCTGTTGAGATATGTAGTGATGTATGGATCTCTTATCTTAGGTATATATTACAAAAAACTAGAAGATGGTTATTTTTTTATAAATACGAGCTATATCTATATAGATTAATCCATATGAGTGTCACATGTGGAAATGTTCCAACCTATTGATGATATCAAAATAATATATTAATTAAAGTATCATGTCTATATGAATCAATTATAATTTATGAACATCTTCTATTCATAAAATGTAATATCTATCTCTAGAAAATCATATTCTATTAAATATTCATACCAATTAGTGACAAGATTGTTTCTATCCTAGAAGGACCCTTATTTTTTGATATTCATTGTACCACCAAGTTATTTCTTGGTATATCCCCCCTGGAATGCCCTATAAACTAGAGGAATCTACATCATCAGAAGAATTTCCTCTAATCATCATATACCATAACAACATCAACAAGAAATAAGATTTTCTAATTTGATCATCACTCATCACCTGATTACATATTCCATGCCACCACTTCATACATGATATTCATATGTTATTATTTAAAATGTATCCTCGTGTTCAGTTTTTTTGGAACATTATTTTCCATTGATCACCCCATCAAGGAAATCATTCATATATCAGAAATTTATGAATTATTACAATAAAATGTACTCACTTCCCTATTAGAATGATTCCATAAAAAATATTTCCACCCTAAATTTATGTTTCATGGATTGTGGAAAAAACAATTTTGGTTTTATAACCCTTCAGGAATAATTATATTCCCCATAAATATTTTTCATTATAAAATTTCTTAAATAACTGATTACCATTCCTATATATTGATATAAAGATAATATGACACCAAAGGAATATTATTTGGCCATATTCATAATATTCCCTTTATATTTACCTACATATGTGCCATATTTTGGACCATAAACATGATTAATCTAATTTATAAGGGGAACATCCTTTAATAACTATACACCGTGACACCATTAATGTGATTATTTTAATAAGTTTTATATTGATCCCTGTAAAAAAATTCCCACTTTATGAGTACTCAGTAACTCCTATTGAGTTTTTATTCTTAAAGTACATGTTTCAATTTATAATATAGATTCAAAATACATTGTGTCATCTACACATCTATCATACACATTTCCAGTATAATCATATGATATTCTATATCAAAATATTCACTAGTCCATGTAACATTTCCATAAACCATATGAAACTATAGTATAAGAATCATTATGATAGACTAAAGGCCTAGTTACCTACAATAAAATATCTCATGATCATGTTTTTTATGAGATCATACTATCATAATCTACAATAATAATGATAATTATAGTTTTATCTTGAAAAATAATGATGTTCAATCTTATTGGGTTAGATGATCATATACTATATTATCCAATTGATTGGTTTTCCATGATAATAACATCAGAAATTATCAACTCATGTCAAGAATTCCCTACCACCACCACTTAATAAGGAAAATAAAACCATTGGTCAATTCTAGATGACCATAAACTACATCAAATATTGGTTAAGGTTAAACAAATTTAAACTACCAAAACCATTAGTCAATGTTATTTTACTATAAAAATCAATTATATTAATGTAACACTCATGAACCTACACAACCTATGTAAAGATACATAAGACAAGAATTAATGAAAACATATGGATTCTATTATATATTAATGCAAGTCTGATATCACTAGACAGACACTTTTTATGGTCTATGAAATGTTTTTCCTTTGATTTTATAACATAAAAGAAACATGTTTGAATAAACCCCACAAATGGTGTCCAAATAAAAATATATGTCCTTTACAAAACAGCCACTCATTATCAGGATTAGAATAAAGATATAAAAATTAAATTAAAGAAAAAAATTATGGGGACCAACATACAAACCTAGAAAAAGTAAAATTTACGCTATCTACATTCATTGGTCTAGGAAAAAGTAAGAGATTTCATTAATTTCAAATATATCAATTTAAATATTTCCCTAAATGAATGTGAATGTATGATAATAGTCCAACAATAATAATATATTGTCTATAATTTTATAGTTATAGAATATTATACGTATACACATATGTGATCTTTTCCCATGTGGAAATTTATTTTTCGACTCAATTATTATGATAACTATGTTTTACATTGATCACATTTACTTAACTGGTAAATTGGTTTCTATTTATCTTTTTAGTTATTATTTTAGTATTTTTATCAGTTTTTGTGATGTTATATTCGAGATGTAATAGAACCTTAGGGGAAATTGGAATTAAATTTAAAACAATGAGTTATCATTCAGTGATCAACATAATAAAAGAAACACATTCAAAATCTAGAGTCTCTCCTATATGTTATAAGTAAAAATTACAAAAATAGATATAATAAACCCCAATCAAGTTACTCTAACAAATAACTAAAATTAAAAAATTAATTATTGGGGGAATTATATAGTTTCAATAGATTAATTTCATCAACTACAGGTAAAGTGCATGTTTATTTTACATAATAATTTAAATCATTTCTCCTTTATTTGACGGCTTCAAGATCTATGATTATTAGTTATAACCACTACAAGACACATACCAGGTGATCATAATATTTTTATATTTATGTATTCTACACAACTATCAAACCATGATCCTTTTCTTCCTCAGTAATAAAATGATATTTCTTTATAGTATCAACCCCATATCATAAATGTGCTGGTTAACATAATTAAATTGGATAATGATGTATTCATTTTATGTGAGTTCCTCTCAAGATTCAAGAAATGATATAAGAGAGTGTAAAAGTATTAGATGTCAAATCCTCCATTTCCCAATCCATAAAAGAGTTGGAAAAATCTCTCCACTATATCTACAATCTTCTCTAAATGTGTCTCTATGATGATAAAATTATCTTGGTACATAGACCATTTTCTCATAGCCTAATATTTGATATAAATATTTGTATCCAATAATATATTTACTAAATATGATTGGTATATATTTCAAATGATTGTTCTATATAGGTTGGGTTTATATAACTCATAATATATATTTAGAGAGTCCATCCATCATTTCATTTCAATCTATATTAGTGAATGTGCCAATTTTGCTAGTCCCCAACAATGAATTAATCATCGATATCATAAAAATATCAATTTCAATAACAAAAAAAAAAACATGATTAAAAATGATGATTTTTTACCATTCCTGATATAAAGGGAGCTTCAAAAAGTATATTTACCATAATTTTTGGAATGTTTGTATACACCATTATTCATTTTGAAATTGATGGAAGGTGATTAACTATGTCACTTAAATGAATTATTTACCCATTTTAATAACTCTACTAATATGTAAATAGATAATTCTCTACCCATAATTTGGAATATTCTTCTAATAGGTTGGCTGAAGAAAATAATTATGGAACTAAAATATTAATTTTTTATCTTCATTCATCATCATTGAAAACATATTAAGGAGGATGGGTGGATGTTTTTCCGTCCTAATTATAGTTGAATATAATAATCTTAAATTTTATAAAAATATAAACTATCATGTAACTATATATGGATAGTTTGGATAAAAAATGATACTCTATATGTTTAAGTGATCGAAATCCATTGAAAAAATGAGACGATGTAAGAAAAAAATATTTGGATCCTTCAACATATTGTTTTACACTATGAAAATTTGCTATATAATGAAAAGAAACAATGTAATTGGTATTTCACAATATCATAATTGTGTTTTTGACATCCACGTATATTAGGAAGAAATAAATTTCAAGTAATTTTGGGTTAAATGTAGAATGGTGTATTATTTTATTTTTCATATTCTCATTTATTTGATTTTTGTATGATTTATCTGGCCATATTTAAATTTTAATTATATACTTATGAGATGTGGTGACCCTACATCTTGCATATTACCTAGTAACCAATAAATATAATCAAGGGTGGCAACGAGAAATTAATTTTTTTTCATTGTTACGATGAAAATATCAAAATATAGATGTTGATGCAAACACTAACATTAGAATTACAATCTATTAAATTTAATTTTTTATGAAATGGTAAAAAATATCACTATATGATGATATGATGTTATGTATAGAAAAAACATATAATACAATGTGGTGTATTTATACACCTATAGGGTATCCCTATATGATCCTTAAACATAATAAGATTGTTGAGAAGGGAGGGTCCTTATTAGTTTTCTGATGGACTCAACACTTGAGGTTGAATTAATATTTTCAGTTAGTTATCTAATGAAATAATTTAATTTGTATTATGATTTCTTCTAAATGTTCCCACTACCATAGTTTTTAATATTACTTCTAGGAGATAGATCTTACATAAGTATATCAATGTCATACTTTCAAGGAATAAATCATCATACATTTACATATGAATTATGATTCCTCCCAACTGGTAAATATAATGAAAACTAATCCAAAACTCATTATTCAATTGATGTAATGTGACTTCATTTTAACAAAAATATATGATCAGTTCGAGTAAGAACCTAGTTAGTTGATAAATAATAAATTTGAAAGTACATACTACTTGGTATAAAATAAATGATTCCAACCAATCAAGGAAATAGATATAACAAAAATATACAAAACAAATCCTAGACCAACTCATTAGGGAAGTTACTGGAAGACCACATGTCTCACATTGTACTCCATCCTACAATAAGATTTTAAATTTATTGGTTTATAATGGATGGGTAATATTTAGTGTTAATATACTAGAATTTATCTTCTCCATATAATTTCCAAGAAGTATAATTGATGATTAAAATGTTTCCTTCACGTAACTATAGGTATATATTACCCATGGTAGATATGTTCACCAGAACATAGTTAGAGGAAAGATAATGCCAACTAGATGGAATGGTATGAAAAACCAATAGAATATGAGAATCATTTTTTAATAGAAATTTTTATATTGGAAATATTCCATTAATATTAATATTATTAAATTTATAATAATTACAATTTTTAGAGTATCATAATGTAGAATAATATTTGATTTGGGGTCGAACTCAATAATTCCAGTGATAAAAATTAATATTTCAACAACATTCATAATTTCCAAAAAGTTCATTAATACAGAATCCATTTTTATATACAAAATTATACGACATAAATGTTATCATAACCATAGTAAAGTGAGAATATCATGGAAATTAAATAGAGTATGAAATTTGATGTAGCATTATAGACCAGATATGAATCACATAACTTGTCAATAATTACATAGAAAGCTAATGGAATACATATTAATTGATTTAACATAAAGAAATATTCTATGAAATATCAAAATTAGATCATGAAATAATAGTACACGACAACTATCCATTATTATTTTGTGATACAGTTCGAATGAGTAAGGGTATCACAATGTATAGGGAACTATGGACAGAAAATTCAAACCCAATTATAATGGATCCTTCCCGAAACATTCCAAATGAATTTCTAAAAACCCATTATAAAGTATGTTTTCTCTTAGTATAGTCCTCTAATACCCCATAAAGATACTATGAGGATAATATTTTTACATGGTGAATAACATTTCCCATTCTAAATTAATCTCATTATAAAGGGTACATTTTTTTGGGCCTTTGAGATTGTACATAATTTTAAATATTTTGTTGATAATAAATGGTCTAAAAAATAAAAATCTACCATGATGGAAATTACTATAATTTTTTATCAAATGATTGATATTTTTTAACATCATGTAAATATTACATGGTAATAAAATTTATATGAAAAAATCCATAAATTCAAAGGGAGACGAATGGAATTATACAAAACCCTACCCTCAAAAATTTATTTTTTTCATTGAGTGGTGGTGACTTGATGCCCTCTACAAATGTGTCTAGATTGTTGAGTGAGTTGGTGATATTCCACAACATGTAAAAGAGTTTATTATAAGGACAAAAGATGGAAATTTTTCACCCACATCAATCAAGTTTTATTTATAGAGATATTTTTTAATCTTACACCCTCAAAAAATGAGTTTGATTTTTGGGTAAAGGTGGTGATTTTATACGCTCAAAAATGACATTGTTTTTTTAGGTGGGTGACCATATTTTTTCCACTGAATAAAATATCAATTATTACATGAATTCCGATATTATTAATGTGGTTTCATTGACACATCATATAGATAACGAATTACTTTGGAAATATTGAGAATAGAAAGAAACAAAAATCAAAAATAACAAAACTTTGGAAAATAAATTTCCATTCTCTAGGAAGCAAAATAATCTGATCTATAATAAACTAAAACTAGTCAACTAACCCAAAATGAACAGATATTCAATTCAAACTATTCTTTTACAATGGTATCATATATTTAATAAAATCGTTTTGACTGAGAATATTTATTTGTTGTCTATGAAGGAGTCATTCTCCTTCATAAAATATGGTCATCCCAAAGGACCCTTTTCTGGTTCCCCAATTTTACATAAAATGACCCCAATGTTAAATAGAGTTCCCTAGGGAGTTTATCTACATGTTCATAATGATATCTTTCTATGTGCATTTGGAATCATCATAATTCCTCAATGAAGTGTACCAATGGTCTTCTCAAGTTGATGAAAATATCCAAGGAATATTAAACCATGACCTCCCTTTTAGCTAGAAGATATCCATTGGTAGGTTATTAATCACATCATTGTTCCCCCATTTGATCTTGATTTCACATGGTAATGATTACCACCAAGTTTCTTCCATAACTGATGGGTTTCATGGAGTGTCTATAACAATGAATATTCATTACAATGTTCTCCAAAATCAAATATGAAATTGTAGAAATGATCATAGATTATACATTGGAACTTATTTTCCATATTGTTCTTAATACAAATATAATAGATGATATCATCTAGTTAATCGTTTTTTATCATCATTCAATTCTTAAGTCATGATATTTGGATTACAAACTATTTTGAGGGTGAAAAATGGAATTCCTCTGAGAGTAATTCAAATGTATGTCCTGATGGATCTCATATCCCCTCCCTCATTGATCATCAAAAAGTGAGTAGATTCATTGAAGGCATCTTCAATATGTAATCCCCATACAATTATAATTTCATTCCCCTATGAAATGTGCTTGATATTATATTATCTCATGTTTAACACACATTTCTAGACCCATGTGGGATTATATATCGTAGATTATTATTCCATTAATAAAATTGTATTCATTGTTGTGGGATTTTATATTAGGTGTGATCCTCAACTACATTACGTTCCTCTCAATAGACAATATTCCCATTATCATATTCCATCAAATGGTCATATTTTTAATGAAGGACTTTTGGGTAGAATCATATGCACAAGACATGCAATATCATCTATTTTAGAACTTTTTATAAAATCGATTTCTTTATATGATATTGTTAAACTGTGTGACCAATTTCATCATATAATGACATTAAAAATAATGAAATAGTATGTATCATAAAAAGTTAAACTATATTTTATAATATCATCGCATTCCCTAATATTATGACAATCAAACAAAATGGTATTGGATTCCTATTACAATTAATCATATATGAGGCCTCACCAAGGATCAAAAACATCATAATTAACACAATTATATTTCATATTCTTTCATATTCCTGATATGAATCATGTCTAATGTCATATTTCTATAATCCTTCAAGGTTATATCATGTCAACTTTATTGGTTCATATTCTAGGTGGAATCCATCTTCACATGGCCATATTCCTTGTAAGATTAACCACGTATCTTTGGTCCATATTCTCTTTGAGGAAAAAAATAAATTGTCCATCACATGTAAGTCTCACATCATAAAATATTTGGAACATTTTTCCTGGTCATCATTACAACATGAAGGTAAATTACATAAATCAATCCTTATCACATTACCTTAAAAGGTAATATATGCCCCATTAATTATAATTGAACTTTAAGGGTTTTGATTTCTTTTATGAGGATATATAAGAATCATATTTTACATTCGTGATCCCAACATCATGAAGAAAAATAAAATTCACAGTAAGATTTAAACTCTTGATTGAAATGTAATGTGGATTAAAACCTCCTTTACATTCAGCCATTCATCACTATTTAATAATGAAAAAAATAGAAAACCATTAATAGATACATATGGATCCATTTATGGGGAACTAATAATGCATACTAATATTCATGTCGATGACATTCCTCTCATACACATAGATGTTTAAATTGAAACATGCTAATAATGAATCGCTAATATGGGGTGATAAGTCCCACACTGTGAATTAAGAAGCATGCATGAACATGAAATAATTTACAAATAGATTTATAGAGTATAATATAATTCCCCATTACATGGTTTCACGATCACGACGTCCCATATTTTCAACTAATGTCATTTCATAACGATTATTAATAATCAACAACATTGACCTCATACCTATAGAATGTTGACCTATATATATTTATAGATGTTGGATTCATCAGGTATTACTGAATACTAAAATAAACCCAATTAGAAACCTTCTAAAATGGTATTAATTATAGATGTCAATTATTTTATTTTATTATATTGGAATACATAAATTATGGGTTGGGGAGAATTTTTCCACAATGGATTATTATCAAAAGAGGGGAGTAAAAACATTGAATGTTTAAAGATTTGGGTATTTGTAAAAAAATATAGAAAGTAATATTAAATTTCCCAAAGTGGTTTTTTTGTAGGATAGTCAACTCTTTTATAACATAGGTTAAGGATATGAATATTAACCAAATTTATGAATAACCTACTTTTAGTACATTTAAGGTAATGGAATTTCATTTTATTCTACTTAAATAAACATATGAATGATTTAATTATAATCCTAAAAATATGTTAGTTGATGAGTTTGTAAGAACCAGGATTTTTCTATAAAAGACTTTGGAATATTCTTGATTTTATTCTAGAGCAGTTCCTTTAGACGGTGTGCGATTCCGAGCCTTAGTGTGGCCGGAATTTAATTTTCAATGCATTCACACTGGGCACGCCAAATAAACGGGAGAACTCCTAAAGAGTGATTTCAATCAGAAATCTGAGTGTACGGATGGGTCTGAAATGGGGTGTTTACCCTAGGAACGAAATAAAACATGTCAGTGGGGGACGTTGTGACCCCTCTCCCATTACCGGAATGTTAAATGGATAAATAAAATAATTAATTTATTTGTTTACTAGTTAAACTCAAGTATATCTTAAACGGTTGGTCAGATATGAAAACCAGGGGCCCCATTGAGTCTGGAGCGTGCCGTTTACCCTTGGAGGGGAGTAAGTTTCGCTGGAACGAGACTTCTGTGGAAAATGGCCTCAGGGGCGTTTTCATAATTTAGTGGCGTGAGACGTTAGGTTTTATAACATTTGAACGAGTCCTTGGATTAAAATTCCGAGACATCCGTTGTCCTCGGGGGGTGGTGTTTACCCTAGGGGATGCTTAACCTTGACACTGTCGAGAGATTTGGATACAGGTTAATTTGGGAGATTAAATTAATTAAAATTTTAATTCAATTTTCTTTATTTAAACCTAACCCACCCCTTTCTTCCACATTTCACCTCCTCTGGTGAAACCCTCTCATGGGAGCTCCTCCAACAATCTCTCCCCCATCTCCTCTCATCTCCAAGGTGGTGCAGGACTCCAGCGGAATGTTGCAAAGCCTCGGGCTATGACCAAAAGGTAGGACCGTGCATTTCATTTCAATTTTCCCGCACCTACATTGAGCTCGATTGATTGCATCAGATTTTTGTATGATCATCGATAAAATACCATATCTTCATAATATATTTTCTGAGCTTTACACTGCCCTTTTCGAGTTTGAGATTAGAGTACCGAGGTGACCCCAGTCGTCCGAAGAATTTGGCGGAGTTTTTTGGTGTTTTCTGGTGAATATGGGCCCTCCGGAGGTCTAGCATGGCGGTCTGGCGAGCAGGCGCGACAGGGGTCTAGGTGGAGGCACGGTCGGCCGGACGGTATGCTGCGGCTCGGCAGCAGAGCGGTGCGGGCGGTCGACAGTAGGGTGTGGTGGCATCGGCGGATGGCTGAGGCGGAGTGCCCATGGGCGAGCTGGGGGCGACGACGAGTGGGGGCAGAGCAGGAGGACCGGCCGGCTACGCCGGACGGATGACCCGGGTGGACCGGGGTCGCGCGCCGCGACCCCGTGAGGGAACAAAGACCCGCCCACATCAGGTCTTCATGTGGCAAGACGACCGGCCCTTGGCCGCTCTGAGGGTGGACCGTGGTTCCTAGTCCGGCCCGCGTGACTGAGCCGTGGGCCGGTGTTGCGAACCTGGCCGGCCGGCACGGGCTGGCCCAGACCGGGCGGACCGGCTAGTCCGGATGGACCAGGACGGTCCGGCCCAAGGGGTTCGCCCACTTTGATTTTAGACACCCGTATCTCCCACTATGAGTGTTTGTTTTCCATTCCATCCGCGGTAGTGCAAACCTCATCTCAAGGCGGAAAAATGAGATGGATTCATGGATTTTAAATCCCGATATTGGGGCCTCGATGGAGCGACGTGTATGTTATGTGGCTTAGCGCTTTTCCCTGAAATTCTTGTTTTGAGCAACACATACACATCTGATGTCTGTTTTGAGCACCGTAAGCGGCGTTGTGACCATGGCGTTAAGAAAGAAATTTCCAAGGTGTTTTGGGGCATTGAAATTGGAGTTGAGGTGTTTGCCCCACGGGTCGCCTTTTAAGCTACGAGCAGCGTTTAGCAACTTTTTTAATCGGACGTCCGTTCGGGGCGTGCGAGCAGTCGATTCTGAGTGTTTTTCCATGGGCATTGCAATGGTGCAATCCACCCTCTTTAATTCCACATGGTGGTGCGGGCCCCATAAGGGTTGTTTTTGGTGTTGGCGGTGGTTTCCATCTTCTTCACTGGGTGTCCATTTCAGAAAAATGGTTATTCAATCTTGTGTACTTTTTCGAGTGGATCGCAAAAGTGTGATCCGTTAATTATGCTTCAGGACCAAGATGCGGGTCCAACGAAGCACCGCTCATGTGCGGTACGACGAAATGCATCTTTTCCTCCAGATATCAATTCCATGCAAGTAAGCAGTCTTTTTGACGTGTCATTCCAAGGAGATCACAATGGTGCGATGCGGCCGATTGTTTTTGTGGTTGAGGCTCGAGACAACGCGACACCATTCGGGCGTAAAGTAGTGCTGAATTACTTTTATGTCAGATTTTTGTTGAAGGTGAGTAAATAATAATTCTATCATGTTTTTCCGTGAGGATTACAATGGTATGGTCTGTTTGGATGTGTGGAGTCTCTTTCAGGATCTCTTTTAGATGTCAAAGCATGAAAGGTGTACCGATGGTGGTTATTACGACGGTGTTTGTAGGGAAACATTGGATTGTGATCGCATTCACTCCTGTGAGATTGAAGTTAGTTTTTAAAGAGATGTGGTTGGCCATGCTGGGGCTGTGGAGTAAGCATGTTGGCATAATTACGTTTTCACCCATTTTTCGTTGACGTTGGACATCATGTGCACAATTGCCTTTAGGATAGAGATGTGGTATACTCTGGGAGTATGTGAGGATGCTTGGAGGTACATGTTGAAGTACATGAGAACGTTTGTGTGTTTGGTTTGGAGATGAGAAATGGCCACACGTCGTGTAGTCCCCTTGTGCATGTTGTGTTCTTCTTTACGTACCTTTGATCTCTCACGACAAATAGGGTCCCTCTATTCACGATAGTTTAGACCAGCATGGATGAGTGGTTTCACCTGGGTTTTCTCATCGACTTATCCGGGTTTACTCTCCAGCGAGGCTAGGCAGTGGGTTGCTCATTGACTTCATTGGGTTTACCCTCCAGCAAGGCTGGGTAGTGGGTTTCCCATCGAATTCTCTGGGTTTACCCTCTAGTGAGGCTGGGCAGTGGGTTTCTCATCTACTTCTATGGGTTTACCCTCCAACGAGGCTGCATAGTGGGTTTCTCATTGAGTTTTTTGGGTTTACCCTCCGGCGAGGCTGGGCAGTGGGTTGCTCATCGACTTCTTTGGATTTACCCTCCAGCGAGGCTGGGCAGTGGGTTTCTCATTGAATTCCTAGGTTTTACCCTCCAATAGTGACTGGGAAGTGGGTTACCCGATGACCTCTTAGGGTTTACCCTCCAGCAGAGGCTGGTCAATGGGTTACCCGATGACCTCTTAGGGTTTACCCTCCGGTAGAGACTGGGTAGTGGTTTAACCAATGACCTATTAGGGTTTACCCTCCAGCGGGGCTGGGTAGTGTGTTACTCGATGACTTCTTTGAGACTCAGTCCTTTCTACTAGGCCGGTCTGTGACTTTTCTCCTTGACTATCGGAGTGGGACCCTTGGTTGTACGGGTCAGTGTTGTAACATCTTAGACTTTGAAAAGACCTCTCGACTATGTGATAGTGATGAGGTGTGATCTGACTTACCATAGAACTCTGAAGTATGAGGGTAACTTTCCCCACAGAGACGTGTCCTTGCGACGTGACCTAAAATCATGAGGGCAATTCAGTGCCGCCCAATGCGAATATTATCTAGGTGTGGTGATTAGAGCCGCTTGACTTGCAGCTTAGGGCCGACGTGTGTGATGCTAGGCATCAATGGTTTTTACTTCCGATTCTGTTGGCTACTCACTTCCTTTGGGCTCAGCTGTGGGATGGAGATCCCCTAATGATCTTGTTTGGGTTTCTTGATAGAGCATATATATATGTATACCTTGTTCTAGTACCCACATATTGGGTTTTGGTTACTCTCCTTCCAGGAGAGGTGAAGACGTGTGGGGTATGCCACGTGCTTTTCGTGTCAAGATTCTCATGGTTGGACGAGTCTACTCTCCTGCTATAGATAACTAAGACTCAACAAGATGTTCATATTCTTACCGTTTCTAGATCCTTGGGTTTGGATGAGTCTACTTACTTCCTCTTATTGGGTTAAGGTGTACACTTTACTGCACTCTCTTTTGTACTCCTTTACTCTTCCCTGTTCGATCTACTACTCACCTCTTCAGTACCTCCTTTTTTGCTCCCTCGAGCCCTCGTGGCATCCTACTGAGTATTTTTATATTCACCCCTGCTTGGAATTTTCCCACACATGGTGTTCCCTTGCAGATGACGGACATGTTGATCATGACATCAAAGGAGTATAAGTGTTCGGAAGCTTAGACCGTGACTGGTTGGTCGTGTGTTTTGGCCCTTTTATTTTCATTTTACCGTCAACACTTACATTGTACTGTTTAGAGTTCGATGAACATTTTGTGGTCTGTTTATAGAAATTTAAACTTCACATTACTTTTTATTTATTTTTTACTCTACACTTCTACATCGAGTGGGTTTTTTGTGTGTGTACATATACTTAGGCAAAGGCCTCCCCGAGTTGTTTAGCCTTCAGCACTTGTCGCCAGCCCTTGGCCTATGGAGGTCGGTTTTGGGTAGTTGCAGCTAAATACAAGGATGGATCGGGTCATGAAAAAGTGGTATCAGAGGTGGTTCGTTCCTTGGAACGTTTTTCGGATGTCCCTAAAATGGAATTGGTTGGTATTTAGGGAAACAATGTCAACGTGTCTCAAGAGAGGCTCTCAGGCAAGGGAGTCCAGTGATGGTGCAGTGGCTGAAGTATCAATTAATCAAGACCCTTAAAACCCACTTGTCGTCTCAGCATGATGAGACACCCGTTGTAGGGAAAATTGGTTTGTGAATCACATAGGTTTGAGTCTTGACTGTCCTTCTTGAGTCAACTCCCCATTGTCATTATTGTTATATACATATATGCTCATCTGACTGTGGCACTCCTTGATAACATTCAAGATGTCTCCGTGAAGACAGCCAGCCAAGATACCAGCTTTGGTTCATGACAACGAACCTATGAGATATGAGGCCTCAGTCCAGGACCCATTATGAAAGTCCCTTTCTCCATGTGGGCCAGTAGAAGCACCCCCACCTGGTGAGTAGTAGACAACTTTAGCAGAGAAGACTGAGCTTTAGCGCAAGTTGAGCACACTCTTTGAGTTCCAGCATCAGGGACTGCTGATGTTTACTGGTGAGTCAGACCCTCAGGCAGCAGAGGTTTGGATCAAGATAGTGGTTTTCCTCTTCAGGCTTGCGCAGACACTGACAGGTCAGATGGTGGCTTTGGCAGCCACCCTTTTCTATGGAGTATCTGGGCATTGGTGGAGTCTGGTGACTCAGTTACTCAATGAGTCGTCACTTTCATGGGGAAACGTTCAGCTGATGTATCGTGACGAGTTTTCCAACCTACTTACACTTCGTTCGGATCCATGATATCCTATAGTTTGATTAGGGAGGGATGACGGTGAGTGAGTACGCAACTAGGTTCGAGGACTGTGCACATTTTTAAACTGGCTTGGTCCACAACGGAAACTTCCGAGTGCGGAAGTTTGAGCAGGGTCTCTGTAGAGGGATTCGTGATGTCATAGTACCCTTTTGCATCTCGACTTATTCATGTGTTCTAGCGCAGGAACTGGTGACATTGAGCTTCCTATCACGCTCTATAGTTGGTGGTAGAGTAGGCTCGACAGAGCCGAGACGATTGTCGTAGCTAGCAGGCATCAGCAGACAGAACCTCGACACAGGCGGCCTTTCACCCGCCGATTTTAGAGACATGGTCGTGCACCACTGTGGCAGCAAAGTGAAGGGCCACAGCTGAGGTTACCCTTCTGTGAGTGGACTCCAGGCCATGGTCATACACCATAGTGGTTCCAGAGGGTACAAGGGCATCCCAGAGAGCATCAGTTCTATGCTTGCGATGGCCGAGGTCACATGGCATGGGACTGCCCAACCAGGCGCACTGAGAATATCGTACAGGCAGCAGGTTTGCCACCACGACATAGGCAACGTTGGGATCAAAGTAGCGACTAGAGAGGTGGTGCTAGAAGAGGAGAGGGGGAAACTAGTAGTGGGGGGAGACTTTATGAGGTCTTCCCATCACCACCACGTGGTCTACGTCAGGCTCCGGGAGCTGACAGTTGGGACCACGGACAGTCGCGAGCTTTGGATGCCTACGATCCTGCAGAGCATGACGTGATAAGAGGTACACTCTATAGCTCTTCTAATTTTTACAGTAGAATTTTTAGGCTCTATTTGTGTAATTATTTTCTCCCTTATCCTTGTTTGAGTTGTTACCAGGGTGGTGCAGGGCGTCTGTGTAACACTATGATGGAAAGGTAAAAGGCGAGGGACCTTTTTCTTTAGTCGATGGTGTCGACTCCTTCGCTCTCCGAGCATGTAAGAGAGTCTGGTTCATGCGACATCGACTATGAATCCTTGCGTGACCCTTTATCCTTAGGTGTTTCACCATATTGATATTTTGAAGGATGGAATCATCGGTCTTTGTCACCGGTCCAAACGGTGATTCTAGTTGCCACATGCGACGTAGAGGTTCGACAGGGGAGGTGAGCTATCCCCAAGGTCCTTCGTGCCAATTGAGACTGTGCAAAGGGTTGACAAGGTTCCCTACCACCTTGACCCAACCCCAAAGTATGGAGTGGGTGCACGATGTCTCCCATGTGCCTTAACTGAGGAGATATGTGCATACTCTTATTCACGTCATCAGCAATGGAAGATCTTGCGCGAACGGACCAAATCCTTTGGTCTGTTATCAGTGGCGCAGAACTGTGCAAGGGTTCTTTTGGGTATGGGAGAGCTAGGTGTTCGATTAGTACCCTAATTTGTTCCCTGGTTTTTCTTTTCGGGGATGAAAATATAGAAGGAGGGAATGATGTAAGAAACCGGGTTTTTCTATAAATGACTTTGGCATATTATTGATGTTATTACAGAGAAACGCCTTCAAAAGGCGTGCGATTCTGAGCCCCGGTGTGGCCAGAATTAAATTTTTAGTGCGTTCATACTGGGCACACCAAGTAAACATGATAACTCCTAAATAGTGATTTAGATCAGAAATCTGAGGGTATGGATGGGTCTGAAATGGTGTGTTTACCCTAGGAACGACATAAAACATATCAGCATAGTGCGTTGGGACCCCTCACCCATTACCGGAACGTTAAACAGATAAATAAAATAATTAATTAATCAATTAATGGTTAGAATCAAGTATATCTTAAAAAGTTTCTCGGATGGAAAACTGAGGGCACCATTGAGTTTGGAGTGTGCCTTTTACCCTAGGAGGGGTGTATGTTTCACGGGCACGAGCTTTCTGTGGAAAATGGGCCCAGTTGGATTTTCATAATTTATCAGCTTCTGACGTTATGCATTATAACATTTGAACGAGGTATCAGATTAAAATTCTAAGACCGCTATTGTGCTATAGAGGTTGTGATTACACTAGGGAGGCTTAACCTTGACCCCGTCAAGAGTTTCAGATACGAATTAATTTGGGTGTTTAAATTAATTAAAATTTTAATTAGGTTTTCTTTATTTAAACCAAAACCCACACCCTTCTTCCCCATTTCACCTCCTCTGGAAAAACCTCATCAAGGGAGCTCCTCCAATAATCTCTCTTCCAGTTCCTCTCGTCGCCAAGGTTGTGTGGGGCTCTGCTGGATCGTTGAAAAGAGTCGGGCTACGCCAAAAAAGTAGGAATGTGTGTTTCATTTTAATTTTCCCACAACTACATTGAGATCGATTGATTGCAGCGGATTGTTTTTTGATCTTCGAGCAAAGCCCATATTTGCATGGAATATTTTTTGAGCTTTCTGTTGCCCTTTTCAGATTTGAGATCTGAGTTCTGAGATGACCGCAGTCGTCTGACGAAGTACGGGGAATTTTTTGGTGTTTTTCCGGTGGATCTGGCCACTCCGGCGGTCTAGCGCGGCGGTGCGGCGGGGGTCCAGGTGGAGGCGCGATCGGTCGGGCGGTCTGCGGCTGCTCGGCAGCAGGGCGGTGCGGGCGGTCGGCAGCAGGGCGAGGCGGCATCAGCGGTTGGCCAAGGATGAGCAGTCACGGGCAAGCTGGGGGCGACGGAAAGAGGGCGTGGAGCGGGAGGACAGGCCAGCTACGTCAGCTGGTTGACGCGGGTGGAATGGGGTCACGATGCACGACCTCGCAGGGGAACAAAGAACCGCCCTCGATGGGTCTTCACGCGGCAAGACGACCGGCCCTCGGCCGGTCCGAGGGTGAACCGCGGGTCCACGGCAGGCCCGCGTGGCTGAGCCGCGGGCCGGCGCTGCGAACCTGCCCGGCTGGCACCGGCCAGTCCTGACCGTGTGGACCGACCGGATTAGGCCGTCCAACCCAAGGGGTTCGCCCGCTCTGATTTTGGACACCCGTATCTCTCACTACGGGTGTCCGTTTTACATATTGTCTGTGGCAGTACGAACCTCGGCTCGAGGCGTAGAAGATGAGATGGTTTCGAGGGTTTTAACTCCCAACATGGGGGTCTCTGTGGAGCGACGCATACATTAAGTGGCCTAGCGCTTTTCCTGGGATTCTTATTTTGAGCAGCGCAGACACATACGATCTCTTTTTTGAGCACCGTATGTGGCGTTGTGACCCTGGCGTCAAGACGAAGATTTTCAAGGGGTTTTCAGGCGTTGAGATTAGAGTTGAGGCAAGGACACACATGCCGTCTTTTAAGATGTGAGCAGCATTTAACAACTTTTTCATAGGAAGTTCATTCGAGGTGTGCGAGCAGTCGATTCTGAGTGTTTTTCATGGGCATTGCAATGGCGCAATCTTCCCGCATTAATTCTACACGGTGGTGCGGGGCCCATGAGAGTCGTTTTGGGTGTTGGTGGTGATTTCTATCTTTTTAACCGGGTGTCCATTTAGGACAAGTGGTTAGTCAATATTGTGTACTTTTTTGAGAGGATCACAGTAGTGAGATCAGTTCGTTACGCTTCAGGACCAAGGTGCGAGTCCCACAAAGCACCACTCATGTGCGGTACGGTTAAATTAATCTTTTCCTCAGGATATCTATTCCATGAAACTACACAGTCTTTTTAACATGTCTTTCATGGAGATCGTAATGGTGCGATGCGCCCGCCTGTTTTTGGGGCTGAGGCTCGGGACCACAGGACGTCGTTTGGTCATAAAGCAGTGTTGAACGACTTTTACATCAGATTACTATTATAGGCAAGTAAATAGTCATTCTAAAATGTTTTTCCGCGAGGATTACAATGGTACAAAACTTTTGGAAGTGAGGAGTCTCTTTCAGGATATCTTTTAAATGTGTAAGCATGAAAGTTGTACAGGTGGTGGTTCTTCCTGCGGTGTATGTAGGTAACCCTTGGAGTGTGATCGCGTTCATTCATGTGTGAGTGAAGTTAGTGTTTAAAGAGATGTAGTTGGCCATGCTAGGGTCATGGAGGAATCAGGTTGGTGTAATTACGTTTCACGCTTTTTGCATTGACGTTGGACATCGTGTGCACGATAGCCTTTGGGCTAGAGATGTGGTATACTCTGGGAGTATGCGAGGATTCTTGGAGGTACATGTTGTAGTACCTAAGAAGGTTTCTGTGTTTTATTTGGAGATGAGATAGGGCCACACATCGTGTGGGCCCCATGGGCCTGTCGTGTTCTGCTTTACGTTCCATTGATCTCCCGCGATGTACAGGGTCCCTCTATTCACTATGGTTTAGACAAGCATGGTTGAGTGGTTTCCCATGGTTTTTCTCATCAACATATCTGGGTTTACCCTCCAGTGAGGCTGGGAAGTGGGTTCCTCATCGACTTCTTTGGGTTTATCCTCCAGCGAGGCTGGGCAGTGGGTTGATCATTGACTTCTCCCGGTTTAACCTCAAGCGAGGCTGGGTAGTGGGTTGCTCATCGAATTCTATAGGTTTACCCTCCAGCGAGGCTCGACAGTGGGTTTCTCATCAACTTCTTCTAGTTTACCCACCAGCGAGGCTGGGTAGTACATTGCTCATCGAATTCTTTGGGTTTACCCTTCAGCGAGGTTGGGCAGTGGGTTTCTCATTGACTTCCTATGGTTAACCCTCCAGAAGTGACTGGGCAGTGGGTTACTGGACGACTTCTTAAGGTTTACCCACTAGTAGATACTGGGTACTGGGTTACCCGATGACCTCATAGGGTTTACCCTCCAGCAGAGACTAGGCAGTGGGTTACCCGATGACTTCTTAGGGTTTACCCTCCAGCAGGGCTGGGCAGTGGGTTACCCGATGACTTCTTTCAGACTCATTCCTTCTACTATGCTGGGCTATGGATTTTCTCCATGACTACTAGAGCAGGACTCTTGGTTGTACCGATCAGTGTTGTAATAACTTAGACATTAAGAAGACCTCTCGACTGTGTGACAGTGACAAAGTGTGGTCTGACTTACCCTAGAACTCTCAAGTTAGAGGGGGTGATTTCCCCACCGAGACATGTCCTTGCAATGCAACCTAATACCATGAGGGTGGGTCAGTGTCATCCAAAGAGGATCGTATAAAGGTGAGATGATTTGATCCCCTTGACTTGCAGTTCAAGGCCGACATGTGGGATGATGGGAATCGATGGTTTTTACTTCCGATTCTATTGGCTAATCACTTCCTTTGGATGAGCTACGGGATAGAGATCCCCTTGTGATCTTGTTCGGGTTTCTTGACATAGCATATAAATATGTATAACATGATCCAATTCCCACTTCTTGGGTTTTGGTTACTCTCCTTCAAAGAGAGGCGAAGACGCGCATGGTATGCCGCGTTCTTTCCATGTCTCTCTTCTCATGGTTAGACGAGTCTACTCTCCTACTATAGATAACAAATACTTGATGAGAAGTTCATCTTCTCACCGTTTCTAGCTCCTTGTGTTTGGACTAGTCTACTTCCTTCCGCTTGTTGGGTTGAGCTGTAAAATTTACTACACTCTCTGTTGTACTCCATTACTTTTCCCGGTTCGATCCACTGCTCACCTCTTCAGTACCTCTTTTGTTTCTCCCTTGATCCTTCGGGGCATCCTACTGAGTATTTTTATACTCAACCCTGCTTGGGACTTTCCCGTACTTGGTGTGCCCTTACAGACGACGAACAGGTTGATCGTGATGTCAGAGGAGCTTAGGGGTTTGGGAGCTTGGACCTTGCGCGGTTGTCATAGTCGAGTCTTAGGTTTGGGAATCTCCCAGCTGTTTACTTTTGTTTACCTATTGCTGGGTTGTGGAACATTTCTGGTTGGCCGCGTGTTTTTTTCCTTTTCATTTTAGATTACCTTCAGCACTTACTTTGTACTATTTAGAGGTCAATGCCCCTTTTGTGGTCTGTTTATAACAGTTGGCACTTTAATTTACTTTTCTTTTCTTTTTTACACTGTACTTCTGCATCGAGTGGACTGCATGTGTGTTTACAAGAACTCAGGCCAAGGCCTCCAAGAGTTGTTTAAACGTCAGCGCTTGTCTCCAGCCCCTAGCCTATGGAGGTGAGCATGGGGTAGTTGCGGCTTGAGCCCGAGTAGGGTTAGGTCGTGACAGAGTTGGTCCAAATTTCCTAAAAAAGATACTTAGTCGGTGGGAGTTTTACTAATGATTGATTATTGATAAGTGAAGTGGTAGCTACAATTAACAACTTGGATAATCTATTTTTAAAAAAAATTAATTTATAGTTTCATTTGGGACAGTAAAAAAAAATATTAAATAAAATATCCACACAGTTCCGAGAATATTATTTGGTTGAATTAGTGTCAAAATATCACTGATGAATTCTATAGAGTTATGCATAATCGATAGAACCATTGGAAGATATTTTGTATTTATTTGATATGGAATATGATTGTTTTGGAAACTATATATGTTCTTATTAGGTATAGGCAATTGGTTTTTACATAATCAATGAATAAAATGATATTATAAAATAATAATATCATAAACAATAGAGTTTATTCAATCATTAATTGATATATGAAAACTGAATAAATAAGTGAGAATCATGTCATATAATAAATAAATCATTTTTGGATAGATTATGAATTTCCTTATCATTTAATTATTTTTCCATCATAGGTGTAGATGATTACTCTCATTGTACCTTAATTTCATTATAGGATCAAAGGGTAGAATCAATTTATTTATGATACACATGTGATTTATATCATATAAAATAAATATAAAATATCTTATCACTGACAAAGAAGATTTAAAACACTTATGTTATTATCCATCAATCCCAATAAGAATCTCATCGAGGTTGATAATTTAATTAGGCTCTTGATGGGATTTCAAGATGGAGGAAGACCAATTCTTGTATTATTGATTTAGTTCTAGAGAGAAATATTTATTCTTATTGATTTATTTATATCTTTTTATGTTGTGAATAACAAGAAACTATCTATAATGGTATATATAACAGAAACATTATGGAGAAAACATTATGTTAGTAATTTCACATAGGCTCTTCTATAATTCCTTATTCCTTCATGAACCCTATGTCTAATAATAATATGAATAATATCCTTATTTAATTTTTATAGTCAGTGCATGTGGATAAATAAATATATTTTTTTATCTCAGTTAATTAATAATTTTAAAATGATATTTATTATATCATTACCAACCAAACTATTATTCACAACCTATTTAATCTCCTCAATACGTACCAAACCTTGAGTAATGATTACTTATTTAATAAATATATTTTACTAGATTATTTACTGATAAGTATAATGATTATTATATTTACTAAATCATATATGTAATTATTTAATATTTTTTAATTGAAATATTTATTCCCTAGAATAACATGACTAAATGTTGCTGATCAACCAAAGTATAATAATTAGAAAATGATAATGATGGAATAATATTTTGAATATTTTCAAATTCAATATGGAACTTAACTGAGATTTGGGAAACACTTTGTGTGTGGAATTTCAGGCCCCTTTCTCAGTTATATTAGGCGGATTCATCTATATTCCATGGAAAACATCTTTTAAAATAACAAGTCATCCATAAATTGATAATTAAAAGTTCCAATCATAAAAAAACTTATTTAAATTATCACTATTCAATATAAACACTTCAGTATGATTTTTCTAATAATATAGAGTGCAAGTTGGTGTCATCAATATTTGTGTTCAATGTCTCATTCATTAGCCTTGTAGGGATGAAACATCCCACAATAACACAATGTACATGGAATATATTATGATATTTTAGTCACATAAACAGGAATTATGTATATACTTATATTGAAGAATAGAATTGAAAAATCTTTTCTAACACTTATCACTAAAGTAACATCACTTGTTATACACCATTCATATCCCACTTCACTACAAATATATATTCCATTATTGTTTTTTATATACATCAATGGTAAAAACTCATGATATGAATTAATAATAATCATAAATTACGAAGACCAATACACACGTCCTTAAGTAGTAATATCATATGAGACACTTAAATGTGGATCTTCTTATAATGGATTATATTCTCATAATATCTTGCTTTAAACTTAAAAATGGAATTACTAGTGGGAAAGTGTCTCAATGTATTATAATTACCACCAATGATGACCTATATCAATTAGATATCATAAAAGGATATAATTGGAATATAGAATATATATCATGTATATATTCATGGGAAATTAAAATTATCTACATAGTGTGTAACTTCTATGTTGATTTAGTGTGATAGTGACTCTTAAGAAAATAAATTTAGTATTCCTTAAATACCTATGGATAACATCTCATAGGAAGAACCTGAATCTTGTTCTTCCCCCAACTATGGTGTTTCATAATAATAAATTTAATCAATTTCATTCATTCTAAAATAATTTATTATGAGTATTTTCTTCATTATTTAAAAAAATATATTATACATTTATAGTTACATTCTTTCCTAAGGTGTTATAGAGTTATATAATTATATTATTTGGGATATCCTATAAAGTTACACTTCATGCCCCGGGTGATAGATTATTTCCTGAGGAAGCCCTACAAAATTATTCACAAACTTATGCATTGAAATATAACATTATAGGTTTCCTTCCACTATATAAATCAATGTGAATACTATTTTCTATAATACTTCATTCATAATTTAGTTTTTATTCAATGAATGTTTATTGAACATTCCCATAAGGATAATATAAAATTTTAAAAAATCATCATTGATGTCACCTTATCAAGAAATGTTTGGTTCCACATTTCGTAAACAATATTCCAAAATGTAGTATTAAGAGGAGTGAGTAATATTAGAATCAAAAACTATCAAATAACGTTTATAATGTATTTCTTATTCTATTAACCAAATATAACAAATAATTATTCCATTATCTTTATACTATTTTGATTTTCTACTTAATTCATGAATTTTTGGAACTCTGTAATAGGGTGAATCCTATACCTCATCACGAAGAGGTTACCATAATTAATCATCTTATCAATAAAATTTAAGAAGTAGTGATATCTACCCCTAGAATCATCTTGAACATGTCTACACACTACTTTTTGTATCAATTCTATGATCTCTATGGAACTTTCAATCACTCTAACAAATTTTAGTTGGTTATATTTACCTGAAAATATAAATATATATTTTTAGAGTTTTTTAATCCAAATAATATAAATAAACATAAGAATAGTCATTTGGGATAATATTATCATTTATGTGAACAAGGTGGTTATTATCCAACATGTGTTTATTGACTTGAGTTATCTTGATTTGTAATCAATTATTAATACTTAGTCCACATAATTTAATACATAAGGACGATATTTTTAATATTTTTGACCATAACATATGATGTCATTATAAATGATAATATAATTATTTGAAATTACTAAAATAATACCATATATTTCTAAACTAAATATTGATATTATTTCATTAATAATAATTCCTAGATTATAGAAATATTTAGAAAACATAATTTTTGGTGGAGTATGATGTTTATTCGATAGAAAAAATAGAAATAAATTCTTTCTTAGATCACCGATGATCCACAAATCAACTAAATCTCTTATAGAATCTAATTGGTTTCTATATTTTGATATATATTGGAGAACTAAATTAGTTTTCAATAAATAATGTGTAGCTATATAATTATTGAACAAAAAATTAAAACAAGAGAATCTTCCACTATATTCTTTCGTAATGTGATGTTTTACTTCCAATGGATTCTCCGTCCACATTATTAACATAACTCATTTTGTTTAATTGCATTTATTTTGTGTAATTTTTCATTTTAGTATACAAATTTGGAAACTTTAACATTTAATTGGTCATATAGATATCTTTCATTTTCATCTTTTTGTAATTTACCATAAAAACCATAGTGATTTCACACCCCCAATATTTTTAAAAATATAGAATCAACATAAAAAGTCCCAAAAATGATCTTCTCACTAATTATTATATTGTAAATCATAATGAAACAAGATAATCTATTTGGTAGTGATGAAAAAATGAGACCTCTTCACAACTCATTAGGGATCCTAAAGACCAAACAGTTTACTGATTCGATAAAGGTAATCATATTTACTATATGAGGCCCAACCATTATTAACACTTTATGATTTCATGTGAATAGTTCATTTCATATATCATATCTATCTTATCTTTCCTTCTCTAAATAAATATCACAATGGTGGTTAATTATTCTATTCACTATCATATTATCAAGTTACAAAATATGATCAGTTTAATTTTATTATAGAATGAAACATTAGACTAATGTGATCCTCATTAGAATGTTACTCTATAACTAGGGTATTTGGAACAAATAATTTATATTTACATTTTAGTATAACTGAGATGTGAGAATAAATGAATAGATAATGAAATTAACCATACAAACCTAATAGAAATAAAATAATAAAATTTGTATGGTCATGAGGTATCAAATGGATAAATTATATTTTGTATGATAAAAAACCTCAACTAAAAGGAAAAAAACCATAAATCCATCACCCGGTTCATTCTATTGAATTATAGTTAACCTCATATGCTTCTATGGGATTATGTTTTCCATTGATCCAAATTTAAACAACCTTCACATTCCTTGGAGATCCCTTTAGAAAATATTTTTTACTAAAATAAATGTGATAGGAACCAAAGGTTTGGTTTAGTGGTTTTACACGAAATAAATAATGGGAACTAATACCCTTAAATAATGAGAGTATTGGATGACCTGAAGCCAATAAATTTAATTTAATATTAAAATTAAAATAAATGGAAACAAATAATTTACATAGGTCACATCTAAAATCATGATGACTCAAATTCGTTCAATGAGAATAAATTTTTAATTTTTGAAGAACATATGTTAATTAATTATCTATTTAAGAAAAAATGCCTTGAATTATTCCATTTTTATCTAATTTATCATGAAATTAAGTTTATCTAAATTCCATAAAAAAATTAGAAAATAAATCATTTATATTTATAATCAAAATATAAAATTATATTTATATTTAATAAATTGTACGTGTGTACTTGGAGGAAATGATATATACCTATCGAAACTACTCACCATGGTCATTGTAATTTTTATTCAAATGCCATCAATCTTGAATTTTTTCAATTAGAATTAACCAAAAATGATACAGATTGGGGATATTTGTTTCATAATTATTATAAGTACATTATCGCTTACTTTTAACATAAATATTATGTTATGGTATAAAATATGAGTCATTAAGAAGACATTTTTCCCGAATAAATAATTAATGAACCATGAATAATAAAAATTCATTAATAAAATATTTTCCCTCATATTCACTTAATAAATTATTATTAAATTCAATTAGTGAATTATAAACATATTATTATATACCCAAAAAATGTTTAATTTATTTATTTACTTATGGTCAATCAAACTCTGAGAATAACGAATTCCATCATGGGGGCCATTATAACCTTAATATATAAATAGTTAGAATTGGTCAATAATTTTATGTTACTATATATATGACCCTCTAGGAATATATATCAATAAATGTTGGAATCACATATAGAAAATTAGTAGTGTCAAGTGACTCATAGATACCTCTAAATAGGTATGTTTAAGTCATAATAATGAAATACTATCCCAAAAAAATACATTTTGTTATATAATATATATAATTCAAGACATCTCATAATGGTAGATGCATATCTTACATCACCATTCAAATAGGAATTATTTTTTCTATTATTAATTATATTGGACATATTTACCTATTTAATACATGGATATGGATTTGGAAAAGGTAATATCATCTTAGTCAATAGGACCTATGATATATTTTCTTTTATTTGAAAAAAAGAATGTTAATGATTTTTAGATTACTATCATATATTCAGTGATGAACATAATACAATCTACCTCACTATAGACAAAAATGATCATGTTTTTTATAATTCATAAATGTATATTAATGAAAATATAAATTAATAATAATATCATGTCAATAAGAAAATACATAGGTTCAAAGACCAAAACAACCAATGAAAACCTAAAAATTTGGAGTACTAATTATGAGGTCAGTCCTTATGATCTCATGTACTTGAGATCACTAAATGTGGACATCATGGGAATATTTATCAATGCATATAGTGCCCCACCAACTGATTGCAAAATATAATTTGTGTCCCAGTTGAATGATGTATCCAGAACCTATGATATATATTAATGGTTACAATCATATCATCTAAAGGGATACATTATACCTTGAAACTACTCTAACCATTTGATATGACATGTAATCTTAAGACATAACAATAATTATATAGTACATGTCGAATTTGGAGTACTATCATAGTATGTGAAGAAAATATATATAAATCTATATTATTTTAAAGGCAATAATGTTACAAATGGGTTATAGGTATTGAAAACCAACTATAAGAACTCTCACACATTCACTAGATCCAACTACTATGAACCCTCAATCCAGTAGCTCTCATATCTAAATAATGATTCAGATGAGATATGGATTTTGTCAGGTGTTGTACCATGTTATCCACTAAAGGTACTCTAGTATTTGAGACATTATATCTTTTATTGAAATCCCTAATGATATGTATCTTATAATTTATATTCATTGTCCTCTTATGTGATCAGGGATCCTTGGAATGTTTAACTATTACACTATTATCTTTGTATACTATAATTGGGAATACATAACACGATAAAACACTAAAATTTGGTAAGAAATGTGTATTCAAAAAACATCCTTGGATGCATTAAATGCTGCTCTATACTTTGATACTTCTTTTGAATTACTGAATAAGTGAGGCTCTTCTATTGTCCATTTCAACATACAATATTTTTAAAAATTCGACAGAGTCTATCTATGAGATGATATCAGTGTGATCTCTCTAGATGATATCACTATTGTATCATCGAAACACTAGAACCTCATCTCCTATATACACTTGGATTGTTTAATTTATAAATATAGAGTACATTTGTATTTTTTTTTCTATTTTAAAAATAATCCCTCTTTAATAATGATTGTAATGATCATATCATTTTTTAGGATTGAAATCTATCAATTTTGGATATAATCCAATTAAATTTTAATTAATAGAAAATTCCAATGGAAAATTGATGGATTTGGTTGTCTTTGGGAATGATCAGGATTAGAGTTTCTTTTTTGGTAAGGCATAGCAATGCACAATGTTTTCAAAAAACATGCACCATAGTTGCGTGACTTGAAAAGTATATTAGTTTGTTTTTTTGAAAAATGTGATGGGGTGTTCAAACAATTTGATTGGATTCATTTTATTGATCATTTCTCAAATCCTATTTGAAAATTAGTTCACCCAACTGTGTTGGATTTGTGATTTTAGATTGTGTTGATTTTAATATTTAACAATATCTGAGCCCAGACCATGAACTGTTTTAAAAATGTGTAAAATTTTACTTTTTAAATTTTCAACCATTAATTCTAATACTGGTTTTCTTTTACCTCATTCAATCAACATCCCATTGGTTTTCTCTCCAGTCGTTATCAACAAAAAATTGAGTTATATCCTATATCCTGTAACTATTTTGATTTATGTCTAATGTGATTGATAATTTGAGGTATATATAAGATCATTCTTTCCACTTTTAACCCTTAAATCCTCTATTTCTATTATTTTCATTATTTCTCTAAATTTAACTATTTTCTAGGTATTTTGATTTGTTCTTAAATTTTTATTGTTATAGGTCAAATATGAGTCCAATAGTTGAAAAGGAGTATTCCATGATCCATAGGTAGGCGTTCTATATGATTTTCCCTAAATGTATCACAATTCATAAAATATTTAATTTTTCATCAAAATGATCTTTATAAGGATGTGAGCTTAAATTTTTATTCATTTACTTTTTCCCATAACTCACAAATAAGAATTATTATGGGAATCCCAAACACCATTGGTGGATAAAAACCTCATCACAAAACACCCCTTAGTTAGTGTTTGGTCTAACGTACATGTGAACAATACATCCTTGTAATCAAAGAATCCGCATATGGTGTTCTAGGAATGTAACATAAATGTGGATATTGTTAATTTATTACTTTCTCTATGTATTGGGTAATATAAAAAAGTTCATGAAATAAAGGGTTTCATAGATAAATTATATAGTAAAACACCATTTTTATGTAATTCTACTAGGAATGGTCTAATTAAATATTGAAATGTATCAATATCTCATGGAAAAAATTCGAGGATGATTTAATCAATGGAATTTAATTTTGATGAATGACATGACATGAATATTTTTCCTAGTACATATGACATATTACTATTATTTCCATGGTTACTAACTATAGAACATGTCCACACTCTATGGTGTTTTTGATTCCTTGAAAAGAAGTGAACATGCATTTAGAATTCATTAGAAAAACTCATAAATGCGAAATGATTCATTGATAAGAACAAAAAAGTGATTAACAATACATGGATCTCATTAGTGTCTCACTATCATGAATGACACTACTAGTCTTCATGGATTCAGCTGGTTCTTATGCAAATAGAAATTTTCATAATTACTTCCATAGACAAGCTTGATATCATTATAAAATGAACAACATGGGTTATTCCTTTGTACTCCAATCGATAAATACTTTACAAAAATATAACGTTCCTTAGTTCAAATATAATCTATCAAGAGTACAATTACGATGGATCAACTAATCGATACAACTCAAAACCCATAATCTATGCATCATGTATTGATTACTATGAGACAGATCAGATACTAAAAAATTAGAATGCTATGGGCCTTACATTGATAAAAAATTGGTGTGTTGTGCAAGAGTTTCAAGACTAATTATATTGATTGCATATCATTTAATATTCTTGGATTACTGGGATATATAAAATGTGTCCCCTAACCAATAAAATGGTCTGATAATTAGAGAAAATATTCTTAGGTCATGGCAGGTACAGTATGTAACGTATCCTATCAGAAACCCAAGATCAACACATTATTTCTTAAATTTTTCTGTTTAAATTATTGTATCCCTAAACTATTAATGTCTTACTCACAAAATAAATTTTAGTTATACAGTATTGATAGTGTCCTATTGAGTTGTACTCGCACCCTTTTCGGGTCACCACTTGGTATATTGGTACATTTAATATATACATGAATGAATAATGGGATTCACCTTGTTGTGGAATTGTGTTTTTTGTCATAGGTTGCGAGAAGGGGAGTAGAAGCTTAATATATAACTCATGATTCTAATAGAGCTAAGTAGTCTTTGGTCTATTTTTTTCTTTTTTCCATAGGCTAGTACGACATGTAAGATTTATTGTGTGACCCTTTAAAATCATACATAGCACCACCATGACATAATTTGTATATAGTAATTCTTTTCTTCCATACATAAGATCTTATTGTTATCAGTAATTATTATTTATCGTTATTTCATATTTATTTTCACTCTGATGTACTCATTATTTTCTCCCCACAATACATCCATACACCCAAATAGCCAATCATAAGGCTCTATATTATATAGAGATAAGTTTGAGTCCATACAAACCACTATAATTAATAATTATTAGTGGTATTGGATGGGGACATCACAAATTTGTATCAAAGAAAATTTTTCAATTACCTTATTATTATGGTTTTATAGATAAGATACTATGATGTTTTATGACATTGTAATAGAAATTTTCTTAGGAGTAGCTAACCCACGTGGTAGGGAAAGTATATGTTTCATGAGAAGTTAATTTTTTCATTAATTACCATGATATAGTTATTTATTTTCACTTATGGATGATTCATATGTTATATGATTTATTATATAATGGGATTCATACCATTGGAACCTAATGATAAGGGATAATTAGACCATGCATCATCATTAGAATTTGTGTAATTACATTTCATTCACAAGCAATTCTTTGGATGATTTGTTGATTTTATTGGTTAATTCATTTTATTAATTAATTGGATTATATTCTAGGTTTTTCTAATATTATTTAGTAAAAAAAATTCAAAATTTAGGGTACGAAAGATATTTTTTTATGTACATGATGATGATGGAGATTTATTAAACAATCACTAATATAGTTAAATTCATTAAATCATTGTTATAGAAGGTTAAAATTAAATTGGATGTATATAAATGGAGATCAAATTGAATCATATAGGGTGTTTACCTATATAACATGGGAATGTGAATCCATATAAAATATTGATTTTAGGTGGACTTGTTAAATTATATCTACAAGAGAAAAAAAAATTATATCAATTAATTGGGATTATAATTGAAGTATAGAGTGTTTAACTCACAAAAATTAGAATGAAAACTCAAATAACTGAACTATTATGGAATATGTATTCAGTATTTATATATTACTTGAATCTATGTATGGGAATTCGGGTTTAGTGTGACCACAATAATTTAATCATTTTATGAATATAGTGTATGTCAATTTGTGAGGCCATCACGCTGACATTACATTCCCTATTGATAATAAAATCTATTTTGGAATTGTGTTATGAGGAATGTTCTTGGTATTTATGATACATTCCTCCATGATGGCCCAAGATTGATATGAAAAACGTGGAAATTACCTTGCTCCAATGGTGGTCGGATGCGAACCACTAGTCATTCGACTGATGGAACCTCCCATTGTAACACCTATAATTATTCGACATGGCCCTGATTCTCCTCATAAAAATGATTTTCATCATCAAATATAGTACATTCATGGAATCCCATAGACTACACCAATAATTTCATAATTTAATAGCATGATCCAATTGATGAACTCATCTTTTTTCTCAAAGAGCGTTTCTCCCTAGTCTATGATGACTTGGATGGATGATAAGCATTCGATCATTCGACATTTAGAGATGAACCTAGATATGATGTTGAATATTTTAAAAGATAGACATTGCAATACTTCCATGATATTGTGGTATATCCAAATTTTGTAAGATAATAATTTGTACATGGTCATGTTGGACATCCAAAATAGATTCTTTGATTAATTTTTTTATCGAGACTCTAAGAGAATATTGATCTAGGGATTATATGTTTTTGGGTAGGGTAACATGTTGATCCTGTATTACAAAACTCAATTCATTAAGCTCTAGAACATTTCACCCCCCATTGTGGTTGTTGGTCTATCTAAGGTGAGATGTTTTGAAGATTTTCTTGTATATTAAATTAAATATAAGGTGAAATTTTTTTCATGATTAATACCCTATGTATGGTAAAATATTATCTTATCTACAAGAAAAAAATGGGGGAAAATTAATGCATATGTTAGGGTGGTTTAATTACTATGTAAGAATGTGGATCATAAATTTTTAGAAATAATATTAATGAAACTTATCAAATAGATAGTGGTAGATATTTTTAGATCAATTAATGTTCATTGGTATATCATTTGGGTGAAAGGATGGGTTATGTGAAGAATCTCTATTATTGGGTCCTAGTAGAGTGTTGAGATTTAAATAAATGGGTTATATATAATGATTATATAGGACCATTTCACTAGGTCCCATTAAGAGGGAATATAAAATAGTTCAATACCCAAGAGTTTAATTTGTATCATCATGCTATTATAAGAGCTCGTGCACTGCTGGCCATTAAATTTGGGGAGGTGGTCATTGTTGAGGAGAAAAAAAACATTATGCGTATCTCATGATGATTGAGGCTTCCTAGAGTGGATTAGTTGCAACTCAATTTCGTTTATGATGGTTATTATATGTAGTGAAACTAATACATGTTGAGTAAAGAATTATACAATATACACATAGAGGTTTTTTTACTTATATTTATTTATTTCCATTATTAACACAAGAAAATTACACTCATTTTCATATATAACTTTGATAGGGATCTAGGGTTTAGATATTGTACTCAAATTTTGGGAAATGACCCTTAACACACAGTAATGAATCAGATCAATGTTAATTCATTGTTTAAAGGATTTTTCGACTGAGATATGAAACCAAAAATTTAATAAGGAAATTTTCATCCTTGAGATGAAAATTTATAACTAAATTATTAGGATGGATATTATTATTCCCCCTTGATAACATAATTAATATTATCACTAATGAATTTCCTTATAGTAACCCAAGGTTTGTAGCTATGTTTTTAATAGATAATGGTGGTATCCATGAATGACATATATTACATTAGCGACATGGGATTAGTGCGGTGTTGGAATAGATATTGGGCCTCTTACTAGATAACTAGGATATATGGATGTATATGTTTATTCCACTTATAGAACATTACAGAGACATCTTTCATGACGGATTTTATGCAATACCTCTAGAAAAAGATGTTGAATTTATTATTTAGCTTATTCATTAAGTTGAACATATATTTATTCCACCATATATGATGGTTCCTACTGGGATCCATGATGTCAAGAGGTAGTTTGAGGACCAGTAATCCAATGATTTTATTCATCAAAATAAATATCCTTCGTGTTAACCATTAATTTTCACTAGGAAGGTATGTAGTACATTATGTTTATGTATAGATTACCATACCCTGAATCAAATTATAGTTGAAAACTAGTACATGATTCCTCATATATAATATATCTTCAAAATGATTTATATATATAGGGACATCAAAGATTATGATTAATGATTGAGAATTCATCATATGATATTCAGGCCCATGGACATAACACACATATTTTGTAGAAGTAGTTATGGATTCTATGAGTATTAGGTAATGTCATTCTGTCTGATGACCTCATGTATTTAATTTCTATACATAATGAACTAGGTTTACCACCCATATCTGGATTCCATCATGGTCCCTTTTGTGAGGATATATTTTTATACTCTCGATCTTGGGAGGTTAAAATGTAGAAAATATAGGAATTTTAACTACACATTAAGAGCATCGACATAATTCAGAGCTCATGATATTTTTCATTTGGATCATAAGTTTTATATTCTATAGACACAACACATTAAGTTATGGGGTAACATGTGATACATAATGGTTGAGATTATTTTTTATAAAATCTTCCCACGATTTTTTTTATATTTAAAGCTTCATGAGTTCCGTTAGATACTATCAGTGATAACGTGTAATCATTTATCACCATTCACTGACAATTACATTTTTAAAAATAACGATGGGGTAGGTTTTAATAGATATGAATTTAGTGAAACGTATTTTTAAGAGAAAAAAAATTGACCTAGGTAGAAATCCTGAAATTTCCAATTCATCACTTATACTGCTCGATTTATTTTAGAGAATCTGATTTTTAGTTGGATGTTATATTAATGAATGTGGAATGATTTATGGTGTATGATTCTCGATAGTTGATGAAAAGAAAATGAAACTAACTGATGCATTCAAATAAACTATTAGAAATTTTTCATGATCTATATTTCATTATACGTTATATAATAGGGGAGTGGTTTTGGGTATGCATTGATAATAATAACCCCAAATGTATATTTTCATTATAGGACCTAAAATACCAGCAGTGATGTGGGGTTGAATATCTTCAGTATTTAGATTTTAGCTCGCATATATGTTATATAATGAAATATTCTTGTGGATGAATTATTCAAAAAAATAAGGAACATTTTATTCATGAAGGTAGTAATGAATTTCAACTTTTCTATCTATATTCATAATTGAATCTTGATTATAAAAAGTGAAAAGGGAAACTTATCATCCATGACATGTTAGTTTTTCAATCACATATATAATAAAAAATGATGGAGAAGCATTCTGATAATAAATTTTAGGTTCAAAGGGAAAATATTTTTGGTGAGGGGCCACCACATTGTTAGGTTGTTGGTGAGGATGAGATACAATAAATTAATGGTAATGTTTGTGACCATCTAGAATTGATATGTGAATTTATATGAGAATCTTGTTCTTCTATATGGGTATTTCTTCTCGGAATTACAATGTTTTATAATGTATTAACCATAATTACTAGTCATAAGAGATGAATAATGAAATATATGGTTGTCTCACACAATGTACCACCTATCAGTATGAGATAAAAGAACACATGTGGCCTTCTATCTCAATTAAACAATTACACATCCAAAAATGGACATGACATGAAGTCACTTAGAGTTTCATGATATCATTACTAATTTTTCCACGTGGTTTTGATTCCATCTACGTGATTGTTGATAGTGAAAAGAAGAATACCCATTTCATGAATATTGATGAGCCCTTATCTATGGAAAATCATTAGAAATTATATGTCAGTTGTGTCATACATCATTATGGGATTTAACATACACTTTTATCAGATAGGGTTTCCCATATCACATCTTGGTTTTAGTTGGAGTAACACAATTCTCAAGATTATATGTATTCTTAAGTATATTTTCCCACCTTCATACAAATGGAATGTCTAAATTGTCAATACACAGACTTGAGGACATATATCATGAATACATTATAGATTCTAGAGTCTCTTGGGAGAAATACATTCCTTTTTGGGTTAGAGTATAATAATATCTTCCAAAAAAGTGTTTAGAAATATTTTTATGAGGATCCAAATGGTTGGACATGCCATTAACCTGTGTATTGGTTTTTTAGTATGTGAGAAACTACTTATATAGTTTAGTCTCATTATATAAGCATTCGTAAAAGTGACACTAATACAAAATCACATGGAAACATTTTATTCGATGTAGAATCCTTATAATGATTTGTATAAACAATAAATAAAATTTATGGATGGTGATAAATACTTTATCATTGTTTATCATTTATTGGGACATCGAAATATTCATATGGATGGTATCTAGCACCTAAATATGTCAGGATATTAACGATTGTGAATTATGTTGGGCGAGTGGATTCCCAATTATCACTTCCATAGAATAATAGTTTTATGGATTATTTTCCTATATATCGTTGATCAACTATTATTATCATTACATGTATCATATCATTGATCCATTGGATGTTTAATAAGGCGTAGGTGCTTCATTTTGAGTGTTTATGGTTTCTATTATTGAATATACAATGATGACTCTCCAGCATGGATGGTTCATCTAGTTTTGGAGTTATAGAAACCAAAAATTAATCAGGTGGAGACATCATAATTGGATTCTATCATAAAAGATTGAAGAACAAATTTATTCATTATTATTCATCAACCAACCATGGATGTAAAAATCATGAAATAGATTTTTCAAATTTGATTGGTTGTAATATAATATATTTGAGTTGGTAAATAAATATTTTTTTATTGAGTTTCATTTTTTTCCATTAATGGAAGTATCCAGTGGAGGAATAGATGTTTTGGGAGTGTTTGGATGGGGAGCATATTATTATTATGGTTACTGGGAATTTATAATCTGTAAAATGGTTAGCACATTGTTTTCGGAAAACATTCATCTTAGATATATAGATAGAAAATTGGAACATACTGGTTTGTTAAACCATGTGATGGTTTTTTACATATTTGGGGAGGTCATATAATTTCATAACAGAGCATTCGTGAACAGTTTACATAACATTTGAAAAACAATCTCATGATTTTTACAAGGTGTGATCCACCAGGTATTGTAGTTTTCACGGTGGGAGCTCATTTTGGATAATCATGTGGTCCAATATTACACTATATAATTGATGGGAAAATTTGACCTTCATGACATTTTCACCCCTAAAATATAATGGGTCTAATATTTTACCTCATCTTCACAGCATCTCACACTTTTGGATCTACTCTCTGAATCCACCAATATTGAATGATATCCATCATTCCAGATCAACTTATAGTTTAGTCTATATAAATTGAAAACGTGATGTAAATATAAGACAACTATTTCTTATTTCCTACCTTAAATTGTCTATTTAACATGCTTCTATCATTTATTAATAGTATAACCTATTTTTAAATATATATTTTTTCTGTTTCCTCAATTTCCTTCAATCCATCATAAACATGAGGTGAATACTAGATGAGGAGTCTTCCATGAGCCATATGTAAGTGGTATATATTATTTTTCCTAAATGTTTTTCCATTCATACAATGAGTCACTATGCTTTATATCATTCATTTTGAGTGTTTAACCTAGAATATATATTTATTTAATATGACATCCAAATCCTAACCTATACATAAAATATTCCTCCCAAACACCTCTACTAGTAGAAAATATCTTCACAAACTTAACCTTAGTGTATATTGGGCCTAATTTCCATGACAACCAAACATTCATGAATCCATATACAACCCTTAGGTTTTATTTGGAATAACAATTCAATTCTATAACTTCTAAGATAAGTGTTTCAATATGTTTTGGGTATCTTAAATATGGATCCGAAAAATAGGGTCTCTTTTGTAAATTCTAGAGCTTATATATTTTTTGAAATTATTAGTGAAATGGATGAATTAAATATTAAAATGTACAGATATTTCATAAAAAAACATTGATGATGATCAAAATTTTTGTTTTAATATTGTTGATTGATTTTAAATGATCAATTTTATAGGAAATTTTGATATATTACAATTGTTTCATTGGTTACTAATTATGGAGGATGGTTACACTATTCAAGGTGTGGCATTCCAGCGAATCAATTAGATTCACTCTTTAGAATTACATTAACAAACTCATAGTATAATCCACCTTAATTGATGTGTATTTGAAGTCATAAACTCTCCTTGGATATGGTTGGTGCTTCACTATAATGAATTTTGTTATTACTGAGAATTGATTTATATGGGTCTTAAAACAATTAAAATGATCTTGTTGATTTCCTATGTTTAGCTTAATTTATTTTAACATGTAACGAAATGGCTTATCCCCTATGATTCCCATTAAGGCCTACTCTCAAATAAAATTATCGATTTACTTATTTTGGTTAGAAACTAATATTATTATAATTACATGTCTTCATCCCTTATATAACACTCATAAAAAATTTAAAACAAAATTATATATCAACATAACATTGGTAAATATATAAAAATAATGAATTCAATTATCATTTTTGGATTCAAAATGGGTAAATTGTGAAAGAATTTTTTTACAAGTTCTGTGGATTATATATAATAAATTATTTATAGATAACATGGTTACATGAAATGGTTCCCCAAACCAATTAAATGGTTAGATAATCAGAGAAATTCAAATTAGGTGGATGTTGGTAGTGTCAGATGCTTATCCCATAAGGAACCATAGTAGAATATATTTTTTCATAAATTACTAAATTATTATATCATTGGTAAATTATATTTTATTTTAAATGACTTGAATTTTGTTAAATACTATTGTTGGTGGGATAAAATTTAGTATAAAAACCTTGTTCAAACAATTTCTTTGTACCATGGTAGATTTCATAGATGAATGAAATGATAAAGTGATGATCCCTATGTTGGATGAGGAATTATTTTCTAATTTTGGGATCATGTATGATGACAGATAATCTAGGACTAATGATTCTCATGGATATTACTATTTTTTGTAATTTTTTAAATTAAATCGTACAATGTGTTAATGACTTATGCAATGTCATGGTTAACTCATTTTATTAACCACAATGATATCAACTATATATTGTACTGCATTACCACCGAATTCCATCTTTACATTGTTTCTATATATATATTTTTATATTATCTCTACTAAATTTAATTATAATACATAAGTTATTGTCTCCCATAACATTCAACCATGAACATACACTTCTAGTATTCTTCATCTAGAACATAGGGAGGCGTTTTTATGGGCTTATGGCCTGTTAGACCTCTTACTAATCAGTGAACTGGGTTGGGGAAATGACAAGTATGATATATACCCACTATGAATAAATTGTTGGAATGATGAAACATATTTTTTAGAATAACATAAATAATAGATCCTACTTTAGAATAATGAGGAACCCTACTAATTCATGTGATATTCTCTAGATGTTATTGAATAATTTTATATGAGAGTTCAATATTGTAAGAACAAGTAACTTCGTTCAGGTATGTTTTTCCTTTTCCTGGAGTTTTTTAGAAAATTAGATTTTCTGGAAATTTTCGAAGTACATGGCGTGTACTTTCTGAGTAAGGCCTTGTACTCTTCTCCGGCTAGAAGCCGTGTGCTGGCCGTGCTCGGGCCACACACACGGTGTGTAGGGGTGACGTGGAGGCTGATTTTGGCGAAGTACGGAAAAACCCACTACACTCCGTGTACTTTTAAAATACACGCCGTGTACTTTTCTTTTTTATTAAATAGACCGAGGTCATTCCTAACCCCCGATTTCATATTCTTCTCCATATTTCGTCCGCCCGAGAGCGACCGTACGGACGGATCTTCGACGAGCTCCCGTCTCTTCATCCATTCATCGATTCAAGCACAGTCGATTGCATTGGAATCGCAGTGGTGATATCTCCATAAATCCTTATCCTTGTTCCATGATTCCTCCTCATTTTCAAGTTATCGTAGGTTGATAATTTTGTGCGTTTTCTCAGATCTATGAAATTCTAAGGGCAATCCTTCGTCGTCGTTCACGTATATCGATCTCCTAGGATCGAGTAAGGTGGTTTCTGCCTTTCGGTTGGAAGTTGATGGATATTTTGTGAAAATTACACCAATTCCTTTGAACGGGGAATTGGGGGTTTCCTGTTTTTTCCCTGCTTTTTTCCTACTTTTCTTGGTTGTTGTAGTAGAGGTTTATGCTTGTGAGTAGAGTAATTTATTTTGTTCTCAGGTTTATTTTCCATGCTTGTTCTTCCTGTTTGGAGTTTTTCCAGGTGCCATGCCTAGTCATAGGATAGTGTAACTTCTACTTTATCATGATTTTGAGCCTTAGAATGATAGCCAAGTAGTTCTTGAGGTTTACTTGGATGAGATACATGCGCAGATCATGTTTAGTTTCACTTAGGACTGTGAGAACCTAGAGTAGTAGACCAAAGGGAGAATTAACGGAAGGGCTTCTCCAGGGTGTCTTTTAATTACGATGTGAGACCACAGGGTTAATTGACGTTGAGTGATTCCTCATAGAGTCTGTTGTTCCTCGATGCGGGCCATAGGGGGAATAAATGTTGAATGCGTCCCCAAAGAGCCTTTATCACGATACGAGACTATATGGGGAATTGACGGTGGGTGCTTCCCCATAGAGTCTTTTTTTTCATAGCTGAACTATAGGGGAGAGACTGTGTGTTCCTCCTAGAGTGTTGCTAGTACTTATAGACTGAACTATAGGGGTTAGGCTATGAGAGCTACCTAGAGTGTTACATGTTTTCTTCTTGTTGCTGGCTGCTTACTTGTGTACCTTGTTTGTTAGTACTGTGGGTTGTAGTTTCTTGTGCTTTCCTATCTAATGCTTCTTGTTCTATTACATCCATGTATTCATTTACTATTAGGAACAAATATTTGGGTGATTTCCTACTGGGATCGTATCTCACACCCTTTTTGGGCCATGATTTTGGGACCAAGAAGACTATGCTGTTGCAGGTATAGATAAGGGCAAGCACCCTTCTACTTCAGGTTATTGATTGCGCTAGAGCTAGAGTGAATGGGACTGAGCCAGGGCTAGCGATGCTAAGGAGTTTATTTTTTTTCCCTTACACACTTTTTCAGTTGTATTCCAGCATGTTGTTTTGTTTGCTACTTTCCATAGATACTTGTACCTGCTGCATCATTTTCATCATTGCTATATATATTCATTGCTTCCGCTGTTTGGTTTCTGCTGTTATGCATGTCGTTACTGCTTCTACTGCTGACTGTTGTTTTTCCATTGTATACCTTACCGTATGAGGGCATAGTTTCCCCAACGACTCATCAAGGCCCTCATTTCTAGTCGGCAGCCTCTAGCGTTTGGGGAAACATGCTTGAGGTCGTGTGGCGAACAGGGTACGGGGCACCAGAGGAGGGGCTCCAGATTCGGGTCATTACAAAGTGGTATCAGAGAGAGTTATTTTATTTTGACTTACTGTTTGGATACATTATCCAGGGATAGGACAGATTCAGTACTTTTCATTAAGATGTGATCGGGAGTAGCTAACCCGTGTATATGGAAAAGACATACTACCTTGTTAATTGCAGTTTTTGCTGGTTTTGAGATTTTATGGTTGATCTGATTTCACCTAGAGTGATTCACATGACTTGTGCTATTATTGTTTTGATATTTCGGTTCTATTTCTGTCGCAACCCGATGAGATGAGGGTATTTCATCTCATGCATCAGATATGCACTTTTAGAAATCACATGTCATGCATTCTTTCCATGCCATATAGGGTTCATTAGAGATTTCATGTTTTTATGATAGACTCTGTGTAGATTATGCATGTTGTTGTGATAGATGCTTGATAGATTCTCTACGGTCATGTTAGAAAACTATTTGTTTTGTTCCTTGCTTCAAATGAATGCCAAATTTTGGTTCTTGAGGTGTTATGGGCCCTCATTAATCGAAACTTGGTGGATCATGACCCTATTTTATCTTGTATAAAAATATGGGAGATTCCATACTTTGATTCGTGGGGAGTATGGGCCCTCACGGATCGAAATTTGGCACCCCTTTCCCTTGTTTTTAGTGTTTATGGTAGTCTGAGCAGTTTCTGAGCTACTGCCCATAAAAACCTAGAATACACGATGTGTAGTTTTTGGATACATGCCATGTAGGTTTCAGGCCATGTCACTGACCATGTGAGTAGATCACAGTGTCATGAAAGTAACTTAAGAACACACCGTGTAAGTTTGGAGCCGTGTAACCGGCCGTGTCACTAACAACACGGGTCAGGGAAGCTCGGGTTGAACATGCCGTGTCCAGAGGGAGCACACTGTGTAGTCCTGTCCAGGTACCCGGCCGTGTCACTAACAACACGGGCCGACTTTACCTTCATTTCCACAGGCTGTGTTGCTCTGAACACGCCGTGTAGTCTTGTCCAGGTACCCATCTGTTTCACGAACAACACGGGACGGTGTAACCTTATCATGTACATGTCGTGCTTGTTCGAAGTATGACGTGTAAGGTTCATCCATGTAAACGGCCGGGTGCTTAACCACATGGGCCGCTGAAGCCTTTCCTAGTACACGTCGGGTCTGTTTTGAACACACAGTGTAGTCTCGGGTTGAGTCAAACCTTGTGGGTTAGCTGCGTATAGAGACTCGGGCATGGGAATAGTTTCAAGTACACACCATGTGTTTGGGTGAACACACCGTGTATTAGAGGTGTTACATGAATTGTAGGTCAGGAGTACACACCCATGGTGGTGGTTTAGGAATACACATCATGTAGCTTTTATACACGCCATGTAGCCATTTTTTGCAATCATGCATGTTTTTCTTCCCTTGTTTCCGTTTTCTACTCTTCTGTTTCGTATCCTTGTTTTCATGATCTAAGGTGTGCTTTTGGTCTTTTAGATCTGTGCCTCCGAGATGTCCTTCGGTCGTACATATGTCGTCAGGCAGTGATCAGACGCCAGATATGGATGATCAGGGACATCCTTCCGATCCTCTAGTCGGGCCAGCCTTGGCACCGACTATCATAAAAGTTGCAGGCGCAGATGCATAGTTCATGAAAGGTTTAATGAGAATGATGCAAGCCTTCCAGGGAGCGCCGCCTCCTGCCACGTCTATGGAAGACTTCACGCAGGTTTTCCAGCAGTAGAATCCTCCTACTTTCTTAGGGGAAAAAGGACATCAGGCTGTAGAGTCATGGCTGGAATCCATTCTGACTATCTTCAAGCATCTGGAAATGCCTCCAGAGAGGTGGGTCAAGCTTTCCACCTATATGCTCGAGACTCCGCCAAGAGGTGGTGGGACGTCATCTCACAGGCAGGTCAATAGAAGGTTATGGCTTGGGAGGAGTTCCAGCCCATGTTTTACGACTAATTCTACCCGGAGACCCTGAGGGATGACTGAGCCCGAGAGTTCATGAGCTTAGAGAATGGTACTCTTTCCTTCATGGAGTATTCCGCTCGTTTCACCAAGCTGCAGCACTTCACACCCCTCCAAGATGGTAGTGGGGTGTTCTTAGCAAGAAATTTCAAGGAAAGTCTCAGGAGAGAGATCTGCTCACAGGTGAACATCTTCCAACTGACTTCCATTACATCCATCGTCAACCAGGCACTGATTGCAGAGCGCTATCTGAGAGACTTTAGAGCTGTGATCCAGGGCGGTTTTGCTCCCATAACCAGTTTGCCTCCAGATAACAGCACGAATCACCATAGAGAGCCTACACGCGGTGATCCGAGGAAGCGAGATGCATCGTCAGGCAGCCAGGTGATATGCTACCAGTGTGTCCGTTCAAGGAACACGAGGCCGCAATACCAGAGGGACCCCGTGGAGTGCCTATATTGCTGCAAGATGGGTCACCTTCAGCATTTTTGTCAGGTTTTCTCACAAGAAGCTGGTGACTGATGTTCTTCCATGACTCCTTGTTCAGGAGCAGCATCACTAGTTTCACACCAGTTGGGGAACTGGAGTTCTTCCGGCCATTCGGGCTGAGGTGGAGGTGGAGGTCGTGGTGGTCAGCCATAAGTTCCTCAGCACCAGTAGGGAGGTTCAGCTCAGAGTGGCCATCCAGGGGAATAGGGCCCCAGTGCAGGCTAGTCTTTCAACGTGGAGCATACCTATCAAAAGCAGGATCCCAGCCCTTCTACGGTTCGAGGTACGATTTTAGTAGCCTCACTTTTATCTTCATCCCTTTTCAATACTGATGCTACACATAGCTTTATCCCTATTGCTGCTATGGGGAGCATTGGGCTCTGTGTATTTTCTTCTATCGAATCGATGACACTAGACACACCATTGGGGACGAGAACATCTAATGTACGCCAGTGTAGAGAGTTCCCTCTTTAGGTTTCAGGGTATCGTTTCTTATGGGATCTCTATGTCCTAGAGATGACAGGTTATGATGTCATTCTCAGAATGGACTGGTTGGTTCCCTTCCAGAAATTCATCGACTGTTATCACCGCAGGGTGAGTTTTATTTTACCAGAGGGTGAATCTTTTCTTCATCGAGGTGAATGGGATGTTCAGGAGAGTCGAGCAGGACTTGAGCATCATGGGTTAGGAAGGGGACAACCCAGATTTCTAGTCTTTATATGGATGATCAGGGGACTTCGCAGCTAGACTTTCCTCCAGTGGTGGATCGTTTCAGGGATGTATTTAAAGAGTAATTTTTGGGTTTTCCTCTGGAGTGTGAGATAGAATTCTCTTTTTATCTTGTTCCAGAAATAGCACCCGTGTCCATTCCTCCTTATAGAATGGCCACACATGAGTTGCAGGAGCTCAAGAAGCAGTTTGAGGAGTTGCAGGCTAAGGGTTTCATTCGACCCAGTACTTATCCTTGGAGTTCGCCTATCCTATTTGAGAAGAAGGAAGACGATACTCTTTGGCTTTGTGTGGATTATTGGAAGCTGAACCAGTTGACGGTCAAGAACCGATATCTCTTGCCGAGGATTGATGGCCTCTTTGATCAGCTTCGAGTAGCCCGGGTGTTCTCGATTATCAATTTGAGGTTCAGTTATCATCATTTGCACGTTATAACATCAGATATACCTCTGACAGCCTTCAAGAGTAGGTATGGTCTATACGAGTATATAGTCATTCCGTTCGGTCTCACGAATGTGCCTGTAGTTTTCACGGCACTGATGAACCGAGTGTTCCATCCTTAAATGTGCTGCTTTGTCGTGGTCTCCGTGGACGATATATTCCTGTAATCTCACACTTGATACAACCATGCCACAAATCATGAGATCATTCTGAGTACACTGAGAGAGCATCAGTTTTATGCTAAAATCTCGAAGTGCCACTTTTGGATGGATCAGATTCACTTCTTGGGTCACGTCATCTTAGAAGCAGGAGTATCTGTGGACCCAGAGAAAATGAGAGTTGTAGTCTCCTGGGAGCATCCGAAGAACGTTTTTGAGGTATGAAGTTTCCTATGGCTGGATGGATACTACAGATGGCTCATTCAGGACTTCTCACACCTAACAGGACTCTTGAAAGGTCTGACCAAGAAGGGGGCGAAGTTTGTATGGTCAGATTCTTGTGAGTCTGCCTTTCAGGAGCTGAAAGGGAGGTTGACGTCAACACCGATACTAGTCTTTCCAAAGCCAGGAAAGAGCTACAATGTTTATTATGATGCTTCAAGTATCAGGCAAGGCGTGGTGCTTATGCAAGGAGATGGAGTCGTTGTGTACATTTCACGGTAGTTGAGGCTGCTTGAGAGGAACTACCAGACGCACAATCTGAATTTAGCAGCTATTGTTCATGCCTAATGTTGTTGGAGACACTATCTTCTAAGAGAGCACTTTGTGGTCTTCACCGAACACAGGATTCTAAAGTATATCTTCACTCAGCGTGATCTGAATCTGAGACAGCGCAGGTGGGTCAAGTATCTTCAGTCTTTTGATTTCTAGCTCGCCTATACGCCAGGAAAGGGCAACGTAGTGGATGATGCATTGAGCAGGAGGGCTCATATTCAGGAAGTTCAGGAGGCTAGTAGTGAGTGGAATATTATGGCTCTTTTCTCTGACATGCATCTAGAGGTGCACAACAGATGGCGACAAACATTCCTATCTTATGTAGCTGTTACATCTACACTACTTGATCGGGTACGGATGAGGCAGCTATCAGACTCAGAAGGCTTAGTCCTATGGGAGAGTGTGTCAAGATAGGACCCTCTTCCTGGATGGACAGTGGGCGAGGATGAGATCTTGCGCTTCTAGGGATGCGTATGGGTGCCAGCATACATATTCTCAAAGCTGATGTGGGATTTTCTTTCCTCAGTTTGGTCAGTTCATCCTGGAGTCACCATGATATATCGGGATCTTCATCGCCAGTACTGGTGGCCAAGTATGAAGAAACATGTTGCTGGTTTCATCTTGTTGTGTTCTACTTGTCAGCAGGTGAAGGCGGAGCACCAGCGACCAACATGCCTTTTATAGCAGTTACCCATTCCTGAGTGGAAGTGGAACGATTTTGTGTTGGACTTCGTGACAGGGGTTTCCAAGGTCACCTCGAGGGAATGATTCTGTTTGGGTTGTCAATGACAGGGTCATGAAGGTTTCCTACTTCTTACCAATCAAGGAGACCTTCAGTGTCGACGATCTGGGATGACTTTACATTAGAGAGATTGTTCGTCTGTATGGAGTTGCACGCTCTATTGTTTCAGACAAAGATGCGCGCTTTACCTCTCTGTTCTGGCAGGGTCTTCTGAAGGCCTTGGGTACACAGGTACTTTTGAGTACAGCATACCATCCCCAGATGGATGGCCAGTCCGAGCGCACGATCCGGGTTCTTGAGGATATGCTCCGATCTTGAATCCTAGAATTTGGAGGTTCTTGGGAGAAGCATATCCCTCTAGTAGAGTTCCCCTATAACAAAAGTTTCCAGGAGACCATTCAGATGGCGCCATATGAGGATTTGTATAGTAGGCCATGCTGATCACCCTTATGCTGTCTAGAGATAGGAGACACAGCTTTGATGGGACCCCGTCTTGTTCAGGAGACTTTAGAGTAGATAGAGCTGATTCAGAAGAGGATAGCTACAACAAAGTCTTGGTAGAAGTCTTATGCTGATCAACAGAGACGACCTATGGAGTTTGAGGTCGGAGATCAGGTTTTCAGGCGTGTCGCACTGAGGTCGGAACACAAGAGGATTCAGAGATAGGTTAAGCTTTCACCGCGGTACGTCTTGTTGTTTGAGGTCTTTGAGAGTGTGAGGCCGGTCAACTATCGGTTGCAACTACCTCAACATTACCAGGCCATGCATGACGTCTTCCACATCTCTTAGCACCGATGTTACTTTTCAGACCCGTCTCACGTCTTTCAGCCTGAGGAAGTTGATCTTGAAGCAGATGCGTCATTCGAGGAGCATCCTATCAGGATTGTCGATCGTAGTACGAAGGTTCTCCACGGGTGGTCTGTTCCTCTGGTATGAGTGCTATGGCAGCACGGGCGAGTACAGGATGAGACCTGGGAGAGGGAGGCCGATGTACGATCGTAGTGGCCGAATCTATTTGGGGTTTCTTCTTCTCCACAACGTTAGGGAAATTTGGGGAAAAAATTCTTTAAGGGGGGAAGTTTTTAAGAACACAGACCATCGTTCAGGTATGTTTTTCCTTTTCCTGGAGTTTTTAAGAAAATTAAATTTTCGGGAAATTTTTGAAGTACACACCGTGTAATTTCTAAGTACACGACGCATACACTTCTCCAGCTCGAAGCTGTGTGCTGGTCATGCCCGGGCCACACACACGGTGTGTAGGGGTGACGTGGAGGCCAATTTTGGCAGAGTACGGAAAAATCCACTACATGCTGTGTACTTTAAAAATACACGTCATGTACTTTTCTTTTTTTTATTAAACGGACCGGGGTCATGCCTAACCCCCGATTTCATCTTCTTCTCTAGATTTCATCCGCCCGAGAGCGACTGTAAGGATGGATCTTCGACGAGCTCATGCCTCTTTGTTCATTCTTCGATTCGAGCATGGTTGATTGCGTTGGAATCACAGCGGTGGGCTCTCCATTCTGCTTTAACCTTGTTCCATGAGTCCTCCTCGTTTTCATGTTATCGTAGGTTGAGCATTTTGTGCATTTTCTCATATCTACGTCGTTCTAAGGGGAATTTGTTTTTGTCATTCACGTATATAGATCTCCTAGGATCGAGGTAGATGGTTTGTGCCTTTCTGTAGAAGTTGATGTATATTTTGTGAAAATTCCACCAATTCCATTAAACGGGGCATTCAGGGTTTTCCTATTTTGCCCTGCTTTTTTCCTGCATTGCTTGATTGCTATAGTAGAGGTTTATGATTGTGAGTAGAGTAATCCATTTTGTTCTCAGGTTGCTTTTCCAGGATTGTTCTACCTGTTTGGAATTTTTCCGGTTCCCATTCCTGGCCGTAGGATAGTGGAACTGCTACTTTATCATGATGTTGAGCCATAGAATTTTAGCCAAGTAGTTATTGAGGTTTACTTGGACAAGATACATGAACTGAGCATGTTTAGTTTCACTCAAGACTGTGAGAACCTAGAGTAGTAGACCAATGGGAGAATTGACAGAAGGGCTTCTCCAGAGTGTCTTTTAATTATGATGCGAGAACACAGGGGAATTGACGTTGAGTTCCTTCATAGAGAGTATGTTGTTCCTCGACGCGGGCCACTTGGGGAATAGATGTTTAATGCTTCCCCAGAGAGCCTTTAGCATGATACGAGACTATAGGGGGAATTGACGGTGAGTGCTTCCCTAGAGTATTTTTTTTTCATAGCTGAACTAGAGGGGTGAGACTGTGTGTGCCTCTTAGAGGGTTTCTAGTACGTATAGCTTGAACCATAGGGGTTAGGATGTGAGAGCTACCCATAGGGTTACCTATTTTCTTCGTGTTGCTGGCTACTTACTTGTGTACCTTGTTTGTCAGTACTGTGGATTGTCGCTGCTTGTGCTTTCTTGTCTACTGCTTCTTGTTCTATTACTGCCATGTATTCATTGACTGTTAGGCACAAATATTTGGGTGATTCCCTACTAGGATCGTGTCTCACACCCTGTTTGTGTTTTGTTTTTGGGCCCATGAAGACTATGTTGTTGCAGGTATAGATAAGGACAAGTGCCCTTCTACATCAGGTTCTTGATTGCGCTGGAGCTGGAGAGCATGGGACTGAGTCGGGGCTCGCGATGCTGAGGAGTTTATTTTGTTTTCCCTTACACTTGTTTTCAGTTCTATTCCAACATGTTTTTGTGTTTACTACTTTCCATAGATACTTGTACCTGTTGCATCATTGTCATCATTTCTATATATATTCATTTCTTTGGCTGTTTGGTTTCTGCTGTTATGCATGTTGTTACTACTTCTGCTGTTGAATGTTTTTTCCATTGTATACCTTACCGTATGAGGGCATAGTTTCCCCACCAACTCACCAAGGCCCTCGCTGCTAATAAGAAACCTCTAGCATTTGGGGAAACGTGATTGAGGTCATGTGGCGAACCGTGTACAGGGCACCAGTGGAGGGGCTCTGAATTCGGGTCGTTACAAATATCATGTGACATAGATGAAAATCCAATTTTTTAAAAATGTATATTATAAATTTTTATTTACATATTAATTTATTTAATATGACTTAGTCAAATGTTACATTACGATTTAACTAAATATATCTTAATCGCTAGAATATATGTTTCATCACCAATGTCATTTATAGATAATCATTAATTTAACCATATTTTTATTATCTATATGATATGTAATTCCTTTCCCATTAAAAATATTTCATCAACATATAATACAAGTGAAATTTTGTGACCCCACTAACCATCTTATAATAACATGGTTCTTTTTTATTCTCTATTATTTTTCTATTATGGCCTCATCAAAAATATTACATCATCTGGAATTTTATGATAATATAAAAATTGATCAAAGTAGCTTGTATACATTATTAAAAATTGTAGATATAACTAATCCTTTTGGTTGTGTTATATATATGTATTCAAATAACATGCCATTAATCAATTTTTTTAAAATATGATTTAAAAACTAAATAATCATGTATAAATATTATTTTAACTAATATTATAATGGAATTTAGAATTTTTACAACTAATAAGGTTCATTCAGTGCCTTGACAATGCATGAAACACTTTGAAACCATGTTTTTTCTGCATTTATCCTTCCAACCAAGTATACATTTTTATTAAACACCTCTTTTTATATAGTTTGTTTTATATTAGCTAGTGGGCATACCAAAACAGAAACTATATTGTGGTATCTATAATACATTTTCAAATTCATGAATTATGGGTATTTATTATCATCATTTTAATCTACTACGTTCTTATAGATTATTGGTTCATTATCATAAATGAATAATTATTCACCTAACTCAGTCATAAGAAAATGATATTTCTATTATTTTTTAACATCCCCATTAGAGCTACATAGTAATTTTGTCTCAATAACATCCAAATATTCAACTATATCTTATAGAGACTATTCATGTAAAAACTTTTATGCATTTGAAGAGATAATTTCATTAAAGGTAGTATTTCGCAGACTATTATAATTAGATGTGTGTTTCCTTTAATTAAATATGTGATTTAATTCGAGAAAAAAATCAATACAATGTTTTATATAAATATTATCCTTTAGTTTTTATATGATAACTTCTAAATATTCATATAATTTTCCAAGATGGAATATTTTTGGTTAGTTATTCCCTTGAAAATACCTCCAATTATTATACACATATATATATGTTTGTGTGTTTTTGTGTGTGTGATTGTATTAGTTTCATTATATATGATAAAATATGTGAAATAGAAATCGTTATTTTATTTTTTACATTCATTTGTTATTATGTGGCTATATAAAATTCAAACCCCAAAATTATTGAGGTAGAGTTTCAAAAATCATCATTGTTATGAGAATGTCTACAAATCAGTGCTTCAACCATTCAAATACACCCATCCACTGAGGTGAATAATAATTTTTTAGTTGAGATACTATTGCAAAATACATAAATGGATTTATGAATGATTATTGAGGACACTTTCGACGATATTTTGAGTGGATCTTTTTAATCATTATTACATGGTGATTAACTACTACATTATGATATTACATAAAATTTTTAATGGGGTATTAATTATAATTCATCAGGTATATATTTCAACATATAATAATTCCATTGATAACTGAAATAATGTAAGAAAACCCCCTCACAAAAATAGAAAAACACCACATACTATAATATGATTCACACTCCAATAGTTTTGATTCCTTATATCCACTCATATTCGAGGGTGATTTGTTAATTTTTTTGTTATAAAAAATAATGTCTTAAATGTATTTGTTTTAACAAAATAATTTTTAAATAATCTAATATATGTAATTTTTTAAACACTTTCCATTCATATGACCATACCCAACATGCCATAGACATGTACTGATTAAAATTTTCTCTAATATATTTTTTAGTGATTTCAAAAATTGGTTTTTCATTTTCAAGTCTGTTTAATATACTTTTTAGAAGTTCTATACTATAAAATATGTCATCATTATGTATAAGACAACATTAATTGACATACATGAAATAAAATTACGATGTTTCTTTACTCAACCCTATGATAATTATCATTGAAATAAAATGTATTAAATAATAATTATTAGATATAAAAATCATTACACTAGCTAAAGTAAAATGATAATATGTAACAGTCCATCTTAGTAATATTGTACAATTTTATACCCAAGTATCCTCACCCACACCAAATATTTTCTTAAATCTATTTGGATATAATTTTTTAATTATAAAATAAATTGAATATATTTTTTATTTGTAAAATTTATTATTGTAATTGTTATAAATTGTGAATACCAATTTCAGAATTTTTTATATTTTTTTATATTAATAATATAATCATGCTTGGAAAAAAACTGAAATAAAAGGTTTTGTATTGTTTTATTTTTATTTTTATTGTTTATATTTTATATTGGTGGATATTATAAGGTTTAGAAAAAATTTCCATAACATGGTAGTCCCCATCCAAGGAAAAGATATCCAAAATTTAGTTTATAAGGGCTGTCAACCACGAACAACCTCAGGAAGAACATTCTAGGTTATATAGAGGAAATATGAAATAAGCATATGTGAGTTCCATCATGTAATGAATTTGTGAAAAAAGTAGATAGATGAAGACCTAAATATCAAAATGTGGTTAATGGTGGTGTATGGGGTCCTCTAACCCACATCCTACTTGTCAGAGGGCGGATGAGATTTCCATAAACTTCTGGATGATGCCATCCTTAAGATTTTTTCAATGTGGGACTAGTCACACACCAATATATATGTACTTTCCTATAAGAATAATCTCATCCCACTTATTCATCAACTGTATTGTACATAATACCTATACTAGTATCAATTCCATTGCATTGTAGTCTACCACAAACAACTAATTTGAGACATCGCGATACACCATGAAAGATATCGAGGAATATCTATCCTGAAAAATACTAAATAGTTGAGTCAAAAATCCATCTTGAATTAAATATAGAGCTTGATCGGACACCCATGAAAACTTTTTTGAAGAATAATGATGTTCTGTATAAAAATGTAGCTTCATATGGCTACATTGAAGAATGAATGCATTGAGAGAATATTTTTTACCTTTGGTCCATTTCAATACATGTTGATATCTTCAAGTTGGTTTTCTATATTCTATGGTCTTAAAAATATACTATTGAGGTGGAAAAATAGTATTGGAGAGGAATTTGGTCATACAATATTTTTTTCTGTTGCATGAGAATTTCTATCAAGTCACATTTAACCATAAAATGATGAGAATAAGTCTACACCACCAGGGAAATGAATAAAATTTGTCCATGTTGAAGAAGGATATTGATTAATGACATAGAGTGCAGTTCATCAATTTTTTGGAGGTTTCAAAATTTATAGGGATGAAATTTTAAGGGATATAAAATCCATGGTCTATCGTCATTGAAGCTACATCGTATTATATGCATGGCCATCCACACATTTCATGAGATGTGGTGAAACCAAAAAAAAAAACAAAACTATAGTGTAATTTTGTTTCAAAATGAATATATTTTATCTATTCATGTATCAGAAAAGTACATGTCAATATTCTAGATATATTTAAATAGATTCATGTGTGGAGGCATCTCAAAACAATAATGAGTTAATCAATACATTTAATTAATGAAGACCAATGTAGAGATAATTGTAAGACTCTTTCAATAAGAAATAATGATATGAAAATGGATAATGAATAAATTAAATTTGGAAATAAATGATAAATTAATTTTGGGATATGTCACTTGAGGCTATTTCAATACAAGAGATGGGGGATTTTTTAGGGGCATGATTTTTTATTCGAACAGGTTGTTTGGATGATAGGAGATAGAGGCTACTAGTGTTGGACAAATGTGATAATAATGATTTTAAATTAAATTTTTTTTTCATATCTCCTCATTACTATAATGAGGGTGTAAACTCTTATAGTGCAATGAATGTTGTGATAGAGTATTAAACATATTTGAGGAATTGTGTTTTGAGGATTAGTGTGTTTCAACATTAAAAATTAACTCCCTTAATCGAATTCTACACCTATTCATATGAGAGTATTAATGAAATTGATTTTATGATTAATTAATGTAATAACTAGACATTTATTTTCATTTCACAATAAATTCATATATTGAAATTGAAATTTTTAAAATGTTTTTGAGTATATAAATAATTAGTTAATTTAACAAGTGATATGTGAAGCTGGAATTGTTAGCTTAGAGTGTGATTACTCTTAGAGGATCCTTTATTCTAACAAATTCTAATTTCATTTCAATCATCAAGTGATTCTGAATTTTCTAGGATAGTGTATCATGAATTATATTTCTTGGTACATTTATCTCAATTAATCATAACCAAACCCATTTATTTTCCTATTATTTTTCAACTAGGGACAAATTTTGAAAAACAATTACATCATTTATACCCTGTTCTTAGTAGATCTATATTTTTCACCAACAAACTAAAATTTAAATTAATTTTTAATAGATGATTACATAAATTCATTATTTTATATTTACATATAAAAATAGTGAATATATAAAGAAATTTCTAAAATGGATCTATTTATTGGGAATAATAGTTAGTAATGATAAGTGATTTTAGGGATAATATTTTTTTCTCTTTTTCTTCTTCTCACTATTGGTCACCTAGTGGTGTTTATTCTGAATAAAAATTAGAAATAATTTACTCCAAATGGTGGAAATAGAATGAACGATATAATTCATTAGATCAAAAAATAAAATATATAATAAACAAATAGAGACAAATCATCAAACATGGTGACATGAACAACACGGTTGGAAGAGAAGAAGTTGGAGGGATGGACAAGGGTAGTATAAGAAAATTCACAAGGACTGTCGCAAGGGATCCAAGGAAATAATAAGGGGGTTAAACGAATATTACAATATGGGATGCCCTCGTATATATGGGGTTTACTAATCATCTTAGTACCTTTGAACTTACCATGTCTCATTGAGATAAATTTAGTGAACATTCACATTGTCTCTTAATAAAAAAACTCATTAGGAAACAACACGAATATACCAATTATCATATTTATTGTTTTTTGAGTAATACAAAATTATTAAATTCAATTAAATCCCAAGGGCCCATGAGAGATTACAGTTGTTCACATTTTCAACAAAGGTAAATGCATAATGATGTATTTGATGTATACGGCCACATTCAATAACTTCCTAGGATGATTATATAAAAATTATCCCAAATTTTTTTTATGGACATCTAAATTAGTGTATCAATGAATAATTATTAATTATTTTGAAACACATTAAATGAAGATTCATTATATAGATCATGGGAGATGTGTAACTGTTTAATTATATGATTCCTTAAAAATTTTATCATAATAACATTGTCAATAAGAAAACTATAACCGTTTATCATAGTGTAATATGTATTTTTTGACATAGATTCTGGAGTACTTCTCATGAAGAATTCTCAAATAGAATGTTGTGAATCGTTTTAAAAAATGTCCACAAAGATATTCCAATGGAAATCATACCAAGGATATATTGATAAAGTATTTTTTTTCTTGTAGAAGATAGGTAGATATCCACCCAAATGATTTAAATTCCATTAAAAATAATCTAATTATAGCTAATTAATAGGCCAATTGTATGAATTGTGGATATTTTAATTATTTATATTATAATATACAAAATAATGTTTTTTATAAAGTATGGAATAGGCACTAAAAAACTAGACTAAAATTAAGTACACTTTCATTGATTTATACTAAATATTAGGATTTCAGCACCAAAATCAATGCATAACACTCAATAGTTGAGTTAAATCATTAGAGGAGACCATGAAATTTTTCATGACCAAAATAAGAGCTTAAATAAAATATTTTAAAATGTACTTGAGGAATTAAGATACAACCATCCATGAATTAAAATATAGACCACATAATTAATGAAATTCTTTTAGGAACATCAATTTCCATATTAGAATGATTTTTGTGAAATTGAAACTATGGACAATGGAAGTATTACTTGGTGACACATATTTCTTAATTTATGGGGAGCTCAAATTCATTACTCTGAACAGTGAAAAATAACATGGAATTTTTCTGAGTAATTTTTTAAATGAATATTTTATTTTAGAATAATAAGAGGAATGGAAAAAAAGCAATGGAATGACATTAAATATTTAACAAATAATTGGAAAAGATAAATAAGATAATTTTTTTTAATGAAGATACAATATTATATCATCCACCACAACCATATCAAGACTGATTGAGGCAATCAATATTCAATGAGAATATTTATAAATTCATAGAGATCTTCAAAAAACAACACATCATCATTCCATTATATGATGGATTTTAAAATAACTAATAAATAAATTTTTATGAAGTGTTTAGTGATGTAAAAATGAATTAGGAGGAACTAGGAACAATGCCACTAATGATAGACTATTCAAAAATGGTTTCGAGTGGGATAAAAATGAAAAACAATGATCGACATAGCTTTTATATCCCTAGAGTTATTGGATAAAATTTGATTGGTGGTGATTTCTGATATTTACATTCATTTATTAACATTATATTTTATTTAAAATTATATAAATTGGGATTAATATATATGAATCCAACATAATATATGAAAATATTTTAGGACCCAACATTGAGACATCCTCAAGGACTATTTGAGGATATTGTCTTAATGGTAGTCGTGTTCCACACCCTTGATGATTTTCTATTACTAAATATGGAAAAGGAATTGATCCAAATTGATTTTGAAGTACCCTTCCAATAAATAATAATAAAATTTATTTATGTAACAAATTGATAGTTATTATGGATTTTTGGTGGATAATATGTGATATTTAACATTCCCTGGGTTCAAAAAAATCTAGGTGAGAAATGTTATGAGTTAAGGGGAGATAAGATAAATGGTATTGAGGATACAAAATTCATTGTTAGAATAGATCACTTATCATTAATAAAGGTGATTGATGAGTTTCTAATCAATGAGAAGAAAGAAAAAAAATGTACTATAAAATTTTCGTGACATTGGATGATTTTTTCCCATAGAGAATTCAAGGAGGTTAAATAAGATTTGGAAGTTACTTTGTTTCCATTTGAAAATTCATGAATGTAAAAAACACATAGGTTGGTACATGGATATTGAGATGTTTTTGTAAAGTGTATGAGTAATTTATATTTCTGAAAAAAAATTGATGGGGCTAAACTGTATGAAAGAATAGCATATTTGACCATTTATAGATATGAACTAGGAAACCTCTTTATGATCACTTATCACATGACTCTGAGCGGCAAGGATGAGCATAATTAATTTTAACATAGTTATTTTTTGGTTTAAACGAATATTTTATGGTTATATTTCATATACGTTTTAATAACAATGTTTGGAATGTATCCCATTAATGATTAAAATTCATGATAACGGCCACCACATTCACTAATTGATAGATATTTTCATAACTATAATGATTAATATTATTAAGACCTAATATAGAATATAATGAAAACAAAAGGTAATAATTTCATAAATTTTAATATCATGATTAAGTTTAATTTTAAGTACTTTTAATCCCCTCTATATATTTCCAAACATTGTTTTTTAGATTTAATGTGAAAAAAAATTCTTATTACACTATTATTTTTTCCTAAATATTTGACCAATGATACATAAAATTGTTAGAAACCCCAAGACGCAATTTTATTTCAAAATTTTATGAATTGAATGAATAATTTGTGTAATTTTATGAGTTGATTGAAACCTATGAATTTGAAGTAAATGTTTCTTTATAGTCCCATGTGACTGAAATTTCCTTCAATATTTACATTTATAACTCCACATTGACGGACATATACCTATGAAACATTCATGAGATAAGGCCATTGAATACATTCTCTAATTAGAAAGGGGTTTTTTATTAAATTTATATTAATTATTAGTAAATATCTAGATAGAACACGGGACGTGTCATAATAGAATTTTTTTTGATCTTGTGAAAATAATGATTATATAAAATCACTAGAAAAATGATTTAGGACTTTTTTTAGTTTACCCATTTTCATTTATACCAATATAATATATTTCATTATTTTAGACTATAGATTCCATTAATAGAATTTAATATGAATAAATACATCTTCAGATGATTTTTCCATTACTATTTATACTCTATTGTTTTGCATGATTTTAATTGATCAAGTGTGGTTGTGATGGATTTTATAGGAAAATTGATATTATCTATTGAGAATATTTTTTTTCCTCATTCGATATTTGAATAAAAGATAATGATACATTCACTGAAATTATTTTTCATCCCTCTAAAATAAAAATAAATACAAAATTGATATAATTGTGGGTTGAGTTATGGAGGATAAAAAATCAGTATCACATGACTCATGATTTCAATAATATGGGATTGGGTGATGGGTGTGAGACATGATCATTATCAATATTGTAAAAATTTTACAAAAAAATGAAAAATATAGTAAATATTTATTAAACAAAATTTTGATCTTATTTTTTATAAATCAATTTCAACCATCCCATAACATCAAATTCATCTAATCCTAATACTCAATGTCCTCTGTATTTTTGTTGATTTATTTCTCTATGAAGTTTATAATTTATATTATTATAAAAATTAATCTATTAGGTGCATTTACACAAGGTATGTGGAAAACATTAAAAATTAATTTTATATTCAGTTATGAGATAGGTGATAAAATTAGTGATGTAAATCACAATTTGGATTGATAATATTGATGAATTAAAATAATTTAATTGAATATATGAGAATCCCTACAAATATTTTTATGTAATTTCAAAATTAATTATGTCTACTGATGAATTTAAACTATATTCTTTGTGTCATAGTTTATTTTTTTCACTCATTAAAAATTATTTTATTTCATTTATTTTATCTTTTTTTTTCTGTAATTGTGTGGTTTTACTTGTTAATTATTAGATGACATTTATTATTGAGGAAATCATTGTTTACATTTGGGGTATTTGAGGATTTCACAAGGTTCATAAATTTTCTGAAATTATATTTAATTAAGGACAATATTTTTAGTATTGAAAAATATTATTTAATTATTTAATATCCTTTTTTTCATATTTTCAATATCTAATGTCATGATAAAATATCAATGAAATGATTTAAAATATTACATTTTATATTGTTTTAATTTTAGTAGTTTTTTTTCTTTTTTATGTAGGTGTAAATTTAAGGTGTTACAAAAAAATGTACATCCCATGATAGCCCTCGACCAAGAATGTGTATGAAACATTGCAGGCCCAAAGGGCTGCTGAACACGCATAAATTTTGGTAGGCCCATATTAGTATCATAGGGTAATAATATAAAATTCCTAGAAAAGTGCCGATGTGTGGGGAACATTTACACACAATAGTAGGATAATGATTTCACCAAAACATGGATGTGTAAGAAGGGGTATAGGTCCTTGTGGCACCCATTCGACTTTTACAGGGATGAGGGGATGTGATAAAATTTATAGTGTAACACATACACTTGATCATTCAATGTTAGATGTCCCACACACTAGCATACAATGAATATTACAATATTGAATTAGCCTAATGAATGTGTTTTTTCCACGTCAAATACATCACCTCTATTGATAGAGTTGATATTTGGACACATTCCATCACAAACCAATATCCCGAGACACATTGAAATTTCATGCGAGAAACCATGAAAAACCATTAATGAGAAACAAATATATTATCGAGCCATAGATCTACCATATATTTACTATAGAGCATGATCATAACACTATAACAGGATTTTTGATAAAGAAAAAATATCCTCTTTAATGAGGAGATCCATTAAACAACTGTGAAGGCAGGATGGGCTGACATAAGAAACTGTGGATGTGTTACTTTTCACTACACCTTGGTATCACCACAAGAGATTATAGTGTGTCACGGTTTTCCCACTTCATTTTGTAAGTTCACAAATTTTATGTTACAATTAATTTTTTGAAGCTATATGATGCACCATAGATTGAGAGATTGTTTCCTGGACCCCACATTCATAAAATGAAGAGAATAAGGATAAACCATGATGGAACCTTATAATCCATGGGGATCTTGATTAATGTTATTGAAAATTGAGATTATATATTGTGTTTCAACTATTTTATAGAGAGTATGTATTTGGTTGAACAAAATATTTGAGGGAAAATAATATATTTTCTCATTAACATTGTAGCTACACCTCAGGATATCTGTGTCTATCCATATGTTGCAAAATATATTCAATAATAATACTACCCACAACGTAGTTCACTTATATTTAAAATTTTAAATACCACATTCTTTTTGGGTATCACACATGCACATCCATATTATTTAGAAGGAATTTAAAAGATGCATGTTAGGAGAACAGTTCAAACCATAAAGAGTTAATCCCTCCCATAAATACAGGAATACAAATGTCGAGTTGAGAGTAAGACCAGGTCAAGTTGAAATAATGATATAGTATGGGATATGTATGAATTCAAATATTAAAAAAATATGTAGAGAGAGTGTGTGAGAGAATGATTAATTTGGAGAGACAATAAAATAATAGAAGTATATAGGCTAAAAATATAAGATATTCAACTAGAACTTGGATTTTAGATGATTGGATTCAAAGGCTATAGGTGTTGTATGAACATACTCTTCCCATATGTTTGATTTAATTTTATTTTAATATCCCCACATGATAAGAAGGTAGGGGAAACCCCCCTTATTTTATGTATGTAAGGATATATTATTTCACTAATTGATGAAAGTATATTCGTATTATTCGTTTGTTTTTATGTTGAACTAATTTTTTCAATATATTTTTAACCTATTATTTAAATGACCATTACAATTTGAGGTAGAGAATTATTAATTATTAAATGAAATATCCAAATATATTCATCACATAATGAATTAAAGGATTGAAATAGTAAAATTAAAAAATGTATTTGAATACCTAACTAATTAATTAAGCCAAAAAATGAGAGATGAAGGTGGAAATTTTATCATAGTGTGTGATTACTCTGATTAAATGAATTCATGAATCAAAATACAATTACATTTAATTCAATAAAAACTTTTGACATAGTTATGGATATGAATATTAATTTATTTTTATTGTTACATTCATCTCGATCAATAATAACACAAAATAGTCAATCTCTTATTCTTTTTCCATTATTGGGTGATTTTCAGAAAATCCAAATACATTACTACACCATTCTCAGTAGACCGTCCTCAATAACCAATATACTACATTATAAATTAGTTATTAGTATTCAAGAACGTAAATTTTTTATTTTTTATTTCTTGAGAGATATAAGGAATCGTATCAGGTGTATCATATATTAATAAAAAATTTTCAACCAAATGTTGTATCCAATACCTGACTTATAGATATAGATATATTTATTTCAATTAAAAATGTATGTAATGCAAAAGCAGGAAATTGATTCATCTTCACATCTATATATTTCATTTTCTAGATTACTTTTTTCTTATGGAATAAAAAAATATTCTCATTGATTTCCCATCGTATATTTGGCCTTTTTAAGGGGAGTTGTGTTCATTTCATTAAATTTAGTTTTCAATATACACTATTTCTTTGAAATTATTTTTCTTGTTCACTATAATGAGTTAATTTATTTTTTTGGCCATATTATAATTATCTTAGCTAATAAAAGCCAAAAATTTAGGAAATGAAATAATATATTTGATCATATTATAGAAATCAATGAAGATAAATAATTTTGCAGATGAAAATGTGAGTATGATATCTATTTTTTATTATCTATTTAGCTTAAAACCCTAGAAATTAAATTAGTTAATTAACCCCATAATTTGAATTACATGATGATATTTTAAATTTTTTTCCTCGGGACTACACCATTATACATCACCAATGATGGAATAACATTATCTCCATTATCATTTATATTATTAATTTTGGTCATGTGTGTGGCATGTATATATCCTCGAGCTCATGAATTTTATAAAAATAAGTGGACATAGATGATATAATTATTCATTGGACATCCACTGAATAATTAATTTTATTTTCATCGGATTATTTTTTCACCTTGATTTCTCTTTGGGGACACTTAGAATGTCATCCAGACTTTATCACATAATTCTTTCATTGTTGGTGTAGTACAACATGATATGGACTATAAAAATCTAGGAAGTTGTTCTCTGTCGAAATACTTTGTGGTCCTATAATATAATTGAAATGATATTGAGATGTCAGTAGTGATATCCATTTGGTATAAAAAAACAAATAATATTATATTGATAAATTTTCAATACAATCAATATTATTAATATTGATAATTTATTAATCTATTAATATTTCCCTCTATTTTTACAAATACATGTTGCCATAAAATGAAATATAATGAATATTATATCATGTGAATATTTTAGTGGGATGGTTCCATTAGACCAATAACTTATAGTACAATATATGATTACACAACTACATAAAGAATATTAATGGATGAATCTGGCTAGTAGACCACATGGACTTCTGCCTAGTTGATCTATTAACATTATTTCTAGCTCCTACAAATCGTATCATTGGATTTACATAAATTTTTCTCAATAATTTTAACAAGATAGTTATGAATATTTATCTGATGAAACCCATAATTAATATAGCCTGTTAATATAAGGATGATGAACCAATAATAGAAGATACACTAAACTGTAGCTAAATATTACCTCTTAATTACTTTTTTTATTGAAATTAGTGTGCTGGATGATATTTGACATAATATTATTTTGAGTGCTTTTATCTATTAATTAGAGTTTATAATAAATGTTTTCTTATCATGTCAGTTACCATATAATATCTCTATCATCATAAACATGTATAAATAGGAAACACTTTCCATTAATTAATTTAAATTTATCTATGTAAGTATGTTTTTTATTATATATAATAATGCATAAACTACATGTAAAACCCCATAAAACAAACAAATAATAAATAAACTACATAATTATTTAACGTTTTAATGGTTGATACGTTCATATAGATTATAGATTATATTATAATAAGGGGCATCTAAGACCTTAATATTTTAGGAATTATTTTTATATTAATAATTTTTTTCATTGATATCTTTTGTTACACAAACAATGACTTTTAATGAAAAAAATATACTATTAATATTAATATCTAAACATGAACATTATAAAATATCAATTAAACATGTAGGTATTAATAGAAATAAAAAATAGTTGTTTTTTATAAATGATTTAAATAAATATAAAACATTGATAAATGAGAACTTAATTTTTAGTGAAGGAATTGCATTCTTAAAAAAACATCTTCCCATGAAAATGATTTTTATAAATTATTTATGAAAAAATAATAAAATTTATTCCTTCCAATTTTGAAATATTTATTTGATAAAGTAAATTTTATATTTATGTAATCATATAAAAATTATCATAGGGTAAATTTTCCATAATTTACTGATAATATTATTTTTTTGATTAATAAGGAAAAATATTAATTTCTAAATATAAAGTCATTTTCCATTAAAAAATATTAATGTAAATTTTTTAAAATGTTATTAAAGTACATTTAGTTAAATTATATTATTATTAACATAATATAGGTCATTTAGATCGATTTTATGTTAAATTTTGATATTAAATCCTTTTATACTTATGAAAGTTGTTCCATTGGATAACTAATTTTTTATTACGTTTGTGAAGTTAATTTAAAATTTAATTAATATGTTTAATTGAATAGAATTTGTTAAAATTTATTTCATATTTTCAATTATTAAATTATAATTATGTATTAATTTGAATTTATTTTTAAAACTTAATTATTAGAAATAAAAAAGATATTAATTATCACACTTTCGGTTCAAATAAGTTTATAGGGGGTTATATCAATTGATTAGGCGATGTATTCAAAATAATAATGTTCAAATATAATTTTATGGACATATTAAACCCACAAGTTATTGAAAATATGAATATATAGACATTTTTAAGAATTTAACAATATAAATACTTTATGAATTTGGTTTTTTATGGAAATCCATTAGGGATTCATTGTGGATCCCCTCATCCACTTATTATAGGTTACTCATTTTATCACATATTCATACATACAAATTCATTTAGTTTTTATAATATCATCTCAATTCAATTAATTATATCCCAAAACATATCATAGAGTCTCAAAATTAATTAGGATACCTATCAAGGAATGATTTAGATATAAACCTAAAGAGGTTCTCTAAAGAAGAGTTATAGTTCATTATCATGTTTTTTAATATTATTTCAACTTCAAACTCCTTCAAATATTCATTATATAAAATTATATAATAAAAAAATTTCATTCAGTATAATTAAATTTGATTATGTTTTTTTAATAGCAAACAACTATATACTCTTTCATTAAACAGAAATCAAAAATATTGATCATGATTAATATTGAATAACCCAAGGTAAGCCGATCTAAATCATTTTACATCACCTACTAACATTAATGGATATCAAACAATATTTATCATATTTATATGATATTTATGATGTAAATAAATATTTATAATTATAATATATTATATTCTTTATTTCATTCCCATCTAATGTAATATTATTGAATCACTCAATATATACCAACCCAGGCATAACATACATGTATATTATATTCTTTAAGATGAATATTTGGTACATTAAAAAACTACATGTCTGAGGAATATAACAGTATAGTGTCTTTGGAAACATGGAAAATAATCATTTATCTAGTTTAAAGATATATAAAATGTTCATTAAAGATCTCCACCTATAGTAATTATTCCTAAAACTGTTCTTCATTACATAAGGAAATAAATAATATGAAAGTGGTGAGCTCAGATGCTCAATAAGGGTAAATAAAGGTAATTAATAATCATAACATGATCAAAAGGGAATGGAGTGTGAGAATAACACCTTAAGAACATACCATGTATTTCATTGATCTTATAAATGAATCATTTCGTAATGCAAGGTAGTTCGTAAGACACGAATCAAAATGAAATAAAGAATATAAGACATTAATGAATATCATAGGAAGAAAATGTGGAATTGTAACAAACACATAATCTTGTATGGTTATTTCCATATTAGTCAAGGAATTTTTTTGAAACCATCTTAGTGGAAAAAGATCATTACTAAACCACGTTCATACCTCATTTCAGCCTTGTGTAACTAAACCATGATCACTCCTCATTCCAACCACATATTACTGAACTATGTCCATTTATAATTCAAGCCCTGTATTACATAACTGATATAATTTCTCATTCTAGACCAGTAATACTGATCCATGTTTCTTTCTCATTCCTCCCATGTCTATCTCATTAGATATAAATCATTACCAAATGCATTGGAGGGAGATCTATAGCTCACCCATCTCGTTGTGAAAAAATCTATACATTTTCCAAAAAATCCTAAAAATCATTTTATATACCATGAAATTAAATAGGTATAATAATCATCTAAACATAACATAACCTCCGAAAAAAGATATAGGTTTCATAATCATTTCATCCAAAGCATGACCCGTGAATGAAAAATGGATTTCATTCATATATAAACAACGAAAGATAAATGGTTTTCATAAAGACTGTGAAATTAAGAAAAAACCCACTCATAGAAATAATATGAATGGATCCTTTAGTCTATTTCTTATATTTGAATTAGTAACATCATCATATGTTATCATAAATGGAAAATAATTTTTAAATATATTTCAAAAACATTTCCAGAGGAAAATATCCTTTCTTCTTTGAAAATAGATTTTTAATACCTTAAACCATTTGATGATAATTATCTAAGAAAATACTGTGAGAAAATATAAATAATAATCTATATCATTTTGAATAAATTTTCCTTCAAATCATAATAATTGAGGTTTAAAAAAATTAAAAACCCTTATCCTTGGAATGCACATTGGAATATTGTAAAGAAAGCCTAAATGTATTTTTAAAATCATTTAATTGAAAATAATCTGAAAAAATATCAATAAATATATAAAATGTTTTGAAAACTATTTTTAATTTAAACATATTATTTAATCGTGAATATATTTTGAAATCCTTTTTACTCAAAAACAGATGAACGAAGCTTGATAATGATTTGAAAACCATTTCCTAAAAAATAAAAGGAAATATTAAAAAATATCTCATGGAAAAATTTACAAAAATATTTTCCTTTAAAATTATTTTTAAATAGATTTTCTTAAAAATTATTCTTTTAAATAAAAATAAATATTCAATGAAATTATAGAAAGTAAATATGTACATGTCATAAGGGGTAAAAACATTTCTTTTTCATTCTCAATTTTTTTTGAAAAATGCATTGTTTGGAAAAAGACATGAGCATTCCTTTAAAGATATTGAATAAAGAAAAAAAGTGTAAAATGAATTTTAATATTTTTTATCTACTTGTTAAATATTCTTGGGGAACCCTTTTTGGAAAATATGGTTGGATGTAACATATATTTCCAACAGAATAGAGGGTGAAGATTGGATTTCTTAAAAACACATTAATAACAATATTATGTACCAAATATTAAAAAAATGGTGCAAATACATGCATATATATTGAATAACAATAGTATAATAAATTTTATGAATTTTCATGAGATATGGGTTGTAATATTTCCTCAAAGGAATCCAAAATGTAAACAATCATGGGAAGCGATGAGATTGTTTCAATGAGCTCCTATCACTTGGTAAGATGGTATAATATTTTCCATATAAGAAAGAGAAATTACATAAATACATGAACATTATTAAAATATAATGATTCATGATATATCAGTTAAAATGGATTTATATAAACCTATATTCAAATTTAGGCACATAACAAATCCTGAGTCTCAAAGAAGACAAATTGGGACAAACATATTGTACTAATTTGTTATATTTTGAAACATAAATACTGAGAAATAAATATTATATAATGGATATGTAAATACCCATAAATTAATGAATAATAATAATTTAATACATCCCTGCGAAGTAAACACACCATTGAAAATTAATGAGTGATGAATACAGAATTTATCTCATAAAAATAAAATGTGAGAAGAAATCCCCTAAACATATGTCTTGAATCTTGTTATGCTAAAAAATGTCCTATATAATAAATAGATATTTATTAAAAATATATCAGAGTACCATATTTTTACTTATAATACCATATATGGTTTTTTATGGATTTATATTACCCCATTGTTATTAATTCTATGTTATGGTTTTACATCGGGTAATATAAAATTTTCATTTCACATGTGTCTTAATGGGTTATATATTTGTTCCTCGTATTTATATAGATTTTTAAAAAAGTAAAACCATTATTTACATATAATTTATATTAAGTATTTTTATGTTATAATAATCCATGATATAATGAATTATGAAATTGAATACACCATTCATGGAGACGGAATGTCGTACGTATGCATGAATGCTATTTCTATTTAATTACCCTATTGAATGAAAGAAAGTACAATACACACATATATATATATATATATTTATTGAATTAGATTTATTATATTTTTTATTTCGTATATAGTCAAATATTCCATTCTTAACCAATTTTATATAGTGTATGAACAAACAACTTCACATTGAGGGGGGGGGGGGGTAGTCCAAACACACTCAAACAAAATTATTTGATAAAAGCAAAATGTAATGTGTAAATATATTTGTTGTAACATAATTACAGTAGAATAAATACATAATTGATATTATCTATAAAATATATAATAATATTCACCCTCATAATGTCTACCCTGAGAGGCAGTAAAGGAAAAAATGAAAAATCAAAATTTAGTGAGGTTGATGTTCGTTGTACATGAATACAATATGTCTGTTACCCATTGGATGGATGTGTGTGTTAGTGTTGGTTTAAACCATAGCATAAAAATATCCTAGTATATTGATTATAATTGTGTAGATATACAATCATGTAATAAATAGAGTGAGAAGGTGAATATAGAAAATAAAATGAAATGAGCTTTAGAGAATATGTTACCTCTTAATAGGGATACTTTTTAGGACTGTGCCAAAAGGATTCCTTATATTTCATTATACTCTATAGGAGGATTACATGAGGAAGAAAGGTATGATAATAAGTTGATTGGGAAGAATATTTTCGACCCAATGATGTCAGAGAGTTGTGATGAAGAGGGAGAGGTGGTGGCCTTTTATAGGGAAGGGAAATGACACAATTTCAATTTTTTTATACAAGTTAGGTGTACCATTGATTCTACCTAAAATTTCATAATAAAACCACCAAACTAATTAATCTAATTATTATTTATGAATAATTTCCATCAAATGGGTTTTGGATAAGTTTATAAGTCTTTTGGGGTCTTAATCATAAGGTTTAGTCATTATGTACTCTTAATTTTACAAAAAACCAATGTAAATACTTTTAATTACATTAACTAATATTTTTTTCTCAAAAATTAGGATGAAATTATTATATAATATACATTATTATGATTCCAAATATTTAAGCAATTTTTCAAAATTCCAATCACATAATTGGCAGAAATTCATTTAAATATAATCTCACTTATGGGATCACACTGCTACTTTATAAATTAAAAATTATAAAATGTATGCTAAGTCTTTATATCCAATTTCAATGTGAAATGGGTTATAATGAACTAAATTGGATTAATTGGTTAAATTATTATCTAATTAATCTTTGAAACGAATTTAAAATATTATTTAAACTAATAAATAAATTAAATGAAATAACACCTCAAAATTAAAATATATTATTTTTTATTATCCATTCAAAAAATTAAAACCTACAGAAAAATAAAAAAAATTAACCTACCTAAATATTTCTACCACCCATAAAATTAATTTGTCCCTCAAAATTAATCATTTTTTACAAAGCATTAATACTTGATAGTTATTTTATTTAAACCCCACATTGTTAAATTGAATGCTAAAACATTATTATAAAAATGAATGTGGGAAACATAACGGTTATCCAAAGTTACATATATTTGTGTTTCCACGTGATATAACATTGGTGGAAGTTGAAAATAAGGGCATGAAGGAAAAATATAATAGTAATGTTCTAATATAGAGTGATAGAGAATAAGTACATGGGAAATTTAACTATAAAAAATCCATAAATCTATGATGAATAGAGGGAAAATTTGATTCCTTGGAAAGATATGTACTAGGATAATTTTTTGGGTTTAAAGATACTTTTTCATAAGGTTTAGGAATTTTTATGAAAAGATATACATTATTGATTTTAGGAAAATGTCACTATCTGTTATTTTTTGATCCACTTCACCTATTTCATTAAAAAGGATGATGAGTTTTTCATTCCCAAATTACTAAAATATCATGAGATCCATGATATTCCATCAAATATGTAATCAGTTATCATCTACACCACATTTTTATAACAGGTCATCCAATATTCCTAAATCCACTTGTGGTAAGATAATACCATATTATTATAAACATTATCCATTGTGTAACATAATCATCCTATAAAGTATTAACCCTATATCCCTTCCAAAAGATGAAAATTCAAAATTTTAGTAAGGAATTCATGAAATTGACTTTATAGTGTTACCGAATATATCACAAAGTACCACATGTTTTTCTCATTCCAAACATGTGAATAACTTTATCATATATTATCCTAAAACATGATAATAAACATATCTACCATAAATTATTTTGTAAAACATGCGTTCTTCCATAATACAATTATTAAAGGATGTATTCAATAAATACAAGAAGTTGTAATCATCATCCTTGATGACATAAAAAACTTTTCAATAATCAGTTCAAGGGTAATACATACCATCCAATTTACTTAAAATATCTAGAATATCATTATTCCAAAATCATTATATCGGCAACAAGAATTTAATAAAGGTACACTTCCATTAATTAAAATATCATTTTTTGATGAAATGAATTTTATATAACATGACCACCAAAACAGTCATATATTTTATGATTCATTTAATATAAGATTTTAATTTAAAAAAAATAACTGTGTTGGGACCACATTGTGTAGGAATATTGTATTTTTTGTTAACAGTTGTCAATACCAGTCAAAATGAAATAGGCGATGGAAAATAACTCCATAGATTGTGGAGAATTAAAATCAGATGATTGTTGAACTGATCCTATGTTCAAAAAACTTGTGTCAAAGGGGACACATTGTTTATAATAATGAAGAATAGTGATGTATCATCCATATGAGTATTATTGAATAATAATGAGGATTTTAGGTAGACCATGCAATGCTTTTCAATTTCATGAGAACCATCCAAGAGATTACTTGAAGAAAAGAATCATATGATTTTCATGAAGTAAAGAGTGATGGTTGAAAAAGAAGAGAGTGAAAAAGCGCTAGGCCTTCTAAGATGATCATGCATAAAAAATTGTCTTTAAATCAGATGATTGTTTCACTGTTCATAAAGTTCCAAATACATGTATCAATGTTGATACATATTCTAAGACATCTAAGGGGTTTTAAAAATCCTCAGGCCTCAAATTTTTGACTAAGAAAGATGATTGTAGTTCGTTGGAATTAACAATAGAAAAAGTAATTGAGGATTTCATGTGAGGATGAAGATGTTATTTGGAACTCATATTCCAAAGAGTATAATAAGAAAGAAGGATGATTGTTGAACATCAAGAAAAGATAGGAGGTAGTGAATTGTCTTGGCATTATGATAATTGCCAAAACTGTGACGATGCTTTGATTATTTTTATTTCACTAATATCATATGTTTGAAGAACATGTGATTCAATCCTTAAGAAAGATATGGGGAGTAATGAAGTGATTTTTAAAAAGGAATGAATGTGGTGCGCATGTCAATATGTGGGACCCATGTATGGTGTACAAGTATAAGTGGCACACAAGTGTATGTTGCGTGCATGTAATATTTCAAGATCATGACATCTAAATATGACAAATGAAATAAAGTGGCACACAAGTAAAAGATAGGCGCGAAAGACAAAAAGTGGTTCACAAGTATAAGTGGTATGCAATTGTATATTACACGCAAGTCATATTTCAAAAATCATCATATCAAAAATAAGAAAAAATAAAGAAATTGGCACGTATATAAGGGGTAGTGTGCCAGTGATGGTGTGGAACACAAGTTATAGAGTGAAAAAAAAGTAGTAATTCCGGACAAGTTATAGATGTCTACCCTCGTCATTTTTTCAAAGATAAACAAATAATAGAAAATCTGAGCTCTAATCACACATGTAGTAGATAGTGGCACGCAAGATGATGTGGTGCACAAGTTGGGAGTTCTTTATAAGGCATGCATGTAAAGTGGCACGTATGAAAAGTGGCATTCATGCAGGGCGGCACACAAGAAGAAATGGTGCGCAATTTTTAAGGGGCATGCATGTAGGGAGTCATGTGAAAATATTGTGTCATGTGAAACCCTGAATTGTCATGCACGTTGTGAGTTATGCTTAATTTTGGTGTGCAAGTAGTTGGTGGAATGAAAGTAGGGTGGAGCAAGCGAGGTGGCGTGTAAGTAAGGATTGGCGCGCAATATGTGATATGTGCGAGAAGTTACTACTAGATTCTTGTAAACTGTGATGATGCTAAGTTGTATAGGACTTCATTGATTTATCAATCACACAGAGAACATGTGATTCTAGAAATAATAAGAAGAAGAGTTCAGTGTAGTTGGTTTTGAATTGAATAAGCAAAAGAAGAAGAGTGTGATGATTATAGGTTTACTACAGAGATAGAATAGGTTGGTTACTTTCATGCTGCTAAGTAAGTAAAATAGAGAAGATGAAGGTTGTGGAAGAAAAACATAGAACTTTAGCATCCAACACGTCTCAATAGGTGGAAGATTCGTTAGGTGATGAAATATCTTTTAAAAGAGAGAAGAATTTCTTCGGAGGCAGTATAAAGAACAAGCTAAAGGCTACAAGAGACTGTCAACAATTGTAGTATAAGGAACCATCAAGTGTAATGGTATATCCCACTTATTGAAAGTTTGAAGAGGATTGTTTCCATTCCCCTCTGAGTGTTGGGAGAAACACTATGAAGAAGTTATTTTTTCCCTCCTCCAAGTTTTGAGACCCACAATAACTAGCCGATTGTTTTTCTAGTCCAACACAGTAATATTTACTACATTATAGTGGAGAATATGTGCCTTGGTCATTACCATACACAGGAAGGATGTAGCTTCTCTTATTGACTGGTGAACCTTGTAAAAATATCATGTGCATATTTTTACTGCTTTAATATTATGGAATGAGATTAGGAAAATAGAATAATAGAATCAAAATCCTAACAGGTCAAGAAGAATGTGTATAAAATGAATAAATTGGATTAAAATCCCCAAACACTGATTCAACCCATATCAGTGTTCGACATATCCCCAACCAGTCCTCTCAAATTTTATCAGAGGAAGGTTCACCTCTATTGGATTCTATACATTGAAGATATTATATTTTGAAGACTTGAGATTCTTTCCTGATTCAAAAATGAAGTTCAGTTTTGAGGAAGATTCAGTTATCTCTTAGAATAATACTATATCTACCAAAAACATGATTAAGAAGAAGAAGAATAAGAAAATAAAGTTGAAGAATAATTCCCTCTTATATAATGAATAAGAATTATCTGGTTCTCCAAATATGGATGAAATTTAAGAAACACTAGACATGGAATGTATTGATAAGGTTGCTCAAGTCCCCAATAAGAAGATGTAAAACCTTCCAACTCAACTAATCAAGATGTATGTGCTAGTACATTTGGAAATTATTCTCAGGATGAATATTATAGCACAAGCGGTGATGATCATTCTAAAACATCTCAATAATTATCAGTTGATAGATTATGATCTATTCGGAATGATATCACTGATGATTGTGCATCCCTTGTTTTTGGAGTATTTCAAAGTATGCAGGAGGATGTCACCCAGCTGGAAGAAGGAAATGATGTTTTGGAGATGGTCTTTGAACGAAAAAATTGATGAATATTTCAATATCTCTAGACAGGTCAGAGCGTTTAAAAAATCAATAAGGTAATTTAAAATATGTTCCTCAAAATGGCGTAATGAAGTTTAGGGTAAAGAGGGAGTCAATAAGACTCTAGAAGAGGATATCCATGCACTTGAAGATGTGCTGAAAAAGATCACTTAATCCAAAATGTTATATCTGGAAGAAAATTTCAAGAAGATCAAGGAACAAGAATCTATGTTATAAAACAATGTAAATATGCATTAAGTGGATGTTGGAATATTGAAGAAGGCTTGTGAAGATAATATGACCATGATTGAAGACCAAAAAGTCATCCTTAATATGAGATGTCTAGAGTTGGAAACTCAGTTGTCCAATCATGAGAAGACAAATATTGGGTCAACACAAAAGAAAGAAATAGTTACTGCTGGCACTCAATGTTATTTGGAAGACTCTACTTTCAAAATATCTCAAACATGCAATATCAATAGCATGCATTCAATCATTGATCCATCACAAGCATCTGAGAAATTGAAGGTACCATCCAAACAGAATTGTAATAATTATTCTAAAAATGATTCTATACAAAGTTTTGGTTAAACGAAAATCTCTAAACAAGTTTGGATGAATAAATGTTATTAGATTCTTATCACCATGGCTAGGGTGAATAAAATGAAGAATCCAGAAGATAGTTCCCCAGATAGACCACATCATATCAAGAATATAACTCAATATTCTAATACGGAATATATCAAGAAATAAATATTTGTGGGTCAATATTGGTGCTGCAATAGATTTGGGCATTGTGCATTTGATTTTTGGGAAAATCCCTTAAATGTAAAAGAACAAAAAACCCCATATCAAGGGGGAGAATGAAAGAAAAGAATAACCAATATCTACATATCCAAAAGCATCTATATACTGCAAACAATTTTGGAATGCTAGACAACATCTATGATATATTCAATGGGAATAGTCACAAGAATTGAACATGCTTATCTAATAATGTACTCAAAGCTAATAATGTGTGATGACCATAAAAGCTGGCCAATAATTAAGAAGTTATCATGGTATGTAATCAGATGTATGTTGCGAAATCAAATGATCCCAATTAGATTACAAGGAGGAAAATTGATATGTCCTTGGATTCGATGTCCATGAATTTAAACTATGGTGCATCCAAAATAACTAATAAGAAGTAATCCACTTAGAAGATGTCATGTAGAAGATAAAATCAGGATACCTAATTACCCAATGAAATATTGGTGGTTTGGAGAAAATATTTTGAAGGAATGAGGAAATTAGATGATACACAGGCTAAAGCTAGTGCTAAAAACAAAAGGAGATTCTACATAAAGACAAAGAAGTTATGTTTATAATGTACAAAAAAGCAGGTCACACTTCTTAATGATGATTTGAATTCAATACAGCCCAAAAATAATTTCTCAAAAAGTTGAAATTTTCACTAGGATATTCTATTACTTTGGAAGATCATAGAGATAGAAGAATCACACAAAAAGATATGGAAGATGTACAAATATCTACACAACCATAGTCAAAATTGAAGATTATATTTGCAAGTTTGAGGAGTGGAGAAAATGGAGCATCATGGTTGATAGAAGCATATAAACCATCTTTCTCACATTGAATAAGAAATGACTATCCACCTTATTTCCTTAAATCATTGTGTATTTTGTTTGTTTTGATAATATATGGAATTTAAGGTGAATAAAGCTCTTAAGGGGAGAACCTGAGAAAGAGTTAGTTCTACCAACTCATGATAGCAAAGCTGATGAAATATTAATCCATCGAAGATTATACCATTTATATTTAAATATTAATATGATGAGGGATCACCATTGATGAAGATGATGAGTAGTGTTTTACATAGGGGGAGACGTATGAAGAAGCTTCCATGGTAATTATTTCAATTAGTATCAACTTCAGATGGTATAAAATTCAATTACTCTGGAAATTTATTTAATTACATGTAATTAGAAAAGGTATGTAGCTTCTTAATCTCTCATCCTTGTTTACTCAAAATAAATATCATTTTAAAAAGGTAGAGTAACTGATTTACTCAATGACCTAAGAAGAATAGAAGTGTCCCAATGTCACTTATTCATATTATTTCACTTGAATGTTTTTTATCAGTTTTTTGTTGTGAGTGTCGAAGAGTCAGGTTGATAATATTATAATCATTAAATATTCTCAGCCAGGAATGAAAGTGAAAAAACCCTTTAAGAAAAATTATGTGAGTTCCCCTCTAATGTGGTATCATGATCAGTGGATAATGAAGATCTTTTTCTTCTATATAAAATCCCCTTGTTTAATACATCGATCTTTTCTCAAGTAGACATAGTGTTAAATTATTGAAGGCATGCTACTTAAGTATGTAATGATACACTCTATACCATAATCTTTGTATTTCTTATAAATAAGGGCGATATAAAGTGAAATGAAAAATTTAAATGTAAGGGGGAGAGAAAGAAGTAAAGGGGAGAGAGAAGACTCTCATTTTGACAATGACACATTCATTTGAGGAGACATTAAGGTATTGACAAAAAAATCAAAGGGGGATATTATCCGGACCACTATGTGTATGAAAAATATAATTTTTATCAAAATTTGTCAATACTGGTAAAAATGAATAAGGTGATGAATAATAAATCCATAGTTGGTGGAGAATGAAAATAAAATGATTTCTGAACTGATCATAAGTTTAAAGAACATGTCCCAACAGTGACACATTTTTTACAACAATAAAGAATATTGAGGTAGAATCCATATGAGGATAATTGATGAAAAATTAGGATTAAAGGAAGACCTTGTAATGCTTCACAATTGCATGAAGAACAATTTACGAGCTTACTTGAAGAAAAGAATTCTATAATTTTCTGGAAGTAATGAATGATGGGTGAAGAAGAAGACAGTGTGGAAGGGATAGTCCTTCTCAGAAGGTCATCCATTACACAATGCCTTCAAATCAGATTATGGTTTCACTTTTTTAAAGTTACAATGACATGTGTCAATGGTAACACATTTTCAACAACATTAAAGGTGTTTTATGAAGCCTCATGCCTCCACTTTTATATGAAGAGAGATGATTGTAGTCCATTGGAATTAACACTACAATGGGGATTTTAGATATTAAGTGAGGATGAATAAGTACATTGGAATTCATATTCAAAGGAGTATATGAAGAAAGATGGATGATTATTGAAGATCAAGAGAATATAGGAAGTAGTTCATGGGCATGGAACTATTAGAATTACCAAAACTATGACGATGCATTGCTGATTTGTATTTCACAAATTTCATAAGTTTAAAGAACTAGTTATGTAATCCTTATGAAGTATAGGGTGAGTAAATAAGTGTCTTTGCAAAAGTAAATAATGTGGAATGCAAGTCAAGATGTGGCACCCAAGTATGGGTGGTGCACAATTTTATGTTGTGCGCAAGTTATATTTCAAGATCATCACATCAAAATATGACAAAGGAAATAAAGTGGCGTGAAAGTTAAAGATGGGTGTGAAAGTCAAAAATTGGTGCACATGTATAAGTGGCGCACAAGTGTATGTTGTGTGCAAGTAATATTTCACACATCACCATATCAAAAATATGACAATGCAAATAAAGTTTCTTGGAAGTAATGGAACGATGCTCAAGTGATTGAGCGGCATGCAAGTAATGGAGCGGCACAAAAGTTGGGAAGTGGCGCGCATGTGGTAATGGAAAACATGAGTATTTGGTGGGTAAGTCACCAAAATTCGTATAAATAGATGGATAACCTTTTAATTTTTTATAAGAACAACCCTTAAGTGAAAAGTTGAGCTCTAATTGAGAATGCAGTATATATTGGAGTGCAAGTTAAAGTGGTGTGAATGTTGGGAGTTATTTTTAAGTTTCAAAAATAAAGTGGTGCGCAAGCAGAGTGGCGCGCATGCAAGGTGGAATGCAAGCAGAGGTTCTGCACAAGTTGTAACAGGCATGAAAGTATGGAGTTGTGTGAAAAAAGTGGGTTGTGTCTTTCCCAGAAGTGGCGCACAAGTTGTGTGTTCTCCACAATAGTTCTGCATAAGTATTTGGTGGAAAGAAATCAGGGGGTGCACAAGTAGGGTGGCGCACAAGTTTATATTGGAGTGCAAGCTGTTTGTTGTTTTAGAATATCATACAAGATTTTGGTCAACTGTTATGGCAATAAGTTTATCTGTACTTCATTGATATAAAAATCACAAATATAACATGTGATTATGGAAATAAGAAGAAGAGTTCAGTGAATTTGGTTTTGCATTGAAGAAGAAAAAGAAGAAGAGTGTGAATCTTACATGTTTGCTGTAGGGAAATAAGAGTTTGGTTACCTGCATAATGCTACGTACGTAACAAGAGAAGAAGAAGGTTTTTGTAGAACAATGTAGCACAATGTCATCCAATAGGTCTCAACAGGTGGAATATTCTTTTGGTGTTGCAAATGCTTTTAACAGTGAGAAGACTATCTTTGGAGGCAGTATAATGAACCAGCTAAAGGCCACAAGATACAGTCTACAATGGTAGTATAAGGAACCATCGAGTGTAAGGGTATATCCTACTCCATTCAAGTTGGAAGAGGATTATTTCCTATACCCCATCTGAGTGTAGGGAGAAAAACTGGGAAGCAATTCTTTCCTTCCATCCTCCATGTGTAGGGACCCACACTCACTATCAAATTGTTTTTATAGTCAACCATTCTAATAGTTACTGCATTATTGTGTAGAATCCATACACTGGTCATTACCAAGAAATACAAGGACGTAGCTTCTCTTATTGAGTGGTGAAACATGTAAAAATATCATGTACATGTTTTTACTACTTTCATATTATTTCATGTGACAGGGAAAAGATAATTAGGGAATCAATATTCTAACAACTCAATAGGTATTGGGATAAAAAGAATAAATTGGTTTAGAAATCCCCCAATAATGATTCCCCCCCTCCCAGTGTTCTAAATATCCCAAATAAGTCCTCTAAACTGGTATAAAAGGAATGTTTACCCTTGTTGGATTCAATACATTGAAGATTTTCTCTTTTGAAAAATTGAGATTCTTTCCTGATTCAACAATGAAGTGCATTTTTGATGAGCAGTCAGTTATCTCTGAGAAGAATTATATATCTACCAAAACCATTATTAACAATATTGAATCATCCTAATGAATGTGTTTTTTCCATGTCAAATACACCACCTCTATTGATGCAGTTAATATTTTGACACATTCCATCGCAAACCAATATCCCGAGACACATTGAAATTTCATGCGAGAAACCATGAAAAACCATTCATGAGAAAACAATCCACTATCGAGCAATAGATCTACCATATATTTACTCTAGAGCTTGATCATAACACTATAACAGGATTTTTGATGAAGAAAAAATATCCTCTTTCATGAGGAGATCCATTAAACAACTGTGAAGGTAGGATGGGGTGACATAAGAAACTATGGATGTGTTACTTTTCACTACACCTTGGTATCACCACAGGAGATTATAATGTGTCATGGTTTTCCCACTTCATTTTTTATGTTCACAACTTTGATGTTACAAATAATTTTTTGAAGCTAGATGATGCGCCATAGATTGAGAGATTGTTTCATGGACACCACATTCATAAAATGAAGAGAATAAGGATACACCATGATGGAACCATATAATCCATGGGGAAATTGATTAATGATATTGAAAATTGAGCTTATATATTGTGTTTCAACTATTTTATAGAGAGTATGTATTTGGTTGAACACAATATTTGAGGGAAAATAATACATTTTCTCATTAACATTGTAGCTACACCTCAGGCTATCTGTGTCTATCCATATGTTGCAAAATATATTCAACAATAAGACTACCCACAACGTAGTTCACTTCTATTTAAAATTTTAAATACCGCATTCTTTTTGGGTATCAGACATGCACATCTATATTATTCAGAAGGAATTTAAAATATGCATGTTAGGAGAACAGTTCAAACCATAAAGAGTTAATCCCTCCCATAAATCCAGGAATACAAATGTGGAGTTGAGAGTAAGACCAGGTCAAGTTGAAATAATGATACAGTATGGGATATGTATGAATACCAATATTAAAAAAAGATATAGAGAGAGTGTGCGAGAGAAAGATTAATCTTGGAGGGACAATAAAATAATAGAAGTATATTGGCTAAAAATATAAGATATTCAACTAGAACTTGGATTTTAGATGATTGGAGTCAAAGGATACAGGTGTTGTATGAGCATACTGTTCCTATATGATTGATTTAATTTTATTTTAATATCCCCACATGATAAGAAGGTAGGGGAAACTCCCCTTATTTTATGTATGTAATGATATATTATTTCAGTAATTGATGAATGTGTATTCTTATTATTCGTTTGTTTTTATGTTGAACTAATTTTTTCAATATATTAATAACCTATTATTTAAATGACCATTACAATTTGAGGTACAAAATTATTAATTATTATATGAAATTTCCAAATATATTCATCACATAATGAATTAATGGATTGAAATATTAAAATTAAAAAATGTATTTGAATACCTAACTAATTAATTAAGCCAAAAAATGAGAGATGAAGGTGGAAATTTTATCATAATGTGTGATTACTCTGATTAAATGAATTCATGAATCAAAATCCAATTACATTTAATTCAATAAGAACTTTTGACATAGTTATGGATATGAATATTAATTTATTTTTATTGTTACATTCATCTCAATAAATAATAACACAAAATAGTCAATATATTATTCTTTTTCCATTATTGGGTGATTTTCGGAAAATCAAAAGACATTAATACACCGTTCTCAGTGGTCCGTCCTCAATAACCAATATACTACATTATAAATTAGTTATTGGTATTCAAGAACCTAAATTTTTGATTTTTTATTTCTTGAGAGATATAAGGAATCATATCAGGTGTATCATATATAAATAAAAATTTTCATCCAAATGTTGTATCCAATACCTGACTTATAGATATAGATAGATTTATTTCAATTAAAAATGTATGTAATGCAAAAGCATGAAATTTATTCATCTTCACATCTATATATTTAATTTTCTAGATTACTTTTTTCATATGGAATAAAAAAATATTCTCATTGATTTCCCATCATATATTTGGCCTTTTTAAGGGGAGTTGTGTTCATTTCATTAAATTTAGTTTTCAATAAACACTATTTCTTTGGAATTATTTTTCTTGTTCACTATAATGACTTAATTTATTTTTTTGGCCACATTATAGTTATCTTAGCGAATAAAAACAAAAAATTTAGGAAATGAAATAATATATTTGATCATATTATAGAAATCAATGAAGATAAATAATTTTGCAGATGAAAATGTGTGTATGATATCTCTTTTTTATTATCTATTTAGTTTAAAACCCTAGAAATTCAATCAGTTAATTAACCCCATAATTTTAATTACATGATGATATTTTAGATTTTTTTTCCTCAGGACTACACCATTATACATCACCAATGATCACATAACATTATCTCAATTATCATTTATATTATTAATTTTGGTCATGTGTGTGGCATGTATATATCCTCAAGCTCATGAATTTTATAAAAATAAGTGGACATAGATGATATAATGATTCATTGGACATCCAATGAATAATTAATTTTATTTTCGTAGGATTAATTTTTCACCCTGATTTCTCTTTGGGGACACTTAGAATGTCATCCAGACTTTATCACATAATGCTTTCATTATTGGTGTAGTACAACATGATATGACCTATACAACTCTAGGAAGTTGTTTTATGTCGAAATATTTTGTGGTCCTAAAATATAATTGAAATGATATTGAGATGTTAGTAGTGATATCCATTTGGTATAAAAAACAAATAATATTATATTGATACATTTTCAAAAACAATATTAATAATATTGATAATTTATTAATCTGTTAATATTTCCCCCTATTTTTACAAATACATGTTGCCATCAAATGCAATATAATGAATATTATATCATGTGAATATTTTAGTGGGATGGTTCCATTAGACCAATAACTCGTAGTACAATATATGATTACACAACTACATGGAGAATATTAATGGATGAATTTGGCTAGTAGACCACATGGACTTCTGCCTAGTTGATCTATTAACATTAATTCTAGCTCCTACAAATCGTATCTTTGGATTTACATAACTTTTTTATCAATAACTTTAACAAGATAGTTATGACTATATATCTGATGAAACCCATAATTAACATAGCCCGTTAATATAAGGATGATGAACCAATAATAGAAGATACACTAAACTGTAGCTCAATATTACCTCTTAATTACTTTTTTTATTGAAATTAGTGTGCTGGATGATATTTGACATAATATTATTTTGAGTGCTTTTATCTATTAATTAGAGTTTAAAATAAATGTTTTCTTATCATGCAAGTTACCATATAATATCACTATCATCATAAACATATATAAATAGGAAACACTATCCATGAATTAATTTATATTTATCTATGTAAGTACGTTTTTTATTATATATAATAATGTATAAACTACATGTAAAACCCCATAAAGCAAACAAATAATAAATAAAATACATAATTGTTTGTTGTTTTAATGGTTGATACGTTCATATAGATTATATATTTTATAATAATAAGGGGCATCTAAGACCTTAATATTTTAGTAATTATTTTTTTAGTAATAATTTTTTTTTCATTGATTTCTTTTGTTACACAAACAATGAATTTTAATGAAAATAATATACTATTAATATTAATATCTAAACATGAACATTATAAAATATCCATTAAACCTATAGGTATTAATAGAAATAAAAAATATATGTTTTGTATAAATGATTCAACTAAATAAAAAACATTGATAAATGAGAACTTAATTTTTAGTGAAGGCATTGCATTCTTAAAAAAACATGTTCCCATGAAAATGATTTTTATAAATTATTTATGAAAAAATAATACAATTTATTTCTTCCAATTTTGAAATATTTATTTAAGAAATTAAATTTTATATTTATGTAATCATATAAAAAAGTATCATAGGGTAAATTTTCTATAATTTATTGATAATATTATTTTTTTGAATAATAAGGAAAAATATTAATTTCTCAATATAAACTCATTTTCCATTAAAAAATATTAATGTCAATTTTTTAAAATGTTATTAAAGTAAATTTAGTTCAATTATATTATTATTAACATAATATAGGTCATTTAGATCAATTTTATGTTAAATTTTGATATTAAATCCTTTTATACTTATGAAAGTTGTTCCATTGGATAACTAATTTTTTATTACGTATGTGGAGTTAATTTAAAATTAAATTAATATGTTTAATTGAATAGAATTTGTTAAAATTTATTTCATATTTTCAATTAGTAAATTAGAATTATGTATTAATTTGAATTTATTTTTTAAACCTAATTATTAGTAATAAAAAATTATTAATTGTCACACTTTTGGTTCAAATAAGTTTATAGGGGGTTATATCAATTGATTAGGGGATGTATTCCAAATAATAATGTTCAATTATAATTTTATGGACATATTAAACCCATAAGTTATTGAAAATATGAATATATAGACATTTTTAAGAATTTAACAATATAAATACTTTATGAATTTGTTTTTTTATGGAAATCCATTAGGGATTCATTATGGATCCCCTCATCCACATATTATTGGTTACTCATTTTCTCAAATATTCATACATAAAAATTCATTTAGTTTATATAATATCATCTCAACTCAATTAATTATATCCCAAAACATATCATAGAGTCTCAAAATTAATTAGGATACCCATCAAGGAATGATTTAGATATAAACCTAAAGAGGTTCTCTAAAGAAGAGTTATAGTTCATTATCATGTATTTTAATATTATTTCAACTTCAAACTCCTTCAAGTATTCATTATATATAATTATATAATAAAAACATTTCATTCAGTATAATTAAATTTGAATATGTTTTTTTAATAGCAAACAACTATCTACTCTTTCATTACACCAGAATCAAAAATATTGATCATGATTAATATGGAATACCCCAAGGTAAGCCGATCTAATTCATTTTCAATCACCTACTAACATTAATGGATATCAAACAATATTTATCATATTTATATGATATTTATGATGTAAATAAATATTTATAATTATAATATAATATATTATTTATTTCATTCCCATCCAATGTAATATTATTGAATCACTGAATATATACTAACCCAGGCATAACATACATGTATAATATATTATTTAAGATGAATATTTGGTCCATTAAAAAACTACATGTCTGAGGAAAATTATAGCATAGTGTCTTTGGAAACATGGAAAAAAATATTTTATCCTGTTTAAAAATCTATAAAATGTCCATTAAAGATATACACCTATAGTACTTCTTCCTAAAACTGTTCTTTATTACATATGGAAATAAATAATATGAAAGTGGGGAGCTCAGATGCTCAATAAGGGTAAATAAAGGTAATTAATAATCATAACATGATGAAAAGGGAATGGAATATGAGCATAACACCTGAAGAACATACCATGTATATCATAGATCTTATACATGAATCATTTCTTAAAGCAAGGTAGTTCGTAAGACACAAATCAAAATGAAATAAAGAACATAAGACATTAATGAATATCATAGGAAGAAAATGTGGAATTGTAACAAACACATAATCTTGTATGGTTATTTCCATATTAGTCAAGGAATTTTTTTGAAACCATCATAGCAGAAAAAGATCATTAATAAACAACATTGATACATCATTTCAGCCTTGTGTAACTAAACCATGTTCACTCCTCATTCCATCCACGTATTACTAAACTATGTCCATTTATAATTCAAGCCCTGTATTACATAACTGATATAATTTCTCATTCTAGACCAGTAATATTGATCCATGTTTCTTTCTCATTCCTCCCATGTCTATCTCATTAGATATAAATCATTACCAAATGCATTGGAGGGAGATCTATGACTCACCCATCTCGTTGTGAAAAAATATATACATTTTCCAAAAAATCCTAAAAATCATTTTATATACCATGAAATTAAATAGGTATCATAATCATCTAAACAAAACATAACCTTTGAAAAAAGATATAGGTTTCATAATCATTTCACCCAAAGCATGGCCCGTGAATGAAAAATGGATTTTATTCATATATAAACCATGAACGATAAATGGTTTTCATAAAGACTGTGAAATTAAGAAAAACCCACTCATATAAATAATATGAATGGATCCTTTAGTCTATATCTTATAAGGGAATTAGTAACATCATTATATGTTATCATCAATGGAAAATAATTTTTAAATATATTTCAAAAACATTTCCAGAGGAAAATATCCTTTCTTCTTTGAAAATATATTTTTATACATTAAACCATTTGATGATAATTATCTATGAAAATACCGTGAGAAAATATAAATAATACACTATATCATTTTGAATAAATTTTCTTTTAAATCATAATGATTGAGGTTAAAAAAATTAAAAACCCTTATCCTTGGAATGCACATTGGAAAATTGTAAAGAAAGCCTAAATGTATTTTGAAAATCATTTAATTGAAAATAATCTGAAAAAATATCAATAAATCTATAAAATGTTTTGAAAACAATTTTTAATTTAAACATATTATTGAATCGTGAATATATTTTGAAATCCTTTTTATTCAAAAACAGATGAACGAAGCTTGAAAATGATTTGAAAACCATTTCCTAATAAATAAAAGGAAATCTTAAAAAATATCTCTTGAAAATAATTACAAAAATATTTTCCTTGAAAATTATTTTTAAATATATATTTTTAAATATTATTCATTTAAATAAAAATAAATATTCAATGAAATTATAGAAAGTAAATATGTACATGTCATAAGGGGTAAAAACATTTCTTTTTCATTCTATTTTTTTTTTGAAAAATGCACTGTTTGGAAAAATATGTGAACATTCCTTTAAAGACATTGAATAAAGAAAAAAAGTGTAAAATGAATTTTAATATTTTTTATCTACTTGTTAAATATTCTTGGGGAACCCTTTTCAGAAAATATGGTTGGATGTAACATTGATTTCTAACAGAATAGATGGTGAAGATTGGATTTCTTATAAACACATTAATAACAATATTAAGTACCAAATATTAGAAAAATGGTGCAAATACATGAATATATATTGAATAATAATAGTATAATAAATTTTATGAATTTTAATGAGATATGGGTTGTAATATTTCATCAAAGGAATCCAAAATGTAAACAATCATGTGAAGCGATCAGATTGTTTCAATGAGCTCCTATCACTTGGTAAGTTGGTATAATATTTTCCATGTAAGAAAGAAAAATTACATAAATACTTGAACATTATTAAAATATAATGATTTTTGATATATCAGTTAAATTAGATTTATATAAACCTATAATCAAATTTAGGCACATAACAAATCCTGAGTCTCAAAGAAGACAAATAGAGACAAACATATTGTACCGATTTGGTATATTTTGAAACATAAATACTATGAAATAAATATTATATAATGGATATGTAAATACCCATAAATTAATGAATAATAATAATTTAATACATCATTGGTAAGTAAACACACAACTGAAAATGAATGAGTGATGAATAAAGAATGTATCTCATAAAAATAAAATGTGACAAGAAATCCCTTAAACATATTTCTTGAATCATGTTGTGCTAAAAAAATGGCCTATATAATAAATAGATATTTATTAAAAATATATCAGAGTACCATATTTTTACTTCTAATACCATATATGGTTTTTATGGATTTATATTACCCCATTGTTATTAATTCTATGTTATGGTTTTACATCGGGTAATATAAAATTTTCTTTTCACATGTGTCTTAATGTGTTATTTATTTGTTCCTCGTATTTATATAGATATTTAAAAAAGTAAAACCATTATTTACATATAATTTATATTAATTATTTTTATATTATAATAATCCATGATATAATGAATTATGAAATGGAATACACCATTCATGGAGATGGAATGTCGTATGTATGCATGAATGCTATTTCTATTTAATTACCCTATTGAATGAACGAAAGTAAAATAAACACATATATATATATATATAATTATTGAATTATATTTTTTATATTTTTTATTTCTTATATATTCAAATATTCCATTCTTAACCAATTTTATATAGTGTATGAACAAATCACTTCACATTGAGGGGGGGGGGGGGGGGTAGTCCAAACGCTCTCAAACAAAATTATTAGATTAAAGAAAAATGTAATGTGTAAATATATTTGTTGTAACATAATTACAGTAGAATAAATACATAATAGATATTATCTATAAAGTATATAATCATATTCACCCTCGTAATGTCTACCCCGAGAGGCAGTAAAGGAAAAAATGAACAATCAACATTTAGTGAGGTTGATGTTTGTTGTACATGAATACAATATGTCTGTTACCCATTAGATGTATGTGTGTGTAAGTGTTTGTTTTATCCATAGAATAAAAATATCCTAGTATATTGATTATAATTGTGTAGTTATACAATCATGTAATAAATAGAGTGAGAAGGTGAATATAGAAAATAAAATGAAATTAGCTTTAGAGAATATGTTACCTCTTAATAGGGATACTTTTTAGTACTGTGCCAAAAGGATTCCTTAGATCTCATTATACCCTTTAGGAGGCTTACATGAGGAATAAAGGTATGATAATAAGTTGATTGGGCAGAACATTGTCAACCCAATGTGGTCAGAGAGTTGTGATGAAGAGGGAGAGGTGGTGGCCTTTTATAGGGAAGGGAAATGAAACAATTTCAATTTTTTATACAAGTTAGGTGTACTAATGATTTTATCTAAAATATCATAATAAAACCACCAAACTAATTAATCTAATTATTATTTCAGAATAATTTCCATCAAATGGGTTTTGGATAAGTTTACAAGTCTTTTGGGGTCTTAATCATAAGGTTTAGTCATTATGTACTCTTAATTTTACAAAAAGCAACGTAAATAATTTTAATTACATTAACTAATATTTTTTCTCAAAAATTAGGATAAAATTATTATATAATATACATTATTATGATTCCAAATATTTAATCAATTTTTCAAAATTCCAATCACATAATTGGAAGAAATTCATTTAAATATAATCCCACTTACGGGATCACACTACTACTTTATAAAATAAAAATTATAAAATGTATGCTAAGTTTTTATATCCAATTTCAATGTGAAGTGGGTTATAATGAACTAAATTGGATTAATTGATTAAATTATTATCTAACTAATCTTTTAAACCAATTTAAAATATTATTTAAACTAATAAATAAATTAAATGAAATAAAACTTCAAAATTAAAATATATTATTTTTTATTACCCATTCAAAAAATTAAAACATACAGAAAAATAAAAAAATTTAACCTACCTAAATATTTCTACCACCCTTAAAATTATGTTTTCCCTCAAAATAAATCATTTTTTACAAGGCATTAATACTTGATAGTTCTATTATTTAAACCCCACATCGTAAAATTGAATGTTAAAACATTATTTTAAAAATGAATGTGGGAAACATAACGGTTATCCAAAGTTACATATATTTGTGTTTCCACGTGATATAACATGGGTGGAAGTTGAAAATAAGGACATGAAGGAAAAATATAATAGTAATGTTCTAATATAGAGCGATAGAGAATAAGTACATGGGAAAGTTAACTATCAAAAACCCAAAAATCAATGATGAATAGAGGGCCAATTTGATTCCTTGGAAAGATATGTACTTGGATAATTTTTTGGGTTTAAAGATACTTTTTCATAAGGTTTAGGAATTTTTATGAAAAGATATACATTATCGATTTTAGGACAATGTCACTATCTGTTATTTTGTGATCCACTTCACCTATTTAATTAAAAAGTATGATGAGTTTTTCATTCCCAAATTACTAAAATATCATGAGATCCATGATATGCCATCAAATATGTAATCAGTTATCATCTACACCACATTTTTATAACAGGTCATCCGGTATTCCTAAATACACATGTGGTAAGATAATAACTTATTATTATAAACATTATCCACTGTGTAACATAAGCATCCCATAAAGGATTAACCTTATATCCCTTCCAAAATATGAAAATTCAAAATTTTAGAACGGAATTCATGAAATTGATGTTATAGTGATAACGAATATATCACAAAGTACCACATGTTTTTTTCATTCCAAACATGTGAATAACTTTATCATATATTATCCTCAAACATGATAATAAACATATCTACCATAAATTATTTTGTAAAGCATGCGTTCTTCCATAATACAATGATTAAGGGATATATTCAATAAATACAAGAAGTTGTAATCACCATCTTTGATGACATAAAACACTTTTTAATAATCAGTTCAAGGGTAATACATACCATCCAATTTACATAATAATATCTAGAATATCATTATCCCAAAATCATTATATCGACATCAAGAATTTAATAAAGGTAAACTTCCATTAATTAAAATATCATTTTTTGATGAAATGAATTTTATATAACATTACCACCAAAATAGTCATATATTTTATGATTCATTTAATATAATATTTTAATTTAAAAAACATAAATGTGTTGGGACCACATTGTGTACGAATATTCTATTTGTTGTTACCAGTTGTCAATACCAGTCAAAATGAAGAAGGCAATGGAAAATAACTCCATAGATTGTGGAGAATTAAAATCAGATGATTGTTGAACTGATCCTATGTTCAAAAAACTTCTGTCAAAGGGGACACATTGTTTATAACAATGATTAATAGTGATGTATCATCCATATGAGGATTATTAAATAATAATTAGGATTTTAGGTAGAACGTGCAATTCTTTTCAATTTCATGAGAACCATCCAAGAGATTACTTGAGGAAAAGAATCATATGATTTTCATGAAGTAAAGAGTGATGGTTGAAGAAGAAGAGAGTGAAAAAGCACTAGGCCTTCTAAGATGATCATGCATAAAACATTGTCTTTAAATTAGATTATTGTTGCACTGTTCATAAAGTTCCAAATACATGTATCAATGTTGATACATTTTCTACAACATCGAAGGTGTTTTAAAAAGCCTCAAGCCTCAACTTTTTGACTAAGAGAGATGATTCTAGTTCTTTGGAATTTACAATAGAAAAAAGGAATTGAGGATCTTTTGTGAGGATGAAGAAGTTATTTGGAACTCATATTCCATAGAGTATAATAAGAAAGAAGGATGATTGTTTAACATCAAGAAAAGATAGGAAGTCGTGAATTTTCTTGGCATTATGATAATTTCCAAAACTGTGTCGATGCTTTGCTGATTTTTATTTCACAAATATCATATGTTTGAAGAACATGTGATTCAATACTTATGAAAGATATGAGGAGTAAAGAAGTGATTTTAAAAAAGGAATGAATGTGGGGCGCATGTCAATATGTAGGACCCATGTATGGTGTGAAAGTATAAGTGGGACGCAGGTGTATGTTGCGTGCATGTAATATTTCAAGATCATGACATCTATAAATGAAAAATGAAATAAAGTGGTGCTTAAGTAAAAGATAGGTGTGCAAGAAAAAAAGTGGTTCACAAGTATAAGTGGTGTGCAATTTTATATTACACGCAAGTCATATTTCGAAAATCATCATATCAAAAATATTAGAAAAGAAAGAAATTGGCACGCATATAAGGGGTAGTATGCTAGTGATGGTGTGGAACACAATTTATAGAGTGGAACAAAATTAGGAATTCCGGCCAAGTTTATTTGTAGCGCATGTCACCAAAATTCCTCTAAATAGATGTCTACCCTCATCATTTTTTCTAAGATAAAAAAATAATAAAAAATTTGAGCTCTAATCACACATGTAGTAGAGAGTGGCGCACAAGATGAAGTGGTGCACAAGTTGGGAGTTCTTTATAAGGCATGCATGTAAAGAGGCATGCAAGAATAATGGTGTTCATACAGGGTGGAAGACAAGAAGAATTGGTGCGCAATTTGTACGGGGCATGCATGTAGGGAGTCATGTGAAAATATCATGTCATGTGTAACCCTAGATTGGCATGCACGTTGTGAGTTGTGCTTAATTGTGGTGTGCAAGTAGTTGGTGGAATGTAAGTAGGGGCGAGCAAGCAGGTGGCGTGTAAGTAATGATTGGCGCGCAAGATGTGAGATGTGCTAGAAGTTACTACTAGATTCTTGTATACTGTAATGATGCTAAGTTGTATAGGACTTAATTGATTTATCATTCACATAGAGAACATGTGATTCTAGCAATAATAAGAAGAAGAGTTCAGTGTAGTTGGTTTTGAATTGAATAAGCAAAAGAATAAGAGTGTAAAGATTATAGGTTTACTACGGAGATAGAATAGGTTGGTTACTTTCATGCTGCTAAGTAAGTAAAATAGAGAAGATGAAGGTTGTGGAAGAAAAACATAGAACATTAGCCTCTAAAACGTCTCAACAGGTGGATGATTTGTTAGGTGATGAAATCTCTTTTAAAAGAGAGAAGAATGTCTTCGGAGGTAGTATAAAGAACAAGCTAAAGGCTACAAGAGACTGTCAACAATTGTAGTATAAGGAACCATCAAGTGTAATGGTATATCCCACTTATTGAAAGTTTGAAGAGGATTGTTTCCATTCCCACTCTAAGTGTTGGGAGAAACACTATGAAGCGGTTATTTTTTCCCTCCTCTAAGTGTTGAGACCCACAGTAACTAGCCGATTGTTTTTCTAGTACAACATAGTAAAAGATACTACATTATAGTGGATAATATGTGCCTTGGTCATTACCATACACAGAAAGGATGTAGCTTCTCTTATTTACTGGTGAACCTTGTAAAAATATCATGTGCATATTTTTACTGGTTTAATATTATGGAATGTGATAGGGAAAATAGAATAATAGAATCAAAATCCTAACAGGTCAAGAAGTATGTGGATAAAATGAATAAATTGGTTTAAAATCCCCCAACACTAATTCACCCCCATATCAGTGTTCGACATATCCCCAACCGGTCCTCTCAAATTTTATCAGAGAGAGGTTCACCTCTGTTGGATTCTATACATTGAAGTTATTCTATTTTGAAGACTTGAGATTCTTTCCTAATTCAAAAATGAAGTGTAGTTTTGAGGAAGATTCAGTTATCTCTTAGAATAATACTATATCTACCAAAACCATGATTATCAAGAAGAAGAAGGAGAAAATAAAGTTGAAGAAGAATTCCCTCTTATCTAATAAATAAGAATTATCTAGTTCTCCAAATATGGATGAAATTGAAGAAACACTAGACATAGAATGTATTGATAAGGTTACTCAAGTCCCCACTAAGAAGATGTAAAACCTTCCAACTCAACTAATCAAGATGTATGTGCTAGTACATTTGGAAATTATTCTCAGGATGAATATTATAGCAAAAGCGGTGATGATCATTCTAAAACATCTCAATAATTATCAGTTGATAGATAATGATCTATTCGGAATGATATCACTGATGATTGTGCATCCCTTATTTTTGGAGTATTTCAAAGTATGCAGGAGGATGTCACCCAGCTGGTAGAAGGAAATGATGTTTTGGAGAAGGTATTGCAAGAAAAAATTTATGAATATTTCAATATCTCTAGACAGGTCAGAGAATTTAAAAAATCAATAAGGTAATTTGAAATAAGTTCATCTAAATGGTGCAATGAATTTTAGGGTAAAGACAGAGTCAATAAGACTCTAGAAGTGGATATCCATGCACTTGAAGATGTGCTGAAAAAGATCACTAAAGCCAAAATGCTATATCTGGAATAAAATTTCAAGAAGATCAAGAACAAGAATCTATGTTATAAAAAAATGTAAATATGCATTAAGTGGATGTTGAAATATTAAATAAGGCTTGTGAAGATAATATGACCATGATTGAAGACCAAAAAGTCATCCTTAATATGAGATGTCTAGATTTGGAAACTCAGTTGTCCAATCATGAGAAGAGACATATTGAGTCACCACAAAAGAAAGAAATAGTTACTACTGGAACTCAATGTTATTTGGAAGACTCTACTTTCAAAATATCTCAAACATGTAATATCAATAGCATGACTTCATTCATTGATCCATCACAAGAATCTGAGAATTTGAAGGTACCATCCAAACAGACTTGTAATAATTATTCTAAAAATGATTCTATAAAAAGTTTTGGTTGAACGAAAATCTCTAAACAAGTATGGATGAAGAAAGGTGATTAGATTCTTATCACCATGGCTCGAGTGGATAAAATGAAGAATCCAGAAGACGGTTCCCCAGATAGAGAACATCATATCAAGAATATAACTCAATTGTCTAATAAGGAATATATCAAGAAATCAAGATTTGTGGGTCAATATTGGTGCTGCAATAGATTTGAGCATTGTGAATTTGATTTTGGGAAAATCCCTTAAATTTAAAAGAACAAAAAACCCCATATCAAGGGGGAGAATGAAAGAAAAGAATAACCAATATCTGCATATCCAAAAGCTTCTATATACTGCAAACAGTTTTGGAATGCTGGAAAACATCTATGATGTATTCAATGGGAATAGTCACAACAATTGAACATGCTTATCTCAGAATGTACTCAAAGCTAATAATGTGTGATGACCATAAAAGTTGTCCAATAATTAATAAGTTATCATGGTATGTAATTAGATGTATGTTTCAAAATCAAATGATCCTGATTAGATTACAAGGAGGAAAATTGATAAGTCCTTGGATTCGATGTCCTTGAATTTAAACTATGGTGCATCCAAAATAACTATAAAGAAGTAATCCACTTAGAAGATGTCATGTAGAAGATCAAATAAGGATACCTAATTACCAAATGAAATACTAGTGGTTTGGCCAAAATATTTTCAAGGAATGAGGAAATTAGATGATGCACAGGCTAAAGATAGTGCTAAAAACAAAAGGAGATTCTACATAAAGACAAAGAAGTTATGTTTATAATGTACAACAAAGTTGGTCACACTACTTGATGATTCTTTGAATTCAATACAGCCCAAAAATAATCCATCAAAAAGTTGAAATTTTCACTAGGATTTTCTATTTCTTTGGAAGTTCATAGAGAGAGAATAATCACACAAAAAGATATGGAAGATGTACTATGATCTACACAACCATAGTCAAAATTGAAGATTATATTTGCAAGTTTGAAGAGTGGAAAAATGGAGCATCATGGTTGACAAAATCATATCAACCTTCTTGCTCACATTGAATAAGCAATGACTATCCACCTTATTTCCTTAAATCATTGTGTATTTTTTTTTGATTTGATAATATATGGAATTTAAGGTGAAGAAAGTTCTTTAGGGGAGAACCTGAGAAACAGTTAGTGTTACAAACTCATGATAGCAAAGCTGATGAAATATTAATCCATTGATGATTCTACCATTTATATTTAAATATTAATATGATCAGGGATAACCATTGATGAAGATGATGAGGAGTGTTTCCTTAGGGGGAGACGTATGAAGAAGCTTCCATGGTAATTATTTCAATTATTATCAACTTCAGATGGTATAAAATTCAATTACTCTAGAAATTTCTTGAAGAACATGTAATTAGAAAAGGTATGTAGCTTCTTAATCTCTCATCCTTGTTTACTCAAAATAAAGATCATTTTAAAAAGGGAGAGTAACTGATTTACTCAATGACCTAAGAAGAATAGAAGTGTCCCAATGTCACTTATTCATATTATTTCACTTGAATGTTTTTATCTGTTTTTTGTTGTGAGTGTCGGAGAGTCAGGTTGATAATATTATAATCATTCAATATTCTCAGCCAGGAATGAAAGTGAAAAACCCTTTAAGAAAAATTATGTGAGTTCCCCTCTAATGTGGTATCATGATCAGTGGATAATGAAGATATTTTTCTTCTATATCAAATCCCCTTGTTTAATACATCGATCTTTTCTCAAGTAGACATAGTGTTAAATTATTTAAGGCAAGCTACTTAAGTAAGTAATGATACACTCTGTACCATAATCTTTGTATTTCTTGTAAATAAGGGTGATATAAAGTGAAATGAATAATTTAATTGTAATGGGGAGAGAAATAAGTAAAGGGGAGATAGAAGATTCTCATTTTTACAATGACACATTCATTTGAGGAGACATTAAGGTATTGACAAAAAAATCAAAGGGGGATATTATCGGGACCACTATGTGTATGAAAAATGTATTTGTTATCAATAGATGTCAATACTGGTAAAAATGTATAAGGTGATGAAGAATAAATCCATAGTTGGTGGAGAATGAAAATAAAATGATTTCTAAACTGATCGTAAGTTTAAAGAACATGTCCCAACATTGAAACATTTTTTACAACAATAAAGAATATTGAGTTAGAATCAATATGAGGATAATTGAAGAAAAATTAGGATTTATGGAAGACCTTGTAATGCTTCACAATTGCATGAGAACAATATAAGAGCTTACTTGAAGAAAAGAATCATATAATTTTCAGGAAGTAATGAATTATGGGTGAAGAAGAAGACAGTGTGGAAGGGCTAGTCCTTCTCAGAAGGTCATGCATTACACAATTCCTTCAAATCAATGATTGTTTCACTTTTTTAAAGATATAAAGACATGTGTCACTGGTAACAAATTTCAACAACATTGAAGGTGTTTTATGAATCCTCGCGCCTCCACTTTTATATGAAGAGAGATGATTGTAGTTCATTGTAATTAACACTCCAATGGGGATTTTAGATATTAAGTGAGGATGAATAAGTACATTGGAATTCATATTCAAAGGAGTATATGAAGAAAGATGGATGATTATTGAAGATCAAGAGAAGATAGGAAGTAGTGCATGGGTTTGGAACTATTATAATTACCAAAACTATGACGATGCATTGCTGATTTGCATTTCACAAATTTCATAAGTTTAATGTACTAGTTATGTAAGCCTTATGAAGTATAGGGCGAGTAAATAAGTGTTTTTGAAAATGTAAATAATGTGGAATGAAAGTCAAAATGTGGCACCCAAGTATGGGTGGTGCACAATTGTATGTTGTGTGCAAGTTATATTTCAAGATCATCGCATCAAAATATGAAAATGGAAATAAAGTGGCGTGCAAGTTAAAGATGGGTGTGAAAGTCAAAAATTGGTGCACAAGTATAAGTGGCGCACAAGTGTATGTTTTGTGCATGTAATATTTCACACATCACCATATCAAAAATATGACAATGCAAATAAAGTTTCTTGGAAGTAATGGATCGGCGCTCAAGTGATTGAGCGGTGTGCAAGTAATGGAGCAGCACAAAATTTGGGAAGTGGCACACATGTGGTAATGGAAAACATGAGTATTTGGTGGGTAAGTCACCAAAATGCCTATAAATAGATGGATGTACTTTTCATTTTTTATAAGAACAACCCTTAAGTGAAAATTTGAGCTCTAATTGAGAATGTAGTAGATATTGGAGTACAAGTTGAAGTGGTGTGAAAGTTGGGAGTTATTTTTAAGTTTCACAAATAAAGTGGTGCGCAAGCAGAGTGGCGCGCAAGCAAGGTGGAATGCAAGCAGAAGTGCTGCACAAGTTGTAAGAGGCGTGAATGTATGGATTTGTGTGAAAAAAGTGTGATGTGTCTAACCCAGAAGTGGCACACAAGATGTGTGTTCTCCACAATAGTTCTGTGTATGTATTTGGTGGCATGAAATCAGGGGGTGCACAAGTAGGGTGGCGCACAGGTTTATATTGGAGTGCAAGCTATTTTTTGTGCTAGAAGATCATACAAGATTTTGGTCAACTGTTATGAAAATAAGTTTATCTGGACTACATTGATCTAAAAATCACAAATATAACATGTGATTATGGAAATAAGAAGAAGAGTTCAGTGAATTTGGTTTTGCATTGAAGAAGAATAAGAAGAAGAGTGTGAAGCTTACATGTTTGCTATAGGGAAATAAGAGTTTGGTTACCTACATAATTCTACGTAAGTAACAAGAGAAGAAGAATGTTTTTGTAGAACAATGTAGCACGGTATCATCCAATAGGTCTCAACCGGTGGAATATGCTTTTGGTGTTGCAAACTCTTTTAACAGAGAGAAGAATATATTTGGAGGCAGTATAATGAACCAGGTAAAGGCCACAAGATACAGTCTACAATGGTAGTATAAGGAACCATCGAGTGTAAGGCTATTTCCTACTCGGTTCAGGTTGGAAGAGGATTATTTCCTATACCCCATCCGAGTGTAGGGAGAAAAACTGGGAAGCAATTCTTTCCTTCCATCCTCCATGTGTAGGGGACCCACACTCACTATTGAATTGTTTTTATAGTCAACCATTCTAACAGTTACTGCATTATTGTGTAGAATCCGTACACTGGTCATTACCAAGAAAGGCAGGGACATAGCTTCTCTTATTGAGTGGTGAAACATGTAAAAATATCATGTGCATGTTTTTACTACTTTCAAATTATTTCATGAGACAGGGAAAAGATAATTAGGGAATCAATATCCTAACAACTCAATAGGTACAGGGATAAAAAGAATAAATTGGTTTAGAAATCCACCAATACTGATTCCCGCCCTCCCAGTGTTCGAAATATCCCAAATAGGTCCTCTAAATTGGTATAAAAGGAAGGTTTACCCATTTTGGATTCAATACATTGAATATTTTCTCTTTTGACGAATTGAGATTCTTTCCTGATTCAACAATGAAGTGCATTTTTGATTAACAGTCAGTTATCTCTAAGAAGAATTATATATCTACCAAAACCATGATTAACAAGAAAAATAAGGAGTAGGGAAAGTTGAAGTAAAAATACCTCTTATCTAAAGTAGAGGAAGTATATGGTTTTCCATATATGGATGACATTGAAGAAACACCAGACATGGAATGTAATGAGAAGGTTCCTCACTTCCCTACTAAGAAGATGCACAACCTTCCAACCTCAACTGATCAAGAGGTATGTGTCATTACATTTGGAAATTATTCTCAAGATAAATATGCTAGTTGTAGCGGTGATGATCGATCAAAAACATATCAAGAATTATCAGTTGACATCATAAGATCTATTCTGCATTATATCTTTGAAGAGTGTGCATCCCTTGTTTGTGGAGTATTTTTTTGTATTCAAGAAGATGTCACCCAGCAGGAAGAAGAAAATGATGTTTTGGATAAGGGCTTCAATGAAAAAATTAAAGAATGTTTAAACATCAACAGATAGGTTGGAATGTTTGAAGCAAAAAAATAGGGAATTTTAAATAATGTAACACCCTAATATTTCATAGTATATTAGTTCTTCAATGCAATTCAATAACTTACACTATACACAACATCGAGTTCAAGCGCAACATGACTTACCAAACTAGCCGTTCAAAAGCGGTTATGAATAGTATTAACAGAATTTTGAACTTTATATAACCCTTATAATTTTATAATCCATATTATGAGTTTCTTATACATAATATAAGGACAAATTCATTTTTTTCTGACAAATGAAGAAATTTTCAAAAAAATGCAATTTTACTTGCTTTTAATGTCGAACCCTTTTTAAATCCAATATTTAAAACATGTATATATTTAATTTGCAAAAATAAACTTCTTATACGGGATAGGGACATAATAATTTAGTTTCAATAATTTTTTGGTGTTTTTCTGAAAACTTTCATATTTGGGTTAATAGTAAAAAATAACATATTTTAACTGAAATAAACTATTTTAATCAGAATAATTTACAGTGTTCAACTATACATATGAATGATTTGGGTTCATAATTAAATTATATATTTACTATTTAATCCAATGATGGTCATTGGAAGTAATTTCACTTTGAAATTGGACATAAAAAAATTTCAATCTTTTGATAGTTATTATTTCATAAAAAACACGCTTTTTGTTTTGACAATGAGAAATAATTTTAAATTAATTTCTGCCACTGCTGTGTTCTGCATTTAGAAAAATTAATTACATATTTAGAATCAAGAGGTAAAAATTGGGTAAATAGGTTTATTTTATTTTTAGACATTTTTAATAATTACTTCGGTAAATATTTTATTTACCATGGTTAAAGGGTAAATCTGGTAAATAAGGGTAACAAAATAATATTAAATTACCCTAACATGTGTCCTAACCCTGTTGGATTATACATTTCTTACCTTGGGCATCATTGGTTCGACTATGGGATCCCATGGAGCCACTTTTAAGTGAAAATGATACTTTATATTTATTAAGTTAAAGTAAATACAAAAATGACAAAAGCATATATCTTCTAGTAAAATAATTTGTACATAGGGTTATATATGTTATCTATTCGACTCTAAATATTTATTAGAAATATAAAAATATTTCCTACATAATTTTATTTTATTTATAATTTTTAGACATTGAATAATTAAATTTATTTATGACACAACGATGTAGCAGTAATTTCCTTATTAATGAAAAAATCAAATAAATGGTATTATAAATGTTAAAATAAATATAATATGAAATTTTTGATGCCAACCACGAATTTTATACGTTACTATGATATGTTAGGATTTATTAAATAATTTTTTTCGAATAAATAAAGTTTTTATGACTTTAACAAAAATCAATTATTAAATAGTTTCAAAATTGACATAAAAGAGTTTTTAAAACAAATATTATATTATTAATTGATATAATATTACTAAAAATATATGGTTTGGCCAAAGGACTTATATGTTGATATTTATGTCCTTCATGTACCATTTGGGGTTCTATTTGTAGTTTCTAGTATGTTTATTAACCATATAATATATAAATACAAAGACACATGGTAAATGTCAAACTAATTAACTAAGAGTTAAATTTAAAAGATAAGGTTAATATAGTGACCGAAACCAGTCTAAAACCTATTTTTTGAGTGTTTTTAGACCCATCCCAACCACATAGTTGAAATAAATTAGATTTGAGCCATTATAAACCGAATAAGAATTTATTATAAAATAAAACTGTAAGTTTTCCTAAGGTTCCCCTAACCCCTTTATAAAAGGGACTACCCCTTCACTCAAATTCACACCTTAAAATACATTTATCTAGGCCAAAATCTTTCCAAATACCCTCAAAATTTTCCTCCCTTCATCTTATATGCCTTCCTTTGGTCATAAATCCAACCTAAGGATCCCAATCGATCTAATCAAAAGGAAGACCCGAAGAAGAGGTAAATATTTCATCACCACTTTCAAGTTCCATTCTTCTTCAACATCTCTTTTATTTGTTGTTTCCATTATAAAATAATAACTACAGTATATTCTATATTCTATGATGTTATTTTTAATATGTTAAAACCATATTAATTTTTCTATCCTTCCTTTGAATGACATGTCACCATACGTACGTACGTACGACTTACCGTCTCCACATCATGGTGTAATTGTTATTCAATAAATTATTATTTGGATGGGTATAATAATATAAGGCCCCAACCTTAATCCTTACTTAATCTTGAGTTATTACAAGATTACACATTGAGGATCTTTTCAGGTTTAGAGTTTTAGAGAATTAGATCATAAAACTTGCATTACATTCCACATTTAAACAAAGTGGTTACATAAAAGATAGTATTCATTTTTTCCCTCAACGGAAACATATTTAAAATAAAACATGGATTCTTTCTTGACACTTCCTTGACACTATCATCATTTCATGTACCTTTCCCTTGACCTGTGAAAAACATTTCAATAAAACTTTGGATGAGCATAAAAAGCATGGTAAGGGTTATAAAAAAAATATGGAACGGAAACATGAGTTCATATATACATTAGAATGAAATCATACTTTACCCATAAAACATAGGCACTTTAACATACCTCACCAAATCATGAATAAATCACAGAAATCATAAGACATAAAAGGTAACTTGAGGAATTCATAACATTCTTACGTAGGGAGTAACCCTTCTGGTTAAGTTTGGAATACCCACCATAGTATATTCCCTAAATCTCTTTGGAGAAACCTTAATGTTTCACTCCTTCACGTTTCCCAATGCATTGGAGAGCTATATCGGGCTCACCCGCCCTTAGTTTATCACGAAACCACCCATTTTCATAACAATTCCCAAGAACCATAACATAAACGCATCACATAAAACATTCATAAAGGAAACATAACATTTCCACATTTCAATCACAATATAACATTTTAGTATATTAAAATAATTAATCCATTCAAAAAGAAACCATTTCCAAAACCATTTAAAACATTTAATAAAGATATTTCTGAATCAAAGTGTCCCATACCACCTTGAAGCTTTTAAAATTTCAAACCATTAATATCCATATAAATAAATCCTTAAAACCATTTTGAAAACATGGATATTAATAAGAACAAATATTTAAAACATTTAAAGCTATATTTTGGTTAAAGGGGTTTTACCAAAATTAGAGACACTTGAATACAATAATTGGGGAATAACATTTAGTCAGAAATTTATAATATCATGAGAATAAATGGATTCATGATATAATATTCAAAAGGACAGTATATACACCATATAAGAGTGAATTGGTTCATAACAACAATGAAGTCTCAATATAAATGTCAAACGTGATGAAATCTCTTATAAAGAAGGTATCCTTAAATTAAGGATAAATCAATCTCAAAATTATGTGTGACAAATACAAATACACAAAATATAAGTGAATATTAAGTTTAATACAATAAAAGGTCATTCACATATATTCAAAGGATGACATATTCAATAACTACATGTTGAACCCAAAGAAATCGAAATTGGGTTAAAAAGATCCCTTGGTAAAATTCGACAGCCTAATGGCATCACTTCAAAATTCAGAAAATGAGTTGATGAGAGATAAAAAGGGAATCTAATCACTTGTACATAAAATTTACATCAATAAGGATATAAAAGAACATATCCCAACATAAAAAGATGAAAATTAAACGACATAACAAGATATGTCTTTTAAAAAGAGGAGGGTGAAAGGTTCACTTACCGATTTGGGAAAATTTAAAAACGTACACCCCATGAAAGAAGGGTCATACAATGAAGATGTAACTACCCATAAATGAGAGTATATTATACTAATAGTAAAATAATGTTCAGTACTTACACCACACAAAAAGGAAATAGTGGCCAATGTAGCATGGATCTCACGAGAACAAAAACTGAGATGAAAATCCCCATATGAAAATTAGGCAGCCTAACGGCGCCACATAAAACTTACAAAAATAGATTGATGAGATAAAATAGGGTCTATCATCACATAAAAATTACCGAAAGAGTAACATAAAAAGATCATCCTCCAACTTAAGAACATGGAGAATAAAAGAAATGACATAAAAGAGAGTACTTGCAAAGAAAGAGAGAGGTAGGATCCCTTACCTCGGGTCCGACCTTACTCGATCGTTATTTAATCTCATGAATAATAAACTTGAGTTAATTTCTACTTCCTTAAGAACCTTTTCAAGTTCATTATTCCTTTTATATCACTTATTAACATGTCATGAACAACATGTAATTATTTTAGTTAATAACGGTCGTTTAAACGATCATTGGTACTTGAGTCAAAATATGCTCTTTATAATTACAAGTTGTTCATGTATACATTATATACAGAGTTATAATCATGATGTATATATCATATATATAATATATATACAGTACATATTCATTTTATACTATTCCATATCATTTGGAGATAAGAAACGAAAAGCATCGTTCATGGAGACGGTAGGTCGTACGTACGCATGAACGTTACTTTCATTTTTTTCTTTTTCATATTTATGGAATTATAAATAAATGATATATATATATATATTATAATTACAGTATAATATATATGTTATATAGGTCACATATGTTCATTAATTTCATTCTTTATACATTTCATGTATTCCATGTACGAGTCACATCACTTGAGGGGGCGGTAGTCCGCACTTCCTCATATGAAATTATCGCATTTACACAACATGAAAAGAATAAATATATGGTTTAAATATAAAATAAATAATCATATAGTAAACATAAATACCATATATATCATATATAAAATACAGTGACATCATAATGTCCACCTTTAAAGGTGTTAAAAGAATATTGAACAATAATCGTTCCGTGAGGCAAAAAATCGCCAACCACAGAAACAATATGTTCTTTAACCATTATATGAAGGTGTGTGTAAGTGTAGCTCGAATAATTCTTATAAAAACATCATAGTATATTGAAGATACTGGAGTTGTTACAAAAGAAATTAATAAAAAGAGTTTAGGGGGTTGGAGAAGCAAAATAAAACAAAAGGACTCAAGTGAAGACATCACCTTAAAATCAGGTAACTCCCTTTGGTTTGAGCTAAAAGGCTTCCTTGGGAAGACTTCTTCCCAAAGTGAGGCTTCAAGGAGTTAGATAGGGATGTGGAGAGACCAAATGGTCAGGGTTTGGCCGAGCAAAAGGCTTTGGAAGTGTGGGTAAGGAGGTAGGGGTGGGGGCCTTTTATAAGAGGAGAGGAGGGGCACTCTTGGAAAGGTATAAAATGTAACTTTATTTTCAAATGAGTTTCGGATTTTAATGGCCCCACATTGATATATTTCGAGGATATGGTGGTAAGGGTTCGAACTACACCCATCCAATAGGTTTTGGACATGTGTAGGTCTTATATTTTACATTATCTCTCCATTTTATTTAAATCGTTAAATAATGAGGTCATCGCTGCATCATCATGATGTCATAAATAATTTAATTTATTTAATGTCTAAAAATTATAAAAAAATACTATAATGTATGAAATATTTTTATCTTTCCAATTAATATTTATAGTCAAAAAGATCATTTATATAGAAAAATTAAAAATATTCTACTTAGGTGATACATTCTTTGTTACATTTAACATTTTTTAAAAATAAAAAGATAAAAAGTCACTTTCTCACAAAAGTGATTCCATGGGGCCCCCAAGTTTAGCACAAGGAATCCCATGGTCGGCCATGAGACAACCAGTATCCTTAGGAAACATTTTGTGGTCATTTTATTATTATTATGATATTATCTTATTATCTTTAACTACCCGATTACTCATTAATCAAGATAATTAGAGATAATTACCGTCGTTACTATTCATAATGTCCAAAAACAAAAGAGTCTGAATTTCATAATTTGGACCTTCTGATTCCAAATATTTAAACCATTTTACAAAATTACAAACACATAAATTGCAATAAATAATTTAAAAAAACTTCCTGTTGTCAAAACAAATAGCGGGTTTTTTTGAAACAATTTATATGAAAGGTTTGGCACTTGTTTATGCCTAATTCCAAAGTGAAATTAATCCCAATGACCATCATTGAATTACATGGTAAAAATATATTCTAAATACACTTTAAAAAAAATAAAAATATAATATAACCATATAATTAAATTATATGAAAAAGCAGTTTTGATGTAAAATGCAGTATTTTTCACTATTCATTGAAAAATGAACATTGTCAGAAAAATACCAAAAATTAACCCAAGTTAAATTTCAATGTCCCAATCATAAATGATATGTTTATTTTAAAAAATATAGCTTATAAAATTTCCAAAAAGTGGATTTAAAAAGGGGTTCACCATCAAAAGGCGGTTAATCAACCTTTTAAGGAATATTAGAATGTTTACGCTTAAAAACTGGATTCATTTGCATTTTTAATCCTCTAACATTTATTAAAAAAAAATATTTCACAAACATATATAATAATTTTTTAGTTAGTTCTGTTCATTCCCGCCATTACAATGGCTAGGCATTAACTACCATTTAAAATAATATTATTTTATTATTAGAGTGCAACGTAAGATTTCAAAGAAACTTGTTGTTGCATATTGGGTACGCCATCGAGCATAGCATTCACTTTAAAGTAATATTAATAATTTATTCACAAATATGGATAAATGTGAAAATGTCATACTCTTTATTTACCTGGGGTGTTACATCCTTCCCCCCCTTTTGAAAATTGCGTCCTCGCAATTTTAAAATTGAGCTTGGAAACATCCTTGAACCTCCCACATCGGAACAAGAGTCGGTAAAACAATAAATTTAAAATAAAGAAAGATAAATACAAAGGTCACCCGAGTTAACCCATACTAGGATTCCAAGTATGAAAATATGTACATGGAGGAAAAAACAAAGGGTCATGTTCTGATGGAGAGTGATAGTAAACATGTCTAGGAGAAAGTTAACCACAAGAAAATCACAAACTTGTGATGGGTTAAATGGTATTCGATTCCTCCGTAGGAAAAGTTAATAAACAACATTTTTTGTTTTTTTTGTTTTTTTATTGAGGAATTTATTCATAAGGAAACATAATTACTTATTATGTTGACTTTCAACTTTTATTAGATTTCTTACACAAACTCATATTTTCTCCTAAAGACGAGTATTTAGGAAGACTTGTTCACTATAATCAACATCTAGAGAATCACCTAATCCACAAAAGATAACTATATACTTTCCATGTCTTTATACTTTAACCAAAACCAAAACCAAAAAGGTTAGTACAAGATCAGATAATCCAGAAAAGGATAACCCTTTATAAAAAGAAAATATATTCTTAATCTCTAAAATTTTTCCAACAAAACCCACAGTTCAACGAGGACCATTCGATAAACAATTTGTCAATAAAATTCTTTAAAGTAAACCAAACTAAGATTGAAACCCAAATATTTGAAGGATTTAGTCACATAGTCTTCCAAGATAAATCGTAACATTTATCTCCAAACAACATAAGTTTCTCTTAAAGTCTCGTATTGAAAAGTAATTAACCTAATCACATATCCTCCATGATAGTTTAATAAATTTCCATAGATAACCCAAAATTAACTTACTATTAATTCATAAAATCATATAACTAAAAATAATCAGTCAAACTAACTAGGGACTTCACGTAGTCTAGTGGTAGGTGATAAATACCAGTTGCACTTTGGTTGTGGGTTCGATTCCCGCAGCTTTGTCCGACGCAACGGGTTGTCACACGGTCTGCGTGTTGTCCTTTTTCCAAAACTATATAATTCTCAAGTCATTCCCCAAAATAGATAAAATCATCAAAAATAACCATAACATAATTTAACCTCAATTTTATCTCATGCCTTTGACTTCCATCATAACATATAGTAACCCATAATTACATAAAAAGTAAGGATCATATAAACCCAAATGGTTCTTTATAACTATGTACACAAAAGAAAAAATAACTATTCCTTGAATAAAATTATCATATATTAAACATCAAGGTTACACATAATATAAAAAGTCTTCTAATGTAACCCCATCATCAAAAGAGACTTAATACTCTTAAGAATTTCACCATAACTATTGAAGCCCTTATATGTTGACATCTTACTCATTCAAAATTCTTCATGATCTATTAACCATTCCTTTCCAACTTATTCTGAAATAATTATTTCCTACAAACAAAACCATGAATCATATCCTAAGATTCCAAAATAGGAAAACAATAGTCATGAAATAATCCATACCTTCGATTGGTCATTTTCTGTTTCTTCATCCTCAATCGGAATGGCATTAGGTATTGGTAAACGAAAATTTGTATGATCTTGGTGATCCCATTCACGAAACTTCTTCATGGGACATGTGTTTTCATAATGACCATGCACACCACATTTAAAACATTCAATTGATCCCTCAGAAAGAACTTCTTTCCCTTTCCTCGAGTCAACTAGATGCTTCCTTTTTCTATGGTAGGTTCTTTCTTTATGACCTTCATTTCCACATCTATAGCATATTTCTGTCCCTTTGAAACATTTTCCTAGGTGTTTCTATCCACATTTTTGACACATAAGTTTTTGAACACACTTACCTTTATGATTATTACCTATATTTCCATAGGGATTTGTTTCTCGCATATATGATGCCTTAGAGAAATCACCAAGGTTTAGGTGGTCAATCATGACTCCAGATAGTTGGTTGAGGATAATCACAAGAGTTCTCATTGCAGCTCCCATATCATTCAGTTGCTTGCTCAAAAAACAGTCACAGTTTCCTTCACATCCACAGTTACTTTGGTGCCTGCTAGATCCAGCCATTTACTAAAACCGAAAAGGTCAGTGTGAGTATATCAACAAAACCATCATGTACTAATGAGGAAGATAAACACTAAGATATAATTACTCATTCACTTTATCTAAAACTAGGACTCTTTCTTAAATCCTAACCATTATGGTAATGTCACTTATGCTTAAAGAATACCTTAACCTCTAAAGTTATCTAAACTGAACTTTGATACCAACTATAAGGCCCTAGCCTTAAACCTTACTTAATCTTGAGTTATTACAAGATTACACATTGAGGATAATTTCAGGTTTAGATTTTTATAGAATTAGATCATAAAACTTGCATTACATTCCACATTTAAACAAAGAGGTTACATAAAAGATAGTATTCATTTTTCCCCTCAACGGAAACATATTTAAAATAAAACATGGATTCTTTCTTGACACTTCCTTGACACTATCATCATTTCATGTACCTTTCCCTTGACCTGTGAAAAATATTTCAAAAAAACATGGGATGAGCATAAAAAGCTCATTAAGGGTTATAAAAAAATATGGAACGGAAACATGAGTTCATATATACATAAGAATGAAATCATACTTTACCCATAAGACATAGGCACTTTAACATACCTCACCAAATCATGAATAAATCATAGAAATTATAATACATAAAATGTAACTTGAGGCATTCATAACATTCTTACGTAGGGAGTGACCCTCTTGGTTACGTTTGGAATACCCACCATAGTATATTCCCTAAATCTCTTCGGAGAAACCTTAATGTTTCACTCCTTCACGTTACCCAATGCATTGGAGAGCTATATCGGGCTCACCCGCCCTTAGTTTATCACGGAACCACCCGTTTTCATAACAATGCCCAAGAACCATAACCTAAACGTATCACATAAAACATGTATAACGGAAACATAACATTTCCACATTTCAATCACAATATAACATTTTAGTATATTGAAATAATGAATCCATTCAAAAAGAAACCATTTCCAAAACCATTTAAAACATTTAATAAAGATATTTTTGAATCAAAGTGTCCCATACCACCTTGAAGCTTTTAAAATTTTAAACCATTAATATCTATATAAATAAATCCTTAAAACCATTTTGAAAACATGGATATTAATAAGAAAAAATATTTAAAACATTTAAATCGATATTTTGGTTAAAGGGGTTTTACCAAAATTAGAGACACTTGAATACAATAATTGAGGAATAAAATTTAGTCAGAACTTTATAATATCATAAGAATAAATGGATTCATGATATAATATTCCAAAGGACAGTATATACACCATATAAGAGTGCATTGGTGCATAAAAACAATGAAGTCTCAATAGAAATTTCAAATGTGATGATATCCCTTATAAAGAAGGTATCCTTAAATTAAGGATAAATCAATCTCAAAATTATGTGTGACAAATATATATACACCCAATATAAGAGGATATTAAGTGTAAAACAATAAAATTTCATTCACACATATTCAAAGGATGACATATTCAATAACTACATGTTGAACCCAAAGAAATCGAAATTGGGTTAAAAAGTTTCCTTGGTAAAATTCGACAGCCTAACGACATCACATCAAAATTCAGAAAATGAGTTGATGAGAGATAAAAAGTGAATCTCATCACTTGGGAAAAAAATTTACATCAATAAGGATATAAAATAACATATCCCAACATAAAAAGTTGTAAATTAAAAGACATAACAAGAGATGTCTTTTAAAAAGAGGAGGGTGAAAGGTTCCCTTACCGATTTGGGAAACTTTCAAAACATACACCCCATGAAAGAAGGGACATACAATGAAGATGTAAATACCCATAAATGAGATTATATTATACTAATAGTAAAATAATGTGCAGTACTTACACAACACAAAAATGAAATAGTGGCCAATGTAGCATGGATCTCACGGGAACAAAAAGTGAGATGAAAATCCCCTTATGAAAATTCGGCAGCCTAACGGCGCCACATAAAACATCCAAAAATGGATTGATGAGATAAAATAGGGTCTCTAATCACATAAAAATTACAGAAAGAGTAACATAAAATAACATCCTCCAATATAAGAACATGGAGCATAATAGAAATGACACAAAAGAGAGTACTTGCAAAGAAAGAGAGAGGTAGGATCCCTTACCTTGGGTCCGACATGACTCGATCGTTCTTTAATCACCTGAATAATAAACTTGAGTTAATTTATACTTACATAAAAACCATTTTCAATTTCATTATTCCTTTTATATCATTTATTACCATGTCATGAACACTATGTAATTATTTTAGTTAATAACAGTCGTTTAAACGATCATTGGTACATGAGTCAAAATATGCTCTTTATAATTACAAGTTGTTCATGTATCCATTGTATCCAGAGTTATAATCATGATTTATATATCATATATATCATATATATCCAGTAAATATTCATTTTATACTATTCCATATCATTTGGAGATAAAAAACGAAAAACACTGTTCATGGAGACGGTAGGCCGTACGTACGCATGAACGCTACTTTCATTTTTTTCATTTTCTTATTAATGGAATTAAAAATAAATGATATATATATATATATATATTATAATACCAGTATAATATATATGTTATATAAGTGACATATTTTCATTAATTTAATTCTTTATACATTCCATGTATTGCATGTACGAGTCACATCACTTGAGGGGGCGGTAGTCCTCACTTTCTCATATGAAATTATCGCATTTGCACAACATGAAAAGAATAATGTTATGGTTTAAATATAAAATACAGAAGCATATAGTAAACATAAATACCATATATATCATATATAAAATACAGTGACATCATAATGGCCACCTTTAAAGGTGTTAAAAGAATATTGAACAATCATCGTTTTGTGAGGCAGAAAAATACCAACCATAGAAACAGTATGTTCTTTAACCATTAGACGAAGGTGTTTGTAAGTGTAGATCAAATAATTCTTATAACAAAATCCTATTATATTGAATATACTTTATTTGTTACAAAAGAAATGAATAAAAAGAGTTTATGGGGTTGGATAAGAAACATAAAACAAAAGGACTCAAGTGAAGACATTACCTTAAAATCGGGTAACTCCCTTTGGTTTGAGGTAAAAGGATTCCTTGGGAAGACTTCTGCCCAATGTGAGGCTTCAGGGAGTTATATAGGGATGTGGAGAGACCAAATGGACAGGGGTGGGCTGAGTCAAAGGCTTTGGAAGTGTGGGTAAGGAGGTAGGGGTGGGGGCCTTTTATAAGAGGAGAGGAGGGGCACTCTTGTAATGGTATAAAATGTAACTTTATTTTCAAATGAGTTTCGGATTTTAATGGTCCCAAATTGATGTGTTTTGAGGATAAGGTGATAAGGGTTCTAAATCCACATATCCAATAGGTTTTGGACATGTGTAGGTCTTAGATTTTACATTATCTTTCCATTTTTTTAAATCGTTAAATAATGAGGTCATCGCTGTATCATCATGATGTCATAAATAATTTAATGTATTTAATGTCTAAAAATTATAAAAAAATACTATGATGTTGGAAATATTTTTAGCATTCCAATTAATATTTATAGTCCAAAATATCATTTATGTAGAAAAAATTAAAAATATTTAACTTAGGTGATACATTCTTTGTTACATTTAACATTCATTAAAAATAAAAAGATAAAAAGTCAATTTCTCACAAAAGTGATTCCATGGGGACCCCAAGTTTGGAACAAGGCATCCCATGGTCGGCCAGGAGACATCCCGTAGCCTTAGGACACATTTTTTGGTCATTTTTATTATTATTATGATATTATCTTATTATCTTTAACTACCCGATTACTCATTAATCAATATAATTAAAGATAATTACCGTCGTTACTATTCATAATGTCCAAAAACAAAGGAGTATTAATTGCATAATTTGGAGCTTCTAATTCCAAATATGTAATCAATTTTACCAAATTCCAAACACATAAATTCCAATAAATAATTTAAAAAAACTTCCCGTCGTCAAAACAAATAATGAGTTTTTTTGAAACAATATTTATGAAAAGTTTGGCACTTGTTTATGCCTAGTTTCAAAGTGAAATTAATCCCAATGACCATCATTGAATTACATGGTAAAAATATATTCTAATTACACATTAAAATAAATTAAAAATATAATATAACCATATAATTAAATTATATGAAAAAGAAGTTTTGATGTAAAATGCAGTATTTTTCACTAGTCATTGAAAAATGAACATTGTCAGAAAAATACCAAAAATTAACCCAAGGTAAATTTCAATGTCCCAATCAAAAATAATATGTTTATTTTGAAAAAATAGAGCTTATAAAATTTCCAAAAAGTGTATTTAAAAAGGGGTTCACCATCAAAAGGCGGTTAATCGACCTTTTAAGGAATATTAGAATGTTTACGCTTAAAAACTGGATTCATTTTCATTTTTAATCCTCTAAAATTTATTGAAAAAAATATTTGACAAACATATATAATCATTTTGTAGTTAGTTCTATTCATTACTTCCCTTACAACGGCTAGGAATTAACTACCATTTAAAATAATATTATTTTATTATTAGAGTGCAACGTAAGATTTTAAGGAAACTTGTTGCTGCATATTGGGTACGCCATCGAGCATAGCATTTCCTTTAAAGTAATATTAATATTTTATTCACAAATATGGATAAATGTGAAAATTTCATACTCTTTATTTACCTGGGGTGTTACAAATAATGATGTTTAATTGATGTAAATAATAAATATAACAGGATAATGATTCTGTATATATGACATAAAATCCAATTATATATTATTTTAATATCAAAAGAATGATATTTTCACTCGTGCGTACGTACGGATTATTGTCTCCACGAATGCGATGAGATTCATTCCCCATCATATCCATTCAAGAATAAATTTCCTTTCAAGATTAAAAATACTATTTAGAGACATGATATAATTCTGGATATGAATAAGATACATCACATCCATAACAAATATGGCTCAGATAACAAATAATATAAAGGAAAACGAATCCGTTAACACCTGAAATGACGATAATTCTAAGATATTATTAAAATATCAATGTTAAAAGATCATATATGATATCATATTAATTTATATGATTATTTTACTATTAAATAACAATTATTTCACCATTATAAAGGAGGTTAACCTACCCTTGTCCATGGAAAAAGTACAGTGTAAGGGGTTTCTTATCTCACTTTTAATTCCATGAGATTTCCATTGTTCACCACTTATTTAATGAATGTGGTGTCTGTACTCCCCATGATGGTATTCATTGTGTTATATACTTTAATTTATGGATATTTACATCATCATTTTATGATCCATCTTTCATGGGATGTATGTTTCGTAAGTTACCAAATTGGTAAGGGAATTACAAATTTCAATTTCCACTCATTCGGATTTACACAATCTTCATTAATTATTTTACTCCAAGATTATGTGTGGAATCACAATTAATTTGGTTTAGTCATAATTTAAACACCCCTTTCTGTGGATATACTTTTGATACACAGAATCACTCCATTGATAAATTCTCAATTAATCTACATGAACTTCAGAAGAGTAATTTTAACTCAATCACCATTTGTTGAATTAAAAATTAAATTCATTGGTGTTGTTTTTACAACAATATGTGTGAATGTACTCTAATTGATTTGCACTGAATATCAAATAATATTGAGTGTATTAATATTTGTCACACATAATTATGTACTTTATTTATCCATAACCTAAGGATATGGTCTTTATAAGACATTTCATCTCAATATACATTCAATTGATACTTCTCTGTGGTTATACACCAAATAACTTTTATATGATGTATATAATGTACTTTGACATAGTATATCATGAATCCCTTTATTCTCATGATATTACAAATAATTGGTTACCTCAATTATTTGTATTCAACTGTCTATCTTTTGGTTAGGAACTCTAACTAAAATATCATTTTAAAATGTTTTAAATATTTATTGTTCTAAATATTTCTCATTAATGTCCATGTTTTTAAAATGGATTTAAGGTTTTATTTATATAGACATTAATGTTTTCAAATTAAAATTTATTTTAAAAGTTTCAAAGTGGTATGGGACACTTTGATTCAGAAATCTATTTTTAAACGACTTCTTGAAAAATACTGTGACTTTTAAATGTTTTCAATAAAAGGGGGGATATTTCTCTCAACTTGTTTTAATGATTATTTTTATTGATGTCAATATCCTTCATTATTCTCGATTAATGTTAATCTATTACCACACAATCTTCCATATTGTATTGAATGAGTTATGTTTGACTGTGTAGGTGCTATTTTTATACCATTCATGGTTTGTAGATAAAGTATTGACATTTCATATGATAATTTTAATACGACTATTTGTGTTATGTTTCAAACTGTTCATATGAAGAATGCATTGGAATTAGTAAGTGGCGGGTGGATCCCACTATAGTTCCTCGATGAATCGGTAGGTCTCATGAGACAAACTAGTGTCTTGGAACAATACTTTGACAAAATTTTATTTGTAGTCTTGGCACAAGGCCTTGACTATGTGGTTATGATATTCTGGCATTATGCAATCCATCATTATGAAAGTGGTTATTCACAGTGCATGTGATTATTCGAGTAGTATAATATCCATGTGAATAATTTAATGGCATTATTTGATTTTATCTTTGCCATATTATGCTGATGTTCATATTTAAAAGGCTTTTGTTCTAGTATTATACACTGCCTTAAATGTTTATGCTTATTTATGAAAGTTTCGGCTATAATGTTATCCTTACTAAGAACATGAGCACTCCCCTTTCTATGTTTTATTTTTCCCAGGATGCATAGAAGTATATAATGACTGACCTCTAGGGATAGTCTATGGGATCTTAGTGCTGTCTATGGAATAAATGTTGTTGTAGTTTTCCATTTAATGATGTAATGTAAACCTTATGAATGTATCTAGTACTTCCAATTCTACTAAACTAATCGGTCTTTAGAGACTTGATCTTTTATGACCATGCCGATGATACATAATAATGCACCATCTCTGGGCTTCTAGGGTTAGGGTGATAGAGTTGGTATCAGAGAAAGTTTAGAACAAACTTTGGAAACTAGATATAGATAAACTATGATTAAAGAACATAGACCTATGATAGACTTTGATGACTAGTATAGAAGAACATCCTAAAATATTGGGATTGTAGAGATTTCGTCAGTTTTCCATGCATTACATCCCTGTCTGCATACGAATAGGTATAGGTGGCTCTGGAACAGATGTACCTTGGGGTAAAACCTGAAAAAAAAAACGCTTTGAGCTAGAATCAAATGAGAACTAGTGGACTACAATGGTACTTGCTACACTCTTGGTTATGACACTCCTAGGGGATATGGTTAGGATAATTTATATTTTCTTTACAAACCGATTTTAAGGATTTTTATATAATATGAGAATAAATGCCCTTGTATAATCATTAGGTGTTTCAAATTGAAAATATAGTGTCATGATATTCTCTAAATGATTTTATGACTACTGTTACTCACACAAAGCTTTATGGTTTTAGTCAATGGATAGATTTCAAGAAAGTCATAGTAACATTGATTGTGATGTAAAAGGTTGGAACGGTGGTGGAAATGAGCAAAAAAATTGAAATTTGATAGGTGTAAAAGATATCTTGTTTATTCCAAATCAGTTTTCCAAAAATATTAACAACAACATATATATTAACCAACTCCCGGACTCAATAAATAAGAGAAATGTGATGAATGATAAGTGCTCTAGCATTGGAGACCATGGATAAAAGAATAATCAATTTCCATCATGCAGGAATTTTGGAAGGAGACACCTAAGAAAGTGTCTCAGTGGAACAAAGAAATTCATTACCTGTGAGAAAGAAGGACATAATGTAAAGAATTGGCGAGGAAAAAAGAAGAGTACTATGGAAGAAAATAAAAATGGTCCCAAGAATCCATTTACAGACATTTTCCCTAAATTTTGGGCACCTAGCCATTACCCGAGTGAAAGACCTATTCTATAAGATATATTCCTGGTCAAAGAAGAAGCTATGTGGAAATAATTGGTTGGAGAAATGTTTAAATGCATTAGTTCTCCTTGTTCATGGGATTACTTTGGAATAATTTTCTCTTGTATTTGTAACCCTGCAGCTTTCCATGTGAATGTGATATGTCAGGAATACTTATCTTTTCTCTTGTGGATATAGTTATAAAAAACCATTGTGTTTTATATGAACATTGGGTTTGAGGAAATTACACGTTATTATATTTTGGGATGAAAATGAAAGGTATGAGATAAAAATTGTGGTTAAATTATGGTATGGTTATTTTGAGGAATTTATCACATTTTTTTAATGTTATAAAATATATTTTTTGAAAATGGACAACACACAGATCGTGTGACAACCCTTCATGTCGGAAAAAGCTGTGGGAATCGAACCCAGAACCATAGTGCTATTGGGATTTATTGCCTACCACTGGACTACGTGAAGTCCTTGGTTAGTGTGACTAATTATTTTTCGTTAAAATATTTTATTGATCAATAATAAGTTTATTTGGGATCTTCTGTGTTATCAAATGAATACCCATAGTATAGGAAAATGATTTGGTGATTTTGTGATAAATGTTATTTTGGACGACTTTCATTTTTTTGGGAACACTATATGCCCAAGGAAAATAGAATACTATGGGATTTAATTTGAGAAGTAATGGTGGATTTTTATCATTGTTTTTATTTTGGATTTATAGTGATTTGGGTTATTTATGGAAGTGATTAACCTATAAAAGAGAATATGTGATAAGGTTAACCAATTTTAAGTATGTGACTTTAAGAGTAGTTGATGTCATTTAGAGATACAATTTAATGTGGGAGACTACAGAACCAATTTCTTCTAAGTTTTTGGTTTCAATATTAGTTTGGATTATATCGAAAGATTTTAAGCACAATTTTTTATTGAATGGTTTTATTTATCTATGGGGTATTGTTGGTTTAATTTTAGAAATTAAGATTAGTCTTTCTTTGTCTAATGGAATATCCTTTTGGGGGGATCATCAGATCTTGTACGAAATGTTTTGGTTTTGATTAATCTCTAAAGACAAGGTAAATATATATTTTATCCTTTGTGGATCATGTCATTCTCTAGACGTTTATTCTAGCTCTTCTGGGGTGACCAAGTATTCTTGAATTCTCATCGTATAAAAAAAAGAGTTAGCGAAAGAAATTTATTAAAGAATGAAACTCTACTTAAAAAGTAAGAATATCACTTTATGTTCATAGTAAATATCATAAATAAATTCCCCATCATTATGAAAATTAACTTAAAACAAAAAAATGTTGTTTGTTTACTTTTCTTATTGGTAAACTAATTACCATTTGTCCCATCACAAGTTTGTGGTTTTCTTGTTGATAATAATCTCCTGATCATGTTTTCTATCCCTCTCCATCAGAACTTGACACTTAGTTTATCATCAATATCCATGTTTTCCTTCATGGAATCCTTGTAAGTGTTATCTTTGGTGACCTTTGTACTTATCTTTCATTCTTATAGAGTGATATTTTTATTGACTCTTTTTCTAATGTGGTACTTTCCATTATATTCCCAAGACCAATTTTAAAAAATGCAAGGACACAATTTATTAAATGAGGGAAGAATGTAACACCCCAATATTTCAAAGTACGTTAGTTTTCAAAGTAATTCAATAACTTACACTACACGCAACATCGAGTTCAAACACATCACGACTTACCAAACTAGCCATTAAAAATCCATTATGAATAGTATTAAAAGAATTTTTAACTTTATATAACCCTTATAATTTTCGAATCAATATTATGAGTTTCTTAGACATAATATAAAGACAAATTCGTTTTTTCAGATAAAAGAAGTATTTTTCAAAAAATTCAATTTTACTGGATTTTAATGGGGAACCCTTTTTAAATCCAATATTTAAAAAATGTATATAATTAATTTGACAAAATAATCTTCTTATCTTTGATAGGGACATAAGAATTTATTTTTAATAATTTTTTGGTGTTTTTCTGAAAACTTTAATATTTGGGTGAATAGTGAAACATAATATATTTTAACTGAAAACAAATTTTTTAATAAAAATAATTTATAGTGTTAAACTATACATATCAAGAGTTCAGGTGTATAATTAGATTTTTTTTAACATTTAATCCAATGTTGGTCATTGGAAGTAATATCACTTTGAAATTGGACATAAACAAATGTCAATCTTTTGATAGTTATTATTTCATAAAAAACAGGATTTTTGTTTTAACAACGAGAATTAATTTTTAATTAATTTCGGCCACTTTTGTGTTTTGAATTTATAAAAACGAATTCCATATTTATAATCAAGAGGTTAAAAATGTGTAAATCAGTAACTTTTATTTGTAGGAATTTTGAATAATTATTTCGGTAAATATTTTATATACCATGGTTAAAGGGTAAATCCGGTAAATAAGGGTAAAAATAATAATATTAAATTACCTTATCATGTGTCCGAATATTATTGGATGATACATGTTTGACCATGGGCATCTTTGGGTCGATTTTGGTACCCCATGGTGCCACTTGAAAGTGAAAATGACACTTTATATTAATTTAGTTAAAGTAAATAAAAAAATGACATAAGAACATATCTTTTAGTAAAACAATTTTTACTTAGGGTTATATATGTTATCACTTTAACTATAAATATTCAGTAGAAATATAAAAATATTTCCCACATAATTCTATTTTATTTATAATTTTTATACGTTTAATAATTAAATTTTTTAATGACACAATGATGATGCAATATTTTCTTTATCAATGAAAGAATCAAATAAATTGTATTATAAATGTTAAAATAAAAATAATTTGGAGGTTTTGATTCCATTCACGAATTTTCAAGGTTAATATGACATTTTATGATTTATTAAATAAATTTGGTTCGAATTAATAAAGTTTTTATGACTTTAAGAGAAATCAATTATTAAATAGTGTCAAAAATGACATAAAAGTGTTTTAAAAACAAAACTTATATTATCAATTGATATAATATTCCTAAAAATCTATGGATTGGCCAAAAGACTTATATGATGATATGTATATCATTAATAAACCACTTGGGGTTCTCTTGGCTATTTATTGTAGGTTTATTAACCATATAATATAAAAATACAAAGAGACATGATAAATGTAAAACTAATTAATTAAGAGTTAAATCTAAAAGATAAGGATAATATAGTGACCCATACTTGTCTGAAACCTGTTGGATGAGTGGTTTTTTACCAATACCAACCAATTCCTTGAAATAAATTAATTTGGAGCCATTATAAACCGAATATAAATTTATTATAAAATAATACTTTATGTTTTCCTATGGTTCCCTTATCCCCTCTTATAATAGGGCAATCCCCCTTACCTCAAATTCGCACCTTCAAATCCATTTATATCATCCAAAATCTACCCAAATACCATATAAACTATCCTACCTTAATCTTAGAGGCCTTCCATTGGTCAGAAATCAAACCTAAGGAGCCCTTTTGATCAAATCAAATGGAAGAACCCAAAGAAGAGATAAATATTTCATCACCTCTTTCAACATTCTTTCTTCTTCCACTTCCCTTTTCGTTGTTGTTTCCATTATAAAATAATAACTCCAGTATCTTCTTTATACTATGATGTTATTATAAATATGGTAAAACCATATTCATTATTCTATCCATCCTTTTAATGACATGTCACTAAACGTGCATACGTACGGCTTACCGTCTCCACGTCGGGGTGTTATTGTTATTCAATACATTATTATTTGAATGGGTATGATAATGATGTGTAATTGATGTAGATAATAAATATAAAATGATGATGATTCTATATATACGATATACTATCCAATTATATATTATTTTAATATCAAAACAATGATATTGTCGCTCGTGCATACGTACAGATTACCATCTCCACGAATGCGATGAGAATCATTCCCCATCATATCCATTCAAGACTAAATTTTATTCGATGATTAAAAATAATTTTTATAGACATGATATAATTCTGGATATGAATAATATACATCCTATCCATAAAAAATATGGATCACATAACAAAGAATATAATGGAAAATGAATAGGTTAACACCCGAAATGACGATAATACTAAGATATTATTAACAAGTGAATGTTAAAATATCATATATGATATCATATTAATGTTTATGATTATTTTAAAATTAAATAACAATTATAAAACCATTATACATGAGGTTAACCTACCCTTGACCAAGGAAAAGTACAAATTAAGGGGTTTATTATCTCACTTTTAATTTCGTGAGATTTCCATTGTTCACAACTTATTTATTACATGTGGTCTGTGTACTTCCCAGGATGGTATTCATTGTGTGATATACATTAATTTATGTATATTTAAATCATCATTGTATGATCCATATTTCATGGGATGTATGTTTCGTAAGTGACCAAATTGGTAAGGGAATTAAAAATTTCAATTTCCACTCATTCAGCTTTACACATACTTCTTTGATTATTTTACTCCAAGATTATATGTGGAATCACTATTCATTTGGTTATGTCATAATTTCCACTCCCCTTTATATGTATATACTTTTGATACACATAATAATTCCTTTTCTAAATTCGAAAGTCATCGATATGAACTTGATAAGAGTAATTTTAACTAAATCTCCATTTGTTGAGTTAAATATTAAATTCATTGGTGTTATTTTTACAACAATATGTGTGAATTTCCTCTGATTGATTTACACGGAATATCCAATAATATTTAGTGTAATACTTGTCACACATAATTATGTCATTTATGTGTCCTTAACCTAAGGATATGGTCTTTATAATATATTTCATCTTAATTTACATTTCGTTGAGACTTCATTGTTGTTATACACCAAATCACTTTTATATGGTGTATCTAATTTAATTTGACATAGTATATCATAAATACATTTATTATCATGATATTACAATGTTTAGATTACTTCAATTATTTTTATTCAAGTGTCTCTTTTTGGTGAGGAACTCTAACTAAAATATCATTTTAAAATGTTTTAATGATTTATTTTTCTAAATATTTCTAGTTAATGTCCATGTTTTAAAACTGGTTTTATGGATTTATTTATATAGACATTAATGTTTTAAAATTAAAATTCCTTTTAAATGTTTCAAAGTTGAATGGGACACTTTGATTTAAAAATATATTTTTAAATGACTTCTTGACAAATAGTGTGACTTTTAAATGTTTTCAAGAAAAGGGGGGATATTTCTCTAAAATAGTTTTGATGATTAATTTTATCTATGTCAATATCCTTAGTTATTCTTGATTTAGGTTAATTGGTAACAACACAATCTTCCATATTGTATTGAATTAGTTATGTTTGACTGTGGTTCTGCTATTTTTATACCATTCATGGTGTGTGGATAAAGTGTTGACATATCAGAAGCTAGTTTTAATATGAATGTTTATGTTATGTTTCAAACTTTTCATATGAGGAATTCAGATGACATAGAATGTGACGGGTGGAGCCCGCTATAGTTCCTCGATGCATTGGTAGATCTCATGTGACAAACTAGTGTCTTGACACAAGGCCTGGAAAAAATCTTATTTGTAGTCTTGCACAAGGCCTTGACTATGTGGTTATGATAGTCTGGAATTATAAATACCATCATTATAAAAGTGGTTATTGATGTTGAATATGATTATTAGACCAGTACAATATCTATGTGATTAAGTAAATGGAATTATTGGATATTATCTTTTCCGTATTATGCTGAATTTCAAGTTTAAAAGGCTTTTCTTCTAGACTTATACACTACCTTAAATGATTATTTTTATTTATGAGTGTTTTTGCTATAATTTTATCCTTACTAAGAATCTAAGATCACCCCTTTCTATGTATTATTTTTCCCAGGATGCATAGAAGTATATTATGAATGTCCTCCAGGGATAGTCTATGGGATATCAGAGTTGTCTATGAAAACAATGTTGTTGTTTTTTTCCATTTTCTGATGTAATGTAAACCTTATGAATGTGTCTAGTACTTCCAAGGATACTAAACCTATTGATCTTTTGAGACTTGATCTTTTACGATCATTCTAATGATATGTAATAATGCACCGACTCTAGGCTTCTAGGGTCGGTGGGTTACAAATAAGTTCCTCAAAATGGCTCAATGATGTTGAGGAGAAAGAGAGAGTGAATAAGACTCTAGATGAGGATATCCACACACATTAATATGATCTAAAAAATACCACTAAAGTCAAAAGGTTATATCTGGAAGAAAATTTCAATAAGATCAATGAAGATGACGCTTTGTTATAAAACAATTTAAATATTCATGTATGGGAAGTTCAAATATTAAAGAAGGATTGTGAAGGGAGGATGACTATGTTTGGAGTCCAAAAAGTCATCCTCAATATGAGATGTCTAGAGTTGGAAGCTCAGTTGACCAATCTTCGGAAGTCACATATTGAGTCTCCACTAAAGAAGGAAATAGTTACTGCTGGCAGTCAATGTTCATTTGAGGATTCAACTTTCAAAAGAACTCCAACTTGTGATAAAAATATCATGACTTCACTCATTGGACCATTACAAGAAGATAATAATGTGAAGGTACCATCCATACAGACTCGTACTAATGTTTCTAAAACTGTTTCTATATAAATTATAGGTTAAAAGAAAATATCTAAACAAGTATGAATGAGGAAAGGTGATGAGATGCCTATCACCAAGGCTAGGGTGGATAGGAAGAAAAATATGGTAGATGGTTCCCCACATAGAGCACAACACAATGAGAAGAAGTCTCAATAATATAATACAAAATATATCAAAAGGTAAAAATTTGTTTTTCAATATTAGAGCTGCAATAGATTTGGTAATTGTACACTGGATAGTTGGTACAATCCCTTAAATGTAAAAGCACAAATAGAGCCCATATCAAGGGAGAGAATGATTGAAAAGAAGAAGAAACATATATATATCCAGAAGCATCTATATGCTGCAAACACATTTTGAATGTTGGAAAACATCTTTGATGTATGCAATGGGAATGGTCACAATAATGGTACATTCATATCTCAGAATGGATTCAAAGCTAATAAGAATAGAAGACCACATAAGCTGGAAAATAATGAATAATCTATCTTGGGTTGTAATCAGATGTATGATTCAAAATAAATTTATCCCAAGAAGATTACAAAGAGGAAAATTGAGATGTACTTGCATTCTATGTCTATGATGGTAAAGGTTGATGCATCAAAAAGAACTACTAAGAAGGATTCCACTTAGAAAAATTCATGTAGAAGATCCAATATTGATGCCTCAGTACCTAATGACATATTGGTGGTTTGTCCAAAAATTAGGAAAGAATGTGGAAAATTTAAGATGCACAGTTTATGGCTAGTGCTAATAAAGATTCTACATGAAGACAAATAAGTTATGTGTGTATGGTGCAATAAGGCTGGTCACACTGTTAGAAGATGATTTGAATTCACTCACACCCCACAATAATTCTTCAAGAATATGAATGTTACACTAAGAGATTCTAGTTCTTTGGACGCTCTTAAATAGCGAATAATCACACACACAAAAATGGATGATTTATTGACATCCACACAACCAATGTCATAATTGATGATTATATGTACAAGTTTGACGAGTGGAGAAAATGGAGCATCTAGTTTGATAAAATCATTTCAGCCTTCTTAATCACATTGAAGAAGCAAGGATGATCCACCTTTTCCCCGTAAATCTTTTTGTATTGTGTTTGTTATGATAATATATGGAATTGAAGGTAAAAAATGCTCTGAAGGGGAGATCCGGAGAAGTAGTGATTGCTATCAACTCTTGATAGTAAAGCTGACGATGTTTAAATCCATGGAAGATTAATCAATTGATATTAAAATATTAATATGATGAGATATCTCCCTTGATGAAGATGGTGAGGAGTTCTTCCATGAGGGGGAGAAATATTATGAAGCATCATTGGTCATTATTTCAATCAGTATCTACTTTAGTTGGAATAAAATTTAATTACTCTATAAATTTATTGATAAACATGTCATTGGTAAAGATATGTAGCTTCATAATCTCTCACCCATTGTTACTCAAAATAATGATAATTTTAGAAATGGGGATTAACTGAATTACTAAGGGACATTAGAAGAATAGAAGTGTCTCGAGGTCCCTTAGTCTGCCTATTACAATTGAATGTTTTTTATCTGTTTGTTGAAGTGAGTGTAGGAGTTTCAAGTTGATAATCTTATATTAAATTCAATATTCTCAGCCTAGAATGAATGTGGAAAACCTTTGAAGACAAAGTACATGGGTTCTCCTCTCATGTGGAATCATAAACAGGGGATAATGGATAGCTTTCTTGTCTAAATAACATCATTTTTTTCTACATTGAGCTTTGTTCAGGTAAAGTTAGAGTGAATTGATTGAAGGCACACTGGTTAAGTATGTACTCATACCCTATCTATCATAAACTTTGTATTTCTTTTGAATAAGGGGGAGAGAAAGTGAAATGAATGTTTGAAATGTAAGAATGATAGAAAGAAGTAAATGGGAGAGAGAATATTCTCATTTTGACATTGACACATTCATATATGGAGACTTTAAGGTATTGAAAGAAAAATACAAACGATGAGATTGTTGGGACCACGTTGTGTATGACGATTGTATTTGTTTTCCACTATTAACAATACTGTTCAAAATGAAGTAGTTTATAAAGAAGAACTCTATAGTTGGTGGAGAATAAAAATCAGATGATTTTTGAATTGATCCTAAGTTCAAAGAACATGTGTCAAAGGTGAAACATTGTTTCCAACAATGAAGAATAGGGAGGTATCATCCATTTGATGATGATTGAATAATAATGAGGACTTGAGTAAGACCATGAAATGCTTCCCAATTTCATAAGAACCAAGAAAGTGCATACTTGATGAAAAGAATAATATGATTTTCATGAATTAAAGAATGTTGGTAGTGACCACCATTACAAAAACTAGGGATCCTCGGAGTGGCTTCTATCCTCTCATCCGCAGAGGCTAGGGTTCCTGGTGGTTCCGCTTTCTTTCCCCCTCCGGCCTAGCTTGATTTTCCAGTCGGTCTCTCCCTATTCGGCTATGCCTCGGCATGGCTTGGAGTCAGCGTGGCGTGATGGGTCTACGGCGGGGTCGACATTGTCTTCACTATGTCTTCCTGAGGATTTGACCTTAGCTCGGCCATAACAGCTCAGTCACGCTGTCACGTTTTCAGTGTGGCTTGTTTATCTTCTCGGACACGTCCATTCTTCTGGTATGCGGATTGGTCGAGGAGGAGGACGATGTGCTCAGATTTTCTGGTGGTTCTTCCCGGCGCGACCAGGTGACGCCTTCAGAAAGCTTTTGGTGTGGCTCGATGTTGGATCTGGAGTTGTTTGGAGGGGGGATGCACTGGTTTTGTGTTTGTGGTGTTCTTTTTTCAGGTTTTTTTTTTCGGATTTGGTTACTTCGCGATTTGGTTGATTAGGTGTGATATTGGTTGGATGTGAAATTGGCGAACTAGGAGTTGCTCTGGTTGGTTGATGGTCATAGGATATGCAAGGGATCTAACTGATGGGGAATGCAGATAGTCTACAATGATCTACTTCAGATAAGGATAGAGTTGGTTGTCTTCACGGTGTATGACTCTTCGGATTTGGAATATTGAGATGGTATGGCGTTTCCATCGGTACCGGGCCCATGCATTTTTGCATGGGACATCATGCTGAGTAGTCATGATCTGGTAGAGGTGTGCTTTAATGATGTTAATGTTGGGAGGAGGCACTTCTACGTAGTCTTTTTCTAGTTTGAAACCATCTTGATTTTCTATTTTTGTTAACGTCTTCTGTACTTGAAGCCTTGGTTTTCCCCCCATTTACCCTTAAAAGGGGATTATCCAAACCCCATAAAATATTCTCCTTCAGGTCATTCATCCAAAAAAAAAACTAACGACGGTTGAAAAAGAAGAGATTTTGGAAGGGCTACACATTCTATGATGGTCATTAATTACACATTGCCTTAAAATCAGACGATTGTTGCACTGCTCTTATAGTTCCAAATACATGTATCAAAGTTGATACATTGTATACAACATTGAAGTTGTTTTAAGACCCTCACGCCTCCACATTATGATGATGATAAATGATTTTAGTTCTTTGGAATTAACACTCCAAAATGAATTGAGGATTTGAAGTGAGGATGATGAATTACATTGGAATTCATATTTCAAAGAGTATAAGAAGGAAAAAGGATGATTGTTGAAGATCAAGAGAGGTCACGTAGTATTGAATGGGAATGACAATATGATAATGGACAAAACTAGGACGACGCTTCGCTGACTTGTATTTCACAAATATAATAGTTTGGAGAACTTGTGATGCAAGCCTTATGATGGATATGGGGGGTAAATAAGTGTTTTTGAAAAAGAAATAAAGTGGAACACAAGTCAAGAAGTGGCTCCCATGTATGCTGCACAAATATAATTGGCGCACAAGTGTATGTTGCACCCAAGATATATTTCAAGATAATCACTTCAATATAATACATAGAAATTAAGTGGTGTGAAGGTTTGTGAAGGGCGTGCAGGTCAAAAAGTGGAACACAAGTATAAGTGGTGCACAAGTGTATGTTGTGTGCAAGTCATATTTCAAACATAATCATATAAAAAATATGGAAACGGAATGAACGCAGAGCGCAAGTAATGGAGCGATGCACAAATGATGGAGCGGCACACACGTTGTGGATTTGCGTGCAAGTAAGAATTTCCCACAAGTGTATTTTTCATGCAAGTTGTCAGAATGATAATAAATAGAAGGCCACCCTACTCATTTTTTTATAATCTCAACACTTATGATAAAATTTTAGCTCTGATCGGGAAAGTATTAGAGAGTTTCATTCAATCCTAAGTGGTACACAAGTTTGGAGTTATTTATAAGGAGCTCATGTAAAGTGGCAGTCTTGCAGAGTGGCGTGCAAGCAGGGTGGAATGCAAGAAGAAGTGGTACACATGTTGTTAGAGGTGCTCAAGTAGGGTGTTTATTGCAACAAGTCTATTGTGTCTAACCCTGAATTGGTGCTCATGATATTAGTTGTGCAAAATTGTTGTGTTCAAGTAGTTGGTGGTTCACAAGTAGGGGCACACAAGTAGGTTGGCACACAAGTATGGATTAGGACGCATGTTGTGACTTGTGCTAGAATATCTTACCAACTTCTTGTCAACTGTGATGATGCTAAATTTATCTAGACTTCATTAATTTAACAATCACAAAGAAAACTTGTGATTCGGTCAATAAAAAGAAGAATAGTTAAGTGTAGTTGGTTTTTTATTGAAGAAGTGGATGAAGAAGAGTATGAAACATACAGATTTACTGTAGAAAAAGAATAGGTTAGTTACGTGCATGCTTCTAAATAAGTAACAATGAGAAGAAGAAGGTTGTAGAAGAGAAAATTAGAACTGTAGAATCCAACATGTCTCAACTCGTTTGGAATGCTGGACAAAATCTATAATGTATGCAAAGGGAATGGTCACAAGAATGGTGCATGATTATCTCAGAATTTATTAAAATATAATAAGAATATAAGGCCATAAAAGATGGCGAAGAATGGAGATGTTTTCTTGGGAAGTAATCAAAATTATGTTACAAAATCAAAGGATACCAAGAAGATTTCAAGGAGGAAAAATTAGAAGTTCATTGATTCTATGTCTAAGAAGGTGATGGGTGGTGAATCCAAAAGAAATACTAAGAAGGTTCCACTCAGAAGAATCCGTGTAGAAGATCCAATATTAATGCCTCAGTACCTATTGACTTATTGGAGGTTTTCACAAATGTTTTAGAAAGAATTTAGGAAAATTTATGTTTCACAGGATAGGTCTAGTGCTAAGAAATAAAATAAACTTCTACACAAAGACAAATATGTTTTGTGTCTAAGGTGAAACAAGGATGGTAACACTGTTTGAAGATGCATTGAATTCACTAAATCCCAACAAGAATTACTAAAAAATATAAAAGTTTCACCAGGAGATTCTAGTGATTTGGAATCTCTTAGAGAGAAGGCTCACACATAATGAAATGAAAGTTGTATTGAGATCCACACAACAACAGTCAGAATTTAAGATTATATGTGAAAGCGTGAGGAGTGGATAAAATGGAACATTCTGTTTGAAAAAACTATCTCATCCTTCCTACACACATTGAAGAAGCAAGGATGATCCACCTTATTCCCTTAAATAATTTTTTATTTTGTTTGTTATTATAATACATGGAATTTATGGTGTAGAAAACTCTAAAGTGGAGAACCTGAGAAGCAATGATTGATATCAATTCTTGATAGAAAAGATGAAAATGTTGTCATCCATGGAAGACTATTTAATTGATATTAAATTATTAATATGATGAGGGATCACCATTGATGAAGATGATGAAGAGTGTTTCCTTGACGGGGAGACATATGAAGAAGCTTCCGTGGTCACTATTTCAATCAGTACAATCATTAGTTGGAATCAAATTCAATTACCCTAGAAATTGCTTTATGAACATGTCATTGGAAAAAGGTTTGTAGCTTATTAATCTATCATCCTGGTTACTCAAAATAAATGTCATTTTAAAAAGGGGGGAGTAACTGAATTACATAGTGACATAAGAATAGTATAAGTTCCCCAAGGTCACATATTCTTCCTATTGAATTTTACTTTTTTTGATCTATTTGTTGAAGTGGGTGTAAGAGTTTCAGTTTGATAATCTTATTTTACATTAAATATTTTCATCCTATAATGAATGTGAAACCCCCTTGAAGAAAAAGTATGTGAGTTCTCCTCTCATGTGGTTTCATGATCAATGGATAATGGAAAACTTTTTTGACTAAATCAAATCCTCTTGTTTTCTACATCGAGATTTTCTCAAGTAGACAGGGAGTGAAATGATTGAAGGCACACTGCTTATGTATGTACTAATATTCATTCTAACATTAACTTTTTATTTCATGTCAATAAGGGGGAAGAGAAAGTGAAATGAATGTTTGAAAAGTAAGGGGGAGAGAATGATGTAAAGGGGAGAGAGAAGATTCTCATTCTGACATTGACACATTCATTTGAAGGGAATTATGGTATTGAACAATAAATACAAAGGGGGAGATTATTGGGACCACTTTGTGTATGAATATTGTATTTTTTGTCAACAGTTGTCAATACTGGTAAAAATGAAGAATGTGATGAAGAGGAACTCCAAAGTTGGTAGAGAATGAAAATCAGATGATTGTTTAACAGATCCTAAGTTCAAAGAACTTGTGTCAAATGTGGAAAAGTGTTTAAAAAAATGTTGTATATTTAGGTATCATCTATCTGAGAATTATTGAAGAATTATGAGTAATTTAGGAAGACCGTGCAATGAATCACAATTTCATGAGAACCATGAAATATCTTACTTGATGAAAGGAAATATATGATTTTCATGAAATAAAGAATTATGGTTGAAGAATAAGATATTGTGTAAGGTCTAGGTATTCTAATATGGTCATGAATTACACATGGACTTCAATTCAATCGATTGTTTCATTGTTAATAAAGATCCAAATACATGTATCAAATCTGATACATTGTTTACATCATTGATGGTTTTTGAAGAAGCCACATGCCTTCACTATTGGATGAAGTGAGAGGATTTTAGTTCTTTAGAATTAACACTCCAAAAGAAATTGAGGATTCTAAGTGAGGATGAAGAAGTACTTTGGAATTCATATTCTAAATAGTATAAGAATAATTAATGACGATTGTTGAAGATAAAGAGAATACAAGAAGTAGTTCATGGGCATGACACTATGAGAATGGCCAAAACTATGACGATGCATTGCTGATTTGTATTTCACAAATAGCACATGTTTAAAGAACTTGTGATTCAGGCCTTGCAATGGATAGGGTGAGTCAAGAAGTGTTTTTGGAAAAATAAATAAAGTGGAATTCATGTTAAGAAGTGGAGTGCATGTATAACTGGTGGAAAAAGTGTCTGTTGCATGGAAGTTATATTTCAATATCATCACATCAAAATTTTAAAAGTAAATAAAGTGGATCATAAGTTAAAGATGGGTGTGCACGTCAAACTGTGGCACACAAGTATAAGCAGTGCGCATGTGTATGTTGCATGAAAGTGATATTTAAAACATCATTATATAAAGAATATGAAAAATGAAATAATGTGCTGCCCATGTAATGGAGTAGCGTGTATGTGATGGAGCGGCGTGAATGTTGTGGACTGGAACACAAGTATGAATGGTGCACTAGTTTATTTGGCACGCAAGTCACCAAAATTCCAATAAATATTTGGCTACCATCCTTATTTTTTTCTAATATGAACACTTGAGAGAAAATTATAACAATGACCACACAAGTAGTAGAGGGTGGAACACAAGATGAAGTGCCACACAAGATGGGAGATATTTATAAGGCATTAAAATAAAGAGGCACGTAGGAAGAGTTTTCACAAGAAGGGTGGTGATCAAGAAGAGGTGGCATGCAAGTTGAAAGAGGCACACAAGTTGAGAGTTGTGTGCAATAAGTGTTTTCTGTATAACCTTGATGTGGGACACAAGTTATTACTTGTGATCAATTGTGGAACAAAAGTAGTTGGTGGAACACAGGAATGGTTCGTGAAAGCAGGGTGGAACACATATAGGCATTGGCACCCAAGGTGTGAGTTGTGCTTGAAGTTCATATAAGCTTATGGTCATCTGTGATGATTCTAAGTTGAGTTGGAATTCATTGATTTAACAATAACAAAGATAACTCGTGATTCCAGAAATAATAAGGAGAAGAGTTCAATGTCGTTGGTTTTGCATTAAAGAAGCAGAAGAAGAAGAGTGTGCAACATATAGGTTTTCTATAGAGAAATAAGAGGTTTTTTACTTGCATTATTCTGAGTAAGTAACATGGAAAAGAAGAAGGTTGTAGTAGAACAAAGTAGCACTATAGAATCCAAAAGGTCTCAAAATGAGGAAGAATCTTTGGGTGTTACAAACTATTTTAATAGAGAGAAGATTGTCTTCGGAGGCAGTATAAAGAACCAGCTAAAGGATGCAAGAGACATTCTACAATGTCAATATAAATAACCAATGAGTGTAAGGTTATATCTTATTTGTTGCAAGTTTAAAGAGTATTTTTTCCCTTCCCCCCTCAGAGTGTTGGGAGAAACACTAGGAAGTGATTATTTCCTTCCCTCCTCCAAGTGTAGGGACCCACACTGACTAGAGGATTGTTTTCCATGTAATTCACTATAACAGTTTCTATGTTATAGTAGATAATTTGATCATTGGTCATTACCAAACCCGATAAGGATAAAACAACTCTTATTGAGTGGTGAACCTTGTAAAAATATTGTGTGCATGTTTTTACATATTTCATATTATTTCATGATACAAGTAAAAGTGAATAAGAGAATCAAGATCCTACTATGTCAAGAGGTACATGTATAAAAAGAATAAATTGGTTTAAAAACCCTTCAACATTGATTCACCCCCCACTTAGTGTTTTTCATATCCCAAACTAGTCCTCTCAAAATGAAACATTCCTCAAACATTATTCTTAAACCATTAATTTGGCATAATCAACATATTCATTAATCAATCATTCCTATAATATGAAATATGAATCATACCACAAGCATCGTTAATCTAAATCTAATCATTCTTCATATGTTTAATGTGAACAATACTTGAATAGCATCACATACCTGTCACATGTTGATTGATGTATCTTTATCTCCAAAAGTATAACCAAAACTCGTACGACCTTATTGATTTAATTTATGAAATTTCCACTGGGAAAATATATTCTCTTAATTCCAATAATTATCATATCCAAAATATTATATTTGGACTGTGTTCCTTTGACTTATCTCTGTTGATTATAAAAATAATGTATAGTGTGAAAATATTTATCATATTTTGGTACCATACAATCATGAAAAAATACATATAGGTTTCTTAAATAAAGGCTCATACATCTCTAATCTATTACAACATAGGTTTAAACATGATTATTCATATTCATCCATTATATAAATCATTAATGATGGTTTGTAATGAATTTTTTAATTTCCAAACCACATCCCATGAGAATATCAAAATATGTCGGAAAACGTACATTGTCTTTTACTAAATTACCATGATGGATTCCTTGAACATCTTATTGATGTTTTTAACACATGGTACGTCTATACCAAAGAAACATCCACTTTTAGAATCTAGGCAGGGGTGTATTATTATAAAATGCCTCATTCTATACATTACCAAAATTACTGGCAGTTTTCCAAAATGTTAACTCATCAATAAACTTATCTATATTGATATCCATAGAAATATCCTTGTTAAAATACGTAGGGATATTACTAATGTTTTATCATCCTAGATTATAATTTTTAACTAATCCTTCCATTTGTACCAACTATAGAGACCGATGCTTAATATTCATGGATATTACATCATTTTAGATATATATTTGGTACACTATAAAAAATACATGCTAGTGGACCATAATAGTTTAGTGTATTTGGAAACATGGAAACAAAATATTCTATCCTAGTGAATGAACTTGAAAATATTCAATAATTATCTACACATGTTGTACTTCTACCTAAAACTTTTACTCATAACATAGGTAATGGAAATATAAGAAATGGGTGAGCCTAGATACATAAGAATGGTAAATAAAGGGAATGCGTAAGCATAATAGAAACAAAAGGTTATCGAATGTGAGAATAACATTTAACGATCCTACCCATCATATCCAAGATCATATAAATGGATCACGGAATAATTATTGGTAGTTAAAAATAAATGAACAATAAGTAATTAACAATCATATATTCCATGAAAGCATAACATAAGAATAAAATGTGGATTTATGGAAGGCACACAATCATATTTTATGATTTCAATAGTTTTCAAGGCATTAAGGTTGAGACCACCTTAGTGTAAATAGTCATTTACTAAACCAGGTTCATACCCCTTCCAGCCCTGTATTACTGAAATGAGTTCTCTCCTTGTTCTAGCCCTGTAATACTAGCTGCGTTCATTTCCTGATCGAGCCCTATATTAATGAATCATGTTCATTTCCCATTCCAAAACTTTATCAATTAATAGAAAAAATTTATCATTCTATCCATGTTAATCTCATGAGATATAGATTGTTAACTAATGCATTGGACAGATATATATATGTCCAACCTATTTCATATTGAAATCATACAATCATGTTCCAAATAATCATAAAAAATAATATATATTAACCCCTGAATGAAATGGGTATCATAAACATATAAACATACCATAAACTGTTGATATAGATTCATCTTTTATAATGGCTGAAATTTAACATTGTTATTGACATTGAGTAAGTCACATTAAAAAGGATACCAAAATACACATCGCGGTGGTCTAAAGTTATGAAAAACCTTCTCCTCATTACAAAAAAAATTAACCCCTACCAAAGAAAACAACCCATGTTAATGAAAGTTTACATAAATTGATTTGAGGATTCCATAGATACTAAAAAATATGCCACCATGTTACCCTCCCTCTATGTGTGAGAGATCTCAAAATGATTACCCATGAGGATTTTACATGTCCGAATGATGTATTAAATATTCTAGGGAATGCTGAATCTTCTTTGCAGTGTTTTATAAAGAATCATGGAGTCTGTCTCCACCATCTTCAAAAAAAATCTTCCATGGATTTCATATCTCTAGACCATCAAACATAGCCTAAGCCTCCGCCTGAAGCACATATCTTCTTCTATAAGAGGCCACAAACGCTGCAAGTACTCACCCGTCCTAGTATCTAGCAACACCGCCCAATGCATCTCCCCCAATAGTAGTGACTCATATATATTGAATATAAACCCTTTTCTAGGATTCCACTATCATACCCGACATCCCTTCTTAGTAATATGTTCCATGTTATCAAATTAGAGGCTCAAAATAATAGATTTTACGTATGGCACAGAATGACATTCAGGACTCAATCTAATCAGATAAATAATCATTTTTTTCATTTAAAAGAATATACTGACTTAATATCTCCTTATATTATTAGGGTGAGAATCATTTATAGCCTTACGTATATCCCAACATCCCACGATGATGATGACCATCCTCGTATTCCTCTCATCACCATGCGTATCCGCTCCTCTAAACCATGAACTGAGGAAATACTCCTACACCCCACCATACACGTCCCCGATGAGGAAATCTCCAAAAGCCTTCCATACCGGTATTTCCCATTCACTATCATAGAATAGGTTCCCCACTTCTTCATGGATAAAGGAAATGCATCACAAGAACCTATATGTTGTTTTCACTCCAATGCATTGGATGTTCTCATTAGTGGGTAGGTATTTATTCCTCATATGACACAATCCGAAATTAAATTTGGAGGGATATGCTTTGCACCACAGAGTGACCCCCACTGATCATCATTTAACAGGTCCCTCTTTATATGTTTTTTAGTATTTATTGGAGAATACCCCTGACATATAGCCCTTGAAAATCAGTATGTCAGGATCATCACTAGTAACAATGTTGTTGAAAATGGAGAGTTGGATCTCATCCAGAATGGCCTAAATAATCATGGGATGGCCACTTTCAGCCTTAAAAGATAACTTTGGGAAGGGGAAGCTCAAGAACCACAGACTTCCCACCCCCAATCCAGCTTCTAAAAATTGATGGTCCATCTTACCACAACCCACCGAGAGTGATGCCATAGTGTCTCCGTTTAGGGATAAATCATGCACCATATCTGAGAAGGTTGTGTTCTCTGATAACTCATGTCTAGGCCATATATATAATGCATTAGCCTTCCCCAAATATATCATCCCACTATATCTTCCAATGAAATCATGCAATTAATCCCTTGCATGGTGGAGGAGACGCTCCTCAGATTAATGCCCCCTTCAAAGAGAGGTCTAGCAAGACATTTCTCGGATGCTCATTGATGTCTGCTTTCCATTTTTCCATCCCATATGAAGGGAACCATAATCCTCTCCATGTTGATAATCACACTCTTTACCACCTTCCGGGTTGAAAGAATGTCCATAGTAATTGAAATAAGAACATTGTTCAGTAGAGTAATGAGACCTCCAAATGCTAAAAATATATTTTTCTAGTTGTAGATACGCCCTGATACTTTGCGTTTGAGCTTATCAAAATGGTCAATCCTTAGGGAAGAAGGACTAACTGGTGACCCAGGATACTCCACCGGAAAGGATCTTCTTTTCATACACAAGACTTCCCCCAAATCCCTCTTCCTCCTATTTTAGATCTTCTTAGTTATATAAATAATAATCTACTATTTCATCAACACCTACCCACCCCACTTGCAGTATTCCCCTAGAATCTCATTTTACTCTTGCACAAACCTTATACTGCCATTGATAAAACAATTGTATCATCAGCAGACATAAAGTGAAATATATCCCTGGTGTCATGCATGTTATGATAGGGGAGGATTTTACCCATGTTGAGGCTATGTTCTATATAGTAGCTAAGAGCATTTTTAGAGTGTATAAAAAGAGTTGGGGATAATGGTTTCCCTTTCATAATACCACGACAAGACATGAAAACCATAACTACTTACCCAGAAATGAGATTGAAATCCACACCAAGCTAAAGTAATGGAAAATATGGTCACTAGTCCAACTAGAGAACCCCATCCATGCCAGGACTCTTAGGAAAAAACCCCTTTCCACCATGTCATATGCCTTAGTCATATCTAATATAACAATCATATTTCACCCAAAAGACATGGTGTTGATGCCACATACCATCTCTTGGACTACTATCAAAACCTAAATTAACCTCCCTTTGAAAAATTATTTTTAATACATAAAACCATTTGGAAATAATTATCTATGAAAATACCTTGAAAAAATAAAAAAAATACATGAATTTTTTTAAAACTATTTATCTTAAAAACTTGTTGAATTACATTCAAGACACCTTAAAAAAATTCTCATTTTAAAACACATTAAAAAATATTTAATAATTCATGAAAATATTTTGTGTATAATATCATTGAGAATAATTTGAAAAATAATAAATAATCCATGAAAATTATTTGAAACCCATTTTACTCGAAACCAAATTAATAAATATTGGAAAAAAAATTCAAATCATTTTTACTTCAAATCATATGAATGATGCTTGAAAGTGTATTGAATACTATGTAATTATAAATTTGTTGAAAACTTATAAATAAGGCTTCTAAACATTTTGAACGAAATTTTACATCAAAATTATTTTTAACAATAAATTATAAAAATTTAACCTTATAAAAATTTCAATGTATGCTTCAAAGAAATTAGATCAATTAAATTTGTATAAGTTATATAGGGTAAAAAGAAAATTCATTTCGTAAGGTAAAAATCCAGAAAAATTGTATTGTTTGGAAAGAGAAAAGAAAATTTTATTTAAGAGGTTGGTAAAATAAAAAAAATAGTACATTTTTATTATAAATATTATCAAATAATGGAATATTAATCCTGTAAAACTACTATAAAACACATATTTTTGATGGATCATAGATTCCTCTTCTAAGAAAGGGTAATTACTGGTGTTCCTAAAAATTATTTGTTAACTATATTAAATAGAAAATAGTATATGATAGTAACAATAAATGATTATATAATGAATAACCAGAGGATAGAAAAATTCAAGAATTTTCTTGAGAGATGGGTTATAATACTTCATCAAAGGAAATATAATAATAAACAATCTTGAGAAGTTATGATATTGTTTCAATAAACTCCTATCACTTCATAAAATGGGATAATACTCTCCATGTAAGAAATGGAAATCAAATTAATTTTATAATATCATATAAATTTTTAGAATATGGACATGAAATTTAAAATTGAATTATATGAACATCAAAAAAATTAGGTGCATAAAACACATCAATATCAAAGAAGGAAAAATGAGAAAAAAATTATTTTACTAATTTGTAAACTTTTCAAAAATAAACCCTATGAAAAGATGATTATATAATGGTTATGTAAATAAACATATATTTATGTATATGAATAATTTAATATATCCACGGTTATTATATACACCATACAAAAGGAAAGGGTGGTGAATAAATCATGTATCTCACGAAAATAAAAAATTGAGATGAAATTCCCTTACCTTGCCTCTTCACTCTTGTCCTACATGTTACAACATCCTATATAATAAATATCAATTATTTATACATGTACCCAAAAAATATATTCTTAATAATAATAACATATACTTATTTATTATTGAATTATATTACCTTTATGTTAATAATTCTATGTTAAGGTTTCGGTTTTGTGATATCTGCTTTGTTTTTCCCATGTGTCTTAATTTGTTATATATTTTATCATTATATTTTTATCATGACATACATAATGTAATTATTGAATTAAATATAATTTAAATTAATTATAATTTTATTATAATAATCTATATTATATATAATTTTGAAATATATTACACCGGTCATAGAGACAACAAGTCAAACATACACATGAATTGTATTTCCATTTAATTATAGTATTGAAAGAAAGAAAGTAAAAGACATATATGCATATATATATATATATCATTATTTAATTAGATTTATTATAACATTAATTTCATATATATTCACTAAATACATCCTTAATATAATACATGTAGTGTATTAATGAATCACATCGCTTTTATAGCGCAATAGTTCACACATTTCCAAATGAAATTATAGTATCAACACAAAATAGAAAGTATAAAGATATGTGTTGAAAATAATTAATTAAGAATACAGACATAATAAATATTATACATAATGTATATAAACATATTTTATATCACATTGTTCAACATGAGTGGTGGTAAAGGAAAAATGAACAATGATCCTTCAGTTAGGCGATAGTTCATTTTACCCGTAAACAATATGTTTTGTTCCCATTAGTTGAATGTGTGTGTAGGTATAGATATAAAACTTATTGTAGACGCCGGAAAAGTCCATTGCTCCTCAAACGAAGTTCCGGATGAGGAAAGCGAGGTCATATTTGGAGTCAGAAGCTTGTTTAGGAAGGCCCGAAGGCCTTGCGCGAAATATCGGAGGCCCGCGCGCAATATTGGCTATTCGCGCGCAATCCTTCCGGGATTCACGCAATGGGCCGATTCGGCGTGGAATTTTCCGCGCCCGATGCCCATGCGCGGCCCTGAAGCGCGCCGGGCCCCTATTTCGCGCCCGCGCTGAATTGCGCGCCCGCGAGCCGAATTGCGCGCCCGCGAGCCGAATTGCGCGCCTGGGGTTGCCTATAAATACAAGGCGACCCCCGACGTTTTGAAGGTTTCCAGAATTCGAAGGGTCGCTCGTGCACGCAATCCCGCCCCCTCCGCGCGCAATGCCGATCTTCAGGTAACCTCCTTTATTTCGCGCAAGCCAGCCCCGGGGTTCGCCTTCGCGCGCAACCCCTTTGGCTTCTTTCCGTTGACTAACTCCTCACCCAAAGGCCTTCGCACGCAAAAGAAGCCTCTTGCGCACAATTGCCCTCGGGTGCGCGCAATCCAGCCCGATTGCGCGCACCCCCCCTTACTAAGTGGCCATTCGTTAAAGAATGGGCCGTTGCCCCCGCGTGCTATCAGAGGCCCGGTGCACGCAATCTCCATCTTCCGCGCGCAAAGCGCTGGCCCAATTGCGCGCCAGCCCGCCCAATTGCGCGCCGACCCGCGGTATTGCGCGCCAAGATCCTCTTTTGCGCGCAAACCACCAGGGTCGCCCCCTTTGACCCCCTGAGGGTACTCGCCTACGTGGCGCCTGATGATCTTCATCCCGGGTGCCCACACCATACGTTGTCTTCCCGTGCGGCCCTCCAGGCTCGCGTGAAGTGACACCGACCCATTGGCGGCACCACCTCGTCCGCGCTGCAGGACGTTAAACTTCCAAGCATCCATCGTCCTGCAGGACGCTAAACTGCACCTCGTCCACACTGCAGGATGTTAAACTGCCAAGCATCCATCGTCCTGCAGGACGCTAAACTGCACCTCGTCCGCGCTGCAGGACGTTAAACTGCCAAGCATCCATCGTCCTGCAGGACGCTAAACTGCACCTCGTCCGCGCTGCAGGACGTTAAACTGCCAAGCATCCATCGTCCTGCAGGACGCTAAACTGCACCTTGTCCAAGCTGCACGACGTTAAACTGCCTAGCATATGGGCCTCCTCAAGGTGTAAGCCCCAAGCCCCATCGTCCAACATGACGTTAAACTGTACTTCGTCCGGCAAGATGTTAAATCGTCCGCTTCGTCCTCAACACACGACGTTAAACTGTACTTCGTCCGGCAAGACGTTAAACCGTACGCATCACCCGATCCCGTGCCTCGCACGCAGGGTCCCCCCCGGTTTGGATGTGGCCCCCACCCACTCGTCTCTGCAGGGATATCGGGATTTCCCCTCTTTAGGGATGATTTTTTGGAGTGGCCTTCGCCCACGGGGGTAGGGTATTACAAACCCCTAGTTTCTTGTGGGGGACTGCACATGTGTATCTCCGTTGTGATTCCCCACTGCCGAAGCCAGTAGAGGGCGTGACAGGGATCGAGGTGTCTCTCACCTTCGGCCCAAGTCCCTCTTCAACTGAGCTTTTCCGCACTCAGGTTGCCTCAGTGCGTAAGTCCTGACAGAATGAACTACGTGGACTTTGATCCCTGTCTCCTAAATAGGGTACGTAGGAAGCCTCCCTGAGGTTCAAGCCCACCACCTGGTCGTCCCGGTCGTATTCACGTCGGTTCGTCCATCAGTGGACCCCTCCCGGGTTCACATTCGCGTAGATTCACCTATGAATCTGCCCTTGTGGGGGACTGCACGTGTGTATCTCCATTGTTCTTCCCCACTGCCGAAGCCAGTAGAGGGCGTGACAGGGATCGAGGTGTCTATCATCTTCGGCCCAAGTCCCTCTCCAACTGAGCTTTGCCGCATATGGGCCTCCTTAGAGTGTAAGCCCCAAACACCATCGTCCAGCAAGACGTTAAACTGTGATCCACCCACTTCGTGCGTGCCAGCAGCCTAGACCTCCTCGTGAGTCGGCTTGCCATCATCCAGCATGACGTTAAAATGTATATCCGAACTACGCTGACTTTGATCCGCGCTAACGCGCGGTACGTAGGAAGCCTCTACGGGGTCCAAGCTCTTCACTCCATCATCCATCCTGATCCTTACCCGGGCCTCCACATCCCGGTGGGGTCATGCCATTTCATTCCACTCCACTTCACTCGGGAAGCCACCCATGTGCTGGCCCCAGCGTCGGAGGTTCCCCGCAAGGGGTTCTGTCATCTGATCCACTCCTCGTGTTGATCAGTCCGATTCCGTCCCCGCTGGACATTAAACTCGCGGCGTACCCCGTGTTAAACATGGGAAGCTGAGGAAAACCTCAGGTAACGTAGTTCCCCGCACCCAGCGCGGGATGCCTCATGCCATCACGCCTTCGAGAAGACCTATTAGGGACGGAAGGCAGACATGCAAAGCCGCAGTGTTAAGACACGCCCCCAACACCCAGAGCTACCCGGTCTCCTCACCACGGGTTGCTGCCCCGACCAGACTCCTTGGAGCTTCTGGGCGGAAGCAGCGTAATTAAGCGGTGTCCATGAAGATATGGAACCGGGAATGAGATTCACGAACATTATTAAATCTATGAGGGAGACCCGGATTAGGCGACGAGTTCCGAGGAGACGTCCACGGAAGGAGGAGCCGACATCCCATCATCCCGGTTTCGATCAAGGAGCAGACGTCCCTGAATAAGGGACAGATGCCGCCCGCCTTTGGAAAGCGGGACTGCGGGGCCACAAGCCGCGCTCCCATCCCCTCGGGTCGACGGGCGCACGCGCGAACGCGTCCTGGCGGAACAGCGTCGGAACAGAAACCCGACGCACATCCGCACCGAAACAGAAAATGGTGAACCCGACGTGAATCTCTTCTCATCAATACGAAGACCGATAGCTTTCAGAGGTGTTGGAAGACTAGCATGTTGCCCGGCCGAGCATTCAGCACCGGGGCACGGAACCCACCAGGGGCTGGGGAAGGGAAATCGGGCACTCCGTCTCACGACGTCGATGGCCTGGGTTCCCCCCACGGAAGGCGTCGTGGCACTAATGATTGGTTGTCGATTCCCTTTCCTGTCAGTATTAATGGGTTCTTCTCCCCGCTTTCAGGAATCAGGTCACCCAATCCAGTGCCCGATCGCCGCCCTCCCACTGGCGCAGGGGTAGGGGAAACACCGACGCGGCTACTCCGCGCGGTCCCGCCCGTTCCATAGCCGTCCCAGCAGCCGCAACTGCGGGGCAACCACGCCCTCTCTCCCCCTCGGAGGTCATCCAGAGAAGGGTGATCAACAACTTGGTGCGGAGATATGAGGAAGAGGGAGTCATCCCCACCAGGGACATGGCTTGCCTAGACCTCGAGGAAGCTGCACCTCGCCACCAATGCCGCCCCCGAGGGCCGCACAGGGAGGCACCGCTGCCTACCTCGATGTCCAACCGCTTCGGGAGTTTATCCCCGGAACGCTCCGACAGCTCCTTCCCCTATGCGGATGAGGTGGAGGATGTCCGGGACCACCCTATCTGAGATTCGCTCCAGGGATCCGCGATAAGGGCTCCTGCCAGGCCACGTCGACACCGCTGCCAGGCTTCTCAAGTCGAAGAACGGGCTCTCCACCTGCCTGCGCCGCTAATCCTGACTCGTCTGCCCCGACGCCAACGTTGGGCACGAGCGGAAGAGGATTCCCACCTTGGGGCCCTAGCAACAGCGGCCGCGTTGGCCTAAGCCACTGCTGGCTCCAGTCACCAGGCCCCTGCGCATCCTGAGCAGGGGCACTTCTATGCCCGACCTGGATCGAGGCCCCGACCGCCCCAAAGGTAGGTTGGGTTGACTCTCCCGGTTGCTGGTACAGGAAATAGCCACCGCGGACCACCTCACGGTAGCGCTATTCACCAGCAGGGTCTACTCCGTGTGGCCGATCCAAGAGGTATGGGTTATCCCACCTTCCGATCCCGGCCTGGAGCCCTGCCCAAAATCATCTCTCCCCGCGTCCCCTTTGATATCTGTCCCGGTGCTCCTCGCACCTTGGTTTCTAGTCCTCTTGGCCCCAGCACCGGTGCGGCCAGAGGACGCCAGGACAGAGATCAGCCATGCCCCGAAGAACCACCCAGGGGCAGGAAGGTGAGGCGTCGACGTCGAGGGAGGAATGTTAAGGAATTCTGGACAGAGATCCGACCGGTTCGTTTCTCTGATACAGAGGCGGAGTATGATTCGGCGACGGAGCCCTCCCCCCGATCCTGCCAGTCAGGGGAAGGGGTAGGAATGCGGCGCGTCAGCCTCGTACTCCCTGAGAGAGAGATCGATGTGATCCCCGCTTCTCTCCGAAGGTATATCCGAAGTAGCGAGGGCCTGGTAGACCCCCAAGGATCAAGCTTGCGGTTGGTACCGGCCCCTCTGGAAGCGCCTTCTGCCTCGATCGGAGAAGCCGAAGACCTTTTCTGGGGACCGACGGTCGAGCCACGATCTAGTGCACCCTCAGAAAGCACCGACGCTACGGCAGGATGTTCGCTCGCCGGCCCGTCCTATCGTGATGTGGTAGCTGGGGCACCGCAACCCTCAGAGGGTGGCCCAAGATATGGAGGCCAATCGGCCTGCTCGCCGTATTCACCGCCGGCCAGCCCGCCGGCCCAGCGGCCCGCCTCGGCACCACTGCCAGTTCCTCGTCCATTCCCAGTCACTGAAGGGGACCAAGAAGACCTGGGTCCCGAGTTTGAGTCGTGGAGCTTCTGGACCGTCCTTGCAGAGGGCCACTTCCCTGAGAAGTTTTGGCCAGTCGCAGGACCAGACTTTGATGCACCAGAATCGCTCACCTCAGATGAGTTCGAATGCTTCCGCTGAACTCTCCGGGAGACTCACTCCCATCTTCACCGCCTACAAATGACATATCCCGGGAGTCAAGCACACCTGGAGGATATTGGTGAGCAGTGCCGTCAGATTGACCTGGCCACGCTCCCCGCGGTTCGGCACCCCGGGTCATTTGGGCACCACGAGGCCCTCCAACAACGACGCGTTGAGTGTTTTCAAGTACTCCGCAAGGTTATCGAGGAAGCCACCCCCACGTGTATGTCCGTGGATGGGGGCAGTACGCTGCCCTACGCTTCAGTGCGATTCGCCGACAGCCCGACTCACTGGGTGGCCCTGAGGGTACATCCCTAGGGACGGAAACGGTCAATATGGCTGACCTGTCGGGAGAGGGGAACGACTTGGAACTTCTCGACGGGGCTCTCCCCCCGAATACAAGCCGTCGTTGGATCCATCGGTGAGAGTTACTCGTCACCAGAGGAACCTCCTGGGTCTCCCCACACCCACTGAAGCACTGACGTTGATCCGAAACGTCAGCAAAGGTAAAGAGCATGGCGGGGCTATAAAGCCCGCCGACCCATCTGCCTCCATACAGAGGGAAGATGAGGATCCCGAGAAGTCCATGCTACGTCAACAGCTCACCGAGCAGAAGAAGCTAGTTGACCAGCTCCTCGCCGAGCGCGCTGCAGAGAGGCGGCCTGACTACGGTGATCCTAGGCCAGGACAGCAGGGACAGGAACAACCACTCCTCGACGAGACTCTCCCAGGTAACCGTGATTATTCCGTGTTTTCCGATAGGGGAGAGGCCATTGCCTATGGCAAGAGGGCGCGGTATGTTTCACCACACCCTCCCGAACGGCGTGACTACCTGAGAGACCCCGCTCGGATTCCTTCCGCTGCCCCAAGGGCCGCTCCGCCCGCCATCCCACGAGCTACCGAGTTCGATGACCCGGTCGAAGACCCGATTGAAGAGACATGCAATGCGCTTGTGGTTAGAGATCCTCGCCAGGACTGGAACCCATGTCCGGACGATCCGATGGCGGCACTCATCGCCCGCATGGAAGCCTTGGAGACTCGGCAAGTGGCGATCCCACCAGACGGCAAGCCATACCCAGTATGGGTGGATGACATGCCAGCACCTCCGGGATTCAGGAACCCCACTTTCGCCCCCTTCAACGGGACTGGAGATCCGCCACAGCATTTGGCCCATTTCAACTCGAGGTGCGGGCCTATGTTGGGAACTCCGGAGCAGCAGGAGGCCGCTAAGCTTCGCTGCTTTGTCCAGACATTGGAAGGGCCAGCATTTGTCTGGTACAGCCAGCTCCCCGTCGGGTCGATAACTAGCTCGGAGGACCTTCGTAGACAGTTCCTCTATCAGTTCAGTTCCACGACCCGGAAGACGAGTATCGCAGACCTCTTCAAGTTCAAGCAAAGGCCTGACGAGCGAGTCGCGGATTTCGTCGCCCGATGGAAGGGTCTCACGTATTCCCTTGACATGCCATTGACTCAGGAGCAGTTGCTGACAATGTGCGTCGGGAACATCAAGACCGAGCTGGTCCCTTCCTTGATCACTCAGAATTACCCCGGAGGGTTCAGGGACTTCTCAGACAAAGCTCAACGTCTTGAGGAAGCCCTGCAACAGGCCAGTCAGGCACGCCCGCTGCCTCCTATGATCCCTGCAAGGAGAGTCAGCAGGGCTGAGCCCGCTGCTGTTGCCCAGATAGAGGCCCCCAGGCAGTTGGAGCTACTGCCGGTGAGGCCATCTCCACAGCCTCACAGGAATTCACCTGCACGGGCTCAGTTCCCGGCCCAACAGCGGCAGCCCCAGAACCGGCCGGCCCCTCCGCGTAATGTACTGCCAGAACCCAAGCGAGATAATCGGGGTCCACCTCCTCGGCAGGCCCCTCCAGCCCCTCGTCAAGACCATGCTCCCAGGGCCCCACGATACCTGACTTGCTCATTTCATGAGGATCAGGTCCCCGGTTATTTCCAGAGCGCCTTGGAGTAGAGGATTGTGCGACTGCCTGAGTGTTGGAGGCCAGAGGAGGCACATCTCACGGATAACCCCCGCTACTGCCCTTACCATCGGGCCCTGGGGCACACCATCCGGCGGTGCTACGTATTTAAGGACTAGCTCCAAGACCAGATTAACAACAATGTAATTAGGTTGGGCCCAGCTCCAGCACAAGTGTCGGGTGTGTTCGTGAGATCAGATGACGATAGTGGCGACGAGGACGAATGACAGCTGGTCTCCGACCGCGGATCCCAGAAGTATAATGATTGGATGGCCCGCAAGACGATCATTCGCGCCCATGGAATCATCCATGCGCGCTTGAATCAGCCTGAGCCCCCAGAATCTGCGGGTGCTGCTTCAACATCATCATCCCAGCCTGCCTCTTCCGAGAAGAGAAAACGGCGGCGGTGCAAGAAGGAAGAGCGCGCCCTGCCAGTCCTTCCGCTATCCCGCACTCTCGGCGATTTCATGCCCCCGGAGATGGGGATCCCTCCCTAGATCCTCCCGGCGATGAATGATTCGTCCAATGACAGTGTTGGGTACGCTTCGGTTAATACTGTCGAGCTGGTAAATCCCTTTTCGGTTCCCGACGTTGAAGAACACCAGGTGGACCTCCCTAGTGTCCCCGGTCGTCGCCACCGTCGGAGGAACCACAACAACAGGAGTCGCTGGGGCACGACAGTTGGTACCTCCAGCCAGGCCGTGCACACCACTGATACTAGGAAGCGGGCTCAAAACCAAGCTCAGCGCGTGCAGCCCCCCCATCCGGGGATGACGGATTCGCCTCCGCCACCGTTTGTGGTGTGGGACCAGGCAGAATCGCCTCAGCCGCACCGCGACCAGCTCCGTCCTGCCACGAGTCCATCCCGGCCTCCTGGCCCCAGTACGGTGACCACTTCCCGGGCTTCAACCAGTGAACAGCGAGATGCGCCAAGCACCAGTCGGCCGCCGGTCTAACCGGCAAGGCCCGTCATGCCTCCAACCGCAGAGCAACCTCCTGTAACCAAGGGCTCGCGCTTGGCAAGAAAGTATAATGTCCTGAAGCACTTGGCCGACATCCCAGCAAGGCTCTCCATCCTTGAGGCTCTGCGCCTGTCACCTGAGATGCGCGAGGCGCTCGCTGAAGCCCTGAAGAGCCCCCTACAGTTTGAGACGGAGGTTGCAGCTGTAGAGGCCTTTCACGCCGAAGCGATTGAAAACGCCGAATGTCAGGCAGTTATCTCGTTCTCTGGTAAGGATGAAGACCCTCCTATATAGGGGCACATTCGTCCGCTGTATGTTACTGGCCAGTTCAATGGCCTTGAAGTCCGGCGTTGTCTTGTCGACACGGGGTCCGGGATTAACCTGATTCCAACTCGGACGCTCCGGAGATTGGGGTTGTCTGAGGATGACTTGATTCCATCCGACCTCAGGATCCAGGGGTACGACCGCACCGAGCAAACTCCGGTCGGCAAGATACGTTTGAAGACCCAGTTCGGTGACCTGGTTGCCAACACCGAATTCATGGTAGTCTCTCAGGACACTGCGTATAACGCATTGATGGGCAGGCCATGGCTCCACCTTCATGCGGCGGTTCCCTCATCATACCACCAATGCCTTAAATACTCCCTTAATGGTCGAGTAGGCGTGCTTCAGGGAGATGCCTCTTTTTTTGCCTCATGTGAAGCCCGCTATCTGGACGCGGACTATTACAAGAGCAAGGATAAGCAGATCCTGACAGGTGAGGTTGAGCCTGTTGCTGTTGCAAGTGATCCCTAGGCAAGTTTGGATGACGCTTACGTCCTCCCGATCCATCGGTTGGACATACCCATGGTCTCGACGGCCTGTGAGTCTCCTGATGAGATGACCGCGACCGCCCATGCCAGCACCAGTGGCCCAGCAGGATTTGGTAGCCCCAATGTAGTTTCCAATGCAGTCTCTCCCGTGGACGATCCCTCCCCGAGTGGAGAGGATGTGGAAGATGCACCCCCAGCCTTTGAGGAGGGCGTCTCCACCACGGTCGATGAGTTAGTACAGGTGAACCTTGGAACCGAGGCAGATCCAAGACCCACATTGGTCAGTGCCGCCATGCCCTATGAGGAGCGGAAGCAGTACGTGGACTTCCTCATACAGAACCGTGATGTGTTTTCTTGGGGCTATGACGAGATGCCGAGGCTAGATCCTCAGGTAGTTGTCCACCGCCTTGGTCTCCCGGCGAACCATCGCGGGTTCAAGCAGCCTCCCAGGAAGATGCACCCATTCCACGGTGCCATGGTTGAGGCCGAAGTTGACAAGCTTATCAAAGCCAACTTCGTGAGGGAAGTTCAGTACCCCAAATGGCTGGCCAACATTGTGCCGGTCAGGAAGAAGAATGGGCAGATCAGAGTCTGTATCGACTTCCACGATCTCAACCGCCACTGTCCGAAGGATGATTTTCTCCTTCCGGTGACAGAGCTGTTGATTGACGCCACGGCAGGGTTCCAAGCCCTCTCCTTCATGGATGGATACTCCGGATACAACCAAATCCGGATGGCCACTGAGGATGAGGAGTTCACTGCCTTCAGGGCCCCCCAAGGTATCTTTTGTTACCAGGTCATGCCCTTCGGCCTGAAGAATGCAGGTGCCACCTATCAACGGGATATGCACCGCATATTAAAGCCAATCCTCGGCACACTGGTGGAATGCTACGTCGACGACTTGGTGGTCAAATCGCGCCAGCGTCAGGACCATCTCAAAGATCTTGAGAAAGTGTTCGTCTTCCTCCGGTCTCACCGCCTGAAGATGAACCCATTGAAGTGTTCCTTCGGGGTCACCTCCGGGAAGTTTCTTGGCTTTGTGGTAAGATACCGGGGTATTGAGATCGACCCAGAGAAGATCAGAGCGATTAGCCAGATGCCTCCCCCAGGTAGCATTCGGGAACTGAAAGGATTCCAAGGCCACTTAGCCTATATACGCTGATTCATCGCGAATCTGGCCGGCAAGTGTAAGCCCTTTTCTCGGCTCATGAAGAAAGGTGCCACCTATTTATGGGATAAGGAGTGTCAGACCGCTTTCGAGGAAATCAAGCAGTACCTGCTTCAACCTCCGGTTCTGATGCCACCTGTATCCGGGAAGCCGCTGGTCCTTTATGTGACTGCCCTGGAACGGTCCCTTGGTGCCCTTCTCGCCCAGAAGAACAACGAGGAAACAGAGAATATCCTCTATTACCAAAGTCGCATGCTCCTCGATGCGGAAGTTAGGTATTCCACCATCGAGAAGAGCTGCCTGGCGCTCGTATTTTCCGTACAGAAATTACGGCACTACTTGCAGCACCACGAGGTACAATTGGTTTCTCGGGTAGACCCGTTGAAATATATCCTGAGCCGGCCTATGTTGACTGGCCGTCTAGCGCAGTGGGTTGTGATTCTCCAGCAGTTCGACATCAGGTATGTGTCTTAGAAGGCCATCAAAGGGCAAGCATTGGCGGACTTTCTCGCTGCTCACCCAACCTCCGCGGATCAGCCGCTGGATCTAGGCTTTCCTGATGAGGCCGTTCTCTCGGTCGATCGTGCCGATCCATGCTGGCAGATGCACTTTGACGGTGCCTCTCGGAGCCCCACCGGTAGAAGACTCGATAATCCTAAGCTCAACAGAGTGGGCTTGGGTATCGTCTTCATTACCTTGGAGAAAGCCGTGCTTCCATACTCTTTCCTGTTGTCATAGGGCTGTACCAACAATGAGGCGGAATACCATGCCCTCATCACTGGCCTCAAGTTAGCTCTCGAGATCGACGTGCCCCATCTGTGTGTGAAAGGGGACTCTGAGCTGGTCGTTAAGCAGATCAATGGCGACTATGTTGTCAGGAAGCTAGAACTTGTGCCATTGCTGGAGTGCACCCTCCTCCTGATGGCCCAGTTCCCTTCTCGGCCAGAAATTTTCCATATTCCCCGGTCGCAGAACGGTCGAGCAGATGCTTTGGCCAGCCTTGCTGCGTCACTCGCAGAGCCTGAATAGGACAACCTGATCATCCGCGTGACGCACCGCAGGCTCATCGCTCCCGTTATCGCGGAGGGAGATCGCGGCCCGTCGGTAAGTAATCTCACCACAGTTGCCCCTGTGCCTGGAGCCCCGAGTACCACAGATATGGCAGTCGAACCAGCCCCTGATTGGAGGACGCCCTTGGTTGAGTACCTCCAACATGGCATTCTCCCGTCAGATCGGGCCGAGCGTGAGCGAGTTCGACGCCGCGCATCGCAGTTTGTCCTCCAGAGCAGTCCTGGCCTGGAGCAGATCCTCTATAGACACGGATTTGATGGTGTTCTCCTCCGTTTCCTTCAGGGAGTTGAGATCACACGAGTCATGCAATAGGTTCATGCTAGTTCATGTGGTGCCCACCAGACTGGGCCGAAGCTGTCCCACCAGATTCAGAGGTTGGGATACTTCTGGACCTCCATGATCCATAACTGCATCGAGTATGTCAGGAAGTGCCATGCGTGCCAGGTTCATGCAAACTTTGTGCATCGGCCGCCGGAGCCTCTCCATACCACCAGGTATTCTTGGCCCTTTGCAGTCTGGGGGCTGGACGTTGTGGGACCTTACCTGCCGTCGACGGCTCGCCAGTGCCTGTTCATTCTGACCTCCACGAACTTCTTCTCCAAATGGGCAGAGGCGATTCCGCTCAGAGAGGTAAAATCCTGTTCTATCACTGACTTCGTGACCTCCAACATCATTTATCGATTTGGAGTGCCTCACGCTATCCTCACGGATAACGGAGCCAATTTCCGAGAAGCCGAGTTGAAGAAGTTGTACGCCAAGTACAACATTCGCTCGAACCATACATATCGCTATCATGCGCAGGCGAATGGACAGATTGAGGCGTTTAACAAAACCCTCTCTAACATTCTGCAAAATATGGTTGGTCAGAACAAGAAGAGTTGGCCGGACAAGCTCCCCAATGCCCTATGGTCTTATCGGATGACAACTCGCAATTCCACCCAGATGACCCCTTATTCCCTGGTGTATGGAGCTGAGGCCATACTGCCCATCGAGATCCAGTTACCGTCCTTGCGCACTGCGGTCTACGACCAGTAAGCGCCGGACAGAGCTGCTGAAGCCCGTCTAGTCGAGTTGGAAGCACTGGATGAGAATAGGCTTCGCGCTTTGCACAACTTGGAGAGGCATCAAAGCAGAATGGCTCGAGCTTTCAATAATAAGGTTCGCCTCCGCTCCTTCCTGCAGGGTGACCTAGTACTGGCCCTAAGAGCACCAATGATCCCCGGCAGGAAGCCGCCCAAGTTGGAGCCCAAGTGGGAGGGATCTTTTGTCGTCCACAAGGTCTATCCCAATGGAGCGTACTCCCTAGAGACTATGGATGGTGAGCGTGTTACTCCTCCCACCAACGCTAGGTTCCTCAAGCAGTACTTTGCCTGAGTGCACTTCGTCCCGCATGACGTTAAACTGCACTTCGTCCCGCATGACGTTAAACTGCACTTCGTCCCGCATGACGTTAAACTTCACTTCGTCCCGCATGACGTTAAACTACACTTCGTCCTGCATGACGTTAAACTGCACTTCATCCCGCATGACGTTAAACTGCACTTCGTCCCGCATGACGTTAAACTGCACATCGTCCCACCAGACGTTAAACTGCACTTCGTCCCGCACGACGTTAAACTGCATTCGTCCACGCTGCAAGACGTTAAACTGCATGCTCCTTCATCCCGCATGACGTTAAACTGCACTTCGTCCTGCATGACGCTAAACTGCACCACGTCCAAGCTACAAGACGTTAAACTGTTCTGCATTCGTCCTGCATGACGTTAAACTGCCCCTCAAGAACTACGTACGGCTTGATTCCCATCCTTATGGGATACGTAGGACCGCCTGGACGTTTGTGTTCCAGGTCCAGCCCTGTCTCTTGGTTGATCACAGGGATTTTCCGTCCTTTGGTTGCTCTCAAGGTGAGTCCTCCTACCCTTTCCGGTGATCTATTATCATGTTTTGGGGTACTCCGGTCTATGACCTGTAGTGTCGGATTCATTCCCGACAAGTCCTGTGTTACTTGTCAGGCCTCGCGCTTCCTCTTGTTTGGGCCTTCACTCAAAGGGATCCTCATTAGCGGTTTGGATGTGATGCCTTAGTGCTCTCCTACCGCTCCCGGTCGATTTACCGGCGGGTCCTGGGCAGGAAATCGATATGAATCCTGTGCTTGAGCGGTTGATGCTCGTTTGCTTGCCTCATCCTAGGCTGACACGATCAGATGTTGTGTTGCGAATATGGTCAGAAACATTCTTGATCACCATGTCAACTCTTTCAGGCTCTGAACATTGGTTGCGCAGTCCTTATCACACTCCGCCTCAGTGCGTTTTATTGGAAACTCGACACTCTCTCTTTATACTGACCCTCAGTACACCTCTATACGTTAGGCATGCCAACCAGGGTAATGTTGCCTTTCGAGGCTCCCACGATATGAGCACCAATGATATATGCTAATGTCCTCTCTAAGGGCCATTTGCAGCTTGACCCTCGTCCCCATGAGGAGGAAGGAGTCGCCCGAACAATCGCGTTCTGGGCCCAGCATAGCTGGAGGCTAGCATCTCTGCCCCTCGGTTGATAGACATATGCAGGCCCCTATCCCAGGATCCTTCTCCTGGAATTGTGTGTGACCGCAGGGTTGGGATGTGTCCCCACCTCCGCTGGGTCCGCTGTATCGCAATAAGCGGATTCCTCCATGGTCCGAGCCACACGACATTAAACTGTGTTGCCTGGTCTTACCACACGACCGTAAACTATGATCATCTTGGCCGCCCGACGAGAAACGGCACTGCATCGTGATGTTCTTCTCAGGGGACACTCACGTTGGGCGCTGGTTAATAACCACGCCATTTATCAATGCCTTTCATGGCTTGATTATTGTGGCGACGCCAGAGATTTCTTAATCACAGGCAGGTCGCTGCACAAAGAAAAACCATCCACCTTTAAGGACAAACAAGAAATATAAAATACCGCTTCTTCTGGGTGCGAGGGCCAGACCCGCACCCCTCCCCGCGCTGGTGCCCGATTGTGTTGCGCCGCGCTTCAAGAACTACGTGTGGCTTGATTCCCATCCTTATGGGATACGTAGGAATGCCCGGATGTTTGAAACTTCGGGTCCAGCCCCCCACCTCTTAAAGATTCCCCCTTCTCTTGGGAATCCGCCGCCTTCGGGTCACCCTCAAGGAGTGTCCCTCGACCCCTTGCAGTGGTCCACCAGTGTCAAGAGTACTCTGGTCTATTGCCAGGAGGGTCAGGTTCAGCTTGGTCAGGTTCCTTCCACTTTTCAGGCTTCATGCTCCCCTTCATTCGGACCCATCACCTACGCCCTGGGTGGAACCCCCCATGAGCGGTCTGGATACAATGCCTCAGTGCTCTCCCATCGATCCGGGCTGGTGCCCCCAAGGGCCTTGGGCAGAAAATCGATATGAATCCTGCGCTTGAGCGATTGATGCTCGTTTGCTGCCTCATTTCATCAATGGTCAGTGCGATATTGATGCTGCTTTTCCGCCACGGTCGGAAGTACTCCCATATCGTTACGCCGGTGCCCCCAGTCCTTGAGTGAATGGCCGCATGATTCACATTACGTTTTCCACCCCCCATTCTGACCAGGAAAAATCTCGGCACTCTTGACACTATCCCTCAGTGCATCTTCGCATATCCAGGGGATAGGACCACGATGTGGCGTACTTTGAGGTCCCTATGGTCCGAGCTCTAAGACATTAAACTAAGATCTTCCCCTATGGTCTGAGCTCTACGACCTTAAACTAAGATCTCCCTAATCGGGGTTCTACGTCCCGCATGACGTTAAAACTGCACTTCCAGAACTACGTGTGGCTTGATCTCCAGCCTGATGGAGTACGTAGGAACGCCCGGGCATCTCGACTCGGGTCCAGCCTCAGGGATCGCTAAGTTCCGCCCCTCCTCGTCGCCGGCCGTCTGGCCTGGCTTCTGGTAGAGTGGTGCGGTTGTGATATTCTCCCTGATTCAGCTCGGGATGCCCCATTGAAATGATGGGAAGCGACAGTTTCCTCGTCAAAGAGGTTCTGTCTGAGAATGGGGGTGATTCACAGCCAGATTGGTGCATCCGCCTAATACGCTTTCCGCACGGTGGAGCAATTTTGGGAGTGTTAGATTCTGTCCGAACAAATCATCACTTCGCCCCACGCTTCTCATGCCCTTTTGATCCGGATTTCCACACTTTTGTCTGAAGGAAACCCCAAAGTGGTATTGATGATGACATGTGATCTGCCTCCTACAATATGAATGATGACCTTCGGTCCGTCTATTGCAGTAGTATGGTCGATTGATCCATTGTACGCTTGCCGTCTTGGGCATTTCCTGGAAGACTGACCGTCGTGGATTTCTGAATTCGGGACACGCGATTCACCCTTTTTCATCTCCCTATGTTCGGATAAAATCTCAACGCCCCTAGCGTTGTCCCGCTCATGTGTCGGAAAACGTTGGGGGGATGGTACATTGATTAGGTCTGAGGTCTACTTTCCTAGGAATGACCTCCCTCTTTTCCTTAGAAATCCAGGCCCAATTGTGGATGCCTGAAGCTTGGTTAACGCTCCCGCAAGACAACGAATTGTGGTTGAGCACGTTAAGCCAAAAGATGCAGATAAATATGTTGATTCATACAAATGGATCGAAGTATTGAGTAGCGGAAGCAAAAGGTTCTGGGAATGGAAAAAACAAAGCCCCTAGGGATTAGCGTGCTGAATGGATCTTTCCAACGCCGCTACCCTTTGGCTGGCGGCCTCCAGAGCTGCTTCTCGCTCTCTGCATGCCCTCTCTTCGTCGGCGGTCGCAGTGCGCAGCTCGCCGATCCTGGCCTGTGCACGCTCCCGCTCGACTTGAAGTGTGACCATCTGGTGGCCCGCCTCCGTCAGCTGTGCCTAGGCGTCATCCAGCTCGGCCGTCAATTGCTCCACAAGATCAGTGCATGCTGCGACGAAGGCCTCCTTATCTGCCTCCTGCCCTTCGAGGCACCAGACTTCCTGCTCCGCCACGAGGAGCGCCTACGTGTTCTCCGACATGTCCCGACATTGTGCGACGTCGGCACGTCGGCGGCTCTCGCGCATCTTTTCGGCCATGAAATCACGGACTGTCAGATGGAGGCGTCGAGCATCAGCTCCCCTGGCACACAGGAAGCGCAGCCAGGTTTGAAGCGATCCCATTCGCCCCAGCCACTCCGATGGGGGTCTCTTGAGGAAGCGCTGGATGCACTTCCACCCCCTGTGGTGCGTTATCCGGCTCTCCTCGGCCGAATCCGAGTCCGAGTCGTCCATCTCCTCGAGGTCGGCAGACCGGTAGGCAGGGAAGGCAGCCAGCAGGTCTGCTGCAGGGTCCGCCCCTGGGATGTCCTCACAGGGGATAGGTCCCCCAACATCTGGGCAACCTTCTTCTCTCGCCCCAGCGGCATTGACGCCCTCGTCAGCCCCCGAACTCTCTCCGATGGCAGCACCGCTAGCGTCCGTTGCCCCCTGATCAGCAGTTGGTGGGGTCGGCTCGGTGTGAGAAGTCTATTCCGGAGAAGGCGGCACGTCTGCCACTGGTCCACTCGTGGATGGCCCGGGTTCGACAGCCCGACGAGCCTCCAGTATTGAGATCACTGCGCAAGGCATGCCGCGGTTAATCACGGATCGTCAACGGCAAGCACCAGCAGTAAAGTAAGGAGACTTACGGGAGTCCAGAGCGTCATCTTCCACTGTCCCGGCCGCCGCAGGAGCAATTGCAGCAGGGGACCCCTCAGCGCTTATCAATTCAATGATAGGTGTCTGGCCCCCGCCCTATCCTGCTGGCGCCTCTCCTACTCCTGCTGAGGATTCCTGACCAACATCTGTGCACTCCTGAGGAAGATGAAGAAATGGGTTAGAAGCTGCATAAGAGAATGGACGAAGCAGGTTGAGTAGGGATAGAAGCGGACCTCGAGGAGCTCAGTGATATCGATATTGTCAGAGCCGGCCACCTCGCCGCTCTCCCGCGGGCTCCCCGGATGGGACCTTCCCTCAGAGCCTTCATCCTCCCCCGTCTCCTCCTCTTCCTCGGAGTCATCGTTACTATCACCTTCCTCCGGCGGCATCTGTTCTGGAGCAGGCTCTAGACCGAGCATCACCTTCACCAGAAGGGACGGCTCCGCACGCTGACCACGTTGGCGCGCGTACTCGTCCATGGCCGTCAGATACGCATACCGCCGATGGATGTTCACCCTGTCGGCGACCTGAAGGCGCCCAACCTCTGGCAGATGGATTCCTTCTCTTATTATCTTCTGCCAGATGGTTTCGGTCCCCAGCGACTGCCGCAGGGTCATCCAGGCCGAACACAGCGCTGGGAAGACTGCATTGTGGGAGGGTTCGAGCAGACGCCTTATCTGCTTCCCGGGCCGCTCCCCGACCACCGCATGTGCCCCCTCTCTGGGCGCTGAGGCCGTGGTGGCAGTCTGCGATGTGCCCGCCGCCGAAGTCCCTGCCCGCGCCGGCTCTGCTGCTTGGCGCGCTTCCGTTCTCCCCCGCGTAACGGCGCCTCGCCTCCTTCCTTGACGCCCGGTCTCTGCACGGGTGACCTCGAGCCGCCGAATTGGTTTCCGTAGAAGCCCCTCGGGGTACGCGATGGCCCAGTGATCGGCGTACTCGGTTGCCAAGCCTGCGTCGACCTCGGTAGGAGGGAGAGTGATGACATCGCCAGAGCCGAAAGCGGCGAACATTAACCACATCTGGCGAAGGACGCAAGGGTTCGTCTCCTCCCGGACAGTAACGAATACCCTCTTCGACATCCGTTGAAGGCACCCGAACTGCCTGGAAAACCGGGTTGGCACGTAGGGCTCGCAGATCACCTTCCCGTCGACCCGAGCCACGAGCACCCCGCCCCGCATGCTCAGGAAGTATTCGTGCTGCTCCAGCAGACCCTGCCCATTGTCGATCATCTGGCCAACGGGAGTGGGGAACAGGCTGAAGTTGAAATTTGCATGATTTCCAATCCAAATCCTCACGCCCTCCTCATTTAGGGTCATCGGAGCAACCCCCGCGATGTTCAGCAGGGAGGGTCGCAGGCCGTTGCCCGGAGGAATGACGGCGTTTGGAAACGTGTACCCACCGAGGTGAGCAGCCACCAAGCCGTGGAAGAATTGAAAGGGCCCACATATCTTTCGTGGCGACCCCCCTCGCGAGATGCGTCCCAGGATGGCGTACAGCTTAGCCAGCAATGGGACCCCGAGGTTGAATCTTTTGTTGGCGGCCATGGCGCCCGCCATCACCAGTGTTGCCGGGCGGACGCCCATCCTCGCGTCCCGCACTGGTTGGAGCCACCCACTCAGAAAGGTGGCCAGGAACGCCGTGTACCAGACATTTGGGTCCCGGGCCTCGATGACGCGGTACCCCCATGAGCGGTAGTCTCCCGTCTCCAGGACCCGCCAGTACGACCCGTTCCGGCTCCTCTGAGCCGCGGACGGGCACCGCTTCCCCCTTCCTGGAATCTTGACCGCTGGGTCATGCTCCAAGAACTGGCCGAACCACTCCTTGTAGGCTATGTCCTTGTGGAAGTCCTTGACCCCGAGCCGCTCCGTAGCCAGGTCCAGTAGATGCCATGTCAGGATGGGAGTCCGTGACCTGTCGCCCCAGGTGTTCCTCGGAGGCAGGAACTCATCGTATTGGTAACCCTTGTCACGACCCGTCCTCGGGGCCCGTGCCGTGACTACCCCAAGCCCGCCTTCCATAGGCCAGGGGCTGGCGACTAGCACCAAGGCGTAAATTCCCGATAAACAGGGAAGGCATTGCCTTTATAAGTAACAACCACCACAGAGTCAGCAAGCAGAAGTAACTACAAAGTGCAGAAAAGTAAAGGGGGCCGGAATACAAGCCCAACTGAATGTACAACTGAAAAGTAAAGTACAACAACTGAAGAAAAGACGGCGGCCTCGTGTCGTCCACTGGCAATCCCACCTGAAGGGTGGGTACAGATAACCTCCAGGCTCCTCGGGTCCCACGTCCGCTCCGAGCACGTCCCGCCCAGTGGTCCACCTCCAGGTACCATCCTGCTCCACCACCCAACCGCGATCAGCGCTGTCCGTCGTCTGCATCCAACACAACAAGGTGCGGGCATAGCCCGTGCAGGGGTGAGTATAAGCTACTCAGTAAGGACCCCGAGACCACCAAAGGTCTCCCGAAATCCACAAAGGATATAGCACAAAAGGAAGATGCAATCACGAAGTAACATCTGACTCGACTTAGGTATATGCCCATACATATACCTAAGTCCCCAATTCTAGCTCTGCTCATGAGCTCAAGAACAACTCAATCCACAAAGGAAAGCAAGACTCAAATCCACAAGGAGAGTAAATAGTAAATCCACATAGGATAGTTCAACACAATCCACAAAGGAGAGTAACATAAGATTTAGCTCAACCAGGTATACTTTTTCAGATGACGTCAAAGATGATCACTGATCCATCTAAGTCGTCGGACCCACGAAGGATCGATAGGTACTAACCCCCGCAAAAGACCCACGTAGGATCGGGCTCACACAGAACCTGTAGGCAGTGGCTCACACAGAACCGGTAGTAAGGACCCACATAGGATCGGGCTCACACAGAACCTGTAGCACTGATCCACGTGGGATCGCTGAGTGCAGTAGTCGACGCAGTCCACTGAGGATCTCTGCACAGTCGTCACCGCAGTCCACGAAGGATCTCTGCTCTGCCGTCGTCGCAGTCCACTGAGGATCTCTGCTCTGCCGTCGTCGCAGTCCACGGAGGATCTCTGCTCTGTCGTCGAAGTCACAGCCAGCGCTAGGGTTCCCGCACTTAGCGAGCTCGTTTAGGAGGGTCCGCTCCACGAGCCGAGAGGCTGATACATCAACTGACACGTAGTCCGAAGTTGATGTATCCAAAAGTTCCGTATCGACAACAGGATCTCATCGCAACAGACGACGCGTCAATCGGACGCCCGGTCTGAGAGTTATTGGCATTTTCGTCCCAGGGGCCCGGTTGGTTTTTAGGGCAAAACCAACCCGACCGTACTCCGCCTGCGTCCGATCCTCGGGCGGAGTATGCCAAAAGTTCCGTCTCACTTAGAGGAAACTACCACAGCTGACGGTACGTCGGTCGGACGTCCGTAGCTCAAGTTATGAGCGTTTCCGCTCCGAGGGCCCGGTTGGTTTCGTGTACGAACCAACCCGGCCGAACCCAAAGTCTTCCGAAACCTTGAGTATAATATACCGAAACGACCGTCTCGATCCAAGGATCGCGTAGCCGCTGACGGTTCGTCAATCGGAGGTCCCAGGCCCAAGATATGGGAGAAAGACCGAAGAGGGCCCGAAACGGGGGTTCTGGGCCCGGGGCGACCCGGCCCGAACCCCCCCTGGGTCGGCCGAACCGGGTCGGCCCGAACCGGGTCCGCCCGACCCGGCCCGACCCGGCTAGGCCGGGTCCGGTCCGGCCTGGGCGCGGCCCGGCCGACCGGACCGGCCGGCTCGGCTTCGGCCGAGCGGCCGAAGGAGCCGCCGCCGCGGGTTTGACCCGCGGATTGGAGGAAAACGCGGCCCGCGCGGGCGGCGTGCTGGGTGGCCGGACCGCGGACGCGGCTCGGCCGCGGCGGACTCCTCCGGCGGCGCGCCGGGCGCCGCCGCCACCTTCCGCGGGCCGCCGGAGTTGCTCCGGTGGCCCGTTTTGCCTCCCGTCTGCGCCGTTGCTCCTCCCGGGGGCCGATCTTCACTGCGGGATCAACGGATCGCCCTTGCCGCACGGTTCGTCGTCGTCCGCCAAATCCGCACAAAAAAGGGAAGATCGGCGGAGGGTTGCCGGGTCTGTTTGTTAGATCCGCACCCTCCGCGTTAGTCATAAACATCATCGGGAGGAAAAGAAACGACCAATCAACAATTTTAAATAAATTTAAAATTGTTCCGCGATCGGTTCTTTATTTTAAAATAATAAACACGGGTAAAGAAAAATATTTCAAATCAACCCTTACCTTGTCGTCGTCGTCGGACGAGAGGTCGTCGCAGAATCGCTCGTTGCGGATGAAGGAGATCGTCGCGTCGTCGCGGTATCCGGCGTCGCGTCGCCAATCTCCGGATCAAGATCAAACGGATTTAATTAATTTAAATCCGTTGATATCGAATTATAAAAAGGAGAGAATTAGAAGATTCGGCTCTCACCTTTGTTGCCGAACGAGGATCGGCTGCGGAAGAAGAGGCGTCGCCGAAGAACGTCGCGGGTAGCGTTCGTCGACGTCGCAGATCACGGCGTGCGTCGTCGAATTCCGGTCGCCGGCGTTCTTCGCGTTCTTCGCGTTCTTTGCGTTCTTCGCGGGGAGGGTGGAGGCCCAGAGAATCTCGCACAACGAGTAATCCTCCAAAGGAAAGAGTTGGTCTTATTTTATTATTTTTCCAACGAACGCAAACGCGTAAGTAACGACCCATTAAATTCGTTGAATTAATTCAACGAATGAAACAACCCATTTAATTCACGAAATAAACCGCCCAATTAAATGGTCTGTTAAGAAATTAAAGAAAACGCGTCGGTTGACTTTTCAGTTACTTTGACGGGTTTTCGCGGGTGCGTTACTTAGCGAAAGAAACAGCGGGGCTCGTGCGGGCCCCACCTCACAAATATCCTACCAAGGGGGTAGGATATTTCTAGATAGCATCCTATCCAGTTCAGCTCAGATCAAGCCGCCTTTAAGTGGCTTCAAGTGGCTTCCAAGCAGCTTAAGTGAAATAAAATAAAGTTGTCGCACAAATTTTATTTTATTTCTGACTTAAAGCCCCAAAATTTAAAAACCACGTCTGAGCAAACGCAACTTCGGAAGAGGCGTTTCTAAGCAAATACCGGCGCTGCGATTTCATCGGTGCCCTCAGAATTCGATTCCGGGCAACGGTTCAAAAGATAGAAAAACCCGCTCGTCCGTTCACTGAACGTACCCGAGCCAAACTTCAGAAATTGATTCCGGGCACACCGGGCCTCAGAATCAGGTGCCGTCTGAAACTGCGCTCTTGTAAAATTCCAAAGAAAATTAAGAAAAAAATTTCCTTGAAATTTGCGGGTCTTTACATTACTCCCACCTCAGGGCTTTACGTCCCCGTAAAGATACATCAAAAACTAGGGGAACAAATGGGGGTACTGAGCACGCATCTGAGCCTCCCGCTCCCAAGTGCTCTCCTGGAGGTTCCCGTGCTGCCATCTGACGCGCACAAGAGGAATCGACCGCCCACGTAGGACCCGCTCCTGTCGATCCTCGATCTCCACTGGGACCTCCACAAAAGTCGCCCCATCGTCCACGTCCAGCTCCCCAAACTCGATGATGTGCGTCGGGTCGTGCACGTATCTCCTCAGCTGAGACACGTGGAAGACGTCGTGCACCCGGTGCAACTGAGGTGGTAGAGCCAGGTGATAAGCCACCTCTTCTATCCTGCTGAGGACCTGGAAAGGCCCGATGAAGCGTGGAGACAACTTGCCGCCTCAGCCAAATCTCCGTAAACCACGTCGAGGTGAGACACGCAAAAAGACGTGGTCGCCATCCTCGAACTCCAGTGGCCTCCGCCTCCTGTCAGCATATGACTTCTGCCGGCTCTGAGCTGTCCTCATCCTCTCCTGGATGATCTGGACCTTCTCTGTCGTGGCTCGGACCATCTCTGGTCCCATGAGTGCTGACTCCCCAGGGTCTGTCCAGCACAACGGTGATCTGCAGGGTCTGCCGTACAACGCCTCGTATGGTGCCATCCCGATGGTGGAGTGGTAGCTGTTGTTGTACGCGAACTCCACCAAGGGTAGGTGGTCCTCCCAGCTGCGACCAAAGTCGAGAACACATGCACGGAGCATGTCCTCGAGTGTCCGTATGGTCCTCTCAGTCTGACCATCCGTCTGAGGGTGGAAGGCTGTGCTCAGATGGAGCCGCGTCCCGAACGCCTCCTGCAACCCCTTCCAAAGCCGGGAAGTGAAACGAGCATCTCGATCGGAGACGATAGATTATGGCACCCCGTGAAGCCGTACGATCTCCTGGACGCAAAGACGTACCAAGCTCTCTACTGAGCCCTGCTCTCTGATGGGTAAGAAGTGTGCCGACTTGGTGAGTCGGTCGACAATCACCCAAATGGAGTCGTGACCTCTGGAAGTGCGTGGAAGTCCAGTCACGAAGTCCATAGATATGCCATCCCACTTCCACTCCGGGACCTCCAAGGGCTGTACCAAGCCTGCTGGTACCTGATGCTCTGCCTTCACCTGCTGGAAGGTGAGGCATCGTGAAACGAACTCTGCCACAGCTTTCTTCATGCCCGGCCACCAGTGCTGTCGCCTGAGATCCTGGTACATCTTCGCCACTCCGGGATGCACCGCCAAGGGAGAAGTGTGAAACTCTCTCAGCACCTCCTCTCGTAAAGCGACTGGTACGAAGGTACGTCCTCTGAAAAGGATGTCGTGCTCTGCTCCAAGGGAGAAACCATCAGGCGCCTGACCTGAGGATATCAGTGCACGCCGGGTCTCACAGTCAGCGTCCCCACGCTGAGCCTCTCTGACCCGCCGTAGAAGTGGAGGAGAGACTGTGAGAGACTGAAGAAAGGCTGCTCCGTCTCTATCCACGAAGGATATCTGCAAGGAGGCTAGCTGCTCCGTCGCCTCCTCAAGTAGCTGAATGCCCATCCTCCTGCTGAGGGCATCGGCTACCACGTTCCCCTTCCCAGGAGTATAGACTATCTCAAAGTCATAGTCCTGGAGGAACTCAAGCCATATCCGCTGTCTCAGGTTCAGGTCCTTCTGAGAGAAGATATACCTGAGACTCTGGTGGTCAGAAAAGACTGTGAAGCGCTCGCCCATCAGATAGTGCCGCCAAGTCTTCAGAGCGAAGACCACTGCTGCTAACTCCAGGTCATGAGTGGCGTAGTTCTGCTCATGCGGCCTCAAATGACGTGATCCGTAGGCGATCACGGCCCGCTCCTGCATCAGGACGCACCCGAGTCCAGTCCCTGATGCATCGCAGTAAACTACGTATCCAACTCCCTCCTCAGGCAACCTCAAGATAGGTGCGCTGGTCAATCTCTGTCTCAGCTCCTGGAAGCTCTGCTGACATCTGTCTGACCACACAAAGGGTTTCCCCTTCTTTGTCAAAGCTGAGAGTGGTGCCGCAACTCTGGAGAAGTCTGGCACGAATCTCCGATAGTATCCGGCTAGGCCCAAGAAGCTCCGCACCTCTGTCACGCTCTTGGGTGGCTCCCAAGCTAGCACTGCCTCGATCTTCGCGGGGTCCACTGCAACTCCCGCCTCAGAAATGACGTGCCCCAAGAAATGGACCTCACGTAACCAGAACTGGCACTTTGAGAGCTTGCCATAAAGCTGGTGCTCTCGGAGTGTTTCTAGCACAACTCGCAGGTGGTAGGCATGCTCCTCCTCAGTCGTCGAGTATACCAAAATGTCGTCAATGAAGACAACGACAAATCGGTCGAGGTATGGCTGGAAGATCCTGTTCACGAGGCTCATGAACACTGCTGGAGCATTGGTTATGCCGAACGGCATAACCAAGAACTCATAATGGCCATACCGACACCTGAAGGCCGTCTTCTGCACGTCCTCGTCTCGAACTCTGAGCTGATGATAGCCTGACCGGAGGTCTATCTTCGAGAACCACCGCGCTCCCTTGAGCTGATCGAAGAGGTCATCAATCCGTGGCAGCGGATACTTGTTCCTTACTGTCACCTGGTTCAGGCGACGATAGTCGACACACAGTCGCAAGCTCCCGTCCGCCTTCTTGGTGAACAATATCGGGGAATCCCAGGGTGAAACACTGGGTCGGATAAACCCCTTGCTCTGCAAGTCCTCCAACTGTACCCGCAGCTCCCGAAGCTCAGCGGGGGCCATCCGATATGCTGGAGTAGATATCGGGGCTGTCCTGGGGTACAAGTCGATGTAAAAGTCTACCTCTCTACGAGGAGGTAGCCCTGGAACGTCGTCGGGAAAGACGTCCACGTACTGGTCCACCACTGCAGGAAAAACTGGACTCTGCACGTCCACTGCTCCCAGGATGAGGCTAGCCAACTGATGAGAGATGGGCTGCACTCTCCTCCGCGGAAGTCCATCCTGTGCTGCAAAGGTTCCCTTCTCGCCGGTGAAGGTAAACCTGCTCCCGTCGGTGCGAACACATCGCACCTTGCGCCTAAAACAGTCGATCTGGGCATGAACCGTGGATAGCCAATCCATGCCCAAGATGACGTCGTAAGGCCTCGACGCCGCTACAAGGAGATCCCAGCCGAAGCTCTCGCCTCCTAGAGTAAGCTCACACTGCCGGCACCAGTGCGTAATCGTCGAGTCTGCTCCCGTAGGAGTCTCTAGCCGTAAGGATCGAGCCAACGGCTCAGTCGGAATCTCCGAGCTCCGAACAAGGGCAGAGGCTATGAAAGAGTGACTCGCTCCTGTGTCTATAAGTACTGCAGCAAGGGTGGAATAGACACAGATCGTACCTCAAATCATCTCTGGCAAGTCGGAGTTGTAGGCCTCCACTGCCTGGAGCTGGGCCTGTCCCTGCCCGCCAGCTCCATGTGGTCGAGGTGGCCCTCCTGGTGGTGGTGGGGGTAGAGCCTGGAAGCGTCTCCCACCACCCGCTGCTCGGCCAGCTCCTCTGCCTCATCCGCCTCCTCCCTGCGGACCGCCACAGTCGACCCTCTGCCTCTGCCTGGGTGGCCCCTCCACCGTCTGCTGCTCCTCTGATCGGCGAGTCGGGCAGTCACGAGCCATGTGACCCTGCCCGCCGCAGGAGTAGCACAGCCTGCCTCTCGGAAGGCTGGCACTCCGCTGTGTGCCCTGCACTGCTGAGCCGGTGTCCTGAGGCCGTCTGCGTGGGGGTCTGGTCTGCCTGGACCCGAGAGTCATCCGTCGGCTACCTGCTGCCGAAGACTCAGCTACCTGCTGCCCTGCGCTAGGTCTCGCCGCTGAAGAAGGCTCTGCCAGGAAGCTCTCGATCAGGAGGGCTCGCTCCAGCACTCCCGCCTGGGTCGGAATGCTGAGGGAGATCAGCGACGCCCGAATCTCCTGTCGCAAGCCCTGCTCGAAGGTCCGGGCCCGGAAGAAGGGGGTCCCGTACCATGTCGGTCGAGTAGCGAGATAGGTCCGTGAACCTCGCCGCGTACTGAGCGACCGTCATGCTGCCCTGGCGCAGCTGGAGAAGCTCCTGGATGCGCACCGCTCGGAGGGTGGCCGGGACGAACTCAGAGCGGAAGAGGCTCTCGAAGTCCGCCCAGAGCAAGGATGCCTCATCGTGAACCTGGAGCATCAAGCTCCACCATCGTCCTGCCGCCGCCTGCAGGAGGCTCGCCGCGAGGATCACCATGAGATCCGCTGGTGTCCTCACTAGCCTAAAGATCCGTACCACCGCCTCTAGCCAGTCCTCGGCGGCCTGGGGGTCCGCCTCACCGCGAAACCTGGGCGGTCGCTGGCTCTGAAACTCATGCAGTGACCTGAGGCGACGTGCATCGTCTGCGTCTGGTACTGGTAGTATCGGTGGCTCGGCGGGTAAGGCTACCGCCGGTGCCACTGCTGGAAAAGGGCCCTGCACCGAGGCCTCATCGCTCGGTGGGCTGCCGTCGCGCCCTACACTGGGAACCCTAGCTGGCTGTCGTCGCGGGGCCATCCTGAAAGGAGAACAAGAGCACCACAGTCAGAACAGTATACCTGGTGAGCTGGCACAAGTAATCACAAGGAAAACTTGAGACTTTCATGAAGCAGATCAGTATACCCGGTGAGCTGACACAAGTAATCACAAAGAAGACTTGAAACACACATGCAATCAATGTTTTCATGCATTAAGTCGGAAATCAGGAGTCAGGGTCCTGGTGTACGGATACGTCGGCCGCCGCACCAACACTGGGCTCCCGGAACTGATAACCACACTCAATACACTAAACACTATTGCTTCACATAGAAAGAAAAGACGATCAGAGTCTGCGGTAGAACCGACCACCTTTGATACCAATTTGTCACGACCCGTCCTCGGGGCCCGTGCCGTGACTACCCCAAGCCCGCCTTCCATAGGCCAGGGGCTGGCGACTAGCACCAAGGCGTAAATTACCGATAAACAGGGAAGGCATTGCCTTTATAAGTAACAACCACCACAGAGTCAGCAAGCAGAAGTAACTACAAAGTGCAGAAAAGTAAAGGGGGCCGGAATACAAGCCCAACTGAAAGTACAACTGAAAAGTAAAGTACAGCAACTGAAGAAAAGACGGCGGCCTCGTGTCGTCCACTGGCAATCCCACCTGAAGGGTGGGTACAGATAACCTCCAGGCTCCTCGGGTCCCACGTCCGCTCCGAGCACGTCCCGCCCAGTGGTCCACCTCCAGGTACCGTCCTGCTCCACGCCCCAACCGTGATCAGCGCTGTCTGTCGTCTGCATCCAACACAACAAGGTGCGGGCATAGCCCGTGCAGGGGTGAGTATAAGCTACTCAGTAAGGACCCCGAGACCCCCGAAGGTCTCCCGAAATCCACAAAGGATATAGCACAAAAGGAAGATGCAATCACGAAGTAACATCTGACTCGACTTAGGTATATGCCCATACATATACCTAAGTCCCCAATTCTAGCTCTGCTCACGAGCTCAAGAACAACTCAATCCACAAAGGAAAGCAAGACTCAAATCCACAAGGAGAGTAAACAGTAAATCCACATAGGATAGTTCAACACAATCCACAAAGGAGAGTAACATAAGATTTAGCTCAACCAGGTATACTTTTTCAGATGACGTCAAAGATGATCACTGAACCATCTAAGTCGTCGGACCCACGAAGGATCGATAGGTACTAACCCCCGCAAAAGACCCACGTAGGATCGGGCTCACACAGAACCTGTAGGCAGTGGCTCACACAGAACCGGTAGTAAGGACCCACATAGGATCGGGCTCACACAAAACCTGTAGCACTGATCCACGTGGGATCGCTGAGTGCAGTAGTCGACGCAGTCCACTGAGGATCTCTGCACAGTCGTCGCCGCAGTCCACGAAGGATCTCTGCTCTGCCGTCGTCGCAGTCCACTGAGGATCTCTGCTCTGCCGTCGTCGCAGTCCACGGAGGATCTCTGCTCTGTCGTCGAAGTCACAGCCAGCGCTAGGGTTCCCGCACTTAGCGAGCTCGTTTAGGAGGGTCCGCTCCACGAGCCGAGAGGCTGATACATCAACTGACACGTAGTCCGAAGTTGATGTATCCAAAAGTTCCGTATCGACAACAGGATCTCATCGCAACAGACGACGCGTCAATCGGACGCCCGGTCTGAGAGTTATTGGCATTTTCGTCCCAGGGGCCCGGTTGGTTTTTAGGGCAAAACCAACCCGACCGTACTCCGCCTGCGTCCGATCCTCGGGCGGAGTATGCCAAAAGTTCCGTCTCACTTAGAGGAAACTACCACAGCTGACGGTATGTCGGTCGGACGTCCGTATCTCAAGTTATGAGCGTTTCCGCTCCGAGGGCCCGGTTGGTTTCGTGTACGAACCAACCCGTCCGAACCCAAAGTCTTCCGAAACCTTGAGTATAATATACCGAAACGACCGTCTCGATCCAAGGATCGCGTAGCCGCTGACGGTTCGTCAATCGGAGGTCCCAGGCCCAAGATATGGGCGAAAGACCGAAGAGGGCCCGAAACGGGGGTTCTGGGCCCGGGGCGACCCGGCCCGAACCCCCCCCTGGGTCGGCCGAACCGGGTCGGCCCAACCCGGCGAGGCCGGGTCCGGTCCGGCCGGGGCGCGGCCCGGCCGACCGGACCGGCCGGCTCGGCTTCGGCCGAGCGGCCGAAGGAGCCGCCGCCGCGGGTTTGACCCGCGGCTTGGAGGAAAACGCGGCCCGCGCGGGCCGCGTGCTGGGTGGCCGGACCGCGTACGCGGTCCGGCGGTTCGCCGCCGCCACGGCTCGGCCGCGGCGGACTCCTCCGGCGGTGCGCCGGGCGCCGCCGCCACCTTCCGCGGGCCACCGGAGTTGCTCCGGTGGCCCGTTTTGCCTCCCGTCTGCGCCGTTGCTCCTCCCGGGGGCCGATCTTCACTGCGGGATCAACGGATCGCCCTTGCCGCACGGTTCGTCATCGTCCGCCAAATCCGCACAAAAAAGGGAAGATCGGCGGAGGGTTGCCGGGTCTTGTTTGTTAGATCCGCACCCTCCGCGTTAGTCATAAACATCATCGGGAGGAAAAGAAACGACCAATCAACAATTTTAAATAAATTTAAAATGGTTCCGCGATCGGTTCTTTATTTTAAAAGAATAAACACGGGAAAAGCAAAATATTTCAAATCAACCCTTACCTTGTCGTCGTCGTCGGACGAGAGGTCGTCGCGGAATCGCTCGTCGCGGATGAAGGTGATCGTCGCGTCGTTGCGGTATCCGGCGTCGCGTCGCCAATCTCCGGATCAAGATCAAACGGATTTAATTAATTTAAATCCGTTGATATCGAATTATAAAAAGGAGAGAATTAGAAGATTCGGCTCTCACCTTTGTTGCCGAACGAGGATCGGCCGCGGAAGAAGAGGCGTCGCCGAAGAACGTCGCGGGTAGCGTTCGTCGACGTCGCAGATCACGGCGTGCGTCGTCGAATTCCGGTCGCCGGCGTTCTTCGTGTTCTTCGCGTTCTTCGCGTTCTTCGCGTTCTTTGCGTTCTTCGCGGGGAGGGTGGAGGCCCAGAGAATCTCGCACAACAAGTAATCCTCCAAAGGAAAGAGTTGGTCTTATTTTATTATTTTGCCAACGAACGCAAACACGTAAGTAACGACCCATTAAATTCGTTGAATTAATTCAACGAATGAAACATCCCATTTAATTCACGAAATAAACCGCCCAATTAAATGGTCTGTTAAGAAATTAAAGAAAACACGTCGGTTGACTTTTCAGTTACTTTGACGGGTTTTCGCGGGTGCGTTACTTAGCGAAAGAAACGACGGGGCTCGTGCGGGCCCCACCTCACAAATATCCTACCAAGGGGGTAGGATATTTCTGGATAGCATCCTATCCAGTTCAGCTCAGATCAATCCGCCTTTAAGTGGCTTCATGTGGCTTCCAAGTAGCTTAAGTGAAATAAAATAAAGTTGTCGCACAAATTTTATTTTATTTCTGACTTAAAGCCCCAAAATTTAAAAACCACGTCTGAGCAAACGCAACTCCGGAAGAGGCGTTTCTAAGCAAATACCGGCGCTGCGATTTCATCGGTGCCCTCAGAATTCGATTCCGGGCACCGGTTCAAAAGATAGAAAAACCCGCTCGTCCGTTCACTGAACGTACCCGAGCCAAACTTCGGAAACTGATTCCGGGCACACCGGGCCTCGGAATCAGGTGCCGTCTGAAACTGCCCTCTTGTAAAATTCCAAAGAAAATTAAGAAAAAAATTTCCTTGAAATTTGCGGGTCTTTACAACCCTCCAGTGGGATACCTCCGATGCAGTGGATGTCCCAGAGACCGATGCTGACCTCCCCATGATGAAGATGGAAGGTGTTGGTATCCGGGGACCAGCAGGTGAACAGATCCGGCCCGAGCTCGGGCTGCTGGACGTCCACACTGCCTCAAACAGGCCGATGTACCGCAGTTCCTCCGCGAAGTAATCGCAAGTGTGGCGTACCCAGAACGCCCATGCCCACTCACTGGTGAAATTACCCCTAGACCGCAAGTCCCAGTCCTTCAGCTAGCCCCTGGTGTCATCGGTGACAGTCTGGCGATACGTGCTCGAGTAGAGGGCTGGAGAGTTCTCCGCAGTAGGCTGACTCCCGGTAATGGTTCGTGTCCTCGGGTTCAGGACATAGACATTTAAGTGCCTGGTCTCCCTGGCAGGATGCCCGTTGTTGGTGATGTTGTAGCGGGGAAGCTCGTCCTCCTGAGTCACCCAGGTCTGCGGAGCATCAACCTCGAACCCCGGCACCAGAACCTCTTCCAGGATGCTGTAGTTCCAGAGTGGCAGGTTGTCCGACAGCGGATACGTCTTCTGGGCCGGCGTCAGCAAATCGAACAAGGATTGATTGTTGGAAACAATATCCTTGGCTCCGTAGACCTCCTCGTTCACCGCCATCTCAACTCTGCGAATGGCGGCATCCCCCTCATTCACTTGATTCGCGGCCATCTCAGAAGTTCCGGGAGTCGTGTGGGTTAAGGGATGAGGTGTGCGGAATCGGATGAGGCTGGTGGAGAAATTTGGGAGTTGGCGCGCAATCCTAGTGGATGGCGCGCAATTGGGAAGTCCGTCGCGTAAAACCCCAGGTGTTCGTGCAAGACAAGCCGAAATCCGGATGGGTTTGCGCGCCGAACGGGCGAATTTCGCGCCGTCAATGGCAATTTCGCGCACGAGATCTTGGAAGCTTATCACGCGGAAAGCCTGTGTACGGCACGCGGGACCCAGGGCCCCTATTTATAGGTGAGGCCGGGTGTCCGCGCCGCGCGGAAAGCGCTTTGCGCGACCAAGGAAGCGAATTTCGTGCCCGATGCCCTTTTTGCGCGCCAAAGTCCCGCGCTGCCCAGGACTTCGGCATTCCGGCATCTCCCTCGGAACCCGATCGTTGCGACCTCTCGCCGATCAGATTCCGAGGGGGGGCTTTTGTAGACGCCGGAAAAGTCCGTTGCTCCTCAAACGAAGTTCCGGATGAGGAAAGCGAGGTCATATTTGGAGTCAGAAGCATGTTTCGGAAGGCCCGAAGGCCTTGCGCGAAATATCGGAGGCCCGCGCGCAATATTGGCTATGCGCGCGCAATCCTTCCGGGATTCGCGCAATGGGCCGAGTCGGCGCGGAATTTTCCGCGCCCGACGCCCGTGCGCGGCCCTGAAGCGTGCCGGGCCCCTATTTCGCGCCCGCGCCGAATTGCGCGCCCGCGAGCCGAATTGCGTGCCCGCGAGCCGAATTGCGCGCCCGGGGTTGCCTATAAATACAAGGTGACCCCCAACGTTTTGAAGGTTGCCAGAATTCGAAGGGTCGCTCGTGCGCGCAATCCCGCCCCCTCCGCGCGCAATGCCGATCTTCAGGTAACCTCCTTTATTTCGCGCAAGCCAGCCCCGGGGTTCGCCTTCGCGCGCAACGCCTTTGGCTTCTTTCCGTTGACTAACTCCTCACCCAAAGGTCTTCGCACGCAAAAGAAGCCTCTTGCGCGCAATTGCCCCCGGGTGCGCGCAATCCAGCCCGATTGCGCGCACCCCCCTTACTAAGTGGCCATTCGTTAAAGAATGGTCCGTTTCCCCCGCGCGCTATCAGAGGCCCGGTGCGCGCAATCTCCATCTTCCGCGTGCAAAGCGCTGGCCCAATTGCGTGCCAGCCCGCCCAATTGCGCGCCGACCCGCGGTATTGCGTGCCAAGCTCCTCTTTTGCGCGCAAACCACCAGGGTCGCCCCCTTTGACCCCCTGAGGGTACCCGCCTGCGTGGCGCCCGATGATCTTCATCCCGGGTGCCCGCACCGTACGTTGTCTTCCCGTGCGGCCGTCCAGGCTCGCACAAAGTGACACGGACCCATTGGCGGCACCACCTCGTCCGCGCTGTAGGACGTTAAACTGCCAAGAATCCATCGTCCTGTAGGACGCTAAACTGCACCTCGTCTGCGCTGCAGGACGTTAAACTGCCAAGCATCCATCGTCCTGCAGGAAGCTAAACTGCACATCGTCCGCACTGCAGGACGTTAAACTGCCAAGCATCCATCGTCCTGCAGAACGCTAAACTGCACCTCGTCCAAGCTGCACGACGTTAAACTGCCAAGCATCCATCGTCCTGCAGGACGCTAAACTGCACCTCGTCCAAGCTGCACGACGTTAAACTGCCTAGCATATGGGCCTCCTCAAGGTGTAAGCCCCAAGCCCCATCGTCCAACATGACGTTAAACTGTACTTCGTCCGGCAAGACGTTAAACCGTCCGCTTCGTCCTCAACACACGACGTTAAACTGTACTTCGTCCGGCAAGACGTTAAACCGTCCGCATCACCCGATCCCGTGCCTCGCACGCAGGGTCCCCCCCGGTTTGGATGTGGCCCCCACTCGCTCGTCTCTGCAGGGATGTCGGGATTTCCACTCTGTAGGGACGATTTTTTGGAGTGGCCTTCGCCCACAGGGGTAGGGTATTACAAACCCCTAGTTTCTTGTGGGGGACTGCACATGTGTATCTCCGTTGTGCTTCCCCACTGCCGAAGACAATAGAGGGAGTGACAGGGATCGAGGTGTCTCTCACCTTCGGCCCAAGTCCCTCTTCAACTGAGATTTTCCGCACTCAGGTTGCCTCAGTGCGTAAGTCCTGACAGAATGAACTACGTGGACTTTGATCCCTGTCTCCTAAACAGGGTACGTAGGAAGCCTCCCTGAGGTTCAAGCCCACCACCTGGTCGTCCCGGTCGTATTCACGTCGGTTCGTCCATCAGTGGACCCCTCCCAGGTTCACATTCGCGTCGATTCACCTATGAATCCGCCCTTGTGGGGGACTGCACGTGTGTATCTCCATTGTGCTTCCCCACTGCCGAAGCCAGTAGTGGGCGTGACAGGGATCGAGGTGTCTATCATCTTCGGCCCAAGTCCCTCTCCAACTGAGCTTTGCCGCATATGGGCCTCCTTAGAGTGTAATCCCCAAACACCATCGTCCAGCAAGACGTTAAACTGTGATCCACCCACTTCGTGCGTGCCAGTAGCCTAGACCTCCTCGTGAGTCGGCTTGCCATCGTCCAGCATGACGTTAAACTGTATATCCGAACTATGCTGACTTTGATCCGCGCTAACACGCGGTACGTAGGAAGCCTCTACGGGGTCCAAGCTCTTCACTCCATCATCCATACTGATCTTTACCCGGGCCGCCACATCCTGGTGGGGTCATGCCATTTCATTCCACTCCACTTCACTCGGGAAGCCTCCCATGTGCTGGACCCATCATCGGAGGTTCCCCGCAAGGGGTTCTGTCATCTGATCCACTCCTTGTGTTGATCAGTCCGATGTCGTCCCCGCTGGACGTTAAACTCGCGGCGTACCCCGTGTTAAACATGGGAACCTGAGGAAAACCTCAGGTAACGCAGTTCCCCGCACCCAGCGCGGGATGCCTCAGGCCATCACGCCTTCGAGAAGCCCTATTAGGGACGGAAGGCAGACATGCAGAGCCGTAGTGTTAAGACACGCCCCCAACACCCAGAGCTACCCGGTCTCCTCACCGCGGGTTGCTGCCCCGACCAGACTCCTTGGAGCGTCTGGGCGGAAGCAGTGTAATTAACGAGTGTCCATGAAGATATGGCGCCGGGAACGAGATTCACGAACATTCTTTAATCTATGAGGGAGACCTGGATTAGGCGACGAGTTCCGAGGAGACGTCCACAGAAGGAGGAGCCGACATCCCATCATCCTGGTTTCGATCAAGGAGCAGACGTCCCTGAATAAGGGACAGATGCCGCCCGCCTTTTGAAAGCGGGACTGCGGGGCCACAAGCCGCGCTCCCATCCCCTCGGGTCGACGGGTGCACGCGCGAACGTGTCCTGGCGGAACAGCGTCGGAACAGAAACCCGACGCACATCCGTACCGAAACACTTATCAAAACAAATACTAGTATATTTACGAATTTGTTTACTAAAATAATGGAATAAATATAGTGGAGGATGTTTAGAATAAAAATAAAATAATGGATCTTGAGAAAATATTTTACCTCTCAATCTGGTAACTCCTTTTGGTTTTTTCCAAAAGGCTTCCTTGGATTTCATTCTACCAAAGGGGAGGATACTATTTTTAAGGTTAGAAGTTTTCAAAGAGTATTTTTTAGATCTTAGAAATGTCTATGTGTTTTTATAGGTGTTATGAAGAGTGTGAGTCGATGGCCTTTATAGGGATGTGAAATGATACAGTTGGAATTTTATAAATGAAGTGAGGATTACACACATTTTTACCTAAAACTATTCATAAATAACTAAAAAAACATAAATTTAATGTTCATGGAAGAAATATTTCTATAAAATGGGGGTTCAAAAAGTTTCTAATTCGTTTTGGGTCTTAAATTTATTGATTAATCCTTAGTTAAACATAATTTTTCCATAAAATATGTTATTCATTTGAATTACATTCACTAATATTTTTGGTAAAAACATAGTTGACCTTATCAAAGATTATAGACTATTATGATTTCAAATTTTATTCCATTTTTCCATATTCCAGTGACACATGTTTCAGAAATTATATTAATAATAATCTTGTTTTGGGGAAGACACAACAGGTTTTAAAGTAAAAATGATCCAAATTTTCTATTTTTTCATACCCTATTTCAATGTGAAATTAGTTCCGATGACATAAATTGGATTAATTGATAAAATTATAATCTAATTTTACTTTTAAATCAGATTAAAATATTTTTTAACTTTATCTAAAAATTAAATGAAATATAAGTTTTGAACTAAAATATATTATTTTTAACTATACATTAAAAAATGAATCCTTACATAAAAATACCAAAAATTTATCATAAACTAATTTTTATGTTTTTATTTGAAATATGTTTTAATTTTGGAATATTAAATCTACAAATGTTCTAGGAATGGATTTAAAATTAGTTCTCCATTAAATTGTGGTAAAAAATCCACTATAATAAAAATAGTTTTTAAGCATAAAATTGGGGATTTTCTAATATTATTTTTATCAAATATATTGGATGAATATAAAAAATATTTCATTAAATATATATCATATATATTACATCAATTTCACTTTATAATTATAATTAATTTAATTTACTATGGTAATAAGATTTTTTGACCATAAAAATAACAATAATTCCAATTATATTCAATTGGGTTTCATATTAATTTCTAATTAATTTTTAAATTATGAATTCACCTTAAGTTTATAAAAACCACATATTTATTTAAAATTATTTAATACTTTTCATAAAGACTAATTTAATTTATAGGTATATATTATTATATTAAATAATATAAATTTAATTATAAACTTTAATTTTGAAAATATTGATCTTCTGTTTCATGAATGCCATGAATAAAAGTCATTATTGCATGTAAAACAAAATAACCTTCTGTGATGTATAAAGAGAAGGTTACATTTATTTTTAGCATAGTGAATGATTAACTTGGTGTTGCATATAACACAATCCAAACATATAGAATAAACTAAATTTAGTGTTTCGTGAAATATAAAATATCATAAAGAATAAATTAATTTAAAAAATATATTTCACAAAATCTCCGGGTGTCACACAAGCATGAATCAATATTAGCATGTACATGAGTTGGTTTCATAAATTTTTCATTTTATATAATCATAAAGAGAAATAAGGATTTATTTAGTCAATATATATCATATATATTATGTAAAAATTATTATTGAATGGTGAATTAATAATTGACTTTCTTTTGTTACATTTATCAAGAAAATTGAAACAATGTTTATGCGTATGTGTCTCCTATCATCTCTACAGACGGTGTATTCCATTATTATATATATAAAATTTATTGATATATATAAATATTTATATAATTGAAATAAATAACACTCATATAATTATTAAAATTTTATTGATAATAAAACCATGCTCAAAATGTAAGGACCGAAGCTACCAAACAAAAACATATATGAATAAATAGTTATTACCTACAATTGCGATTTAAAAAAAACTGTTTATAAATAGGTGAAAAAATGGTATAAGTAAATTAAATATAGTATTATATAAATGAAAATAGTTCAATAGTGTATTTATAATAATCCTTTATTTACAATACATATCATTTCAACTGGTAAAATGGAATTCAAGAGTTGAGGTATGAGATTTTCATCTATGTTTTATGTATACGGGATACAATCCATACTCAGAACCAATTTCTATTTTGTAGTGTATATATTTCCCATGTCTGTATTTTTTATTATAATAATAAAAATTATACGATATTTATAATGTCTTGACCTGGGATATACTCAAACTGTTCCATGAACCAGTGGGTCACATGGACTCAAACGCACCACCCCATACACTAGAGGCTGTCAACTATTGTTGAGGGTTTAAGGTTGTAAAATGGGAAAACTATACCCTTATATTACTATGTAAAAAACATAAAAAAATAAGTAGACAATGGAAGAAGATTCAATTGAATAGACACTATAATGATAGGAGCATCAACTTGTTGTTGTAGAAACGTTACATACGAGAAGGGAATAAAAAAACGAATAAAAAACATATTATGGATGCATAAATAACTATTCAACAGTAAAAATATAAAAATAAAATATGTAGTGTTATATACATGATGTATTGGCATGCTGGAAAACTAAAAGGTGATGAAGGGGAGACGGATACACGAAATGTTGTACAATAATATAAATAATCCAAAATTCTAATCCACTAGTTTCTCAATATTATGATTTTTCCTCTTATATCATGACCCAATTTCAATCTAATCATAAAAAGTATCTATACTAGGGTTCTTTCACTTATCCAAACCTACAATCATATAGTCTACTTGGGTAATATTGGGGGATAGATTAGGTATGAGATTAAATCCCAATATGCGGCTACCAATGGTGTCTCGATGTAATACAACAAGTGTACATCGAAATAAAAGTGTATATATAAAAAGAATAGTAATAAATTATGAATACATATCCTCCATCCATCTCAAGTTCCTATAAGATACCTAGCAGCACTGCCTACTCCAAATCAGGCCTGAATGATTCTAATTTATATACATATATATAGCAATAATATATACATTGATATACATTATATTTATATACTATATCCACCAATATGAACAAAGTAAATGAGGATGTATGTATCAATATTATTATATATTTTGTGTTTGAAGGACTTGGGGTGTAAGTGAATTTTCCACAACCTGTCTACTGAGTTGTAGGCTCTACAAGATGGAACATGACCAAAATATCATAATTAATTTGAGTTGTCATGCTCATCATTCAAGTAAGGTTGGGTGAGACATATCTCATAACACCCTCAGTGGAGCAATATAGAATTTTATATGCATCACCATAATAGAATTATAATGGTTAGATATATCATTAACCACACCCAATGTAAGGGATAGTCAAACATCATTCACATGAACTCTATTAATCATCATCTACAACCAATAACAGTGGCATATAAAAATAATAATAGTAACATGAATTATTTCCTCAAAATAACCCTAATAATCATACCCAATATATCAAAGGGAATAATAATTTACATAATCCAAAAAGTAAAAGAACACATCAATTGGTGTGACCTTTCCATCCATCATTATTCATCTAAATTAATCAGTTTTATTCAATTATTTAAATAAAAAAAATCTTGATGAAAGGGGTTTAATATTTACACAATCAAATAAACTAATAAATGGAATAAATGTTCCATTTTATATATTCCAATAAAATAGTTGGTTATTTAGGGACTATGAAATGATTTAAATAGTGGGGAAAACAAATATCAACCCAAGACGAACACATTGAAGGTGTTTTGTTCCATTAATCAATAAATAAAGGGGTAAAATCATGATGGTATATACAACGGGCGGCTATTATAGAGGAAAAAATCCACTATATACTTTGAAAATATAATCCAGAGTAAAAAACGTGAATATATGAATATAGAATCAATGAACAAATTTTAACGAAATATGAGACAATGGCTTGAAAGAAGAAAAATGCTGATGCTATGAAAAACACTCAAACATTGGGAATGATTTCTAGACCACATATAATAATGTTTTATATGATTTCTCAGGGAATATAAACATATAATATGGATTTGTTTAAAAAAAATAAATCACAAATGAATTCACCAAAATTTGGAAAATGTAATTGAACATATATAGATTAATAGATAATAAGAGATAACGATACAGAAAGAAAGATAAATGAAAATATTAATGATGCATTTCCTATGAATCAAACCAAGCTTGATTTGGGGCTCAGATGAGGTAGTTATTTAATTAGATTTTTTAGGGGGTGGACAACTCCCGAGAGAAGTGGAATTCTCTCATCCAAAGGAAAATTAGAGGAGATGTTAAAGGGTTTAGTTTATAAATTCGATACGGGTAGAATAAAAAATAATACCCTAATTGACAATTTATCATGGCATGTCATCGCGGTTAGACCAATTGTAATTATTCCATGTGCCATTGCACAATGGAAGGAAGACTGCTTAATGTTTGGCTAACTATTCACAAGAAATACAATGTTTCTTGATCATAATGAATGAAATTCTCGCATGATCACAAGCCTTTGATCACATGGATATAGCGAACAGTTTTTCTCTCTACTCAGCATTGAAATGCACAGGATAGTTCTAGGGATCATGTGGGATGGAATGAAGGCATTATCCTAACCATACATCAAAGTCATTTTATCCCTATTTCTGGGATCTGAACTAAAAAAAGTCTTAGACACCCTCATGTCCTCATTAAATACATTATGTAACATTATAAACATAATATTAAAGAATATAAATGAGAAAATGAGTTATATATTCATAAAAATATGTGACAATACATCATATACTATTTAAATAAACTCATTTTTGAGTTTTTCTTTCAAGGGTAATGAGGTTTCACCAGAGAAATACTGTAGCCATTAGACACGTATATCAGTTTTCCATTCACAAGTAAATTCCATTACTCAGTCGTTCTACCTTAGCACCCATAACAAATTAATTGACCTTCCATGGAGTGTCATTATGATCTAATCAAAAATCGACATTGGATACTCCACAATGAAATCATCCATATTTTATTCATCATCATCATGATGGAGAACATTTGATGATTCAAGATAATATTGGAAATATTGAGATACATGAATGACATCACACATAGTATTAAATCTCAGAGGAAGTGTATCTAGTAATCTACTTGTATGATTGGATACACAAGCAAAAAATTTCAAAAAAATATAGGTGAATCATTTTCCAACTTATGAAAATTCATTGTACCATCACAGGGAATACACATAGAAAAACCCAATATCCATAATCAAACTCTAGAGTTAAATAACTTCGATTGGAATATGAGTATTTTCTAGACTGAGCATTCATTATGCACATTATAATCAACTAGAACTACTCTATAGCATCCTGAATAAGGTGAGGTCCATGAATTGTTTCCATATAAGACTCTAAAGTTAACATAGGTGAACTGAATAGACAACCACATAAGGCCTCACATGGATCCATCTTAAATAGAGTATGAAATATATTATTACAATAAAAATCAACAATGGGTTTCATTTTATCACAAGAACCTATGATGGTAAGGACCCATTCACAAAGAATGTCCACTATCACCTAAATTGAATGATCTATATACCTATTTGTCTATGGGTGATATTCCAAAATTAGTAGAATCTGTATACCCATGTTCATCAACATACACTGTCAGAACCATGACAGAAGGTGAGCATATCTATTGTAAATGACAGAACCTGGAGCTCCCGAAGGATATTCGACCCACCTGACATATATACTCCCTAGATGGTCTTCTAAGAAGGAATCCCATAGAGGTAATATGTGTTCTAAAATCATCAAATTATCAATTATTAATGAGGTTATATCATTTATATGATGAGATATGGTGAAACCAGTCCCAAAATCCATAGAAACAACATCTGATTTCCACTTGGGAATGGAAAGCATATGCAGAAGTCCTACTTATTTATAATGATCCACCATCACCTATTTATTGATGTAACATTGTGGGATAAAACTAGAAAAATCATGTTTTATAGTAGGATTACAATACTATAGATGTATGTCTCGACATATAATGGTAATTTTGGGATATACTACTGATGATAAGGTAAGAAATTCCAGCATCATCTCCACTCCGATTTTTTAAGGACCCAATCACAATAATGAATGTATATGTCACACCCTCATCCATAGTCCAACAATAATGTGAATCACCATATGAAATAAATTCATGTAGGACTAATACTTTTGGATTTTATGGATACCTCATTAGAAAATACTCCATAAGAGTAGAGTTCCCTCCTAAAGCTAATAGGGTTTCCTACTCGTGATCCTATTGATCCCCTATATGAATATCCTTAAAGTAGACTATGAGAATCCATTCTCCATTAGACTCCTAAAATATATTTGTCTATGTCTTATGGCTCAGAGCATTGGAAACAAGCTTACTATTAATAGGAAAATAATCATGCTTGAAATCAAAGGACAACACATACTCAACCCATCTGCAGTTATGAAGATTTAGATAACATTGTTTAAAAATATACATCATGATTTTTTTTGTCAGTGAATACAAAATAACATGATCCAGGTAAATAATGTCCCAAACAATGTAAATCAAGAACTATAGTATCCAGAAAAAGATCGTTCATCTAGTAATTCCACTCATGAGTTCTAAAATACAAATAACCATATGTTATGGAGCAATAATCCTATATAAGAAAACTCTTCATCCTTATAAAAGATGTGTTATAATATACTCTCTAGCACTTTTCATGCTCTTTCATAATCAGAATTAGTACATAAGTCAATTTTAACTTCGACACTTTAAAGGATACATCACAATATTTTTACCATTATAATTTACCTCTCATCCTAGTCAATCTCATTATAGATCATTATAGTCAGGATAAAGCTAGGTTGACATGTCATTAATACCTAGATAGCCCTAAGAAACATAATATGTCAATTATATTTTAGAGTTTCTCCCAGGAAACTACACCTCTAATGTTCTCGGGGAATACTAATACCAATGACTCTGTGATGATATGAAATAGAAAGTGGAATTTGTTAATACAAATAATGTCCTTTGTTGAGGTTATCATAAATATTATTCTATCGTAGGGTATTTAGCAGGATCTCATGATTAATTCCATGATCTTATAAACAATGTGAATACAATAAGCTGTCATCCATATGGATTACAAAAATGAAATATTAATATGGGTCAAAAACCTAATTCATTATATTCATAAAGAAAACACTTGGGTTCGTGAGACCGAACATCATTTCATGGAACTCATAAACAACATACCCACTCCTAAAATATGTGAAAGGTATATCTACTTACCTAACAATCACCAGATGATAGCCCACCCTCATTTCAATCACTAAGAATAATCTCACTCTTTGGAGAAAATTTAATTATGGCATCAAATCTAGGTAGTGGGTACCACATCATTACCTTTAACTAGTTCAATATTCAATAATTCATGTAATGAATGAGGGTACCATACTACTTCTTGGAAAACATGACCATTGAACCTGGTAGAGAGGTTTTGGGGTAGGAAAACCCATTATCCTCAAGATCTGCACATTTTTTTATTGGGATTCAGAAGCTCTATACGCAGCATCTAATAAGGAGGAATGGAATCTTGTTTGAGTCCTAGAACTGGATCAATAATATACTCTTCCTATCATAAAGGAGGTATCCAGGAAAATCATATAGAGAAAAAATCCCTAAAACATTCACCTATGAGGCCGAAAATATTTAGTCATAACCCCTTATCATCAATGAAAAGACTAGAAATATGGGTTATCACACAACCAATGCCATAATTCTCATGTCCTGATCAAGTAAGTTGGATATCCCATTTTCCCTTATTCACATGATTAACACCCTTATGTGATGTTAATGTCACCCTCTAATGATACTAGTCAATATGGGATCGATAAGTTACTAAAAATTTTATATCGTTGGTTACATCAAACCCTGTCATCTCATGAAACAAAAGATCCCATATGAATATATATCCACATAACTCAACATGTTAAAACATAAAATGATGTATTCTCTCTAATCTATTACTTAATCAGGTATCATGCATCAAAAAACAACATTAGTGATCAATATATAGATCTATAATATCTATTATTTCCTCGTATATAAAATATTTTGTAGCACCTATGCCAAAAAAAGAAGACACTAGTGTGGTGAAATCTAGAATAGTATGTCTACAATATACTATATAGAACAATACACTTAAACCATAGGTTGCACTATATCTAACTGGATTGTACTACACCCCTTAGTCCCAACATGGTTTCCATATGTAGGCCCACTGGGCTTGGGATGAGAATACTGAGTCAAATTACCTCTACCGAGACCAAAAAATCATCCTATGTGGTCAGTTGTATTCTGAATACATTCCTAAAGATATAATACATTCAACACTCTAGAACATGAAGTATGATTAGATCCCCTCTATTTATAAACTGATAAAAAATTCATATTGAATCACTAGTTGATCCCCATCAATCCACAACCCCTATTTTCCACTATACCCCATTAATATTGAGGTTTTATCTTTCCCTATGTCTTGAATGGGTGACATATGTGAACTCATTAAATAAAAGGAGCATGAATACTTATACCCTAATGATAAACCTTAACGAAATTATTCCCTATACATGAAGAGATAATGATATATATATAGGTGTTGAATCTCCCAGGCTCACACCTTCTATATTCCTCATATTCCTACATATAATTATTTTCTACTTTCCTATCATAGGAATATTCATTAGAAAGAAAACATTGACCTATTATTAAATGTTGTACACCAACACATCCTCAAAACATCTCATGATCATATGACTGTCACCATATATAGTTTGAAGGAATTGTTGCATCTCTGTAAAAAATTCATAATTTTCCAGGACATACGTGGCTCCCTACATTTGGATCATAAATTATCTAGCATGACCAGCCCTCAATACATGTGGAATGAAATATGCATATAAGATGGTCTGGAAATCTGCTTGGATCAAAACATGAATATGATAGTCCATGGTAATAATGTCCCACCAACAATTGGAAGAATAACGTAGCATAAAAGTAGCATGTTGGACCCTATACTATAGAGGCATCTCCATATTACCAATGATAGAAAGAACAACCTCCATCCCTAACTCTACATCGTGGGGTCGTCCATCCCATGAAAATATTGGAGGATTCTATAGCTAAATCTCTTGAGTCAACTCTAATATAGTTAGGGTTGGTTGAGCATCACAATGCATATTCTGTAACATACATAGTAAGAGAACTTGGAATAGGTCATTGGTTCCCATATTCTTAATATGAAGTGGTTTCATATGTGGAATTGTAGGATGTACATGAGGTGGCTCAAGGTCTTCCACCTCTAGTACATGTTACTTAAATCATTTAGGGTGTATCACTGGAGGATGTCGTTGAGGAATTATTCTTCAATTCCAAACACATGCCTCAAAATATATCTTAATAGTTGAAATAATTTCAAATATAAATTTTGGATTGGTACATAGTTTTCAAATAAAATATAACACCCCTCTTTTAGCTCTATTATCTATGTCTATATGATGGATGGACATATTTATATTCCATATGAATGTTAAATTCATGAAAATACCAACTTCTAATGCTATGTTCAGATTTAGGATTCATATAACATTTTAGGGGTTCCTGTATATTGAGCATTAATTTTAAGGTATAGAGGAAATCACCCATTGCATTATAAATGGAATCCAATTAAATGAAAACATTTTAACTGGTAATGATTTTATTTCACCTTTTTTTGTAATCAAGTATATACATAAAATACAAATATTTCAGCCTCTCAATCTAGATGTTTCTAAACCAACAATATGGCATTGTTTATTTTCTAGGATACCAACATCAACCCACATTGGAAAAAAACCATTGCGATCAACTCAATCACTTTAATTTATTCAACAATTCATTATCTAAAAAAATAATAATAGTTTTATATAAACGATTCAAGGAAAAACATTAGGAATTTGGAAAATTCATATAGACATTAGACATGGAATTGAAAAATGCATGATATATTAGTCTTAGTGTTGCTATAATAATGCATCTTATGACGCACCATTATTTCATCGGGCATAGAATAACAAACCCCATTGAAATTTATACAAATAACAACAACAACATAAGTAATTTGTGTCACCCAACAGAGAAGTTATATAAAATATAATTGGAATAATAAAGAACTATAAATTACCATTTCTGTTAAATTTGGGCTTTCCACGTACTTGGGTTCATTACACAATGTCCCATAATCAAATAAAAAATCTGTTTTTTTTTTCTAATTTTCTATATAATAAAAAAAACATTAAGAAAAATGAGAATAAATTATCTTATACCTCAATGTAAATTCCCGAACCTAGATCCAATCAACATGTGTCTCAAAAATGATGACAATGTGGCCCCAAGCATGCCACCCCATATACCAAATACTAGTGAAAATTTTCAGTTGTCTTAGGTGATATAGTGGGTAGAATATACCTTCATATCATAGTGGTTCAATGGATACTAAATAAATAACCAGACAACAATATTTCCATAATATGAATAGACATTATAATGATAGAACTAGTAATCCATCATTGCTGAAATATGATATAAAATAAATGCATATAAGAAACATATATAATATCAAAAATATAAAATTAATTAACCATAAATTGTAATAAAATCAAATAAAAAGAAAGATATTTCTATATATGAAGTCATAGATTACTAATATACAAAAGGGAAATAGGGTATAAGCATTTACAATATGTCCTAGAAAAACAATTGATATCATAAAGGCTGATCCACTTGAATCTCAAAAAGATGATTGATCTTATACACACTTTCTCTTTGTATATGCTTTGAATATAAAATATTTTTAGTTTTGTTCCTTCCCTTATATATACTTTTCAGCAATTAATCTACTCCCCTAGTAATGGAACCACGAGTATGGTGTAAAATGAAATCCTAGTAGGCCACCACCTATAGTGTATATTAGTAATCCATGTATTTTATATAGAAATTGGTGTATCAATTTAATATGAATAAAAAAATTATGAATAAATAATCACGAACTGGTAAAGGTTTATATAGGACACCTGACTACTCTAGCTGCTTCAGCTCATCAGACTAATCTTAAACCATATATATAGTAATAATAAATATATATATTTTCTAGTTATATATTGTTTCCTTCTATATGCATTATGTATGGGTGGATGTAAGTATCCATAAAAATAGATTCTAGGTTCTAGATTAATATGGTTGTAACTCAAGCATCCATAAAAAGTCTAACGAGCTATAAGATATAGAAGAAGGTACATTCCATTAAACCCATAATGAGTGTGAGATATCATTCTCACCATTCATGATAGGTGTGGTGATACATATTTCCCAAAACCCTAAGTAAGGGAATTTAGATCATCATGTCCATTTCTCGAATAGAAATATATTGGTGAGAGACGTCATGCTCAACCCCCGATGTAAGGGATAGTGAAACTTTATTCGCAACAAGTCCTTTAACAAATTTTCACATAAATATCAATATTATATAAGAATAATAATAATACCCTGAGGTATTAGAGAATTATAACCATATTAATCATCCTCAAATTATCAATGGGATTCATAATTTATTTAATGCATTCAATAAAATCATGCATCAATTGTTATGGCCCTTCCACCCATCATTATTCATCAAAATTTATCCAGTTAGTTAATTTAGAAAAATGAAAACCATCATAAATAATGATTTCATATTTTTAGATAATACAATAAATTTATAAATCCTTGAAAATTCCATTTCATATAATCTAATAATAGAGGACGAGCTTCGGGTAATTAGAAATGATGTAACGAGAGGGTCAAACCAATTAAAAATATAGTGTGCCACTTAGAATATGTTCTAGACCATTAATTAATTAAAAAAAGGGAAAATAAAGCCATCACACACAAGTGATGGATATGATCGATGAATAAATCATATAAATAATTTTTAAGATGATAAAAGAGTATAGAATGATGTTTTTAACAATTTAGAATCAATGAACTCAATATTATGCATCACAAGATATTGTATGGTGTGTGGAACAATGGAGATGATATAAAAAACACGCAAAAATTTGGAATAGATTCTAGACCACTAAAATTACAAGCATAGATGAATCATCATCCAATATCTTCTTCAGATTGAAATAAATTTGGATGAAAATGAAGAAAATATCATTTCACCATAAATAAGTAAAATGATCAAGCACAGAAATAACAAAATTAGTTGGAAGATAAACAATAATTGAAAAATTGTTGAATCAAGAGTTTACCAATGCAGTTCCAGAGCTTCCAAATATTCATGATTAGGAGGAAGAATGAAGTATTTAATTTATTAACTAGGTTAAGGATGAGAATAAATCATGCGAGAATAAGAGCAGGGTCATCTACAGAAAAATGGAAGGGGGAATGAAAGGATTTTGCTTTTAAATTCATTAATTATAAAATATTAAATTCTTCAATACTGACACATGTTCATGGTATAGCCACATGGTTGGCCAAAACAATGTTCCAGTTGTTCACCATAAGACTACAAAATGAGGATCATATATGGGATAATGGCACAACTTGTCTAACCTTATGAATTTCATGAATGAAGCTTCTATCACAAGGTTTGAAATTTTCAAATGGGCTTCCCCATGGCTCACATGGTTGCTAAAAATAGATAGTCTCCCTTCTCACCTATGAAATAACATACATGGTTAGGGAGACTATGCATCCTTGGTGGCATTGTTTCCCTTTACCTTGTGGCCCAGTTCGTCTCTATCATTTTATTGGTTCTTGGATAACAAAAACTCCTTGAACACCTTCAGGACCTCTATAAATCCATTATCTAACATTATAATGTTAATATTAGTGAATTTAATATAATAAAAAATGAGATATAACTTCATGATTTGATGGTTTTTTAGAATATACATATCCATTTATAGTACCTTTATTCTTTGGACTAATAAATCAAAATCTATCAGTGTGGTAGGGATTTTATGACACAAACTCATAGTTCAAAGGGATTGGCTATGATTATTCATTAAATAATAAATTATTTTAATCTATCTCTCAAAAGACTCGTTATTTTTCCAATAATATAGTTATTTTCTGAAAATAGATTTTTTCCATTAATTATCCTATTATTATGCTCTAAATAGTCTATGTGGATGTATTTAAGTAAAATTGTATTCATTTAACTCAATGGTTAAAAAAATAACTCATCCTTGTAAATGTTTTCGAAAATTTTTTTTCGAAATTTTTACTCAAATTATTAGATGATTTTTTAATGTTAGTTTGACAATTTTTAGTTGTTAAAAAAGTTTCATAAAAAACTTTATTGACATTTACATACTGGTGAACTTATAAAATTTTACCAAAAAAATGGAAGGAACCACAGTTTTAATATGTAGAACCTGAATGGTATTTCTTTTCATCATTCCACTTAATAATTTAAAAATTTTATTTTTGCTTTCCAATTTTATAGGAAAAGATATTTTTTATAATTATTTTGGAATATTATGTATCCTAAATTAGTTCTTTTAATATCGAAATGTTATTTTCAACAAAAAATTTTTCAGGATCATTTTATTATATTTTTATACATTAATGAACTAAATTTCTTGTGATGGTTATGATTTTCTAGGTATATGATCTAATGAAACAATCATTATTCATTATTTGTTTGGTTTATGATCATTATAAAAATTGTTTATAAAACTCATTTAATTCCCTAGGGGTTATTATATGATTAAATATTTATGAACCATTTCTATAGGTTATGAAATCATGAATGATTATAAGAAAAAAAAATATATGCTTCTCATTTTGTGATGGGTAGGCCTAGAATAATATATCCCCTCATTTAATGAGTAATCAATAATGTTCATTGGTCTCAAAGGGTACAAGTGAGGTTTTTCCAAATCCAAAATATGGTACAGGGGTGGTTATCCAATTTCCAAAGAAAGGGTTCACATAATGTTATCCCATGACCAAATTAGGTTACAGAAGAGGATACACTATGCTTGAATTATGTTCACAACTAGTCACCCCAAGCCTAAAATGTTATAAATGTATTGGTCTTAATCCCTGAAATAATATTTTCTATGATTGTTTTTCATCCAAATATATATTTATTATAAAAATTTTATGTTCCTTTGGGTCATATTCATAGATTATTTTATAATTCATGTCTTATGAATTTCCATTTTTTCCCCTGAATCGTGATTATGATATTTTTTATATAGTGTATTGTTTTCAAATGATACACTTTTGTTCTCAGATAAATATGATCCTGATATAATTATGTGATCTTTGATATCTCCCTTTTTTATCGTTATTGAGAATCTGAGATCATCCTTAAAATTTTTTTATTTCATTATTTTACAAATAATGGTATTATGTTAGATGAGTATATGAATGTTTTGAGTCATTATGAACATTTTTATAGAAGATATAGTTCACTTATGAGCGAGTTATTTATGTATCCTTTTTTTTAAATACACTATAACATTATGGCTACATGCATTTTGTCTTGTAATATATAATGAATAATCATATATAATTATTTAATGTCTCTATATGAAAAAATTTGGTCACTATACTTTGTATTAATGTAGAGTTTCAATTACCATTTTGAACTAGGATGTGGAAACCATAGTAATACTGCTAAATATACGTCTAATTATTAGTCTATATAAAACAATGATTGGATTTTATCAAGTTATAGAACAATTGGTTTCGAAAAAATGTATCCATTTATTGATAACATATGTTGATGAGGATATAATATAATTTTACCTTGGTGAAACAACTATGAAAATGGAACATTTGGCTTTAACTCGACCTACACATGGTGCATGTCATTTGGCCATGTACACCGCATATTTGAAACTCTATTGGGATATGTTTTCGATATACAAAAAATATTTATGAACCATCATGAAGGATTAGAATAATGAACTACATTGACATAGGCTAAACCTATGGTGTCATAAATTAAAAAAAGGTTTCCAAATTTAGAGATGTTATGAATGATTGATCACTATGATTAAAGATACCAGACCATTATGTCAAACATTTTGATTTTATTAATGTTTTAAATATCAAACACCATTGTTGTGGTGGGGAGAGGTATTCTAAAATTTTTATGTATCATATTTGAACATAGTTATTCAGATCCACTTATATCAAGAATTTTATTCAGGAATTTAAAGTCGTATGCCCAATAATTAGATGTTTAATTTGATATGAAACCCCTTAATGGTTTAGGGATCCAATCATAAGTATATTATTATGAACCAGTTGAAGTTTGTGGGAATGATATTCTTATAAATGTTGTTATTGTCCCCTAATTTTAATTTAATGTTTTCTTTAAATTGGATTTGGTTTATCTATATAAGTCCCAAATCAAGTTTTGGGAATAAAAGTCATATTATATATTCTCAACCATACATTGATCTTCTATTATTAGGATGACACATAATAACATATAATTGAAATTTCATCCATTTTATGGGTTATGATTCATATTACAGAGGTGTATTTATTAATGAAGGTAGTGGAGAAACTATACATTTATGATATTATAATTGTATGGGAGTATGTTTATGCCCTTTCTAATGAGTTTCATAGTGTTACCACAAATATTAAATTTAAATTCAGAATAAATGTTGCACCAATTTTGAAGACTCCCAAATGAAAGTCATTTTTGGAGTAAAAGTAACTCAAGAAGAAACAGAATGAAAATCATGAAAAGGGAATAATTCAGTAATGAATGTCAACAAGTCATGCACTGGAGCTTTTTATAAGAAAAAATTTGGATCGATGAGACTCAATAGTGATTATTAGAAATTAATAAAGATCATAATAACAAAAATGAATCATCTACCCCATATTTATTAATTTTTTAATTCGTTGTGCGAATATAAATAATATTCCAAGATAGAAATTAATTCTAGATATTATTAATTGAAGGATTTATACGAGGGTATCTCAAAGACAACATTTCAATCATTGTATGTACACTATATGTATTTTTTAATTCCATTTGGACTTAGTAATTTTCATTTTATCGACATTTATTTAATAAATGGAGTATTTAGTGGTTACCTTGATCCATTTATAGTAGTCATTATTAATTATATTATTATATATTAAGATTCAAAATTAGTGTATGGTGATCAATAGATAATTGTTCTACATAACATGAGGAATGATAAGTTGTATGAAAAATCTAATTAGTTCAAATTTTAATTGAAAAAGGTTTCATTTCAAGGTAATTAATTCTCAAGAAATGGTATATCGGTGTATCAATCAAATATGGTTGTTATTTAATTTTTTTAAGAATAACTAATCTGAATGAGATCAAATTTTTTTAGGATGGATGTTATTAATGGTTTATAGATAATTGCACATAACTTTTTTATCACCAACCAGGTTAACCCAGTAGGAAGACTAGATACTTTTTTAAAATGAATGTGATGAAAATTTCATGAAACTGAAGAAATGGTTAAAAAATTACAAAACGTATTATTTCTAGTTGAAATGGTAATTTTATCAGTAAATATATTGTGGAATTATCTTTATATAGAATTTCAATATATATATATATATATACCTCTTAAAATTTTAAATTATAAATTCACACATTGGAATATTAATATTCACTAGGTAAGATGGCTAGAATTGATTAAATATTATGAATGATAAATATATTACCACAATGGGAACGTGAAAAAGGTGGTCGATGATTTGATTCAAAATAGTAATGATTGTTTATCCATGAAGAAGATCATAAAAGATATTTATTTTTAAATTATATATCATGAAATCTTGATGGATTGGGATAAATATTATATTTCTCAAATGAGTGTGAAATCATCTGTCAATGTAAATAATAAGCGGCATTTATGGAAGTTGTATAGATGTATAAGAAGGTATGATTTTTTTAGTTTAACAATTATTATGATGGAATAATAAAGAGCAATAACATTTTGTCTATTCCATCCATATCAGATTCGAAGAAGGAGATTTGATATAAAGTTCAATGTACATTATTCTCTACTCAAACTGGATATAGAAGATGCATAGAGTGTTGAATGGGAATAACGGTATATGGTTTTTAGGTGATATACTTATGAATTCATCACAGTTCCTTATAATTGGAAAATATTTATCCCTAGATCAAAATTCATTGATAAACCTTATAGAAGTGATAATGTTTAATAGAGAACTAAGTTCAATTTTATCTGACTAGGATCTTATATTTACCATGATGTTTTGGAAAAGGCTTATGTTGTATATAGATACAGAGTTATATATCATCATTTTTTAACACCCTCAGATATATTTCCTTTTTAGTGCTCCTTTAACACACTATAGGATATAAGTATAGGTTTTTATATGGATTTAAAGGATCATTTGGATCAAAACATTTTAGTAGTCACATTTTTACATACAGATATCTTTGAATAAAATATATAGATGGATCCTTAGGAATCCCTCTAGAGAAAATATTGAATAACTCTAATGTTCCACAATGAATATGGAGAAAGAATTTTGTTAGTAACTAATGTAGGAAAATAAAATTACAGGTATATATAAATCAATTTTTCTATATGTATGGGAAGCACAATGTCGAAAATAAATTATGCTGAAAATTGTTAGTGTTAATTATAATTAAATTTTAGGGATAAGGTTTTCTATGAATTTCTCCAATGAAAAGTGTTATTATAGACGATAAAAAATTAATAAAGATCCATTGGTATATTGGTAATTCTGATATACCTATTCACGGAGGAATAGTTTATTATCACTTCCCACATCAACAAAACATCTATTATGTTCATGATTTGTTCCTTGAATATCTAAAGTGGATGTACATATATGATCCTTTGAATTTTCAGAACATAGTGTTCTCCCTAGTGGAGCATGGTATTTCTTAAAATGAATAACCTATATAGATTCTATATCAAATAAGGATATTTATAAAAAATAAAATCACTCACTTGGACAATTTTTTGTTGTGAAACCATTAATTTAAGAAAGCTTCATGGTATCCTGAGGAGAGTATGAGGCAAAATATAACTCATTTTTCTCTATCATAGTGGAATAATTTCAAGTTTGAAATTAATTGTAAAGGGAATATAATATAAATTTTTGAATTTTTTGTGATTTTTTTTTCAAAAAAATTTAATTTCAGTCATACTTACTATTAACTGAAACATCAAGTTATAACATTCCATAACATATAATAAAAATAATTCTCTATAAATAAACATTATAATCTTGTGAATGATCTTTATAGTATGAATATGAATTAAATTTATTTTAATATTAAGTATAAAAGTTTTAGATAAAGAAAATATAGTCATAAATAATTTTTAAATTTTTCGTAATGTATTGATATGCTTTGAAAATAAATTTTTACAAAATATTTTTAATTTTATAAAATTTATTTTAAAAAATTAATATCATTTGTAAACCATACATGTCAAAATTACCCTTAGGATAATTTTTCGTAATATTTAAGAAATACTAATTGTTGAATGATTAGTGAGAACTACTAATTATTAATGAAAACATTCTTTTCAATTAATGAATTTAAAAAGATTACTTTTAATTTATATTTATTTTAAAATATATATTTGATTTATTATGTTATTATTATTCTAATAGGGGTTATCTTAATAAGTTTTTTATAAATTTTGTTATAAGGTACATTGTATACATTTGAAAAAAATATCAATGGAAAACTGCTTTTCAACTCATCTGAATGTTTAATTTAATATTTAATTATTAAAACTATATAAATTTTATTTAAATATGCGTATTTCATATTATTAATAATGATAATGATAATTATTTTTTATTCAAACATATTTTTTAGCAAAATGAACAAACATAATAGTAAAAGATATTTAATACTGTTAGTGTTGAAATATGTTTAATAAGGGTTAAACTAATAGATATGGTTTATTTTGAAACATAATGTTGTACAAATAAAATTTTATTTATATATTTCATCCATATATTATCCAAAAAACGAATCCCTATCTGTTTTGAAGAATTTTTTAATTTAATTACATTATAATTTTATATTTTTAATAAATTTTAATCAGGTTTCCAAGGGCGTCCTCTCCCACACTTATAAGATGACATTTCCTATACATACCTCCTCACATCCAGAAATATTTTTGTAATAAAAAAACTATTAATATTAATTCCTTTCATCTCTAAACACACGCTATATGTCTTATTTTCATTAGGCAATCCTCTATATAAGGATATAATTGTAAACATAAACAGGTTCTCAAAATAATATGTATGGTTTTAACAATGTGTTTTAATTTTATTTATAATTCCACATCCATAAACTATTAATTAAAAATTTATTAATAAATACAGAATTATCTCCCATATATTAAAATTTTATTACCTGAATCTAATGACCTACATGCATGGACACATCCATTGAATTGGAATTGCTACTATTAATCATGAGCATGACAAACTATAGCCTCAAGAAACGATGTAATTCTTTTTCTATCACCATCTCTCACATATAAATATAATTGTGGATATAAAATATTTATACTAATTTATTTATAATATCATATCTTTCTTTTTACATTCCAATCTATATCAAAATGATAATCTCACTCGTGCATATGTTTCAACCACCACATCCATGTTCTGATGTGATAGTCTTTACATTTTATATTACCATGGATGGTAAAAATATATATATATATTACATAGAATATATATATATATATGAAATAAAAATGATTCTATGATGTTTAATTAATATTTCCATTTCTTTCAATATATCCATCGAGATAATGGGATCAATGTTCATCCATATATATAGCCTCCACTCTCAGTGAATAGTGTAATCAATTTTTACATCACTATAATTTATGTATGATTCAAAATATGTTAAAAATGAATATATATATATATATTGATATATAATCTCTTATTATAATATGTTACATTATTTAACCATGATCATTGTATAAGTAAGATAAATACCAAACAAAATAATCCATTTAAAAAAAATGCATTTATTACCTGAATCAACAATTTTATTAAAAATTTTATAATAAAATGGTAGTTAATGGTTATAGTTAAATCATATATGTTATGATTCATGTAAGAACCTATGTTTTTTCGGACAATCGTTTTGAGCATAAATTTGAATTTTTGTTGTTCGATGCACATGAGGGGTAAAACGGTCATTTCCCCCTACCATCTGATCTCGAATAGTTTTTCTGACAACTTCGTTGGTCCCGGAATAGGGTGTTTACCCTAGGACAGGAGTTTGGTGGAAATCTGAGTTGTTCTAATTTTAGTGGAATATTTTATATTTAATATCATTAAATTAAATAATAAATTATTCACACTGGTTCATTTGGCAATAAATTTTAAACGGAGCATCAGATTGAGATTCTGTCTGATCTGTTGAGTCTGGAATGGGTAGTTTATCCTAGGGAAGGCATAAACTCATTTGGGGCATCGGGGCCGGCCTGGGCCCCTTTTTCTTCCTTTTCTTTCCTTCTTTCCTTTTCATTTCTTCTCTCTTCTTTCCTCCTCCTCCTTACGCACATATCCTACACCGCTCGTCCTTGTCAATGACTATGGGAGATTTTGGAAATCAAAAAATTGGGAGTGAAGGAATGAGAGAGGGGTATCGTTTCAAAGCCCTCAGTGCGCTGAGTCGACATGCGACATCTGTGGACCATGAAATCAACCAAAGCTTCGGCGGTTTCCACCTAAAGGTAGGGATGTTTATGTTTTTCCATGGATACCCTTTAAAAAATGTTGTTTTAAGTCTTTAAAGCCTTATATTTCTTTCTTGTAAGTCCATGGGGCTTGATCTGTTGTTTTGGGGGTGAAAACGGGTGTTTCGGGCGTTTTCAGGGATTTCCCATCGGAAAACCCAAATTACACAGGGTGTATTCCAAGGGTACAAGCTGTGTGTTCTTCCCATTTGGGGAAGACGGAGTTTTATTAAATACACACCATTTACTTTGAGTACACGCTATGTATTAGGTGTCCGTGTGGTTGGCCGTTTGAAATAGAGCACGAAATAGTGATTTTTAGCGAGTACACGCCGTGTACTTTAGGTACACACCGTGTAGTGGTACATGGGCTTGTGTTCGGGTGAAAACGGATACGGCGTAACTTTTTTTGAATAGTATATGTCATGTACAGTAATGTACATGCCGTGTACTATAACACAGGTAGGCCCATTGTGCTCTGGCCAGGTACTCAGGCCATGTACTCCATCAGTTTAGTAATTTTGAGATATCTTGGGCTCTAGAAGTCAGAATTCGGCCTGCGAGTAGTCTTTTCTGAGCATTTTTTCACGTAGTTAACAATGGGGGAATACTTTTTACATTTATTTGTAATATAAAGGGATTTTGGTGTATTCATATAAATGGAGGGGTTCTTCCTCCACTCATTGAGTTCAGTTGTCACCGGAGAGTGAGACATGGGGTGGATGATAGGTTGGGTGTTCGTACCAACTTAGTTGAGACCTTTAATAGCAGATGGGATATGAGATATATCCCCTAACCCATTCCTTAGAGGAAGTTTCCCTTGTGAGACATTCCCTTCAGGACTTTGAGGCTTTGAGACCAGGAACTTCTAAGGATCCCCTAAGGGATGCCTTTGCTTGTGTGCTGACCTAGGGATTCCTTTGTAGGATCTCTCTCTTATTCATCATTTGACAGGATCCATGTTATGGAATGCCTATGCTGTCCTTCCTTTGAGGATCCCGTGTAAGATTCCTCCCTTAATCTTTTCTAAGGATTCCGCGTAGGATGCCTTCGCTCATGTTTACCTGTAGGATCCCGAGTATGATGCCTCCTCATTGTTTGACCTGAGGGACCCAATGTGTTCCCGTCGTTTGACTGACCTTGAGTAGTTATGTTATGTTTGGGAAGAGATAGTTATTGTGTGTCACCTAGGACCCTTTCCAAAATGGTAACCCATTTTTCTTTGGATATTTTTTAGGTTTGGCATTCGGTCCACCCTCGCTGTTTGTTTATATCTGACTTGGTTTTCTGATTCTGTAGTTTTTACCAGATGTGCTTCCATTTTGGTGGGTGCTGATCCGGATGCAATGTGTCTTTCTTGTTTGTTCGGATGACTACTATTCTTTGTGTGCCTAAGTAGAGGTGTCTTGATTGTAGATAGTGTATTTTACCATGTTTGGGTGTTTTTCACATGCTTATCTGTTTAAGACATTTTGGTCTTGTTTAGCCTTTGGTCATTATGCTTGTTTCCATGCCTTGTGACCGTAGGATAGAGTGATATTCTTGACATTATTGTTATGTTGTAGACTAGTTAGCCAAGTATCTCTATAGGTGTACTTTGGCCTTATTGAATTATTATACCCTGACTAGCATGAGACCATGAGATCCTGGTGCTATATAATATAAGGGATAGACTGAGTGAGCTTTCCAGAGAGTCTTGGACACTATAGACTATAAGGGATAGACCGAGTGAGCTTAACATAGAGTCTTGGACAATATAGACTAGAGGGGATAGACTGAGTGAGCTTCCTAGAGAGTCTTGGACATTATAGACTAGAGGGGATAGACCACTTGAGCTTCCCTGAGAGTCTTGGATATTACAGACTACAGGAGGGTAGACCGAGTGAGCTTCCTCAGAGAGTCATTACTTTGTTTGAATTTCATTAAAACCTTTCCATGCTAGAGAAGGAATTGACTGGGTGAGCTTCCTTAGAGATTCTTTGATAGACCTGAGGCTATATGAGGAATTGACCGAGTGATCTTCCTCAGAGAGTCTCTAGACCATGGGGATTTAAAGGTATTAGACCGCGTGATCTTCCCCAGAGAGTCCTTGACTACCTTAGACTATAAGGGGAATTGATTGAGCATTCTTCTTCAGGGAGCCATATAATTTTTGTATGACCAAACCAGAGGGGTTAGGCTGAGTGTACTGCTCAGAGGGTTGTTGGTACTAGTTAGGTTGGACCAGAGGGGATGGCTGTGAGTACGTCCTAGAGGGTTACCTATTGTGTTATCTACCTTCTTGTGTTTGTTTGGTTGAACCAGAGGAGACAGGCTATGATTACATCCCATAGGGTTACTTGTTTTTGTTTATCTTGTTCAGAGACATATTTTCCAGAATTTGCTGAAGTAGGTAAATGTTGATGGGATTATAGAGCCATAGATTAACTTAAAGACACACGGCCTGAGTGGCACAATTTCCAACTCAATGCCCTTGCACAAGTTGTCTTGGAGATTGGGCTTATGGTCCCAAGGATCGACTGCTGATGTTGTTTCTTGTTATTTGGATCACTTAATCATGAATATTCATATTTATGTATATGTGTATAGGTATAGGAATATACATGTGTATGTATATTGATATGAAGATACATGGTGGAACTTGCCCAGTTGACAAGGATTACACACCCTGATTTCAACTGTGGTTTCACGTTTGTTTTACTTCCTTTTGATGTGTTCCATCTAGGATAAGCACATTGCTGTTGCATAAACTTTTACCAGCACAGTTATAGGTTGCATGTCGGGGTGCCCTACTGAGATTATTTCTCACCCCTACACGTGCACCTAGGTGTATGTGTAGGCCTTATGTCATATTTTCTGGTTGAGCAAGAGTTTCATGGTGGATAGGGCTGAGGCCCAGTGTTGCATGTTCGAGAAGAGCCGCTCGAGTGGTTCTACTGATCTGGCTGCTGCAGTTAGATATTGTCTGGAGATCAGGTACGTGGATTGTCTCGGAGTTAGTATCAGAGCCCTGTACTTTTACTTTCAGTTTCTTTTGTACTGGTATTTGTATGGTCGTCCCGATGGGTGACCAGTGTGGTATTGTATTGCATTGCAGTTCTGGCTGAGAGTTAGTAGAAGAGACCTGTACTTTTACATTCAGTCCTTGACATGATTGTTATGTTGTAGACTAGTTATCCGAGTAGCTCTATATGTGTACTTTGGCCTTATAGCATTATTATGCACTGAATGGCACGAGACCCTGAGAACCTGGTTCTACAGACTATAAGGGATAGATCGAGTGAGATTCCCATAGAGTCATGGACACTATTGACTATAAGGGCTAGACCGAGTGAGATTCCCAAAGAGTCTTGGACATTATAGACTAGAGGGGATAGACAGAGTGAGCTTCCCATAGAGTCTTGGACATTATAGACTAGAGGGGATAGACCGAGTGAGCTTCCCAGAGAACGGAAAGTAAAATATAGGGATCTGCTACTTACTCCGAGACAATCCAAGTACCCGTTATCCAGACAATATCAAACTGCAGCAGGCCGATCAGTAGAACCACTCGATCAGCTCCGCTCGATCATGCAACACTGGGCCTCATCCCTATCCACCATGCAACTCATGCTCAACCAAAAAAGGAAACATAAGGTCTACACGTACAATGAGGTGCACCTGCAGGGGTGAGAAATAATCTCAGTAGGGCACCCCAGAAAGTAACCTACAACTATGCTGCTAAAAGTGTATGCAACAGTAATGTGATTAGCCTAGCTGGAACACAACAAAAGGATGTTACCCAAATGTGCAACCACAGATGAACTCATGGTGTGTAATCTCTATCAACTAGGCAAGTTCCACCATGGATGTTCAAATCCATATACGTACACATGTATTGTCCCATACCTATACACATATACATAAATATGAATATTCATGATTATGTGATTCAAATAACAAGTAACAACATCAGAAATTGTTCCTTGGGACCATAAGCCCGATCTCTTAGACATCCTGTGCAAGGGAATTGAGTTGGACGTCATTCCACTCAAGCCATATATCATTAAGTATATCTATGGGTCTGTAATCCCATTGACATGTCCCTTCTTCGGCCAACGACAGAATTTATGTCTCTGAACAAGATAAACAAAAACAAGTAACCCTATGTGAAGTACTCATAGTATGTCCCCTCTGGTTCAACCAAACAAACACAAGAAAGCAGATAACATATTAGGTAACCCTGTGGGACGTACTCACAACCATCCCCTCTGGTCCTACCTAACAAGTACCAACAACCCTCTGGGCAGTACACTCAGCCTAACCCCTCTAGTTTGGTTATACGAAAATTATAAGACTCTCTGAGGAAGCACGATCACCCAATTCCACTTATAGTCTAAGGTAGTAAAGGAATCTCTGAGTAAGATCACACAGTCTAATCCCCTTATAGCCCCAAGGACAAGAGACTCACTGAGGATGCTCACTCAGTCAATTCCTCTTATAGCCTCAGGTCTATCATAGACTCTCTACGGAAGCTCACTCGGTCAATTCCTTCTCTAGCATGGAAAGGTTTTAATGAAATTCAGACAATGTAAAGACTCTCTGAGGAAGATCACTCGGTCAACCCTACTATAGTCTATAATATCCAAGACTCTCTGGAAGCCCACTCGCTCTATCCCCTCTAATCTATAATGTCAAAGACTCTCTGGGAAGCTCACTCAGTATATCCCCTCTAGTCTATAATGTCCAAGACTCTCTGAGAATCTCACTCAGTCTATCCCTTATAGTATATAGTGTCCAAGACACTCTGGGAAGATCACTCGGTCTATCCATTATAGTCTATAGCACTAGGTTCTCACGGACCCATGCCAGTTAGTGCATAATAATGCTATAAGGCCAAAGTACACCTATAAGGCTACTTGGCTAACCAATCTACAACATAACAAGAATTTCAAGAATATCACTCCATCCTACGGTCACAAGGCATGGAAACAAGAATAACGGCCAAAGGCTAAACAAGACCAAAAGGTCGTAAACATATAAGCATGGGAAAAACAACCAAGCATGGTAAAATACACTATTTACAATAAAGCCACCTCTACTTAGGCACACAAAGAATAGTAGGCATCCGAACAAACAAGAAAGACACCTCGCGTCAGGCTCAGAAGCCACACACTAGGAAGAACCTCTGGTATACACTACAACAACAGCAAACCAAGTTAGATATAAACAAAAAATGAGGGTGGCCCGAATTCCAAACCTAAAAAACATCCACACCAGAAGAGATTACCAGTTTTGAAGGGATTCTAGGTGAAACCTGATCACCATATCTACCCAATCCCGACATAACAACTTAGGGTTAGTCAAACAACGAGAACCCCCTGGGTACCTCAGTTCAAACACTGAGGAGGCATCATACTCAGGATCCTCCAGGTAAACACGAGCGAAGGCATCCTACACAGGATCCTTAATAATGATTAAGGGAGGAATCCTACATGGGATCCTCAAAGGAAATACAACATATGAATTCCATTACGTGGTTCTTGTCAAGGGATGAACAAGAGAGATATCCTACAAGGGACTCCCTAAGTTAGCACACAAGAAAAGGCATCCCTCAGGGGATCCATAGAAGTACCTGGTCTCAAGGACTCAGAGGCCATAAGGGAACGTATCACTAGGGAAGCATCCTATAAAGCATGGGTTACGTGAGATATATCATAGATCTTATCCTATTAAAGGTCTCAACTAAATTGGTACGAACACCCAACCTATCATTGTCCCCATGTCTCACTCTCCGGTGACAACTGAACTCAATGAGTGGAGGAATAACCTCTCTATTTAGATATAAATCCCCAAAACGACCATTATATTACCTCTAAATGTAAAAAGGATTCCCCCATTATGATCTACATAGAAAAAGTCTCAGAAAAGACTACTCACACACCCAATTCAGACTTCCATAGCCCAATATATCTTAAAATTACTAAACTGAAGCAGTACATGGCCAGAGTACATGGCTAGAGCACAATGGGTCTTCCTATGTAAAATACACGACATGTAATTTTCTGTACATGGCATGTACTGTTCATAAAAAGGTACTTCGTGTCCTTTTTCACCCGAACACATTCCCATGTACCACTAGACGGCGTGTACCTAATGTACATGGCGTGTACTCGCTAAAGACCACAATTCCGTGCACTATTTCACACGGCCGGCCACAGGGCCACCGACTATAGGATGTGTACTCAATGTACACAATGTGTACTTATTAAAACATCATCTTACATTATCTGAAAGAAAAGATGGCATGTTCCCCTGGAATACACACCATGTAATCTGTGTTTTCCGACGGGAAATCCCAGAAAACATCCGAAACACCCGTTTTCCCCTGAAACAACAGATCGAGCCCCATGGCCTTACAATAAATATATATAAGGATTTAATGACTTAAAAACATATTTTAAGGGGATCCATGGAGAAATCATAAATGGCCTTACCTTTGGGCAGAAACCGCCGATGCTTTGGTTGATTTCACGGTCCACGGAAGCTGCACGTCGACTCAGTGCGTCGAGGGCTTCAAAACGGTACCCCTCTCACCTTCCTTCAATCATGTTTTCTCGATATCCAAAATCACAAATAGGTCATGGAAAAGGATGAGAAGCGTTGTAGATGTGTGCATGGAGGAGGAGGAAAGAATTGAGAAGAAAGGAAAAGGAAATAAAGAAAGAAAAGGAAGAAAAAGGGGCCCGACCCGACCCCGACGCCTGACATGAGTCTATGCCTTCCATAGGCTAAACACTCTATTCTGGACTCAACAACGTAGAAGTAATCTTAATCCGAAGCTCCATTTAAAATTTATTACCAAATGACCCTACGTGAATAATTTAATATTTAATTTAATAAAATTAAATATAAAATATTCGGCTTAAATTTGAACATCTCATATTTCCACCAACTCCTGTCCTAGGGTAAACACTCTATTCTGGGACCAACAAAGTTGTCAGAAAAATTATCCGAGGTCATATGGTAGAGGAAAACTGACCATTTAACCCTCATGAGCATCCAACAACAAAAACACGGATTCTTACAATTCATATTATTATGGTCCATTAATTGATGTATAATGAGACTATATTTAATAAATTTTATATTTTAATGTATATTATTAAATTCATTACTTGAGGTAAGGGTATTTCATTTCAGATTTATGTATGACAGAAAATTTCTATATTCACCACCTATTACTATTTGGTGATGTATATACTATTGATTAGTGAATTTTATTATTATTATCAAGAAATTTGTGGGGGTGTAAAATCCATTAAATTTATTTCTTTCATGGTACATATTATTCCGATGTTTTCATTTTGAGATGGGTTTTATGATACAAAATCATAGTTTATTACACTTTTTAATGAAACATTAAATCAGGGAATATTAGGATCTATATCATAGGAATCTCAATAGTTTTCATATACTCTAGATATTACATTAAAATAAATATGTTCTTTTCACTTTCCTATTTTATATACTCAAGAGACCAAAATAATGTTACTATGTAAAATCAACATTATTTCTCACTTCATTCAAAACAAAATTCAATTCCATTTCAATGATTTCTGAAAATGTATTAATGATTTTTTTTAGTGTAATCCAATAGTTTTTTACAGTCATTTTTGAACTCTATAATAATTTCAAAATGGTTTAAGTAGAATCTTCTTGTTATTTAATTAATGGGGTGATTTTAAATTTTTATCAAAAATGATAATGGAATCATTCTAATGTGTACGAAGTGAATGGTGTTTCCCAACATCATGAAAAATAAATGATTTATATCACACCTTTTAGGTATCCAAATTCATTTTCAGAGAACATTTTTTGTTTAATATTATTTAAATTATTTAAATTTATTTAATTCAATTAAAAATGGAAGAAAATTTCTCCAAGAATGTTTTAATGATATTTTTTTGTATATTTATTCTTTAATAATAATAAAATCAGATGATTCTTTTTTGTTTTATTGGGATATTATATAATAATACCATCATTATCCATTCTCTAGATGGTTTATTAATAGGATGAAAAATATTTTTAAAACACATTTTCTTCCGAAATTTTATTCTATAACGAAAAAATTATGAAAACCATTTACTTTTTGTGGGTTATGAATTTTTTAAATTATTTTATAATACACATATGTATGATTTCATTTTATGATGGGTTGGACTGAAATTATATATCCCTCCAATCCAATAGGTAATGAATAATTCTTTATGAGATCAAAGGGGACATGTGAGGTTATACAAATTCTAATAGTGTTAACATGGGATGTCAAATAAAGTCTATAAAATAGGGCACACATGAGGTTGTCCCACGACAAAAGAGGTTAAATGATAGATAATATCAGTAGTAGTGAAATTACATTGGTTTTTACCATGAAAAACATGTAATTAATGTCTTTGTGGGTATCTATGACATATGGCTTTTTAATATTTTGTGTATACCGAATAGATATATCTAATGTCAGTGTTATGTTCTTATGGATTGTGTTTTTTTATTCTATTATGAATCATATTTTTGGAACTAAAAATATATATTCCAGGACTTAATACTATGATATTTTTTTGGGGTTTATTGTTTTCAAATGTTAAAATCACTTTCTCATACACTTAAGCTCATGTTATTCCTTTGTAATCATTGAATTCCCACTTATTCACCATTACAAGGCATTTTTATCACCCATTCATATGTTTCATTTCCCAAGGTTATGATGAAAGTTATGTTGTTTGATATTTCTAATAAGGGTTCTATTTCTGATGAACCTACTCAGATATTATGTAGTTCAATTATGATGGATTACTATAAATATCCATGATTCCATTGTGACTTTACCATTATGGACCTCAAATGTTTTTTGGTGAAATGAAAAAAATATTTATCGATTAATATGTAATATCATTTTTACAAAATGTTGTGGTTTCTAAAGGGTAAATTATTATAATAAATCTATATTGAGTTATAGTGACCACCTATTGCAGTTCATCCTACTAATGTCTCATGAATCTCTAAAACATGGGGCATACAATTTCCCTTTCAACATTTACATTATAAAAAATACTCTGTTACATGTGAATGTTCTCATGAATGAGTAATATAGAAAAATAGAGCTATCAATGACATATTCCAACAAGTAAAAACAAATAGGGTTATTGATGTTGAGAAAATCATTGTTAATTAATAAATTATAACAATGATTCTAAATTAAATAAATAAAAATAAATAATAATCCCTAGGCGTACATTGCTCAGTTGTTCTCATGACAAGTCAACATGAATAAAACACACATAATAAAATTAAATTTGAAATTAATTTTATTTGACAGAATAAATTATTGATTAAAATAAATTAAAATTAATAACAATACAATATCTCAAGGATTGAAACAATAAATAAATATTTTTATAAAATTAAAAATATTATAAAATATTTCATTGCATTGTTTACATTTTTGGGAATATATAAGCCTTCATATGGCCAGAGGGGTTATAATCCCCTGAGAGTCCCAAATAGGACTAATATGTTATAATTACCTAGATGCTTGGTCATGTCAGTAGAGGTGGAGCACCCTACTCAAAAAGTGTAGGTTGGGAAAATCGTGCGTGTTTGGTGCTACCAACATATTTTAAGAAATATTTTTATTAAAATACTAAAACCCCATTACAATATGTAGATGATGCAACTAAAAAAGGAATATGGTAATAGTCTATAGATTATCTTGGTTGTTTTAATAAATTTATTTCTATTCTGAATAGTGCAAGGATGTGTGAATAATTCCATTGCTTATTCTTTTTCCCAACCCACTAAAAACACCATATCAGCCCCTTATGGTGTCCAATTGCCATATATATATATACATATATATTATTTTTTATTTTCCAAAAAAAATCTTATTATTCATCAGATATCCATATCTTGAAAATATTATATCATTTTGAGGTTTCATTAATTGTTTTTTAATATATCAATTCCCAATATCAAAATTATATTAAAAATAATTTTAATTTTGACTTTAGAACATGGATGAATACTCTAATACTAGATTTTTTTACCTAGTGCACGGTGAAAATGTAAAATGCTGTTTAAATAAACAACTTTCATCAAACCTATAGAGAAACGTCATATTCCATACTATTTTACCTTGTTATCAACAGAAGGATATCATTTAATTTAAATAATATTAAAAACCAAATCAAAGTGATACTCCACTCGATTTTAATTTTTTCGATGTTCCAATCATAACAAATAATAATTTATTTAAGTATCATAAGTAGTAAGGCATATTGACCATAAAAACACAATTAAATATCTCTTAGTTATATTGGTATTCAAAATATATGTGCCAACATAGTGAAGGGAATATGAATTTTCTTGTGCGCATAGTCATAAGAGATATTTTTAATCAGTCCAGGAAGGAGTTCTCAAATTGATGTATACTAAACACTCATTTTTTACATTATAATATGGCATAGATGATGGAAAATCTGAAAAAAAATATTAGTAATAGTACTTAATATTTTTTTAATTTTAGATTATATAGGTAGATTAAAAATTATGGAATTTTTACATAAGTCCATTAACATGTTTATCCTTCAAAAAAACCCATAAATAATTCTTATTACAAAAAAACATGTCACAGTTGTATGTATATTATAAATTATTTATAACATATATATTATGTTACCTAACAAAACATGATTCCTAAATGTGACTATTTTCCATATAAAAAATTTTATGAATCATGAAGGAACAATATTTCTTTAAACAAATACATTTACTTATATCCATTTAGTAACTTATGAATACATTTAAGTAATTAATTCGACAAAAACAATTATAAACTTTAATAATTCTGATTTTTTTCAAGGATAGAAAATAAATCAACATCCGACCCCTTTATTTGGTCCCACTATTTCATAAAACTCTTTTACATTAGAATAAGAAAAAAATTGAAATCATTATGTGTGGCAGACTCTAAGATATTTTCCCCATAGTATTGAGATTCACTCGTAGAAATAGAGTGGGGTCTGACAACAAATAAAATCACATAAAGATATAAGTTTATGTCATAGAAATGATAAATTCTCCTCAAAATATTCATAATATAATGAAATAACATTATCTCATTATTTCTCATAATGATATATGTTTATATTGTTTTACCATTAATGTGTAATTTATTAATTGTTCCAGTCACTATACTATATGTAAACTCCCCATTTTACCATGTCTATGGATGTAATTATGGTACTAAAGTCCTAGTCAATTGGGTTTAAAATATATCATCCTATAGTTATAAGAGAAAATATTATTTCATTATTATTAAATAAATTTCATATAATTAATGATAAAGATAATGACAGCTACCTCACTAGTGAAGTAAACTATAATGGTTCCTATTATGTTTCAAAGTACATTATTAATGATATACATTAATAATAATATCATTTTTGTAGACTAATACCAATTAAATACAATAAAATTTACAACTTATGTTGATTGGATCCCTTTCATATATATAATAATAAAAGTTACTAATATTATTTTTTATCGTGGAATAATTATTTTTTCCATATATTAAATTCAAATATGTTATATAATTTTAAGATTAATAAAAAATTAATATCCAATAATAAATTAATAAAAATTTTAATTGAAATTTTTAATAAAATGTCTTATCATTATAGAAAAGATAAATCTGATCAAAATAAAAATCCTTTTATTCTGATTTATATGTTCATGAAATATTTTTTTATATGCAACTACATGATTTAAAAACCATTTTCACGATCAATTAAATTAAAAATAAATTCACTTTAAATCTTATGCATTCAATTTAACTATTTTATATTTACAATAGTTATAAATTATAAATTACTTATCACATTCCATTAAAAATAAAGTAATTTATTCTACAAAAAATATACCTATAATTGATTCTGCATGTAATTTCACAAACACCGTCATGTATCCTACAAAATCATATCCTTTGAAAATATATACCATCCTCCTTTACACCATCATTATAAGTCTCAATGACCTAAGAATACAATTGAATCATCCAAATTAATTTATCTACATCAAAAAATTATACCTCTTTATATTAATATAGATCAATAAAATATATTTCCCTCTATATTAGCATCAATACTCCATCCCTAAAGTGAACTGGGTAAAATTTTCATCAAATCAATTTTTATTATTGAAAAGATATCGATAATGATTCCTAAAGATTTCTTTTTCTAGATCATCAGTTAATGCACACCACTAGTGTTTCTATATAATTAATATATCGAATCAGTTTTAATATATGAGTTCAGACTAAACATATCTTCATTCATCTAGAATGTAATTCATGACAATCTTTATATTAAATTATTTTTTCTTCTCATAAGAATCTATATTTATTTTAGGAATAAAGTTAATAAATTAATATATATGATGTTGTTTCCCAAATAAATTAAATTTTATTACTTGAATAGGGAAAATTATTATGATATTAGAATTTTAAGGGAAATTTCATTCATTAATAATTTAATTAAAATATTCATCTAAAATGAATACATGAAAATAATTATGGAATTTTATATTCAAAGAATAATTTTTCTTATGATTATCGTTTTTAAAAAAATTCAATAATGAATAATATTAACTGTACAATGACTAAAATGATGATTCCATTATTAAATCAACCATATATATTAATTGTTTGAGGTACATATTTCACAATGAAATGAGTCTATAATGTTCATCCAAGAAATAATTTTTTAATTACTCATATTTTCCTGGTATTATTTTTAGAATATTTCTATGAAAATTCTGAGACGAGGTGTTGAGATGACCTGTGATTTTGAGGAGTAGTGTGCCCAGAATGGTTTGATGAAATTTTTTATGTTTCTAATAGAACGTCGGAGTAGCATTCCTGAAAATGTAGATTGATATTAAATAGATAACCAAAACATAAATTTGAGTGAACAGTTTTATTTAGGATGGTGGGTTTACCCTAGAAATTACTTATCTTTAGTCGATATGGGTCTCCAGAAAATGGAATAAACAAAAACAAAATAATTTAAAAAAAATATTTTATATTAAAAATCATTTTATCTCATGAACAATGACACTGATTGAAAATGTGAGGCAACCATTGAGTTCATTATGGTGTTTTTTTCATAGGTGGAGCCTAACATTGGATGACATGTTTCAATTATGGAATTTAGTTATTGGAACGTAAACATAAATAAAATAATAAAATAAAAATTATTTTATTTTCAAATCCTATAAATCATAATCTGTAACTTGGATTAGAAATTTTAGGGTCCTATTGATATTGTGACAGTGTGCTTTCCTTATGTAGGGCCTAAAATCGACTAGTGTCGGTCGATGGTAAAAGTCAATTTTTGGATGCTTCTAAAGGTAACAAAATAATCATTAGAAAAAGTTTATTTTTTTAGAATTTTACATAGATAAAATGACACTATGATTCCACAAAAAAGAAGGTGTTTCCTTTCATAATTGAAACCGAAAGGATATGCTACAACATATCGATATAGTGACTTTGAAATTCAATTATTCATTTAACAACATGACAAAGATACATGATCAGATTGATAATCCTTGATAAATTCCTTGGAAGATCTAGAAAAGAAAAGGCCTTGGTGAATCCTCTCAGTTTCGAATGACAAGTGGAGTGGAATGCCGATGGATCATGGATCTATAATAGATGATTAAGGACTGAGGACCATGGATTGATCAATGATGGAACTGCAACTATATTCTTCACCCTCAACCAATCTAATCTTTGAGGTGAGGAATTGAATTCATTATGATTCCTTGTCCATTCATAAATTTGACATAGAATGCAGACCAACCCATGAAAAGGTTGATCCATGGGTCATTTGTTCATGATAGATGGGTTAAACATGCTGGGTTCTAATGGGATTTGATCCGTGTGATTTATTTTTTCTTATTAAACCTTCTAACAAGGATGAATATAGGCCTACATGAACAATTTATGTGATATTTCCATTGTGAGTTCCTTATGAATTCTTCTCCCAACAATTTCTTCTTGACATTGTGGATTATAAATTTGCGATCGTTTCAACTTTGATCCCTGGAATAATAAATCAGAACCAAATATTAAACTATGTGATGAAAAATGGGTGGTTTGATGATGAATGAAAGTCACATCAGCAGCAACCCATTTTCTCATTAGGACTGTGGAAACGGATCGCCCCGTGGTAGGAGGTCATAGGTGGCTGTAGGATGAGTGGCTGAAGGGATTGTCGGTGGTAGAAATACCCATGGAAGGAGTATATCAGTGGTGATGGTTCAAGCTAGCCACCGGCTCGGTAGCCACCGACGGAGGAACCTATGGTTGTGCGGCCTCTGGAGGCACCCAAGGGTGGTGGTCAAGCCGAACGTAGAAATTGTAGAAAAACGCAATAGGAGGTCGTAGCGTTGGATAGAAGAGGGTTTCAAGAGTCGTGTCATTCAGAAAATGGACTTGATGTAGAACTACTGGATCTGATGGTCATTTAGACCAACCACATTTACATGAGCTAGAGCATGCAAGCGAGATGTGTGTGAGGAGATAGGGGTTGCATCCACGACAGGCCACAACTGGCGAAGCAAGCCAACCAGCCAAATGCAGTTTGGGTTCAGTAGGATCAACCAGATGGACCTACGCCCTAGTGGTTCTATCTAGTGGGCATAGTCTCATGGGCACACTAGGTTGGGATAGTTCGGTCTGACTAGGTCTAATTGTATCTGGACCCAACATACAACATTATAAAAAAAATACCCATAAATTTCAAATAGTTTGTTTATTTGAAAAGTAATTTGTGGTCATGGGACCCTTTAGATGGGGAGGTCCTTTTCAGATGGATTTTTGAGACCTTAGTAAGGACCATTGTAGTTGTGGAGCTTCCACACATGGAAAATTCTTTATGGTATTGGTATGACTTTATATAGAAGTCCCCTCAAGAGATAGAGTCCTGAATAGAGTTATGGAATCCTCCTTGGGACATGACTGATACCTATCACCCCTAATGGAGTTCATTGGGTATTGACATGACAACCATGTGAATGGTGTTAATCCTCTATCTGTTGGCCCATATTGTTATGGTTCATGATATTCTTCAGAATCCCCTTCGTTGTGTGCCACATCGGGAGTGTTCTTGGTAATCTCCGAGAACCATTTACATTTCATGGTAATATATATTCGGTTCTTAGTATTCAATAAGTATCCCCTCTCTGTAGAGCATGATCTTGTAAAGCGATGAAATTACGACTTGAGTTTATAGGTCTCTCAGAATGATCATACCTTTATTGGAATCATATGGCCATGGACTGACTATTGAATTGAGACTCCTTGCCTTTGTGAGACCAGATGTCTCAAGAATATCGTGACGTATTCAGACCAGATGTTTTTTCAGATACTTTTGGTAGACTTGTTCTTGATGCTTACTATCGGATAGATTGAGGAGCGAGATCATTCAGAATTGTTCATACTACGAGCAGAACCATGTGGCAGGAATTTGATGATACATTGATTTTTGGTATCCTTTACAAGTATATCGGGATGTTTTTGTTATATGTGTTGTTGAAATATACATTTTTTGAGATGATTATATCTTCTTAGTGGTGTTTCCTTTTTGGTATTTTACATTTTGTTTCAGGGTTCTTTACGGAGAATTATTTTACTCACCCCTGTTTGGGTTTTCCCACACATGTTCGGTCTTATGCAGACGATCAACACTTACACAGTGTCATTTGCGGACTAGGGAAATATGTTTCTTGGAGTAATCCAAATGACGAGGTGTGATTCTATTGCTTTGGAAAACCTTTTATATACCTTGCCTTCAAATTGAGTTTTCAATGGAGGAATTCCAAAAACATGTATTTTACTTTTTTTGGATTGTATTCTAGCCCTGTTTACCATTAGTTTTATTCTGTAATACCCAATTTTTTTACTTAGTGTTTTCTCTTTCTATAATCTTTTTCTTGGTGTTGTGTGTGTGTGTGTATAGGTTCATAAGAAAATTCCTCCCATTTGTGGTATATGCCAACTCAGTGGTAGTCTCCAGCCTCTGACCTATTTATGTAGGGATTGGGGTAATCACGACATGGGCCCCATTGTACAGTTCATGAATGATTCGTATCAAAAGAGTTGGGTTCTACCTTAATATCCTAGAGTCTTTGAGTTTGATTTTGGGAAACAATGTTGAGTGTTTCCTGTTTGGATTTCATGCCAAGGAATTGAGTTTCGGAGCGGGGGATGACCTATCCATGTACCAAGACCCTAAATTCTATTTCTCGACATGGTACATGAAAACACTAGTTGTAGAAAAAAATATGGTACATGCATCATATTGGAATTAGTTTTGTTTTTCATGTCCTTCTGGTGTCATCTCACCAAGAACACTTTATTTTCGTGGTACATATTTTTTTTCTTGTTTCACGATTCTTCCACATAGACAACCATATTAGATTCCACCATATAATCACAAGGATGATCTATGGGGTGACTTGATATTGGTACCAAAATTTGTACTAGTGATATCACCTCTAGCTAGTGTACCCGATGTACCAACACCTGTAGAGTAGAGTATTGTACTCGTAATACCAGTGGATGAGATGTGTGGGATGATCACAATTCATGGGTTTCAATGATAGAGACCCCTCGGGACCTAAGGAGAGCCTGACTATTAGATGAATTCAGACTGGAATGAGGTGGTAACCATGTATTACATCGATTTAGGACACTATATGATCAGATGGAGGTCCTAATGGTGGGCCTTCTACATGGTTCCGCTAGGAGATAGTAGGTTTTAAATTACCTGATATTATGATGAGGTGACTCTTCTATGTATATAGTTTGTGATAATTTTTCAAAGAAGGGGGAACTAACTGTAAAAACTATGTTTTATTCATTCCTAAGAGATTCTACAGATTTGGATGGATGATATGTTAGCAGGTATGTATTCATGGAGTCATACCGACCTTTCTAGATACTCAATGATTAAAATATGACTAGTGCTTCATGGCTCAGAAAATTTATCAAGGGTTTATTATAGGAATCATATCTAGCATTATTATTTTGTGAATTCTTACTTATGATAGGGTTCTACAGGGAACCATTTTGATTCAATGTCATTTGGATGAGAGGATACAACCTGTAGATGATAGAAGCTGGAAAACAAGAGCCATGTCATCACAAGAAAGAAGTCTATTTCAGTCTCAGAGACATGGACATGTGATATATTCTGAGAGGAGGTCCCAAGACATTTGACCTAAACTCATGGTTAATAAGGTGAGCCCAGTTATCCTAGAAAGAGTTAATTCTTTACATGAGATGGTGGGGTAATTATCTCTAGAGATTACACATCCCATCACGATACTAACAAGGAAAAGGTGGATAGGCCACTGATGCACAGACAGTGATAGGAATAGATATATTTTTGTCTAGGCAGATGTGTCAGAGGAGCTGGTAGTGAAACAAGAGGTGGTATACATTTCAACATGTTACCACCACAACCCCAATGTGTTCCAAGCCATGATCTGGGAGATGGAGGACAAGGGAAGGGGCAGTTTCATGTAGTCAAGGATTATGACCCATGGGATCCATGACTAATTTCTAGGTATGTTCGTTTTAAACTCTTACCTTTCATATTAATGGAAACAAGTGCTAATAATAATTCTTCGTCATGAATATTGTTTGCGACCTAGTGTTTCCAGTTAAACTGTTGACATGAAACAACTTCTAGAGATACCTATGAAATGATACATGATAATCACACTATTGTGATAGTGTAATCTGACCCTTGAGGTGAGATTTTTAGTTGGTACCTCTTGGTTGTTTCAGTGAGGCCTTACGACATCATTCTTGGTATTGAAGTGTTATCGTCAGTTCATGCTAAAATTGAATATTTTAGGGAAAAGGGTATGGTATGTCTGTAGTGATGGAATTATGTTTTCTTCAGCTATAGAAAAAGGAACCCATGTAGTAAAGGATTGTCTCTAGCATAGAAGGATGAAGCAGAACACACTTGATTTGGATAGCTTTACCCCATGGGAGGTGATTGTTATGATTTCCCATTTCCCAATAGTAGTGGAATAGTATGAGGGTATATTCTCTGAAGATGTTCTAGGATTGCATTTCCTTTATTATTTAGTCTTATTCATTGTTCTACAGCCCATGATGGAACTCATATCAGCATCTGTATATCGAAAAAAATTTGTATAACTTCGTGAGGTGATGGTGGAAGTGGAGGACATATATAGAGAAAAATCATAGTAAAACCCATTGTTAATGGTAATGTGTGGATTACCAAAACATTGTCCAATTGAACATGGAAAACAATTATTCACTAGAAAAAAATTAATGAACACTCCTATCAGTTAAGCATGGATGTCTTTCTCGTTGATTGAAATATTCCTACAGGATTTTCAACAGTTAAAAAACAGTATGAAGAGTTCCCTGATCTTGTGTTTCATTAAGGAGGGATTCAAGCACGTAGTGTTCTGTTATGCATCAAGGATAAAAAAAATTTGTGTCCTAATTTATAGGAAAGTATTGACTGCCTTTTATTCACATCAGTCAAGACCACATGAGCATAACAATGAGACCCGCGATCTTGAGTTGGAAATGGTAGTCTTCACATAGAAGATGTGTGGAAAACTAATGATGGCCGAGCGGTTTATCATCTATTAAGACCATAAGATTCTAAAGTATATATTCTCCCAGATGGTACTGAAATTGAGTTATTGGAATAGGATAGTGTTCCTCCAATACTATGACTCGTAGAGATTCTATACTACTAGTAAGGGAAATTTCGTAGAAGATTCTCTCAGTAGGAGTTCAAGTTCTTATTTCTGTACAAGGAAACATAGAAGTTGGTCTTATTATAGTTTTCCATTGATGATAGGTATGATGTATATTACCTCTATTTGGTGGATGTTACCCCTCCACTCTTATAGTGAGTCAGGGAGGCACATCACGGTGACACTAATAGTGAGACATTACGTTCTATGTTGTCTATGGTGAATGCCCCTGATGGATATTTGAACAGTGGGGAGAACATTTTTCATTTTAGAGGACACTCAATAGTAGAAGTAGATGCCTAGAGTGGTGATATTCATATAGATATTCATTTGGATGTCAAGGCGAGATCCAAGGATGATTTAACATGTTAACATTGGTCTTACCTATGGATATTAAATCTGAGTTCTTGTTTGAACCAGTATTGTGTGTTTCAACTCACCGTGATGATCCCTTGTGCTTGGAAATGGATGTTATTTCATTATGTGGGGTTCCAGGAAAGGGGTGAGAAAGGATATCGATGGACATCCTGATGGTTTTTCCAAACTTGTCTAGGGGACATGATACCATATGGGTGAAGAGGAGCAACTCACAGTGTCAGCCACTTCCTAGATTTTATGGAGGAGAGTTCTTTAGAGATCATGGGATGCCTCTATGTTTATGAGATAACTTGAGACCAAAAAATACCATATGTAATAGTTTATAATAAGGATTATAGTTTGCGTCCTGGTCATGGAGATCGAAAATAGGTTTGAGAGGACCCTTCATGGGCAGTCAATTCCTTTAGTGTGTGGCCAATGGGAGCATGAGAATCTCTGGAAGATCACAAGGGAGAAGGATGCTCATGATCACGGTCTTACCCTCATTTGTTTCGGTATCCCTTGGTTGGGATTCTTGGGATGTAAAGCCATAATTTTATGAGAATTTAATAAATCAAATTTTCCTTATTTTATCAAAAATTATCAGAAAATACAAATACAATCCAATAAAAAAAATTTGATTATGAGGATTCGTGTGCTCGGAATGGTTCGACGAAAAATGTTAGTCTATTAATAGAGCATGTGAGTTGGTTTCATGAAAAAGTTGAATAAATCTAAGATTGTATCATAGATGAGAAATTTTTGGGAAAAATTACATTCAATATGGTGGGTTTATCCTAGGTTTGACTTAACTTTAGTCGGCATGGTTCGCTAGTGATAAAACCCAAAATTGGCATAACCGTAAATAAAATAGATGAATAAAATAATATTATATTTGAAATCCTTATAACTCATGAACTGTGTCTCATATTGAAAATAAAATAGCAATGTTGAGTTCATAATGGGGAGTTTTCTTGAGGCGAAGCCTAACATTGGCCAGCATAAGTCAACTTTTGAATTATTTATTTGGGACGCAACATTAAATAAAATATTCAAATAAAAATTAGTTTTTTTTTCTAATCCAATAACCTAGAAATGGTAACATGGATTGAAAATCCAAGAGTACCATTGAACATGTGAGGATGTTCTTTTAGTAGTTGGAAACTATCCTCGACCGTCAGGGGTAGAGGGTAAATGTTAATTTTTTGATGTTTTTTAAGATAATAATATAAACTTTGGAAAAGTTTATTTTATTTCTTTTAATTTTTCATAGCGATGTGGAAACACTACGACGCTACGACAAAACAACTATTTTCTTTAATAAATAAAACAGTGTGGAAATGTGGTAATATAGTGAAATGTGGATACTGGAACATTTTTCTTTATTTATCAACTATACTAGGAGACAAGATCAGATTGATAATGCTGGATAAATTTCTTAGAATATATGGAAAATAAATGGGTTGGAAATGATTCTTATCCTGGAACAACAAGTGGGGATGAATGATGATGGATAATGGATCAAGAATCATTGATTAAGGATCAAGGCTCAGGGATCGACGAATGGTGGTGGTGCAACATTGTTCTTCACCAATGAATTATCCATTCCTTGAGGATGGACATTGTTTTCATTATGACTCCTTCACCGTTCTAAAATTTTATGATGAATGCAGACCAAACCACAAACATGTTGATCCTCAATGCTTTCATCCCAATGGGATGGGTTAAACATGTGGGGTTTTAATTGGAGTTGATATGTGTGATTTATTGTTTCACATTACAAATTATAACAATGAAAAATCTATGCCGACACGAATAGTGGATTTGATCCTTCATTCATTTGTTCCACGTGCATTCTTCCCACTCACCATTTCTTCCCATCTACCTGGCCATTGAATGATCAATCATTGCACCATTGATACATGGTGTAATTTCTTGGGAGTAAATATCTGACACCGTGATAACACTAGGGTGGTCAGTTGATGAAGGAACGGCATATCATTGGTGACCACTAGTCCAAGAGGAATCATGGCGGACTATTTTCCCACATAAAGAGGCTGTAGGGGGTGGTAGATAGATCTGCTAGCTCGATTGTCAGTAGGAAGACCCACCGTAGGAGGATGTGGGTAGTGGAAGTGCCAGGATCCCACAAGCATAGCAATCGGTGGCGAAGAGGCCTCAGGCAGGACTGCCACAGTTGGTAAATGTGGGCCACGGTCTTGCGGCCGACAATGATTGTGGAAATAATCAGTATGCTGTCACAAAATTGGGGAGACGTAACTCACCATAGTTGTGTCAGTCACAAAATATACCCACAACATAGATGAATGATCCGCAGGCCATGCAGACCAGCAGCATGGACCAAATGTCATGCACGCTGCTGAGCATCATGTGGGTAGATAGGGGTAATGGCCAGGTCAGGCCACAACTGTTGGAGTAATAATTCCCACTAAATGATGGTCAGACCCATGGCCTAGTGGTTTTGGTCACTCGGATTGGACCCAGACCCCACTTTCCCATTTTTACAAAAATCGTCACAACATTCAAATAGTAAGTCCATTTGATGATTCATATACATTGTTGGGAACCTAAATATGACATTTTTTTGAGATAGATTTTTTAAACGTTAGTGAGGATCAGTGTAGGTGTGGATCTTTCCCCCTCAGTTAGTTCCCCGAGAGTTTGATAGGAAATTTCGTAGCAATACCCTAGAGAGACAGAATCTCAGATAGAGTTATGGAATCCTAGGTAGGGATAGAGTGATACTCTATCACCCATGAATGAGTTAGTTTTGAATAAAAGTGACCTCCATGTTAAGGGAGTTATTCCTCCATCGATTGGTCAATATCATTAGAGATATCGGTATTCATTGGAATCCACTCCATTACAGGCCACATCGGTTGGGTCAGTGCTATTCTTTTAAAATCCCCTATATTTCAGAGGAATATATATTGGGTTTGTGGTATTCGATGAGAATCCCCTATCTGTATTGCATGGTTTATACCAGTGATTACATCAAGGATCGAGGAGAGAGGTCTCCCAAAAGGAGCGTACCTCTAGCGGAATCCTATGACCAAGGATTAGATGTGATATTGATACTTATTGCCTTTGTGAGGCCGAATGTCTTAGGAAAATCATGATGTGTCTATGAGAATATGTCACATTAGATACAATTAGTATAATTTTTCTTTTTATTCTTAAAATCAGATATCTTGAGGAGATATATCTCTCGTAATTGATCATGCTACGAGTGGAAGAATTTGGCTAGTAGTGGATGAGACCTCGAGTCCTAAAATCCATTATGAGTATACCAGGATGTTCTTGTTATATGTTTTTTTGACATATACGTATGTTGAGATGACAATATATTTATAGTGGTGTTTTCTTTTGTGGTATTTTACTTTTTTTGAGGTTCTCTATTGAGTATTATTTTACTCACCACTACATGGGCTTTGACAGCATGTGTCATGTCATGTCCAGACAATCGATGTTTTGATGAATTACATGGTGGGCAGAGGCCTTGTTGTTCTTATAGTGACCTGATAGAATATATGTACTTCTATGGCTTCAGATAGTTGGTTATATACCTACAATTTATGTAGGGTTTTTTCAGAGGAGTTCCAAAGTCTAGAACTTTTACTTTCCTTTTTGTTGGGTTTTTATTCTAGCCCTAATTACCTATTGTTTTTTTCTCACTATCATTGTGTTTGTTTACATATTATTTTAACTTTACTGCATATGTTGTCATGACCCGCCCTCGGGGTCCGTGCCGTGACTACCCCAAGCCCGCCTTCCATAGGCCAGGGGCTGGCGACTAGCACCAAGGCGTAAATCCCGGTAAAAAGGGAAGGCATTGCCTTTGAAAAGTAACAAACACCACAGAGTAAGCAAGCGGAAAGTAAACACTAAACAAAGCAGAGTACAACTGAAAGTGAGGAAAAGTAAATGGGCCAGAATACAAACCCAAACTAAAAGTAAAGTACAACTCGAAAGGGAAAACAGCAACTGAAAAGTAAAAGCCGCTACACCGAGCTGTCCACTGGAAATCCCACCTGAAGGGTGGGTACAGATAGCTCCTCTGCTCCACGGGTCCTGCCGTCCGCTCCGTGCACGTCCCGCCTAGTGGTCCACCTCCGGGTACCGTCCCGCTCTGCAAGCCTCAGCTAAGGTCAACGCTGTCCGTCGTCTGCAACCAACACAACGTAGTGCGGGCAAAGCCCGTGCAGGGGTGAGTATAAGCTACTCAGTAGGGACCCCGAGACCCCTGAAGGTCTCTCAAATCCACAAAGGATAAACCACGAAGAAAAGTAACAATCACGAAGTAATAACCGACACTGCTTAGGTATATGCCCATACATATACCTAAGTCATCAATTCAAATACGCTCTAACCTCCGAGCCCAAGTACAACTCAGTCCACACAGGAAAGTAAACGTATTCCACACAGGAAAGCAAAACGTAATCCACACAGGATTTCACAACACAATCCACACAGGAAAGCAATAGGATTCAGCTCAAACATGTATACTTCTTCAAGGACGATCAAGATGATCACTGATCCATCTAAGTCGTCGGACCCACGAAGGATCGATAGGTAACTAACCCCCGCAATGACCCACACAGGATCGGGCCCACACAGGACCTGTAGGCGCTGGTTCACACAGAACCGCTGAGCGCAAGGACCCACACAGGATCGAGCCCACACAGGACCTGTAGCACTGATCCACGTAGGATCGCTGAGTGCTGAAGTCGTCGTCGTTGAATCCACACAGGATCTCTGTACTGTCGTCGTCGCAGTCACAGTAGCAGTAGTATCAGTAGAACAGATGCAGCCAGCACTAGGGTTCCCGCACATAGCAAGCTCGTTCGGAGGGTCCGCTCCACGAGCCGAGAGGCTGATACATCAACTGTCACAAAGACTAGAGTTGATGTATCCAAAAGTTCCGTATCGTCAAAAGGAACTCAACGCAACAGACGGCGCGTCGATCGGACGCCCGGTCTGAGAGTTATTGGCATTTTCGTCTCCGGGGCCCGGTTGGTTTTTAAGGCAAAACCAACCCTATCGTACTCCACCTGCGTCCAATCCTTGGGCGGAGTATGCCAAAAGATCCGTCTCACTAAGCGGGACACAATACAGCTGACGGCATGTCTATCGGACGTCCGTAGCTCAAGATATGAGCGTTTCCGCTCCGAAGGCCCGGTTGGTTTCGTGAACGAACCAACCCGGCCGAACTCAAAGTAAACCGAAACCTTGAGTGCGATATACCGAAACTAACGTCTCGATCCAAGGATCGCGTTGCCGCAGACGGTTCGTCATTCGGAGGTCCGAGGCTCAAGATATGGCCAAAAGACCAGAACTGGTTCGAAACGGGGGGGATCGGGGTCCGGGCCGACTCGGCCCGACCCCCCCCCCCCCCCGGGGCGGCGCGGCGGCGCGGTGAGCCGCGGCGGCTGGCGCCGCACATGGTCGGCACGCGGGGGGCAAGCCCCCGCTGACTGGGAAGCGGCGCGGCCTTTGTGCCGCGCCATTTGCAGATAACGGCCCCCGCACGTGGGGGCCGGCTGGAAACAAACCGGGGGGCCGGCTGCCCCCCTCTCTTCAAAGAACCGCCCCCCTCATAAAGAGGGGGGTTTTGTATGATGGCCGGGGGATTAATTCCCCCGGTTTTAATGACATCCAGCCGGCCAGCTGGCCGGCCGGTTTTCTCAAACGGGACCGGAAATTCCAGTCCCCCCTTCGGCTTCCGACGCCGGCGGCCCGGCCGCCGGTCTTCTCTTCCGCCACGGCCCGGAACCGGCCGCGGTCTTCTCGTCCCGCCGCGGCCCGGAACCGGCCGCGGTGTTCGTCGTTCGGCGCGGTGCGACGGCACCGCGCCCCTTCGCCGTGCCTTGTAACCTTTCAACGCGGCGCGACGGCGTCGCGTTCTTGAAGATTCTTCCTCGGCGTGGCGCGACGACGCCGCGTAAAATATTTACACGATTATCCGCGTGGTGCGACGGCACCACGCCACTTGCTTTGCACGATTATCCGCGTGGTGCGACGGCACCACGCCACTTGCTTCCACCCGCAAGAATAAACAAGAACGATGGAGGGGGTTCGGCCGTGTTCGTGCGGTCCGGCCCCCTCACGTTAAAATAATAACGCAACTTTAAATAATTCAAAGCCACACGTTAGACTTGCTAAATTCACGATCAAGAATAAAATAATTAAACCAAAAAGAAATCAACAACCCCTACCTTGGTATAAGGTTAGAAGATTTGTCTACGTTCTGCGGAAGACGACGTCGCAGAGGTCGGGCGTCGCGGTCGTCGTTCGTCAAATCCGTTGACGAAGGGATGCGTCCGATGCGATACGTCGTTGGCGAAACTTCTCAAGTCGACGAAGGAAAACCGAGGAGGAAGCGGTGTCTCCCTTTCTTTGTCGTGGAGAGAAGATAGAACGGCGTCACGGTGTTCTTCGCGTTCTTCAAGGAGGAAGATGAAGTTCTTCAAAGTGTAGAACTCTTCTTCTCTCAAATCTCCACACAACACAGCAACTCCCAAAATAAAATAAGCTACACATTATTTTATTTTCACTTTGCCAACCTTTCAAAAATTCAAAAGTTGAATTCATTACATTAATTAAAATCTAGAGTTGTCAAAAATTAAATGAGGAGATAAGTTGGCAAGAATTAAAGTAGGGGAGAGTCACAAAATTTAAGAGGGGGTTTAGAGGGGTTAGGGAATTTGAAAAGGTGGGGGCTCGTGTGGGCCCCACCTCCCTCATAACCACACATGGGAAGTTGGGTGGTTGTGGGCCCCACCAACAACTTCCCATGAGAGAGTCTAACCACCACGAATAAAATAAAATTCACACACAATTTTATTTTACTTATCTTTTAATCCCCAAAATTAACTTTCAACCCGCAACAAACGCAACTCCCGAAAAGGTCTCTTTAAGCGAATATCGGCGCTGCGAGTTCATCGGTGCCCTTAGATTTCAATTCCGAGCACCGGATCAAAAGTTAGGAATTCCCGCTCGTTCGTTCACTGAACGTACCTGAGCCAAACTTCAGAAATTAATTCCAGGCACTCTGGGCCTCGGAATCAGGTGCCGTCTGAAACCGCGCTCTTGTAAAATTCTAAAGAAAATTAAGAAAAAATTTCCCTTGAATTTTACGGGTCTTTACATTACTCCCACCTCAGGGCTTTACGTCCCCGTAAAGTTACATCAAAAACTAGGGAAACAAATGAGGGTACTGAGCACGCATCTGAGCCTCCCGCTCCCATGTGCTCTCCTGGAGATTCCCGTGCTGCCATCTGATGCGCACAAGAGGAATCGTTCGCCCACGCAGGACCCGCTCTTGTCGATCCTCTATCTCCACCGGGACATACGTAAAAGTCGCCCCATCGTCAACGTCAAGCTCCCCATGATCAATGATGTGCGTCGGGTCGTGCACGTATCTCCTCAGCTGAGATACGTGGAAGACGTCGTGCACCCGGTGCAACTGAGGTGGTAGAGCCAGACGATAAGCCACCTCGCCAACCCTGCTGAGGACCTGGAAGGGTCCGATGAAGCACGGAGATAACTTGCCGCCTCGGCCAAATCTCCGAATACCACGTCGAGGTGAGACCAGCAAGAAGACGTGGTCACCATCCTCGAACTCTAGTGGCCTCCGCCTCCTGTCAGCATATGACTTCTGCCGGCTCTGAGCTGTCCTCATCCGCTCCTGGATGACCTGGACCTTCTCTGTCGTGGCCTGGACCATCTCTGGTCCCACGAGTGCTGACTCTCCAGGGTCTGTCCAGCACAAAGGAGATCTACAAGGTCGGCCGTACAACGCCTCGTACGGTGCCATCCCGATGGTGGAGTGGTAGCTGTTGTTGTACGCAAACTCCACCAAGGGTAGGTGGTCCTCCCAGCTACGACCAAAGTCGAGGACACATGCGCGGAGCATGTCCTCGAGTGTCTGAATGGTCCTCTCCGTCTAACCATCCGTCTGAGGGTGGAAGGCTGTGCTCAGACGTAGCTGCGTCCCGAACGCCTCCTGTAACCCCTTCCAAAGCCGGGAAGTAAAGCGGGCATCTCGATCGGAGACGATAGATGATGGCACGCCGTGGAGCCGCACAATCTCCTGAATGTAGAGACGTCCCAAGCTCTCCACTGAGCCCTGCTCTCTGATGGGTAAGAAGTGTGCCGACTTGGTGAGTCGGTCAACAATCACCCAGATGGAGTCGTGACCTCTGGAAGTGCGTGGAAGTCCAGTCACGAAGTCCATAGATATGCCTTCCCACTTCCACTCTGGAACCTCCAAGGGATGTACCAAGCCCACTGGTACCTGATGCTCTGCCTTCACCTGCTGGCAGGTAAGGCATCGAGAAACGAACTCTGCTACAGCCTTCTTCATGCCCGGCCACCAGTGCTGTCGTCTGAGGTCCTGGTACATCTTCGCCACTCCAGGATGTACCGCTAAAGGAGAAGTGTGAAACTATCTCAGTACTTCCTCTCGCAAAGCAACTGGTACCATGGTACGTCCTCTGAAAAGGATGTCGTGCTCTGCTCCAAGGGAGAAACCATCAGGTGCCTGTCCCGAGGATATCTGTGCACGCCGTGTCTCACAGTCAGCGTCCTCACGCTGTGCCTCTCTGACCCGCTGCAGTAGTGGAGGAGTGACTGTGAGAGACTGAAGAAAGGCTGCTCCATCTCTATCCACGAAGGATATCTGCAAAGAGGCTAGCTGCTCCGTCGCCTCCTCAAGTAGCCGAAAGCCCGTCCTCCTGCTGAGGGCATCGGCTACTACGTTCCCCTTCCCAGGAGTATAGACTATCTCAAAGTCATAGTCCTGGAGGAACTCGAGCCATCGTCGCTGTCTCAGGTTCAGGTCCTTCTGCGAGAAGATATACCTGAGACTCTGATGATCGGAAAAGACTGTAAAGCGTTCGCCCATCAGATAGTGTCGCCATGTCTTCAGAGCGAAGACCACTGCTGCTAACTCCAGGTCATGGGTAGCGTAGTTCTGCTCATGCGGCCTCAACTGACGTGATCCATAGGCGATCACGGCCCGCTCCTGCATCAGAACACATCCGAGTCCGGTCCCTGATGCATCGCAGTAGACTACGTACCCTACTCCCTCCTCAGGCAACCTCAAGATAGGTGCGCTAGTCAATCTCTGTCTCAGCTCCTGGAAGCTCTGCTGACATCTGTCAGACCACACGAAGGGTTTCCCCTTCTTCGTCAAAGATGTGAGTGGTGCCGCAACTCTAGAGAAGTCTGGAACGAATCTCCGATAGTATCCAGCTAGTCCCAAGAAACTCCGAACCTCAGTCACGCTCCTGGGTGGCTCCCATGCTAACACAACCTCAATCTTCGCGGGATCCACTGCAACTCCCGCCTCAGAGATAACGTGTCCCAAAAAGTGGACCTCACGTATCCAGAACTGGCACTTCGAGAGCTTACCATAAAGCTGGTGCTCTCGGAGTGTGTCAAGAACAACTCGCAAGTGATAGGCGTGCTCCTCCTCTGTCGTAGAGTAAATCAGAATGTCGTCGATGAAGACCACGACAAACCGATCGAGGTATGGCTGAAAGATCCTGTTCATGAGAGCCATGAACACTGCTGGAGCATTGGTTACACCGAAAGGCATAACCAAGAACTCATAGTGGCCATACCGACATCTGAAGGCCGTCTTCTGCACATCCTCGTCTCTGACTCTGAGCTGATGATAGCCTGACCTGAGGTCTATCTTCGAGAACCACCGTGCTCCCTTGAGCTGATCAAAGAGGTCATCAATCCTCGGTAGCGGATACTTGTTCCTCACTGTCACCTGGTTCAGGCGACGATAGTCAACACAAAGTCGCAAGCTCCCGTCCGCCTTCTTGGCGAACAATATCGGGGAAGCCCAGGGTGAAACACTGGGTCGGATGAACCCCTTGCCCTGCAAGTCCTCCAACTGTACCCGTAGCTCTCGAAGCTCGGCGGGGGCCATCCGATATGCTGGAGTGGATATCGGGGCTGTCCCGGGGTACAAGTCAATATAAAAGTCTACCTATCTGCGAGGAGGTAGCCCTGGAACATCGTCAGGAAAAACGTCCGCAAACTGATCCACCACTGCAGGAAAACCAGGACTCCGCACGTCAACTGCTCCAAGGATAAGGCTAACCAACTGATGAGTGATGGGCTGTCCTCTCCTCCGCGGAAGTCCATCCTGTGCTGCTAAGGCTCCCTTCTCGCCGGTGAAGGTGAACCTGCTCCCGTCGGTGCGTACACATCGCACCTTGCGCCTAAAACAGTCAATCTGTGCATGGACCGTAGATAGCCAATCCATGCCCAAGATGACGTCGTAAGGCCTCGACGCTGCTACAAGAAGATCCCAGCCGAAGCTCTCGCCTCCTAGAGTAAGCTCACACTGCCGGCACCAGTGCGTAATCGTCGAGTCTGCTCCCGTAGGAGTCTCTAGCCGTAAGGATCGAGCCAACGGCTCTGTCGGAATCTCCGAGCTCCGAACAAGGGCAGCGGCTATGAAAGAGTGACTCGCTCCTGTGTCTATAAGAACTGCAGCAAGGGTGGAATAGACACAGATAGTACCTCGAATCATCTCGGGTGCGCCGTGGTCGTAGGCCTCTGCTGCCTGGAGCTGTGCCTGTCGCTGCCCGCCAGCTCCCTGTGGTCGGGGGTGGACCTCCTGGTGGTGGTGGTGGTAGAGCCTCAAAGCGTCGGCCACCACCGGATGCTCGTCCAGCTCCTCTGCCTCGTCCGCCTCCTCCCTGCGGACCGCCACGGTCGACCCTCTGCCTCTGCCTCGGTGGTCCCTCAACCGTCTGCTGCTCCTCGGCACGGCGGGTTGGGCAGTCACGAGCCATGTGGCCCTGCCCGCCGCACGAGTAGCACTGTCTGCCTCTCGTAAGACTGGCTCCGTGCTGTGTGCCCCGCACTGCTGAGCCAGTGTCCTAAGGTCGTCTGCCCGAAGGTCTGGTCTGTCTGGACCCCTGAGTCATCCGTCGACTGCCTGCTGCAGATGACTCTTCCACGTGTCGCCCTGCGGTGGGTCTCTGTGCTGGTGTAGACTCAGCAAGGAAGCTCTCGATCAGAAGGGCCCGCTCCAGTACTCCTGTCTGAGTCGGTATACTGAGGGATATCAGCGATGCCCTGATCTCGTGTCTCAAACCCTGCTCGAAGGTCCGGGCCCGGAAGAATGGGTCCCGTACCATGTCGGTCGAGTAGCGCGAGAGATCGGTAAATCTCGCCGAGTACTGAGCGACCGTCATGCTGCCCTGCCGCAGCTGTAGAAGCTCGTGGATACGCACCGCACGAAGGGTGGCTGGGACGAACTCCGAGCGGAAGAGGCTCTCAAAGTCCGTCCAAAGTAGAGATGCCTCATCGTGCACCTGGAGCATCAGGCTCCACCATCGTCCTGCTGCTGCGTGTAGTAGGCTCGCAGCGAGGATCACCATGAGGTCTGCTGGTGTCCTCACTAGCCTAAACACTCGAACCACTGCCTCCAGCCAGTCCTCTGCTGCCTGGGGATCCGTCTCCCCGCGAAACCTGGGCGGTCGCTGGCGCTGAAACTCATGCAGTGCGCTGAGGCGACGTGCATCGTCAGCGGCTGCTGCTGGAAGCATCGGGGAATCGGCGGGTAAAGCTACCGCCGGTGCCACTACTGGCAAAGGGCCCTGCACCGAGGCCTCGTCGCTCGGTGGGCTGTCGTCTCGCTCGACTCTCGGAACCCTAGCTGGCTGTCGTCGTGGGGCCATCCTGAAAAGGAAACAGGTGCGCCACGGTTAGAACAATATACCTGGTGAGCTGATATAAGTAATCACAAAGAAAACTTTGAAACACACACGCAATCAATGTTTTCGTGCATTAAGTCGGAAATCAGAAGTCAGGGTCCTGGTGTACGGATACGTCGGCCGCCGCACCAACACTGGACTCCCTGAACTGATAACCACACTCAATACGCTAAACATTATTGCTTCACATAGAAAAGATCAGAGTTCGCGGTAGAACCGAACTCCTCTGATACCAATTTGTCACGACCCGCCCTCGGGGTCCGTGCCGTGACTACCCCAAGCCCGCCTTCCATAGGCCAGGGGCTGGCGACTAGCACCAAGGCATAAATCCCGGTAAAAAGGGAAGGCATTGCCTTTGAAGAGTAACAAACACCATAGAGTAAGCAAGCGGAAAGTAAACACTAAACAAAGCAGAGTTCAACTGAAAGTGCGGAAAAGTAAATGGGCCAGAATACAAACCCAAACTAAAAGTAAAGTACAACTCGAAAGGGAAAACAACAACTGAAAAGTAAAAGCCGCTACACCGAGCTGTCCACTGGAAATCCCACCTGAAGGGTGGGTACAGATAGCTCCTCTGCTCCACGGGTCCCGCCGTCCGCTCCGTGCACGTCCCGCCTAGTTGTCCACCTCCGGGTACCGTCCCGCTCTGCAAGCCTCAGCTAAGGTCAACGCTGTCCGTCGTCTGCAACCAACACAACGTAGTGCGGGCAAAGCCCGTGCAGGGGTGAGTATAAGCTACTCAGTAGGGACCCCGAGACCCCTGAAGGTCTCTCAAATCCACAAAGGATAAACCACGAAGAAAAGTAACAATCACGAAGTAATAACCGACACTGCTTAGGTATATGCCCATACATATAGCTAAGTCATCAATTCAAATACGCTCTAACCTCCGAGACCAAGTACAACTCAGTCCACACAGGAAAGTAAACGTATTCCACACAGGAAAGCAAAACGTAATCCACACAGGATTGCACAAAACAATCCACACAGGAAAGCAATAGGATTCAGCTCACACAGGTATACTTCTTCAAGGACGATAAAGATGATCACTGATCCATCTAAGTCGTCGGACCCACGAAGGATCGATAGGTAACTAACCCCCGCAATGACCCACACAGGATCGGGCCCACACAGGACCTGTAGGCGCTGGTTCACACAGAACCGCTGAGCGCAGGGACCCACACAGGATCGGGCCCACACAAGACCTGTAGCACTGATCCACGTAGGATCGCTGAGTGCTGAAGTCGTCGTCGTCGAATCCACACAGGATCTCTGTACTGTCGTCGTCGCAGTCACAATAGCAGTAGTATCAGTAGAACAGATGCAGCCAGCACTAGGGTTCCCGCACATAGCAAGCTCGTTCGGAGGGTCCGCTCCACGAGCCGAGAGGCTGATACATCAACTGTCACAAAGACTAGAGTTGATGTATCCAAAAGTTCCGTATCGTCAAAAGGAACTCAACGCAACAGACGGCGCGTCGATCAGACGCCCGGTCTGAGAGTTATTGGCATTTTCGTCTCCGGGGCCCGGTTGGTTTTTAAGGCAAAACCAACCCGACCGTACTCCACCTGCGTCCAAACCTTGGGCGGAGTATGCCAAAAGATCCGTCTCACTAAGAGGGACACAATACAGCTGACGGCACGTCTATCGGACGTCCGTAGCTCAAGATATGAGCGTTTCCGCTCCGAAGGCCCGGTTGGTTTCGTGAACGAACCAACCCGGCCGAACTCAAAGTAAACCAAAACCTTGAGTGCGATATACCGAAACGACCGTCTCGATCCAAGGATCGCGTTGCCGCAGACGGTTCGTCATTCAAAGGTCCGAGGCTCAAGATATGTCCAAAAGACCGGAACTGGTTCGAAACGGGGGGGATCGGGGTCCGGCCCGACCCCCCCCCCCCCCCCCCCCCCCGGGGCGGCGCGGCGGCGCGGGGAGCCGCGGCGGATGGCGCCGCACATGGTCGGCACGCGGGGGGCAAGCCCCCGCTGATTGGGAAGCGGCGCGGCCTTTGTGCCGCGCCATTTGCAGATAACAGCCCCTGCACGTGGGGGCCTGCTGGAAACAAACCGGGGGGCCGGCTGCCCCCCTCTCTTCAAAGAACCGCCCCCCTCATAAAGAGGGGGGTTTTGTATGATGGCCGGGGGATTAATTCCCCCGGTTTTAATGACATCCGGCCGGCCAGCTGGCCGGCCGGTTTTCTCAAACGGGACCGGAAATTCCGGTCCGCCCTTCGGCTTCCGACGCCGGCGGCCCGGCCGCCGGTCTTCTCTTCCGCCGCGGCCCGGAACCGGCCGCGGTCTTCTCGTCCCGCCGCGGCCCGGAACCGGCCGCGGTGCGACGGCACCGCGCCCCTTCGCCGTGCCTTGTAAACTTTCAACGCGGCGCGACGGCGTTGCGTTCTTGAAGATTCTTCCTCGGCGTGGCGCGACGACGCCGCGTAAAATATTTACACGATTATCCGCGTGGTGAGACGGCACCACGCCACTTGCTTTTCACGATTATCCGCGTGGTGCGACGGCACCACGCCACTTGCTTCCACCCGCAAGAATAAACAAGAACGATGGAGGGGGTTCGGCCGTGTTCGTGCGGTCCGGCCCCCTCACGTTAAAATAATAACGCAACTTTAAATAATTCAAAGCCACACGTTAGACTTGATAAATTCACGATCAAGAATAAAATAATTAAACCAAAAAGAAGTAAACAACCCCTACCTTGGTATAAGGTTATAAGATTTGTCTACGTTCCGCGGAAGACGACGTCGCGGAGGTCGGGCGTCGCGGTCGTCGTTCGTCAAATCCGTTGACGAAGGGATGCGTCCGATGTGATACGTCGTTGGCGAAACTTCTCAAGTCGACGAAGGAAAACCGAGGAGGAAGCGGTGTCTCCCTTTCTTTGTCGTGGAGAGAAGATAGAACGGCGTCACAGTGTTCTTCGCGTTCTTCAAGGAGGAAGATGAAGTTCTTCAAAGTGTAGAACTCTTCTTCTCTCAAATCTCCACACAACACAGCAACTCCCAAAATAAAATAAGCTACACCTTATTTTATTTTCACTTTTCCAACCTTTCAAAAATTCAAAAGTTGAATTCATTACATTAATTAAAATCTAGAGTTGTCAAAAATTAAATGAGGAGATAAGTTGGCAAGAATTAAAGTAGGGGAGAGTCACAAAATTTAAGAGGGGGTTTAGAGGGGTTAGGGAATTTGAAAAGGTGGGGGCTCGTGTGGGCCCCACATCCCTCATAACCACACATGGGAAGTTGGGTGGTTGTGGGCCCCACCAACAACTTCCCATGAGAGAGTCTACCCACCACGAATAAAATAAAATTCACACACAATTTTATTTTACTTATCTTTTAATCCCCAAAATTAACTTTCAACCCGCAACAAACGCAACTCCTGAAAAGGTCTCTTTAAGCGAATATCGGCGCTGCGAGTTCATCGGTGCCCTCGGATTTCAATTCCGAGCACCGGATCAAAAGTTAGGAATTCCCGCTCGTTCGTTCACTGAACGTACCCGAGCCAAACTTCAGAAATTAATTCCGGGCACTCTGGGCCTCGGAATCAGGTGCCGTCTGAAACCGCGCTCTTGTAAAATTCTAAAGAAAATTAAGAAAAAATTTCCCTTGAATTTTACGGGTCTTTACATATGTGGCTTGGATTTGGGTTCATTTGTTAAGATTCATTGAAAAATGACATCCATATGTGCGATATTCCTATTCGGTGCTTGTATCCTGCCCCTGGCATATCGAAAGCGAGCTTGGGGTTGTCACGACATGGACCCTGGGGGTGAGTCATGAAAATTTAGATTTTTGATATTATTTCATAAATATAATATTTTATATAACTATAGTATGGGTAAGAAAAAAAATCTTTTATGAACTCAAAAATATTATTTTGGTACACTTCCCACAAGTTTCCTTGCTGCATATGACACAAAAAATCAACAATAATGAAACTCAAATCATATTCTATCCTCATTAAATGTTCTCTTCCCACATTGGGATCCCAATATTCCATAATTTATAAAACTCTACCCAATTGACTGATTAATGTATTTAAAAGTCTTTGATTTTTAGGTAATCCAATTTAACTACCACAAAAAGTCTAGGTGGGCTATGCCGATTTGATCAGTTATTTGAAAACATATTCAGTAATAATTATTTTATGTGATGTTTCATGTAGCTTTGTTTATTTCGTTGGGATTGGAAATCAGTGAAGGGTTTCATGGTTTTAGAAATGTTGTGGGAAGAATTTGGTTCCCCATGAATCCCTATGGGAAATTAAAGAGGAGTATTGGGTGGAACATAATTGGAACGTGGATGGATAAAACTTTGTAACTTTATGAGGAAACTGTGTAAATATAAATAGATAAGAAATCATGGTTGGTGGAAATTTTAAAAAAACATGTCAACAAATCGCATGGATACCCTAATGTGGTGGTTGGATAAGAATGGATAGCCCACAGATCTGTAATATATTATTCTAAACCATGCAGGTTGTATAAAATGATTCAAGAAGTATTATTTTGAACTATAAAATACATGAAACCCATTAATATTCATACTACACATAGTTATCTCAGTCATTGGGACACTAGTTGTCAGTATTATCATACTGATTCTCTCTAGATAGAAATTCTATCATGTCATGAGATCTATATATTTTGGATTTAAATTTCTATGAGCATTTTTATTTTGTTATTTTTTCCTACTAGATCAACTCTCTTCTCATTTATGATGACACTAAATACAAAAATTTTGTGATGAATTTAGAAATTATGTAATGATAAATTGTGATTAGTTCAAAAGTATTTTGGAAATGTAATGTAAATATAATGTATTTTTTTGATCATTCTCAGATTCATTTTTATTTATCTATATTAAATCTTCTTGGGTATGTATTAAAAAATTCCAAACCATTAAATTTTTTTATTCTAGTATTTTTATCTTGAATATTTATGTGGTGTTTTAAGATTTATTTAGGGATCTTTTCTGTGTGGTCGTGATTTAGCTGAAAAATAAAACATTGGGCTTCAATATAGTTATGGTTTGATGTTTTCTACACAATATGTAAATTATATATTACAATAGGATAAAAAATTTTCATGTATGCATGTGTCCTTTGCGTCCTCCCTAGATATGACATGATTGTGTGTGTCTGTGTGTTTATAGTCCATGATACCTCCCCTAGTTTGTCATATTGGTGAGTGTTATAGTGGAATGTATGCCCTATCATTATTTGTTATATGTGAGTGTGTGTCTCTCTCCATACTTTCCTTGAAATTCCTCTTGTATAAATATATATATATATATATATATATGATTATGTCTGATGGGCTTATTCTATCTATTATCAATGTGACAGTTAGAGCCTTACGGGCATGGTTAATCCCCATGGGTATAAATTTTAAGACATTATGTTTAATAATTATTTGGGGATATTGAATAGGTGATGAAAATACATGAAATCCTTGTCTACAATCATAACCATTGAATTGTGGAATGAAGCCCTTGTGTACAAACCGAATATTATTGGTACATGATGATGTAATTATGGCATGAATTGAGGAATAATTACTTTGTGTCCTATTATGTTTCTTATTATGGTATTATGTATTATTATGTGATTCAATGAAGCTATAAATAAATTCTCCTCCAAATGGTGATGAAGTATCTAGGGTTTGGATCATAGAATTCAAGATAGTTCCTTATGATAGAAAATATGATTTTTTACATAGGTATATACATTCCAGACATTGTATTGAATTTTATATGTTGCAATTTATTCATGGTTTCAATGGCTGTGTGAAACTAGTTTTATAATAACACACTATGTGGGTTTCTTAATATGTGTGAATACATTAATTTCAGGGATTCAATAAATATAATGGTCTGTTTGTGGAGAGACTGAGCTTGAGGATCAAGGTTGATGGTCAAAGTTATGGTGGGCTTCATTTGTATGGATATATTGTCTCTTAATATATTCTATCTTTTTTATTCGTACTTGACATATAATTGGTTGGTAGTTTGGGTTTCTCATTTGAAATATTAATATAACATGGTTTTATGTAATTTTATTATATTGTGTAGATCTATTGTTTTATAATCAATTCATCATGTATATGAGTTGGTTGTATATATATATAGGTCATAGTCTCACCATGTTTAGATTTAGGCCCTCAACACTTATCGACAAAATATTGGATAAGATAACCAATGCATGGGTTCATGTGATACATAATCATTTACATTGTGATTTAGGCCAGTTTGTTATGAAATTCTGTCAAAATAATATTTTTTCAATGAATATTATTTTGGTGTTTGATATAAAAGAGATTGGATAGTTGGGACTTTGGTTGGAGACGTACACATATGTCTGGTCATATCATGTGTACAAGACGTTTATGTTTTCACGTGTAGTGGGTTAAATATTGTTGATTATTGTATAATACTTTCTTATTGATCATTGATATTTTTTGATTTATAATATATGATATTTTTTGTGAGTTCAGGTATCATGCGTAGTTATATAGATTTAATTTTTATGTATTTTTTTCTTGTCACTATTAACGGATTAAGAAATTAAATACCTAATATAATAGATATACAAATCAACTACATAAGTGTATTATTGGTATCATTTATTTATTTTATATTTATTATAATATTTCTTATTATATGTGATTGATTTTGATTAATTTTCTACTTTTGGATACACAGTTTATAGCCTTCAATAATTTAAGGGGTTATGCATTATATCAATAGGTGACCTCTTAGAATGAGACTCATTGAAGTGGTTCTTATGAGTGTGCCTATAAAAAAAATTTGTAGGGTTCATTTTTAATTGAAAATACTAATTTCTACGTGTTTTTTTGATAATTTTAGATAAGTATTCCTCAATGTAATCTTCCAAGCCACCCAGGTATGCGGTTAAAAATGATATCATCATTGAAAATGCTCCTACACCACCTATGAGTGTGCATGAGTATGAAGTGGATCATACAGACATTTCTTTCTAGTGGTCCAGGTTGAAAAATCAATCATGAAGGAATAATGTTTGCTATTATTTGTTTATGTATGAGGAGCCGATGGGTTAGGTTGACTATGGTCAATTTTTATCATGTTTCTGTTAACAACATTCCCTATCCTTCAAGAAACCAAAGTCCCCAATGTTTTTTTTGGGAATGTATTATTTTCATCAAAAGAATTTTCAAACTAGTAGAGTAACCTTGTGAGGATGAGTAAAATTTGATGATGTTATACTATATGTAGCAGTTAGTAGATAGTAGTGCATATTGAACTAGTATGTGATAAAGGAGGCTATGATAAGGTATATTTTTTTTTCATATCATTTTCATATAGTTATTCAAAGATAAAATGTTGTTGGATATATCAAAATTTGTTATTGAATAATAAATTGGAATGATGATAGTGATTTAGTAATAAAATAGTTTCATTTAGGTATTCCATTTTTATTTTACTTTGGATGAGAATAAGCCACATAAATCCAATATGTTTTTTTGGATTATATCTTTATTATAGGTTGAATATGTAAATATCTACCAGGCTGCATACTGATAGATTACTCACATTGATCACTTAACTGTTAAGGGTTTAGAGGTGGATAAAGATGTAAATTTTCTCCTAGTCTTTAGTGTATTGAGAATAATAACTAAGTACATGATAAGAATCTATATTTGTGAAATTTTTCTTTATCTACCTAGACATGATGATGTTATGGTTAGTTATTTCCCCATAGAAATATTGGATAGCTAATAAAATTATACTTCGATACATATAGGAAGTTTCAAAAGATTGTTAATATGGGTGGTCTTAAAAATTTCAATCTTGGATTATCATGACTGGGATAGAAATCTAATATTAGGTAGAAAATATATCAACGGACATGGGTAAGAGATCCTTTGTTATAGTAACAGAATTTCAAATGTGTGATGAATCATGATACATAATATTCTGGGGTTATGCTTGAGGATTTGATGTGGGTAGAGTCTACAAAGTGGTTCAGATTATAGGTAATGGTATTGAGGCTACTCTAATAATTTAAGGTATGATATTTATTACATATACACTATTTACTTATTTATTTCATTGAGGTTCTTACAATTATTTTATACAATATGGAGTTGTTTTTGGGTTTTGTTTTTGTAACAACTAGGCCTTGTAGGAACCCATTTTGGATGAAAACACATGTTTCCCCTCCATGGAGCCCTCCCAAATTCCAAAATGGTGAATTGAATAATAAATTACCAATTGGAAGATTCATTATTGTGTATTGTAAATTTTCTTCTGTCACAAATACCCCAAAAAACCAAGAGTTCACCAATCCAGATCTCTACTCGAAGAAAAACCAAATTATCTCTGGAGTTTTACTCAGGTAGACTTTGAAAAATAAAGGTACACCATAGTGACATTAATAGAAGATTTTATCCTTTTAATCCAATAATATTATGTGGTGGAACATTCTACCATCATACTTTAGAGCAAAAATTATTCATTGTGGACCCTACATATCAACCAATTCATTTCCACAACACTACTAGCTGGGTTCCCCTTCTGATAGAAATTTAATACCTAGGATATTTGGTGACAAATCATTCACCACTAATATTAGTTATTCGCATTCAAGGGCCCACCCACATGCCATAAAAGTTCATTGGACTAATGATTTTCCCTATATTCCAACATATGCATTCCATTGTGATTTTCAATCACCAACACATACATATACAACTATCCCATTAGGCCAACAATCTTGATTACTAAATTAGGGAAGACATATTTAACTATGAAGTTTTAATATAGTGGGATTTAAAAAATAATGGTGACCCTTGTTTACAAGGTTAGTCGAATTTATCCTTATAGAAATTTAATATTCACGGGTATTATAGTTTTCCTATAATATTTTTCTAGAATTAATTGTCTCTTGATACTTCTCATGGAATAATGATATATTGTACTCAGAGATGTTTGAAATTTCTTATAGTTTTTTTCTTATTCATACATTTATGTGATTTCATAGTTTTGGAGATGAATAGTTTTGATGTGATTTTAGGTATAGATCGGATGACTCAACAATATGATTATATTTTTTTTTGTGATGGGTAACCTTCTCTTATCGGGAAGGATATAAGTATGTCCGTACAAGAATGTATTATCTTTCACTAGGAAGAGAAAGAGTAGACCATAATTGGATTCGTACCATTATGACTAAGGTGTTAGTGATTATTCATATATTATATTAGGTGGAATCTCCAATAACATTTCATCAAATGATAGACCTTTATCATGACACATTTCTTTGTAAAATCGTAAATTTAGTAACATAGATATGATGTATACTTTTTTACATAGGTATAAGATATAATGTTTAACATCCTAAATTTTTTTTCTATTTAATCATCTTGAAGGACCAGCTACATACTTTATTGCAAAATTATATTGAAAATATAATATACATACAATAACATAATTGTTCCATCATTAATATTAATCACAATATCAATCATCATATACTAGTGAAAAGAAAACAAATAATATGTGAACAGAAATTCCCATTTAGAATTGTGTAAAATAGAATATATCATGGAACAATAAGTAATCATAAATAGTTTTACATGAATAAGTGAAAGAAATCCATTTAATCAATATTCTGAATAAAATATTCATCAAGGGCTAGTAATGATTAAATTATTGTTAGGAATAAATCAAAAAAACCATTAAATAAAGGTATCCAAATAATATGACTTCTGATACATATGGATTCATAGTGTAAATATTTATAAAAAGGTCTCACCCATATCAACACATCTAATTCACTATTTATATATTTAATTATAAATTTAATTCATAAAAATAGTAGTTATCCAAAATTTTTTGAATTGACTAAATAATATAAATTTATCATGTTTTTTGTAATCAATAAAATAAACTTTATATTAAATCAACATATGTAGAAATGATATGAGGTTAATGAAAAAAGATTATTAATGATATATAATATTAATATTCAGTGTAAATGAAATATTAAATGATCATAATATAGTGAATGTGTTTTTTAAATTTAATGTCAAAAAAGTAGTAATGTGATGAGAGATAACTATAAAAAATAAGTTTTATAGTAAAATAAAATCATATAAATTTTTGAAACAAAAAATTAAAAAAATATTAAATAATTTTCTTTTGAAAACCAATTGAAATATTATAGAATATGCTTAAGTGAATCCATCTTTTTTTGACATTAAGAATATTAATGATATATAATATGGATATTTAATAAAAATTCAATCTTCAATGTTCATCATAATGTGAATTATTTTAATAAAAAATTAACATCTAAGTATTATTAAAGAGATTAGAGATGATAATCCAAAATGTTTATTTTATTCTATAATAAAATAATATAAACATTTGAAACAAAAAACTAAAAAAAATTCATTAATAATTTCCTTTGAAAAATCATTAAAATATTATAGAATAATCCTAACTGATTAAAAATTTTGTGATAGTGAGAAGGTTCATTAACATGGCATAGATTGAAAACAAAACATTCCTTTTTATTTTAATTAAAAAATATATGGATATTATACATTTTAAGGAAACAATAGATAGATTCATTTGCAAACTTTGTAAAAAGACCCAGATATCATTAAAATATCTTTATAAACAATTTGAATATTAAAAAATACTTATAAAATAAAATTGAAAAATATGGAAATGGAAGAAAAATACACACCATAGAAAATAGATATTAGATAGATTTTTCTATTATAAATTTCTTTGGAAATCTTAACAAAAATTTTAACATAAATCATCACGAATTAATATAAGTTAATTTTTTTTATATCTCAAAGGTTAATTATATACAGTAAATAAATTTTAGAAGGTGCATAGTATCAAATATGTCTCAATGGACTAGAAATTGGGATTAAAACCCATATCATAGGTCTGACTCACCTTTTATGTTCACTATATTATTGAATAATAAACTTATATTAATTATTTACATTAATTTAAAAAGTATTCAAACTATTTATTTATTTTATTTTATATTTTAACATGTTATATTTAATTACATAATCAATAAATCTCACATAATTTTTTATGATAATATATGGTTAATATGTCCGAAATAAAATGTGTAGGTTGGAAACTGTAAAAGTTGTCATTATTCCATAAGAATAAAAATTAATCAAATAACATAAAAATTATATTATAAAATAAATTATACATTTAAAACAAAACATAAAATAAGTTATATAAATAAATAATGTTACAATCATGTAGACGACATGCCATACCAAAATGTGCGACATTTTTCATTTTTATATTGATCATGTTGGAAAGATGGTAAAAATATTATTTAAATTTTTAGATTAATAATTACCAAATAAATGTCATATTATTCATTTAAATAGTATTATATTTACCATCAATGTTATGTTCTCGTGAAAAAAATCCACAACAATTTGTGGAGGTGGTTGTCAAAATGTAAGAGTGAATGAAATTATAAATTTTCAATGAATGGTAAGGAATGAAACAATGTCATATATTAATTTTCCATATTTATATATATTTATGAATAACATATATATAAATATATAATAAATAAATCATTAAAACCATCAGTGAGACATAGTGAATGAAAATGAATTAGATCAATTCAAAAAGTGGTTGTCCTCTATACACAAGAACAACAATTTTGTTTCCCATTTAATAGATGAGGATATAGACATATATTATGCCATAGAAATAATAATATATCAATATATGGAATGAATTATTTTTCTTATTCTATAATTTATGAGGAATATTTTAAGGACATGGAAGTGATAATAAAATTAAAATTCATGGTTAATAATAATACCATACATAAAGACTTCATGTAAGGGAATTATGATCCAGATGTGGAATCAAGGTCATGGGGTGGGATATAAGGAAGGTATTTGGGTAAATATTCTCTTATCAAAGAGGCTATCGATGAGTATATAAGATTGGATATAGGGTTTCCTTTAGTGGTGGGTGATATCGAACACACGAAAATGTTAAAAAGAATAAAATATGTGAGAAATGTCTCAAAAAATGGAAAAATTAAACAATTAGATGAAATAAGGTCAACATTTTTATAAAAATATGAAACATAGTTTTTTTCATTTAATTTTAACCCATGAATAATTTTATTAAACCCCTGGTAAACATGTTTAATCATTAACTATGGAAACTAATTTTCAACTATTATTGCAATTCATTATAGCTAAAAATAATTTTAAATATAGTTGAAAATATTAATTATTTTAATTAAAAAAGTTTACTCCATTTTAGAAAAAAATTGTGAAGTGATAGAATTTAATTTTAAATTAAAATTAAAATGAAATTAAAATTAGTTTTTCAAAATAATTCATTTTTAATTATTAAATTATTTTTATAAAAAATTGAAATATAAAATTCTAGAAACTAAAAATAATTTTATTTTGAAGAATATAATTTTATGTATTTTTATTCAATAAAAATATATAAAAAGGGAAACATATAAATTTATAAAATTAAATGAGTGTTTTCAATTAAAACATGTGTTTTCACTATTTAATAAAATATCAATTTTTTATAAAAAAAATATAAAAAAACACCACTGGAAAATTATATATTTTGAATTCAATGAAGAAAATAATTTTATCAATATAATATTCTATAAGTATTAAATAATGGTTTTATATAAAACAATTTAAGTTCTAGAAATATAATTTTTTCAAAAATAAATCTTTTTTAATCATGACTAGAAAATTATCATTGAAGTCATATGAGGACTATTCATATTAATAACATAATGAGGCTTCCAAATTCAATAATCTATTTTTTATTTCTCCAATGTTTATTTAGAAGTAAAGTCATATAATTCTTATAACCATTCACTATAGTGTCCAAAATCTATATATTATCTTTATTGTAAGATGTATCATTTAAAATTATATTTCTATGTTGGTTTTCAGAAGGATATTTTTGGGAATATAACACATAACAAAATGATATGGAACACATCATGTAATTTTGTGATTATTGGTGAAATTTCAATTTTGTATGCTAGAACTCCAATTCATTGCATAATTTAATATGGTACAATGTACTTGGGGATTTGTTTTACATTATAATAAAAACATATATCACACTTCCATATATATATATATATATTCCATAAAATATGTTCCCACAGCTATAATTACAAAAATTTCCTTCTGTTTTCGATAAAACTCTTTTTCCTAAATTGTTCTAATGTAATATGATTCGGAATAACAACTACCATTTTCAATGTCTCCTAAACATTTTTAGGACTATATGACCCCTTTCACAAATATCAACTAAATATGTTTGAGTTCAACATAATTTTCTATATAATGCATTATATTACACAGTTTTAATACATTTATTGAAACTATTCTTCTATGAAAACTCTACCGAAAGGTATGTACTAATCCTACATACCATGAAAGTAAATTATACATGACTGAAATATGTATTATCATGTTTAAATTAATCATTCTGACTACCCACTAATTTATTTATGAAAGGATGTACTCAAATGAATCTAGGTAGGAATATCGTTTTAATGAGTATTCCAAAATATTTATTAAAATATTGTATCATGATCAGACACAATTGAAATAGGATAACCAAGAATTATTACAACATCATTAATATAGATCTGTGTGAGGTTCTCAAAAGGTAAATTTTATTTTATAGTGAAGATATTTGTATTTTTGGTTCGGTGATCACCAATAAATTATATTGAATCATGTTTTCTAGGATTGATTAGTAATATCTGTAAAATCTCCATATTAATTTAATCTAATTTCAATATAGGAATAATTATAGGTTCCATTATAACTATAGGATTTCATCTCTAAGAAAATACTAATTAAAATCACATAAATCTAGATACATAATAAATGTTTCCATTTTTCATGTTATTTGAACAAAAATTTCCCTTAAAATAATTATACATCATACTAATATAAAGGTTAATAGTGAAATTTTTTCATTATCATTCATCTAATTATTCCCTATTGAAATATTTTATAGAAAAAAAAACATCTCTAAAAATTATTTGGAATTATATATTTATATTAAAATTATTCGAATTTCCCATCTTTCATAGCATTAATATTCTATTAAATTTTCTCATAATTAGGATATGAACATTTTACATTTTCAAATACAAATTGTTTTTATACCATTTGAAAAAGGAGGGATGTTCCTCGTCTTTAACAACTCCTCAATCCATATTTATGAAATCCATAAACATAGGATCACAATCAATCCTCATTTATTCTATATTTCCATAATCATTTATACTAAAGGAATATTCATAATTATTCTTCTTAATTGGGTGATAGTGTGTTGGGAAATAAAAATCATAGTGAGTTTTATGGAATAAAATTTTACACATAATGATATCATTCTGTAAAAAATTTAATTTTAGAATATTATGAACTCTTTATCTCAAAAATATTTAATAAATGAGATATTTTTTCCATATCACCAATGAATTTTTTAAGGCTACTAACTCATGATCATGATTTAGATTTTTCTATTCCCGATTCTATGACTTCATTGATCTATATCCAATAACATAATCACATTGTATATGGAAAAAACCATTTCACTTATGGTACTCATCGTAACATATAAAAATTTTATCATTTAATGATGTTATATTTAATATAAATTCATTTAAAAATATCATCATACATTATTAATATATTAATAATATTAGTTTATCTACGTTTATATAACCGTTTTTCATTAGTATTGGTTAGTAGGGTATCCAATCAAGATTCCTTGTGAACAAATTTCAATTAGTACCCTCCCAAAAATATCAATTTTCATACCTCATTTATGTTCATTGGGATAAGAAATTATTTTACTGCCTACATCATTGAATTGTAAAATGTGATTCCATCCTTGCATAAAACATATCATGATAAGAAACATTCTGAGGCCAAAATTCACACTTGATAATTTTCCCAAATTTCACTTTTCGTATAAGAGTCTCAAGAATGATATACATGTTATTAACAGGTTCATCATAGGTTTTAGAATATACCATTATATAGTCAATTAATATCAATAAAAATATCATGGCATTCTGTTGTTATTTTTTATTATATTTTGAAAAAATATAAGGGACATTGGTTAATCCAAATCGAATTAATATATGATTTGTAGTGAACATTCCACATTTTAAATGTTGTCTTCTAAACGTCATATTTATTTAATCAAATTTTTATTGATATATATAAAGAAGTTTAATGATTTAAAAATATTGATCACTATGAATTTTGTTGAATAAGTAATCAATGTAAGGAATGTATTATTTTTTTCATTATTATAATAACATTCATTTAACTATAATCAACGAACATACAAAAAGATCCATATATATCCATATTGAAAAGAACATGGGATCCCCATGGTGAAGCACTAAGGAATATAATTACCATAATAAAAATATTATTGTTTAATCTTTAACATCAGTAATCCAATAGATTCCATTCTATACATAGTCTTTGATTTAGATGTTACATCAGTTCTTAAATAAATAGAGTACTATACGTTACACTGAAGATGATGTCTACAGATTTTCTTAGGAAATACAAGAATACGTTCCTCTATAATATGTAAATTATCCAAATAATGATAAAACTTTTCATTTGTTGATTTCATATACTCTTCTTCCACATGAATCTAATTTATAATAGCTATTGGGGGTGGATATAATCTTTAATCATATCGTGATTTTTCCACTATAAATATTATGAATAAAACCTCTTCATAAAATATAAAAACTTCCTTCACAATGAAATAAATTTATTCATAATATTATGAAATCCAGTACATACAATATATTAATTTAAAATCAATAATTGTAATAATAATAAATTCAAAAAATATGGAATGATTATGTTTCATAATGGGAACATACTAAAAAACATATTTTAGTGAAATATCTACTAGGATTTGTGATTTAAAACACCCTTCATAATGAATAAATGTAAGACCTCATTTTTTAGAAAATACATACGATAATGATTTGTGCAAAGATCTAGAATCAAAAAAATAATTATCTAATTTTTTTTCTATAATTATTGTACCTACCACCACATCATTTGGAACATTAACTGTAGTTGTAGATATTGTATAATATTTCAATTCACTCATTGGATTCATAAACTGTATATTTTATAGACTCTTTTGACACCAGTTTTAATAATGTATCATTTCATTATAGTATATAAAAACTATGGTAGTTTTAATATTCATTGAATTTAATTAATTACCTAAATATTTTTTATCTCCAAACATATATCAAACTACAATTCCCTTGATTCATTTTAAATGATATTTAATTACATAATTTTTATTTGATGAAAATTTATTTGTTGCATTCTACTAATTTAATCCATTCAATTTTTCTTGTTTCTCTACATACCTCTTATTTTAACGATTCATATAGAATATATATAAAATATAAAATTAATTTCCTATCATAATGACAACTGATATTATACAATCTTATGATTAAAATGTTTGAGAAACCAATTCCCATCAGTGAATCAATATAAAGAAAATGTAAATATTTATTTTCAGATGATATATGTAGTCTGATGTGTTCCAATACAACATTTAATGTTATACATATAATCATTCACACATCATACTTCTTTCATCTTTAGCGGGAGAAAAATTCACTATATATCCTCCTACATTTTTGGGGTAATAATTTACTAATTAAAATTTATTATAAAGTTCTTTATTCCATGATTTAAATTTGATAATAATATATAGTGTTTTGGATCACTGAAAACCATTAATCTAGAAAACTATTTAATCAATACACTTCTATAATAACATTTGCAATTTATTTACAACCTATAAAATTAATATCTTTTTGAGATAAATCCATTTTGTTGCTACCATTGGATTAGTATTTCATTTAAATAATGGATGATTCTCTTAAAAGAATAATATATAGCCATTATAAACATAACCATTATAATTAATATGGATATTTATGTTATTTTTAAAGTCCAAAAATCCCATGAAATTGAATTTTTAAGGGAAACATAAGGTCCAAAAAATAATCAAGAGATGAGGGATGACTATTAGAAAAATTAATTTTTTTAAAAACATCTTATAATTAATAGAAATGAATAATATAAATGGTTTTTAGAAGAACGTTACATTGGAAATCATTGAAATAATATATAATATGAAAAATGGTGTAAAATAATTATTGTCATGGTAATCTATGTTAACATTGTTTATGTTAAAAAGAAAACATTCTATTTGATTTTTTTTATAAAAGATGTTGAAAATGACCCATTGGGGAAAAATTATAAATATAATATTTCAAACTATGTAAATATTCACTATTAACATAAATATTATTTACTAAATCACTTGAATAATAAAAATGAATATTGTATATTAGTTTTGTAATATTTGGATATTGAAATAAATATACCCGAAACAAATGAAAAATAAAAACAGATTTTATTTCTATAATTTCAATTGAAATTTGAACGTGAATTACATAATTATTCATCGTGAATAATTATTAGTTAATGTTAAATAGTAAATATAGGAGGTATATAAACCACATAAAATTAAATAAGTCCATAATTCCATATATTTCTCATTAGAGGTGAATGTAAAAAAAATTACCACATGGCCCACACATCACACATGTTCTATATATTATTCAAAAAATATTTTCATCATTTATTTTAATAATAAAAATTATTAATTTTATTAATAAAAAGATTCTAATTATTTTCATGTTATGTTTAGATACATAATCTATTGAGTTAATTTTAACTGTTTTGATGATATTCGATTAATATGTCCAAAATTACATTGGTTGGTTCACTATGGTAAAAAGGATTGATGATCCTTCATCTAAAAATTAATAAAATTGAACTAATTATAATTTTCATACATCAATTATAAATTTACAACCATCTATGTATAATGTTTTTGAAAAATGAACCATGTTACTATCAAGGATATGGCTTATCATATGTTTGAATGAGTAACATTTCCCTTTTTTCAATGATCGTGATTGAAACAATTAAATTATTTTTTTACATTTTAATTAATATAAACATATAATATATACCATATTATTTCATTAAATAATGAAATATATAAAATCCATGTTATGTGGTGGTGAAAATCAGATTATGTCACATCATTGTGGTGGAAGTCCACACAAACACATGAATGACAATCTCTTTTTTCAATAAATTAAAAGGATGGAAATTTGTTTCCCAAAATAAATTTTTATGATGATTCATATGTAATTAATAAATATATATATACATTATATCCATCATTATAACCCAATAAGATATGTGGTTGTGGAAAATTAATTACATCCATTTGTGTAGTTATAGTCGAACGGTATAAATGAACATCATTTTTTCCCAACTGTTGGATGTGGAGATAGAAATAGGTAAATAAATTTACATAATAAAACCATAGTATACTGAATATACTAGTTTTTTATATAATTATGGTTTAAAAATTTGTTATGGGGGTGTTTGAAGAATTTAAATTAAAACAATTATTAAGAACTATACCTCTTCCTTAGAAACCCACTTTAGGACAATACCTATACCCTTTAAATGGTGATTTTATAATCAATCCAAGTAATCCCGTTCAATGGAATTTATGTATGGATGTTAATTTTTTATTTAACGGAATATACTAATGGGTGGATATGTGTATAAAAAGGGGTATATGAGGTGTCCCAGACACCATTAGAATTTTTATGAAGAATAAATTATATGGTAGTCTTAATCAAAAATTAGAGCCAAAATATGAACCAAATATAGATATTATATGTTATATTATCTAAATATTTCAATCCATTAATAATTTTATAGGTTTCAAGTTCAATTATACCCTTATCACTTTTAATTTTTTCTCAATAACACATATTTGACCATAACCATGGTAAACTGTCTTCACTATTCTCACTAATCATTATGACTAAAAAATATTTCTACCATATTAACTAATATTTATTAGGATGAATAAAAACAAATATTCAATTTTATAATATTCAATTCATTTAATGTTCTGAGTTTAAATTAATATGACACTCAAAATGTGTAACGAAAAAGTTGTTTTTCAGAAATATTTTTTTTAAGTATAACATTATTTTTATACCAAATTAAATCATAGTGATAATTAAAATGTCCATAAATGGATCTTAAATAATATAACTAAATAATATTTTCATTAAAATCATATAATATAAAAAGTAGCATTGTAAATTTTTGATTCAAAATGATTGTTTCAATTATAATCAGTATTTTTTACTAATTTTACAAAAAAGATCAATATTTTTTGAATAATATAAAATAATTAAACATACATAATATTAACGTGATGAACTGAATATTTATGTTCATTTTCTAAATAAAATTTAAATAATTTTCATATCATGATTTTATATAAATCTATATATGTTATGAAAATCTAATTTGGATCATAATATTTGTTTTATTTGAACTAAACAATTTAATAATGTTATCATAACTCTATAAAATATAATTAATTAATACTAATAAAACATATAATGATTTATAAAAAAATATTAGGGGTTTGAAATTATATTTTTGTTATTTAGACTCACTCTAGATTGAGAAATCTAGACTGTGATTGAACTATTGTCATGTGGGAAACCAATATCGATTCCTTTATATTTGATGGAACAAACCTTGATAATGGAGTTGAAGGTGAATCATGAATATCTTGAGGTGAATGGGTTTATATAGATGATAACATAGCATTGGGGTTCTCTAGTCCAATTTTCCAAGATGGATAATGGTATCCTAATGTTACATGTTGATAAGAAAAAATCAGTCATTTCACACTGAATAATTGGTATCAATTTAAATTGATGAATGATTTATTTGAGTAGATTATGGAATTATAGTGGTTCTATTAAATATAACTATGATAGATATATACCAACCATTGGATTAAATAATTTGATATACTAAATACATATTTCATTATAACATATGGGTTATACATGAACCTGCTGATGTTCTTGGGTCGATGAATTCTCCAAATGTGTGAATGGACATCATGAATAAATATTTTCTCACATACATGTAATCCATAGTCATGGTGTTATATAATGACATAACAGTATATTCACTAATCTATTAATGTCATTTTATACATTATAATAATATATCGATTACAATATATTCATATTGTATTTTTAAAAATATATCGATGTTCCAATTTTGGATATGATGGGTTTTTGAATGATGTTGCCATGGGTGCCCTCAAATGATATTCGGTATCAGGTTATTTAGGTGTAGTAGTGTGGCTGACCAAGGTCATCTCTCAATGGTGGATGTAATTTAAAATAACATATAATGGTATTATAAAAATAAAATAAAGTAAAATAAACAACATTGAATGGTGGGGGTTGTTCATATTTATAAAATAAGAAGAAGAAGAAGTATACAAGAGGAAGATTGTATTTTTTTAAATGAAATTTGAATAATAAAACGCAACATGAAGATTTTTTTTAGAAAATATTTTAAAATGTGTAATCGATCTAACTCTACTTACTCACATAATAATTGATCATTATCATTTAAGGTAACATACACTTAATTATTATTCCCAAATTTATTAATCTTATAACATTAAGAGAATTAACATTACTGCAACGATGAAGAGAGTTAAACCGTAGGCCAGCTTCTGAACATGCACTCACAACACCCTCTTGGTTTTTTATTTTATGAATATTTTATGTTCAATGGTAAATTATAGAATAAATCTATTCTGGAAATAAAGATGAATTAATTTTAGGGAATATATTTTTACACTTCAAATTTATCCGGTGTGGTTTGGTTTTATTGATTATGTTTCCCCTATCATAATTTACACAAATCTCAACCTCTGCTATTTTTGTGAAATTTTTTTAATAGCATGCATTATTTTTTCTAAATTAAAATTAAAATTCATGGATCAGATTTTTAGAATTACATTAGATTAATGATTCAAAAAAAAAATCAATGAATAAGGTAAAATGTTGATAGATTTCTAAGAAAACTAATCTTCCATGGGAGGCATAGTCGTCGTAGAAATAAAATGCATATGAATGGATTTAGAGTGGTTATAAGCCAATCACATTTATAATCATAAATTCTAGACAAAATTGGAAGATTAATATAATAATAAAAATAAAAATAAATGAATAATTATAATAGAAACTATGAGTTTATTGAAAGCACAAAAATAATATAAAGTGAAAAAGAAGGAGAAGGCTTCGATGAAGGGATCCTAGATTCAAGAGATCGCCTTTTGGGAATGATTGGAAGAATGAAGTGAACCCATTTTCATCTACCTTAAATATCCCAATTAAGATAATCATACCATCAAATATAGAAAACACTAATTTATATAGTGGAGGGGAGGTTAGGTTTTAAGAGGCTTCTAGTGTGACTGATGAAATTTGGCCAAATAAATATAACCAAATTTCAATTCTTATTTTACCACAAATCTTGTGAACCAACAATATTTCTAGAAGGTTGATCTGTGTGAAAATGGGTCCTCGAGATCTATATAAAAATAAAAGCACAATCGTAAAGTGGTTGAAAATGATATTCCCCAAATAGAGAACTGATTTTCAATTGGGCGAGTCCAGCCTAACATTGACTTAATATCCCATTAAATTTAATCGAATTCATGATTTATTTCATATTTCATGATTATACGATGTATACAATTAAGTCAAAAACACAGTCTAAAAATATATCTTTAAATAAATATAATAAAATTATTTATGTCTGAAATACTACAATGAAATTTTAATGGGTAAAACAGAAATTTTTATAAAATGATCAAATGATGGATCCAATCACAATTATTTTATAAATAAACATATTTAACAAAATATTTTTTCTGACTCTTTCATCGGGGAGCGCGTGTCCATCTTGTTCGAGAACGATGACACTATTTGTTTCCCCACATTCCCTCTTTCCAAAGGCGGGTGACATCCATTCCATGTTCTAGGACGTTTGATCCTTGGTCGAAATGGGATGATGGAATGTCGGTTCTTCCTTCCACGGATTCCTCCTCAAAACTCATCACTTAGTCTGAGTCTCCCTTATAAATTTAAGATTTTTTTCGTGAAACTCTTCATAGTGACATATCTTCATGGACACCGATTAATTACACTACTTCTGTCAGGACAATCAAAGGGGTCTGGTCAGGGCAGAAACCTTTAGTCAGGGGAGTAGTCACATTGGAAATCACTGGCGTGTTTGGACATTGGAACACTAGAACATCTAAGTTTATTCCTCATATAGTAGGGCTTCTCGAGGGTGCGGATGCCCGAGGAATCCCACATTGAACATGGTGAATTTTATGGTATAGGCATGTAACTGAGGTTTTCCTCAGCATCCCCTGTTTATCAAATGGAATGTCAGGAGTTTAACATCTGGTGGAGATGGGTCGGACTAATCAGAACATGTACTAGAGCAGATCAGGTGAGACGACCCCTAGAGGGAACACCGATGTTGTGGCTAATGCGTGGTTAACTACCAGAATTTTGATAAGGGTTATGGGGAATAAGGTAGCATGATCCCACCTGGATGTGGCGACACAGATAAGAACCAAAATGGATGGTGGATGGTTAGGTGAAGTGAGTAGATAATGAGATGTAGTCGACTCCAGGATGAAGAAGATGTTAGGATTGAGTCTCGAAGAGACTTCTTATCTATCCCTGTGGTAGTGAATTAAAATCCACGCTTTTTTGTGGTTCCAACAATTTACTATTGGATGACGTTTTAGTAGCTTACTGCTGAATAGGGGCGACAACGGCTTACCGCGGGATGGGTTCACAACAACTTACCGCTGTACGGGGTTAATCCTCATGGAAGATTCTTACGTACCCTACCTAGGAGACAGTGATCAAACCCATGTAGTTCTTGTGGGATGGGGGTTTGGGAAACAATGTGAATGAGGATCTAGGATTTAATGGGGTGTTGTTCTCGAACAACAGGAAGGCTTCCTATATACCTTACCTTGGCTAGGGTCAATGTCCATGTAGTTTAAGTGGGTGCAACGACTTACCACTAACTAAGCGAACAACGACTTACAGCTGATTGAGGACCACAATTTAACTTCATGTCAGATGAGGGTGAACCGACGTGAAGGAGGACATGAGGGCCAGATAGATGTTGGGATTGAACCTCGTCGAGGCTTCCTACGTACCCTGCCTTGTTGGGGATCAAAGTCCACGTTTTTCATAAATGGGGCATTGGTAACTCGATGTAAATATTGGTCGGGAACAACGGGTGTTGGGATTGAACCTCGCGGATTCTTCCTACGTACCTCGCCTTAACAATGATCAAATTTCACATTGTTAAAAAAGTATGGGGCTTGATACACTGACGTGAAGATGGTCTGGACCAATTGGGTGTTGGGATTGAACATCATGGAGGCTTCATACGCATCCTTCCATGGAAAGGATCAATGTCCACGTAGTTCAGAAGGAGTGGGTGAACCAACATGAAGGGGGTTGGAGCGCCCTGGTGTTGGCCTTGATCCTATGAGAGTCTTCCTTCATACCCTTCCTTGGCAAGTATCAAGGAACTAGTAGTTCAGATTGTGTTTGTGGTATATACACTAGGCTGCCTAGGTATGCTTTCATGGTCGACACTTACACAAAGTCGACATGAGTCATGCTCAGTGTGAGAAACAAGAGGCAGTAAAGACCTGATGGTCACGTCACGAATAGTGCATCTGTTGGATGTTTGATGGGGCTATCCATAGTTGGCGGCACAAAGATGAAATAGATGATTACTCATGGTAAGAAGCCCAAAGAATAAACATGGGATTACTCCACGATGGAAGCCGAGGGAGGTGTAGATTGGGAATTATTCTAGGATGGAGGAATGGATGGTGACAATGCAAAACAAGAGAGGGATTTGGAACATAGGTAGAGAGGAGGAGCAGGGGTGCTGCCTCCAGCAAAAACAGGCTAGGGGCTTACACTAGGGCGGTTCCCCTTTCCTCGTGGATGGATGCTACTCTGATAAAGAAGATGTCATTCAATGTGAGGAATGTTCTCACTCCCATGGAGAACAGTGGGCGTAGTGAACCTTCAAGACGGGGCACCACGCGTGAACGACACTAGGAGAGGCAACAGTTTAACATCATATGTTGAGAACCATGTCAGTTTGTAGTTTAACGTCCTTCAGCTCAGACGAGGTGGGGTTTCTTCACACCCCTAAGACATACATAACCGATAAGCACCTTCGTTGAAGGAAGGTAGGATTACTCAATGCTGTGACAGGGGGGTGTTGAGAGGAGATCCCATTGGGGGTCTACATTAGTGTGGATTTTCAAGGAAACAATAGTTGATAGAATTCCTATGCGAAGAATCATGAGGCAAATCAACACAATTTGAATCAATGACCAAGGGACATTGATGTAAATTCATGAAAACATGGAGGGTTTCACATGAAAATGATTTGAAGGGAAAATGAGTTCATAGGTATAATCCTTGTTGAGATCTGGTGCTCCATTTTGTGGAGGAGATTCAGTAAGGGGTATGCATCATGAAGAGAAGTGGCCTAGCCTAGGCATAGGTCACATGTGCATATAAGAGGAACTTCGCGAAGTGTAAAGGCATTTGCGAAGCAATGCCTCATGAAGAATGGGTGCCTTGTGAAGAAAGGTGTTGTGATGCAATGTGCATCAGGAAGCATAGTGACCATGCGTTATCATGTGGTTCACTTGTGTATAGAGGGTGTTTCACGAAGCATAAAGTATACGTAACGAACCGAGTCCCCATGGGGATCCCTTTCCTTTATGAAGGCTCGTAGTTGTTGTGAAAGACAACGCTGTTAGAAGAGGTGTTGAATTAAACCAAAGGGAGAGGCACATCACAATGAAAAAAGTACCTTCAGAAGCTCATAGTTCATAGAGAATGAAGTGCTTGGAGATTGGAGAGATCATAAGGAAAAAGGTTATATGATCCATCCTTTGGGATCGAGGGGAGCTCTGTATTTATAGGCAAGAGCTTCCATGAAGTAGTGATCGCTCGGCGTGAAGAAAGAGTTTGATCCGTGGTGGGTTGCGACAGTCAAATCGGCTCAGGGAGGATCTTGCCTCCTTACTCCATGGGAGACTCGTGAAAGTCAAATTAATTCACAATGAATCCCTCCTCCTTGATCCGTGGTGGGGTCGTGAGCATCAATGGAGTTCGCGGGGCATCCCGCCTCCTTGATATGCGTCGGGCTCACGAACATTAAATTCATTCATAGAGACTCCCACCTCCTTGCTCTACGGCAGGGACACGAACATCAAAGGGGATCGTGGGGAGTCATGCCTCCTTACTCTGTAGTGGGATTGCGAATGTCAATGGGGTTCACGAGGTGGACCCCCTTGCTTACTCCGCGGCAGGTGCAGGGCCATGGGTCTCCATTAAAGGTCTTCACGAGGCTTCCCTGAAGTCTTCCATTTTTTCATCATCTTCCCATCTTTTGGGGCTAACAAATTTCTCCCTTAGACATGGAGCCGATGAGAAATAGAGGGTTAATATCTGAGGGTCAATCTCCAAAATCCCTTGGTCGTTCACAAAGATGTTTCGTGAAGAGGGATCGCGAGGCAGATATGCGACGTTTAGTTTGAGCACGCCGTGAAGCTCAGCGCGGTATGGACGTGTTGTGAAGCTCCGAATGTCATCGCTTATATATAGAGGAGCTGACCTCTCTTTTTTCCATTATTTCCTCTGTGAATTTTGGTTTTAGCATTCTCGATTTTTGAAGCCCCTAAGTACTCTGTGATTACTGTCCATGAATCAGGTCTTCTACGTCGCGGCGTACAGTGAGTCTTTGACTTTGCATCATAGCGCTTTTCATCTTGGAATTGGTAGGATGGGGCATGGTTCCATGAGCAGTCTTTGAGAATGTTCTCCCAAAACATGCTTCGCCAACCAAACCCTAATATATCTCAAACTCAAAACCGAATGGCTCAGTGAGTGGCTGTCTGGGGGCCCTTTCAGACACTAACTGAAGAGAGGAGATGGTGAATTGATTGGGCATAGGGGAGTTAATACAGAGCGATTCTAACCATGGTTCATTGGTAGTGCTTCTATTAGAGAGCCAAAAGAACTATCCACAGTGCAATAGGTTTCCTTTGTACGGATTCGTGCTAAGGTTTGATGACATAATTTCTGAAATAGGTTCGGATGAGCCAGCTTACTACTTCTGGAGTACGCTGCATCACTACAAATGGTTCAGGAAAGGCTGATGGCCATGCACGAGAAGACTTCCTGCCCGACAATGTTGACTTCCTGTATAACCACACGAACAATGTGAATGAAAGGCCCTACATTTGGATGTGTAGACCCCCTGTACCATACAATTTTGAAGGAAACCATTAGAAACCTGGGGAAAGGATGGTATGAGGAGTGGGACCTTTGCCAGGGTGGAAACATCACAAATGACTAGGCATGGGCCTACTGGGTTGGTGCCTCTTGTGAGGATTTCGGGGTAGAACTGAGAAGAGTGGGTCTATATGAGCAGGCTTGGGCCTCCTAATTCAACATTTACCAACCAATGTAGCTCATTATGGAATTGTTCAGTGGGTGGTCATCGAGGACCAATACCATCCACCTAAACCACGGGGAGGTAGGGATCATCTTGTGGGATGTGAACCAGATCTCAGGGGTCCCAATATTGGTGGAGATGTACATTGAATTCCTCCCCGTTATGAGTGTGTGGGAGGATCCAGAGAAATATTCTCCATTGTCGATGGAATTGAAGAGGGTGGGGCCCAGAGAGGACAAGGAAGCAGTGAGGAATGTCCTTCTCAGGCAGCAGTTCAATGAGTTTCTGAATTTTCCTAAAGAGAGAGAATTTCCAGTGAGGCCTCTGACTTGCCCGAAGGGGGCTCAACGGGGAAAGGTGAACTCATACTGGTGGAACTAAGAGAACAGCCAGTGGAAAACCTAGGAATATAGCATCTGCATAGAGCATCAGCCGATAGTTCGGTTGTCGACATTCATCGCAGCTCTCATCTACGGTTGGATCCTTCTGGTGAGGGATACAAACATGGGTGTGCGACCAAGAACATTAATCATGGAGTCCATGTTGGTTACAGGAGGGGGAGTCAATCTCGGGATCCCGATGGTCGCCATGATATACAAGATTTTGTGTCCCAACAACGAGGGGAAGAGGCCACAGAGGATATGTGGGCCCTTCCACCACCTATTTGGGTAGATGGTAGCGTATGTTAGGGGGTGTATGAATATGCGAACCCCATCTTGCCTCCAGGATCGAACTTTGGCCCATCAATCCTGAATGCCTCAGAAAGCATTCCAGCCATGCTAACCACACCGTTGGTACTAAACTGGGGGTGGAAGGTGGATGATTTCAACTATCAGCCATTTCCATTGCCAATGCCTCCTTTTACCGATGACGACTAAGGAATGGAAGAGCACTGATCCTATATCCTAGACTTTTTAGGTGGAGTGCTAGTGGAAAGGATGTACCGTGATCCCCTTTTCAAGTCGTACACCCCACACCGATTTTCCAGGAAATTTCTGGTTTTGCAGCGACTGATCCCGCAAGTCGTTATAGAGGTGCACCACAAGGAACACATGTGTCTATTGAGGCATATGTGTCTCATGTTCACATGACAATAATGGAAAATTCAGAATGAGCTACCTCTTCTTACCACTATGTTTGGGTTGGTAAAGGTGTATGCCCAAAGCTGGGAGGCGGCCTACTCAGGGGAGATGTGGAAGAAGAAACAACTCGGGTTGGTGATGGTGAGCCTTTTGAACATCGGGGCTGGGGTCTGAAGGAAACAAGGGAATCCCACAGTGGTGGGGTTGTTGTGGCGGTGAGGCCAGTACCATTTGATGGGGTGGAAGAGGCAGCAGTTCCAGTAGTAGTAATGGACACGGTGGTCCCAGAATACCAGAGTTATCCAGAGGGGAGGCCAGCGAGATGATTCCATTGGATATCCACCCAGGCTCCAGGAAGCAGTTGCGCCATATAGACATGCGAGAGAATTCTGTCTTCCTAGAGGCATGAGACATCTCAGAATTCAACTAAAAATTCTTCGGCCCATTTGTGATGTGGAAACACTTGAACTATCTCATGATGGATTTGTATGAGATAGGACTTATGAGGTCTGGATTTGCAGTGTCTCAGGCAGAGCTGGAGCAATACCTGGTAGAGCTGGAGGACTTTGTGCATTCCCGGAGTTCCCCACGTCCAATGACAGACCGTGTGAAGGTGTTGATGGATCATAATGTCCCTCTACAATTTTCAGCCACTGAATTGAGAGAGTACTTCCCTCAGCCGGAATAATCATAATAATCCTTCTGGGGGAATGAGACCGGTAGAGGGAGCCCGTTGGGGGAGGGAGAAGTCTGCAATCCTGACCTCAATCGTGAAGATTTTGCAGAGGCCCTCTAGGTAAAATTCCAAGCTCCTTCACTAGGGTTTGCATCCAGGTCGTTTTGTACTCCTTAATAATATTTAAAATGTGCAGGAGGGTATCATACAAAGAACCCGTTCTCACTCCTAAACATATTCAAATGTGGGACCTTCATGATCTACACATTTGGCTGCATTGATTACCGCACCTGGCGGGGCCAGTAAACCCGAGATGGATTCTTTGGAGCTTGCAGTCCTTCTGAAAGTATATGGGGGGCCACGCCTCGGGGTCCCAATGGAGTCAACCCTATAACGAGACAAGTAATTCAATATTTTTATGTCTCCTCTACCAAAATAATTATTTTCACCCATTGACAATGTCAACTGATATCCAAGACCTTTTTTTGTGCGTATAGTTCTTCAAATTGTGTGGGCCGCTTTAGCAATGTTTTTTGGGGATTCTGGTAGCGTCTTTCCCAGAGGAATGTCGATGATTGTGGAGGTGAATATCAAGGCTGACCAAGATGTGGCGCTACCAATCACCGGTGGGACCGTCAGAAGGACTAATCCCAATATCATCGAGGTGGGGTTCAATGATGAGGATCGATCAGACAGTTAGGGTCCTGCCATACCCGATCAAAATCCATATATGGACCCTGCTGATGAGTTCCTGGGTGGCATTCCCCACATATGAACCCTCCAAACATGCTGACTTGGATGAGACAACCTCTGATGAACATGAAGAGAAAATAGTCTGTCACCGATTATGGATGTTGATCAAGTGCTTCATCGATGACCCCCACACAAATAAAATTTCTTGATGAAATGGATAGACTTCCCTCACGGCTGTGTGAACTATGTGATGGGGGAGTAGATGCCCAGTCTCCCCACATAATTGTATGAGAAATTATGGTGGAGAAGATTTGGGATTTTGACAGTGGGATTGGTGTGGGATGACAGTGGAAGAAAGCGGTGACCATCAAGAGGCTCAAAGAGGCCGAAAATGAGGTCTAGCGGTAGTAGAGTCATGCAGATGAGCACTAAACCTCCCTCAATGCACAATCTGAGCTAGTATTGAAATTGAAGGACTAGCTGGAAGAGGCTGAAGAGGGCATGAATCGATCCTCTAACGAAATGACCACCAACTGGACCAGCGGGGAGCAGACCCGAATTGTGGCTGACGGTAGTAAATCATGGACGCCACCAGCCAGAGGGTGGACGAGCTACAATGATCTTTTGATGGGGTCAAACTATCCAAGGGTTGGGTCGATACAAGAGTGATGTAATTTTTGTAACCTTTGAACATAATTTCAAACTTGGATATTTTATTCCAACTGTATACATGAGTTCCATTATTTGTGATTGTTTATTGCACTCATATGACATTCATAGAGAATCCAGCAATCATTCCCTAAGATCACATGGGTCGGGCCCAATGTGGGAAACAAGGGATGAAAACCTTTTTACTCTATTAAAATGTGGGAGTGAAAACCAAGCTTCTGGAATCCTGACATTTGAATAGAAGATCTGAATTTCCAGGAGAAATGGGGAGAGGCTCGACTAGAGGAGTATGTGGTGCGGTATCTATAAACCCAATGAAAGAAAATGTTAGGCTGGACCCGAAGAAAAGTACACGGGTGTTCCTATGTATCCCATGTGGATGGGAATCACGACACAAGTAGTTCTAAAGAGTGCCACGGTATGGTACCAGTTCTAGAGATAAAAAAGGTCACACAGGTCTATCCCTCACACCAAAAGAAGTTAAATTTGATTGGTTTTGTTATTCCATTAGGGTGAATGGAAATATTTTTTGGTGAAGAAGTGAACCTAAAGTAGAAACATCAAGAATAAACACAAGAATAAATCTATATACAAGCATTGAAAATGGTATGGTAGATGACTGATGCCAAACATGATGTCCCCTTAGGAGAGGACATCACAATGTAGTGCCATCATTCATTGTTCATCCTGAACAATAATGTCACAGTTTAGGGTCATGTGATGGGACCAGGCCATGAAATTTTAACATCGTGATAGATAGACACAACAATTTAATGTCATGTGGGACTAGTCATCATAGTTTAATGTAAAATGGCTCAGACATATACTAGAGTGATGAGGTTCCATAGGGGATATTCATGACGTGATAGAGCATAACCGATGTGAATAATAACGAGGTCTGCATCATACCGTGCGTGATTTCTAGGAGGAAACCTCTGGCCGAGGGGCTTGAAAAGCATAGAGGATAAGGGGAATGAAAAACTTGCTCCCAATTGAGCTAGACCCAAAGACGAGATGTCCGGGAGTTTATATGAATCCCATAAGGATGGAAATCAAGCCACACATAGTTCTTGAAGGTTCCTTTTAACGTCATGTAGGACAACATACAGTTTAATGTTATGTGGGACATGAATTTGGGTAGATAACTCCTAAAACGAGGCATACATGGTGTGGCTAATTCAAACCTGACATGAATGATTACATAATCCCATACCACGCCACACGGTACCATAATAGTTAGAGCCTAGAAGGTAGAACAGAAGGGAGAAATTCGTAAAACATGAGCTGGAACCAATGAACATACATCTAGGCATTCTTACATATCCCGTTGGAATGGGAATCAAGCCGTACGTAGTTCTGAAAGAGATCTTAGTTTATGGATGTAGAACTCTGACCAGAGAGAAGCAAAACTCTTCCAAATAGGCGCAGACAATCATCCAATCCTTTAACACATGTTAGTCGAGCTTGGTGTGGGAAATAAGGGTGGAAGAGGTCTTGGAAATACCTATAATTTATGTAGGGGATAAATCAGTGCAGATCTCGGAAGAACGCCTTACCACAGTTTTTTCCTCGTACCGTGAAAATGTGCATTGAGGGATTGTACCAAGAGTGTAGAAGTTCTACATTAGACATGATGAGGTGGAAAATGATGTGAATCATGCCACAAATATTTTGGGCTTAATGGGGTTGGTGTGACGATGGAGGATAAATGTTGACCATGTTTGAAACACAATATCCATATAGTGTGACATGAAATGGGAACAACAAATGAGCAACAACCAATGACCGTATTCTCAATGCGGTACTTGTATCAATTTGTTGTTCGAAACCCTCAAGGATGATGGCTCGTAATGGTAGGAGGGACATTGGGCTATGCAACCATGAAATTTGGGTGTCCCTTCAGATATTAATGGTGATGAAAGCAATAATAAAGGGGAACAAAAATCCTAGAAAATGGGTGATAGAATGTCCGGTTAGGATATGACACTCTAGGTGCTGAACTAGATCACTCTTGGAGACATTGGGGAATCACCGAAGAGGATCAAGGGGCTCAAGCTTAAAGATGATTATTTGAAAGGATGAGTGTAGAAACGGGAAATAGATAATTTTTAGGAGAAAAAGGCACATGGTGTGGTTGTTAAAAACCCGACGTGAATGAGGACGTAAACCCATTCCACACCATTTGAACCAAAGTGAAAACTTGGGCCAGGGGCCCAGGATTGGGCCACATACATAATGTTGCAGCCAGATTGCAATTATAATGTCTTTTAGTGGGCACGATAGTGACATTATTTTATGATCATCAAGATTAGACTGTAGACGCTTCATTTAAAAGTGGCGGTGATGGCAGAGAACGACTGTTGACTAGATTCCAAACAAAGAATCCATCCTTTCATGACTGGAGGTCGGGGCAAAGAATTGAGCATCAAATGTTGACTGTATTCACAAAAAAGACATGTATCAATTATTTTAATTGAAATCCTTGATGATGTTGGCCCATGATGGTAAGAGAGCCCTAGGCCCAATCATCCATGCCAGTTGGGGGTCCTTTTGGACACAGAAGAATGGAAACCAAATGATGGGGTGCGCGAAGCATGGTACAACCTATCCTTATGGATGGGGTGTAAATGGATGAATAAAACCTCATGGGGATGTGTGTAGCACATCCAGATATCCCGATGTGAATAAGGATGTGATTCCATACCACACCACGCAATCATGAATGAGAACGCGAACCGAGGGGACGAAAGGGTGGAGGGACCTGAGATTGGGCATCCCGGTCAGTCTTGGCCACATAACCTCTTATACGGGTGATGCCTTATTATAGTTCCTTAGCCCACTTTTTCAATGCTCAATGTGGGAAATAAGGATTACGACTATGAACCCCCCCATCAAATAAGGATCAGATAGCTGGCATCTCCCGAGGGTGACCGCGGCTGGAAGATATAGCTGGGAAAAATGAGCAACTACAGTCAATATTTGGGTCCGATGGGAGTGGTGATAACAAAAATGCATAGATTTTGACCATGTTTGAAACAAAACATCCATATCATGTGACCTGGAATGGGAAAATCAATAGAGGATCTACCACTGACCACATTCTCAATGTGGGGCTCTTGTTAATTTGTTGTTTGAAATCCTCAAGGACGTTGGCCTGTAATGGAAGGAGGGCCCTTGGGCTGAGCATCCATTCCATTCTGGGGCCCTTTAGGACATAAAAGATGATGGAATCCAAAACAAGGAGTGTGAGTGAAGCATATTGGTGCTAGTTCATTTAAACATCAGGAAGGATGGTGAAAGAGGTGGATATATCTAGGGAGTGGAACGCATGGTGGGGTTATGACGAATTCGACGTGAATGGAGGCAAAAGCCTGCACCACACCATATCTCTTGACCCGATGGGAGATTCATGAGTTTTGGGCTAGACTAAGAGACAAAATGATCGAGCGTTCCTACATATCCCATAAGGATGGAAATCAAGTCATACATTGTTCTTGAAGGCCATGTAGCTTAACGTTGTGCGATGAGAATGTGGGAAGAAAAATGAACAGGGAGGGGACACATGGTGTGGCAGTCGTAATCCAAACATTAGTGGGGCTAAAGAATCCTACACTATACTATGCAAGGACCCTCCTAGAGAACTATACCCAGGGGGATAGTGGAAGGAAAGAGTCTGGGGGTTGGACACCAGACTGAGTGTCTGAGTGTTCTTATATATCCCATAAGGATGGGAATCCATCCTTACGTAGTTCTAGAAGAGCCAAATAGTTTAACATCTTTATGGATGATGAAAAGTTTAACATCAACCGGGATGATGAACTGTTTTAACGTCGTGCAGGATGAAGAAGTTTAGGGTCATGCAGGACCCGAATATTTAGGTTCATCCAGGACCAGATGGCTTAGGAAAAGTATTGCTTGATAAATTTTCATTAGTATGAGGAGTTATTCTCTCACCATCGATTGTCACCAGTGAGTATGAACCATTGGAGTAAACCTTAGGAATTATGTAAGGTCATACCCATTTGGGATCCAACATGGGTGGTTTCCGGCTAGGTATCATTGGTGTCCTGAGGGCCAATACTAAATTTCCTTTAAAGAAGGAACAAAGGAGAACATTATTGTTAAAAGCACTGGATATCTTGTTCTGATGACTTTCCAGGATTTGAAGGGAACAAAGCATGTTTTTATCAAGCACTTCAGGCTCATCTAGGCGGACTTCAGCTACCTTATCAGGCGCCTGCAACTCATAGATTGTTCTGTGTAATGAAGGCTACTGAATATCGATGTGCTAGACGTCTTCTGTTCCATAAACCAGGGAATATGAGGTCACCTTTTTGGAATTAAGTGTCACTGTCCAATAATCCTAGAGGGTGTTGGGGAGCTAGTCCAGCCAACTCTTCTTGTTCTGACCAACCATTTTTTTCAAATGTTAGAAAGGGTTTGGTCGAACACCTCAATCTTCCCATTTTCCTATGTGTGGTCGCGAGAGGTATGGTTAGAACGGACGTTGTACTTAGCATACAATGTTTTAGCTCATTCACTCAGATGCTGGTCCCGTTATCGGTGAGAATGGAATGAGGGACTCTAAGTCAGTAGATTATGTTGGATCTCATTAAGTCAACGATAGAATGAGGCTTGACCTCTTTGAGAAGAACTACATCTACCCACTTGGAAAAGAAATCCGCAGCGGTCAGGATAAACTGAAACTGGGAAGCTGTCGCGGGTGGATATGGTCCCATGACATCCAGCCCCTAGACTACAAAGGGACCAGAGTACTTAGTAGTGTGGGGAGGTTCTGTTGGCCGATGCATGAAGTTAGCATGAATCATGAATGCACAGAATCTTTTGATGAACTTGATGCAGTCATGGATCATGGATGGATAAAAATACCCTAGTCTCTGAATCTGTTGAGACAACTTCAGCCTGGTCTAGTGGGAACCGACATTAACCTCTTGCATGACGTGAGAAATCTCGACACATTGAATGAAACAGAGGAGAACACCATTAACCCACACTTATAGAGGATCTTCTCAAAGCTAGGACCAATCTGGAGGGTAATCTGTAGCACAAGACGTCAGATTCACTCGCACTCGGCCAAATCGGGTCAGAGATTACCGTGTCAGATGTATTAAACCAAATTGTATCCTCTAGCCAGGAGTCAATTCAATCACTGTATCTGGGGGACCTGGGGGTCCGGACATGGAGGCACAAGTATCAATATGTCTTACATGTGGGATGTCATCATCATCTGGAGTGATGGGAGCAATGAATCTCTTATGTACCACATGTATAATCAAGTCATCTTGCTCGGGCTCTCCAAGTGATGTAGCTAGGCTGAACAAGGAATTTTCTCAACCATTCTATAACCGATGGACATGGGTATCCTCTGGAGGAGATGGGAACTGGGCCATTAGCTGGAGAGTGCTCTCTTAAAATGGAATGAGCTTTGTATTTTTGACAATATAGTCACCATTTATTTTCATGATTAATAGTTCAGAGTCCCCTTTCACAAGAAAATGGGGCACGTCGATCTCGAGAGCTAGCTCGAGGCCAGTGATGAGAGCCTGATACTCTACTTCATTGTTGGTGCAGCCTTCTGAAAACAGTAATGAGTATGGAAGAATGGCTTGGGCTGGGGTAATAAAGACGATACATAGGCCTAAACTATTCAACATGGGGTCATTGAGCCTCCTGCCGATGGGGCTTCTGGAAGCACCATCAAAGAGCATATACCAGCACGGCGTGGCTTGGCCCACCAGGAAGATCTCCTCATTAGGGAAATATAGGTCCAGAGTCTGGTCATCAGTGGTTGGATGGGCAGAAGGGAAGTCTGCCAATGATTTTCCATTGATATCCTTCTAGGGCATGAGCCTAATGTCAAAATTGTGGAGGATTACCTCCCACTGTACTAGGAAGCCTATCAGCATGGGATGACTCAGGATGTACTTTTGTAGATCTACTCGAAAAACTAGTTGTACCTTGTGGTGTTGTAGGTAATGTCACAACATCTGTACCACGAATACAAGCACCAGGAATCACTTTTCAATGGGAGAGTATATGGCCTTTTTGTTGTGGATCATGCAGATGAGGTAGTAAAGGATGTTCTCCATCCCCTCAATGTTCTTTTGGGTGAGAAGGGAGCCAAGAGACCATTCCAGGGACGCCACATAAAGGACCAATGGTTTTTTGGAGACAAGTGGCAGTTAGACCGAAGACTGGAGAAGATACTTCCTGATTTACTCGAATGCGGTCTTACACTCTTCATCCCATTCATAAGTGGTACCTTACATCATGATCCGAGAAAGGGCATAAACTTTTCATCCAGATTTTCAATGAATCGGCATATGTAGTCTATGTGGCCTTGAAATCCTCGAATCTCCTGAATATTTCTTGGAGGAGGCATCTAGCTGATGGCCTTGATCTTCTCTAGGTCGATCTCAATGCCGCTATATTTGACAATGAAGCCATCAAATCTGCCAGAGGTGACCCCAAAGCCACATTTCAATGGGTTCATCATCAAGTGGCGAGAACAGTGGAATCTGAACACATTCACAAGGTCATTGATACAGTCTAAGAACCATCAATATTTTACCTCCTGATCATCCACGTAGCATTCCACCAATTTTCTTATGATCTTATTGAATTTACGATGCATACCCCACTGATAGGTGGAAACTATATTATTTAGGATGAAGGGCATGACTTTGTAATAGAATGTTCCATGTGGTGACTTGAAATGTATGGACTCATCATCCTCAGGGGCCATTCGTGTCTGGTTGTATCCAAAGTAACCATCGATGAAGAAGAGGGCTTAGAACCTATCTGTAGAATCAATCATCAATTCTGTCACATGAAGGGGAAAGTCATCCTTTGGGAACTAATGGTTGAGATCCTGAAATTTGATGTAGAATCTGATGTACCAGTTCTTTTTCTTGACTGGAACAATGTTGGCTAGCCATTTGGGGTACTAGACATCCACAAATAAATTTTCTCGAATGACCTTATCAACTTCTGACTCAACCATGGTGTCGTGAGAAGGGTGTATCTTCATGGGAGGCTTCAGGAACCCCCAATGATTTTTTGGGAGACAGATGTGGTGTACAACTACCTGAGGATCTAGTCCTAGCATCTCATCATAGCTCTAGATGAATACATCATGAGGTTGTTTTAGAAATTCTACATACCATTGCTTCTCCTCCAGAGGCATGGCATCACTTCTCAAAGTGGCTCTCAGATCTGCCTCACCACCGTGGTTCACCGGTTCTAGTTTATCGACCGTGGCGAAGATACCCTCCTCATAGGTTGGTAGAGGATCCTCAAAATCCTCTTCTTCACTTGTGGAGGAGGGATTCCTAGTGGTAGGAGCATCCTCTGGGTCGACATCCCCTTGTGAGAGGCTATTACCTTCTTGAGCAGTAGTGGACAATGTATTTGTAGATTCATGTTCTACTGAAACCTTAGCAATGATGGCTGTCGATCCAATCCCATCTGGTATTCGGCCTATGGGGCCACGTTTGATGATATCAAGGATATAGTGGTGCGTTGGCTTGAGCCGGTTGATTCCAGCCTGGAAGAACATGCATGTATGACGTATTGTTGTGGCCATGGGGTGGACATCTCGATACCTTATCATAGTAGGGGGCTCATGGATCACATAAGATTCAGTCATATAATAATACAATGTCATATCTCGACGTCTCTTGTACCAGAGAATATGCTTCCCCTTATACTAGATACAAAAAACATTTCCCCATATCAAGGGTCATGGCATCAAATTGATTGATTTGGATGACATAGGCGTTATCCAGTCCTACCCAGGGGTCAGTTGCAATCACAACAGGTTCAACCTCACTGGCCTGAATATGCTTTTCCATTCTCTCTTGTAATAGTCAACATCTTGGTAGCGGGCTTCACAAGAGGAAAAAGGAGACATGGAACCTTGGAGCATGCCTACTCGACCATTGAGGGAGTATATGAGGCACTGATGATACGATGAGAGATCCTCCACATGCAGGTGTAGCCATGGTCTTCCCATCAACGAATTGTATGCGGTGCCTTGGGGGACAACCATAAACTCGGTGTTGGAAACTAGGCTACCGAACGAGGTTTTAACGTAGATCATACCGACTGATGTATGTTTCATCCTGTCATAACCTTGGATTCTTAGGTCGTACAGACATATATCATCTTCAAACAATCCCATATTTTGTAGTGTTTGTGTTAGGATTAGGTTAATCCTAGATCCTGGGTCAACAAGACAGCGGTGAACCTCCACGCCATTGAATTAGTCGGTGATGTACAGTGGGAAAATGTACCCCTGTATGGGAGAGCCTTAAGCTTCTCCATAGAATGAGATGATGGTCTGGCATTCAACATTCCTGATTTCCTTAGTGTGAAAGACCTCTGCAGTTTCTACCTTCATCTCAATCTAGAGGGGGCTTCTCAAAGCCTTAGTGAGGGCCTCACGCATATCTGAAAACATGCGAATGGCCTCAAGGATTGAGAGACTTGCTGGAATATAGGCAATATTTTTAATAACATCATACATCTATTCTAGGAATGCACATATTCTTGCAGGAGGCCCTTCTAGGATAAGAGGCATGGAGGGCCCTGTCGGGTGGACCAGCGGCTGACTAGGGCTGGAAATGTCATGCTGACCACTATTCAAAGCATGCTGGGTACCTTATATACTAGGGATTACGGACTAGGACTAGTCCGAGATGGAGCATGGCTGATCATGATGAGGACTAGGTGGCTCTTCTTGGTCCAGTAGCATAGACGGTGGTGGAGGCGAGCCTGATGAAACTAGATGAGGTGGCTGCGTGTGCTGAGCTTTGTGCTGGGCATGCTGTCTGGTCTTAGTGGCAAGCACAACCTTGCTAGAAGTGCAAACTGATGTGCCTCGAAGACCCATATGGTTGCTGCTCCACTGACATTGTCGTCAGCTGGGGACATTGGGGAGATCTGTCTGATGCTCCATGTCATCGCGAGTCATGTAAGGTTATACTAGCTCTAAGGTGTTAATCGAAGCATGAACTTAACTATCACTCAAAGTTCCATCCACTAATGGGTAGATTCTGGGAGGAATCACTATCTCTGGTGGCATGAAGTTGCTGAATGTACAGAATGATACCATGTAATTGGAAGGGTGTGTTGTTTTCCCTTGAGCCGACAATGCATGCTCTTCTAGGAAGGGATAACTGAGATGATGATGCAGTAGTAGTATCTATGGCTTTTGAAGGCTCCGACCGATTCAGGCATGCGCGAATAATAATCTGGGAACAAGCGACCATTTTGCGAGCCATCCGGTCATCTTACTTCTGAGACTCATGATTATCAACCATATATCACTCACCTTCATCGTCGTTGTTGCAATCTGGCCTTACGAAGGAACATTCCACTTGTGTCGAGGCTTTCCCCAACCTCACTATGTTGTTATCGACCTAGTTTTGGAACCGGTCTTTGAACACATAGCACTGATTGAGGGTGTGCCCCAAGATCCTATCATAGGGGATGTAGTTGGGGTGATCAGTGTGCTTTCCCTCATCTGGACTTCTGCACTCAAGAAAAACGCACAATCCCATGTCCCAAGGCACTTCAGAAATAGTCAGGAAACAAATTCTCATTGAATAAGTAAGTACAATTCTTCAATTTGGGAAGGGTGCCCTTGGAGCCAGATTCTGATGAGGGGCTGTTGGATCCTGTCAAGGAGGCGGGGCCTGATTGTCCCACCTATGCGGTGGCGGTGCATTACTTGGGTAAGAATGCCGATTTTGAGGTGTTTTATATTTGGCAAGAGGCTCCACCTGTGGTGGCAGGCCTCTGTGAGGTTGTGGAGGAGGATCCACTAGTAATAATTCCAGATATTTAGGGGCCTCTATTTTCACCACTGTGGCGGGCTCGGTTCTGATAGCCCTCCTCAAGGGAATTGCAGGAGGAAACTAACATTCTTGGCTTGCCTATTGGAAGGCTTCTTCCAGGGGATGGGCCATATCAGAGAAGTCTCAGAATCTTCCCGTGTAGTTTTGGGGAATTAGAGAGGGAACCAGTTCTGTATTAACATTTCCCACACACATCCTCAGAAATTGCCCCTGAGTCAGTGGCATGTCAAGGGAGTGTTTGAGCCCTTTCCACTAGGCGATAAAGTCCTTGACACGCTCTTCAGGCCTCTGTTTTCACTTGAAGAGGTTCGTGATAGATGTATTCCCGGTGGTGGAGTTGAACTGGTATAGAAATTGTATGCAGAGGTCCTCCCAACCCGCTATTGAACTGATGGGGAGTTCGTTATACCAGATGAATGCAGGCCCTTCCAATGTCTGTACAAAACATCAGAGCTTGGTAGCTTCTTTTTGATCTAGAGTCCCTAACATGAGCCCACACCTTTAAATGAAGTGGGCGAGATGCTACAGGGGTTCACCCATCCCATTAAAGTGGGATAAGTTAGGATTTATGAAACCCGTGGGTGCTGGAATATCATCCACCCATGCCGGATATGGCATGACATCAGGGGGAGTGACACCTGTCACGTTTCTATTTACTCGAGGCGGGTGATGAGTGCAACCACTAGATCATATGGGCATGTGTCCCTGTCTTTATGGGGATCCCAAACCACGACTGCAATGGCATGTTCTTTAACATGATAATCAATCCTAGAGGCTCGTGTAACAGCTGGTGGGGCAGCCTTCTGATCAGGTTGGGGGGCTTGAGCTCTGTCCCATGGGTTGTCACGTCGTTTAAGAGGATTTGGTGATGCATATCGTGCCCTCTTTTTGTATTTTTCGGCTTCTACCTTGTCTATGTGGGTAGGATGTTTAGGGTCACCCATAGGCAACTCACCGGGGGGAGTTGCGTCTGCCCCTACTGTACTAGTCATGGATCCACATAATCTGGACGTTGTTATGCATCACATTCAGCTAGGAGGTTTTCAAACAAATATTTCTGTTCAGCATGTTGTCGATGCAACACGGCATTCTTAGGATCCTCCTCTATCTTCAGCACTAAGGAGGATGGGTCGCAGTGTTTGGAAGCTCCTAGGTTCTCTTTACCTTTACAAAAATTCCAGCCAAGAACTAATGTCTTGGTGGTTGCAAGGAGACATAGTATATTCCTCTACTGGCGAGTAACTCTTCCTAACAGATCCAGTAGGGGTGGCATTCTCTCGGAGGGTATGTCCCATTCAAGAAGATCTAGCTTGTTCTCCTCTTTAAATATGTCGGCCATGATGACCATGACCCTTCCTGGGAGAATGTCCTCAATATCGCCTAGTGAGTCAGGCTGTCATCGGATTAGACTAAAGAGGAGGGAAATATACTGCCCCCAACAACATATTTTCATGTGGGGGGAAGCCTCCTTGATTATATTAAGGAGTACTTTGAAACTCATAATGAATTGTTGTTGGAGGGCCATACAATGGCCTAGTGACCCCGGGTGTTGAGCCACAGGGAGTGAAGCCAGGTCGACATGAATTCATCCCAGTATTTCAATTTTCATTGAAGGATCCATGTATATCCTACTTCTTTTGATATTTTAACCCGCGAATTAGATCTCCTTCAACCAAAACTCACACATACAATACTTTTAATAGAGCTTCTCCTATCGTAATTTATCTATTACAATTATTAGATACTCTCATACTCTTTCTTGGTTTTAGAGTATATTAGAATATCATCTATAAAGGCCACAACAAATTTATCAAGGTAATATCTAATGACTCTATTAATCTAGTCCATGAATATTGATGTAGAATTACTGAGTCCAAAAAGAAATTACTATAAATTCATAGTGCCCGTACATTGTACGAAAATAATTCTTAAGGATATCCTCCTTCTTTACCATTACATGGTAGAATCCCATCCACATATCCACCTTGGAAAAGTATTTTGCCCCACATAGAAGATCGAGCAAGTCATCAATTAGGGGTAAAGGGTACTTGTTCTTTATCATGATTTTGTTGATCTCATGATAATAGATGAAAAGAAGGATTGACCCATCATTCTTCTTGATGAAGAGGACTGGCGCACCCCACGGTGAATCAGTTGGGCATATAATCCCTTAATCTAGACTATTTTATAGTTATTTATTCAGGTCCTCAGGATCCACAACATCCATTCTATTCGAATTATTGGATATTGGCTATGCCCCAGGTATAATATAAATTTATAATTCAATATCTCTTCTAGGAGGAAGACCCTAAAATTCCTCAGGAAACACATCAACAAATTACATCACAATATTCATGTCTTCAATGATGGTTGATTCCTTATAATCATTAATGTGAGCCATATATTCATCCTTGTAGTGTAGTAATATCGACATTTGAGATGATGGTGCTAAAGAGTAGTCATCCTCCTCCTTGAACTTTTATATAATTGAAGGTTAATTATCCATTTTGATAGTTATTTCCCTCTCATGGTAAATTATGTTGGATCTATATAGAAAAATACAATCAATTCCAAGAATTTTATCAAATTCCACATGAGTGAGTTTTATGAGGTTCTCAAAGAAGTTCAATCAACAAATTTTTACATGGGAGGAGTTATATTCTTGAGATGCAATGATTTCCCCAATTTTCGTACTCACCAACATCTTTACATCAATGATTAGTGGTGGTGTTGGGATTTTTATACTAAAAATCATGGTATAAAAGAATATGTAGAACCATAATAAAAAAGAATGTTCACTATTATTGAATTTATTACTAGTGAACCTATCACCAGTTCTTTTTCACAGTTCACATCAGCAGAAGTGATGGAAAAAAGCTCCCCCTTGCTGTATTGAAGGGCGTTGGTTGCCTAAACAAACCTTGGAGTAGGGTACTGATTTTAAATGTGCATCGGTTCTCTGTAGTTGAAGAAATGAAAATCACGTTGAGGGTTAATTTGTGTGTTCCTATCATCTATCATAGTCACATTTTTTTCTTTCCGAATGTAAATATTCATGTGAACTTATATTCAACACCTATATAATTTTCACATCACCTTGAGGATATATCTAAGGTTCTTTTTTCACACCTTCAGCAAGTGGGATTCTGGATATTCTTATCACCATTAGATTTATCCATCGAACAGATAGAAATAAAGTCCACCTTGCTCTTATTATCCCCATAATACCTCTTAGATTTGTCGATCCCCATTACAACTTTGAGGGCACATCATGAAATTTCCTCATTGCTCTCAAAGTCACAGATCACTAGGGATTTATATAGGCTAGGTTTTTTTCCACCAAAGAAGCGATCAACCTTGCATTAGAGAGTAACAATAATGCTGGAAGCATATCATGTAAGACTTGGGATGTATTCCTTGTATGCTCTAATGGATTCATCATTCTTTTTCTTGATGGAATGAAAGAACCTTTCCATCTTATGTCGGAGGGTGTGTGGAAAATATTTATCAAAAAACATATTCAGAAAATACTTCCATTCCAATGCCTCGATCTCCACCTCAGTATTCATATTTTTGATCAATGTCCACCATTGATCAGCTTCACCCTCTATACAATAATCATCCAAGGGAACCTTCTCTTGTTCTGAACATAGAACGATGAAGAAGATATTTTTAATTGAGTTGATCAATTTTTGGCCATTGAGGGATCAAATAATCCATTAAATGTTGGTGGACTTTGTCTCACGAGGCACTCTATTTCAACATGTTCTTTCATAGGGGGGTTTGAACGTTCCTATTGACCCACGAGTCTATTCAAAACACGAATTAATTGATAATTATCATGAAAAAGTTCTCTATTCCCACTCCCATCAGATTTTGAATATCATTAGAACAATCATCGCATTGATCTTTGCATTGTTTGTTATTGCATTTCCTTGTATTTCTAGCTATTTGGTTGAAATAAAACGAAATTTAGGGGCAACACTTAAAGGGTAAACAAAAGACAAAAATGGATGACCTATAAAAAACTTTTACTTCCTTAACTTATGAATATATAGGCTTCAATATATGTTATCCATGATCTACTTCCCGTAATATATTCATAAAGAAATTTTTCCCTTAACAATGGTTCATACTATAATTGTGAATTTACCAAATCATATTCCTTGAGAGTGTCATAAACAAAAGATTAACAAGGACCATTTTCAAGTACCAGGATAAAAAGGGTCATTCCTGAAACTCTTTGTCGAAGTTCTCACTCCTAGGTACATATGTTCCAGAGCCGCCTCTACCTACTCATATTAAGATAGGGGTGTGTTTTCATTATAATCCACTTACTCTATAATCACCAAAACATAGGGATGTCTATATTATACTTAGTTATATCCCTATGAAATTCACTAGACTTTTCAAATCCTAATCTCAAAAATAATTTAACCTATCCTCTGATACCAACTATTACGACCCAGATATTTATTACACACATGTACATGTTTTTTGAAATAAATAAATTCACTTTATAAAACAAAAAATATTGATATGTAAAGGGTATTTTTGGATTAGGATCATTACATAACAAATTAGAACATAAAACACAACATCTTTATTTCCAACATTCTTTACATGACCACTAATTTCCTTCGTACTTAGCATTTCATGGGATAACCTGAGGAAATGAATAAGAAAAGGGTTAGATATGAAGCCCTATAAGGGAGTAAACAAGGAATAAAATGAATAACACAATACATGTTAATAAATAAGAATATCAACAAAGCATAATAGAAACATGAACATAAATTCATGATATGACATGATTAATTTAACATGGAAATGTGGGAACAACATTTAACATGATAACATGAGCCAAGGCCCACTACAAATAGATAAAGAGTAAACCCTAATTTAACATGAATTATTATGAATAACCCCTAATTTCACTTTATGTTTCATGATATCAGTCTTTACCCAATGCATTGGAGCGCTATCACGGCACACCCTTCTTAATCAATTCGTTTATTGCATAAATGTGCCACATATATCATACAACATAGATCATTCAACATCATCATTATCCCCCTATAAAATAATGGGGAATTCATACACGAATATATATAATAAATAATTAAATATTCACAAATGTGAATACCATTGGTAGATAAATTAGAATTGTATTCACTAAACAATGGTTTTTTCAAAAAAATTATGCTGCAATTTGGGCTATAGAACAATGTGACATAAGCATTCATTAAAATAACTGATGAGATAGAAAAGGGAGTATCATAATATGTACATGAAATTTAAATTAAGGGGGTCATATATATACATGTCCCATAATATCTAATGGAATTTATTTTTATAACACAAATGATTGCTTGAATGTAAATGAGGAGAGAGAAAATCCTTATAGAATTTTAACATGGTAATAGGTATTCATGGAAGGAATAGATTAGAGATAAATGGGTCTTTCATCATTAAAACATAAATAGGACATAATAAAAGGGGTGATAAATCATACCCGAACATTTATAATTGAAAATAAAAGGGCATAAAAATATTTAGAAACATTGATAAAATGGGAATGGAAGGAATCCCTTACTTGTAAGTGTGATAAAAATGGATTATGAAAGGCTTGATAGAGACTTATTGGGAGATTAGGGAACCTTGGGTGGATTATAGATAGAGGAGCGAATGGGTTGGTCAAGCTACAAAGGATTTGATTTAAGAGGAACTGAATCATGCATGGGTTCATATATGAATGGAGAGGGCATTCTTTATTATTTAGGGTTTGGACCCTACCCATTAAACTAATCAAAAATAGAAAACATCCAATCGTTTTTGCCCATGATTTTTTCCAAAGGGGAGTGGGAAACATTATTTTATAAGTCTAATTGCAGGACATAAAATATTAGGCTTTCTTATTTAGAGTTGAGTCACACTTTCAAGAAAATCATTTTAAAACGATAAAATGTTTTAAATGTTTTGGAGGGTCCACTAAGGCTTGGTTAAACAAATCAAATAAACCTGAAATAAAATAATTTTAATTTTAAAACATATATTTGCTGAAAATATCATTTACAGTTTTTTATTACATCACTTTTGGGACATTATGATGTTATAAAACACATTATATAATTAAATGGTATTTAATTTTTAACCAAAAATTCGACTATCTCAGAAAATTATGAAAAATTCATAGTTGGATAATTTTGAAATCATGATTTCGAAAATAATTTTCATTTTATCTAAATTATTTTCTAAATAATTAATTTTAACTTTTAAAATAAAAATCATTCTTTATCGAAAATTCATGGGTTTTGACAAAAAATAGCTTTCAAACCTTAATAAAATTTACAATTGTATTATAAAAATTATATGATAATTTATATTTAATAATACTTAATAAATACTAATATTTTAATAAAATATTATTTAATTAAAAAATTTATTTATTCATCAAAATAGATTTCTTAATTGAATATTAACTAATAATACAATTTGTTCTTCAAAAACAATTTACTAGGTAACAATAATAAAATAAATTTATATTCTTTATAAAACACTAATGTACATAGTCATAGTGCTAGGGTATTGTTACATAACCCCTTAAAAATAGAATAATACCTAAGGATAAGATGTGCAGTGGTGACATGCTCTTGGGGTGGCTCAGAAAACATTGATCAGGTGATAATATCTATTAAAATCCACTTCTCCCTTATGTGGTTCCGATCGTGATTAACATATTCATTCTTGGATTGGGCTTGGTCAAGAGCAAAGCCCAGTGATGCCACCTCATTTTTGATCTATGATAAATGGGCTACATATGGAGCAATTCTACTGGATGTGGCTATCACTTCATTTGACTGAGTAAATTGTATTTTTTAAAGCCTTATATTTATACTAATCATGTGATCACTGTTAAACAACTATATTATCAACAGTCACAATTAATATTGGTATTTTAACATCCAAAACCATAAATCCAAAGAAGTTCATACGTTTTATATGATCATTATACATAATAAGACATTTAATTATATCAAGAGTATTTTCATTAGAAAATGATTGGGTCGTTACAAATGGGGAATCATTGGTATAATGACGAGAAAATTATGAGGAATAATTCATCCCAGTACAATAATTAGCAATGTGCATGTGTCCCCAATAGAGGGACCACACAAATATAATAGTTTCATGATGAATACATTTGTAACATAGTTATGTGTGATTTTTTTTCCAGTTTTGATCACTCGAACTACAACCCATATTCTATAGTGACTTATCATTGTGACTATCTTCATTCACATACTAAATCATAATCATTCATGAATGGGTATTTTCACAAACAAGATAATATTGTTTTTTATGTATCAATTTCTATAGTAGTGATGGGATAATCTAAATTAAAATCTAAATGTTAGGATGTTTTCACTATGCACCATGTGATCCACATATGGTTCAATGAGAAATATATAATTTTATCATTTTTCAAATTTACAACCATTTACATTATTTCCTCTAGAAATAATTTTTTATTGCATTTATTTGTAACGAAATTGGGTTATGATTTGTGGAACCTATTTAGGTCAATGAACCCATTTAAATGATAAATTTTACTTCTGAAAATGTTGTTGTTAACCCTAGATACCATAATTTTCCATGTGATGTGATCTTTAAGTAACTTCTTCTTATTATATTCCAAAGAAACTTGTTATCATGGATATTTCCTATATTATATTTTTACATCCATAAAAATAACCAATAATTATGTATACACAATTTTTAACATCTTATTGGTTGTATTTCTACATGAACAATAATTATATAATCATGTCTAAAATTGTCCACATCGTCCCTAAGTTAATTTAATTGAATGTATCTATTTTGAACATGTATTCTTGGAATTATGTTAAAAAAGAAATTTCATATATATCTCTTTATCCTAATACAATAAACTATAAATACATAGTAATAATTTTATTGGATATTTCAAATTTAGGGATGATTTATAATTAGTACATGCAATATAGAGGGAGTTTCTTAAACAACAAGAAATAGGATTTCTGGGTGCATCATAACGACATATAATTTGATGAATTATTGGAGTTTATTTGGTCCTATCAATCCACATGGGTTTCCATTTTTATGTATATCAACTAAGTATTCTTTTTAATGAATTTATTATTCATTTTTGTGAAAGAAAAAAGAAAAATCACCTACCACATTTTGTTTTTGGGATTCATTTCATGGTATGTAAATAAAAAATGAGGAATCATGATTTTTTGGGTATGTATGACGTGTTCATTCCTATGATTAACACCATGGAAGATGCTAAAAATATACATCCCTTGGAATGGTAATGTTTATCCACAAGAGAGAATTCAATTTTAACCCTTATTCATTACCACAAATTATATCATTTTTTGATTGGGTTAAAATATTCTTGAAACCTAGTAAACTAGAGATGAATCATTGACATAATCAGACACACCCTTCACATTAGTCTCAATGCATACCAATATCATATTGGGTAACCCTTAGATTGGGAAAATACACTACACGAGGTATAAGATTATAACAAACAATTGTACATATTTTTATCTTGAGTAATTCTTTTATATGTTTCTTTTCTAATGGATTATTTCTAGCGTATAATGGTTACTCAGGGTTTAGGGTTAGATCATTAATGATAGAATCCAAATTGAAAATTGGATAGACCATTGATTTAATTATATGAAATCATTATCAAAATAATACGATGTTGGGTTCTGTGCAATTGAAATGTTGTCTTTATTGATATAATATACCATTTTAATTTTATATAGTTGTGTAGTGGAGTATTTTTAGTGTATTTAAAACCGATATACCATAATAATCATTCTTTTTTATTCACCCATAATAGAGTTTAATATGGATATGGTTCATCCAACATCCATAATCACTGATTCCCATATTTAACTAATGAGTTATCCCCTTAAAATTGTTTTCATTCCCAAAATTTATCCTTATTGGAATTCAATGGATAATCGTGGGAGATCTTTATATGAAATTTAATAAATAACTCATTTAGATTTATTTTAGTGAGCTCTTAGATAGATGGAGTCTTAATTTTTGAACTTTACACAACATATAAGATCATGTTGTATTATTAATTACATCAAAAAGATCTTTCATTACCTATCTATAAGAATATTTATCATTAAAATACATTCATCCTCTATCCACAATTATTGAATCTAATGCACAACTATATAGGAATGAAATGGAGAATTCCATACATGGTTAACCAACTAACATTTCATTAAATATAACAAATAATTGTGGTATTTTGAAAAGTGTCTTATTTGGGTAGGAGAAGAATTTATGGGTAAATATGCCATTTATTTCTATAGGACATTTTTTCCATTCTATTAGTTCATATTTTATAAAGAGAAGATTGATTGTACATTTGTTCCACAAATAGTAAAAAAAATTATCTTCGGTTCCTCTTCGTATTGGAAGATGTATAGACATTGAATTACAAGAAACATTTATGGATATCTTAATGATATTGGTGACATTTAAATGTAATTTTTAACATCATTAGTTGAAATTAGTATTATCAATTCAATACCTAGAATTAAATGGGAAGCAATGATGAAGTATTTTACCACTACTGTAACATTGGTTGAGTCAATCCCATATACATAGATCTTTATTTTGGACTATATATCTATACTATAATGTGAATAGAGTAAATATTTGAGTGATACAATTGATATTTAGGATTTCAATAAATTGTCTTGGCTAAAATTATAGATCATTATGTAGGATACTCATTTAGAAAAAAATGTCAAGGTTAAAGGTCTCTGTCAGCTCATCCTTATTAAGGAAATGAGTGGGTTCAAAAAATGGAATTTTGATATCCTTAACCAATACAATCATGTTTATATTTCCCTATATGAGTTGGAGTCTTATGTTTGTTCCCTCATATAATTTAATCTTTCCATCTTTTACGTGTATTTATTAAAAGAATATGTTGTGGAGCTACATCATTTGGATTCAAAACAAGTATAACCCCATTATTGGAATTTCATATATACTAACAATATATGAGAATATAAAGAACATTTTTCTAGGGTTAATAGACTGTTTTCTTTTAAAAACATTGGTCTTGTATTAATTAGATAAATAATATCATATATAGAATACTCTTTAAATAAAACACAAGTATTTTTTGAAGTGGAAGGTGGTCAGAAATAAATTATTTAGCATTTCCTAATTTATAATCATCATAATTTATATGATATGTTGAAAAAATGGTCTTATTTTATTATATCTATTTTATTTTTTCTCTTTAATCATACTTTCATGGGGAGTCACTTAGTAGATTACATTTTCCATTTTTTATCCATTGAAGAATAGATGCAATCATAGTCACTCTCAATTTTTTATATTTAATATCGTTTTCATTATCATCTCATAATAACATCAAATTCATTCAATGATGACCTTATGATATTTCATATCATTGGACTTCCAAATAAAAAAATATGATTAATAATTATTGATACCTATTTTGTAATGGTATTTTGTGTTTTATCTAAGCATGGGTCATGGATGAGTATAGGTGTAATAACCATCACCATAACACCATCTTTATCAAATTGATTGAATGATCTCATATCAATCCCAAGTAAATATTGTTTTTTAGAATAATCAAACTAAAATTTTAGTAACAGATAATTTTAGTTCTACAAAATCATTACATGATAACAGAAATATCAATCATAACATGAAATTTACTAGGGACATTGGGAGTACCCCATGAGTTTTGTACCTTTTCTATTTGAACACAAACCATTTTCTAATCCTGATATATGGAGGTATTAATGGGATATGGTGATTCAAAAAATATATTCATAAAAGAATCATTGTAAATCATTAAAATGAGGTTCTTAGAACTAAAATAGTTAATGAGACCGAAAAATATTTAATAGACACAAAACATATTCAAATGGATATTTCCACTGTGATTTATTCAAAGAGTAAATAGATAAGGGAATATTATCTTGATGAAAAAGAATCCATTGGTATATAGGAAATATTAATGGAATACATTTTGTATGACCATATTATCCATGGTATAAATTTTTATAAACAATATTTTTCCATTGAGTAAAATAGTCATATTTTAGATAACCGATGATTTTTTATAGGGAAATAATTTTCACAATGTAATTATGTTGTAGTTATGAAAAGAGTATTATGAAATTATTGGGTAGAATTTATATGTTACTTTATCAGGATTAGATTATCCTACTCTAATTAAGAACTGAAGACACAATTTCACTTGGTTAATATAAATATTTCCTCTCATGGATGAATATTATATGAAATGGAAAATAGTTATTTTCATTTTATCATGGCTAATATTGGATATGTGATATGGATATTACTTATTGTCTATTTAGACTAAGAATTTATAATTACATATTTTGAAGAATGTGACTCTAAATGATATGGTTTTTATGTCAACAATGACATACCATATTTGGGATAACACTATTTGAACATTAATGTCATGTAGGATGGATAAGTCTCCCATTGAGTACAATAATAGATTAATTATACATATTAGTATAATCATCTGAAATACCTATGATCAAGTGATTCATTCTCAATCTGTCAAACAAGATAAAATTATTAGATTTTCCAAATTCCACAAAAAACTCTAATTAAAAATTTCTTGTGAGGTGATAGAATTGATTTTATCTCCAATGGATTGAAATTTTCTTGATGTAAAAGAATATATCTTCTTCTCGATAAGATAATGTGAAATTTTAATCCATGATCTTAGGGCCCTTGGATGTGTGAAAAAAGATATTGGAAAAATTTGTAGGGAATGGCCATAGACAATGTTCAAAATGGGTATTGTATTAAAAGTTTCTCATGGATAATGGGGGAATGAGTAACTCCTCTTATGGATAATGATTCTACTTATAAATAACCACATTGATGTTAAAAATTATAAATATCTATTTTAATATTAGAATGAATATTTAATACAAAGGTGTCATATGGAATTAAATTATATTATTACTGAAGACCATGAAACCGTGATAGAGGAAAAATATCATGACATATGCATCATTATTTTTAAAAGGATTTATAGAAGTCAAGGATTAACATAAATTGATATTACGTAATTTTCTATAAATATTCACTACATTACAAAATTTCATTTCTATGGACCGAAATACTTTAGTGTCTAGGGAAACCTAGAAAATAATATTATAACATTGTGAGTGAAAATCAATGTCTTCAAAAATAGTATTTCTATATACTACTCACATATAAAACCTTTCTCCATAACCTAGGGAATTTAAAAATAATAATGTCTGGTCTCAAATACTATATAAGGATAAACATGTGTGATATATAAGAATAACATGAACATAAGGGTTTGAGAGAATTAGTATGACAATAGACGATAATAAACTATAATGAAAGGATCATATTCATCAATCATGTATAATTATTAGTAGTTCATAAGAAATGGATCATAAGAAAATCAATATCATAAGGCCTGCTAGAATAACAATTGAATAATAAATGTAATTTTTTAAAATTCATAAGGATAGAAAATATTACTTCAAGAATACCTACAATGAACTTCATATGTTGTCCGAAGAAGGTTAATTACCTATGTACCTTTATAATGTTTCTGATTTACTCATGTTAACCCTATTGTTTTGAGCATGGTATTCCCTTATATTTACCATCTTTTTATTGGAATGATATAATCGCATATGAACCCTCTAGTTATGTTCTTCTGATTCCCTACCACGTACCGTGTAATTATTTTCATGGGATTCCTTCCCATGTACCCTTTTATCTCATTGATCATTTATAATTATCCAATACATTGATATTAGATATAGGTCAAATACATCACATAATGAAATCATAGATTTATGTCCTAATTTATGAGAAAACATTCATCATTTCATGAACCATAAAAATAAATTTGATTCATAAAAACAATATCATAACCCACGAAACGAAATGGATATCATAAATATTTCATTATATCATAACCTATAAGAATGATTTTGGCTTCAAATGCATTTTATCAGTGAGTAACCAGTGAAAAAAAAAGATTTTACTATGAATTTTATTAGGGTATAACCTATGGAAGAGAATATGGTTTCCAAAAAAACTATCCTCATAAACATAAAACATTCTAATAAAGGATAACAATGGTGTCTTCAATCATACCCCACGTGAATATAAAACAATTTAGAGGGGTTTAATCATAGATATATAATTATTTTTAATGATTACATTTACCATTATTTATGGTGTATAACGTTTCACAAAAAATATCATTCAAAAAATCTTTTCAATATTAAATTTCTTATATAAAATATTTTGAAAAATTATTTAAAAATATATCTTTAAGAAAATGTACTTTACATTTAAAAAACAAATTTTTAAGTCATAAAACATTTTCAAATCCTATTTATTTGAAATAATGCTTTTAAAACTATTAAAGTAATCATTGAAATCCATTTTGAACAATTTTTTAAATATAAAATATTTTTTAAAACTATTATATTTCAAAACAACTTTTAAATAATGAATTACTAAAATATTATAAAACATATTCCATTTAAAATAATTTTTTATATTTTAAAAGTATGCTTCATGGAAATGATTGTAATGGATGCAGAAAAATCATTACATGTTAAACATTATTTTTTCAAGATAAAATGATTAAAAAAGTTCATTAATTAGAAAAATGTCAGGAAGATTCATTTTAAAAAACATTTTATAAAAAGTTATTTCATGTGTAAATTTTTTGTCTAAAACTCATTTGATACTAATAGAATATTTTTTAATTATTTTTTAAAAAACTTTTATTTGGAGAAAACAGATTTCTAACAGAATAGACAAATAAACATTATTTTAATAAAAAAAATTTAATTTATCACAATTTACAAGAGTGGAAAAATAGAAACTTCACATGATCATATCATAAATAACCATATAGTAATAATATTCATTATATTTCTTGATATATGAATCATAATATTTCATCGATGGAAGCTTAATTGTAAACAATTCGGTAAAATGATGATATTTTAGCAATTGACTCTGGACACAATGGTAACATTGAATCATAATTCCAATGAAGAGTAAAATTACATTAATACAAAAATATCATTAAGAGAATTATTGTTATTAAAAAAAATCAAAGGTCTGTATATAAACCTTTTAAATGAATATAGAGTCATAAGATTACATGTGTCCAAAAGAATGAATTATGAGAAAAAGATACCTAATCAATTTGGTATGTTTTGAAATATAAACCCACTATAGTGTGGACATAAAATAGATATGTACATAATAATAAATTTAATGATAATAATTATATAATACATTAATGGGAATTATATATACCATAAAAAATAAATGAGAAGTGGACAAGGCATTGGTATCATTGAAATATATGTGAGACAAGATAACACACTACTACTGGAGTATATTTTGAATCATGAGACCCATGAAATAATAACATAAATTGAAACTTTTAATTTCATTATGTAAATTATAATAATGATATTAAATTCCATTTTGATGTATACAATCCAAAAAACAAGAATTAGTGGTGAATATAGAATATATCTCATAGAAATAAAAGCAAGGTGAGAAAACACATACCCTAATTCATAAAAATAATCATACATGTTTTAAATTGATGTATAATAAATATGTATTTATTCTCAATCAACCATGTTACCATATTATTATAACACAAACAATATATTATATAATTATAACTTCATATTACATATTTATGAACAACTCCTTTTTAAAATTACATTTTAGGTAATATCCACTGTCTTTTTTTATATGTTTTGAAATGACATTCTTGATCCTCTAACATATTTCATGATTTATTTATTTAAATAATATAAAATATTATTTTAATATCATATGTATTAAGGATATAATAATTTTTTATTATCAATAAAATATATAAATATGAAATTCAACACATCGTTCATAGAGATGGTCGGTCGTACATACTCATGAACAATGTTTCTATATTATTTTTGTTATGAAAGAAGAAATAAAAATGGAATATATATATATATATATATTAATTTTAGGCCCATTTTCTCTTCATATAAATAATATATTTTTTGAAAATCTATCCTTATTACAATCTATGTACGGTCTGAATGAATCATGTTGCTTTGATGAGGCGGTAATCCACACATCCACAAATGAAGTTATTGAATGCGCATAAAATGGAAAGCATAATGGTATGTGTTATATAATAATTACATAAGAATAAATAAATAATAAATAATAAATATATAATTTATGAAATTAAATAAATAATAATTTATTATAATTAAATGTTGTAATGGACGAACGAAAGACATTTTTTTTAGTGAGGTGGTAGTCCACCATACACACGAATGATGAATGAGTATCCCATTTGATGGAAGTTTTTTCCCGTATATATTTCAACCTTAACATGAAAATTAAATATATAGTAATGTTTTTGAGGTTATTATATAAGTATTAAATAATAATAATTTAAGCAGTGGATAACGAAACAAAACCAAAATTCATGTTTAAGGATGTAACCTCTTCTTTGGGTAACTACTTTTGGTTTCTACCATATGTCTACAGTGGATGTATTTTTTCCCAAATGGAAGATTATAACATGAAGGATTAGATATTTTAAGATTATTTGAGTTTTTTAGGCGATCAAGTGGTCATAAATGGAATAAATAATTGAGGGGGGGGGGGGGGTGAAGTACTTTTATAGTTGAAGAGGAGTAGCATTCTTGTAAATATAAATAGACAAACAATGTTGAGAGGTATCCAGTACATAACATGGCTATAATAATGCTACATTTTATATAAAATCAAATTTAAGGTCTATAAATGTTCATCGAATGGATTTTGGGCATGTTTCTAGATTATTTGTCCACTTAAGATAAATTTTAACAACTAATAATACTTATTTTTACCTTAATAGTAGTAATAAATTCTAATTAAATTTAATAACTGTCTTTAAAAAAAAATAATAGATGAATATAATAAAAATTTTAAATTATTATTACTCCAATAATTGATTCCATTTTTATTAATTATAAACACATGAGTGGACTAATTTAATTTAAAATAAATCCTGCAAACTAGACAAGAAAACTACTTTTTAATATGAAAATTTTAAACAGTTTGAAATGTTTTCCAAACAAATTTCAATTTGAATTTTATTGAAACGACACAAATTGTATAATTAGATATATTTTTCATCTAAATATAAATTTTTATCAATTAAAAATATAGTTTTTCTATATATATAAATTATATTAAAAATCAGAATCCATTTAAAAATCAATATTTTCACTATTCATCAAAAAATGAATCATTTCTATCACATTTTAAAAAAATTATATTCCTATAGCATAACTTAAAAAATGAACAATATTTTTTCAAATATAAAATATAAAATTTTCGAAAGTTAGTTTTAAAACAAGTAATTTATTATAATATAGAGAAAATGGCTTTACTAAAAATATAACTTTTATGTCTAAATTTGGATTCTTTTAATATTTTATTAATATAAAATTTATTGGATGAATGAAAAAATATTTTTTTATTTATAATATAAAGTATTAATTAATATCTATCAATTATAGTGGAAATAATATTTATTGTCATTAGATATATTTATGGGCATAGTCTTTTTCATAAAATCACATCTTTTATAATAAATTGGTTTTTATATTCCTTATTATTAATTTATAACCAAATAATTAATTTTATAAACCTATGTAACCCACAGTTTCATAATTTAGTTAATATTATAAATATCTTACATTCCAAGGTTTATGTAAAAATAATTTTTGTTTTTTAATAATATTGTTAATACAATATTGTAGTTCGGTAAGAAAATTTCTTGCATGTAATGGATGAGATCAATGTAACATTAATTTTATGTAACCCCAAAAAGGAATAGTATTTTTTACAAAAATCTAATATATGTGATTTATGTTGTTCAATAATAACATGGGGTCTCATGTAAATCTAACATAACATATTATAACATGCATTGCAATCCATCATAAAAATTTAATTCATTCAAAAAAATTATTCCATAAATACTTATGGGGTTACATTATACCTCGTTAAAATGAATTTCTCCCTAGAAAATAATTTGGTCATCAATGATATAATATATGAAATTTCCATTGTATAGAAACCCACATAGCAAAAAAAATGAATTATAAAATTTCCTTTAAAAATAGAATGATAGAAACATAACAGTTACCCAATATAACTCATAACATGGATTATATATATGAGAACTTATGTGGAAAGTGAAAATTATGCACTGAAGGAATATATAACATTCATGTAATACTAGAGAGTGATATAGAGAATTATTATGATAATGTTAATTATCAGAAATCTATAAACTGAAGAGGCTTGAAAATGTTAATTGATATAAAAAAAATTATAGTTGGACATAATATTATTTTAAGACCGTTTTCCTAATGTTTAATAATTTCTAGTTTATGAAATACTTACTTGATTTTAGTATAAACACACCCTTTTTGTTCCTTTATAATCTTTAACTTCATCTATTATTGCAAAAAATGAGAGAGAATTTTTCATTTATGATGAAGTAGAAGATCATGTGTCTATAAATATAATTATAGGACATTCCATTATTATTTATCACTAAAAACAAATTTAGCACATATTATCCAATAATCATAAATCCTCATATGGAATGAAATGAAATATATCTCTAATACCTCATCTAGAGTTTGACAAAAACCATTCCACAAATGGTTAACCATATAAACTTTCTGAAAGGTAAAAGTACTTATTTTTAAAAATAAGGTCACTAATATTCTTAAAAATATATTAACATTTATCCCCCATATATCATTAGGTATCTCTTAGTGGTCACATACCAAACATATGAATAAATTCATCATTTTTTCTCTCAAAACAAGATAAGATCCTGGATTACCATAAAACCACATGGAAAACAAGAATGATTTCATATTCCAAATATTATTTGTTATATTCCATAAATCCAAAAAAATAAACACCATCCATGTTATCATAGACAAATATTCAAGTAATTCAATAATAATTTCACGGTAATTAGTACTATCCAATTTACATTATCCATAATCATATCTTAATACTAGATAAAAACAAATTTTCAAACATCAAGAACACATTTATAGTTTATTTCTCCTAATCAAAATATCACTTTTCCATAAAATATATTTTCTATGGCTTTATCACCATTCAATATAATTTTTCAAATCTATAATGGGGAACATATACTTCAAGTTTAATATAACAAAATTTATGAATTCCAATATATATGAATAGCATTCATTCAATACTATTTTCAAACCATTACTTATCCTTTTTCATCTTATTCATAAATATCCCTTTCATAGACTATGAAATATGAATCATTTCATCATTTACGTAAACAATAATTTTACCAATATTCTATCATTTGCAGTAAAAAGTACTATTATAACCTCTCATACTTTCCACATTTCATTAACAAACTCTTTATCTTGGTCAGTGTAACCAATATTCATGCCACTATCCTGATATTAATCATGAGATTTCCTCTTGGTATATCTATTTCCAAAATACCAAGACATTCCACATTTGAAAAAAAAATTCATTACCCATTATATTTTTGTTATCATTACTGACTATGACTAGGAATCATAGTTCTAGTAAGAAAAAACCTTGTAAAAACACATAATCATGAAAATTTAATGATATAATGTCTAAATCATGACACCATAATTTTCATCATTTACTCATTAGTATTATCATTTGTGAAATCCGTAGAAATATTGTAAAAATATTACTAGGGATCTCAGAATTAGTTTCACATCATTGTTTGAAAATCATAACAAAACATTTCTTTCATACCAACTATAGTGAGCCAATAATAACATATATGGAGATTGCATAATTTTCAAGGAATATTCAGCACATTTCAATATCAAATGGTAAAGGACCACAATAGTTTAATTAATTTGGAAAAATGGAGAACAATATTATAACATGGTCAAATTTGTTCAATAATTTTCATAATGATCATCTTAATTAGTACTCCTATTTAAATTATTTCATCGAAAAATTATTAAAGGAAACATAAGAAATGGTGAGAAAAAAATATCATAATGGGTAATCAAGTAAGATTCATAATCATGAATTGTACATAAGGTTATTATAGAATGATCATATAATTAATTGATCATATCCCATATTGGAATGATCATTAACTAAAATCAAGGAATAATGATTTCTTATTCATAAGACATGAATTATAAGAAAATAAAAATCATAAACAATGTGATAATAATATAATAATAAGACATGGAATTGTTAAATACACATAATCATAGAGAATCACATGTATTGGATTCCTGCCAGGATAATAAAATCATGTTCTGTTTTTGATAATCACAAGTGTACTGACTTCATTCTGGGGATTTCCTATCATGTACCATCTGGTTTCATCCATGGGATTCCCTACCATGTACTATTTATTCATGGGATTGGGATTACCTCCCATATACCCTCTGGTTACTATGTACTGATTCTCCCATGTACCCTCTTAAGATGGAATTGGGATTCCCTTACGTGCAACCTCTTTTAATGGGCTTGGGATATTCTCTTATGTACCCACGTGTTAGGGACATCATATACCCTCCTTTGTACCCTCTTATTATGAGAATGGGATTAAATCCCATTTATTCATTGTATTCATTGATAATTTATCATTTCCTAATTCATTAGAGGGAGATATAGGTCCCAACTATAAAATAATGAAATCTGACATGAATTTTCAACAATATAACAACACATTAATCACATCTTGAACTATAAAAATAAGTGGGTTTCATAAACATTATACCATAAACATCGAAATAAAAATTGTAATTGAAAAATTTCATTATATCAGAACCTAAAGAAAATATGCTTGTTTTATAATAATTTTATCATTTAATTACCAGTGAATGGAATACCGTGTCATTAAAATTTTATAGTTATATTATTTTTGAAAAATAAATGGGTTTCATTAATTAATTTTTATCATAAACATAAACATTAAAATAATGGATAAAATTGGTGCTCTTGGATAATTTACATTGTGAATAATATTCTATATAAAATGGTTTCATCTTTAATATAATTGAATATTCAATGATCACTTGGATCATTTCTTATATTATATAGAATTTATTGGAAAATATATTTTATTAAATAATTTTATAAATATTTTTTATTATGAAAAATTCTTTGAAATTTAATTTTTTAAGAAATAATTAAGATAATATCCTTTGAAATTTAAAAATAATTTTTCAATCATACAACTTTTGTAAAACCTTTTCCGCTTAAAATATCTTTAAACACTTATAAAAGAATCATTGAATACAATTTTAATCACTTTTAAAAATATTAAATATTTTGGAAAGACTTTGTCATTGAAAAAAGAATTAAAATATTTAATTTATGGAATATTAGGTAAAAATATTTCCTTAAAATACCCTTATACAGTTTCATATGATGCTTCATGGAAATTATGGTTATCCTAATTAGTAAATAACTACATACAAAACATTCCTTTTTCACCGTAATTTTTTTAGAAATGGTACAGATTTGGGAAATGAAAAAAAGATTCATTTTAAAATTTTTTTTTTAAAATGATAAAAAATGGGATAAATTTTTTTAATATAAATTTGATCTTAATAGAAATGTTTGGAATTTATTTGAAACATGTTTATGGGAGAACAACTACTTCTTACTGAAGAGGGTAATAATGTAATATTTTATTAAAAACATATTTTTATTAATATTATGTACCATATAGTCATATAATCATATAATAAAATGATGATAACATGAATAACCATAGTAAAATAAACTTTCATAGAGTTCTTGAGATATGTGTTATAATATTCCATCAATGGAATCATGATCATAAATAATCTCGATTAATGTTTAGATTATAGAAATTGACTCTTACCACATGGGTAACATTGAATCATAATAACCATTTAATAAGAAAATCTAATGAAGTATAAAATATCATAATTTTTTTTCATGATAGAATACTTTAAAGGAATGTATATACACCTCGTAATATAATATAGGTGCATAAAATAACCTGTGTCTCTAGGAAGGATCATTGATACAATACTACTATACCAATTTGGTAACATTATAACTATAAACCCCATGAAATATAGATCTTAAAATTATTTTGATAATACCAAATATTGTAATGATAAAAATCATAGAATTCATTCATGTAAATTATATTCACCACACAAAGTAATCAAGTGGTGAATATAAAAAAAAGATTAACAAAAATAGATGTGAGACTACAAATATCCTAACCACTTGACTATTATTTCAATCATGATACAATTGAAAAAATAACATAAAATAAAACATTTAATATCATTATTTAATTTAAATTCATCGAATAACATTTCATTTGTATTTATTTAACCAATATACCTATAATATGTGTAGAATATATAATATATCTCACAAAAATAAATGTTATTTGAGAAAAAAAATTTCTAAAGTGTTGAATTTTTCATTCAAAATAAAAACATATATATAATAAAAATATAATTATGATAAATCTAATATAAAACTATATTATTATATCTCATACCATATATTCTGTTATTTTTTTATAAAATAATTTTATTAACAATTCTATGTTAATGTTACGTTTCTAGTAATATCTGATTTGATTTTTTTATATATGTTTTGACCTGTTATTCATCATCCTCATACATAGACTGTGATATATGTCATGACTAAATTTAAAAAAAGATTTCAATTTTATATATATTACATATATAGGAATTTATAGTAATCATTAATTTTTAGAAATTTAGAATGGAATACACTCTTCACAGAGATGGTAGGTTGTACGTACGCATGAACGATATTTCCAATTTCAAGTCATATTGAAATAATGAATGTAAATAAAATATAGCTATATATATACATTATCATTATAATATAATTATTATTTTATTTTTATAATATAAATGTATTAAAACCATATTTAATAATTTCCATGTAATTTCTGAACGAATCACAATCCTTTGAGGAGGCTGTAGTCCACACATCCACAAATGAAGTTATCATATTCCCTTTAAATTGAAATCATCAAGGTATATATTATATAAAAAATTTTCAAGCATATGTAAATCCTAAATATAAAATTATAATATAAAAATGGCAAATAAATCATTACTCCAAACGATGAATGGTTGTGATGGAAGAACGATGAATATTGGTTCAGGTGGTGGAAATACATTGGGCTCATGAATGATGATTTTGTTTCCCATTTTTTGAAATCGTGTTTGAGTGTATGTCATTGAATTAACATAAAAAACTTAGTATATTTAGGATTATTATTTTAATATATAATTATGTAATATAATTAATTTATGTGATGGTAAAATAACTAAAAAACGTTCTTATTAAAGGATGTCACCCGTTCATTGGGTAACTCCTTTTGGTTTACACAAAAAAGAATTTCATGGATTGATTTTTTGAAAAACATTGGCTTCTAAGAGGAATTTATGGATGTTGGGAGATTAATTTAGGTTATTTATGTGAAAAATGACTTTAATGTGGTGTAGAAGTGTGTGGGTGAGTTCCCTTTTATAGTAGATATAGAGTGTCGTTATTCTAAATACAAAAATACAAACACTAATGAGAGGTCTCCTATAATTCATGTGCCCAAAATAATAAAATATTATTAAAAAATGGAATATATGGTATAAATTTGTACATAAAATGATTTTGGACATGTTTCTATGTTATTTGACAAATTTATTTAATGTTTAACCCCTATATAGACATGTGTTTACACTAATCATTGTAATTATTTTTTATTACTTTCACTAAATATTTTGGTCAAAAACACCGTTAAAAATAATATAAATTATTAAATATTATTATTCCAAATATGAAAACCATTTTAAAAATTCTAAACACTCAGGTTTATGAAATTAATTAAAAATTATGCGTGAAGACCGTACGAGACAACTTGTTTTTAATGTGAAAATGTTTAAACATTTGAGATGTTTTTCTATGAGATTTCAATATTTATTCCAATTATCAGATAATAATAATATATGATTAATTGATATATATATATATACATAAATTCAAAATGATGATATTGATTAATGATATAAATAAATTAGATGAAAATTCAGTGTCCAATGGGAATTTAGTATTTTTCACTATTCATCAAAAAATCATACTTCTAAATTATGTAGCAAAAATTTACCCAAATGAAATTTTAATATTAATATATAAAAAATGAATTTTATAAGAAAATTATAAATAATGATTATTTCAAATGTAGTTTTTTATTCATGTTTTCTATTAAAAGGGGTCAAAATTAACCTTGATAAAAATAATGGATTGTATGTAAAAAAACTAATTTAATCTTATATTGTTCCTATACACCATAATGGATGAAATATAAAAAATATTGATAATTTTTTTGAAATATATGTCTCATAAATATATGTTACTATTAATTATTTATTTAATTTTTGTTTCATAAAATGATTTTATGTGCATTGTTTTTTCATAAAATCACTTATATTATATTTAATTGGGTATTATTTTCAATTATAATAAATTTATAACACAAAAATTAAATTCATTAACATTTGTAATCTATATTTATATAATTTAGATATTTTTTATAACACAATCTATAAACCGAATATGGAATTTTATATAACAAAAGAAATACATAGTGCTGTCTATAGTAAAACATAATCTAATTTTTCTTTGTAGTGAATGAATTAGCTAGTTTTGCATATAATGAATGCATAACATGATATAGATTATAATGAAATCCATAAAATAAATTTAACTTATATGATAAAAAGTAATTCATAAATATTTTTGGTGATATAGAGGATATTTACATAGAATGAGAATGAATCATTTCAGAATGGGGTTGTCCATGAATGACATTTTTTTCACATATATCTAATTCCTATGTAAGTAATGGTGTATTTTCATAAATCAATAGTTTGTAAATGATGGAACATCTATTGGAATATCTAGCATTGATCAAGGACGTGTGAAGAAGGTAAGGGGTTATATTTTTTCTAGGCCAATAATGATAAATATAAGAAACTCAACATATATCATTTGAGAAATAATCAAGATATATGTAGTTCATGAATACAAAACTAGAGTTGTAGGAGACTGACCCAGAATGTAGGGGGAATTTTATGTGGTTTCCAACATATCAAATAGTTTTATGTCAAATTATTGGGACATGAACCATATAATTAAATTAAATTTTCAATGGATGTTAGAAATATAGATTATAATAATACATTATGGATGAGGGGTCATATTTTTTACATCTTATGAATTGGTTGTTTCCCCACAAATTATCATGATGCGACTAGTATATATTATATTTTCAATTTAAGGTTATATAGAATTGATTCAAAATTATTGGGGAGGTAGTCAATATAGATAGTAAATAGGGAAACATAACACGAATATAGATCCTAAATATTAGTATATATGATATAATTTAAAACAAAAAATATTTTAATTTTTTTAGTCTAGAAAAGATAATCGGTTATATTTTGAAGTTATGTAGTTTTTTCCAATGGTTTATCTTTTATGCTCATTCATAAAGGACCATTAATTCCAATTAATGTTGATAAAAATGGGCCAATAGTTGATTTTTTTTGTGGAATGAATTAAAAATTAATACAATAATATTCAGCCCATATAATTTATCCAATGAGATTCATACTCGAAGTGAGAAAAAATATAAGTAAATGAGTAATTCAAATTGTACTTAGAATTCCAATAATGGGTGGTTTCTTGGGTGCACGACATGATTTATCAATTCATGGTGGATTATTTGAAAATTATCGAGAATTTAATGGATGTGATGAGGGTTTGATATATTATCTGATCTTATGTATCTCATATTTAATAATATAGCCTTGGAAAGAAGTGGAGGAAGTGGGAATATATAGCCTTTGAATGGGTATTACAATTATGATATCATATGGGAATACATAGAAAAGTGGAAATTCTATTGTGTATTATGATTCATATGGTTAACCTAAGACATTGGGGGACACATTATAAAGATACATATTAATATTATTATAATTATTCAAAAAATGGGTTTCTTGTAGTCCTGGAGTTGTACATATAGTTCAAAAGATAAGTTTACAGGGTCTACATACACTGAGATATGATGTTTTATTTTAAAAAAATAGCCATTTGATTATGAGGGATTTTTTCATACTACTATTTGGCCATGGATGGGATATCCCATTCACAAATAATAGAACTCATGTCATAATTTCTTATATAGGTCAAGGTTGTATGTGAAGGGGGAATATTTTTCATTATTTTTGATGCTAGGAATATAATAAGAGATCAAGAAAGCACTATGAATCTTTTTGGATTGATAATAAATCCAAAAATAGTATTAAATGAGGTTTGGTAGGAGAGAGGTACCTAGAATATTGGTCCTCTCAATATATGGTTGTAATAACATGTTTTGTTACATTGTGAAAATGTAAAATTAACATTTTTGCATAATTTATTGTTGAATTGATCTTGTGTTGTATAGTTTAACTTCTTATTTCATTATTGTTTTCCTATAGTATATCATAATGTTAATATGATATTGTCTTATATATTAACATCACATGACTTGTATGTAAATTTTTTTATCACTTTTTTTGTGTTAGGACAAGGATGGATAAAGTGTTGATTTATCAACAAAATAATTGAAAACCCTTGAATTGGTAGTGCTGTGAAACACTATCTATCCATGGAAATTAGTGAATTATCACCATTGTTATAGACCCTTTTGATGAAACAATTAACCTCCCATTTTGGTTTATTTATGAGATGAATCTTTAATGGGAATCACTATTGTTATAAAAGGGAATACAATTTAGGGTAATTAATATAGTCAAAGTTGTTTTTAAAATTGTGTTCTATTGAATTTATATAGAACTCAAATTATTAAGGTACATAGTCTTTTCCAATATATTCATTCCATTTTTCCTAATAGACTTTTATATATCTTTTCTATGGATAGGGAGTCATAAATTTTTATGTAAAGTGATGGATATTGGATCGTAATAGGTATGATCTCATCAACCTCCTAGACAAGTGAATATTTGATTTCATTTGTGGCAGTAATGGTTTATGTATAATATGATGTCATCGAATAAATATATATATCAGGAAAATTATAATATTCAATATCCATAATATTTTGAAGAATTATTTATAGATTTTTTTATTGTATCCATCTGTCTGTTCCCTGATATACAGAGGTTGGAATTATGATTACAGACAACTATATAATTCTGTAATTGACTGATTAATATGGATGAGAATAAAATGGTTTCGTTTTCCATCAATGATGTTTGGGGGACACCAAATATGGTGATGTTGTGTTAATAAATGTTATTAAAAATTCTCTTAATACTAAATTAATTAAGGGGTATTGGTTGGTGATGTTCCAAGGAATAAATAAAAAATAAAAAGGGGTAGCAAAATCATTTGTACACATTTTATATATTTCAAAACATTTAGAAACATAACCCCTTAAACCTATTAATACATATATATCATTATTAACCTTTAGAAAATATTCATGCTTGGAAATGTAAGAATGAATTAAAGGAACAAAAGTTTTATAAGGTTCGGCATCAGTGTGGGAACCTATATCTTTTCCATAGCCTCTCCCATGGGTATATAAGAATCTACTCCTATGAATAATTGAATAAAAATTGTGCCAAATAATATTAGAAACATTATATCTCCTAATATGATTGACTATACATACACCCATCAGTTAAAAATGATTTATTTTAAAACATATGGGCCATAAAAAAATAAATAATTTTTTTAATCTTCTCCACCCATAGAATGGTTTATATGGTTTTTAAAAATTGAGAGATCCAATTTTTTTAGAATCCTAGTTCCAATTTTCACCGAATTGTGGATGCTATTTTTATAGAATGATAATTCCAATTACCATAGAATAATGGATCAAAATTTCATAGAAAATATGTTTTAATTTTTTCAGAATATTGGTTCTAATTTTCTCAAAATAGTTGTTATGATTTGGTCATAATATTAGTTTCGATTTTCTTTGATTTTTGTACTAATATTATCAGAATATTGGTTATGATTTTCTCATAATCATGGTATCATCATTCATAGAATCTCATGATTGATTTTCTCATAATCTCGTATCTTATTTTCACAGAATTTGGGTTTTTTTTAAATCATGGTTATTCTTTTCTCAAAATATTAGTATCATTTTTTTGATAATTTCAAATCTAATTTGATCATTATCATTGTTGCGATTTGTTATGAATCTTAGTTATTATTTTCTCAGAAACCTAATTCTTATTTTCTCAAAATCTAGGTTCGATTTCATCAGAATCCGGATTATGATTTTCTCATAATTCTCTAAAATCTAAAACTCTAGTAGAATTCTTAATAGAGTTATTCTTTAATTATATTGGATCTTTTACATTGATTTCTCAAGTGATCCAACTTTTTACCGTATTTTGAATTTTGAAAATTAACAAATGATCTCAGCATGTATTTTTTGGAATATAAGAACACAGAGGTAGGAAAATTTGAAAACATTTCATCTTACATAAATGACAAAAATCCCAAATCTCTATCTTTTAAAACATCAAATTTGACTTTTTCAAACCTCTTTATCTTTCTCTGAGATTTATGAAAAATTGAATTTCATGTTTGATCTTCTCAACTTATTGAATTTTCATTCTGAGTGAATATGATTTCTATATATTCTCGATCTAATATTATGAATATGTTTCATCTGATTTTTAAGAAAATAAGCTAGATCCAATTATATGAAGAAGCTGGATCTGAATTTTGGAAGATGTTAGATCTGCTTTTCAGAACAATAAGCTGGGACTAATTTTTGATTATTTAGTGATTCTGATTTCTTCAAACCTCTCCTCCATTACAAAAAAAATATTTATCTTGAATGTATTAATTATTTGTTAGAAATTATTGACCAATAAAGCATCATCTATTTTATTTTGGAGTTTAGGAAATCATTATAACTTCGGACTTCACTTTCTCAACAAACCTCTTCAGGAACAAAATGACTTCTTCAACCAAAAAAATTAATCAAAGCAACTTCTTTCCTCCAAACTCAGTAACATTATTTATTATAAATTTTCATCATAGACAAAATACCGACAACAAATAAATTTTGACTCCGATTCTATTGAATCCAATGATATGAATTTGATTATCATGGATCTGATTACAAGATAAAATACATTACTAAAAAAAGATAGTTTTCAAAAAAGTAAAAAACTATATCAAAAATGTACTTCAATCCCCCCTGTGGATTTATTGAAAACCCTCTTTAATAACTTTTCAACTCTAATTTTTTTTTCAAAACACATGTTTTTTACTTCTATCAAAGCATATCCTTTCTCAAAATATTTTTTCTTCACATGACACTAATGTATAAAATAATTTCTTTTCAAGAATTTTATCTCGGAGTGGCTAGAAAATTTTGCGACCATGTAATGATAAGTACCCCTCACATTTTTTTCTATCAATTCTGTTCTCAATTTTCACTTTCTATCCCCCATAATTTGATAACCATATATTAAAATTTATAAAAAAAAGATAAGTAAAAACATTTTACAAAAATAAAATATATTAAATTACTCTCCCCCATTTTCAACATAATCCAATTCATGGTGGCTGTCAATATTTATGAGGTCTATGAAAATACTGGAGGGGGCTAAACATGAAGTTACAAGATCAATTCCACAAAAATTAACTTCAACATTTATTCTGTAATGATATCAATAATATGATAATTTGTTGAAATATATCCTTGAAAAACCTCTCCAACTGCAGAATTAACATTAATAAAGAGAATCCTTATATTATTGTGTCATGAAATTGAATGATGGAATTGATTATTAGAAATTTTAATTGCACTCTAATTATAATATGGTACCTTAAATGTTTTAGAAACTATTACTTTCAAATAATCCAGCTAAACATTCATCAAAAACATTTTAGTACAAGCATGAGTTACTGCAACATATTTTTATTTGGATATTCTCAAAGTTACAAAGCATTGTTTATTACTATAAAAACCCACACAGCAATCATCCAAGAAAAATGTTCCTCCTGATGTTAATTTTCTATCATTAAAATTTCCAACCCCATAAAGATCAGTGTGACCATGAAAAGTCATCTCCCTATTTATTTTATATAACAAACAATGTGATGTTTTTCCTTTGATATATCTCAGAATCCAATTTTATACCATCATATGTGACACTTTATGATTATATTGATACAAGTCATATAATGTCACATCATAAACAATATTATACCATAAAGATATAAGGTAAATAAGACTTCCTATTTGATTCCGAATATTTTTTTGATTCACTCATATTCTAGATTTATCTTTACTCATCATTGTTCTCACTAAAATATGATTTGAATCTTTTTTGGATTCAACCATCCAAGACTTTGTTATGAATTCCCTGGCATACATGTCATGATATAATTATCTTCATTTACTTGAAATTTTAAGCTAACAATGGAGTTAATTATCCCAACATTTACATTTAAAAATCCATCCTAATTTCCTCATAATCTTATTCAGAAACATTTTTATCATTCCCTTCAAAAATATATCTTCCACATAAAAAATTACAATTAATTTTCCTGAGTGCACATATTTCACATATAAGTTTCTTTCAAATTTTACATTAGAAATGTTCATCATTCTCAAATAATTGACTATATTCCAATACCAATCACATGGATATTTTTTTATATTATACAAAGAAATATTAAATTTACAAACATTGTTTTTATCCTCATCATGTATAAACCTACATTGTTTCTCAATGTAAACATCTTCCTCAATCTCCCCATTTAAGAAAGTTGATTTAAAATATCTCAGATAAACATTGGAATTATGATGTGTGACTACAAACAGAAACATATTATTAGTTTACAATCATGAAAATGGAGAAAACGATTCATCAAAATCCGTAACTTCAACCTATGCATATCCTTTACAAACATGTATAGATATGTTTCATGAATCATCACCATGGTCATTCAATTGGATTATATAAACCCCCTGGGTTTTGATAACATTTTTTTCTGGAATTTGATTGAGTTCTGATGATTGATTCTTCACAATTTGATCAAAATATTCATTCATAGAGCTCATCCATTCTTTATGATGAATAGCCTCTAAAACATGTTCCTGTTCAAATTTTAAGAAAAGTGATGTCTGATTTTCTAATATAAACATCTTTAGGGTATATAACGTAGCCTTATGAATCACAATAATGTTTTCATATTCAACATGTTTACATAAGGCATGAAATCTCAATGTTTCCTTTCTAGTTATAACTTCCTCATCACATGATTATTCTAAATCGTGATAATAATTTTTTGAATTACCTTCATAATTACTGGAAATCAAAAATTTTCATTCCTCTACATTATCAACATCCATTGTTACAAAATATTTATTTTCTATTACATTAACAATATATGAGTGCACCGACATTTTTAAATTTTTTTCCCAACATTTGATTTGTCTCCCTTTGGGTAAATAACCCATGAAATTTCCTTCCCCAGCTTGGTCATCAATCATTCCAAAATCATGATTTTTTATTTTGAGAAAACAGGGACATCCAAAAACATTGATGTGTTTGAATGATTGTTTTTGTTATAAAAAATTAGAAATTAGAGACATGTCAGTTTCCATTCTCAATAAACATCTATTTTGAACATTTAAAATAGTACTAATAGATTCTATCAGATATAATATTCGATGTTTCTATACTACTGACATACATATTCTCATTTCAACCAAGCTTATATTATTTAATTATGCTACTTTGTAATGTTGTGGAGTATAGGTAGAATTGTACTGATTAATGATATCATGTATTCTCAAATAATACTCAAATATATTTTTTGTGGATCTTTTACTATTATTTGTTCCCTACATTATAATGAAAATTGTAAATTCAATCTCAAAATATTTTCTAATGAATTTGAACATTTCAATAGCATATACATTATTCTTCCTAAATATGATGTTTTTCATCCTAGATAAATAATCAATAAAATTGATAAATTATAAATCATATTTTATTGAATAATGTATTATAGGCCCACACATTTCAGAATGAATTTTCTCAAGAGGTCTGGTAGTATGAATCTCAAACAACTTATGTATTTTTTAGACACATTTACTTATTATCAGGTAAGATAATCAACTTCATATATTCATTTTAGTCCTAAAAATTACAAAAATCATCAACATTATATACTATATTCATGTTTTTCTTCACAAAATGTCCACATATACAATGATATAACTTGTTTTCATCATCAGCATCCAAGTAACATGAGTTATTTAATACTACTATTTGAAAGAGATTCTCACCATTTCATTCTGCTTTTTTAATGATCTTCCATAACTCACACTATTGATGATACATGAATAATTTATAAATAATACTTATTTTCTATCATAAAAATGTTGACTTGATCAATGTACGTTTTGTTTTTTTCCCATCAATAAGTAAAACATCTTTAGATTTTAATTTATCTACTTTTATCTTTGTCATTTTGATTCTTTTATTTTTTTAAAACTATCATTTAAAGAAGTAACTACTCCTCCATCCTAAATTTAATCATATTTAAATATTTTTATATAACCTATCATATATAAATAAATAACACTATCAATTATCTGGGGTTTTTCCCCTTACTAGATTTCAATGTTGTCTCATCCACAAAATCTACTTCCTCATCATGTATCTTTTTCAATTTCACTTCAATTATATCATAAGAAACATGTTCTGGAAATAGTGTCATACATCATTCTACATGATGACCAGACTGATCATATATTCCACACACATCTTCCATACATTCAAATTTATGATTTTATGGAAATTTTCTATAATCATTAGAATTCTCCTTTTGAACATCCTATATTTTAAGAAAATTATTCAATCTTCTATCACTATTTTTTTTGTCAACCCTTATTATAGAAGAAGAAAAGTTATGTGAATAATTCTAAGCTCTATACCCATAAATTTCAAAACACTATAAACTACAATAAAATTTTCATTGTCTATTCAAGAAAGATCATTTTCTATAGAAATAGTGTTTACGTTGGTAACTTCATTCACTTCTAACATGCTCAGGACATGGACCGTATTTTATTTTTAGTGAGTTTTAAATATTTATAGAATTTATTGGTTTCAAACAACCTTTCTCCACCCAAGACTTATAAATAAAATTTCAAGAACCTGATATTTTAAATGAATTAGATGAAATATTATTTTTTGTAAGACAAGGTTTCACCTGATTCTCATATTTATCCTTCCTATCAACTTTAGAAGATTATGATTTTACTTTAGAAGCATAATTGAAACATTTTTTCATATTCCCCATGCTACTTTCCGAATCAAGTTGTTTGGACTACAACATACAACTCACTTCTTCCATAGATCCTAGCTTCCTTATATGATCTTAAATCATCTTTACCTATTCATAAATTCCATGTTTGTAACAGAAAATCTCTTAAATGTATTAATCCTCCACATTGATGACATATTTTTATACATTAGAAACTTCTTCATGATCATTCTTCATTACAATAATTTCATTCTTGAATATATTTTTTTCTCAAGATGCAAAAAATGTTTGGTTTTTATCTAAAAATATCTATAATATTCTTCACCACCTTCTTCTCTATTAGAGGAATATTTTGTTTTCTCAAATTTTATACAGAAGGTTCGGAGTTTTTTTGAACATTAATATTCAAATAAAATGTTGTTAGTTTACTCTGATTCAACATTCATACTCAACGTACTTCCGTTGTTTTCAGTAATCCTATTTTCCCTTATGTTGGAAGACATTTCATTATTATAATTTATATTCCACTTCTTCCACCATGTATTTCCATCAGAATCCTCTGAATGTACTCCCAAATTTATCTTGGGGAAATTCATAGCAACGTGTCTGCTTCTACCACCCTTAAAACATTTGAGAGGAATTACACATCCAAACATTACTCATCCTCTTCAGTAGTTCATGGATATAAGAGACATTCTTTTTCCGTTCAAATAATTATCATTTATATCTTCAGACTCATAATGATTTTCTTCTTTAAACTATTGTATTGTTATATTTTTTCATAGTTTTAAAATCCATTTCATCATTAATCATTTTTTAAACTATTGGGGTTACCTTATTTTATATGAAAAATTAATATTAGGAAATTTATAAAGATTTAAATAATCCTTATCTTCTAAAAAATAATTTTTCAATCATTATTATTGGGAATGTTTCCCATAAGTTTATTCACAATTGTTGAGTTTTGTAAAATAATTTTAATCCCATGATGTTGGAAAAAATTTATTTAAATTTTGTATAGTATTCATAAATTGTTTCTTCATCACTCAATACGACATATTCATAATTACTATGCTAGAATTTTAGAGTTTCTTCCTTGACATTATTATTCCCTTTGAAAACATATTCCAACTTGTCGTAAATACTATTTGATGTTTTGGGACCCATAAACTTCTGATAAAAATTCTCTAACAAGGACATATGGATTGAATTTCTATACTTTCATCAATTTTAATTTCTGTATTATCAAAAACTGTCAGGGGATTATCTTTAAAAATAGATGGAAAACAAATATTAGCATCATCATTAAAATCCAAGTCAAAATATGAGATATATAGGGTAATGTTATGCTCTATCCATAATAATTTTTTCTATATAATGTCGGAAATCTACTACTGTTGAAAGAATTGATATTATACATGATAATGATTCAAAAAGGTAACCTATCCCCTTGATACCAATTGATATTCGGTGGATAAAATAACAACTGAAAAGGGGAGATTTAATTATTTGTTTACTTTTTATGTGTTTCAATACTATTATAATCAAATCCCTTAAAACCAGTAAATTTTTATTTCCTTATCAACATTTATAAAATACTCATTTATGAAATGGTAAGAAAGAATGAAAAATACACATAATTTAGAAGGTTCAGCCTTAGTGTGAGAACTATCTCCCTTACCATATACTCTCCCATGGGAATATAGAAATCCATTATTTTGATGATCTGAATAAAATTATTCCATCTCTTATTAGACACCTACCATCTCTAGATAAGAAAGATTATAAAAACTGCCTTAAATTTAAAATGTTTTCTTATAAAAAATTGATAAAAAAATTAATAACATTGTTTTATCTAATACACACTTAAAATGAGAGATTTTAATTTTTCATAATACTGGATCCAATATTAGTTGAATGTTGGATATGATTTTTTCAGTATTCTAGATCCAATTTTTATAGAATACTAGATCAAATCCCTACATAATAGTGGATCTAATTTCAAATGAAATTTGGTTCTTATTTTCATAGAATATTTGATCTTATATTATTAGATTAGTGGTATTTATTTTAATAGGATCATGGTTATTATTTCCATAGAATACTATTTTTTATTTTCTCAGAATCTTGGTTCCAATTTCCATTGAATCTTATTTTTGGTTTTCTCAAAATCATTTTTTCAAATTTCTCTGTATCTTGGTCCCCATTTTTTTAAATCTTGGTTATGATTTCCTAAAATTATTATCTTATATTTTCATATAATATTTTTTCTGATTTCACCAAATCCAGGTTCTGATTTTCTCATAGTATCGGCTGTGATTTTTTCAGAGTCATGGTTCTGATTTTCTCAGAATCATGGTTCCAATTTTCATAGAATTATGGTTTTGATTTGATCAAAACTACCTTTAACCTCAGTCCCTGATATAATTCTCAATATAGTTATCCAATCAGTTGAGAACGTTAAATTTTATTTCTCTTGTTCTCCACAATTCAGGCATATGGTGAAAGTTTCAATTAAAAAATTGATCTCAGATAGAATTTATAGGAAACTCATAAACAAATAGTGGGAAACATTGAAAAATTTCCCGCATCCTTAAATCTTACAACTCCCCCAATATATTACATTTAAAACATAAAATTTGTATTAATCAAACCCCCTTATATTTCTTAGATTTTTATTCAATATTGAATTTCATATTTGATCTCGCCAACTTCATGCATTATCCTGTTGACTGAGTCAAATTTTCTAAAGATGTTGGACCTCATTTTCAAAATAATAAGCTAGATCTGATTTTATGAAGTCATTAGATCTAATGTTATGATGATTTTGGATCCTAATTTTAGAATTATAAGATGGATATGATTTTTTTTAATCTTTTTAGTGTTTTTGATTTCTTCAAACCACTCCACCATTTCATCAAAATCTTTTATCATGAAATATTTAATGATTCGTTAAAATTAATTGATCAAAAAATCATCATATGATTTAGTGTAGAAATTATGAGAACTATATAACTCCTAACATCACATCCTTAAACAACCCTCTTCTAAAAAAACAGACTTATTCAACTAAAAAATTCAATTTCATTAACATCATTCTTTACAACTCAACAACATCATTCATTCTAGGATTTCTACAATGAAAAACTCCCAGAATCCAATAAATTCTTACTCCAATTATTCTAAAACAAATTAATTTAATCTTATTATAATGGTATGCTTCTTACATAAAAAAATGAATAAACAAAAAGGTTAGTTTTCAAAAAATACAAAATCATTGTTATCACAAACTATCACAATTGTAAATCAGGTTGAACAATTTGGAAAATATATCAGCAACATTATATATGAACATGAACTACATAGCTGTAGAGGGAGGAAGTAACCCAACACATTCAATACCACATGTCGTAATATAAATGAGTATTTGGTAGTGGGAAAAAATATTACGTATTTATGGATAAAGATGAAATGTTATTAATAAGAATGAATCAAAATGGTAAATTTTATGAAATCCTAAATCAATGAGGGAAATAAATACATATTCCTTATAAGAGGATGATAAATAATGAGACCTATATAATGGGATCCATGAGAACTAGTATGTACTTCATGCATAATAGCAACAAAATCATTTCATTCAATGTGACAATGAATGACTCTATAAAAGCCTTTTTTATATGTGAGATTATGATGATTCTAGAAATTATGATTATTAACGATAATTTACCATTATTACATTATTAATTTTCATTTTATATTTAAAGGAATAATGCTCTTTTAGAGGCAGTCTAGTATGGGTATCATCCTACTATTTAGAGGATTATCTAATTTACATATAGAATTGATCTCATTGTCCACTTCCATGATTACAAGAAAACATTTCACAAACATTTTCATGTTTACAATAATTATGATTGTTTTTTCATTATCTATATATGAAAATTATATATTTAAGATTTCTAATTATTCTCCCAAGGTATTTTTTGAGCATGATATTTGAGTTAATGTCGGATCTGAATAGAATTCCACCATCCACCCTAACAAATCGTCAAGAAATATGGTATTTATTTTTTATTAATAGAATAATACCAATTTTATATTACTGATCCTGAAATTTGAATAATTACAAAACCATAATTGGTCTCCTAGAATTTTTAATGATAGTTATAAAAATTCAATAAGGGCTTAGTACTCATACTCTTTGTTGTTGCAGTCTTTTGACAATAGAAAGGAATAAGCTTTTATAACCATTACTCAGGTGAAAATAATGACTCCTAACCTAACATTATTTAAATTGAGGTATTCCATTACCTTTTCTATTGTAATTTTGGATGCATTATCAAAATAAAACCCTTGTGTATAAGGTACAACGTGAGTTTAGAAAAAATCTTTGTCTAATAATTTAATGTTAATCGAAGTTATTTAAGTAGCGGATTTTTAATAAAATGAAATTTCCTTATTTTTGGTCCTTTATCACATAATGTAGAAAAAAAATGTCAAAATAATTTTGTACAAATTCCCCTTGTAAAAATTGACTCATTAGTAAAGTGAAGTTGATGATGTATTTGAGAAGGTTTTCATGGGGGGCCAAATTGATCTCTAGATTATAGATGTAGAGACATAGTTTCTGGATTGCTAAAAATAGTGTGAGGAAATATTTATTGATGTATGAAAATTGAGTCTCTATAAATATCAATTCCATTTAGAGATAATACTTGTTTTTTTCACTTTTTTCCTTCAATTTACTATTATTAGAATGTTCCAAGTGATTTATCTATGGAATTCACATAGAAAATGATAGGGTTTCCATGGAAAAAGGGAATTGGAACTAGAATAATCACAATATACTCATGATAATGTATAAGGATTCATGAGGGTCATTATCCAAGTGATACGTGACTCATTTTATAATTAATATTTGGAATCATAGACATATAATTTATTAGTATTTTTATAATCATCATATGTAATCATGGAACCCCTATAATTTTTAAAACCCTTTTTGTTTCATGAGGATGTGAAATTCCAGGAATACTATAGTTTTCTCAGGGATAACATTTATGTTGTAATGGCATATGATAAATCACAGAATCATTACTAAGGTAAAATCAAAATCACCATTCAAGGGATTCATATTTAATTTATATTTCTATAGCTTGTAAAATATTGTCTCAATACTGTTGAGATGATGAAATTCATGGCATAATTTTACCCCTATATCATAGATGTATAACATGAAGGAAATTCAGAGGAAGCATTATAAAATTTTGTGCAAAAAACATTGATATGTGGGTCTATCATTCATTAATTATAAATGAATAACCTGATAAGGTTATGCGTCTTAGGGTGACCTGAATGAAATGGTCATTTCATCGTTAAGGGACATTTATATTTGGTTATACATTAAATATCCATTTATAGAGGAAAGAGACTTATAGTTTTCTGTTTCATTATTCATGATATCATTAATCAAAACTCAGAAATCATCTTTTGAACAATATTGTTTGAGATCTCTGAAGTTGATGAAAAATATGATCTTCTCATTATTGTTTTTGAATGGGACTATATTCTATACGCATTTTGTCTACATAACATCCTGATTGATGTTGGATGTAATGTGTTTAGTAATTTATTATTTTTCTTCAGTGGCATGCTTTTGATACATTCTTATAGTATCCTTCTTGTAACCATAATGATCTTCTAGAAAACCCAACCTATGGTGTCCAATTTGGTATAAAGGATAATTATTCCCAATTATCTCTAGTCAAACACATTGTGATGTAGATTTTTATTATAGTAATGTACTTATTTTTCTTCTAAAGGCATGTCTGTGCAAATTAATACAGTTAAAAAATATTATTTTTTATTGGACCTTTTTTATAGACTTTATTGATGGTCAAATAAAAACCATCCTAGAATGATAGAAGCAATTATTTTTAGTGCACAAATTCTTCTTTCTATTCTTCCTCAGTGACAATCCAAAACACAATGTGTGATGATGTTGAATCAACAGATATAACAGATGAACATATATATTCATCTAGTGGATGATTGGGAAAATATATTCTCATTTAACATTAATGGTATGAAATATTATTATGACCCAACTGATTATTTATTACTTATATAAAGATCTACTGGGAAAATGAGGTTTGTTATACCAAGTGTGTTTAAAACTTTATAGAGGTCATAGATTTATTTTTATTTTATTTACCATCTATGAAATATGATATCATCATTGATGATTAACTAGTATTAAAAGCATCACTGTTAATTTTGATTGGGTTGATTGGAAATACATTTGAATCACCAAGATTACTAAAGGGGTAGTTGGTGTCATCTAAATATTGTTTGGTTCATTAAGCTGTGAAAAATCATATGTCATGTATTTTTAACCATTTTATGTGTAAAATCATACATCTATATATTGATATTTTAAAATTATGATAGAGAATTACCTCTGTGATGTTTCCCCAATTTATCATTTTCATAGTATATTGGACATTGTAACTATGATTTTGTGACTAACACAAGATGTTGCAATTAGGTCCTTCCAATAAGATAGTTGATTTTTATCTCTTTCTGGAGTTCTAAAAAATTAGAGTCTTATACATGTTTCAAAAATTGAGTCTCGATATTTATTCAATCAATAGGATATTTCCATTCTTTCAAGGTCGTGATGTGTTAGAGGAAGAGTGGGAAATTAATATTCATCATTACCTGAATGAGGAATTTTTAAAAATGGATTAAGTTATTATTTTATAAAATTATAAATGAAATAATGTTTTCTGTTTATATCATCTTTCCTTCCATACACATACTAGGGTCATATGTGTCATTACATAATAGAATCATTGTCTTCTTTGGAGAAAGATATTATAATGTGACACATGGAGAGATAAACTGTTACATTATAAACATCATGAGTTGGAACCCATGATTAGGGAACATCAGGTCTAATAATGACCAATATGAGGAAAACCTGAATGTCTTTTGAAAAATTAGGATCTGGTACCCTTGAAAAATTGGTTCGAACATAGAAATTTACCTTAAGTTTTCATACTTTTGAATTAAATTTATGCTTTTCTACAATGTGATTTATTAATAACAGGATCATTGCGAGATTAAGTAATTTTAATAGGAATGTTACACCATTGAATAGAGTTTTTGGGAACTCCTGTCATCAGTGGATTATCCAGAATTAGTCTTCCAACATTCATTGGCCAATTTTGAGAGTTTCACCCCATTTAGACGGTTTCCAAAAAAATGAACTAGATTCCTCATAAATGTATAGGTTAACATTAATTCTCTTTGTATGTTCCCCAAAATGATTTTCATGGAGATTTAATAGAATAAATATAAATATATAGGATAATGGTTTAATGTTGAATTAAAATTTGGATGCTTATTCCACTGCACTGTCATCATTTATTCCCTCATACCTACGATTCCAAATCTTAAATAGGGATATTTGGTTCATAACCATCGCCATCATCACATAAATTTTACATTAGATAAAACATTTAATTTAAATGATTATATTTTAATCATATAATTAGATTTCTATTTTTTATGGGGGAACTTATTCTATTAGGGATACAAGAATGAATTCAAAGAGCTTCATGTTTGACTTTGGCCAATGTACAACTTCTTCTTCTTTTGTTATACCTTTTTCATAACAATTACTCAATATAATAGAATAATGAAATAAAAATGAATATTATGTTTATGGTGTTTTATTCACAATGGAACAAGAGAATAAATTTATAAATTTCTTGTATAACTATGCACTAGGTATAACAATAGTTTAATTTACCACCTTTTTTTTCTTCCAATCACTGATCATCTTTGAATCTTTCATGGAAATTATTTCAACTAACCTTCTTCCTATAGGAATTAATTGTATATCCATGCCACTTTTATAGGTTGATTTCTTAATATGGCCTTTTTCTTAAACCATCATTTATTAAATTTCAAAAAAAAAAACAAATCAATCGTAGATAAAAATACGCAACATTTTGTAAAGGGGTAATTAATTTCACCATTTCGTGAGGTTATACTGATACAGAGTCTTAGGATAATAAAAATTTAACATGTTGGTCTCCATAATGCAATAATGTATTCTAGAAAATGTTCATATCAAATGAAATAAATATTATTCTTTATTTTCTAAAATTGATTTATTCTCTAAACACATAGCCTATTTTGATGGGGATGTTACTCTAGTTGTAGTTACAGAGTATGCTTCATGTGATAGGTTGAGTGCTATTGACATAGAGTTAGTATAAGAGATAAAATATGAGTGAAAACCAATTTTTTTTCCGTTTTTTCATTATTTGAGATATTAGGACATGTCATGTCACTGATTTTGTTGTCAATATAGAGGAATCTAGTCATTGGGAAACTACAGAATCTTCTCAAAATCTCCCAGTCTATTTTATAGGAATGAGTTGTGTTTGAATATTTTCAGTGAGGATTTACATATATAGAGAATGTAAATATTCCTTAGAAAGCTACTTGTTTATAGATTTAGTCAAACACTTAATCCTAATTATGAAGTCTATTTTTCTCAATTTTTGAATTTTGAGAGTTAAATGATTTTTTTCACTCATATCATTGATATGTGTTAATAAGAAAATTATAAACTCAAATATTCCTATACTTTGATGAATAAGAATAATATATTTTTATACCATTTGAAGGAATGTCCATTATTAGTCTAAAAAGATTACCATATTTTAACTACAACATGTTGTTAAAATTTTCCCATAATGAAAACATTATAGGATAATAAGTTTATCAAATATTTTTTTATCCCCTAAACAATTTTATATTAGATTCATAGGATATCTAAAGATATGAGAGGGAATATACACACCTACAAATTTGAATTATGGCTTCCACTATATCTGTTGAAGTTCATGCCTTCAATCCTATAGTCTAATTGAGTTTTCAGTGACTTAATATTGTCAATGAACTTTTTGGGGTTTCCAGATAAAAGGGATATTAATCAGGGATAATTATTACTAGGATGGATGTGATGGCTCTACCAGTACATGAAGTTGAAAACCTACATGATACATAATATAATATTTGTTCTAAGATGGGTTTGGTTGTTTCCATAATGGGTGGAACACTTTATATACCATCATAATTTCATCTAAATATATTAGTTTTGAATCCCCACAAGTTGGTCAGATGTTATAGATTTACTATTTTTTCATGAAAATCTCCTCTTGTGGAGGGATTTCAACTATGAGGGTAATATCATGATCTACATAATGAACATATCTAGATGGAATACTTATACAGAAATGTTAATCATTATTTCTCATCAACTCTTTCATCTCATGAAAAGTCTTAGAGAATAATTCTTCATGTTTAAGTGGTTAGACTTCCATGATAAATAGGAGGGGTGTGTCCATAAAGTAACATTTTTTCATTGGTTGAATCAAATTTATTGAGTGTTAGTGGGGAATATATAAGGTTTCAAGATATTTTTAGTCATTTGATTTCATTTTGTAACAAATTTCTTTAGAATTTTTACGTGGGATTCATTTTGAACAGAAATAACCCCCAATTCTTCTACATTGGATTTGAGTTTTATAGCATTTGTAGGACTAGTTTTAATAAAATATTCCTTTTAAAATTCATTAATGGTGTTGTTTCAGAACATTATTAATTTGAGGGTTTATTTACTTCTGGATGGCTATATTGGAAAATACAATATTCATTATTAGTTACACCCCTAGCATATAACTCCAGTTTTCATGTTTTTCAAGACCTCATCCATAATCGTGAGGATTCTAAAAACATTTTCCTATGATTGGAGAACCAATTAGAGTCCATTAGGAATACTTTTTGATGATTTATCAAACATTAATATGGGGAAATAGATAAAAAGTAGTGTTAGGACATAGTTTGTTGAATGCCAACTAGTCAGGTGATGGCTTTCCACTGTGTGTAAGGTAGCTGGGAAAATATTTCTACTAACAATATTGGATGGGGATATCCATTATCCTCTTATGTATCACATTAAATTGAATATTGAGAACTTGAAATTTTCCATTGTTTTAAAAATTTACCATTAATAATGGATGGGCCTCTATTGTACCAACTCAAATGTGGCTATTATTGATACTCACTAGATTTGATTATAATTTTTTCAAAAAATATTTGGTTGTAATATAGTATATCCACACTAGATAATAATTTTGAAACAAATAATTTATTCTTTTGGTTTGGATTTTTCTAAATAAATAAGCATTTTCGATATTTTTATATACATCTTGAATGATATTTTTATAGTGTTCCCATACCGATGTTGATGCTTATGAGTTTTAGACATTTTATGATCCCTTGTTTTCCATTGAGGTATTCAACTTTTATTTTTGTTTTTACACTATTATTTATATAATTTGATTAAATGTTGAAGTCATAGTGTTTCAAGGAATTTTTTATGGCTTCTTTAGAATTTAGATCCCATCTAATAAGGAAAAAATAGATGGGCTACATAGTTAGGATAAACAATGTGTCCTAAGCCACAAAATTATGAATAACCATGTGAGTATATACAGGTAGAAGTATTAGTCCATGGCGTTTGATTAAACCACGAAACATGAGAATAAATCTTAAGTTAAAAACTAAAAACATTTAGAAGCTGTTTTTCATGGGTTTCACATGATTTTTCATGTTGTGTTTATAACATTTTTGAGGTCCCCCCTTGAATTAGTGAATGGTGCACGGTTAGTGCATAGTTTTTTCGGGCATGAAACCCAACATTATGACATAGTTAAAATATGGTGAATTTTCTTTTTTTACATAAAATATCATATAACTTAAATCATTTTTTCCTCTAGTAGAATGCCTCTTAATGTATGGTGCTCTATTTTCAGCCAATTCATATTAATTTTTCCCCTTTCTTGATCATAACTCAAATTCAAGTGTCAATTTTCTCGTTGGATCCACACATGTACATTATTTGATCAACCACTTCAATTATTCCTATGTTTTAGTATTGAAGGATTTATTTAGGAGAAAAATAATAAGGCCTCTTTTTTGGAAAATCTTCCATTATTTGTTTTTCCCTCAATATAGAATCAATCATTAAATTATACTAACTGAGAAATAAAATACAAACAAATGATTGGTGTTATATAAATTTTTTCTAAAATTTTGTAATATATATATAAATTTTCATTATTCATCATGCCATAATTTATAGAATCTCAAATAAAATTAATTTGATATTTAAATTGAATGTTCTATGACCTATTGGGTTTCCCCTTGAGTAACATTTTATAGTTAAATGTTGTTTCAACTTATCCTATAAAACTAATGTGGTGTTCCATTATATTTCACCTATGTTATGCCACACTATTGTGTGTGTGTGACCTTTCCCAGATAAAGGAAGACCATATAAATTGAATATAGTATATTTTATTTGATTAGGAGAGGGTGGTAGCTCTATTTCTATGTGATGAAATTTTTATGATATGTTCGAATTGTTTGAATGAATATTGTAGAAATGAGTCGGATGAACTCATGAAATGAAAATTTTATTAAATAATGAATCGATGAGGTGATTTTTTTAATGTTTGTGGACTAGTTTGTTGGTATACTATAGATACTGGTACCATAGGATTAGAATGAAGTTTCTCCCATGGATCCTGATTATAGTAGTAGATTCCTTGGACATATATCCACATTGGATCCAAATAACTTAGGATGTATTTGAAATTTATACCACATGGATTCATATTTCCAAGACTCACACTATAAATATAATGTCAACATGAAATATATACTTAATCCAATTCATTATTCTGTTTCCATTAAGAAGGTCTCCGGACTCGAAAAAGATTCTATTTCATTAAATGGACACAATAGAGACTTATAATTACATATTTTTTATGTTATTATTGTTATACAATTGGTTATATGGTATGTAAATGAATGATTTTATATAGAATCACCATAGTGGATATTTTGGAAAGTTAACATGTATCCCATGTATGGGTATTTGATTCAATGGTCAGATTGGGCTTCTATACACTCTTTTAATATTTCTTTTCAGTTTCCATTTTTATTGGGGATTGACTATTGGTTATAGGGAGCCTAGTTAGATATATCATACCCATTATGGTTTTTATATTACTTAAACCACTATTATAGATATGATATTCATTCCACATTGATTTGTCATGTTATACACAGACATGAAAGGTTAATCACAACATTGGCGGTGGCTTACTGAGAGTTAAATCACACATTAATCTGGCCAGTGATGGTTACCCAAATAGACATCTCAGATCCCGATAGCGACCAAAGATAGTGCCCACTATATAATGATTAATATAGGTATTGCTGATGATAAGGGGGTAATGGTGCAAAGCTATGATCATGATGTTATCTCATATATTATCTCTTTGATATATTTCATATTTTGAAATATGTTTTGATCATATTCTTATATGACTATTTTACAAATTTGGAGAGATATGAAATGATCATCTTATGTATATGATATAAATTTTATCACTTTTTATATACTCTTTTCTTAATTTTTTTCCTTCTATCTAGTTGATTTATATCTCCGCCTTGTCGATGAAATGTTTACTATCATTATTATACAATCTGAAAACAAGGAATTGTATCACCATTAAAATAGAGAAGGTTATTTCATCATATCATTAGCCTCTAGTATTCATTGAGGTTCTCCTAAGGCATGTGACACATTTTTTTAGGTAAACATTTAGTGGCACCCTAGTCTGGATGGTATAACAATGGATAAATCCTATTGAGAAGGCTCGATATTATAGGAAGAAATTTCTTATGAGAGTTCTCCCAATGTAATGAAAATTCATTAATTCACTTCTTCTGAAATTAAATAACTAATAATTTAATTGATATTTAGTTATTTATCCCCACCACATCCTATTATATGTAGAGTGGATAGTGAATTAGTGATAAATTGATATAACATCAAAAAACCATGACGATATCATATATGATATTTTTCTATATATGAAATTATGATTCAAAAAATCATTTAATAATTGAGCATTCATAAATGTTTTTTCTTTTTATTTTAAATTAGAGTATAACTATAAAATAAGTTTCCTAGGAACAAAGACATATCCCTTTGAAAAAATAAATTTTGGTTCTTGATTTTTCCTAAACATGGAATAATAAATTTGAAAAGAATCATGATTTTTATAATATATAATAAATATATTGTATAAAAAGAAAAATGAACTTAATGGTTAGCATTAAAAAAATATTAAAGGGAATCATGTAATGATTACTATACATCTTACTCTATATCTGTACCATGGCCACGAGATCCATGTCAATAAACCAGACTATGATGCCTGTTAAAAAGCCCTTTTGGAAATTTTGATGTAATCCCTAAAATAATCTGTCCTATAAAAATCAGTGTCATCAATCTAGATTCAAAATTTGGATTATTTCATTTTTTTGAGTAAAACAACATCTAGAATTTTTGTGGTGGATCTCATTGAAATGGATGTCACTTTGGGAGTCGTCTTTCGTTATCCATTTTCAAAATCATCCAGTGATGTCAAAATAATTTTTTTTGTAATTCTAAATGAACATAATAAAATAGTCACTAATTTTAATATGTTCTCAGTGATAAAATTCATTATATCTATAGTCCTTGGTATTTTAAACATATTTTTATGGAAGATTATATTTTTTAAAAGATTATAATAAAACATCAGGATTTTCCATGAATCCAAAAGGGTATATAAACTAATAAAAAATTAATTTGGTACAGGTGATCTAGGATTAATTAATTATCTACACTTTTGATAAACCATGATGAAAATCAATGTTTAAGACAATTGTTTTTCATTTTACACAATCATTATTTCCATGTCCTATATTAATAATTTTAAAAATAATCCATCCTCATATTCTATAATTACCTACCAATTATCTCAATCATATCTACTTGAAATCCAATGAGTATGAACTATCTCTTATTCTCTCCCTTAAGATTCTTCCCAAGAAGGTTTTATGTTTTGAAGGTGTAACAACCCATGTAATGTTAAAAATTAATAAATCATGTGTCTTTATTAATATCAATGATAATATTTTATGTATTCACATAAATTTTATAATTTTTTTTCTTTTTCATATCGAAAAAATATTTTTATTTTAACTAATGTTATTTCATGTATTATACAGATTCATTTAGACCATAAATTTTTATTTTTTGGTAAAAAAATGTCAAAATTTACATCTTATTTATATGATAATATGGAATTTATATTATGATGAATACATGGGAGTTTTATGAAAGTATTCTTTTATTGGAGAGTATAAAAAATTAATTTTTATAATCTATAACTTAATTTAAATTAATAAAAATCTATAATTGTACCTTTGATTTTTTAAGTGTGTCATTATTCACTATTTATTAAACATATTAATATTAATAAAATATTAATTATCACTAGAAATTATTTTGGAATAAATTTTTTAGTCATAAAACACATTTTTCTTCGAAAAACCCTTTTAATTCTTTTGGAATTATTATATTAATATTATATTAATCTTAATCATTATATTGAAAATAAAATAAAACATTTTATATTAATATTATTAATGAAAATAAATTATTTATGAGTTCAATTTCATTACTTTCATAACGAATTTTAAACACATTAAAATTTTTATTACCATAGCAGAGTTTAAAAAATTTATTTGTGGTTAAAATGTTATGATATGGTCCAAATATATCATTGTATAAAATATTTTATTACATTATTGCAATCCATATCATATTGTAATTAAAATATTGTTGATTTTTTCTTCTTCACTATGAGTAAAATATTAGGGTTGTTAAAAATTTAGGAATAATTATATAAGTTCCACTCCTATCAGAAATAAAATGGAACCTTCTATCATCAATTATTGACAATCATTGAGAACACTATCATGGAACTAAATTCATTCCAACTCTCCTCCACATATAGTTAATGTTATCATTTCTCTATAATACTAACCAATAGGTGTTATGTTGTAAACCAAATAATGTTTTCCCAATAAGAGGAAAAAATCATAAATGACTCCATTCATGTTTATTTCTTCTTCTACATCACTAAGATCCATCATATCCATTCCAACATGAAAACACCATTATCTCATATCTCTACCAATTTATTGTTTCTGTCAAACTTCCCTATCTGATCCTCTTTTCTATATTCAGGAAAGTGAAATCATTAAATGTTCTTATGTGTGGATTACCACCTTCATAAAGAAATGCTTTTTTTCAACACAACATAACCTACGTAGTTCTTATGTTAGATAGAATATATATATATATATGATATTTTTTATTTTAATATTGTTCTGCAATGAAATGATAAATTTTATCATCTTATCATCCAATTATATGAACTCAGATCTTCATTTCAGTTATGGATCTTGAATTTGGTTTTTTTAGGAAATGTGGGAGTTTTTAAATATTTTATAAGTACATGATGTGTACTTGGGAGTACATGACATGTATTATGTTGCTGCGGGTAGTTGTGTTTTTTCCGTTTAACGGCCAAGACATGGCCATGTGGGGTGACATGAATACTGGCTAAAATATGGGCCGGATGATGCATGTACAATGTCTGTAAATTAAATGATTATGCCATGTAATTTTTTGTTTGTTTGGTAGGTCAGGCCAAGGTCACGTCTAATACCTAGAAATATCTTCTTCTAACCATGTTTTTTCTAGGAGTGATCAAGAGTGACAATTCTTCTCTGAGCCACCAATCCATTATACGTTTTCCAAATTGAACTATAGCAGGTGCATTGGAATCCCACTAGTTAGTTCTCCCTTCTTCTAGATCCTCTCTCTATGATTAATTTTCTTCGATGGGATATTCAAGTTTGAATATTTTTTTGAGGTTTTATTAGATCACTGAAAATATAGATCGATTCAATGGATTTGGTTCAACTATATCAATCATACAATGTCAAGGTAGGTCTTTTGTTTCATTTAGTTTTTTTTCATTGAGTATTATATTCCAAATTAGTGATTAACCATTTTTAGTTTATTTCTGGATAAGGAAATTTTTATGTCAGACTGAGACCTTGCACAATAAAATAAGATCATGTTATTAGCAGAAAAAACATACAGAATATAGAATGAGGAATATTTACAAAATTAATTCTATAAAAAAGGAAATATATCATCTAGCACATGATCAACCCAATAAAAATCATTACCATTAACGCATTTTTTGGCATTCCCATCCACGAATGCATTTACCTCTCTATAAGCATGAGTCACAAAGTGGTATCTTAAGTAGAGAAATTCTAGACATCCAGTACAACGATTAGGTAGCTTTCATTAAGGATACAAACCCCCAGATAAAATAGAAAATAATACAATAGTGGAGTCACATTCAGTCACTTTTTTTTTCTAACCCTGCCTTCTAGCTTTATCAACTGAAATTATAATACCAAACATTTCTGCTTCTAGATCTAAATTAATATCGCATGATCAATAGATACACCCAAGAACATTTTCTTTATAGTCCCTATAGAAAACACCAAATCCAGAAGGACCTGTATTGACCCTTGAATCCCCATTAGAGTTTACTTTAATCCACCCATGAAAAAGAGCCCACCAAATGACTTCCATTGTAGGAAGCGGAGGAAAAATTTTCCTTTCACCACAACTCGATTAAGCACAAAAAAATAATGTATTGAGATTGAACAAAACACCTGTTTCAATATTTCTACCTCTCAGATAGCTGAAAGAGTCCCTACAAGAGAAGAACGAATCAGAAATGCTATAGGTCATGTCCGATCATAATTTTTTCTTTCCATGTCAGATGAACTATCTCCCCTACACCAGCCTGAAAAAGATTCAGGAGCAGTGGTGATAGGTACAAATAACTCCAGCTACTTATGAGATATCCAATTGAATTGAAAAAAGGCATAGGAACATCAAATATATAATAAATCACATTCCAAATTCCCTAAACTGCAACTCAACTGAAGAACATGTGGTCCAAATCCTCCCTATGTTTAAATTATATATTAGAAACAGAGCAAAGAGATATACCACATACCTGTTGAAATTCATCAGTTGGACTTTTTTTGTGAGCCATCTACTAGGATAGAATATACCAGGATGGCCTTAAAAACATTCTCTGTAAGTTACAAATCCATTTCAAGTCAATTGAGCTTCCAATATAATTATTTTAAAATCTTTTGTCGGTGATAATTCCATTGACAGCAGGCTCCCAAGCCCAAAAATCACCACAAGGGGACCAACAATATTCATCCACAATTGAAGTGATATAATCTAGAAGATTATCCATCTTACCAAGCTGATCCTTGATTGATAAATAAAAATCATGGTTTGAATCCCCCTCCAGGATCATGTCAATCAGTTGATTCCCAGTCTAATTGGAATTCCAAAAATGAAGAGAGTAATCCTCAGAAACGAGCCACCGAGATTCCATTACAATTTCTAAAAATATATTCTTGAAGGCAGGCCACACTATAGAGTTGACATAATTAAAATTACATGTCTTAAGCCTATGAATAAACCTATCCCAAAGAAAACATATTGCCTTATATTGCATGTTCATAAGCATCCATATGAACCTGGCCTACAAAGATTCATTGAAACCAAATATATTCTTGATGCCCAAACCACCCTCATCATTTGACATGAAAACGTCATTCCAAGGAAGTACTCCCAACCCCCATTACAAAATTATGATACTCGAAAAATATTCTTAATAAAAGTATTGATTATATGGATTAAAGGAATTTTAAATTAATACACCATAAAAGTGTACTTAAATTTAGAGATGATGGTTGATTTCACCTAGAAACCCCTACCATCCATTGATAAATACTTTCCCTTTCAGGTGGAAAGTTTCCTTTTTAATAATGCTAAAAAAGCTAGATAAATGATAAACCATTGGTATCCCCTAGAACATGGGCACTCCAAAATAGGTGAAGGGGATATGTCCCTCACGTATTCCCAATTCTATAATGATATCATTTTTCCAATTCGACGAGAAGCCACTTCCAAAGTAAACAGAGGACATGCACAAACAAATCACATGTCCAGAAAGCAATTCATCGTGCAAAAAGGATCACTTTATATTCTTGATATTTCCCTTATCCACTTGTGTGAAAATAATGATATCATCATTACATAGAAGATGAAAGGGAGAAACATCGCCCCTTCCATGATGAATAAATGTCATTTTACCATTTACAGACATGGTGGAAAGAATCATGTGGAGATAATCCTCGTCAATAGAAAAAAGGATGGTTTATATGGTATTACACTGCCTAACACCCCTCAAACAATCAGAATATCCTTTAGAAGATCCATTTACAAGGATTGAAATATGAGAAGAACTTAATATGGTTTTGACCCAAGTAGCAGAAACATCATCAAACCCATACATGACAATGATCATGCAGATGAAACCCCAATCCATTGTATCAAAATGTTTCTTAAAATACAATTTGATAGAAATATTGCCACCTCTGATGGGTTTTGTAAAGAATATTAACACACTCTGTGGTAGTGATAAGACAATCCTAGATTGATATTCATTTGATGAAGCCATACTGATTTGATGAAACAATCTTTCTATAAATGAAGGAAAGCCTATTGGTAAGGATTTGGAAAATGATTTTATAAATTGTGTTAACCATAGAAACTGGCATGAAGATATGAATTTCAATAGCAATTTCCTCCTTCAGAATAAGAGCGAGAAACTGAGAATTAAAACCTCTAGGAAGAGATCAACTTCTAAAAAAGTGAATAACTAACCTGAAAAAATCGTCACAAATGAGATCCCAAAATGTTTGAAAGAAGATGTTATCAAAACCATCCAGGCTAGGTGAGCTATCAGGTTTGAGGCTTAAGATAGCCTCCTTAAACTAATGGTCAAGAGGTACACTCTTGAGAGTGGAATTTTCCTCTTGATTTACCATTCTCAGTATCCACCCATCAATAAGACCAATCATGGATTTGGGGCCATTAAATATTTCATTAAAATAGGATGTGACATGCTCTTCTAGATATACTATGTTACCAAAGAGGGAATCCCTGTTATTAATCAATGATAGTGGCTTGGAGATTTTCCAGATTTTTCGAAGAGAATTGAAGAATTTTATGTTTCTATCACCGTCCTTTAATCACTTGTCTCTAAAAGAGTCACTTTTCAATACTTCCTTAATATCAAGAGGATTGTTTTGTTCGATAGACATATCGACTTCCATTGCAATTCCATCAGAGAACTCACTATTAATGTTAATCTTTTCAACCATTTAGAGAGAATATTCAAGAGCATAGATATCAGCGTCAAGGGAGTTAAAGTGGTATTTTCTCCACATTCTTATGTTCCTTTTTAGGATTTTGAATTTAGTGATACAGGATATGGCCTCATCCCTACAATTCACAGAGCTCCAAGTGCTATGAAAAATGGCCATGCCTTCTAGATGATAAACCCAAACTATCATGAACCTGTAAGGAAAAGGGGGATTGGGTTTCTTCTCACTAAGATCCACCAAGATGGGAGATGATCAGAATTGAGTCTCGACATTGTTGAGCATGATATGGTACCCCAAGTGTCCAGAGAGGCCCCAATAACAAAGGCCCTATCAATATTACTAGTCATAATGATTTTTATGTGCCTCATATACCAGGTATATTTGAGACCTACTAGATTAATCTCAATAAAACCATTCTTGTCAATTCATAATCTTCATTCCCTAGAAGAGAATGAGTTTTTTTCCGCTCCCATTTTTTCATCTGGATTAAAAATTGAAATGATTTCCTGCAAAATTAACTATGGTCTAGAGATGGTTGATTTGAGAGAAGCTATATTCGTCCATAGAGTCTAGAAATCCTGATATCGGTCATGGACATAAATGAAGGACAATATAATTTGGGAACCATGATAGGAGACCAAGAAAGTGACATGCTTCTCACTTGATATAACCATGGTGGTGTTTCCTATAGAATTATTGGCCACCACCCATATACTCTTGACATGTGTTAAACAACTATTGGTGTCATCAATGTGAAACCCCGAAATCTCCAATTTTTTAATACCAGAGGAGAATATTTTTTGGGCTCAGACAGTCCTACATGGACTGGTTTGTGCTGTTGAATAAATAAATGAATGGATCAACATGTCTCTATGTTACCCAAACACTGAAAATTATAGAACATAATCTCTATTTAAATATAGAGTCAGGGGTTGAACCTCTAATATTAATACCTCATGGTTTTTTGGTTGTCTTCCAGTCTTCTTCTTGGGAGGAGGAGACAAAAGATCTAAAATATTAGAGTTACTGGAATAGGTTCCCTTCCCTTTGAACATATGATTAACCAGACCTGTCCAAGTATCCTAGTTTGAGATGCTGGTGTGGGCAGGCTTTCATTCCACAGGCCCCGACCTGCTCTCTTGCAATATGATTTAAACAACCTACTCCATTGGAATGGAACATAAAACTCCCTATATCTGACCAGTGAAGGACTCATCTACCATGGTCTTAGATAACTCATTGAATTAATTGGGAGACATTGATTCCTAAATCTCCCATTTGTTATCATGCAAAATGGAAGTAAATTTTTTTCCAATTGTAAAGTAATATCCTCCCATTATCTACCCAGTGATGGACCAATCTGCCTGGGGCCCAGACAACTCCTTATAGGTAATAAGATTCATGGATTCCTCCTACCACGAACTTTTATCATGAAAACTAGTTGTAACCTCTAGCCCCAATGGAATGGAACAATTTACTCCCTATATCTGAGTCCATGTTGAACTGTATAACCATCCACAAATAATATTCTCAGATGTAATTTTTTCAGAAGATGCTGAACGTATCATGAAGTATGCCAAATTTGAGGTGTTGATCATAGAACCTACATTTGAGGTATCATTATCTCTCTTTGAGAAATAACGGGTCATTGACGTCATTAAACAACTGCATATAAATGAATTCATCTTCCATTTATTGTGAAAGATAAAAGGTAAAATTAAACAAATCCTTGGATATTACATATTCCAAATCATCCACCTCGTTGATTCCTTCTTCGGAGGAAGTATTCATTGTAGTTTCATCCTCTTGAGCTTCCTAATCCTCCACCATTTCTGCCCAGGTTTTCTTCATAGTGGTAATGTTCTAGGCTGAGATTTCACATGAGGCTATGTATTCAAGGTATCCAGAGCCTTATTAAAATCCAATTGAGAGTTTGAAGAAACTTGGGAAGGTCATGCCTAATCCCTTAGGAAACCCTTTCTTTAAGGAGGCACTTTTTTAGATTTCATACTCTTATTATCTTTAGTCTATTACACTTCTTTGGGAACAACAACCTATTTTATAAGTACCATATAATTGGAAACCGAATGACCCACCATTTTACAAACATCACAAACTGATGGAAAATTCTCATACTCCGCATGAATTTCTGATCTAATCCCACAAGAAATAAAATAAATGCTCTCAGGTCTCTTGACTTCCATGTTCACATCAACTAACATCCTAGAAAAGAACCCAAATTCTCTCTCCATGGTTTGATGATCCATTCTGATTGGAGTTTTAATACACGATTCAAGATCATTCAGAATCTTTGGGAACCAATAAACCCAGTTCAACCCAATGAAACTGCACCGATTTCTTTTCATTCGTTTTCATAATAATAAAGGGAGTGAAGTTTACATCACATTTAGATAGTCGTAGAATGTCAGGTTTCGATTGTAAATTTCCAATATTCCAAACATCGTTCAAGTCATCCTATGATTGAAGAATTATATGAATGAATACCCTCCCAATAGGTATTATCCTCTAATCACGATTACCGCAGTAGTGGGAGATTCTTTTCTTGATGTCATCATAATACCAGGGATTATACCCCATTGAGTAAATAACATGTTCGAGGATCGAAAACATACATAGTTCAATTATTTTCTGTAGAGCTTCCAGATCAGAAACAATAGATAAACCCCCATTTTCATGTTGGGATACGTTGGAGGTTCTGTGGGATTCATCCCTGGAAGGATCCTTAGAACTGGGGAGCACTTATGAAAAAGATAGTCACTTCTTCTTCAAAACCGAGGGTTTGTGGGAGACAATATCATTATTCATATTCATCTGTTTTCCACGACCAAAATGGAAGGCCAATTCCCATTCATGATTGAATGAATCCGTTAAAGAAATCAAGATCCAAATTAGATTGTTAATAATTCGCCATCGCTCGGTTGAAACAGAGCACCCACAATCTTCAAATTCATCATCTCTAGAATCATCTTCTGGTTAAGGAAATTAAACCAGACATTATCTAACAAATATGGATTTTTTGGATTAAGGGTTGTTTATTTGATATTAAGGGGAATTTAATGTTAATGGAACACCCCTTGAGTGTGTTTCCTTATTTGAATGTCTCTGGCCATTAAGTCCAAGTTTCCATGAGACAATCCTTGTTTTCCTTTCCTTTCTTGATAGGATGAAAATGTTTCATTTTTCTGCATGTAAAATGATTGAGATATGAAATGGAATTTTCTATCTAGGTAGTATATATGAATACGTTGGGATTCTTGATATAGTTTATGAAAAATTGAATTCCACATGGCTATTAGAACCTGGGGTATTAAGACCATTGGGGGAATTGACATTGGGTTCTTACTCAAATTGTCGGTTATATTTCACACTACAAGACCACATACGATATTGATGGTGGGTGCTACCTTAGAGTGTCTATAGTTACATTACGTGACCATATGAGAATTTAGGTTGAGTTCATCACTAGAGAGAATTTAGTTTTTATAAAATAATCAGAGGTGGAATTGAACGTGACTGATTCTTTAGAGTGTCTTTGACTTTATTAAATTACGTGGCTAGAGGGGTTAGACTGTGTGAGCTACCCAAATTGATAACATAAATATTGAATGTTAGTGACACATCTGCCCAGCCAAAGCATAATCTTGTATTAGGTCATATTAGGTAGTCTTCTGAGATAACTGTTTGTGATAAATGATTAAATGATGTACATTAAATGATAACGAATGTAAATGGAAACTGTAGGATTTTGTTAATTTGGAATACTCCTATTTTTTATAGATTTCCATTGTTACCTACTATATGCAATCAATGAATATTAAGAATAAATCTTGTGTTGTTTTCCTACTGGGATACATCTCACACCCTTTTTGGGTTCTGATTTTGGACCCACGTAGATTATATGGTTCCAGGTGTAGATCGAAGCAAGCGGCCTTCATAATCATGTACTTGATTGCAGTGGAGCTAGAGAACCCGAGACCAATATAAGGCTTGTGATTCTACAGGAGAATACATGTATTCTTTTTTACATTGGTTTATTACTGTATTTATATCATATTTTATTTTTTGGATTCTTTATTAGAAATATATGACATGCATAATATATATATGTGCTCCAGTTTTTATTTAATTCCACTATTCTACTATTTACTTTTTATGGTATTTTTCCTCTACTACTTGTTATTATTTGTTATACTATTGTCCATACACTACCAATGAGTGAATATTTTTTCCACTATCAAACCCAAGGCCCTCACTACTAATCAATAGTCTCTTCCATTTGAGGGAAATGCAGTTGAGGCCGTGTTACCAACTATGTATAGGGCACCTTTGAGTGGCACCCGGTATTGATACATTACAAAGTTATGTCAGAGGGTATTATTTTCTTCCTTGACATAATGCATAGAGGCTATAGAGAGGGATATGATGGATTAGGTAGTTGGTAATATTTTTTCATACGAGTAACTAAATTGAGTACAGTGAAAATATAATTACCTCAAATAGTGCAAATAATATTCTGTTTTTTCAATTATTATAGTTTATTTGATTTCTCCATTGGGTGAAACACTTGATTTGTGTTGTTATGATTTATATCATTGATGTTATTTTTCTCTTACAACCCAATTATATTTGGGTATGCCATCTCATGCATCATATAAGAACTTGATAGGGATCACATGTCATGCATCCTTATCATGCCATTTAGGTTGCATTACAGATTGCATGTTGTTGTGATAGATGGCATGATAGATATGCATGATGTTGTGATAGATTACTTGATATAATACCTGATATTTGATTGTTTACTGTAATATCTAATGATTAACCCAGGTGGACACCAATCATGGGTACGTGAGTTGTTACGGGCCCTCTTGGATCAAAATTCAGTGGATCAGGTATGAAATTTCATTAAATTTTGTCATGTTATGGTATGAATGATAATTCCTAGCATTGATTTTGTGATGTATGGGCTCCCAAGGATCAAAATTTTTCACATTAATGCTTTTTTAGTGTTTTTATGAGGTTACAGATTTGTTTTTGAGGCTTACCATCTAGAAATCCCCAAAATACATGATGTATAATGATGAATACATTCCATGTATTCTTCTTTTTTGGAAGAGAATGTGTTTATTATTTAAATTCCATGTACTTGATCTACAATTCATGTAGTCTCTAACCATGTGACTAACTAAGTAAATAGAGAAAGAGGGTTGGGGGAGTTGGGTAGAACATGTTGTGTACTAGGAGTACACAATGTGCGAAAGGGGCGAAGTATCATACTGTGTGATGAACGACAAAGGTGGTTGTATCATAAGTGGTACACGTAATGTCTATGGCGAACACACCATGTAGAGTTACACCAAATAGAACCATGTTTTTAGCTATGTATAGGAACTCCGGAATGGGGGGAAATGATTTAAGTACACATTTTGCCTCACAGAGAACACGTTGTGTGTATTGGAGTTATACGACCATATTGGGTAGTGGTACACTCCATGTTTAAAACCCTAAGGGAGAATGACGGTGGAATGTATATACCCCATGTAATCCTATTTTATAAAACTTGATGTTTTCATTATATTGTTCCTTTCATCAACTTATATGTTTCTATCATTGATAATATTAAACTAATGTGTATGCCTGACCTTGCTGAGTCATTCCAATGAGACATCCTCCAGTTATACACCAGTTACAGGGAAATGATTAGGCACCAAAAATGGTAGATTAGGGACTACCAGAAGATCCTTCTATCATGCTTATCCTGGAACAAGCTATTATACCAGGCACAGGTATTGAGGTATAGTTCTGGGAATTCTTCACGAGGATGATTCCTACTTTCTAGGGAGAACCACATCATGCCCCATCTATAGTAGAGTTGATGATTGTATTTCAACATCAACACCCTCCCACTTTCTTAATGGCTGGAGGAACTCAGGAAGTAGAGTCATGGTTAGAAGCCATGTTGTCTATCTTTGAGAAACTCAAGACACCTCTAGAGATGTGGGTGAAGCTCTCTATGTAATGATATGTGATTTATCCAAGAGATGGTGGGATTTGATATCACAAGCATGACGCTAGCAAGATATGGCTTGGGATGAGTTCCCACATACCTTCTATGACTACTTCTACCTAGAGACCATGATGGATGACCAATCCCAAGAGTTCATGAGTTTAGAGCTGGTTACACTCTTAGCAATGGAGTATTCTTTTCTCTTCATAGAGCTGTAGTGCTTCACACACGTTAGGGGGTGATGAGTTATTTATAGAGAGTTATATTGAGGATAGTTTCAGACATGACATCTGACCTCAGGTGAACATATTTAGGTTGAGTTCCATATACTATATAGTTAACCAAGAAGGGATCATTGAGTGCAATATGAGGGATAATAGATTTGTGGGCTATTGATTTTTAGAATCCAAAGTTGGTACCCTTCCGACTGATAGCAGAAAGCATCGCAGGGAGTCTACGTGTGGAGATATGAGTATGTGGGATTTTTTTATGTAGCCAGGTGGTGTGCTACCAGTGAGGAAAGGGTGTAAATTACAATCCTTATAGCCCAAGAGACCTAGTTGAGTTCAGATGTAGTGTGGATCATCTCAAGGATCTCAAACATCGTCACATGGCAGTGTAACAAGCTAGACTTTTTCACTAGAGTAGATCTCATAGGGAAAGTATATCAGCGCCTCTGTGTTTATATGTATGATTTTGGTTGCCTCAGTTTTAGTTTCTTCTCTTTTTGATATAGGGTATTTCTATAGTATTATATTTTTGCATGTTCTATAGAGCCTTGAACTTTGTATCATCACTTTAGTAGATATCCTGATGCTGGACACTCGGTTGGGGACTAGAACAGATAGAGTACATCAGTGTAAGGAGTTCCCTCTAGTGGTTGGTGGGTGTCAATTATTATGGGGTCTTTATATATCAGAGATGATGGGATATGGAATCATTCTCATAATGGACTATTTAGTTCCCTTCCAGTATATTGTCAAACTCTATGATCGTAGGGTGAGTTTCATGTCTCCCGAGGATAAATTGTTTTTACACAAGGGCGAGTGGGAAGTCCAGGAAAGCTGAGCTAGAACAGAGCATCAAGGGTTTGGAGGAGTTACATCCCAAATTTTTTGTTTATATCAGTATGACTAGGGGACTTCCCAAATGGACTTTAGTCCAGTGGTTGATCATTTCAGGGATGTATTTCTGGATGAATTTTTAGGTTTACCTCTGGATCAAGAGGTATATTTCACTATTGATCATGTTCCAGGAGTGGAACCAATGTCCATTCCTCCATATAGGATGGCTACAAAAAAGTTACAGGATCTCAAGAAGAGGTTAGAGAAGTTCAAGGAAAATCGTTTCCACAAACCCAATACTTCTCCTTGGGGTTCACCTATCCTGTTTGAAAAGAAGGAAAATGGTAACCTCAGATTTTGGGTGGATTATCGGATGCAGAATGAGTTGATAGTCAAGAACTAATATCCCTTGTCGATGATTGATGATCTATTTGATCATATTTAAGGTTCCATAGTGTTCTCGATGATTGACTTGAGATATTGTTATCATCACTTGCACATTATCCCATCATATATAACTTTTATATCCTTATATAGTATGTATGTTCTATACGAGTATGACGTTAAGCTGTTCAGTCTCATGAACACACCTGTAGTTTTTATGGAACTGTTGAACTGAGTGTTCCAACCATACATGAACTCCTTTTTAGTGGTTTTCATGAAAGTTATCATAGTGTAATAAAATAATTTACATGCCCATCATATCCATCTTGATATCTTTTTTAGTATGCTAAGAGATCATCATATATATGTTAAGATCTCAAAATTCCACTTTCAGATAGACAAAATTCCCTTCTTAGGTCATGTTCTCTTAGATACATGAGTATCATTAGACCCATAGAAGGTGAGAGTTGTAGTTTCATGGGAGCAGTCGAAGAAAACCTTTGAAGTGAGGAGATTTCTTGGGAGGGATGGTTACTATAGATTCTTTATACAAGACTTCTCATGGTTAGTAGTTCCAATGACAATCCTAACTAAGAATGGTGTGAAGTACTCGTGGACAGATTCTTGTGAGTCATCCATTCACGAGCTGAATGGGAGTTTGATATTAGCACCGATACTAATATTTCTAGAGCAGGGAAAGAGTTACACCTTTTACTATGATGAAACAGTTATCAGACTGAGAGTAGTGCTTATCCCTGGGGATGTATTCGCTGCATATGGGATTCAAATGTTGTGGCCACATGAGAGGAATTACTCAACACTTGATCTCAAGATGGCTATAGTTTCTCATGCTTTACATTGTTGGAGACATTGAATTTTGGGAGAGAATTTTGTGGAGTAAACTAACCGCAAATGTTTCATGTATATCTTTACTCATCATGAAATGAATTTGAGACAGTTATGGTGGGGTGAGTAACATTAGTCCTTTGACTATTAGATTGACTAAACGCTGGTAAATGACAACGCATTGGATTATGCTTTGACTAGGAGGACTGAGATACATGCAGCTCAGGAGGCCCTTAATGAGTGGAAACTAAGGGCTTTTTTTAGAAGCATTTGGAGGTGCACGAGAGATAGGGGCAGATGCTTGTTTCTTCTATAGTTGTTACCTTTTCTCATAAGGATCGAGTGCGAATGAGGAAGATACTATATTATGGAGGACTAGACCTTCTAAAGAGTGTTTCAGGAGAGGACCCTACTCCTGGGTGGACCATAGGTGAGGATGCGATCTTGCACTTCCATGAATGTGTATAGGTGTCAGCGGACATGCGCAATGAGATGATGTGGTATTTTCATTCTTCATCTTGGGAAGTTCATCCTGGTGTCACCAAGATGTATTGGGATCTACACCATCAGTATTGGTGTCCAGGTTTGAAGAGGGATATTGTTGTTTTTGTAATGAGATGATCCACCTGTCAGTAAGTGATGTCTGAGTATCAGTGAACCGAAGGGCTGTTAAAAAATTACTCATTTTTGAGTGGAAGTGGAATGATTTCATATTCATCTAATGTTTTTCTATATGAGGAGGTTGAGTTAGAGGAGGAAAAATAATTCTAGGAGCATCCTATTCCGATTATTGATCGCATTGCGATGGTTCTCCATGGCCATCATGTTCCTCTTGTACAGGTGATATGGCAGCATGGGAGAGTACATGACGAGACTTTGGAGAGGGAGGCCGATGTGCGATCAGAGTGGCTGGAGTTGTTCGAGGTTTCTTATTCACCACATTGTTAGAGAAATTTGGTGATGAATTTCATTAAAGTGAGATGATTGTAAGAACACTGATCTTCATTTCATGTATAAATCATTATTTCTTTTTTTAGTAAATGTGGGAGTTTTAGAAATTTTTTGAAGTACACACGGTGTACCTGGGAGTACACATTGTGTAATAGGTTTTCGTGGGTAGCTGTGTGCTATCCGTGTAATGGCCAAGACATGGCTATCTAGGGTGACCTAACGACCGCCTAAAGAATGGTCTGGGTAAGGATTGTACATATATTGTATATTAAATTAAAACACTACGTGATTTTTCTTTTATTTGATAGGTCAGACTAGGTCCTGGTCTAATACCCACAAATGTATTCTTCTACCCATGTTTCCTGCAGGGGATAATGAGAGTGATGATTATTCTCTAAACTGACAATCTTTCATCTGTTCTCTGAATCGAACTCTAGCGGCTGTGTTGGAATCCCACTAGTGAGTTATCCCTTCTTCTAGAGCCTCTATTACTTACTCTTATTATTCCATGAGTTATTCATGGTTAAACGTTTTTTACGTTTTTGTAGATATATGACGTTCTAGATTGATTCAAATGTCGAGGTTTAAATATATCAATTCTAAAACTACAAGGTAAGTGGATTTTTTCCTTTTGATGTTTTTCATCGAGTATTATATTCCAAAGTTCCAATTACCCATGTTTTGGGTATTTTGGGTTATGGAAATTAAACCCTATTTTATATATATTAGATTGAATATTTGGATAATGGTTTGTTGATGTGATATTATTTGGAATATATTGTTTAAGGAACACCCCTTGGATGATTTTACTTGTTTGAATATGGTAGGTAGTTTCATCTCGGATTCCTTGAGACATACCTTGTTTTCCATGCCTCCATGATAGCATGGAACTATTGCCTTTTTCTACTTGTTAAATACTTCTGACAGGCATTGTAATTTTTTAGTGTTGTAGTAGTTAATATTTTTTTGGGATGATTGATGCATTTTACAAATGATTGAATTGAATAGGGCTGTGAGAACATGATGTAGATAGACCACAGGGGGAATTGACGTTGACTGATTCCTCAAAGTATCTGATAAATTTCATGCTATGAGACCACATTAAGGGATTGATGGTGAGTGCTCCCTCAGAGTCTCTAATATTATGTTATGAGACCACAGGGGTGAATTTATGTTGAGTGCTTCCCCATAGAGTCCACAAATAATATGGAAAGACCATAGGGTGAATAGAAGGTGAGTGCTTACTCAGATTGTATTTTCCTTTCTTTCATTACGTGGCCTGAGGGGTTAGACTATGTGATCTTCCCAAAAGGTTAACAAAAATATTGAATGTTTGTGACAGGTCTGCCAAGACAATGAACAAGTTTGGATTCAGTTCTATTAGATAGTATTATGAGATATATATTTTAGATAATTGATTAAATGATGAACATTAAATTCTAATGAATGTAAATGGAAACTATATGATTTTTTTACTTTTGAGTACTCATCGTTTCTTTTCTCCATTTCCATTACTACATTCAATATATACTCACTGACAATTTGGCTCAAGATTATATGGTGGTTTCTTATTGGGATTCATCTCACAACCTTTTTGGATCATAATTTTTGACCCAAACAGATTTTATGGTTATAGGTGTTGATAGGGGAAACACCCTACATCATCTAGTACTTGATTTCTTTGGAGCTGGATAGCATGGGACCAAGTTGAGGCTTGCGATTCTATAGGAAATAACTTTTTTTCTTTTGTACATTGGATTAGTAATATATTTTTAGTATATTTTATTATTTGGCTACATTACTAGAAATATGCGACATTTATCATTTATATATGTGCTCCAGTTTTTATTTACTACAAGTCATCCGCTGTTTACTTTTTATGCTTTTTTTCTTCCGCTACTATTGATTATTTGTTATTCCTCTATGTATATCATGCCAATAAGGGAATAGTTTTCCCAATATCACACCTAAGTCCCTTAGAACCAGTCAAATGCCTCTGGAGTTTGGGGATTTTTTTATGATGCATTGTGACCAACTGGGTAAGGGGAATCATTGGGCGTTACTCAGAATTGGGACAATACACCCATCCATTGAAAAATAGAGAATATCATCTATGTGTACTACGATCATCAACCTCCATGAACTATGAATATACTTTTTCATTATCACCTATCATAGATAATAATAAGGATTAATATAATGAATGAATATGATACAAGTAAAATAAATAATATTATATAATTTTAATAAATTAACGATTCTATTTCAATTACATCTTTTATGATGAATGACAATAACACCCTTTCTTATGAACTAACTACTACCTCTATGATACGACCTGTCTAATTTTTCATTTTCATATATCATGGTTGGATATAAAATTTATTTAATTTATAAAATTTTTAATTATATGATGATTAATATTATAAATTTGATTTTATAATGGATCATTTATCCATGAACAACATATTAACATGGTTTTGGGATTATGAACTGAAAGTACTCAAAACATTTAACTTGAGTAGAACTTTTTTAGTGACTATATATAAAAATGACATAAATTAAAAAAAAGATTATTATAATTTCATAATAAATCATAAACCTAAAATAAATAATTTTATCTTATTATTCTTTTGTTATAAAGTGTATGTGAGGAGTCAGACTCGGGGTAATTTATAATTTTAATGATCTTTTTAATGTTATCCACTTAGAATATTAATCTTATGTTACCTTGTTTTTAATTAATTTAAAGAATTTTCATATTTATATAGAAATAATTTATAATTTACATTTTAAAAATTATTATTGATACTCATATAATTAATTTAAATATTTATATTTTTTAGTTCTTTCTATAAGGTTTATTTTTGAAAATATGAGGATTGAATTTTTTTGAAAACATATAAGATATTAATGCAATTTATTGTTGAAATTACCCTTATTATATATTTTTATTACACATAAAATATACCATGTTTTTTAAATAATATTCAATTTATTATTAATTTTTGAATTTTATATTTTATGAATTTTTTAACTGGATTATTTATATTTGTCATTATTTTTTTGTGAACCGAGTAATTTCATCAACTTATGTTTTAAAATGAATATTTTATGAGATTATATTCTGTAAAATGATTATTCTATGTGTTTTAATTATTCCAAGATCATTGTAAATTTATCACAATAAAAAGTGGGCATGATATAGTACTTCAATGCATTGTGTAATTATTTTTATTTTTAGTGAATTTTGATGAAATTATGTGGGATGTTTAATCCATTTTCAGGGCTTCGTGTATGTGTTCTCATAAGAGTACTATGAATATTATGTCCCAAGGAAATAATATAACGAATATATTATTGAAAAATATATTTTTAGGTGATTTTTTTTCTAATTGTATGTAGATGTGATTTTTTAAGAATGTTTATAACCCTTTATGGGTGACAGGAATGAATTTTAAGGAAAAATATTTATATGATTTATAATAAATTTTGTAGATCCCTAATAAATATGCTTCTTCCAAAATTATTTCCTATGAAATGTAGTTATGAAAAAAATTTGGTAAAATTTTTATTTCATGAGTATGTAAATAAATATTTGAGCTATTATTTTATTATATAAAAATGGAAACATTTCATCCAGATTTCAATTTTTTATAAATGAACTGTTGTCTTACATTAATATTTATAAACCATTCCCACTAATTTGTTTAACATTTAATATTTTTAAATATGTTTTATTAGGACTGAGGATGAATAAGAAACACATCTTGGACTATCATCCCATTATAGTTCCTCGTATTCAGTCAAAACAAAATAAACATCAATGAAAATGAAGTATAAATCTAATAGTTATATTTTTTTTGAAAAAATATTGGCATTTCTTGTTTATTTCCATTTTTATTGTATAATATTGATATGTAATATATTTTACTAATTATATAAATCTACCAACATAAAATATCATGGATGTTTTGTGAATATGAAATTAAAGATATTAAACTAATAATTAACGGTTCTTAAAGAACCAGGTCCATATAGTTGGTATCATTGAATGTTTTATATTAATTTAGAGGTGAGGATGATATTATGAAATGAAATTTAAGAGATTTTTATCGATATATTATATTAAAACATTAAAAAACATTGAGGTCTTCCATGATTAATTATATAGTATATGTGAAATTCAGAATGGTTTTCCATAGAGTAAATATAATAAATAAGTTACAAATGAATCATAAATATAACATATATATATAAAAATAGTGGTTGGAATTTCAATAATGTAGTTTCTATATGTGGTAACCAAGTGAATGATAATGTTTCCTATTGGTACCCATTCTAGAGATAAAGTGACCTATTCATAGAAGAAAAATATATTTAGGGGAGTATTTAATAAAAAAATCTAGGATTTTGTGTAACCTATGACATAATAATAGAATAAGGATGGATCACTTCTTTGGAAATGTTAATAACAATTTTGCTTAATTTGAATAATAAAAAGGAAATTGTTTTTTTAAAATTTTGGTGGAGATGTTGATTACCGTAGGCCATTATTTTAAATTAATAGTGAAAAAAAGATGTCGTTGATGTCATGGTGTTGATATTATTTGAGTATATTTTCCATGAGATTAATTTTAATAAGGTTCACTGACTTGGTATAGAAAAGTTATTTTTGTAACTGAGAAAAAGGATGAGTAATTTTTTTCAACAAATGAATCTCAATATAAAATTTTAGATAGGTAAGGAATAATATTATTCGTGATTATGATTACAAAATTGATAGGTTTTGCAATAGATTATAACAATATATGCATTTTTATTTCGAATCTAGTTAATTTCAATGTTATGAGAATATTTTCTAGTTTTTGAGAAGGTTGAAATTTAGTTTGATGATTTTTACAACCATCCGGAGAAATAGTGGTCTAGGTGCGGTGTGATCAGGAAGAATCCAATGAATAAATATGAAGGTAAGATGACTAGATTTCTTATATGTGAAATGTTTGGTACGAATAATCCTAGAGAGTGTATATGTTTATTTGGGACGCATTTTTCTATTATGATTTTGTAAATATGGCTCATGAATATAAGGAAATATGGTATTGGAAATATTTATCCCAATAATGATAATCAATTAGTATTGTGTTATAATTATATTGATACTGTCCATTTTATACATGTATATATGATGATAAAAAATAAGAATATAAATTATCAAGACCATATATAAAACATTTTAGAATTGAAATTTTTGACTACCAAATAAAATTTTGGGTCATAATAATAAGTGTCCGAAGGGAATCTACTTATTAACTAAATTACAAAAAATTTATGACTGATTCAGGTAAATTGGAGTGTCCTATTCTTTGGAAATTATCATTAAAATTGGAATATATCCCCATGAAATAGAGATAAAACGTTTTAAAAATACATATTTGAAATAATGAAGATTCTAATATTTATAATAATATTAAAACCATTATATCTGAAATTGTTTCATTCAAATTTTTTATACCATCATTGGGTTTGATGTTATTATGGGTATGTATTTTCATTTAGTTCATTATTGTAAGAATTATTTCTATGATAAAGAAATTATATTAATTTTTTTAAGTGATCTTGTTTTATTTATATAGGAATGAATTTATTCTAATAGAAACATAAAATGAATATGATAAATTTTTTAAATATCACATTGAGTGTTATATAGATCATATTTTTGAATGAAAATAAATTATACAAATTAGTGATGATAAAACTTTATCTGAAAATTAGGATGTATTATTAGAATAATTTTTCAGCTTTGTTAATAATAGAGAGGTTGGATACACTGTTGAATTAGTTCTGTAAGCTAGTCCAATTTAAAAAACAACCTTATATAATAGATCTATTTGAATTCTTGTAAATTAAAAAAAATATTATATGATTTGGTAAATAAGGGTTTTATTAATCCATGATAATAACCGTGGGATTCACTTTACTTGTTTGTCTAAAATAATTTTTTTTCCATGAGATGCTTCATTTATATTGTACCATATAATATGATCACTATTATAAAAAATTATATGATGTCTCATATCAATGAACTATTTGATCATCTCTATGGTTAATAGTACTTTTTATGGATTATCTTAGTTATGGGTATTAAGAGATAGCTAAATGAAGAAAATTATTCCAATAAACACTTTTAAAGAAAAGTTTGAAACAAAAAGTCACTAAAAGTATAATTACATGGTGTATGATGTTACAAAATCATTACAAAAACATATTATGTTTTTTTATTCACATACCTTTTAGAGATTTTAATAAGAAAATGCACCTTTATGTTCATATCCTCTTGGAGAAGACACTCAATGTGGCTAGCCATCTTTACCCATGTGTGATAATATTTCTCATCATTAATCTTCTCCTCATTGAAACCTTGTTCCATGATTTTATCTTCATTACTGATACTGTCCCCTTTTTCCTCATTATCATTCATTCATGGTAGTATCTCTAGCATTTCATCTGTATCTTCTTCTGTGTCCTTGAGTTGGAATGACTGAAAGAGATGTTCTTCATTGGAATGCATAATAATATACATGTATTCACCATCCCCGTTTTCCTTATGTCATCTTTATTACCTTCAAACTTATCCTCTATATTTTATTAGTCTTATTTTTATCTTAACTTTCCCCATTTTGATGAGACTAAATTTTCTTTCTTACACCATTTATAGTCAACCTTGTTTTTATAAGTTTTGAAAAGTATAAATATTATTTGTGTTATTTTTATTTTTCCCCTTAACCATAATGAATCAACATGATTCTTGATTTCCATTTTTCCCTTTCTTCCTTATGTGGATATGGATTTCCATCCTATAAATTCCTTAAAAACTATCCACTGAAATATTTCTATAACTATAGTTACATGATTCTACCTCATTTTATACATATACATGTTATTGGACATCCAAACCATCAAATTTATTTCCCAAATATAACACATGGGATTCCTTGATAAGGATCTCCCTACATAAAGACATCACCCTTCCCTAATTAACCTCAAAGTAATCCATCAATAATATATACAAATCCTTCAAGTAGGATGGGGCCTTTGAGGTGAATATGTTTGTCTAAGGCCCAATATAAAATAAACTCATTAGACCGCCTAATCCACATTGTAATTTTTGTAGGAAAACATTCTCTTATGAACTAGAACCTAATGTAAATCCTTTATCATTATGAACTGGTTTCACTTCCTATTCCAAAAAACCCATCCTTTAAAAAAATTATTGATATCTCATCCTCTACATAGGTATGATCCACAATAACAATACTTCTAAGTGCCAACTAACATGAAGGACATCGACCCCCTCTATCACTTCAATGTCCACAAGAGTTTGATATATATATTTTTTCTTCTCCAAATCCCGTATCAACAAGATGATGAAATTCCACACCTTATGATCTAGGTTATTAATAAAGGGGTTGAGGAATACATTTTTTATTGTTCTTGATAATAGTTGTGTCTACAATGGATATATTATTTTACCTTTTAAGATTATGATTGCAGTTAATTTTTGGATCAAATTAACTGTATTTTTTCATTAGTTCTTGGATTAATTATAGTGGGTTTTATTTATGAAATACCATTTTAGAAAAAAAATTATGTTAATATGAATATTTTATGAATATATTTTTTGAAGATAATAAAAAAATTTACTAGTTTTGAAAATTTATAAAATATGAAAATTTTTTGTTGATTTTTTTATTTTCAATATTATTTTTAAATATCGAACAAGTGTATATCAATATAAAACTATAGTGGTGGATTAGTTGTCAAGAACTAAACAATAAGATACAATTTTTTCGTGGATTAGTAAATTACTACTAATATATTTTAGGAATTTCTTCTTAGTTATTTATCTCACCATATTTGTATCCTACTTATGATTTAAATTAACATAGAAAAGAGTGTGATGAATATTTATAGTAATTAAAATAATTTGTTTCTTACTCTAATGAAATCATTTCCAACACAATGTGTTAAATTAGTTATTTATTGTGATTCTTATTTAAATATACAAGGTATTTTTTCCATTCAAAATGATCATTTCAATGTGTCTAAATCATTCCAATTGAAACACCATGGAAAAATTCATATTACTTATGATATTGATTTTTAAGTGGTTGTTTTCATTTTAATAATTCTATCAATATTTTATAAGTTGTAAATTGGGAAATATATATTGATACAAAAAAATTATTATATATATTCAATCAAAAATATTTAAACATGAGGTGGAAAAGATTATTTGAACTAATAAAAGATTATGATGGAATAATTCATTATCATCCCCTAAAAAACAAATTATTTTATTTCATGATTTGATATGATAATTTTTCATTACACGTGATAAATTTTGAACATGATCCTTTAGTTAGTTATTTGGTAAAATAATTCGTAGATATTATTCATGTAGGAACTCCATTTTTCTGGATTTGACTCACGTCAAATTTCCTTTTTCAAATTAAATTATGCATACACCTAAAGAAAGATCATGTTTTTGTAGAATGTGTAGTATTAATTCAGAAGTAATGGATTGAGGAATTTTACATTAACAAAAAATGTATAAAATATAAGGAAATTGTTTTATTAGTTCCATGAGATCCAAATTAAATGAAATAATAATTGAGTGAAGATAATAGATCTCAGTTTTTAATTCTTTATTTTAGTACATTTATTTATATAATACTTTTGAAAAATTATTGGTGCAATTTAATAATGAAATTTAATTCAAAAAATTTCATGAATATTATTACATTTAAATACTATAAATATGAATTACAACTACCAAATGGGGTTATTAATCATTTTAAAATTCTTAAATGAAAATTTGAGAATTTATCCTTGGATTTTGAGTAGGATTACTAAGTAAATATCAATATAACAATGCGATTTTGGTTACTATTTGTCAATTTGATAATTTTTCTGTTTTATTCTTTTACAGATAGTATGACTTTGGATTAATAATATATAACTTATATTAATGATATAGTAAGGTTAAATGATATATATATCTCTATTATATCAAATAATGTATCTATATTTGCCTCTAATTTTTTGAAAGGACATCATATGTCATTGAGAAATTTTATAAATATCATAAATTTTTTTATAAATCAATATTATGGATGGTTGGAGAGAATGATTTTGACATTTGAAGATACATCATTACAAAATTATATTTCACTATATATTTTACACAAATATATAATTTTTTTAATTATATACTTATCATGAAATACAAAAATAAAAATAAAATCATGATATATATATATATATATCTAAGTAAAATAAAAACATAAAATACAAACATTAAAACCTAGATATTAGATTAATAAAAATGAATCGTATTTCCAAATTAAGAAATATTAATATAATGAAAACTAATAATCAATTTAAAACTAATTAAATATAATTTGTATTACTAAAAAATAAACAATAACATTTTCTATATAGAAATACAGTCTTCTAAAACTAGTGTTTAATTTCATGAATGAATTAATATTATAAATAAATATTTATGAAAATTTATATAATATTACTAATATATTAACATAAAATTTATTATTATCACCTCATAAATAAGAATAAAAATAAGTATCATTTTAAAAATCTATTTTCTATATAAATAAATATCTGCAATATATTTGGATTGTAATAAAATTTTTGATTCCACATTATTAAAATTTAGTTTCTAAAGCTGAACATTATATTTGGATTAGTAATAATATATAAAAATTACATCATTTATGATTTATAAATAATAACATAAGATAAATATTCTTTTTTGTGGTATTTTATAAATTGGTATATTTTTAGTTTAAAATTTCATTATTATGAAAATAGTAATATATATTTTTTTTCACCTCATTTGGAGGTTGGTTTTTAAATGTATTGGTGTGAGTTGTTAGTTATAGAGTAAATACTCCATTCCTATATGTTTACAGTAATTTTTTTCTTTTAATTGCATAATGAAGCGACCGATGTAATCAGCCATATGATATTTTTATTAGTTTATCATCATCTATGTATATCATAGATGATTGAAAAAATTATGTATTAACATATATATATTTAATGAATGAAAATAATAAATTTAATATATTCTTTGTACTTATAAAACTCACAAAACTTTTATAAAATCAAATTAACATTTAAAATTAAAAAAAAATCATCATTTTCCTCTAATTAAGTGTTTTGATGATGAAGTTTGGATTTTGAATTAATTGGAAGAAAAATAACATTAATATTTTTATTATAAACAAACATAAATAATAGGAATTTATTATTGTAATAATATTTTTTCACACAAATATATTATGAACAATATTAAAAAAACTATTTTTATGAGTTCTGCAAACTAATAATATATTTATCATTTGTAACCTTTAGAAATATTATTTGATAAAATTATTTAAAAATTTAAATTTATAGTTTTAAAATTAAATAAAATTTATAATCGTAGTTTTTATCACTAATATCACTTTCTATGGATAAAACTTATTTATAAAGGTAGAGGTAAATTTGGGTGAGAGTTAAAAAGTCAAATAAAAAATTTATAAAACACTCAAAATTGTATCAAAATATGAAGATGAGGATATTATAATCACCAAATACATTTAGTCTCATTTTTGTTTCATTTTTAATCAATTCACCATTGAATAATAAGAATTAATTATTGAAAAATTAATGGTTACATCCAAGACATCCCATTACTTCGCTTATAAAAAGATAACAAATCCACTACATCAAGACACATTTTATCATAAAAGTTTTTATTGTTATCCACAAAATATCCCCCACTACCTCTCCCAAATTTTTGATCTTATTATAACCATTAGTTATTATAATTTATTCACATATAACGAAAATTTTAATTTAATTTCTTGTCCTCAATGTCAGTATTATCAAGCACATTGCGTTTCTTCTTAATTTTATCTTTTAAAACCAATCGTAATAATAGATAAATAATTTAAATAGTATCTTTATTATTATAATTATTTATTATATTTGAATAAAAATGTTAAATATTCATTTACATCTACATAAAAAACAAATAATTTTAATCTTGTGATGTGCATACTTCCACCTCAATTAAGTAATTTTTACCATTTCCATCATCATTTTATATATTTCTAAAAATAAAATCAAATATGATTCATTAAATAAAAAAATATGTAGTATCATTATTATTTTATAATTAGAGTATTATACACTTTATTAACCATATCACACAAATAGATATAACATGGTCATGTTTGCGTAAATTTAATATCTGACATGAACAACGTTATAAATCTATATTCTTGGTGAATACAAGAACATAAATAATATTATTATTATAATCAAATAATAAAGAAATTATGGTTTTATTTTTTAGTAATAGTTATATTTTATATTTATAAACTTATTAAAATTTCTTTTCATATTGCTAAAATCACAAAAACAAGTCGACATCGATTAAACATTCACACAAACTCCAGAAAATATTATATAATAATTAATTATAATATGATATTAAAAGGATTATATTAAATTATATATGAAAAATAGTACTTCAATTAAGGTATCTAATAAAAATAATTTCAATATACTTGACTTTACGAGCTTTTACAGAATAAATCTAGAACAAGGTGAGGTTTTTTATCTCAAATTTTCATCCTGTAAGAATCATTTCTTATTTTAAACCATGATTACTTCAATACGTGATACATAATACATCTTGAATATATATCACATTATTTATTGGGTTTTGATGATTAATATAATGTTTTATTTAATATTTTTTCCATTCAAAATATATAGATGTATATAAAAATTGCAATAAAAAGTAACAGAAATTGCAATTGTTTCATTAACTATAACAATTTATAGTAAAATTTTCTATTGAAATATTCTACATCTACTAAAAAATTATATTATAACACCTTTCAAAATTATCAATGGATATTAATTGGGTTTTACATGTCCCCTAAAAATTTCATTTCCCCTTGACTCGTATTTTGACCCAGTGTTTCTTATAAGTGAAACTGACCCCATCATTTTTTATTAGTCCAGAAACATCATTTTATGTTTTCATATTCACTATATGTGCATGTGAATTTCATTAGTTTTTCCTATATATTATTTAATGTGGTTTTCTTATAATTAAACATCCTTTCATAAATATAATGATGTTTTAACAACTTATATATATTTATAATCCTTCATAGTTGTTGAATATTTATAAACCTAACTTTTATTCATATTCATTCCCACTATGAATGCCATATTTTATATTCTATTGATTGGATGGTTTTCACTATGTTTCCATACAATGATTGATTGGGAAAATTATTTTCTTAATCATATACCCATTATATATGTATTTGTAATAGAATATGATTTATAATCTTGACTGGATGGTATTTACATAGAATGTTATGTGATATAATTGGATAAAAATCTATTTTACATATGTTTATAAGGTTTATTATTTTTTATAATAATCCTTTTAAATGGATTTTAACCCCATTTTCATTTATTGGTTTTTTATAAATTTTTTAATTATACAAATTTTTTTCATATGTTCATTATAATATAATGATATATTTATTTTATTATGCCACTATTATATATGGATGATGGATATTTGAGTCATGTATTTCCCTATAATTTATATTATTAGATTTTATATCTCATGAGATTGGAATTCAAATGTATTTATTTAGTTTCTTGAATTCTTTTGAACAAATGGTCTGTATTTTTAACGTTATGTCCCCTATACTAACATATGTTCTATATTTGAATAATAAATTAGAGTTTTATTATTATTCTCATGGATATGTTATGATATAATGATACTTATTTTTTCATTAACTTTTTTGATTTGTAAATTAATTTATGTTAGTGATTATTCCATGATTAATGACCTCTAATTTTTTCCATAACTGTCACCTATAACAATTTTATAATGATATTCCCAATTTTTTCTCAATCATGATCATTTATTATAATCTATTATATTCTCATTTACTAATAATCTTTGTTTATCCCCTTATTAATGTTTTATTTCCATAGGATATGTGGATTATAAAATAATACATTATCTTTAAGAGCTTCTTATGTTGATAAAAATTTTATGCAAGTTATGGATGGTTATAAATTTAATAGTATCACACATTGTATAATAAATCACAATTAGAGAAAAGGGATTGAGATTTTTTATATTTTTTTATCCTAATTTTATAAAACTATAAACCTTAATGTTCATCAGAATGTATTGTAATTTAATAAATAACTTATGACGTTTAAATTACAGATGATTAGGTCTAGGATTTATTTATTTTTAGAATAGTCTAGATAAATTTATATATTAAAATGATATTGGTTGCTAATAAACTATGTTTAAAAAAATTTCATCAAAGGATGAAATGTTTAGATTGATGGAACAAATTACCCATTAGATCTATTTATGTAATATTATATATATTATGAAAAATATCCTTAGTGAAATCATTTGGATAAGTATAATGTATAAGTTTATACATAGATAAAATCCAACAAATAATGAAAAGTAGTAATTTTGGACTCTTAATAGAAGATAAATCATCATCTAGATACTATGATGTGGATGTATGATATAGAATAGTTTTACCTATGGATAATAACCATGGAGGGGAGTGTTGGGTATTAACTCAACCAAAACCTGGTGGATAAAAAATAGGCCTAAATCCACACATAATTACATATTTATAAATGATATTATTTGGTTGATCATATTTTATTTTTCAAAACTATTTATAGCATTTTATTCCTAGTTACATTAAGGGATAAAGTTATGAATTATTATAGGGAATAAATGATACCTAGGTAGAGCTTATTGATTTAAAAGATTTATCATGTATAACATATTTGAAATGAAAATATTATACATTTAAATGAATATTTTATTAGATAATACATCATAAGACTACATATTTATGTTTATATACATTGATTATTATTTATATTACCACAATAATTTTGATTTTAGTATTTGGTTGAAAAGGAAAATGATGATGAATCTGAGAGTGGTACGTTTTAAAAAAACTTTGTCTTATAAATGAATATGGGTGAATACCCCACTTGTTAGAAATAATTGTATATTATTATTATGTTCAAAAATATTAGTTTCCAATTCATCCCTATGTTATTAATGTTGATTTGATAAAAAAATTATTTCTGATAAACATCACTATTTTAGTTAGTGATTTATATTTATTAATGTTATTTTTGTGTATTCTATCATATATAGTCATTATTTGAAAGGTTTAATTATTTTTTAACAAATTTTTAGTGTAATTATTTATTAAAAATATATTAAATAAAATCAATACCCTTGAAATTTTATTTCAGGTCATGGTTATATTTTTTGGTATAACTATTGAGTAAAACTTCTACAATGTATGAATAATACATGAGATTAATATAATATTAATGTTGTTGTAATAAAGTGTTGATTTATTTTTAGAGAAGTGAGTATTATGGAATCAAAAATTATTATCATTCTATTAATAACGTTTTCAATGATATATAAAAATATATATTGCTATTGTTTATCTATTTTGTGGGATTATGATTTATATTTACATGTTTCTGACCTTGTCAAATAGTGATTAATATATTTGAGGGCCAAAAATAGTGTTGATTTTTTATATTTTTATGTAACTTCACATGTGATTAATTTCATGGTGATTTAAATGGTTTTTGAGAGGTAATCTAGGTATATTATATGATTATGTTATACATATTCTCGGATATATTATTTTATTAGTTATAAAGTTTGATTTGTGAAAGATAAGTATTATGGTATGAACTATACATGTATGGTAGCTTTCATATTAGATACTCTATCCTAAATGTTGAATATATTAAGAAAACACTAACTTATGTTCATTAGTAAATATTATTTAAAATTATAGGGTTGATATTTATTTACACTAGGTGAATGTCATCATATGGAAATTCAATATATGTTTTCCAAAAAATAAATATTATGTTTTATAAAATTCATTATGAGATAAATTAATCTACAAGAAAAACTATATGATATCTAGGTAAAGTATTATTATTAAATATATTTCATAAAAAATATCATTTGAATTAATATAAATGAATTTATTGACCAAAATATTTTATATTGGTTTAGTGAAATTGAATAAACCTTTTTATAAAAATTAAACATTATTTGTTTACGTAAAATAACATATATAAATTCATGCCTATAAAAATTAGTTTTTTATTTCAATAAACTATGTTTTCTATAATTAAGTTATACTAAACTATATGGATAATATAAACCGTATTTTACTAGTAAATTAATTAATAATTCACTGTAACTAATATAAATGATACGTTATCATTTTAAAAAAATATTTATCATAGGTAATTTAAATATATTAATTTAAAAAATATTTAATTAATATTATTATGAAATTTATAATATTATTTGAATTTGTAAAACATATTTCCATTATTTTAAGAAGTAAATTAAAATTATACTTCAATTAGAACAATTTTTTCCATGCTTATCATTATGTGTTTTGATGGTAAAATTCTATCATAGATTGATTTCAAAGAAAACTAACATGTATTTGTTTTATTATAATCCAATTTATGTTTTTTTAATTGATGACGATAGTTAATATGTCTTACACATTAATTTTTTTCCCAAAATAAATGTTTTGAAAAACTATTTCTGTGTGTGTTATATGTGAAATTAAAATTATTTATTTTGAAACCCCTACAAACTTTAATTGAAAAAATTATTTATAAATACATAGTCTTAATAATAATATTTCTTAAAAGATATAATTTTATTCTAGTTGTTAATATAAATTACTATATATATTAATTAACTACCAAGGTGAAATTAAATTAGGGTAAATTTAATAAAGTAAAACCAAGAAGACATAAAATAATCAATGTTTTATCCAAATGATTAGTTGAGTTGTTTTTACACCCAAAATTAATTTTTCCTCCTCTTTTCAACATATTTTCCATTATGAATTTAAAAGTAACATTACATAATTGTAAATGTAATAATTACTACCAAAACTAAAATTTACATCCCATATAAAAATATAAAACTCCCCACATCTACACTCAAATTACCATTAAATATATCCTCAAATATTTTCCAATTATCTAATCTTATGATAATAAATCATTATTAAAATTCTTTTTACCACATTATTTTGGAGAAGGACATCAATTTTGAAGAATAATTCCAATGAAGTTTTGGGACCCTAATGTGAGTATTATCATCTACTTAACATACATCTAACATTTTTTTCAAACATATCCAAAAGATAGTTATATAATGAAAAAATTATCATTACTATAATTATTATTATTTTTTTAATTCGAAATCCATTATTTATTAACTAAGATCTAATTATTAAGAAAAATGTTAACCGTACATTGTGTGGGATACTGCTTCCACAATGTAAAAGTTTTCAACATTCATGTTAATTTTATTTTATAGACAAAACAACATAAAATATGATTTACAAATAATAAAAATCCTATAATATAAATATTCATATTTTATAATGTTATATGATCATAGCTATTCTAACCCATAAATATATAGTGTTCTCAGGCTTAGGTAGAATTACCCACCTAATTGAATAATCTAACAAAATAATATCATTATTGTCTATAAGAGCATAAATAATATTATTATTTTATGTTAATATGGAGTTAATTATTTAATTTTAGTTCTATAATGGATATATAAAACATTATGAAATTATTAATATATCATCTTGTATAGAAAAAATCATCAATTTAGATGACTACAATTCAATTTTCACAATCATTAAAAAATATATACAATTAATTAATATAATATTATAATAAATAATATATATTTAATGAATTATTATTAATACGATTCATGGTAATGTGTATAATAAAAATAGTTTTATTATTGAGGTTTTTATCCACAGGAGCATAATGAATCTAGAAGAACGTAAGGGTTTCTTGTCTCAAATTTACATCACTTATGAAATATATATTATTATAAAACATGATTTCATTAATATGGTGTTATTAGTTCCAATATAAGTTGACTCACCAATGTAAAGGATTATTTATGATCCCTGTATTATTGAGTTTTCAAATGATTTCAATTTAAAATAATAGAATGTTAAGAAGGTATTTTTGAATAGAAAAATACTCAAACAATTAGGGGTTTGTTTCCAATCATAGTTCAAATTAATAGATGTTTTTGAAAGATAGTCCATGTGGGAATATTTTTATCTTTCCATAACTGTAATTATTATCTTTTTTATTCATTGGGGTTTATATTTCTCATAAAAATTTTCTTCCCCTTGAATAATATTATAATTTGAATCATTTCTTATATGTGAATCATACCCCATAACTTTTTCTCAGTCTAGAAGCATTCATTTCCATATAGTTTTCTGTTGTATAGACATTAAAATTTACTTACATGAGCTTCAAAAATTCATTATGATACTTTTATTATACATTAGCTTCTTTTAATATAATTAGTGATATTTTAATATTTTATGTATGGGTTATTTTTTCAAAATCTATAATAGTTCTATTTTTAATGCTTACATGTGAACATTAAATTATTCTAATGTTTTCATATTATACTAATGATTATAGAATTTTTTTATGATTCAAAAATTATTTTTTATTTACATGTTGAATGAAATATGTATTGAAAATTAATTTTAAATTATCAAAAAATATATAATTGGAAATGTTGATTTTTCAAAAAAAAAAGCATTTCATATAATACATTTTTCATTGATACAACTTATCTTTGATCAAGGATATTTTTAAGATTAATAAAAAACATTATTTTTCATTATTTCTTGTTAAATATTCAAATCAATCTTTGAAATGATATATCTCTACCTTGTACATCCCTAGTTACTGGAGGATTATAGGACCAATTTTCTTTTTGATGTATTCCCATGATGAATAACATGTTTTTTAATCCTGTGATTTAAGGATGTTATCTTAGGTTCAGTAATTCCATTGATTTATTAAATTATTATCCTAACTTCATACCCATTATATGTACTGTGTAAATATCAGTTTAATTATTATATTTATGTAATGGTATTTAATTTGAAATTAACTTGATTTCATTAGATAAACATTTATTTTCTATCATGTTATCATGATGAATTTGACCTCATGTTAATCCATTTTAAAGAAATGGGAAATTGATTTTCATCCAATGATTAGCAATTATATTTTTATGTTGAGCATTTTTTTCCATGATTTATTTGTTTTATTAAAAATTATTGAATGTTTTGATAGAACATATAGGTATAAGTGATTATGATTTGGTCAATTATCTATGTCCAATACATTGGTTAAGAGGTTATATCACATGATATTAGTGTAAAAGTGTATTTTTTTAGTTTGTTATAATAATGGGATAATACTATGTGTCTCATTAATGTTATGTTCCCTATAAAATATTATGTTCCATGTGTGTATGCCGTTTAAATGTATTATAATTATTCACATGACTATGTAATTCTATCATCGATCATATTTATTTACTGACTCTTTTGATTCATTTTTTAATATCAATATTTATTCCATGATTGATAAGATAAAATTTATTCTTCATTATATTGTTTTGTATCATGGTTATACAAATATTTGAATTTTATACTCACTTTTCATCATAGAATGTTATAGCTTATTTTTATCCTTGTCATCCAAATTTTTTCACCCCATTTGCATGTTTCAATTTTCCCATGTTTTGATGATATAAAATTTATATAATATCTAGAATTATTACTTTTATAGAGAATGTGTCATATATATTTAAATTTCATTAGGGATTAATAATATTATCTTATTGGAAAGGAAAAAAATTATGAGTTAAAAGTGAATAATTTTTTTGTAGTTAATGTTTTTTCATAATCCCATTAAACTACTATACTAAAATATATTGGTAATTTATTTTAATTAATTATATTACTAATAGATTTAATTTCATGATTATTATATCTGGGCTAATATATATACCATTGTCTTTCTTCTTATATGATCTAGGATATTGGTATCATTATATTTCAATAGTAAAAATTTCATATAATAATAAATTTTACTCTAGTGTACAAATGGAACCTCTTGAGGTATTGTATGAAAAGTTGTTTCAAACATCAGTATGTTGGGATAACATTGGTGGGAGTGTTTTTTGGAAGTATAACTGGTATTAGATTTTTTTGAGAGGGGAATTATGAATCAATATAAATTGAGGGAAACTCAATGAAAGAGATAGATTTATGAAGATAAGATGAGTTAAAACTACCAATATGATGAAGGATATAATAATTAATTTAAAATATCAACATGGAAAGGTGTTTTTTTTAAATAAATTAATTGTAATCCTATGGTTTATATGTCCATATTAAATTATTGAGAAATTTGGTTTAGTTTTTTACAGTGTATCTGTACCACAATGATTATCTCAGATATAATATGCATTTCATGTTTCTTTTTTTAATAAATATTAACAAATAAATGTATTATTTTTAAACCTAATGAAATATATTTGGAATAGAAATTCAAAATTCAAAATATATATCCTATATTCTAGATCATTTAAATTTGGTTCTTTTTAATAAGGAAAGTCACGTTACACCCCTATGATTTTGGAATATTTTTTTCTCTATATTAATACTTTTCTTGATATATTCTACGACCCACAACACCAAAAAATAAAAAATTTCAAAAAATATTATGAATATAAATAATAAAATATAATAACTATAAAAAATTAAAATAAATAATTTTAATCAATTATAACATTATTTTATACTTGATTATCAAAATATAATATTGGTAATGGGTATTTTTTTCAAATAAATAAAATTTTCATAATATGGTTAATTTTAATTTAAAAATTAAATTTATATATTTTATAATTTAAATACTGTAAAATGAATTTAATTTTATAATTTATAATTCCAAATTTTCATTGGGGTAAATTTAGTGATATTTTTTTAAAAAGAATTACTTTTAGATGATTTATGAAAAGTAAAATTTTAACCAAAATTATAGCAATTATAAACATACCATCATTTTAGTATGGCATAAAAGCATATAATTTTTTTAATTGCATATTATTTTTTAATGATTAAAACTATATATTTCAATATACTATAATGGAAATTTATTTTAAACATTTCATTAACAAATGTAACATTTTTCCATAAAAAAGATTCTTTGTCTTCTCTTTTATTTAAACCCTATTTGGTAAATATGTCAAAATGTTTTATTTCAAATTTAAATAAAAAATAATTATTTTTTATAAAATAATTTATTATATAAAAATATAAAATATAGATAATTTATGTAAAACATAAATTTTAAGGTTAAAAGTAATTCTTTCTAAAAATCGACTTCTGGGAAATTTTTGTTCTATGGTAAAAAATAAACTTTTTACACTTATAATTTTATTTTAAAAAATTTGTTAAATATTTTAAATTAGTGGGACCATAATATAAAAAAATATTCCTATATTTTATTCATAAAATATTAATTTAATAGGAAACATTTAGTTACAATTTTTAACACAAATGATAAAAAATATGAAAAATCTCTGAGTAATGAAATATAAATAATGACATGGGAGAAAATGAATGATTGATGGATTATAAAAATTATCATATCAAAAAATATATTATTTTCCATTTTTTATTACATTGGAAAAATTTGTTCTCATTTTATTAAGATGAAATATTTAAAAAATATGTTATTTTCACCACTAATAAAAGGTACATATAACAAACCATTAAGGACAATAATAAAATTAGATTTTACTCTTTAAAATATTCCACATTTACCTATCTTGTAAACCTATTTCAATCCTTTATCTTCTATTCATAATAATTTATCCTAAGTATTTATCTGTATAGAAGAGCTCCAAGGGAAAAAAGAATCCCTCAGACTATGTTCTATTTTCCACTAACATCTTTTCATTTCATTCAAACTATCCCAAATATAAATATATATTTCCAATATAATGATAAGATTTTATTTTAAAATTAAATTTAATAATCTATGGTAAAAACTATTAACCAGCATATTACATTCCCATTATGTTCAATTAAATTATTATATTTATGCTTGTTTAGATTAACACAATCACAATGTGGCGTCTTTAGTTTTTTTCATCCCTATATAATTAATGGTTATATAGATTTATTGTAAAAATAAATTATAAACATATAATATGATTTTTAATTTTAAGATTCAACTATTAATTTACCTTATATCCCTCTAATTTGATCAAAAATGAAAATATTAATGATGCATTATATACACTATCACCTCCACAATGTTATGTATCTAGTTTTTCAACAATATCCGTTATTATTTATTAAATTATGTTAAAATAAAAATAATATTTTTACGATTCTGTAATAATGTTATAACTGTTAAATAATCATCTTTTAACAAAAAATTAATATATTAATTCGGATATGTTCATGTGTGGGTCTACCTAACCAAAAATTGTCAATGATATAAAATAATATCATGGATTACTATAAGAACATTTTTAACAATAAAATATTGTATAAATAAGTAAATTATGGTTTTATTTATAGTCTATAAGGATAAAATTAATATCAAACAAATTAATAAACATATCAATATAATTTTTGTAATCATCACCTAAACATGCTCATCGTTGTTTTATATATACAGATTAAACCAATAATTTCCATTTAATAAAAATATAAAATCATATATATCTATAAATAATAAATTAATTTACTTTGTATGATATTATAATGATGATATTTGTGATATTAATGAATAACTACACAATTATTATAAAACATGATTGAAATGATCATGATTACTCATACTAAATACTTAAAATAGATTTTAGCTTAAAAATTTATATGTATATTATTATTGAAAATTTATTTTATAGATATAAATAATTTTCAAATTCATTGTTAATATACTTATAATTATTTTTCTAATAATTAAGAAACTTTACATTATGTCTTGAATTAAGGTATGGGGTTATTTTTCTCAATTTTAATTTATATAATCAAATTCCATATTTACCACCATGATATAATTTTTATTGTGTTTTTACCAAAAAAAAGAAATAGAAATTTTCTATATTCATGGTATTATTGTGTTTTTGAAATGATATATCTTTTTCATTTATTAAATTGACTATGATTCAAAACACACCATGTAGAATTTTTTTTTTTTGAAATTCTTGTCGATTAATTATGTTATAAATTTTCATCATAAACTTATTTCTTCTATGATTTCTAACATTCACTATCCATAATTTATTTCATGCTATTTTAAATTTATCTATCTAGAAAATGAATCATTTTTAAAAAAAATTCCTGGTTAAATTTCATCTCCATTATATGTATAATAATATTAATAATAATTATCATTTTGTTTTATGATGGATTCCCCACGTTATCATATTATAATATCTATACAACGTTATCAATTATATTTTGAAACCCAATTATGTTTTCATTCATCATATCTTTATATTTCTAGTCACCTTCATTAAAAATATTTTCTCTCTCTTTTAATGTTCTTGGTCTTCAAAAAATATATCTCAAAAATATAAAGAGGTATTATATTCCGGTAGAATTAAATTATTTTTATTACACTGTACATTTTTTTATACGTAGTACATCCATTTAAGGATATAATATTTAATTTTATTAATCAAATGAATGTTATTCTAAATATTTCATTTATCCTTATTTAAAATGATAATTATATTAAATTAATAAATTTTAGATTATTTTAATACATTAATTTTTTGTATTTATATTATTAATCATTCCATTTTGTTAAGATTTTAGCTTGTTATTTGTTTTAAGGAACGATACTACTTATATTTGGAAAATAAAAAAAGGATGGCGAATTATGCAGCTGAAAGGCACTTTGCAATGTGTCCAAAGAGAAGTGGCATGAAAATATAATTTTTAGGATATAGTGTAGCTAGAAAACTAGAGGAAGAACAGTTCAATGGCATATAACAAAATTACATGTCGCAACATCATAATAATATGAAGTGTTTCATTTGAAATTTTGACAAACAATTTTATATTCGTGAAAGTTAGTTACATGTCGTCAGTTCCAATTACATAACTTTAAATGAGTCACGGTCCAAATATACAAATGATATTTGTGAGAGATTCTTGTATATTGGAAAATCATAGAGGTAAACATAGTTCATTATTACACAACATGAAACACCATTTCACATTGTTAATAATTCTAGCAATCGATTTTCGCATATAGATTTAGAAAATCATGTATTTTTACATAATGTCACATTTGGGACCTATCGAAGCCTATATTAAGCCGATAATAGGATAGTTAGGTGGCTGATGTTGGGGATCTGTATTCCAATCCATATACTAAAGCTTGGAGCTAGACGTTGAGCCCTCCCCATGTCCATTCATTGATTATTCATTCATTTTATTTTATCTTTCCCTCTTACTCTAACATAACTTGGATGATGTGGTAAACTCTTATTGTTATATATTAATGTATTTTAAGGGAATGGTGCATTTGATTTATTTAATTTTATTTTTTGATGTGTTTGGTTTTAGAAACATTTATTTTAACATCCCAGTCATTTATTTTTCTTTTATCATTACCATTGATATTTGAATCAAAGATTATCATTAAAATTACCATCCTAAAACCCCTAATGAAGGAATGACCATTATCAACATTTGGGGAAATAATGATTAAACATAGTATAAAAAACATGATTCAGGCAAATAATATATTACTAGGCCAAGGGGAATATAGTATTTCTTCATTTAGGAGGAGATACCGTGACTATTGGATCATACTTATCTCGACTCTAACACAAATCATTAATCAAACTATTATATAAAATCCAATTTCATCTGAAAGTGGATGTTACAAAACCTAAGTGTTCATTAAAAATATTTTTAATCAAACCAATAAATATAAATTAATCCATTTGTTTTGTATTTTAATAAAATCCAACATTTCTCATCTCATTATTAAATATAAAAAATGAAATATTTTAAAAACCTAATTAAAATAATTTTTATGTCCCTATAGATTAATCATGACCTACTTTTAAGACTTATTTTAATTAATTATGTACCATAGATGTGTTTTTGTAAATTTTGTTTTTTCATACTCCCAAAAAAAATTAAAGATTTCCTTATGGGCTTTTAGAAACATTGGTTTATTTTTCAAGCTCTAGTATTGAATATTATTTTTTATAATTAAACGTTTTTAGAATTTTTTCAATTCACATTTTTGAAACCTTTATGTTCTTTTGTAGGTAAAATTATTGTGTATTATTTATAAAACTAAATGTGTTAATAATATTGTAACATCACATTTTGAAACCATGTTATATTATTCAATGATCCATTATAGTAGGTTTGTTTCAATGTATAATGATTTCAAAATTATTTCCCATAATGTATTTGAAACATTTATGGATTTAAAATATGAATTTATTACTATGATTTTTTTTTCTAAACATCAATTATGGAAATGTAATATTTCCAATTTCTAAAAAAATTACTTTCAAAAAATTAATTTTTAATCTAAATCTCAACTCCATCACATAATCCATGGATAAGAGTGTTTTTTTTATAAAACTCATTTTTATTTTTACAAAGATTTTCATATTATTCACTAAATTAATTATTCCATTGGTTATTATATATTATTTATCACCCATTATATTTCCTTATGGATTAATTTTAGTTTATTGAATTTTGGTACAATCAACTTACAATCTTGTGGAATATTTTTCTTATACCATTAGGAAATAATAGGATATAAATTGTTGTTATATTAGGTTTTTTATAATGTTTATAATTATTGATTTCATATGGAATTACATAAGTATGGTGGATTTATGTGTGGTATATAATATTAACATGTAATATATTGTTTATATTCTTATATATATCATGAGATAAGAATATTGGATTATGGAAATTTTCATGTAATTATTGGGTCATATCGTTTTGAGTAGAAATGTTTCCATATAAAATTAGTCACATGATTGTTCCCAGACTTGATCACTAATATCATTATTATATTAGTTTTTCAACTTCATGATCATAGAATTACTTGTTCACGTGATTATTAATAGACATGACCACTTAAAAAAATTTCCACCAGATTATTTATCAAAAATATCAAATATGGATTTGATCACATGATTATACATGGTAATGATCACATATAACATGGTCACATGATATTTTTTGGAAATGATTGAATATTTTTTTTTTCAAATGATGGTTCATGGATATGATTCTGTATACATTTGTTCATAAGATTATGCGTGAACATGGGATCATTTTTCTTTCTTCACAATACATAGTTTGTATTACATATTCTTTATTTATATGACATATGAATATTATAATTATACATCATTCTTGTATACTATCTCACGAAGCTATTCCACTACAAATGTTCAATCATTTGACATTACATATCATTCGATCATTACCTATTGATATATCATATTTTTTCATGTTATTTAAATAAGATATATCCCCTATTAATGTTTCTCATATGATTATGATCTAACCCTTATGGACATGTCAATGGTTTCCCCCCATACAGATCATTTTAGTTAAATAATTTTTTTTCTCAATCCCTATGTTATGAATATTTTAATAACATGTGATGAATGTAATGGGGATCCTAGTGTAGTTTGATTATGGAATAATTTTCCTAATTTGGGTAAATTAAATTTCCTATGTAGGTTGTATTTAAGGTTTATCATATGGTAGTGTTTAAAAATAATCATAGTTTAATATATGTTTTTAATATTTTAAAGTCTTAGAGAAAGGATTTTTAGATCTTATCCTTAGAATGATAGTCAATGAAACTCTAGTACGAGGATTAGATTAATTATATTAGTGTATATATTAGTAATTTTAAATGATCATTATGATGGAAATTTATTGAAACCCCTTAGGATACGTATAATAATAGGATAATAGTAGAATTCCTTGGTAAATTGTTATTCCATTGTTTCATAGAAGTTACAAAAATATTTTGATTAGGATAATTAGATGTGATTATTTCCAAAATTAACCTAGTGGTAATAAACCTAAGAAATATCAGTTTACTGTCACCTTGATCATTAATTAACGCATGATAATTGGGCCTAGTAGTAGAATCATTAGTGCATACTCATTGGGTATATGATTTGTCTGATAATACCAACTTTTTGAACAAATAATATGGATTTATTTCAAAATTACAAAATGGTATTTGTATAAAAGAATGATAGAATAAAAAATAATGTATCACAGATTTATCCTTGAGATTAATAGAAATAACCAATTATTGAATTTTATAATGGGTCGAAATAATTTTTTTATTAGAGTGTTGATCATTGTATTTAAAATTAATATTAACATTATCATTTTCTATGATTTTATTCGATTTTTCCATAATGATTTTTGTATTTTTTTTGAAAAACGAGGATGAAAATGATTTTGTGAAATTTATGTACCTTTGAACACCTAATGAAGTATATTTGGTATAAACTACTATGATTAACAAAATTCTCAATAGATACATTTAATGTGAGAAATGATGAGTCTCCTAGTATATATGTTTTTTTCTATATATATCATTACAAAATATATATTATTTTGGTTGTGGATCAATTAGATTACTTATTTAGTGAATTATAATTCACATTATTATGATACAAATTATTTACGTGGTGTGAGAGTGAATAATACCCTTTTGGATATTAGAATAAATTATTTCCTTGAAATTAATAACATATTTGAAAGATTGTTCCACATGCCACATCGAATTAAATTGAAATATATGATTTTAGGGGATTAAAATAATTAAAATTAAAAAATCTATATCCTCTAGGAAATAAAATGATTTTAAATAATTTTTAATGCATAAAAATTTTTAATTACAAATCTATATGTTTTAAATGTGAATTTTTTCAATAAAAGTGGTTTTTCTTTACATATTTAATTTTCATTTAAAAGGTAAATTTATAAATTTTTTAATTTTGAATAATTAAAAATATAGTATTTAAATTAATAATATAAAATGTCATCATAAGGTGATTTTTTTGTATTTTTATTGATTAATTATATTTTACGAGACTAGTAAAAAATAAAATAATTAATAAATTCATTGAATTTATGCCTATACAAATATGTAATTATAAAATTAAAACTAATATTAAATTTATTATTAAAAAATATTTATTTATGGTGTAAAAATATAAATTTCGTGATACTATTATGAAAACATATTCTTATCTTTTTATTGACATATTTAATATTTACCAATAAATTAAACTATTTTTGTCTATTCTTTTAATAAAATATTATTCAAAAAAATTATAGATTTTGATGGAAATAATTTATATTTATTTTTTATAATAATATTTATATATATATAAAATGTAAATATTAATAATATTATCCTACAATATATATTATACAATTACAAATACACTTTTCCTAAAAACAAGTTTTTTTTTCACATTACAGGTTATAATGTTTTAATTGATTTTTAATACACATATTCATTTTAATTATAATGTAATATCTTATTTGCAATTATTAGGTAAAAATTATTTATCAATTTTAATTTTATTTTAGGAATTATATAAAAATTACATAAAAATTAGTCACAATGGTAGAACAAAAATTAGTAAATATGAATCCTTTATGAGTAATTAACATAAAAATCTAATTAAAACATGATTGAAAATTAATTTTTGAGGTATTTTAAAAATATATATCATCCATCACCCAATTATTTTACATTTCAATTACTTTTTCACCTGTGAAATAAGGGATATCATTAAATTAAGATGAAATAAGAGCAACAAATGTCTTTCTTGGCACTTATAAAAGTGGCATATCACCACCCCATAAATACTACTCCCAAATCAAGGTTTAATCTTGATAATATACCCTATTTACTTACCATATAGTTATATTTCACTTATTTTATCTAATATTCATAGGTATGTTTTATAATCCCTCCATTTTCATGGTTTCCACCATGCGAAATCCCATGTCGTCAACATCAGTACTATTTTTTCATAACATCTCTTATTTCCATTCCTAAATTCTTGAATATAACTTTTAAATACTATATATTGAAAACATTATTATTTTTATACTTAGTGTTATTATTATTTTGTAATAACTATTAAATACATTTCACCTTTAACATTAAAAAATAGAATTGTTATTTGGTTATTTGTATAGACTACAACCACTACGAAGCGAAATCTTCTATTTATCACCATCAAATATATTTTTTGATATAATTATTTAATTTATGAATAAAATTAGGATATATAATTTAATTCTTATTATTAAGATACAATTAATTATCCACCTTCTATACCTATTATGCTTTGATAAATGAAAACATTAATTTTTTGTGTCATGCAGTACCACCTCCACAACGAAATGGGGTATCATTTTTCATGTGATTTATTTGATTTGTTTAATATTTATTAGTATATGAGAGAAAAATAGTAATAACTAAATAGTAGTTTTATTAAACTTGTTAATAATTATATTACTCCTAAATAAACATATTTTATAACCACACATATCCATAAATTATGGTCCATTCATGGTTGGGTCGATCTAAATTCCCATATGAAAAATGATGTAATATAATATTGAGGATGACTATTAGATCGTAAATCCTGATAATATATGATATAAATATCAAAATAATGATTTCATTAAGTTTTTTTAAGATTACTACAAAACTCAATAATTAAGATAGTAACAGTCTTCTGTTAAAATCCAACAAAATAATCATGTCAATATTTTTATATTTAAGGACAGTAACAAAATACCATAGAATAGAATAATATAATTATAAATATTTATTTAGAATAAATTATATTTCTATTTAGTTTCTAGGGATGATAAGTCATTAGAGAAGAATGATCACCATCATCACCATTAGAAATAAGTTCGTAACGATCAATATTAATCACACTATATATTGAAAATAGATAATAATTAATTAATATACATGAATATAATAATTAAAAAATATTTTCTATATATGAATAAGGTTTTTATAAATATTATTAAGATATTAATTTCTTTTTATAGGTTATTCAGTCACATTAGTGGAAATCCTAAATAATCATAATGTAGTGTTTTTAAAAAAATTTATTTTATTGAGATATATTTAATATTGTACACAATGATATCTTTGAGATGGTCCGATTACTACCTAATGAATTTTTTCTACATATTTATTTATTTAATAGGATTTTATGAACTATATGATGATATTTCTTTATATATATTTGTATTCAAAAGAAACTAATGTTGAAAAGGATTGTGATAACTCAACAACCACTACTGAGTTACAAGGCATCTACTTAAACATCGTTCATTAATGACTGGTTTTATCAGTCATAAAATATTAATAAACTATAAAATATTTTTTTATTTGTATAAACTATCCATTTGGATTCAATTATAACTCTTTAATTTAATTTTTTCCAACTAAAATGATATCATTGTTAAAAATAATTTTAATAATCTTTAATGATAGTTTCCCATAATTGTTCATATTTTTTCAGCAAAAATTCTCATTTATATTTCCCAACCCTATTTTTTATCTCAAATGGTTTTATAATTCCCCATACACACATCTGAAAATGTAATTTTGTTTCCTTATTTATGATTTTTGTTTTTAGAAAATGCATTTCTAAATAAGAAAATTATTTTCTATCATTTCAGAAATAAAATGTTTTATCATACACTACACATTTGTTTTGATGAACATTATATCATTTCAAGGATATACTATTGGTTATTATTTTTTAAAATTAACATTCATAGAAGTATTTTATTCACCTTTCAAAACCATTATTTCTTTATCAAGCATCCAATGTTAATTTTTTTATAAGTCAATAATTTCTCAAAATAATCACTTCACATTTTTTAAACCATTATTTCTTTTTTAAATGATTTATTATTGAATAATATTTTTAAAATTAAAAATTTTCAAAATATTCTAACTTCAAACTTTTGAATTCATGATTCATGTTTTAGGGATCCATTATTGTATAATTTTTATAAAGCTACTGGTTTTTATATTTTCTTAAATTAACCCTTTTGAATTGATTAAGTAATTCAAAAGGCCTCATTATTGATATTTATTTCTAAATATTGATTTTTTAATTACTTCTGTAAATTTATCAAATGGGACGATTTAAAAAATGACTTTTTAAAGTGACATGTATCTTTATTCCATATGACACTATCTTAAGAAATTTTTTACAAACCAATTTATTATTTTGACTAAATTTTTTAACTTTATATCTAAATTATTTATTGATTTGTTGTTATGTTTCATCTATCACCCTCTATATTTTCTTATAAAATACTCTCATTGGGTGATTTAATTTTTACTGTTAACAATTTACATTTCAAAGTTTGATTTTCATGAAAACATCTAGAAATGTTGTGAAGACCATTTTTCTTTTGAGAATTTTATTATTATTTGTGTAGTTATTATTTTAAAATTGAACCCATGTGTATATTTGATCGATTAGTGAGGTGATATATATCCAAAAAATTGTTTGGGAATGCTATTATTTCTCACGATTTAAGAATGTTGTGTGTAGATATAACAATGTTTTTCATTATTCACAATGTTGTGTATTGAAATTATCATGTATAGATATTTTCACATGATTGTTCAAGGACATGATCACATAATTAATTATTTAAAATATTGTTATTGTATATAATCTAAAGTGTTTGTGTTCACATGATTGTGGATATACATGACTGAATATTTCATTTTTCACATCATTGTGCTTGGAATTGATCAGATATTGTTTTTACATTGATTGTGTGTGGACCGGATCATATATATCATTGTTCACATGATAGTACATGTAATTATTTACATAAATATTTATTCAAATGTTGGATCATTGACAAGATCAATTATAAAATTTTTACAAAATTATGTGTTAACATGTTTTAATTTTTATTTGTTTATATTTCCTTGGGTTTTTATAGATATTCATCCTCTCTATGACATATGCCTATGATTATTCTCCCCGATTCATTTTTGTTATATCACACACATAATCCATTATAATTTTTTTTTCATTTCAAATTATATTTCCTTCTATAATGAATTGTGGAAAACAATTATAGTTCTATGATATTTTACAAAGATGTTTCTCCCTTTGACATTCATTATCATATACTAACTATCTGATCCTAGAAAATAGGTTGATGAGTTTTTTGAATTATTGAATGTTTTATCTTAGTCAATTCATATGTTATTATTTCTATAGGTTGTGAGGTTAATATTACAAAGGATAATTTTAAAAGAGATTAAATCATGGTTAAATAAAGAATAATGTTTCAAATGTTTTGGAAAATATGTTTCCTATGTAACAAGTCATTAGAGACACTAAACCATATATTCATGAGACATTTAGATGATTTTTGATATTTAGTGTTTATTATATTATTGTTTTTTATACTTAACATAGATACATCTCAATATATATCATTGAAAATTTATTAGGAATGTTTTTAGATGTGATCCTACAATATATGTATTAGGGTGAATCAACTGTCATGGTAAATGTATTGCAAAAGAACTACATGATTTAAGAAACATCACGGGATCCTAAAAACTCTTTTAGGGAGAAATATCCTTACATTATTAAGTGATAAATAAAATTATGAGGAGTAAATTACATTTTTGGGAGGAATGTAACAACATTGAAAATGTGAATAATAAATAAATTTTGAGAAATATATATCTTTTTATTGCATTTTATGGATTCACATTCATTATAATAATTTAATATGTCATTATAAAATCAAAAAAATATTATTATATTTGATTTTCTAAAATAATCTATTTTGTATGTGTTATATGGTTTTATTTTAAATTTAATTTTATAATTTCACAATTGAAATGAAAAAAAATTCCAAATTTTTATATTAAAAAATAAGTTTTTATCAATGTAAATGTTTTGGAATTTTCAGAATTGATTTATTTTTATGTGAGTAGGGAAAATTTTATATATTTATAAAAACTATTATTATAAATTATTTAATAAGTTCTATTCTATTATTAACTGTTACCAATTTATTATTAGTCACAATTTAATAAAAATAACCTGACTGATTGAATGATAATGTTAAGTTATACCTGTTTTTTGTATAAATTCATTATTAGACTTAAAAATAATATTCAAAAATAATTATTGGGTTATGAATTAAATTATTAAAATTATTTTATCCATCTTAAATAAAGTTATTTATGGGAACTAGATTTTATTTATTTAACTAGTGGTATTAAATTTTTTAATGAGTTCAATTTAAATTTGCGGTCGTATAAAACTATAAAATTTGTAATTTGTTATCCCAACGGCAATCAGTAAAGTGTGTTAATTAGGATTAAATTATTGTGATAAGTTAAAAAATATCATCTTAAATCTTAATGGATTTTAATTTTTCTACCATTATTATATTATATTTTAAATTGGACTTATTTAGTAGACCATTATAATGAGAAATACATTTATAATATTTAAATATTTAAATAATTATATGTGTATCATTCCCTTAAAATATAAAAGGTAACCTCAATTATCAATTATCATAAAAATTTGATAATAATATATCTAAAAATACAGTCCCAAATAACATTGAAAGATTAATATCCACTTTCTAGAGGTTCTGGTTTCTCCAATATCCTATTTTAGAATGCTTAAGGTGTTTATCAGGATAGGTTTTCCAAATAAGAGGTATTAATCTTAAACAAGTATGTTTATTTTTATTTATACATTTAACCCATAAAACATATCATTAACATCCTTTTATACCGAAATAAATATATAAAATGCAATTTAATTTTATTATTTAAATTATGTAACCCTTTTTCATTTTTTTAAATCCTTTTGGAAATGAAAACAGCACTCGTGTCTGTGTGTGAACTACCAACTCTATTAATGTACCACCTCACATATTTGGTTATTAATAAGGATGTAATAATAATATATAAAAATGATTAAATATTTATGATTTTTTAAAGATAAGATATATCTATAATATTACCCTCCCATAAAAAAATAAAAATGTTGATAATGTGTATGTGTGAGCTACCTCTTCAAGAATGACGCGTTTTATTTTTAATTACCACCTTAAATGTTTTATAATAAGAATGAAATTAAATATTTAATACGATATATATAACATAATTTTTATTCTATAAAGACAATAGAATTTTTATTTTTTTACATTTCCATCTGTTTAAAAAAAGAAAACAATACATCTATGTTCATGCAGACTACCAATACATTGATACAACATATATCATTATTCACCCCAACATTACATCGATGTTTATAAAAATTTATTTTATTTATTGAAATGATAATTATATAATTATTAAAATTATTTAGGTTATGGAATAATTAATCAATTGACCATGATCAACATACCAATGTTGATTTTGATATTTTCAAATGTACCATCTCAAAAAATATGACACGAAATTAATCAATTTATTAACTACACAAAAAATATAAATACATGAAATAAAATGTATAATTATAAATTAAAAGACTGGAAATTGTTTATTAAATAAGAAAAAATGTAACACAACTTTATAAAGGAGGATTTTAATAACACACCCAATGAGTCGGACTTGATATAAGTGATTTTAAATAAAACAACATTTGAATGTTATAATTTCAAAAAAAAAATATGCCCTAAATCTATGATCAATACAATGTCTCATAAATTTTATTAATTAAATATAAAATAATTTTAAATTTACTTTATAAATTATATGTTATATTTAATTTAGGGGATTACAAATATATATTTTTTATGATTTCTATATGTGTTATTTATGAAGAATAGTGATATGAATTTTAATTAATGCATATAGGATTAATGTAATTTCCCATTGTCGTAAATGATACATTATAATAAGATTAAACTAGATTTATTCTTGGGTTTGCAACGAATACTTTTTCCCATTCCTATACTAATTTATTAATTATTTAATTTTCCAAAGAAAAACTAATTTTTTGTTAATATCTACATGTTCCTTGAATTTGTTTTTAATATTTGAGTTAAACATAAAATATGAAGATATTCAGGATATAAATGAATCAATATATTGTTTTTATTTTCTACATGTATATTATTCATAATTATGGTTGATCCTAATATATTTATCCAATGTATTGGGTAATGAAATTTTTTCCAAATAATTATGTTGGAATAAATTGGGTAGGTTATTCCAATTCTATGCATTCTTATACAGATTATATAGTGTAGATATCCCATGTAAGTATATGAAATTTATATGCATAAATTTTTTATAGACATATTTATATTACAAAAGTTATCAAAAGGAAAAATTTATTTTTTTAAGAAAAAGTACTTCATTTTTTCTTCTTTTTTGTAAGAAAACAACATGATTATGATATTTCCATCCTTATTTCATAAAAAATTTTAATCAAAAACATTTGAAAAGAAATATTTTCATTTCTAAATAAATTAATATTTTATCTTCTTTTTCATTTTACAAACTACGCAACTATTTTTGTGGATTTCAAATTTATTCAAAAGGACTAATGAGAGCATTTTTTTATTTCCCTTATTGATAGTATTGTGATCATAATATGTTTTGAAATGATTATAATAGTACTTGAGGATTATTAAGAACTATATAAAGGTATATATTTTCATTATGATGGGTCATTTGTAAGCAAGGAAAAATGAAATAAATATATTAAAATTTTAAATGTTGGAATCTTGATTTTATGGAAAAACATGACATTGAGTTGCATTGTACCATTGTAATGTATGAGTTTGTTATATATTATTTTTTTCCATTATATCTAAAACAATGTACATAAATGATCCCTAGAATGTGTGAAATTTAAATACATATAATTAAACTCATAATTATGGGTTTTAAATGCACAATTTTTAATTTAAGTTTTTATTATCATGAATTATGAATAATTCATTCAATGAATGGGTTTATACATTATTTTTTTCATTAATTGTATTATTATCTCCGATTAAGTTTTATTTGAATGTATAATGTTATTATCCCTCAATTATGTAAATTTATTATTATATATTTATTTACAAATAACCATTTGTATCATTGTACCACCTTAATAAGCCTTCATAATGCTATAATATCTCCACAACAGTAAAACATTAATACAAATGTGGAGATATTAATAATCTTACATCCACTAGTTTCATAATTAGTATGCCTAATACACACCTGGATTGACTCTCTTGGGGGATATGCTTTGGATGATTCACATGATCTTTGTAAACAAAAATGAAGTGTTATTTCTAATTGATATCTGTAAAACAAGGAAGTTCCCCTTACAATTACATTGTTATAATTATATTGATAAGGGAACATTAAATTTTATTATTGATACAATGGAGGTTATATATTGATTTTTTTATTTTCAAAAGTTATCCACACTATTCATTTTTTTGGAGAAATATTGAAATTCCATGTGCCCTTATTTCTATACAAATACCTATTGAATATTAATACGTGATGAGTTATTTTGTTCCATTAGAAATATTAATATATATTTCATTCCATTATATTCATATTATGGATTAATGGGACTTATTTTGTGATAAGTGGATATGATAATTTTATTACCCCTCGTTGCATCAATAGGTCTCATGTGATAAATAAGTAAATTTATTTGGTAGGTTTTTAAATTCATTTGTAAGATTTATTGGGATGAATCCAGGAAAATTTTATTTTGATGATCAATAAAATTCATTACGTTACTGTAAGATTTGTTCCAATAATACATGTTCTTATTCATTTTAATATTATCCATGGAAACCTTATTCTCATTGTTTCATATGTTGTATAATTATTCTTTTCATTTATTCTTACCACATCATTTATTCTATGATTATACTATAATATATTCTACTGTACACTAACGATTAATAAGAAAATGAGCACACTTCATTATATTGTTTTATATTTCCCCTGTCTTTCGTATTGCATAATTTTTTTGAAAAGGGTCTTAAAAAGGGAAATGTTAAAATTTTCATGTATTTAGTAAATTTACTTTTTGTTTCAAAGTGTTTTAATGTTTATTTATTTATCTGGTTATAGAAAATTCTAAACAATTGGATCATTTTTATTATGATATATTTAATTTATACAATTTTACTAATATAACCATAAAAAATATGTTATAGGATTTTATGTGTTACTATTGGTATTAAAGCATGGTTAGATGAGTCATTAAAACATTATTTTTTAAGGAAATAGATTGAAAACATAATCCTACAAATATCCATTATCATAAAATATTAAATATTTGAGATTACATGTTGTCATATAAATATATGTGGTTTATATAATATGGTTTATTATTCCTAGATTAATTCAAGGAATAATTATTTATGACCAATGTTTATAAATGGTACATAATTGAATGAAAATAATCCATAAAAAAATAATCAATATATGTATTTCCCCAAAAATATATTAATGGTCATGGTATTTTAAGAGAGTAGATAATATCAATATTAGGGTTGATTATTGGGTTATAACCATTAACTATTCCTATATGGTAAAATATGTTGGGCCATAATAATGTGTAATAATGTTAGGTAACATTATTGGGAAGCAAAATACTTCCACCAATTAAATAATTAATCTATTCACATCAATAAAAAAGAAGAAGTCACTAGAGAATGGATTTTATTCACAATGCTATAATATATTTGAAAATTTAATAGTAGTTTAATAACATAAAATATGATTTGTTGAACAATGGTGGTCATTCATTCAGAACACTAAGAAAGAATAAGATATAGAAAAAATAGATTTGAAATCATTGGATGTTATATTCTTAGGGAAATATATTCTTTCATGGAAAATAGATAAAATTGAATGGAAATTATTTAATTTAAGAAGAATGGTCAATGATGTTGTGTGTGATTGTGAAATAACTTGACATCATTAGTGCGACATTCTTAGCCTTATTTAAACAACCCATCATAAAATATTTATATCAATATTGATGAGTTGATGCTAACAATTTAACAAAGTTTGTATCTCAAACAAATTCATTTTATGTTTATATTTGGACTAATACCATCAAGACGTATAATGATCTCTCTAAGAACATTACATTATAATGAAATCAATTAATGAAAAGGATTAATACACATAATGAAGAATGAAAATTTTCCAAGGATAATAAATGAATGCTGGAATTACATTTTTTTATGTCTAAAACAAGCTTCTTTCCACCCTTGAGTGGGTTACCCTAGCCGTCCCATAAAAAACATGAAGGTGGTTCTTGATATCCACATTTTGGAACATGTTCATGGGATTACGTGAAGCACCATATGGGAATAAATTCCTAAATAAATGTAATTAATTAAGAATCATAAAATATATATAAATTCTTGTGTGGCTCGTTTGTAAGCATGAAATCCATTCCATAATTCAAAATTTTAATTTGAAATAAATCATTGTAGACAAGAAAAATATATATGATGAAAAATAAATCATTCAACTCACCATAAAACCCAAAAACTAAAAACAACCCCTTAATAAACAACAAACTCAATTCATATAGTGAGACATGAAATAAATGTAACTATAAATAAGAAAGTTATATTCAGTCAAAACAAAAAAGTCATAAAAAATTAAAAAGTAATTTTTAGACCTAAAAAAATAATCCAATATGACATGGGATAAATCTCCTTCCAAATATCAAATTATAACCCAAGAAGCTGATAACTCAATTTCAATATACAAAGTTCCAATCCTTACATAGACACTCAATGGTTGATGTGGGGTATGGCTGCAAATTTATTAGTAGTAAACACCACATAGTCGACGTGATATCATTTTTTGGAATATTCTATAATGATTTGTTTGAATGAAAAACACTAAAAATAGGTTTCCAAATAATATATTTCATATATTTCATATGAATACAATCAGATAAAAATATTTCTTTCCATGGGAAACTATTCATAATAAATCATCATTATAAAATCACATTAAAATGATACCTTTTGAATATATATAATTTTTAATAAATTTTTAAAAAAACAAGCTAACAACATAAACCATATTCCAAGAAAGAAATAAATAATTCAAATGTAATAAAAAAGAAATAGTTTGGTTCACCTAATCATGGTAAATATCGAATAAATGTTTTTTAGGGTGCAGACCATAAAATCAATACATTATAATAAGAATCATGGGAGAATAAACCTATGGTAACTAAGTCCAATGGAACCTAGAAATATGTCACTAGTTAGGGTGACCCACTTTTTTAAATAAAATATGTAACATATTTCTAGAATGTGGAAATATAATGTACATTAAATAGAGATCATGTGAAACATGAGACCATATTTTTTACGTTCTCCTACAAAATTACCTAGTTTCCCCATATGTTTTGACATCATTGAAATAGTCATTAATATAAGAAATTTCATTAAAAATTGATAATATAGTTCATCTCTAAAATATAGCTAAATACCAAACATTAATCAAACAATATGGATTCCACTATTATTTCTAAATGATCCTAGGGAACTATTTTAAGAATCAAAACCTCATATTAAATTTAGTGATTAAAAAGACAAGGTCTCAAAATATATTAAAAACCTATTTCTAAATTATTAACTATTTTAAATTTCAATTTTCATGTTTCAAGAAGTCATGGGGATCAATTATAATGAATATTAAAATATGTACATATATATATATATATATTTAAATTAGTAAATCCATGTATACAAATATTTATAAATACATAAGTTCTTGTGTAAATATACATACAAATGTATGTAATAATAGACATTATCACCCCATTATTTAGATATATATATATATATACAAACACATCGGTAAGAACTGAACATAAATCCTGAAATATTAGAAAAAACCTATGTAAATAAAGACCAATATTTCTTTGAAAATAATGAAACTTGGGGAAACCCCAAATACATAGGAATAGTACAATAAAATTATCAAACCAACAAGTTATATAATTAATTAAAAAATGTTTTCTAATATAGTTTAACATAACTCGATGACTATTATAAAAATGAATTTATCGAGAAACAAGGTAGTTTAAAGATGAAATTATCTTAAAAACCCATTTATATAATTATTGAAACACATGTAATGAATTATTACAAGTTAAAATATTTTATGGAAGCTCATAAGTCATTTATTATAATAAATAATAGACTCATGTGGAAACCCATAAAAAAGTGATCGTGAATAAAACCCTTGAAATATGAAGAATAGAAGACCCAATTAGTATGTTTCATGACCTATAGACTAAAAAAATATATATTATATCCTAATCACACATAGGGTTTCATATGGGAACCATAAAATATCAAGATAATAAATAATGACAATAAAAGAGTGGAATGTGATGAAGAATGAGGATGAACCCTAACGGGAGATAATTTCAAAATAAATTATTGAAGAAGTGTGATATTTAATGTACAGAGAGGATATAAGGCCCCAGCATTAAACCTTACTTAATCTTGAGTTATTACAAGATTACACATTGAGGATCTTTTCAGGTTTAGAGTTTTATAGAATTAGATCATAAAACTTGCATTACATTCCACATATAAACAAAGTGGTTACATAAAGATAGTATTCTTCTTTCCCATCAATGGAAACATATTTAAAATAAAACATGGGTTCTTTCTTGAAAATTCCTTGACACTATCATCATATCATGTACCTTTCCCTTGACCTATAAAAAACATTTCAAAAAAGACTTGGGATGAGCATAAAAAGCTCAGTAAGGGATATAAAAATATGGAAAGGAAACATGGGTACATATATACATAAGAATGAAATCATACTTTACCCATAAAAAATAAGCACTTTAACATACCTCATCAAATCATGAATAAATCATAGAAATCATAAGACATAAAGGTAATGTGAGGCATTCATAACATTCATACATAGGGAGTAACCCTCTTGGTTACGTTTGGAATACCCATCACAGTATATTCCCAAAGTCTCTTCCGAGAAACCTTAACGTTTCACTCCTTCACATTACCCAATGCATTGGAGAGCTATATCGGGCTCACCCGCCCTTAGTCTATCACAGAACCACCTGTCTTCATAATAATGCCCAAGAACCTCAACATAATCGTATCACATAAAACATGCATAAAGGAAACATAATATTTCCACCTTTCAATCACAAGATATCAATACAACACATTGATATTAAAACATTATGAAAACAATTTTCAATACCAAAATAAAAGAAAAGTAAAACATGGTATTTATTTTTCTTTTAAAAAAATGTTATGGCTTGTAGAGGAAGCTGAAACTCAAATAATGGTCACGACGGCGGAGAAGTCGTTGTCGCCGCATACATACGACAAAAAAATTCCCTTTTGTCGTTTAGTAAACGCTTCTTATAAAAAATATTCCTTTTGAATAAACATAAAAGTAAAATGGGTTTATACACCATATAAAAGAAGGTTATGTATAAAACAAAATATGCCTCAATGAAAGGAGATTAAGACGAAGTCCCATACCTCGGGTCCGACTTGACTCGGTCGTTATTTAATCTCTTGAATAATAAAATTGAGTTAATTTATACTTGTTTAATAACCTTTTTCAAGTTAATTATTCCTTTTATATCACTTATTGCCATGTCATGAACACTATGTAATTATTTAAGTTAATAAAGGTCGTTTTAACGATCATTGGTACTTGAGTAAAAAATAATCCCTTTATAATTACAAGTTGTTCATGTACCCATTATATCCAGAATGTTATTAATGATGTAGATATAATATATGTCATATATATCCAGTACATGCATGCATTTATAATATTACATAATCATTTAGAGGTAAGAAATGAAATGCACCGTTAATGGAGACGGTAAGCCGTACGTACGCATGAACACTACTTTCATCTCTATTTCGTATTTTATAGAATGGAATCATAATGATATAAAGGTATATTATAATTCCAATATAATATAATATATAATATCATAGTTACATACTTTATACATCCCACATATGGTATTTAACGAATCAAATCACTTTGAGGGGGCGGTAGTCCGCACTTCCTTAAATGAAGATATCGCGTTTACCCATAATGGAAACCATAAAGGTATTCCCAAAATGAAAAATACAGAAGTATAAGGACAACATAAACATATTATATATCATATATAAATATAGTGACATCTTAATGGCCACCTTTGAAGGTGTTAAAATAATGTTGAACAATCATCGTTTCGGGAGGCATAAATTCACCATCCACGGAAATAGTATGTCCTTTAACCATTAGATGTAGGTCTGTGTAAGTGTAGCTCTAATCCTTCTTATAAAAACATCCTAGTATATTGTAGATACTGGAGTTGTTACAAAAGAAATGAATAAAAAGATTTTAGGGGGTTGGAGAAGAAAAATAAAACAAAAGGACTCAAGTGAAGACATTACCTTAAAATCGGGTAACTCCCTTTGGTTTGAGCTCAAAAGCTTCCTTGGGAATACTTCTGCCCAAAGTGAGGCTTCAAGGAGTAAGGGAGGGATGTGGAGAGACAAAATGGGTAGGGTTTGGCCGAGCCAATGGTTTTGGGAGTGTGGGTAAGGAGGTAGAGGTGGGGGCCTTTTATAAGAGGAGAGGAGGGGTACTCTTGGAAAGTAAAGAAAAGTCACATTATTTTAAAATGGTATTCGGATTTAAGAGGTACCAAATTGATATAATTCTAGGATAAGGTGATAAGGGTTCTAAATCCACTCATCCAATAGGTTTTGGACATGTTAAGTCTTAGATATTACATTATCTTTCCATTTTATTTAAATCCTTTGTTAATGAGGTAATCGTTGCATCATCATGATGTCATAAATATTTTAGTTTATTTAAAGTATAAAAATTATAAAACAAATACTATGATGTAGGAAATATTTTTAACTTTCCAATGACTATTTATAATAAAAAATCTGACTTGTATAACCCCATGTAAAAATTGTTTTAGTAAAACATCTCTTGTTTGTGTCATTTTTACATTAACATTAAATAAAAAGTTATTTATGTCATTTCCCAACCAAATTGGCTCCATGAGGTCCCCATGTTTACCCATGGATTGTATTGGTCGGCCATGACACATACAATGAGGGTAGAACATGTGTCAAGCTCATCTCATATTATTAAAACATTATTTTTACCATAAACTACAATAATTACCAGTAATCGCGATTAAGAACTTAAAAGTTACTATTGAACAAAAAATTCTTTTAATCTAATTGAACCACATTTTACATCTTAATGACAACCATGTATGTCGGATTTTTTAAAATCAAATCATAGAAGTGGCAAAGTTTCATTTAAACAAAAAATCGGTTTCTTTAACTACCACTTAGTGGTTTCACTATTCATCAAAAATTGATGTTTTTCAGAAAGATACGAAAACATCACCCTAAGATATATTTGATATTCTAAATTAAAAAATGAAGTTTATTTTAAAAAATTCAAAACATATAAGTCACATTAATTAATTTAATAATTAATTCCCACTGTCAGAGCAAATAGCGTGTTTTTATGAAACAATAAGTATCAAAAGATTGACACTAGTTTAAGTCTGATTTCAATGTGAAATTGATTCCAATGACCACCATTGGATAAAATGGTAAAAATATATTCTAATTTCACTTCAAAACCAATTAAAAATATAATCTAATCATATAAATAAATTATATTAAAAAGAGGTTTTGAATTAAAATACAACATTTTTCACTATTCATTAAAAAATGAACTTTATCGGAAAAATAAAAAAAATAACACAAAGTAAATTTTGATGTCCCAATAATAAATAATAAGTTTATTTTGACAAACATAGCTTATAAAATTGTAAAAAGATAGATTTAAAAAGGGTTTTCCATCAAAAGGCAGTAAAACAATCATTTAAGAATATTAGTGTATTCCATGCATAAGAATGTATTTATTTTCATTTTAAGCCTCTAAAACACTATCTTAATCATTAATATACATAGATAAAAATATTTATTATTCATTACTTACTTGGGATGTTACATCCTTCCCCCCTTTAGAAAATTGCGTCCCTGTAATTTATTTACTTATCGAATAAATGGGGGTACTTATCCCTCATTGCATTTTCAGATTCCCATGTTTCCTCTTCCATCATGTGGTTTTTCCACAAAACCTTTACCTGATTAATCACCTTATTCCGTAACACTTTCTCACTGTGGTCATGAATCTGGATAGGTTGTTCCTCATAAGATAGGTTCTCTTCCAGCTGAACTACCTCTGGACTCAAAACATTAGATGGATCTGCATATACTTTCTCAACATCGAAACGTGAAAAACATTGTGTACCTGAGATAAACACGGAGGTAAAGCCACTCGGTAAGAAACAGATCCAACTCTCTCCAGAGTTTCATATGGGCCAATGAAACTAGGACTCAGCTTTCATTTCATACCATATCGCATCAAACTTTTCCATGGTGATACTTTGAGAAAAACATGATCACCTACCTCAAAAGAGAGATCCTTCCTCCTGTTTTCCGCATAACTCTTTTGCCTACTCTGAGCTATTCTCATGTGGTTCTGAATCAACTGAACTTTTTCTGCCATCTCTTTTACCAATTCTGGTCCCATCAGCTTTCTTTCACCCACTTCATCCCAAAAAGCTGGAGTTCGACACCGCTTCCCATATAACGCCTCAAATGGTGCCATCTGTATACTGGAATGAAAAATATTATTATATGAAAATTCAACCAAAGACAGATATTGGTCCCAAATTCCCTGATAATCCATAGAGCAAGAATGTAGCATATCCTCCAATGTCTGAATTGTTCATTCTGACTGCCCATCTGATTTAGGTTGAAAAGCTGTACTAAAATTAAATTCAGTACCCAACGACTTCTGAAGGCCTTTCCAAAAGTTAGAAGTGAACCTGGGATCACGATCAAATACAATGGAGAGAGTAACTCCATGTAACCTGACTATCTCTTTAAGATACAAACGGGAAAGTTGATCTAGGGAAAAAGTATCTCGTATAGAATGGAAATTAGCAGATTTAGTCAAGAAATCAATAATAACCCAAATTGCATTATTACCTCGAGATGTCTTCGGTAATCCCACAACAATTTCCGTGGATATATTCTCCCATTTCCACTCTGGCACTGGTAAAGGCTGAATCATCCCTTTCGGTAACTACCGCTATGCTTTAACCTGTTGACATGTCAAACACTTCACAGTAAAATTAGCAATATCTCTTTTCATTCCATCCCACCAGTAATACTCCCGCAGATCTCTGTACATCTTAGTACTGCTAGGATGAACTGAAAACGGAGAACTATGAGCTTCACATAACAACTCTCTCTTCAACTGTGAATCACAAGGCACACAGAATCTCTTCCCAAATCTCAAAAAACAATCATTATCAATGTTGAATTCAGGCAACTTACCTTTCTGAACCAGCTCTACCTTTTTTTGCAACTCACTACCTCTCTTCTGTGCTTGCTTGATTCTATATGATAGAGATGATCTCACTGATACCTGAAACAAAAAAGAATATCATCCTGCGCCAAAAACTTCTATGCCAAAGTTCATCAAATCATTAACCAAAGGATCACGTTTCAAATGCAACATTGTTAATGAAGCATTACTTTTTCGACTCAAAGCATCATCCACTTTATTTTCTTTTCCCAGATGGTAATAAATTGTACAATCATAATCCTTGATTAATTCCAGCCATCTCCTCTGTCTCATGTTCAACTCTTTCTGAGTGAATATATACTTTAAACTTTTGTGATCAGTATATCGTTCACACTTTACTCCATACAAATGATGTCTCCAAATTTTTAAAGCGAAAACAACAGAAGCTAATTCCAAATCATGTGTAGGGTAATTTACCTCATGAGTTTTCAACTGTCATGAAGCATAAGAAATTTCCTGATTATTCTACATTAGGACGCAACCATGTCCTTTCAGTGAAGCATCACTGTATATAAAAAACTCACCATTCTTGGAAGGTAGTTCCAAAACTGGAGCATTCACCATCTTCTTTTCAACTCCTGAAAACAATCATCACATTCTTTTGTCCAGATAAACTTAACACCCTTCCGAGTTAGCTTAGTCATTGGACTAGATAACCGTGAAAAATTTCTAACAAACCTTCGGTAATAGCCTGCCAAACCAAGGAAACTATGAATCTATGTTACATTTGTGGGTCTTGGCCAGTCTTCCACAACTTTTGTTTTTCCAGGATCAACAGTTATCCCATATTTAGAAACAATGTGACCAAGGAAAGAAATGTGCTGCAACCAAACTCTCACTTTCTAAATTTTCCATATAGTTTCTTTTCTTTTAAGGTTTGCAAGATAACACTTAAATGTATTTCCTGATCCTCTTTACTTTTAGAAAACACCAAAATATCATCAATGAAAACCACAACAAACTTATCCAAGAACTCATGGAAAATTCTATTCATTAATTCCATGAATACAGCAGGTGCATTGGTTAGCCCAAAAGGAATTACTACAAATTCATAATGGACATATCTTGTACGAAACGCAGTCTTCAGAAAGTCTGCTTCCTTTACCTTCAGCTGATGGTACCCCGATCTCAAGTCAATCTTTGAAAAATACTGAGCTCCCTGGAGCTGATAAAACAAATCATCGATATGAGGAAAAGGATATTTGTTCTTAATAGTGATATTATTCAAGGCTCTATAATCAATGTAATGTCTCATTGAACCATCTTTCTTTTTAACAAATAAAATAGGATCACCCCATGGTGACGTGCTAGGTCGAATGAAACCTTTCTCTAATAAATCTTGCAATTGCTCCTTCAACTCTAAAAGTTCAATTTGAGCCATTCAATAAGGGGGTTTTTAAATTGGCTTAGCATCAGGAACTAAGTCAATAGTAAACTGAACTTACCGATATGTTATTATTCCAGGCAACTCATTAGGAAAAACATCAGGATACTCATTTAACACTGGCACATCATTAATCTGAACAGTTCCTTTATTTTCAAGGATGTGTGAAAGGTACCATTCATTTCCATATTTTACAAGTTTCTCGGCCTCTTGATAAGTTATCAACAGTAAGGGTTCATTCTTGTACACAAACTGAAAGTATTTCTGAAAAGAAACATCTTTAGCTCTATAGTCAATCTTAGCATGGTAAATAGAGAGCCAATCCATACCCAGGATAACATCAAACTCTACTAGAGGTAGAACAATAAGGATTGCAAGTAGGTTCTTTCCACAGATAAGGATAGGAAGATTCTTATAAATTCTTGTTGCCTCAACATTTCCCCCAGGTGTTTTTACCAAATGTTCAGGAGCCATTTCTTGAGATGGTATTCCCATTTTACTAGAAAAGTTTTCAGAGATGAAAGAATGTGAACACCCCGAATCAAAAAACACACTGGCATATTCTGAAAAAACAAACAAAGTACCTGATACAACTTCATTTGATGGCCTGACATCTACTAAAGTAGTTGCAAAGGATTTCACCACCCCTTTCTTCTTGTAATCTAACTGCTTCCCATCACTCAAGCTCTTTGTCGGACACTCGTTTGCATAGTGACCCATCTCATTGCACTAATAACATTTCACTAACTGTAAATCAAATTTGGGCTTACCTTTACCTTGATCCTTTTCAGTGCAATCACGAGCCTTATGTCCCATTTTACCACATCGGTAGCACTTTCCAGAATTCAGAAGACATTCCCCAGCATGCCTTTTGCCACATTTATCACAAACTGGAAACATAGTTTTATTATCATCATAATTTTTTGAAGAATTCTAACCTTTCTCCTGCCACCTCGGTCTCTTCTTCTATTGGTTGTTATAGAACACTTGATCATCGACAAACTCCATTTCCACCTTCTCAGCACATCGAACAAGCTTCTCATAACTTTTAAACTCACGAGAAGCTAATGACCTTCTATATTTTGGCTTTAATCCTGAGTAAAAACGATTGATTTTACTATCAAGGTCTCATATAAAATTTGGAGTATACCTTGCCAATCGAGTGAACCATTCTTCATAGGTAGCCACTGAGTCTTTCTCCGGCCTCAATTCCAAGAATTGTTTTTCCATCCTAAGTCGAACAGCCTTAGGAAAATACTTCTCAAGAAACATACCTTTTAATTCATCCCAGTCAATAGCATCAATCTCATCGGCGTCCCTGATATTTTTAACCATAGACCACCACTGATCTGCCTCACCCTCCAAACGGTAAATAGCAAGACTAACCTTTTGATTGTCTGAACACCCCATTACATCGAAAATCTTCTCCAGTTATTTAATCCACCCTTCAGCTAACACAGGTTCAGATGAACCTCTGAATGATGGGGGATGTTGCCTCATGAAATATTCCACCACTGACATGTTCTGATGCGGTTGATCTGGCTGATCTCATGCATGGATACCACCCCCATTTATAGCTTGAGTCAACTGCGCCATTACTGCAACAAACTGTTCAGCTCCAATTCCGACCATCTCAGGATGCTGATTCGGAAGGTTATTTCCTTCCGCATGACATCCTAGCACTGCTTCCCTGTTTCCTCTGCAAAAAACCATTCTGAACAAACATGTCTTAGATGAAGCAACATGGTAATCTTCAAATGCTACATTACTTCAAAAAAAATATATTTTTGGATAATCATTTAATAGAATTCTAACTCCTAAAGTTATCTAAACTGACATTTGATACCAACTATAAGGCCCCAGCCTTAAACCTTACTGAATCTTGAGTTATTACAAGATTACACATTGAGGATCTTTTCGGGTTTAGAGTTTTAGAGAATTAGATCATAAAACATGCATTACATTCCACATATAAACAAAGTGGTTACATAAAGATAGTATTCTTCTTTCCCATCAATGGAAACATATTTAAAATAAAACATGGTTTCTTTCTTGAAAATTTCTTGATACTATCATCATATCATGTACCTTTCCCTTGACCTGTGAAAAACATTTCAAAAAAGACTTGGGATGAGCATAAAAATCTCAGTAAGGGATATAAAAACATGGAAAGGAAACATGGGTACATATATAAATAAGAATGAAATCATACTTTACCCATAAAACATAATCACTTTAATATACCTCATCAAATCATGAATAAATCATAGAAATCATAAGACATAAATGTAACTTGAGGCTTTCATAACATTCTTACGTAGGGAGTAACCATCTTGGTTACGTTTTGAATACCCATTACAGTATATTCCCTAAGTCTCTTCGGAGAAACCTTAACGTTTCACTCCTTCGCGTTACCCAATGCATTGGAGAGATATATCGGGCTCACCCTCCCTTAGTCTATCACGGAACCACACGTCTTCATAATAATGCCCAAGAACCTCAACATAATCGTATCACATAAAACATGCATAAAGGAAACATAACATTTCCACCTTTCAATCACAAGATATCAATACAACACATTGATATAAAAACATTATGAAAAAACTTTTCAATACCAAAATAAAATAAAAGTAAAACATGGTATTTATTTTTCTTTTTTTAAAAAAAGGTATGGCTTGTAGAGGAAGCCGAAACTCAAATAATGGTCACGGCGGCGGAGAAGTCGTTGTCGCCGCATACATACGACAAAAAAATTCCCTTTTATCGTTTAGTAAACACTTCGTATAAAAAAGATTCCTTTTGAATAAACGTAAAAGTCAAAGGGGTTTATACACCGTATAAAATAAGGTTGTGTATAAAACAAAATATGCCTCAATGAAAGGAGATTGAGACGAAGTCCCATACCTCGGGTCCGACTTGACTCGGTCGTTCTTTAATCTCCTGAAAAATAAACTTGAGTTAATTTATACTTATTTAAGAACCTTTTTAAAGTTCATTATTCCTTTTATATCACTTATTTCCATGTCATGATCACTAATTAATTATTTAAGTTAATAACGGTCGTTTTAATGATCATTGGTACTTGAGTCAAAAATATTCCCTTTATAATTACAAATTTTTCATGTACCCATTATATCCAGAATTGTATTCATGATGTAGATATCATATATGTCATATATATCCCATACATTCATGCATTTATAATATTACATAATCACTTAGAGGTAATAAATGAAATGCACCATTCATGGAGATGGTAAGCCGTACGAACGCATGAACGCTACTTTCATCTCTATTTCGTATTTTATAGAATGGAATCATAGTGATATAAAGGTATATTATAATTCCAATATAATATCATATATAATATCATAGTTCCATCCTTTATACGTCCCACATATGATATTTAACGAATAAAATCACTTTGAGGGGGCGGTAGTCCGCACTTCCTTAAATGAAGATATCGTGTTTACCCATAATGTAAACCACAAAGGTATTCCCAAAATGAAAAATACAGAAGCTTAAGGAAAACATAAAAATATTATATATCATATATAAATATAGTGAAATCTTAATGGCCACCTTTTAATGTGTTAAAATAATGTTGAACAATTATCGTTTCGGTAGGCATAAATTCACCATCCACGGAAACATTATGTCCTTTAACCATTAGATGTAGGTGTGTGTAAGTGTTGCTCGAATAATTCTTATAAAAATAAACTAGTACATTGAAGATACTGGATTTTTTACAAAATAAATGAATAAAAAGAGTTTAGGGGGTTGGAGAAGCAAAATAAAACAGAAGGACTCAAGTGAAGACATTACCTTAAAATTGTTTAACTCCCTTTGTTTTGAGCTCAAAGGCTTCCTTGGGAAGAATTATTCCCAATGTGAGGCTTCAAGGAGTAAGAGAGGGATGTGGAGAGACAAAATGGGCAGGGGTTGGACGAGCCAAAGGTTTTGGGAGTGTGGGTAAGGAGGTAGAGTTGGGGGCCTTTTATAAGAGGAGAGGAGGGGAACTCTTGGAAAGTAAAGAAAAGTCACTTTATTTTAAAATGGTATTCGGATTTAAGAGGTCCCACATTGATATAATTCGAGGATAAGGTGACAAGGGTTCTAAATCCACTCATCCAATGGGTTTTGGACATGTGTAGGTCTTAGATATTACATTATCATTCCATTTTATTTAAATCCTTTATTAATGAGGCAATCGTTGCATCATCATGATGTCATAAATAATTTAATTTTTTATAGTATAAAAATTATAAAAAAATACCATGATGTAGGAAATCTTTGTATCTTTCCAATGACTATTTATAATCATAAATATGACTTGTATAACCCCATGTAAAAATTGTTTTAGTAAAACATCTATTTTTTGTGTCATTTTTAGTTTAACATTAAATAAAAAGTTATTTATGTCATTTCCCAACCAAAGTGGCTCCATGGGGTCCCCAAGTTGACCCATGGATTTTCTTGGTCGTCCATGACACATACAATGAGGGTAGGACATGTGTCAAGCTCATCTCATATTACTAAAACATTATTTTTACCTTAAACTACACTAATTACCACTAATCGTGATTAAGAACTTAAAAGTTACTATTCACCAAAAAATTATTTTAATCTCATTGAACCACATTTTACTTATTAATGACAACCATGTATGTCAGATTTTTGAAAATCAAATCACAGAAGTGGAAAATTATCATTTAAACGAAAAATCAGTTTCTTTAACTACCACTTAGTGGTTTCACTATTCATCAAAAATTGAAGTTTTTCAGGAAGATACAAAAACTTCACCCTAAGATATTATTTATATTCCGAATTCAAAAATGAATTCTATTTTAAAAAATTAAAAACATATAAGTCACATTAATTATTTTAATAATTAATTCCATCTGTCAGAGCAAATAGCGTGTTTTTATGAAACAATAAGTATCAAAAGATTGACACTAGTTTAAGTCTGATTTCAAAGTGAAATTGATTCCAATGACCACCATTGGATAAAATGGTAAAAATATATTCTAATTTCACTTCAAAACCAATTCAAAAGATAATATAATCATATAAATAAATTAGATTAAAAAGAGGTTTTGAATTAAAATACAACATTTTTCACTATTCATTAAAAAATGAACTTTAACGGAAAAACACCAAAAATTCACAAAAAGTAAATTTTGATGTCCCAATAATAAATAATAAGTTTATTTTGACAAAAATAGATTATAAAATTGTCAAAATATATATTTAAAAAGGGTTTGCCATCAAAAGGCAGTAAAACAATTTTTTTAGAATATTAGTGTATTCCATGCATAAGATTGTATTTATTTTCATTTTAAGCCTCTAAAACACTATATTAATCATTAATAGACATAGATAAAAATATATATTATTCATTACTTACTTGGGATGTTACAGAGGAGGTAGGTTTTTCATTTGAAACCATAGTGGTTGTGTTCAAGGTTAATTGGGGTGGGTGTGTGGGTCACCTGGATTATAGGTTAATTATTAAGGGGATTCTATTAGAATTAAAAAAAATTAAAAATTAAAGAATACCCATTATTTGGATGCACGATTGTCCAAATTGTATGACAACCATCGTACCCCTAGTGGATTAATTAAATACTCTATAATGATCAAGATGAATATATAGAAAAACTCTTTATAAACCTTGTGATTCTTTATCCTATTATTGAAAAATCACATCATTAAAAAATTGTTACTAAAAAATATTAATACAACCATGTTCCCCACAATACCTTATTAAAATTTTATTTTTATTTGAAAAAAAGTCTTGAAACTCATGGAGAAAATTATAAGATAATAGGTAAATGAATTAATGAAAAAAATCAGTGTGTGAGATGCACTAATATTGGAAATAAACACCCTTCACAATTCTTCGATGGAATGGGGGGTCTACTGTAAATGTAGATAAAATGGCCATAAAAGTAATTAGTTTATGAGAAATATATAATATGCTAATTTTTTAAAAATTAATTTAATAATTTGGTATTTTATTCAAATCAATGGCCCTGTAATCAAGATAATATACCCTAAAAAGACTAAGGGATTATGGTTTTTGCTTTTTTCATTGCCACTATATATGTTTAGGTCCCAAATAATTTTATAATAGGTACTATTTTCTTTAAATCATTGATAATAATGCATTATTTTATTCAATATATAATTATTCATTCATATATTTTAGGTTTTCTAAGAATATTGATAGATTCCCTAATTCACTAATAAATTAGTTTTTGGTTTAAACTCCTCATGAAACCTTACTAATAATTTTTTTTATTTATCTCTTTTAAAATTCGTTGTGGTTATTTACTTATAAACATGGTTTAAATACCAAGGATTTGTGTAACACTTCATAACCAAGAGCCACTAAACTAGTTCCAAGAGTCAGGTTGTCACATGATCTCAAGCATGCATCCATATACAATAAAAGTTATCATCTAGCAGCGAGGGTTGAATTAATCATAAGGGGTGACAGTACCCTCTTTATCTGATTAAACCACAAAAAATACATAATAAATAATTTATTGATGAAAAAACATACCAAGAACATTCATTAACAACCAATTCCTAAATAGTGGAAGAACAAAAACAAAACAATTAATATGACAGGTCATTCTAATAGTGACAGAAGTGAATGAAAACCAAAAATATGGTCAAACTGATTTATCCTTAAAATAAGTCCTGACTCTAGAGATTGATTCTCATTCATGCATATCCCAAACCCAAATCAACCATATAGAGTAGTTCCTCTTCCCTTGTTCAAACATATAACCATGAAATATATTTAGGTACCAAATGGAAGACCAGGCAGGGTGTGAGTAAAAGTTAGTAGGCCACCACTAATGGTGTTTAAAAAATATCTTGTCTAAATATATTGTTTATTCATCCCATAATATGTAATAATAAAACATTGAGTATAAATATGATATTTTTTAGTAATTATTTAATTAAACCATTATCATTATTTATGTCCTTGGGTATGGTGTTTCATTTATTTCACATCGGTATAAGAAGGTCAACAACCCTGAATAAAAAAATAAATCATGTTCCCAATCCCACTAGGGAAAACTTCCCAAAAGAAAATTTATCACACATACATTGGATAATCAGTCCAGGTAATATCAACTAGATTCATCACACTTAAATTTAATCCTTACTCTAAGTAATCATCAATGGATCTATTAGTGGCCTTGAACAATGGTCCAACTCCCTAACCCATGAACTCTATTTGTGTGGTTTGGAGCCATATTTTATCCTAGCCAGTGGAAATCAAACACCAAAAAACACCCAATACTACATATCCAAGTGCAAATTATTCTTATCCACAATCGACATTTAACATATAAAGAAATATAAACAATAATTTCACATACCATTTACAATTATATATTTAATGAACATATCAGTTCACGTCAATTCCTTAACTCTTTAACATATTCACATTTCATATCTAAATCCACATAAAAACAGAGTTTGATTCATTTATCCCATTCATAATGATCAAAATAATTCATTATACCATTATCAATGTCGATAAACAACCACCATTAGAGCCCTTCACAATTTTAAATATCTTTTCAACACATATATTGTGGTAAATACTATATTATTGAAATCCACTGTTTAACATGGTTATTTTCCTTCATCTAGATGATGGAAGAAAACATGGATGACCTAATGATCAATCAAATAAACCATAAGTCATTCCATGTGAATTACAAGGGTTCATTTAATCATTTATCCAATGATTTAAAATAATTACTACAATATGCATCAAAAGAAAAACAACACAGAACCAAAATTACAACCACACATGAAAAAAATCAACTATAATTCCACGAGATATATATTTTAGACTACATACATCTACATCAATAATGAACACATCCTTAACATCATCCTTAGATCCGGATTCAAGAACCCTTTGAATCCCCAACCAAAAATATTTTGGGAAAAAGATGGATTTAGAGCTTCACAAGAAGAGGTACAAAACCAATAGGCCCCAACCTGAAATAGATAACAATTAGGAGTGTTAGAAATACCTAGAATTTTTATCAACACCAAAATACACTCAAAATGTTTAAAAATTTAAAGAGATAAATCCATGAAAATCTTTTGATAATTTGGTTTTCAACTTGGGTTTTTTATAATAAATGGTGGTATAAATTTTGTAAAACACATAAAATGCCCAGGGGGTATAAAACCACTATTAATTGGGAACACCATGTTCCATCACATGCACTAACCATGATCCCATCTCTATTTGAGATGGTTCTATGTCGCATAGTTACATAGTGATTCCACATGTATTGAAACACTATGCTCTGAATATACCGAATGCCTCTATCCTAATCCACATGGTTTCAAATCTCCCTATTCATGGTTTATTAAATTATTCATCCACCAGCTAGATACCTTGGTTGCGAACATGATTATAAATCACTATGCACCAACTATGTAACATGTACATGGTGGCCATTTTACCATTCTTTTATAACCCAAAACCATGGAACCATCATGAGATTCTTTATAAACATGGTAAACCTTTAATTATCCAATTTTAAATGATTCACATGAATAATTAAGAATCAATGTACCATCAGGACGTCAGGGATCTTAAAACCTCCCCACAATATATGGGATCATCCTCAAGTTACACTTCTTTGAATCCTTAAGATTCTCAAGTAAAGTGATTAGGAAACTAAACCCTCATATCTATCTCTATAACCCAAGATTTTTGTGAACATTACCAAGAAAAAAGTCCACATGATCTAAATGTATGGTCAGGTCCCACAAGGATTTTTAACTATGATCCAAAATTTCTTCCAGATGCTCCTCAATGGACACATCAGTCTCAGGATCCATATCCTCAACATAATTCACATTATATGTATAGGGGTGATATTGCTTAATCTATGATATGTGAAATTCACCATCCATGCCACTATACCACTTCTTAAGGGGGAATCAGTACACCACCAGTCTGATACTCTCAAGAATCCCAAATGGCCCTACATACATTGAAAACATCTTAATGAATTTCCAAATATGATGGTGACCCAAACATGGGGACACCTCATGGAACATAGAATCACCCACCAAAAACTCATGATGTCTACGTCACTGATCCATAAAACAAAAAAAGACTATAATATGTTGTTTCTAAATGATTCGAAAAAAACATGAACCTATTCCAATGTCTCATATATGAAACTCATCCCCAATATCTATTATTCCCTAACTTCCATAAAACACAATGATGATCAACATAGTTTACCATCAATCACCTCAAACAGTTCTATTTTAATTAGATAATGAAAATGGTTTTGGTAAGAAAAGTTAACAAATGATATATTATATTCGCATGTTCCACTAAAATCATGGAAACAAGTCCAAAAAATGTCCTATAGTACTAAAATATTATGCTCTGACTATCCATCTTTCTATGAGTTTAAATTCGTAATAAAAAAGTCCAAGGTACTGGTGCCCTCTGTAATCCCATTGATAAGTGAGATATAAGATATTGATCATGATTTGAAACTATAACTCATGGAACCCCATGTAACTTAACTGTTTCATAAACATACATCCCACCCATCTAATCCATAGATAATTTCTCCCGAATTAGAAATAATTTACACATCATAATCAACTAATCGAAAACTAACTAGATCACATTATTCTTATGATGTATCCATGATACCCCTACAAAAAAACACCACATAACATCATTTTATTTCCATTCCCAAATTTTAAATTTCTATATCAAACCAATTGACTAATAATGCTCTGACATCACCTTATGAAATGTAAAGAATCATTCCATAAATCCTACAAACCCTTTGTTCATCCCTGTCCATAAAAAATGCATATGAATATCACTATATGTTTTGTCCATACATGGATGAACTACACCCTTTGATGCATGAAACTATGACATCAAATCTTCTAATATAGAAATAAATAGGAAAAACCAGGAATATTAATCATCTCATTATCACCAATAGTCCAAATGTAAGGTGAATCTCTTCCTTTATGAAATTCCCACAATGATACATATTTAGGGTTCTTAAATCACTCTCATATATTTTCATCAAATGTGTTTAATAAAATTCCACGTATTTATTATCCACCCTCCCCTACCCATTATTCACCTCTATATTCATCTCAGCAAACAAATTCATCATCCTAAACATTGAGTAGGATTACTAGACCACCAGATTTTGAGTATTTTGACTTAATGAATCTCTAGTATAATTCAAGTTTCCCATTTTATAAAACTTTATGAATTCAAACTAATGCATGTACTCAAACCATATTCTCTAAGGAATATTAATATCATGTAATATAATTTATAATTAATGTTTTTTTGATCATTATACATGATAAACCATTTACCAAACAAGTAGTGCCACCGACCTGATAAAGAGAAAACAATTGTGGATAGCTCTAGATCATCAATATGTTAATTAATTTCACGAGGCTTATACTATATTGACCCATATTCCACAAAAATATCTTCATGTTTCCGCACTTCTCTCTGCCTAATACCAAATTAATGAAAAGGGATGTTATACTCATTACCTTTCTTGGGAAGGATCACAATGTATATTTTCTTTATCCTCTTTATAAATACTTGGAATGCATCCTCACATGCCCTATTCCATTGTAACATGATGAACATCATTTTCATGCTTGAAATAGGTGTTTATAAAGGGGAAATGTCTTTAATGAACCTTTAGTAGTATCACATCATACTCAAATAAGCAACAATCATAATAAAAATTATTGGGACAGTCCACATACAAGACAGCTTCCACATTCTCTCAGTCCATTGACACACCGTCCTCAGAGAATATGTAATCCAAAAAATGAACCCTATCAATCCATAAATGAAACATGCGCATATTTGAATATAGAAAATTCAATCATAGTATAGTTAGGATAATGTCAAGATGTTTATCATGTTCATCATGACTATTATAGTACACAAATATGTCATCAATAAATAAAAAATTGATCCATGAAAGGGTGAATGGTTTGGTTCATTAGGTCCTTAAACACTGTCTATGAAATGGGAAATCTGAAAGACATCACAAAAAAATCATAAAAGTAATAACTACTCATAAAAATGCCTATATTACATAAATAGGTAACACTCTTAATAGATGAAACCTTGATCTCCAATCAACCATGGATATCTCTAAAGAACTTATCAGTTTGTCAAAAAGTTCATCAGTTCCAGAAATAGGGAATTGGTTCGTTATCATCCTATGAACCAGCTTTTCATAATTGAAGCATAACAACAATAATACATAGCCCTTCATGAAGAAAAAATATTGGTGAACCCCATGATGACGTATTGGTGCAAATGGCACCTTTATTTTCCAAATCCTCTAACTATGTTTTATAATCCTAGATTTCTACTACTTCCAATCTATTTAAAAGAATGGAAATATAATTTCCCCCTATAGAATCTCTACCATGAATTCATCATCCCTCTAATGTGGAAAACATGATAAGTTCATAGAAAAAAATATTGAAAATGATCAACTGATGTATGAAAATCAATCTTCTAAAATAACCCATCATTGGTAATAGGACATGCTAATTTTCCTATGATACCACCCGTTTTCTTGTAGATAGGCCATGCATGGATTGCTCAGATTTCCCAGTGTATACGATGGTCATTATGTGTCTAGATCAAGATATATGAGTATTAACCAACAATAATAAAAATCAATGTGGTCATATTATATCACTAACCCCCCCACATGCCCAAAATTAAATCAAAACCTAATATCTCAATAAAAATAGTGTCCCATATAAAACCATTCCCACAAACCATAAGAGTACACCCCTTTCACTTCTATTTTTTTTTGAATTGTACAACTAATGATGTATCAATATACAAAAAACCACACATAGGTTCTCCCACTAGTCCAATGTAACCACAAATAGAGAATAATTGAAATAATTTGATCAAAAAATATAGAATAAATCACTATAATGTATATAATAAACATAAATCATACCTCACACTATTGATCATTCTACCTCACCACCTCCAAAGGTAGGCTTATATAAAATTAGCTAAAATATCTATCTTATCAAGGATATAGTCTATTTTCATTGTGATTCTTTATCTATGGATAAGTATTGTAATATCATGGGGAACCTCATAACCTACACCTAATAGCATAATTAGTAGATCATTCACTACATTTCTAGTATAAGGTAACCAACCCCTACCCACACTCTATACCGGCCTCATCCCATAATAATTTCCCAACTATCGAGGGTTTCTACAGAACCTTTTTACATGCCCCATCCTACCACAAACATAGCACTCAACTAGTGTATTGGGACATTGACATTGTTTGTGCCCTATAATTCCACACAAATAACATATGAATCAATCATCACCATTATAAACAAGTTCCCTTTTCTGACTACATTATCTATTGGCTTCCCTGGTGGAGACCCTCGAAACAGAGCTTCATTTCATTTGAAGTGAAACCACTGGATCGCCTGACGAAAACCAAACATCCCCCAAGAGGATACCTTGTAGATTCCATATAATATAATGGTCTTATCCATCACATCCATAAATCAAATTAAGTTGATGCTACTTACCTTAGACTATATTTCTTGTCTAAGTCCATCCTGGAATCATCTAGCCATAGATACCTCATCACCAACCAAATCTGTAACAAAATGATTCCATTCAGTGAAATGCATGCATAATCCATTATAAAATAGACCCTAGAGTTAACATAATAAACTATATATATCCATTTCCCACCACAATATCACTAAATATTAATGTTCTAGAATCATTTTCAAGAAATCTTTCTATAGAATTTACTATACCAACTCAGTCTGAACCAAGATGTCCCGCCAACACATTACTGAAATCACTACATATAAGCTGCATGCCTAAGTCATATCTCAGGGGGAATCTCTAGGTGACCAAAAATCATCTGGATGGAATCATTCCAGAACTCAACAACCAATGGACCACCCTCTTTAGTAATGGTCGGAGGGCGTAATTGCTGAAACTCTGTAGTCATCTAAAACATTGTTTTTGGAACCTCCCATATGTCCCGTTATAGGTAATCTCAACCATTTTCATCACACTTAACATAGACTCTCAATATTATTAATCTTACAATTCATCATTTAGGGGCCTATATTATTTTTCTAACTCCCTATCTCATGAATTGTTTTTGGGGGGGTTTAAATCCTCATCCCAAACCGACATATGGACATCGAATGTCTTTCAATACCCTATCTTATAAATCCATGTGAACATGCTTCTTAACCACTGTCATCGTTAACAATATCAAAAAACATATAAAATAATGACACATATCATTAGTAATTCTCAATTCAATGAACATATCAATTCATCTTCATGCCTTAACTCATTAACATATTCCTATTTTAACTCATAGTCAACTTATATCAAACACATTCATTCATTCATCCCATTCAAATGTTCTGAAAAATTTCTTATACCATTATAAATATCCATAAACATCCACTATTAGAGAATTTTTCAATCTAGACTATCTTTTAAACACATATATCATGGGATCAACATTATCATAGTAATTTTGTGTTCAACATCACAATTTTTCATGTTAGAGATGATGGTGCACCCCATGGGAGTCCTAAAGATGGCTCTAATCAATGTCAATGGATTCCATGTGAATCATTAGGGGTTTAATTCATCATTTGACCAATGATATTACCAATTCCTACCCAAAATATCAAATTTACTGCATGACATAACCAAAATCATATCCACACATATAAGAATGAACCTCACGCCTTTGGGATATAACATGTAGACCACATGCATCGATTATGATGATGAACAAACACTTTTCCTCAAACATTGATCTAGATATAATATCCCTTTAAATCCATAACATAGGATCCATTAGAAAATTAGGGTTTTCACGATTTGGAAGAAGAAAAATGAAACTACAAAAAGTAAGACAGAAAAGAGATGAAAGGGAAGAATTAGACTTAATTAAAACATCGATCAGAACATAAAAAAATATCTGGACAACCTATAAGCAGTAGTTATCAAATATTGGGTAGAATTTCTATATTGGATCATCGCTAGGGTTTCTGGAGAAGAAACATAGGATGAATGTTTTTAGAAAATTTAAAATACCAATGTTGAAAAATTCTAAACACACAATTTTAATTAGGAACACATTTTAGCCTCACGGTTTCGAAAACCATCCACAAACCATGTGCTTGACATTTTCCAAGAAGTGTTCATGCTAAACAATTATGTGAGGATGCCACATGGTTTTAAAAAATCATTCCCTAACCATGTAGAATTATTATATCCCATGAAACATGATTTTGAATCCCCCTTTAAAATTTTTACTTATATGTGTACCCCTCTACATGGATATCCTGGTTTGGGTGCATAGAAACAACAAACAATGCCCTTATTATGAAACTGTCAAAGGGTGCTAATTTTCTCCTACTTTGGTGACCCAGACACCCAGAACACTCTTTAGAATCCCCATTGACATGGTAAACATTATTTTTTTACATTAAGGGATTTAAAAAAAATAATTAACCATGAAAATACCTTCATGATGTTTAGAATCATAAATATTTTGATTGATATTATCATGATGAAAAATAGGAACAAAAAATATAATGAATGAAATTCATTATGAATTTTAATTAGTGATTGAGAGAGATATCTATAAGATAGAGGATGATTCAATTGTGTGGGATTTTATTGAAGTATTTCTTAATGAATTTCAATGATATCCATTAGAAAATTTTGTTATTACCACTATTTGAAATTATCATAAATGAAAAAAACCCCTTATATATCCCTCCATTTAGAATTTATCTTGAAAAAAAGATTAAATTAAAGAAATATATACAATATTTTAATCGTAAAGAATTTATACTCCAATTTGTTTTTCCTTTTGGAAAATAAATACATTTTTAAAAAAATAATTGGTTTTTTGGTTGATAATCCATTACAAATAAATCAACTTCATTGCTATGAAGAAAAATTATCTTTTACCTGGATTTGAGGATCTGTTTGACCAACATCAGGGAGCTCATTACTTCACAATGATTGATCTCTATCTTAATTTTATTATATTTAAATTAAATAAGATTATATATAATATAGGAATATTAATAGGTGGTATAAAAATTATTAGTTGGGAGTGATGGATTTTGGGGTAAAAATTTCACCATATTTGTTAGAGGTTCAAATAAATTTATGGTTAAAGGATTATTTGAATAAATGTATTGTAGTATTCATTTATGATATCATGATCTAATATTTATTAACTATAGGGTATGGATACTATTTAAATATATTCCACAAGTATTTTTATATGTATGTGAAATATGGGAATTTTAGAATGTGTGAATTCTTGTTACATACTGACTTTTTTATATTCATATTTACACCAAGGATATAATTTTACATGGACCATTAAAATAAAATGATTTTTTATGAATGGAAAACAACAATGAATATAAATATGATATATTGTTTATATATCAAAACTTATTACTATCAATTACATAAAGAAATATTTTTATCATTATATAATTTGTTAATGAAGTTGACACGTAATCCGATCAAACACACAGGGTACATGGAGTGTGAATAAATTTTTGAAGAACTAATGAAAAGATTGATTAATTCACTAGAATTGGTCATATGATACAGAGAAAATTATTTGTTATATATAGTGATCCAAAAAATAATTGAATATTATGTATCATTATGTAGAATGATTTGTTGACACATACTCATCATGTTACCTGATGATCCATGAGAAAAACTATCCAAATACTGATCATTAGTAGGACGTTATAATTATATTAATAAATATATGAATAAATATTTTGGTAAAATATTTGATAAATATATTGATCATAAAATATTATATTATATATTTATAAATAATGTTCTTTACATTAGACAAAATATATGGTAAGAACAACCCATGAAATTTTATTATACAATATTCGTACACCATAAGAAGGAAAATAAGGTGTATAATCCTTTGAGAAAGAAGGATAGTGGAGTTTTATCTATGATATTGATATTCAAAGATCCTATATTATAAGATTTATTAATGAAAGATAATGAAATTATTATGTAATGGGTTTCATTATTCATTTTACAAGTAACTGATAATTTATTATTACTGAAGAAGATAAATATCTCCAAACATGGTTATAATGATTAATAATATACAATTAAAACCTTTGAATATGATCAATTGTAAAACATAAAAAATGAAGATGTTGTAGTATTATTTGGAAGCTAAATATTTGTTACATAAATTCCTAATATGAAGATGAATTTTATAGATGAAGTGTATAACATAAAAATCTATATGAACCCAAGAATAACAATGATGTATAGTGATGAAAAAATTCACTTATTATGAGAGAGTATAATGTATGAAATTGTTTTTTATGTGTCTAGATGATTGTATTCCAAAATGTAATGGAAAAGATAATCTCCCAAAGGGAGTGATTAATCTTATACTTATACCTATGTGTGAGTGGGGAAACATCCCAATAAACTTTATCATTGTTATTCCTATAAGTTTTCACATTTCTTAGCAATAATTTAGTATATTCCCCTTGAATTATATTTAAAAGTATATATCAATAATGTTTTTAGTTCCCATGGTGATCCATTATAAATTATATTTTATTATGACCATTGTTTCGGAAAATTATATTTTTTGGAGTATTAAAATTAATTTGATCACAGATCTACATTTGAGAACCCCCTATCATCATCGAACCAATGGTTTGTCTAAACTTTCCATTCATACGTAAGTGGACATATTTAATTCATTAACTCTATTCATACATGTAATATTTGAACCACATTTTACATCAATTTATATTTTTATACATCAATAGCATCCATTATGTTTCAAAAACCACAACCCTATGAGTCCTTTAATAGACAAATTATAATCCTCTATCTTATATGGATGAGTATATGGAAATAAGTATAGTGGTTATAAAACACATTGAGGGGACATCATTGTAGGATAAATATATCAAGAATACAATTATGTTATCATCATGTAAACACAAAATACATTTTATAGTCAGATGAAGGAATTGAAATCTAAATTATGAGAACATTTCTTCATGAATGTACCACCATTGAATTGATTCACATTTTTTGTAATGTTTTAGGTACATTAGAACATTTGAAATTATAGAAATATTTGGTAATTTGGTTTAATAGATGGATTTTACACCCATCCTCTCTAAATTATGAATTTAATCCCTTATATCAATATTGAAATTATATAGGTCTGGTCCAATAGATGCACTCAACCAAAATATAAAAGAACAAGAGAAAAAAATATTTAATAATGAAGATAATCACTACATCCTAAATTTATGGGATGAAATTTGTTGAAATGATATTCTGTTATAGTAAATTAATAATCACTATAACATCCCGGGTAAAAAATGTAATGATATTTTCATATTTATTAATATTTTATGAATTAAATATTTATTTTACATAAAATGGGATTTTATGTTTGATGGCTTACTTGATATGCATCAACAAGTTTCATTGAAATCATACGTTTCAAACAACATTGAGTTATAATGAAAAATAATAATATGATTTTATTATCTTTAATGGTAGTTAATGTATAGACATTGTGTTTGAGAGAATGAATAGAACTAATTGAAATATTATTATACATGTTTTTTAATGTTTTTACACTTAAGCAATAAACATTAGAGGCTTAAAATGTGAATGAATACAATTTTAAGCATAAATACTGTAATATTCATTAAAATGTTGATTTATCACCTTGTAATGGATAAACCATCATTAAATATAGTTCTTTCACATTTATATATTCTATTTGAAAAAAATAAAATTCTTTTTGGAATTGGGACATAAAAATTTACGTTGGGTAAATTTATGGTATTTTTCTGACATAGTTCATTTTTTGATGAATAGTGCAAAATACAGCAATTTAATTCAATATTACCGTTTAAATTAATATATTTATATGGATATATTATCTTATAAAATGGATTTATAGTGTAATTAGATTATATTTTTACCATTTAATATAATTTTTGTCATTGGATATAATTTTATATTTAAATTATACATAAACTACTATTAATCTTTGGACAATAATTATTTCTTAAAAACACGCCTTTTGTTTTTGACAATAGTAATTAATTTTAAATTAATTAATAAAAATTATGTGTTTTGTATATGGAAAAATTGATTCAATAATTGGAACCAGGAATTCAAAATTGTGTAAATAGATAACATTAATTTTTAGACATTATGAATATTTACTTCAGTAAATATTTTATTTACCTTGGATAAATGGTAAATCTGGTAATAAGGGTAAAAAATAATACTATAATAATATTAAATTACCCTTACACATGTCCTAACCCTATTTTTTGAGATATTTCCGACCAATGGAATCCTTGGGTCAATTGTGGGACCCAATGGATCAACATGGGAGTGATAATGACAATTTATATTAATTAAATTATTGTAAAGACAAAAGTAACATAAACATATATCTTTTAGTAAAAAAAAATTTATATGGTGTTATATGAATGATCATCTCAACTATAAATATTCATTTTAAAGATAAAAATTTTACCTACATTATGGTATTTTATTTATAATTATTAGACATTAAATTAAAAAAATTATTTATGACACAATGATGATGCATTGTTTACCTTATTAATGAATTATTCAAATAAATGTGAATATAAAAATTAAAAAATATACTAAAACTATAAAATTATTGTTGTATTATTTTGTATCAAACAATAGTCATCTTATCTTCAAATTTAATTTGTTTTTGACCTTTTTAAACCAAAAATCATTTCATAATAAAATAATACTTTCAAACCATCCTAAAGAGGCCATCCTTCCCCTTATAAACTCCATCACCTCTAACCATTTCACAGAGATATCAATAACCCTTGGTTCATCCATACTATAACCAAATAAGATCCCAACATCCCTATATTCCATCTAGATGCCTTAAATTAGGCATAAGTAACTTCAATAAATCCTTTTGGTTCAATCCAAAAGAAGTTGCCTGATTTAAATGTAATGTATTCTCTCAAGTTCCTTTCTTTTAATACTCCTACTCCAATCCCCTAAACAAAATTTATTCTATTATTTTATTAAAAACCTATATATTAAATATACTAGGGTTATTTTATGATATGTATTATATCAAAATATCAACACACCTCTATATAATGCATAATAACATACTGTTTCTGTGGACGAAAAACTATTGTCTCATGAAACGATGGTTGTTCAATTATCTCATACCTCCTCTCATGGTGACCATTATGATGGAACTATATTTATATGTGATATATAATATATTTATAATTTATATATTCTTCTGTATTTTTTGTTTATACCATACTTTTATGGTTTCCATAATGTGTAAATATGATAATTTCTTTTGAGGAAGTGCAAACTACCGCCCCCTCGATATGATATGACTCGTTCATGGAATATGTGGGATGTATAAAGGATGAGGTTAATAAAATTATATATGATATTATACTGAAATTAAAATATAACTATTTATAATTATGTTTTCATTCATTAAAATACTAAATAGAAATGAACGTAGCGTTCATGCGTAACTACAGCTTATAGTCTCTATGATTGGTGAATTTTATTTCTTATCATAAAATGTTATATACTATTATAAATACATATATATACTAGTCATATATTATATATATGATATCTAAATAATTAATATTATATTGGATATATTGTACTTTTGACAACATGGACAACTTGTAATTATAAAATCTTTATTTTTGACTCAAATAGAAAATATCAAAAAAACAAATCTTATTAATTGAAGTTGTTATATAATGTTTATAACATGGTAATAAATGATATAAAAATAATAATAATCCTGAAAAAGGTTCAAAAACTAGTATACATTATCATTAGTTTTTTATTCAGGAGATTAAAGAATGAATGGGTCACGTCAGACATGAGGTAAGGGACCTAGTCTCAATCTCCTTTCAATGAGGAATATTTTGATTTATACATGATGTTATTGTATACAGTGTATAAAAACCTTGTAATTTTAATTTCATTCAATGGAAATCTTTTTCTACGAAGCATTTTACTAAACAAAAAAAAAGGAATGTTTCTTTTTAATGTATGTCGTTACAGTGACCTTTCCGCCGTCGTGAGTATTATTTGATCTTTGGATTCCTTTACAAGTAGAAGAGTTTTTTAAATGAAATATAAATAACATATACTCATTTATGTATTTTAATATTGAATATTGTTTTGATAATGGATTGGTTATGAAAATATTTTAAATGATATATTGTTATTGAAATGCTGAATTGTTATCTTTCCATTAGGGTTTTATGTGTTATGAATATGTTATGGTTCTTTTTAATTGTTTACGCATACGGGCGGTTATGTGATAATCCTAGGGCGGCTGAGCCCAAGATAGCTCTCTAAAGCACTGGGTAACATGACTGAGGTAAATGTTAATATTCATCTTAAGATATTTAAGTTATATTGTATGAGGGTTATTTCAAATGTAACTCCCACGTAGCTGTGAAAGCTACAATGTATGTATGTTATGGATTCCACAAGTTACATTTATGATTTATGATTTCAATGTGTTATTTATAAATCTTATGATTTCTTGAGGTATGATAAAAATCTTATGCTTTGTATGTATTGATGGAATAATGTTTTCATTCCTCGATTTATAACCCTTATTTAGATTTTTTCTTCTCATCACATTTTATTAAAATGTTTTTCATGGGACATTAAGATGAATAAGGTCATGGATGGGATCATGGACAAATCATGTTGTTTAAAACATGGAACTAGAAATGAATCTTTTTTCAAGAGTTTTTAATTTTTGAAAAAATGTGTACTATGTAGAATTTTCTACATGTAATATTTAAGTAGTTATGTCTATTCAATGACCTAATTATCTAAATCTCTAAAAATGAAAGGATCCATCATGTTTAACATTAAAATAATTCAATATTATATATTGTTTATGATTGTGACCTTATTTTTTGTATCATAGGTCAGTTTAAACAAAAATAGAAGTTAGGATATTGTTAAATTATTATCCATAAATTATTTTTAATTTATTGATTTATTGAGATGAAATATCATTTAAATAAAAACATGTTTCTTATCCTAGGATATTTCTCTGTTCAGAATGGTTTTCCTCATAGGAAATAGGGCATCGATAATGGGATGTCATCTGGAGGAAGGTAGTCTTCCAAATAAGATACCTGAGATGGTCATAATAGAAACTAAATATTTTTTTGTTGTGATGACATAGTTGACTCAGGCTATAAATGGTGGTGGTATCCATGCATGAGATCAACAAAAAAGAACATGTCAGTAGTAGATCATTTCATGATCCATCTTCACCCATCATTCAGAGGAACATCTAACCCTATTCTAGATGAAGGGTGGATTAAAGTTTTTGAGAATTTTTTTCATTTCATGGGGTGTTCAGAACATCAAAAGGTTAGTATTGTTTACCATTTTGTAGGTGAAGTCGGTCAGTGGTGGTATATAGTTAAAAATGTCTGTGATAGTGATGATATTTATTCTCTTGATTGGTATGAATTGAAAGGTATGATTCTTGAGAAATATTTTCATAAGGTGGTTCTTCTTATGATGGAAAAAACAATTCTTGGAATTGAGGTAGGACCATGAATTAGTGGCTACTTATGAAGAAAACTTCACTCAACTGGAAAGGTATTCTCTAAATTTCATATGAGATCTTGATTGTAAAATCAATTTTTTTTACTCAGGATTAAATCCAACAAATCTAAGGGCTTTAGCCTCTTATGAGTTATAAATATATGAAAAACTTGTTCAATATGCGTAGAGGGTTGAAATAGTGTTTGTTGATGATCGTATGTTCTTTGAAAAGTAATAGAATACGAAGTCAAGATAGAAGATGAAGGGTAATAACTCTTCCCAAAATTGTGATGGTAAGAATATTATGTTTACAGTTTGTGAAAATTGTGGTAAAAAGAATGTTGTGGAATGTCTTTTAGATACTGGTAAGTGTTATCGATGTGGTAAAATGAGGGCATAAGGATAGTAATTTCATTGAAAAGTATTAGGGTAATGGTAATACAAAATCTGATTTACAGTCTATAAAATGAATTATGTGCAATAAAATGGGTCAATATGAAATTGTGTGTCCAATGAAAAATGAAACTGAGGTAATGAAGTCGGAATACAAGCAGAAATGGGTGGTGAAATCTATTTCAACTACTTTAGTAGATGTTGGCCATCAAATGAAGTAGTATGAGTTACACTCTTTGATTATTCAAATTATTCCATTGTTTTGTTTGATTAATGTTTTACACATTCATTCATTTCTGATAAATTTTCTAATAAATTTGGAATTCCATCCGATGATAGGAATCCATCACAAATTGTAAAAAGACAAAGAAAAATGTTGAGACATAAAGAAATTGTAGGAACCTTCCATTCCTTGTGTGTCGATAGAATATACCTAAAAAACTTATTGTTTTTCCTCTAGTAGAGTTTGCTGTAATTTTGGATATGGATTGGAATTCTGTTTATCATGAAAAGGTTGAATACAGAGTTAAAGAGGTTTCTTTGCAAACATAATTTCAGTTTGTGTACAAATAAAAACCCTTACATTTGAAAACATATCAAGAAGCTAAGAAACTTGTGAAAGATGGAAATGAATGTTACCTAGCATATATTGTTGAAAAAAGTGGATCTGTTCACATTAAGGAGGTTCTAGTTGTAAATGTGTTTCTAGATAGTTTTCATGATGAGTTTCCTGGTATAATACCTTATTGATAAGTTTAACATACTGTTGACATAGTTTTTATGCTAATCCAATTTTAAAACCCCCTTATCGAATGACATTAATTGAACAGTTAGAGTTAAAGAATCAATTCCATGAGTTATTAGATAAAGGTTTCATTTGACCTAGAAAATCACCATTGGGTGTTTCTGTCTTGTTTGTTAAAAATAATGATTATTCAATTAGACATTGCATTGATAATAGAGAATTTAATTACATCACTAGTAAGAACAATCATCCTTTGCCTCATATAAATGATTTGTTTGATCTGCTCTAGGGAGCTCAGTATTTTTCATAGATTGAATAGAATTCAGGGAACCATCAGTTGAATGTAAAGGAAGAAGACATTCTGAATACTGTGTTTTGAACTAGATATGGCCATGATGAATTTGTAGTTTTGACTTTTTGTTTAACAAATGCACCTTTTGTACTCATGGATATTATGAATATAATTTTCCATGAGTTCTTGGATAAGTTTTTGGTTGTATTAATTTATGATATTTTTGATTATTCTAAATGTAAATTGGAGAAAGAAGGTCATTTAAGTGTTTTCTTACAAACCATAAAAAATAATAAGTTCTATAGGAAATTCAGAAAATGTGATTTTTGGTTGCAAAAAAATTCATTATGTGGTCACATTTTTTAAAACAAATGGTATAACTGTTGATCTTTCTAAATCAAATTTTTTGAAGAATGGCCAATACCACAAAAAATAATTGAGATCCATAGTTTTTTGGTTTAGTAGTTTATTATCGGATGTGTGTTGAAAATGTTTTATGGTTATCTAACCCACTAAATGAATTAACTCGAAATGGTTTTATATTCATCTAGACAAAATAATGTGATGATTTTTTCAAGAATTGAATGGAAGATTGGTGAATGATCCAGTTTTGGCATTGCATTACAGAAATGATGAGTTTTTTATCTAATGTGATGCTTTGTTGAAAGGACATGGTTGTGTCCTAATATAGAATGATTAGGTAATTGCTTATGCTTCATGTCAGTTGAAACCTCATAATTTAAATTACCCTTCACATGATTTGAATTAGCTTCTACTGTTTTTGCATTAAAAATTTGTAGGCATCATCTGTATTGAGTAAAATGTGAAATATATACTGACCATAATATTTTGAATTATATATTCACTTTGAAATAATTAGACATAAGATTGAGGGGATGGATAGAATTAATCATGGAATATTATTTCACGATCCATTATCATCCGGGAAAGGAAAATAATGTGGCCGATGCTCTGAGTTGAAAAATTAAGGCTTCATTAAAAATGTAACGTTTGGAACAAGATAATTTGATAAATTATTTGATGAAATTTGGAATAGAAATTGTTGGTGCAAGATATTCCACTACTTTTTTCAGGTTTCAATGAAATCATATCTATCAGACAGAATTACGAAATCAAAAAAAGAAGACATTTTGTTTCAGAAAAAGGTAGAGTTGGTTAAGAAGGGTAGGTTTCCAAATTTTAACAATGATAATGATTGTATTTTGGTATTTGGGATGATATAATGTGTGCCTTGTGATTAACATTTGAAGAATGAGTTTTCTTTTGATTCTCATAAATCTCTATTTTCCATTCATCGTTGCAGTACTATGATGTACAGAGATCATCGGGAGTATTACTAGTGGGATGGAATGAAAAGAGATATTGTTGACTTAACTATGAAGTGTTTGACTTGTCAATAGTTTAATGCAGTGTGGATGTTACCAAAATGGTTGCATCAGTCTTTACCAGTGATAGAGTGGAAATGGAAAAAAATATCCATGTAATTCATTATGGGATTACCAAAGATATCTCGAGGTAATAATGCAATTTGGGTTATTATTTATCAGTTGACTAAATCTACTCATTTCATTACGATTAGAGATACATTGCCTTTATATAAACTATCTCAGTTGTATGCTAATGAGATAGTCATGTTTCATGGAGATCCACTCACCTTTGTATCTGATCGTGATCCCAGGATTACTTCAAACATTTGTAAAGGCCTTTAGATGTTTTTGGGAATAGAATTAAATTTTAGTAACGTTGTTCATCACAATTAGATGGACTGTCAGAATGAATAATTTAGACTTTGGAAGATATGTTAACAGATTATTTAATGGATTACTATGGAATTTGGTACCAACCTTTTTTATAGATTTAATTTCATTATAATAACATTATTCATTCTAGTATACATTTGTCTTGGTTTGTGGAATTATATTGAATGTTGTGTTGAACTCAAGCTTTTTGGGATGAAGTTGTTTTAATTATATTGATGGGACAATAATTAGTAGGAGAGATGGCATAAAAAGATCAATTAATTCAGAAGCACAAGAGAACAACTCAGAGTAGGACGAATAGTTATGAAGATAACTAGAAGGATGATCATTCATTCGAGATTGGTGATCATGTTTTTCTCAACTTTTCTCCATGTAAATGTGTTATGAGTTTGGGTAGAAGGGAAAGTTGATTCTGAGGTTCATTTGACCCTATGAAATCCTATAGAATGTTGTATCAGGTATGTATAGAGTGGATTTACCTCCATTAATATCCTAGGTACACATTTCTTTTCATGTTTCAATGTTGAGAAAGTATATGCCTGATCAATCTTCTGATTTGATTCCAGAGGTAGTTTAGTCGGAAGGGAATCTTTCATATGAGGAATAACCAGTCAGATTCATGACTGTTGAGAGAAAGTGTTGGAGAAAAAGGTAATTCATCAAGTAAAGGATTTTTGGAACAAACATATAGTTGAAGAGGAAATGGGGGATTCTGAAAATTCTATGAGGGATAAATTCCCTAGTTTATTTGATATGTGAATAAAATTGTGAGGACACAATTTCTAAAAGGGGGGAAGGATGTATCATACCAGGTAAAGAAAAAATATGATATTTTCATTTTTATTAATATTTTGGAATTAAATATTAATTTTACTATCAAGGGGATGCTATGTTTGATGGTTTATGTGATATGAAACAACATGTTTCTTTGAAATCTTACGTAGCACTCAACATTGAGTTATACAGAAAAATAAAAAAATAATAATATTATTTTAAATGTTAGTTGACGTATAGCCATTGTATTGGAAATAATAAGTATAATTAACTTTAATTTTATTATACATGTTTGCTAAATATTTTTACACTTATCTAATAAACGTTAGAGGATTAAAATGCAAATTAATCCAATTATAAGCATAAATACTATAAAATTTATTTAAAGGTTGATTTACAACATTTTAATGGAAAACCCTTTTTAAATATAGTTTTTGTAAAATTTATAAATTCTATTTGACAAAATATAATTCTTATTTATAATTAGAACATCAAAAATTACTTTCGGTAATTTTTTTTAATTTTTCTGATAAATTTCATTTTTTAATGATTAGTGAAAAAATACAGCATTTTAATTCAAAACTGCATTTGAATCTAATTTATTTATATGGTCATATTATCTTTCTATATGGGTTTTAAGTGTAAACAGATTATATTTTTACCATTAAATCTAATTTTGGTCATTGGAATTGATTTCATTTTAAAACTGGATATAAACTAGTGTCAATCTTTTGATACTTATTATTTATTAAAAACACAATTTTTATTTTGACAAATCGAATTAATATTAAATTAATTACTACAACTTCTATTTTTTGAAATTGTGAAAATATATTCAATATTTATATTCAAGAGATACAAATTTTTTTAACTGGTAAATTTTATTTATAGACATTATGAAAATTTATTTTAGTAAATATTTTATTTACCATTGTAAAATGGAAAATCTTGTAAATAAGGGTAAAAAATAAAATTATAATAATATTAAATTACCTATGCACTTTTCCTGACCCTATTGGATGATAAATTTTCAACCAGTAACATCCATTGGCCGATTTAAGGACCCAATGGAGGCACATGGGAGTGATAATGACACATTATATTAATTAATTTAAAGTAAAGACAGAAGTAACATAAACATATATCTTTTAGTAAAGAAATTATTATATAGGGTAAAAAAGTGATCTATTTGACTCTAAATAATATTTTCTAAGATAAAAATATTTCTTACTTCATAGTATTTTATTTTTATTTTAAACATTCAAAAAATAAAATTAATTACGGCACAATGATGATGCGGTGTTTACCTTATTAATGAATGAATTTAATAAATGAGATTATAGAAATTATAAAAATATACAAACATGTACAATTCTTGTTAGATGATTTTATTTCGAAAAATAAGAATATAATATTTGAATTTAATTAGTATTGGATATTTTTTAACATAAAATAATTTTATAATAAAATAATACATTAAAACATTCATAAAGTGCCCCTCCCCCCCTTATAATCACTATCAACTCTAACCCTTACACAAACCTATGAATCTCTATTGTCTCGTCCAAAATCTACTCAAATAAGCTCCCAACTTCTCTCTATTTCACCTAGAATACATAACTACAATATAAGACACTTCAATAAATCCAATTGGTTCAAACCAAACGGTGTTGTCCGATTTAAGGGCATCATTTTCTCTCAAGTTTATTTATTTTAATTTTCCTTCTCTATCCCCATAAACTCTATTTCATCCATTTTTTTTTATAAAAAACCATTATCATCAATAAATTAGTGCTTTCTTATGATAAGTATTTCAACTACACTTCCACACAGCTCTATCTAATGGATATGAACATATTGTTTCTGTGGACGGTGAACTACTGCCTCACAAAATGATGATTGTTCAATTATCTATTACCGCCTCTCATGGTGACCCTTATGATGGAGATGTATTTATATGTGATGTATGATATTTTTATATTGTCTTTATGATCCTGTATTTTTCATTAATATCATACCTTTATGGTTTCCATAATAGGTAAATATGATAATTTCATTTGAGAATGTGCGGGAAACCGCCCCCTCAAAGTGATATGACTCATTAATGTCGTACATTGTACGTATAATGGATTGGGTTAATAAAATTATATTTTATATTATAATAGAATTATAACATACCTATGTATTATTTTGTTTTTTAATTCCATTAAATTGCTAAATATAAATGAAAGTAGCATTCATGCTTATGTACGACTTATCACTCCATGAATGGTTCATTTCATTTCTTCTCTCCAAATGTTATGTACTGTTATAAATACATATATATAATGGACATAGATGGTGTATATTATATCTAAATCATGAATATCATTATGGAGATAATTGAATTCTTACCACATGGATAACTTATAATTATTAGAAGTTCATTTTAGACCCTATTAACATATATTGAAAAAATGAACGTTATTAATATAAATGATTATATAATGTTTATAATTAGGAAATAAGTGATATAAAAGAAATAATAAACCTGAAAAGGGTGTAAATAAAGTAGAAATTATCTTTAGTTTAATATTAGTGAGAATAAAGAACGGACGAGTCAAGTCAGACATGAGTTAAGGGACGTCGTCTCAATCTCCTTTCATTGAGGAATATATTGATTTATACACGAAATTCTTATATATGGCGTATAAAAAAACATTAAATTTCATATAATTTAATGGGAATATTTTTCTATGAAGTGTTTTACTAAACGATAAAATGAATGTTTCTTTTTAACTTATGCGGTGAAAACGACCTTTCTTCCACCATGAGTAGTATTTTTTCTTTCGCTTCCATAACAAGTCATAGTGTTTTTTATGATGAAAATAAATCCCACATACTCTTATGCATATTTTGGTATTGAAAATGGTTTTGATAATTTATTGGTTTTGTCAATATATTTTAAGGATTTATTGTGATTGAAATATTGAATTGTTATCTTTTCTTTATGATTTCATTATGTGTTATGAATATTTTATGGTTCTTGGGAATTGTTTATGCATACAGGTGGTTCTATGATAATAATAGGGTGGGTGAGCCCAAGATATCTCTCCAATGATTTGGGTAACATGACATTGGTAAAAGTTAATGTTTCGCTTAAGAGATTTAGGGAATATACTGTGATGCGTATTCAAAATGTAAATCCCCACATAGCAGTGAAAGCTATAACATAAGTATGTTATGGATCCCATAAGTTATATTTAGGATTAATGATTTCTATCTATTATTCAAAAATATTATGAATTCATGAGGTATGTTAAAGATCTTATGAATTCTATGTATTGATGTAATAATGTTTTCAGTACTTGTTTTATAAGCCTTGCTGAGTTTTTTATCCCCATACCATGTTATTGAAATGTTTTCCACAGGACATAAAGATGAATAGGGTCAAGGATGGAATCACGGAAAATTCATGCTATCTAAAACATGGAACTAGACATGATCCTTTTTATGAGTTTTTATTTTATGAAAAAAGGATATTGTGTAGAAGTGCCTACATATAATATTCAAGTTGTTATGAATATGTTATGATCTAATTCTATAATGATCTGAACATGAAAATATAATCAATGTGAATTATTAACTTATTTTTAGATTCTGTATTGTTTAAGGCTGGGGCCTTTTAGTTGGTATTAGAGGTCGGTTTGTACAGCTTTATAAGTTTGGATATTGTTAAATTAATATATATAAATTATTTTTACTTTATGGTAATATTGAAATGTTAAAGCATTTAAATATTACCATGTTGTTTTACATAAGATATTACTGTGTTTAGAATGGGTTTCTATAGAGGAAAAGGGGCAGCTATGATGGGATGAAATCAGGAAGAAGAAAACCTTCAAAATCAGCAACCTGAGATGGTCAGAATCAAATCTGATATATTTTTTAATGTGAAGGAACAATTTATTGAAGATATAAAGGGTGGTTGTATCCATGCACAAGATCAGACAGGTCGTCCATAGAGGAACATGTTAGTAGAGGTGGATTTCGTGAGGAAACATCACCTATCACTCAGAGAATAATCTGACCCTAGGCTAGCTGAATGGTGGATTAAAGCACTAGAGAAATTTTTTTATATAATGGGGTGTTCAGAACATCAAATGTTTAGTCTCACTATTTACCATTTTGGAGGTGAAGCTGATTAGTGGTGGTCGATGGGTTAAAATGTTCATGATAGTGAGGATATCAAAGCTCTTGATTGGGATGAATTCAATGGTATGATTCTTGAGAAATATTTTCCAAAGGTCATTCGTCTTAGGATGGAAAAAAAATTCATGGAATTGATGTAGGATGATGACTTAGGGGCTACTTATACATAAAAATTCACACCACTAACAATATATTCTCCAAATTTCATACGATATCTTGATAATAAAATCCATTTTTTTTACTCATGATTGCATCCATTTTATAGAAGAGATTTAGCTTCCCGTGAGTTAAAAAGTTAGGAACAAATTTTTATATTTGCATAGAATGTTGAAATGGAGTTTGGCTATGATCAGACGTTCTTTGAAAAGAAACTAGTCAATATTGTACAAGAAAGGGAAAAAGGCTTCAAAAATTATGATGGTGAGAAAGGTAAGTTTTATGTTTCTGAAAATTGTTTTAAAATCACACTAGGGAATGACTCTTGAATTCTTGTAAGTTCAACTGATGTGGTAAAATGGGGCATAAGGATCATAATTTCACTAAAAATAGATCAAGGTAATGGTAAGATAAAATCTGATTTACAGTGAGTAAAATGTTTTAAGTGAAATGAAGTGGTTCATTATGAAAATGTGTGTCCAACAAAGAACTCAACTGAGGGAAGGTAGCTAGACTACAAGAATAAATGGGTTGTGAAATCCTATGCAACTACTTCAGTTGATTTTGGGCCACCAAATGAAGAAGTATCAGGTACACTATTTGTTTTTTTCAGATTATGCCAATGTGTTGTTTGATTGAGGGTCTACAACATTCATTCATTTCTGAGCAATTTTATAGTAAATTGTGAAATCCATATGATTATATGAATCATGAACATAAGGTAAAAACATCAATAGGAAATGATTAGGAAAAAAAATTATAAGAACTATTTTTTCCTTGTGTACTGAAAGAATCTACATGAAATCCTTATTGTTTTGCATCTTATAGAGTTTGATGCTATTTTGTGTATGGAATGGCTTTCCATTTATCATGATAATATTGACTATAGATCAAAAGTGTTTTATTTTAAAAAATAATTTCAGTTTGTGTACATTCATGATCCCATACTTTTCATAACATATCAGGAAGCTGAGAAACTAGTAAAAAATGGTAATTAATGTTACCTAACACATGTTGTTGAAAATAAAGAAACTATTCAGATTAATGATGTGGTAGTGGAAAATGAGTGTCTTGATGTGTTTCTTGATGAGTTTCCATGTATAATAAATGATCATGAAGTTGAATTTAATATTGAATTAGTTCCTGATGCTAATGCATTTATAAAACCCCCCTTATCGAATTGGTAAAATTAAACATTTAGAGTTAAATAAGCAATTGCAGAAGTTATTATATAATGGGTTCATTCGACCTAGAAAATAACCATGTGGTGCTCTAGTCTTGTTTGTTAAAAATTAATATGGTTCGATGATACTATTCATTGAAAATATAGAATTGAATAACATCACTGTTAAGAACATGTATCCTTTGCTTCATATCAATGATTTGTTTGATTAACTCTAGAGAGCTCAGTATTTTTCAATGATTGACATGAGGTCGAGGTATCTTCAGTTGAAAGTAATGGAAGAAGACATTTTGAAGATTGTGTTTTGTACTAGATATAGACATTATGAATTTGTACTTATGCCTTTTTGGTTAACCAATGCACCTACAATATTAATGGATCTTATGGATAGAATTTTCTATGATTTCATGGATAAGTCTATGGTTGTGTTCATTGATGACATTTTGGTTTATTCTAAAATTAATGTGGAGCATGAAAGTTATTTAAAGGTTTTGTTTCAAACCTTAAAAGAAACAAAACTGTAATGGAAATTCATCAAGTGTGTGTTTTGGTTATAAAAAATTCCATTCCTTGGTCACATAGTTTAAAAAAATGGCATAACTGTTGATCTTGGAAAAACAAATGTGGTTGAATAATTTTCATGACCCCAAAATATAAAAAATATTCATAGTTATCATGGTTTAGCAGGTCATTACCAGAGTCTTGTTTAAAATTTTTCATGGTTATATATCCCACTGAATAAATTAACTTGAAAAGGTGTTAAGTCATCTAGATAAAAGAATGTGATGATTGTTTTTAGGAATTGAAATGATGATTGATAAATGATATTGTTTTAGGACTACCTTCTAGAAATAGTGAGTTTTTTTATCAACAATGATTCTTCATTGAAAGGACATGGTTTTTTCCTAATGAAAAATTATTAGGTAATTGCTTACACTTCACATTTGTTGAATCCTCAGGAGTTAAATTACTATATACATGATTTTGAATTATGTGTTGTTATTTTTTATTAAAAAATTTGGTTGCATCATCTGTATGGGGTAAATTGTGAAATATATACAGACCACAATAGTTTGAATTATATATTCACTAAATAAATAATTAATAATGAGATAGAGGAGAGGGTATGAATTAATCAAGGATTATGATTGAACGATAATATACTATCCAGTAAAGAAAAATAAAGTGGCTGATGCATTGAGTCGAAAATGTAATGCTACATTAACCATGATACATTTGGAACAAGATACCTTGATAAATTATTTGATGAAATTTAGAATAGGAATTTTTGGTGAATGAGATTCCTCTATTTTGTTTTAGGTGTTAGTGAAATCATATCTATTAGAAACAATTAAGAAATATTATAAGGAAGATAGTGTGTTGCAGAAAAAGGTTTTGTTGGATTAGAAGGGTGCGTTGCTGATTTTAACATCGATAATGATTGAATATTGATATTTGGGAAGATATTATGTGTTCTTTCTGATTCAATGATGACAAATGGGTTTTTATATGAAGCTTATAGTTCTCTTTTTTCAGTTGATCTCAGTTTTACTAAGATATACCTGGATTTTTGGGAGTAATACTGGTGGGATGGAATGAAAATAGATATTTCTATCTTTACTATGATGTTTTTGACTTTTCAAAAAGATAATTCAGAGCTGTAGTTACTGAAAGGGATTCTTCAGTATTTACCAGTGCCAGAGTGGATGTGGGAAAATATATCCATGGACTTCATTATGCGATTACCAAAGACATATTGAAGTAATAATGCAATTTGGGTTATTATTGATCAATTGACTATATCTTCCCATTTCCTTCTTATTCGAGATACTTTGAATTTAAATCAAATTTCTCGGTTTTATGTTAAAGAGATATTCAGGTTGCATGTAGTTCCCTTCTCCATTGTATTTGATCATGATCCAATGATTAATTCAATCTTTAGAGAATTCATTTGGTACTGAATTAAATTTTATTATAGTTGTTCATCTTAATCAGATGGGCTGTCAGAGCGAACAATTCAGAATTTGGAAGATATGTTGAGTTATTTCTCAATAGATTATTAGGGATGTTGGGAATGACATCTTCCCTTGGTTGAATTTTCTTATAAAAACAGTTTTCATTCCAGTATACAGATTCCTCAGTTTGACGAATTATATGGAATGTGGCGTCAATCTCTAGATTTTGGAAATGAGGTAGATGAAATGAATATAATGGGACAATTACTAGTAGAATAAATGGTAGAAAAAAAATAAATTAATTCAAAAGAACAAGAGAAAAACTCATAAAAGGTAGAATAGTTATGTAGATAACCATAAAAAGGATCATTCTTTTGAGGTTAGTGATCATGGCTTTCAAAAAAAATTCCATGGAAAAGTGTGATATGTTTTGGTAAGAAGGGAATTCTGAGTCAGAGGTTCATTGGACCCTATGAAATCCTGAATATGTTGGGACCAATTTTGTACAAAGTTGCTTTACCTCCATGTTTATCCACGGTAGACAACGGGTTTCATGATTCAATTTTGAGAATGTATATACCAGATCTATCCAAATTTTTTTCCAGATGTATTTCAGTTGGAAGAGATTCTTTCATATGAGGAACAACCAGTCCAGATTCATGACCACATAGAGAAAGTGTTTCAGAATAAGATAATTCATTAGGAAAAAGTTTAAAAAAACCATAATATAGAATAGGAATCATGGGAATCTAAAAGTGTTTTGAGGGATAAATAACCCCTTTTATTTGATATGTGAATAAAATTGTGAGGACCCAATTTCCATAATTGGGGGATGGATGTAACATCCCAGGTAAAGAAAGGATATGATATTTTCATTTTTATTAATATTTTTGAAATAAATTTGAATTTTACATTATAGGGGATGCTATGTTTGATGGTGTACTCGATTCACAACAACAGGTTTCTTTGAAATCTTTCGTTTCACACAACGTTGAGTTATATAGAAAAATAGTACTATAATATTGCTATTTTAAATAGTAGCTTACACATATCCATTGTATTGGAGGGAATGAGTAGATCATACTAAAATATGATTAAACATGTTTGTTTAATATTTTTACACTTATCCAATAAATGATAGAGGCCTAAAATGTGAATGAATCTAATATTAAACATAAATAATCTAATATTATTTTAAAGGTCGATTTAATGCCTTTTAATAGAGAACCCTTTTTAAATATTGTTTATTTTCCCATTTATATATTCTATTTGACAAAATAAATTTTTTCTTTATAATCATGATATTAAAATTTACTTTGGGTAATTTTTTGTTATTTTTCTGATAAAGTTCAATTTTTAATGAATAGTAAAAAATACTGTATTTTAATTCAAAACTGCCTTTTAATCTAATTTATTTATATGGATAGATTATTTTTATAAATGATATTAAATTATAATTAGATTATATTTTTATCATTTAATCCAATATTGGTCATTAGAAGAAATTTCACTTTTAAATTGTATATAAACAAGTGTCAATCTTTTGATAGTTATTATTTCATAAAACACACTTTTTGTTTTGACAATGAGAATTAATTTTCAATTAATTTCTGCCACTTCTATTTTTTTTGAAATTATAAAAATAGATTCCATATTTGGAATTAGGTGTTCAAAGTTGTGAAAGTAGGTAAATTTTATTTTTTGTACATTATGAATATTTACTATGGTTAAAGGAAAAATTTGGTAAATAAGGGTAAAAACAATATAATAATATTAAATTACCCATACACTTGTATTAAACCTATTGGATGATATATTTATGAACACTGGCTTCCTTGGGTCAATATGGGGACCCCATGGAGCCACATGGAAGTTATAATGACACTTTATATCAATTAATTTAAAGTAAAGACAAAAGTAACATAAGCATATATCTTTTAGTATAACATTTTTTATATTTGGATATATAAAAGAAATATTCGACTATAAATATCCATTTTATAGATAATATGATTTCTTACATCATGGTATTTTATTTATTATTTCTTGGAATTATATAAATAAAATTATTTTTTTCATAATGATGAGGTAGTGTTTATCATATTAATTAATGGTTAAAAAATATATTTTAAAAATTAAATAAATATTCAAAACCTATCCAATTCTTATTGTAATATTTAATTCTGAAAAATAGTCATCTTATCTTCAGATTTAAATAGGTTTGGACCATTTTAAACGAAAAAAAATTATAATAAAATAATACTTTCAAACGTTCCTAAAGAGCCCCTCCTCCCCCTTATAAACGTCATCACCTCTAACCCTTACTCACACATATCAATCCACCTTGGATCATCCAAACTCTACCCAAATAATCTACAAAGATATCTTTAATAAACATAGATTCTGTAACTTAGTTACAAGGCACATCAAGAAAGCATTTTGTTTCAAACTAACCGTAGTTTCCCTATTTAATGGTAACATATTCTCCTAAGTTCATTTCTTTAAATTTTCCTTCTCCAGCCCCCTAAAATATATTTATTAAATTATTTTATAAAAAAAATTGTATCATAAATATACTAGTATGTTGTTTTGATAAGTATTTGAACTACACATCCACACACCTCCATCTAATTCATACGAACATAATATTTTTTTGGATGGAGAACTAGTGCCACATGAAATGATGAATGTTCAATTATCTTCTACCACCTCTCATGGTGACCATTATAGAGTCTCAATATTTATGTACATGGACATTGGAAAATTTTTTCCGAATACTTAATACATAAAAAAATAGACACCCAAGGACAAAAATAGTTTAGTGTCTTTTGAAACGTGGAACATAATCTTTGAATCATGGTGAATGATCTTCAACATCTCCCATAAAGATCGTCCCCTTTTGTTTTTTTACCTAAAACCTTTTTTATATCCTAGGGAAATGATAAAATAAAAAGTGTAAGATCCAATTCATAGTAAGTGAAAGAAATGATAAAATAAAACAACCATTTACATTTTTACATAAAAATATGATCATAATGTTTAAACATCAAAATCTCGAGTTGTGAAATAAATCATGGAAGTACGTAAGGCATAGATCATAAAGGAACATTTATGATGATAATTTAGCATGGCGGTAAAACATGTAATTGTGGAAAACAACTAAGCACATGTTATGATTTCCATAGTAGCCAAGGCAATTCTTCCAAGACCATCATAGTGGACAATGTCTATTACTGAACCAGGTTTACATGCCATTCCATCCTTGTATTACTAAATCAGATTCACTTACCATTCCATCAATGTCTATCTCATGAGATAAAAATCATTACCCAATGCATTGGATGGAGATATAGGTCCCACATATCTCAAAATAAAATCATTATTTTTTGTTCCACAAATTAAACATAAATCATTCATCATAACCCAAAGAATAATATGGGTTTCATAAACATCATCTCATCATAACATAATCCATATAAAACAAACTGATATAACTTTATCATAAGAAAAATAAAACCATTTAAATAATGGATACCTTATACTTTACACATAAAAATACTAAATAATGTCATCTTAGTTGAAAAATAGTTTTGATAAAACACTTGAAATAGATTCTTGAGGAAAATATCCTTTCTTCTTCAAAATCATATTCTTCTTCTGAAAATTCCATGAAATTTTAAAAGAAAAGGATTTTTGTGGAAAAAATCATGAAATAATGTATAGAAAGAATCATGGAAATATGGATTTTTGAAACCATAATGATCTATTCATGATGTATATGTTAAAAAACATTCTTCCCATACATTTTCCATAAAAGTCAAAAAGTACCTTGTATGGTTTAAAAAAGACAGATTCCTCCCATACCATGTGGTAATAGTCAAAAAGAGGTAAACAAGACTTTAAACATAAATGGAATAATAGTAATCATTTTATGAAAATATTTTTATAAGACATGGACATGGATAATAAATATAACCCTAGTAAATACTTACAAATAATCAACCACAGATAAGAACGAGATTGGAATAATCATCCCTTACCATATGTCCAGTTTATTCCATATTTGTCTGAGACTACTGTATAGTGGGTTTAAAAATATTTTTATCTTGTAAAAGAATCATAATAATACTTATGATATCATATATGATTCACTTACGACTTTATATTAAACATTCTTTTTTCAATTCCATGGTAAAGAGATGTTTTGGGTAAAATTGTTTCATTTCTCGTAAGTGTTTTGACTTGTAATTATTCATATGATTACTTAGATAATGATTAAATAATTTGAAAATGTTAAACATTATTTATATATAATATATATTCAGCATATAAATATATATAGTAGATCAATAAATGAAATGAAATATGCCGTTCATGGAGACGGTAGGCCGTATGTAGGCATGAACATTGTTTTGATTTCTTTAATAAATTGAATGGAAGTAAATAACATATACATAAATATAGTATCATTCTTATTTCATATATTACCTGATTATTTATTATATTTATATACTTTATAATAATTCTTGATGGTTAACTTTAAGAATGAATATCATCACGTCATCGAGATGGTAATCTGTACGAATGCACGAGCAATGATATCATTCACAGAATTATTGATTGAAATTTGAGTGGATGATATAATATACCAGAATAATTATGATTTTATAATAATCATATATATCTATTATTTACACCATTATAACCATCCAAGTATGGTGTTGGTGGAAAAATAGATTACGCCACGTCGTGGAGATGGTAAGTCGCACGTACGCACGCGTGGTGATTTCGTTTTTTGTAAGATGAATATAAGGTGAAATGGTGTTTTTTAATACCAATAATTAACATATCAGTATATTAGTGATACTGGAGTTATTACTTATTAATTAAACAACTTAATAAGATGAAGTATAAGAATAAATAAACATGAAGGAATCAGTAGAAGATATTACCTCTTCCTCGATGTGCCTCCTTTAATCTTCATCTTAGGGCACTGGAGCTGGTCTTTTGAGAAGTCAATAACCTCTAAAATATAACTATATAGGTTATGAAGAGTAATTGGAAGTGTTTTGAAGAGCTTGAAGGGTCATGATTTAGTGAAGAGGAGAGGGAAGGGGTGCCCTTTTATAAGAGAGGAGTGAGGCACTTTTGGAAACCTCAAAAATATTAATTAATAATAATATGGAACCCAAATTAAAAAAACACAAATTTACAGAAATTAGGATATGAGGAAATATAGGGTTTTAATATCATCAACTAATCAAATTTAGTCATGTTTTGTGTTTATTTTAAACCTTATCATTTTGATTTATCCTTATTTAATCTATTTAATTTTATTTACAGTAATAATATTCTAATTTTTAAATTGTTATAAATACTTACTTATGTGTTATGAATTTTCCATAATTAAATAAATAATTTAATTTTATACTATATAATTCGAAATTTGTAATTGTTAAATATTATTGTGATTTTTAAACAATTTAATAATATGGTATTTTTATAAAATATCAAAAGTTTCAATTTTGGTACTATTCAATTATTTGAATTTAAATAAAATCCACAGAGAAGATATATTCAAAAACAATATTTAATAGATTCATAACATGTCATATTGATCTAAAAAATTCATGGATCACATTAATTTGTTCATATAATATTAATTTTATGATTTTTAGAACCATTTTTTTGATATTTTCCTTAATAAAATAATTACTATAACAAATTTGTATAATTAAATAATATACTTATTTTTTGCATAAAAATTAAAAAGAAAATTCTATGATGAATATGAATTTAATATTTACATAATAATACTTTTACTAGAATTTATCATCTTAAAATCACAACATGTAAGTTGTTATAATTACTAAACTATGAAGGTGACAACTTTGACATCATTTAAAATAAAACAATATAAGTGTCATAATCGCTTTTATAAGGCTCCAAATGGCCAAAATTTATACCATTGTATGATTAGAATATATATATATATAAATGACCAATAATGTTTGGTGATGTTTCTGGTCTTTTTGATGGGTATTATTATTTTAATAAAAACTATATTATTGATTTTTCACTAAATAAACAATTTCTGCATCATTAATGTATAAGCTATTAAAGTTATTATTTATTTCTTAGAAATCACAAATAAATTTCCATGATGATTAAAAACATTATATCTTTCAAATGAGTATTTATAATCTAATTTATATTATGTATAACCTTATATTAAGAATACGTTAATTATTAATGTTTTAGTGAGGCATATTTCCCATTCTTTAAATAAAATAAATTAATGGTCTAAATAACAACCAAGTTGGTTCCAAAAGATACAATTTGGACCCAATTATATTTTAGGAAGAAATATAATCATCTAATTTTATTAATTCAAGTGTTAGAGTAATTTTATAATATTATTTTTACCCTTAACTACCGGATTTACCTTTAACTGTAGTAAATGAAATTTACCGTACTTACTATTCATATTTCGTAAAATTATAAACTAGCATATCAACATAATTAGAACCTAATTATTCCAAATATATAATCCATTTTTACGTATTAAAAACACAAAAGTTGTAGTATTTAATTTAAAATTAATCTCGCTGTTGAGAAAATAGGTTTTAGAAGTTAAAACAATGCAAAAGATTGAAATGTTTTTATCTATGAATTCAATTTAAATTTAATGATAATGACATACATTATATTAAATGGTAAAAATATATTCTATTTATATTTTAACACCACTATATATTAATATTTAACCATATAAATTATCTCGATGAAAAAATTTGTTTGTAATTAAAATTAATCTCGCTGTTGAGAAAACATGTTTTAGTGAAACTCGATGCTGCGTACCACACAAGCAATTGAGGAAGGTCTCTCTTCCTTGGAACAGAAGCCAAGAATTGTGTTCCGTACACTACAAGATAATACGGTGTTTCATATAGCACAAGATAATATTGGTGAAGCGTACAACACAAGACATGAAAGAAATTAAAAAGATTATTTATCATAAAATTTCAGGGTGTTACATTCTACCCCCTTATAGTGAATTTCGCCATCGAAATTCATCGGGTTTATAAATCGTTTAATAATTGAATGTTTATTTCAAAGAAAACAACATCAGAAAAAAATAATACTAAAACTTAATTTTAAAAGGAAAGATAGAAACATAAAGTTCACTCAATGTAACATAACACTGGGTTTCCACATAAGAGAATATAGGTGAAAATATTGATATGGTGGAGAAATATAATCATCATGTTCTGTTGAAGAGTGGTAGAAAACATGGATATGAAAAATCCAAAAATCACAAATCCATACATTTGTGATTATCTAAGGTACCATATGATTCATCAGATATGAGGGTACTAGGACAACATTTTTTTTTCAAGATCACATCCCTAAATTTGATGAATGTTTTGCATATGGATAAATACATACCCGATTTGAGTGTAAAATCATCGTTGTTCATTCCATGAACAATTTCCACTTCATCTCTTAGTTAGTAAATGACATTGAATTTTTCATTCTTCATGTATTAGTAGATCATGCAGTCGAATGATAAGTCATTTTGTCTCTCTTTATCACAAAAAGTTTAGCACAAATTATTAAATATAAATTATTCTAACTATGGTGAGATTAAATACATATGATTCCAAAAATGGACTTGTACATTATCCATCAAACCACTTGATAAAAAAACTGATTTCTACTAACAAGGTACTTACTATAGGCCAATAGTAGGTGATAAAGGCCTATCACACTTCAGTTGTGGGTTCGATTCCAGCATCCCTGTTCGACGCGACGGGTTATCGCCCGTCCTTCAGGTATTCCTTTTTCTAAAACTACACCGTTATAATAATTCAGAAATAATATCAGAAAAAAACTTCTTACCTTAAACAATACTATCTGATGTCCAAATTAATCTATTCCATCCTTTAGTCTTATCCAAAATACTTCTGCCCAAACTCACGGTATAAAGTAAACGATTACTAGAAAGGTCATATAACTAGCAGGTGTATACAATCATTTATCCCCCATATATCATAAAATATATCTTGTTGGTCACATTCGAAACATATGAATACCTTAATCATGTATTCATGGAACATGAATTACCAAAGAACCTTTGTGAAAACACGAACTCCGTCAGAAGTTAACTCTTTCCATATACCAAAATCCCAGAAATTCTATATACTCAAACCATGATATCACTTTGTCATTTTAATAATAATGACCTCATTAATACTATCAGACATATCATTATCCCTTTATACCTTCATTATGCACATATCATCAACTTTCATAAAATATTTCAATAATATTGCATGGTTACCAGTACCATATTCTTATAGAAAACCACAATGGACAAATACATAGATATTTAAATATACCATAAATGTACCTCAAAAACATTATTCATTAATTCCAATACATAATCCCTACAATATATCCTATTCAATGATTAGCATGGAATAGGTCCTTCCTCGATTTAGTAGTATCCTCTTAGGTCAGGGAATTGAGTTGGGTAATGCCCAGGTTTTCCGTAGATAGGATATTGAACTCCATAATAGTCTGTCACTCTATGTCCCTTTTCCCCACAAAGATAACATCTTACTCTCCATTTGAGGTATTCCTCAAGGTTGTTCTTCCCTTTTTCTTGATATGTTTCAAGCTTATTCTTCCTTCCTTTATGTTCCTTACTATTCGAAAATGCATAAAAGTCCAACTTCCTCTTATTTGATGACATATGAATACAACTAACGTTCACCTTGTTAATCATATATCATGATGATAGATTCCGAATAATCAAAATATCTTTATCTCTAGTCATTACACACTTTATTTTATCATAGTCACCAATTCTTCCATTGGAATCAACATTAACTGTATTCCTTATCATTCCCTCCATTGACTAAAACAAGAAACCATAGTGTAAGAAATAGTTAAAATAACAAGGAACCACATTATAAAAAAATCACTTATGGGATGTCTAACTTATAAAAAAATATTTCATACATGACACCTTAGGTTCACCATTCGTTATTCATGATCGTCATCATAAGTGTAGGACTATAAACTACAGTTATACTAAACCTTAGGTACATCACTATACAAACCATAGATATATCTCTAGATATCTCACTAATGTTTTTGCATCCTAGATTACAAAGGTAAACTAAACCTTTTCCTATGAGACCAAATGAAGAGACCCATGCTTGGCATACATGGACATTAGATAAAATTTTCAGAATACATAATATATAACAAAAATAGCCACCAAAGGACCAAAATAGTTTAGTGTCTTTATAAACCTGGAACATAATCTTCTAATCATGGTGAAACATCTTCAACACCTCCCATAATTATCTTCCACTTTTTTCATACCTAAAACCTTTCTTAATATCATAGGGAAAATAAAACATAAAAATTGTGAGCTCAAATGCTCAGTAAGGGTAAAAATGAAGAAAATAAAACAACCATATACATTTGAACTTAAAAACATGAACATAATGTTTAAACATCAAAATCTTGAGTTCTGAAATAAATCTTTGCAGTACAAAAGGAATAGATAATAAAGGAACATTTATCATGATAAAGTATCATGGGTATAATACATGTAATTGTGTCAAACCATTAAGAACATGGTATGATTTTCATAGTAGCCAAGGCACTGCTGCTAAGGCCATGATAGTGGATAAAGTCCATTATTGAACCTGGTTTACTTGTCGTTCCAGCCCTATATTACAGAATCAGATTCACTTTTTGTTCCGTCCATGTCTATATCATGAGATATAAATCTTTACCCAATGAATTGGAGGGATATATAGGTCCCACCCATCTCATAATGAAATCATACTTTTGTGTAGCACAAAATAAACATAAATCATTCATCATTAGCAAAAGAATAATATGGGTTTTATAAACATCATCCCATAATAACATAATCCATATAAAACAAATGAATATCATTTAATCCGAAGAAAAATAAAACCATGTAAATAATTGAGACATTATTATTGAAAATTAGACATACTAAATAATGTCATCTTAGATGGAAAATATTTTTGATATATCACTTGAAATGAATTCTTGAGGAAAATGTCATTTCTTCAACAAAATCATTTTCTTTTTCTCAAAATTCATGGAAATTTTAAAGTAAAATGATTTTTTTTAAAATAATCATGAAATCATGTATAGGATGCATCATGGAAATATGGAATTTTAAAACTCTAAAAATCCTTTCTTGCTGTATAAGTTAAAAAAGTACTCTTCTTGTATATTTGCTGGAAAAGTCAAAAGGCACCTCATATGGTTACAAAAGAAAGATTACTTCCATACAATGTGGTAAAAGTAAAAAAGAGGTAAACAAGACATTAAAAATACATGGAAGAATAGTAATCATTTAATGAAAATATTTTTATAAGACATTGACATGGATGACAAATATAACCCCAGAAAATACTTAGAAATAAATAATCTCGGATAAGAACGAGATTGTAATAATTATCCCTTACCTTATGTCCAATTTATTTCGTATGTGTCCTATACTAATATATAGTTATTTTAAAAATATTATTAATTTGTAACAGAACCATAATAATATTTATGATATCTTATACAATTCAATTACGACTTTATATTACCTGTTCATTTGTCAATTCCATGTTAAAACAACGTTTTGGGTAAAATTGTTTCAATTATCGTACATGTTTTGACTTCTAATTATTCATATGATTACTTAGATCTTGATTAATTAATTCCATAATGTAAAACATTATGTATATATATTATATATTCATCATATAAATATATATATTAGATCAATAAATGAAATGAAATACATCGTTCATGGATACAGTAGGTTGTACGTACGCATGAACGTTGTTTTCGTTTCTTTATTAAATTGAATGAAAAAAAGTAAATAAAATATAAATAAATATAGTATCATTATTAGGTTAGATATTTCATGATTATGTATTATATATATATAATTTATAATTATTATTTAATGGTTAACTTGAAGAATGAATATCATCGCGTCGTGGAGATGGTAATCTGTACGTACGCACAAGTGATGATACCATTCCAATAATTATTTAATGAAATTAGAGTGGATGATATAATATACTAGAATCATTATGATGTTATAATAATAATATATAATTATTATTTACATCATTATACCCATCCAAGTATGGTTGTGATGGAAACACATATTACACCACAGCGTGGATACGGTAAGTCATATGTACGCATGTGCAGTGATTTCGTTTTTTGTAAGATGGATATAAGGTGAAGTAGGTTTGTTTAATATTTATAATTAACATATCAGTATAGTAATGATACTGGTGTTATTACTTTATAATTAAACAACTAAATAAGAGGAAGTAGAAGAAGAATGAAACTTGAATCAATCGGTAGATGATATTACCTCTTCCTCGAAGTGACTCCTTTAACCTTCCTCTTAGGGTACTAGATTTGGTCTTTTGAGAAGACAAGATCCAATATAATTTAACTATAATGTTTATGAAGAGTAATTGGCAGGGTTTTGATGATCTTGAAGGCCCAAGATTTAGTGAATTTTAGAGGGAAGGGGTTCCCTTATATAAAAGAGTAGAGGGGGACTTTTGGAAACCTCAAAAATATTAATTAATAATAAAATGAATCCCCACATAAAAACATCCAAAGTGACTAAAATTAGGATATGTGGTAATATAGGGTTGTAATATAATCAATCAATCAAATTTACTCTTTCTTTTATTTTATTATAAACATTATCATTTTGATTTATCATTATATAATCTATTTAATTTTATTTTATGTAATAATATTATAAATTTTAAATAGTTATAAATACTTACATATGTGTTTTGAATTTTCCATAATTATATAAATTATTACCTTTTAAACCATATAATTTTAAATTGTTAATTTTTAAATATTTTTTTATTTTTAAATAATTTAATAACTTGTTATTTTTATAAAATATCAATAGTGTCAATTTTGACACTATTCAATTATTTGAATTTAAATACAATCCACACTAAAGATATATTCAAAAAAATATATTTACTATATTTCTATCATTACATATTAATCTAAATAATTCATGGATCACATTAATTTTTTCATATAATATTTATTTTAATATTTTCAAAACCATTTAGTTGATATTTATATAAATAATATAATTACTACAATAGTTTTGTATAATTATTTAATATACTTATATGTTGCACGAAAAATAAAAATAAAATACTATGATTCAGATAAATCAAATATCTTCTATAATAAAACTTTTACTCGAATTTATCATCTTAAAATCACAACATGTAAATTGTTATATTTATTAATGTATGAAGGTGACAACTTTGACATAATTTAGAATAAAATAATATAAGTGTCATAACTCTTTTATAAGGCTCTAAATGGTAAAAAATTAGACCCTTTTATTCTTAAGATATAGATATACTTGACCAATATGTTTTGGTCAACATTATGGTCTTTTTGATGGGTATTATTATTTTAATAAAAACTATATTATTGTTTTTTTTGTAATTAAATTATTTCTACATCATTAATGTATAAGCTATTAAGGTAATATATAGTATTTAAAAATCACAAATAAATAACCATGATGATGAAAAACATTGTATATTGATAATGATTATTTATAATCTAATTTATATTATTTATAACCATATATTTAAAATACTTTAATTTTTAATGTTTGAGTGAGACATATTTCACTTTCTTTAAATAAAATAAATTAAAGGTCTTAATCATATCCAAGATTTTTCCAAAAGATACAATTTGGACCCAAGAATATTTTAGGAGGAAATATAATAATCCAATTATATTAATACAAATGTTAGGGTAATTTTATAATACTAATTTTACCCTTAATTACCAAATTTTCCTTTAACTATAGTAAATAAAATTTACCATACTTGCTATTCATAATGATTAAAAATAAAAAGATTCATATTAACATAATTTGGGCCTACTGATTCCAAAAATGGAATCCGTTTTCCAAATTCAAGACATATATGTTTCATTATTTAATTTAAAATTAATCACTCTGTTGAGAAAATGGGTTTAAAAGTAAAAAAATTGCAAAATATTGAAATGTTTTTAACTAATAATTCAATGTAAGATTAATGCTAATTACATACATTATATTAAATAGTAAAAATATATTCTATTTATACATTAAAACAATACAATATTATAATATAACCATATAAATTATCTCGATGAAATTTTTCTTGTAATTAAGATTTACCGTGTTTTTACCATTTATCAAAATATGAAGGTTATCAGATTAATGTCAAAATTTTATAAAACATAAATTTTTATATCCTGATTTGAAAACTATGTTTAATTTTTCAAATTTAACTTATAAACATGTCAAAAATTAGATTTAAAATTGAGGCGCCATCAAAAGGCAACAAAACTGATTTTTTTAAAAATACTTCTTGTATCTGAAAAATTAACATTGTTCTCATAACATGTTTTAGAAAATGTGTAAGGTGACTTATATTGTTAGAAAATTAAAAATGAGGTTAATACTATTCATTACTACTAGTTCATAATAATAATAAAATATATCATTGTGTAGTGAAACTCGGTATTACGTACCACACAAGCTATCGAAGAAGTTCACACTTGCTTAGAACACAATCCATGAATAGTGTTGCATACAGTACAAGCTATTATGGTGTTGTGTATAGAGCAAGCTAATCTTGGTGTAGCATACAATACAAGACATCAAAGAAATTAAAAATATTATTTCTAATAAAATTTAGGGGAGTTACAACCATTTTGATGGAACTATATATATATATAACATATAATATATTCATCTTTTCATCTTTTCATCTATATTTTTTATTTATATTATACCTTTATGATTTCCATAATGGGTAAATATGATAATTTCATTTGAGCAAGTGCAGACTACTGCCCACTAAAAGTGATATAACTCGTTCATGTCGTACATGGGAAGTATAAAGGATGGAGTTAATAAAATTATATATTATATTATACTCCAATTATAATATACCTATATATCAATATGTTTTCATTCCATTAAATTACTATATATAAATGAAATTAGAATTCATGTGTACACACAACTTACCGTCTCTATGAAGGGGGAATTTCATTTTATATATCCAAATGTTATGTACCATTATAAATATATATATTTGCACTAGAAATATATGATATATATGATTTCAAAATCATGAATATCATTATAGTGATAATGAACATTTGACCAATTGACATTTTTCAATAATAAGAAGTTCATTTTTGACTCAAGTACCAAATATCGAAGAAACAAATGTTATTAACTTAAAGGATTATATAATGTTTATTATATTGTAATAAATTATATAAATAGAATAATAAATATGAAAATGGTTCTTATGCACATAGAAATTATCATTAGTTTATTATTCAGGAGATTTGTGAATGAACGGGTCAAGATGGACATGAGGTAAGGGACTTCTTCTCAATATCCTTTTTTGAGGAATATTTTAATTTATAAATGACTTTATTATATATGGGGTATAAAAAACTATGAATTTTCATTCCATTCAAAGAGAATCTTTTTTATGATGTGTATTACTAAACAACCAAAAGGAATGTATATTTTTAATGTATGCGGTGACAATGACCTTTCTACCACCGTGAGTATTATGTGTTCTTCGGCTTCCTAAACAAGTCGTGGTGTTTTTATATGAGTAAAATAAATACCATATACTCTTATTCATATTTTGGTATTGAAAATGGTTTTTATAATCGATTGGTTACGTCAATGTATTTAAATGATATATTGTAATTGAAATGTGGAAATGTTATCATTTCTTTATGTTTGTTTTATGTGTTATGAATATGTTATGGTTCATGGGAATTTTTTACGCATACGAGTGGTTTCATGATAATCCAATGGCGGATAAGCCTGATATATCTCTAATGAATTGGGTTACATGACAAAGGTAAACGTTAGTGTTTCTCCTAATAGATATATGGAATATACTAGGATGTGAATTCCAAATGTAACTCCCTACATATCTCTAAAAGATACAATGTAATTATGTTATGGATTCCATAAGTTACATTTAAGATTATGATTTTTATTTGTTATTCATAAATCATATAACTTCAAGAGGTATGTTATTCTTGATTTGTATTGATGGAGTAATGTTTTTTTTCTTTATTTTATAACCCTTACTTAGCTTTTTATCCTCATCCCATATTATTGAAATGTTTTTCACATGACATAAATATGAATATGGTCAACGATGAGATCAAGGAAAATCCATGCTATCTAAAACATGTAACTAGACAAGACACATTTTTTAGTGTTTTTATTTTATAAAAAAATGGATACTGAGTAGAAGTGTCTACAGGTAATATTAAAGTTATTATGTATATGTTATGAACTATTTATCTAAATATATAATAATTAAAAGATCATCAATGTGAATTATTAACTTAATTCTAGATTATATATTGTTTACGGGTGGGGTCATATAATCACAATGCACAATTTATTGTTTAATAATTATTTCACCCACCTACTACGACAGAAAACTAGGCAACTACATTTAAAATAATTGTTTCAACAAGTGTGACTACAAACAAAACATGTTATGACACCTTAATAATATGGAACTTTGGAAGGATATAATATATAATGAATAAAAAATTAAATAAGATAAATTGTTATTTTTAGAAGGCAATAATATAATTAATAAAAAAATTATAGTAATGATGATAATGAAATTAAATGAATTATTTTAGGATGTTATAATGAATTTCATATATTAGGGGTAATATGACCATTGGAATCTGACTTTTATAATTATGTTATAGGGATCTGCTGATTGGAATCAGACTATTTGAAACTCCCTATTTATAAAAGTATGGTATCATTTATTCATGAGAGTGTATAATAAAATGAATAAAATCATATGATAATAATATATTTAATAAATAAAAATTATTCTAATTAAGGAATAGTAATATAAATCCTCATATATAACTAAGAAGAAAATTATGTTTTACCAAAAGAAAGAGTTTGTACAGTTTTAGTGATAATAAAATCAACTTTTAATTAAACACGATGTTTAATAAAAATTAAAATTCATAAATAAGAAAACTATTTTTGATAAAACATATATGAAATTTGAAAATATTATATTGAACTTTTTTTATAGTCAATTTTTAATAATTTTTTTGATAGTCAAATTGTTTGTTAAATAAACAAAAATTATATTTATATACTGTTATTTTTATGATATGAGTATGATTTAAAAATGACATAATGATTAATATAAGTTTACAAATGACCATATAAACGTTAATAATTTACTATAATATATGTTAATGAATTAAAATTATTTTTCAAACCCATATCGAAAATTAGAATGAATAAAATGAATTTTATTGAAATAACAATTTGAGAAAAGGTGATTATTCCATTTCTAGTGTAATTTATAATATATGATTTTTATTTTAAAATTTTAATATATCAACATTAATTAATTAAATATTTAAAATCATATGATACATAAAGCACATGAGCCTCATCCTAGTTAGTGTGGTATCATTTAGTGGATCTACAAGACCTAGGTTAAAATCTAGGTAGAGGCATATTTCTGGGGTACTGTAGTAGTATTAGAAACTATGGGTGTACTGTAGCAGAACTGTACATTGTGTGGGTACTATAGCATGTACAGTTCGCTACTGTAGCATCTGAAATTATTCCCCTTAGGCCACTAATTTGGGCTTGGAATCCTTAAGGATTTCTGGCCATCCAGGCCTTCGGATTAGAAGGGATATTTGGCCACCCTTAAGGCCTTTGGCCACCTCAATGGCTTGGGGCCACATGTAGTTGCCCTAGAAACACTACAAAATGGAGCATCCCCAGAAGAGGATTGAGAGCATGTGTGCTCACCGGAGCAGATCCAAAAGGTTTTTTCTGAATGAGAGGTTATTGCTATGACATGAGGACCAGAATGTGGTTGCATGAGAAGCCTATCCAGACGACAATGCAAAGGTGGAGAGCTACTATCCTGATTCAGATTCTGGAGATGTGCAGTTCCTTGTAGATTGTCTAGTTGAATTATTTAAGACCTTTGGGCCATGTAATCTTCTAATCCTACGGGCCATGTAATCTCTAAGCTTACGGGCCTTGTAAGGGTTCCACCTCATCCCTTGAAAGGGGGGTTATCAAAAATAAATAAAAATGAAAGCCTTCATCCCATTAGGGCTATGATACATCAATTTTTAATATAGAATTAAAAATTATATATAACCTATATTTACAAGGCCTTTGTAAAAAAATTAATAACCAATCCATTATAAATTACATCAAATACCCTCCAATAATTACATTCAACTCAAATCTAAATCCAATAAGAATTATAATTTTTCTCACTCATTCTCTCAAGACTCATTCAAAATAGGTTAAAATGATTTATGATTCCCTTCTAATTCTTTATGTTGCTAAAATTAATGTTATGTGTTTCTCATCAAGTGCCTTTCATTAATTGGGATATTATGTCCAATTACAATTCATTTAAATTTAGAATTATTTTATGAGTAATTTTTATTAATTAAATAATATTTTATTATATATATATGAAAATTCCCTCTTATTATAATACCTCTCTAATTCATGTTAATGATAGAAAATCCACATAGTTGATCCTAAAATATTAGTAATGTAAAAAAGTGTGTGATTCCCAAGAAATGAAATCCCTATATAGACATGAGAAAAAGTAAAATGGATTTAGAATATTTACCCCTTGGGGTATCTACCTATATTTTTTTGTTTTTTATTATATTAATGTTATCTTGTTGCACAAAATTCAATTATAATTACAAAACTAGTTTTCCACTCAGGGAGGGTATGCTTTAGATGATTAACATTATCATTACAAATAGAAAATAATTTTAGTTTTTTATTTATTTCATTACACCATAAAATAATACATCATGAATACTATATTATCATTATATTTTTATGGGCACTCTATATTACCTTTTAAGTGTCATCTTGTTACTATATTGATTATTTCATATTTATCAGGATATGAACAATACATGCTTGGATGGGAATTTATGTATATTTAATATATCTATTAGTTCTATAATGGAATATAATAATTATTTATCCATGATTATGTATGTGAATTTTTATTGAATATTGTGATATACGTTTTAATCCATTTTTTCACATGATGGATTTATTTGAATTGATTTGTGATTTGTGGGGAAAGATTATATTTCCCCTTGGTGCATAGGTACGTCTCATGTGACACATAGTTTGGGTTTTGGGTTTATTTCCTAACCATTTATATATCATTTCTTAATAGAATTCCTTAATGTATGATTTTTTTTCCATCATTAAAATTCAATCACTTTGGGATTATATATTTCTATCGATGCTTTTATTAACTTTAATATAATACATCGATATATTTTACTCATGTTTTCATTTCTTAGATGTTTGTTTTATTTATTTAATCAAGGAATGTTAATTTTTTTCATGCTTATGCTATGATTTTATCCATTTTAAGCTACCAATTACCTTGCATCAGATATCAAGCCTTTATTTGGATTCATGTTTCCCCATGAAACAATGATGATTACATTATGTGAAATATTAATATTCAAATAGCAATGAGAATTTATTTTTTTCTCCAATTGATTCACCTTTTGTTTCATTGTGATCTATTGCTTATTTATGGATCTTATTCTTTAAAATACTAAACTATTCTATCCTATTTACAGTGAAATATGTAATGTATACATATTTAATAAAATAAACACTGAATAAGGGTTATAGAAGAGATGGTTTTATTTGAAAAATTCATTTATTTTGTTTATTTACTACATTATTGTTTATATATATATATATATTATGGATTATGATCTATAATTTGTTATAAAATTTTTAATGTATTTTTAAAAATATTATACATGAATTTATGGATCTATATTCCCTGAATGATATTCTATATATAATTATTCAACTATGAAAATTTCATGAATATTACTATGGGATTGAAATTGATTAGTTAATTTGCGTTTATGTATAGTCAGTGTTATAATATTGTTTGAATAGAGGATTATATTTATAATGAACCATGGGTATATGGTACATAAAATAAATTTATCCTTTTCCTGGAGTCTTATTTCTTATCTATAAAAATAAGGCATTTTGTACTAGTCAATAAAGTGTCTTCTTGTTAGGATTGTTGATTTAATATAATTTTTAGACATTCATAAAAGGATTTCTTATATATTTTATATGGGATTAATTTGAAAATGTAAGATTTCAGTTATATTATATTATGAGTTAGTATTAAAATTTATATGTTGGGTCAAGATTTTCACATAAATGTTGATTGAAAATATTAATTTAATTTAGGTAATAAATAATTGATAATAAATAATTAAAATAATGCATATATATAAAGTTAATAACATGAGATATTATGGTGAAATTAAATCGAATTTAAAAATACTAACTATCCAATTAATTCTAGATAAAAAACCATTCAAGACCATGATCATTTTTTTGGATGTCCATGACAAATTTGGGCTCCCATTGATTATATATTTTAAGGAAAATACATTATTCATACATCTAATTATTCTAATAGACTTTTTTATGTTTTATTGGGATACACATAACTAACAAACCATAATTAGATTATGATACATGAGTGATATTATTGTGTAAATTCCTTAGTGGACTTGGAAAATAATTTATCCACTATACTATAAAAAAGAAATATTTTATAAGATTAAAATTATTATAATCCTATATAGATATTTAGTGGTATAAGAAATAATTTTACCCAATTAACAGTGAAATATTAATTATTTTCCACTAATAGATATGACGTAATAATTAAAGGGTAACTAATTTTATGTTGAGAATACTTTATAAAATATTTTTTTATGAAAATTAAAACAATGATACTCATTTAGTAAAATATATTATTATAGATAAATTTCATTAAAAATATCAAAAAAATACTTTGAGATTAATCCTTATGAACAAAATACATAATAAAATTAATTTCTTGGATTATTAAAAACCCATCAAAATCATTATCATTCTATAAAATTATTATATGATTTATAGTAACCCCTTCATAATCAACTAAAATTTAAATTATATCAATATGTAAATCAATATGATTATGAGAATAATATATTTATTCACATGTGGTTATAAAATAATTATATGTGGAAAAATATACATCATTCTATACTCATGAAACTAATATGATTGTGTAATTTTATAAAATCAAGAGATTATGTGTTTTATTTAATTATTTTTCTAGAAATGAAATTATTTTAGCAATATAGTAAAAAATGTTCCAACCTGGGAATTGAATTCACTAAATGTATACCATATATTCTTAAACTATTTACAATAGAAGAACATGAATGAAATTTCCATGTACCAATATTGTATTTTTCAAAAAGGTGGGAATGTGATAAAAATTATGGAAAAAAATATAGTTTGAAATTCCTAAAGTTATTCTTTGAATAACAAGTTAGGAATATTGAATCCTTGATGAAAATAAATGATTATTGTTTCTATATGATTTAATTTTATATAATACCTTATGTTCTTTCAGAAAATCCATTGAATGCTTCCATTAAGTATCTGTTTTATTAAAACTAATTATTCAATTTTTACTAGTATACGACAAAAATTAAAAAACAGTTTTATAAATATACAAGACATAAAATTTGTTGAATGAAATAATGAAATTTCTAATATAAATTTTTGCGAGAAATCAATGTCTTTTATGTCATGGTGTGGATAAAAGAGAATAATAAAAAAATCTTTTGGATTTAAATAAAATATATTATTTATGTTTTTATTGTTATAATAAATTATATTCTAACATTTTAAAAATATTGAAATATAATAAAAGAGATGATAAAAATGGATTATTTTCCATTGAATTATAATACATTGATTATAAGAAAAGTTGAAATAATGGTTGTTTTTTCCATACAATGAAATTTGTCATTTATATTTTATAAAATATGATTGAATTTAAAAATCACGCACAATTAGTGAAATATTTTAAATAATGATGTCTCCTTTTTAAAAACAATATATAAACACATAGATATAATAAATAAATTGAATATGATAGTATATTTTTTAAATGGCCCTTCTAAAATAAATAAGTGTCATTTTAATAATATGAACTATATGGGCTCTAATTCCTATTACTAACTTGATATGTAGGATTAATTTTCAATGATGGAGCCCAAAATAAAATATCCACATTGTTTAATATATATTTTCAAATCACGTCATTCCACATTTCAACAGTCAACATGGGGACCGTAATACCTTACATATATAATATTAATTACACATTGTTAAATCCATTTTGAAAATAAAAATAATATCAATATGATATTGGAATTGTATAGTAATACTCATTATATTATGATCTCAAACATCATTAAAAATTTACAATGAAGAATCTAATTTATATTATATTCAGTTAGGTAGGATTTTTTTGGTTTAACATACTCTATATCCATGATATTTTCACCGGTCATTGCACACATCCATATTATCTACAGAGATAATGATTCCCCCATATATGTTTTCTGTTACCATACTTCTTATAAAAGATCATGTCTTCTATCATGGGTCCATATTCTCCATGAAGCTCTTATTTTTTATCATCTAATATGAGAAATTCAATTATAGATTCAATCTTGTAGTTATATTAAATGTTTCTGATCCTCTCTTATCTCTATTTCTTCATAAATAGCATAACTCATGCATCCTTATAAATACATGACGACCCTTCTATTAGATTAATGAGAATTCTTCAAATATAGAAATCCATTTTTATGTGTATCTCCCAAAAATATATATTTTTTCATTAATTATAAACATCCAATTTGATCAACAAATGGAAGTATTGTAATGTATAATCCAATCCCAAAACGTTATGTTTTATCCTTTCATGAAAACAATTCTCTAAAAACAAAAAATACCTGGAATCTAATTCTTATCTTCACAAGATATATTGAATGCCTCTCCATTTATCCTATAAGAACCTAATTTTATCTCTAGCTTTGTTTCCTATTTATTTTACATCCACTTTTATATTAATTTTTAGCATACAAGATGGTTTTATGGTTTTTTTACGTTATACCCATTGGTACAAAAATGGTTTAATTTTATTATTTTTATAGACAAATTATGAATTAAAGATATATATTACGGTGTAAATAAGGAATTTACACCTTCTATTCTTTATGGTTTTCTCTTTATGTATATTTGGTCCTATTAGATTGGATTTACATCGCAAATCCCATATTTTCTCATGAATTTGCTGAAAATTCTAAAATGTTTAAAAAATTACAATTTCACCATTTTATCTGATAATAGAAACCAATTTTATTATTACCAAATGAAAATAAGGCCACTGATCGAGTTATTTATTCATTTATTCCATAGGCATTCATCATTCTTCATCTTATGGAGTCAGAATAACCTAATGTTAGTATTGTTTGAATTATATCTGTATTATTTCCATTAATATTCTGCATATTAATATTTTACCTCATTGAATTAAAATCTAATTCCTAGTTTTGTAATATGCCATATTTTAAATTTTTTCATCTATTTATTTGATTTCTCCCATTCTGGGCTAGCTTACATGCTAATATTTGATGAGGGACATCATTCTTCAATAGTTTAGTGTTCTAGTACATTATCTTGATATTATAGGCATTTTATGTCAAGCATCATGATGTCACATTAAATATATTCTATATGATTATTTAAAAAGAAGAATAACTTATTTAAATTTTCATTCATGCATGAAATTCTCATATGTACCCATTACTATATCACAGATCATTTGCCTCATGTAATGACACCCCATTAGGAATTCTGAATTGATTCCCTCAACATTATAAATACTTATGTATTCTAAAATTCTGCCTGGGGGGTCTGACATATTTTATATTAGATATCAGATAATATTACAACCATGTCCTGTTATTTTATTTAAATTGTGTTTTATTCCCTAGAAGTTTAAAATAATTAATCCTTAAAAATAATATTTTTCATTTTTTTAATGAATTACATGAATGATTTATTGTTATTAATATTCATCCATATATAATATTTTTTTAAATGTTGTTAGGTCTGGTTTTATTAATGAATCTTCATGCCCCCTTAACGAATGATGTTGTACATGGAACATCCAATAGTATATTTGAATGTATGTATGACATTTCACATTAACCTGGATGATATTGGACAAGGATTTTCACCAATATAATTTTGTTGATCGATATTATGACATAATTATCCCTAAATGAATTTTTTGGTTCATTCCCATATCTACTATAAAACCCCAATTTATTAGGGTATGCATGTTTTTAAATAAAATTAATCTCTTTTATATCATACATTTCACACAACAATGAGACTAAACAAATCTAAATATATTATTATTACAACCTATCCATTAAATTATTTTATATAAATATAAGTAGCTACATAATGGAATATATATGTTTCATACTCATTTATATGTTATTAATTAACTCATTGTGAATAATCACATGATTTTTTGTAAATACATTATTTTATCAATAATATTCTTTTTCCAAAATTGTTTTCATATCTTTTCATGCATGGGAATTTTAAACTATTTCCAAAATTCATATAATGTTTATTTTATAAAAAAATATTATTTATTATATACATATAAGAAATATCTAATTTAGGCATTTTTTGGATTTTTTGGAACAAATTATTTTCATGTGAGTGTGAAAATACATATTGAAATAGAAAAAAAAATTATTTTTATTTAAAATTCCAATTATGATTTGAATTTAAAAAATATATATCATATGTAATATTTATTTTTATTTAATCTAATAAACTACATTTTAAATCATCATTATTTTATAATATAAAATATATATATTTTTTGGATTCAATACACAATTTTAATAAAACTATTTTTTTTGTGTTTTTTATATTAGAATTTCAATTTTATTTTACAAATTATATGTTTTTAATTTAAAAAATGGATATAATATTTGTAATCTGTGGGACAAAATTTAGTAAATAGATCACTTTAATTTATGTCGTCCAAAATAGTGGCTATATTAATTATTATTAGGATGATATATGGTAAAATCAGGCATAAAACCTAATTCTATTTACAAATGGTTTCAAATCATAATTTTTTATAACATAATTTTGGTATAAAATTTATCTTAAGAATAATTTTTTGAGTTTTGATTACTGTTTTAATATTAAATTAAATTATAAAACTTTTATTACTTTAGTTAAAAAATGATTTCATATTTGGAATTAGTGGCTACAAATTTAGTAAGTATCTCTCATTTATTTTAATTATAGTTAATATTATCCATATAAATTTTTACTAAATATATAAAGGGTAAATAAGGTATTTAATTCTATATATTATATGATAAAGAAAATAAGATAACCCTAACACATTTACAACTTTTATTTTATGATTAATGTTCATACATAATCATTATAGGTTCTATTATATGACCATTTATGTATATATTGAGGATATTGTGATATTTGTAAAATTTTACTTAAAAAGTAAAAGTTGTATCATTGATGTTTTTAATAACAATAAAAAATTTTAATATGGGGTTATCTATAGGATATGTTCACATATAAAGAGTATTTTAAAAAAATAAAATTTTGTCTACATCATGAAATTTTATTTCTAATTATTCTAGAAGAAATAATTACAAAAAATGATTATATATTGAGGAATTATTAATTATGTAGTTAAATGAAAAATTAAATAAATGGTATAAAAATAGTAAATGTAGAGTAATTTTAATTAATTAAAGTGATCCAAGAAATTCAAAGATAAATATAACATATACGGGGTGTATTGAAATATTTTATTCGAATATATGTTTTTATATTTATATTAATAATTTTAATGTAATAAATAATTTCAAAACATACAACAACAATATTTTATGAATTTAATATTTTATTGTATTATTTAAAATACATAAAAAAATTAAATAATTAGAAAGTGGATAATATAAGGCCAACATTGTTATCCAATGTGTATTTATTGGAAATTTAGGATCATTATATTATATAATATTCTAATAATACTATATTATTATAGGAAATTATAGAATATCCATTACACTCTCTTATAAATGGGGACCACTTATTCTGAATACTTCAATCATACAAACCAATTTATTTTATCCATTTCTTAAAAAATAAATTCATATAATCTCTCTACTCATTCTATAGGTATTGTTTTAAGATGAATACTAATTTGATTAGTCATGATATATTAATAAAATAATATTGTATGAAGAAGAGGATGAAAAACAATGTATGTGATAGGTTGGACTCATGATAATTTACATTCATTTAAAAACCCCCTTTTAAAATACATTTTTTACATTTTTTACAAAATTTTGGATGGGATAATTTATTATCATATATTGAATAATTGGATGTTCCTAGATTTGTGATCCCTTAATGCATTTAATTTTTATTTTCATGATTTCAAGATTATTTTCAAATTATTTTCTTATGTGAACTATTTTTGAAAAATTAAGTTATTTGAACTAAAAACGTTGGTTTTCATAAATATTTTTAACGATGAAATAATTCATAATTTTTTATTTTGTTTTGGTTCATTGGGATTATTTTTTATGATGGTTTGTTCTTAAATAAATCATTGATGGGTAATTACGTTATAATTTTAATGAATTTGTTATAATAAAAATTGAATTCAACCATATGGTTACTTCATATATGTGGTGGAGTTAAATTGTTTTGTTTCCCAACATAGATATCTAAAATATACTTCATTTGTTTTTTCATGATTAAATTTGATAGTTTATTATGTGTATAAGGTATGGTTAATCAAAGGTACTAATAGAATGATAACAAAAAAGGTCAACCTTGAGAAGCTACATTCATTACGCTTATGATTCCCTATGTTTCTAATAAACTTTTTCTATTTTTCTATATATTTTAGAGGTCCTTATTGATAATTTTTTTAAAATTTGAATTAATTATTTCTATATTATCAATGAATTTTTTTACAATGATATTTATTTTATGGATTATCATGTTTTCCGTATTATAATAGTTTTATTTCTTTTTAGGTCACTTACTGTTAATTTTATACTCATCGTATGTTTTATAAAGTTCTATACAATTTTTATAGGATGGTATGATCTTGGATGGTTTCAAGAATTAATGTGGTATACATTTACATGAAATGAAATAATTTTTTAAAGAATATTTTTTCTTGAAAAATAGATACTGTGTGGATGTGTCAATTTATAATTTTTTGGTTAATATTGTATGAGTTCGTTATATTTCTCTAAAACTCTAAATTGAAAAGATAATATGAATTTTTTGAATCATAATTCTAGGTCATAGACCCTGAAATATGAAATGATGATGGTTGGATCCTTAACGTCAGTATTCATGTATGTTTATTAAAATCCATGGGTACTATATTTTATTAGAAAAATTGTTAACATGTTATTTATGATAATATCTTATTGTATTTTTAGAATTATTATAATTATTAGGATTTTATTTTAGGGATCATTATTCATTATAATTTTGAGCACACTTAGTGTGTGCCATTATTTTGTGATGGAACGTAACTGAAGAATGAAAATTAACACATGAGTTCGATGTAGGTATTTCAACGGCGAGTAAAGAAATATATCTACTATTTGAATTAACCAAATCATTTATATATTTGTGATGATTAATAAGGTAATGATGAAGAACCTTTCTATACTGAATCGACATGTAATTCAACAAACATTATTATTTCATGTTGGATCGCTTTGTGCTATAGAATTCCACATATTTTAGAGGGAATACTAGTCCTAATGTATCATGTAAATACATTATATCCAATGAAACAAAATTTAAATCCTTTTGATGAAGGAAATGAAAAATTTTACGCTGGATGTTTATTATAATCTAAAAATATCTGATCAATAGTCGTTATTGATCATGAATAATATTTAATAATTTGGAGATATTTTAATATAATATTAATCAAAAAATATTTGACAAATTAAAAATGAACTTAAATTAAGAAACAAATCCACATATTAATGAAAAATTGTGTAAAATTGTTTTGGAGTATGAGTCCAACTTTATTACACTATTCGAGTATGCTATGTAATCTAGAGAGAAAGATTTTTCTTGTCATCAGCAGATTTATGAAAAACTAATGATGGTCACTAGTTTCCCATAAATCTGAATCATATGATGAAAATAGAAAAGGAATATTCAACATATTATATATATAGGAAATCAAGAGAATAAGTATTCAGATGGGAACCATGAAAAAATTATAGCACCAATAAATAGTAGGTAATAAATTGATTTCAATATTCAGAATATTATGGGAAGAAATATCTATAGAATTGTTTGAATGGAACATGGTTGTGTTAAAAGTTCATATTCATTAATCATCTATCTCATTAATATGAGGGGAATAAACAAACAAATTATATCTTGTACTTTAACTATAATGAACTGAATAATTATTAAAACTACTTTCACAAGAACCATTTGAATCTACCACATAAAAGCATGAGGGGAGAGGGTCATGCTTATGAAATCACTATTGATAAGAAAGAAGTTCCCAATGATCTTATGACGTGTTAATTAATCATACACTTACAATTTTCCAAGGAATTATTATATTTCGGATCCTCACATTCTTTTATAAACTCCAATTTTTAATGAAAATTAGATATTTCTCATTCAACTTAAGAAAAGAATAGTTAGTCAAAAATCATAGTGGATGTATCACCACAACAAGGATGTTTCTGGTAGTTCATATTATGACACATAAAATTTCTCTATTTACATGTATTATTATCATATGTATGGTTCAATTTTATATAAATCAGTATGTGTTTTATATTTCATAGTATGATTGAAAAATTTAATTCAATGTAATGGAAATCTAAATTCACAATGAATTTGTGGAACTACATATCATTAGAGTTGAGACTTCATCATATGTTTCATGTAATTATCTACAACCAATATTGTTTACGAATGATATTCTTGGGGAGGATAATATGTTGGTTTAAAAGAATTATATCCTAATTGATGATTCACCTATTGTATAAGAATATGTATATTGATTTCATGAGGACTTACATTGATGCACATCAGGATGTGAGGTTTAATTTTGCATTGATTTAATCCCTAATGTAGTATCTATATCTATTACCCCCAATAGAGTAGTGAATGTTGAATTATTGGATTTTATGAAACAACTAGAAGAGTTTAGTTGTAAGGTAATTGTTCTCCCTATTGTATCACCATTCAGAGACACAATTAACATTTTTTTAATAAATATGGATCTTTTTGGATGATCATTTATTATAGGGAAATCAATTCTTAACCATAAAGAACAAGTACTATCTACCTCATTTTTATGAATTATTCAATCAACTTCATGAAGCATAATATTTTTTAATTATTGAACTTCTCTTTGAGTATGAAAAATTGTGAGTAAATAAGGAATGCATTTCATATACAGTATTTTTAATAAGGTATGAACATTATAATATTATAGTAATTCCATTTAGTCCCACTAATTCACCATTTATTTTAATGGATATAATGAATAGTGTATTTAAGAAATATCATAATGATTTTGTTGAAACATTTATTGATTATATCATGATGTATTCTAAAATATAAATGGACCATGAGAATCACATGTGGGTCATTTAGGGGACTCCTTATACAGAATCGTTTTGTGGTATATTTAGAAAGAGTTAATTATGGATTTATGAAATTTCTATGATTGTCTATGTTCTATATAAATATGGAATCTAAGTTGATCCTGAGAAGAAAAAGTAAGTCCATGAATGGACTACACTAATGAAAATATTTGATGTATGAAGCTTAATTTGTATATTAGGTTACTATCTGTGACTCATTTATAATTTTCTGATTACATTTTGTATTTACCAAGGTAATGTGTGAAGGGGTTAGGTTTATATGGGAAAACAAATGTGAACAAAGGTTTGAATAATTGAATATTATATTGTACCATGCACCAATTTTACCTATAACATCATGAAATAATGGTTTAGATAAATATATTGATTCATTGAAGAATAAAATATGTATTTTCCTTACATAAAATGACGTTTTTATAACATAGTATTCAATTTAGTTGAAAACTGATGTAAAAATTCATCCAATACAAGATCTTGAGTTATTATAAGTAATCATTTTTTCTAACGATATGTAGACATTATCACTATAGTGAAATATGTGAGATATATAAAGATCACAAGTGTTTTAAATATTTCTTCCCATTGAATTAAATATACATGAGAAAAATAAGATGGAAAATGATACTCAGTTATTAACATTTCTCAATACACTACAACCCAGAGAAAGAAAATAAATTATAATTTTTGTTAAGTAGGAAATATCATGGAGTTCTTACCCAAATGAGGATTTAGAGAGATCCTAGGATCATGGATTTAATAAATATGGATATTGGAATATCAATGAAAGGGTATAAACCAATATTTTTCAAATTGTTCTTAAAACAAATTTTTTGTATAAGATAAAAATATCTCAATCTGAGGATGATAATATTTTTAATTTAATTAATGTATTGAATAATAGAAAATTTGAAGGCTTTGATTATGGTGATGAAGTTCAAAATTTTAAAAATAGGATATGTGTTTCATCAAAACCTGATCTAAAAAGGTAACTAATGGATAATTTTCATATATAATATTTCTCTACACATCCAATAATTAAAATGATTTATATGGATTTGAAGGAAATATTTTGGTAGTATAATATTAAGTGGAAAATTAGAGAAACTGTTTCATGATACATGGTTTGAAAACAAGTGACGGGTCAGGGAAAACATCATAGAGGATTCTTGTATCATCTTTCTATTAATTTGTTGAAATGGTATGACATTGTTTTGGTCCTTTAAACATGAATACTAAGGGATCTTAAAATAACTTATGTGATATGTGTAATAATTGATCTCTTTACCAAATTTAAAAAATTAACTAGCTATTAGAGATGTATTACATCATTAGTGTATAGAAAGTATCTATAATAATTAGGATCTATGACATAATAGTGGAACCTAAAAAAAATTTGTCTAAAAGAGATCTCTATTTTATATAAAAATTCTACAAGAGTCTTCAAAATTCTCTAAAAACAGTGGAAAATTTGTGAACCAACTAAAATTTCAAATTAATGGAATGTTTGAATGTATTATTCATGAATAATAATACTATATGAGATAAACCTCACATGAAATTCAAGGTATGTGGGGTTAGTACTTACTCTCATATAATATTTCTTCAATAATAGTTTCCATTCAGGTATTAAAATAGAATCCAACAAAGCAATATATGGAAAAAGTTGTTGTACTACAAATTACTCAGATATGGTTTTGGTAAAGATTCTGTTAGTCCATGAACATCATAAATAGTCAAAATAAAGTTAAATACTTTTCATGATTTTACAAATGCATCTCAATGTTCAAAAAAAGTTATACTAAATGACGGGGGATAAGATTTTTACTTTTTAGGTGTGAACATCTCTTTATAAATTTATATCCTTATAATGGAGTCATCAGTTTTGGTAAGAATTAAAATATATAATATATGTACATAAGAATATTTTAAATTCTCAAAACAATTGGTGATATATCATACCTACAAAAAATTCTAAAATGTCAATCTAGTGATCATGATTTATTCTATATATCATTGTTAAGGAAGTCCATTACAGACCCAAAAAATGTACTCACATATGATGAAATAGAACTCTATGCTTACCTATCTTACTGATAAAAGACTATCCTAATTCATTACATAAGAGATAGTTTATTAACGAATCAAATTACTTGACTAGTAAATGTGATTTTGATAAATAATGAAATGGAATATATAACAAGGGAACATGTGTTTTTTATGAAGAAGAGACACCATTGTCTATATTGAATTTACTATTCATAAAAATTTAATGGAAACAATTTTTATAGGAGGAAATAATGTACCAAAATAATATTTTATGGTGTAACTCTTTTATTTAAATTTAACCTCTTGGATAAATTATTTTTTATAAAAAAAATCCTAAATGAATGCCAATATATTATTATTAAATGAAATCTATTAAATGAGCCAGTATGAAGATTAGTAACTACATAAAGAAATATGTAATTATCTTATGCATTGTAAATTTATTAACTACTTATTTGGGAATAACCACTTAATTTTTAGTAAATTAATTTTGTAGGACAATAATATGTTTTCTTTATATATATATATTTTTTGAATTTTATGATTTAATATTATAGTAAATTATTATAACTCCTTTAAATTTTATTATATAAATACAATATCATTTGTAAAATAAATTTGTTTATAAAATATATGAGGCACATTTTGTAATTTTTATTTAATGATTGATTTTCCATTGAATAGTGAAAAAAACCAATTTAAAAAAAACAATCATTTTATTTTTATTTAAAATTTCTTTTATAATTTTCAATAGATATAAATGAAAATTAGGAACTATTTTTAGATATATTTTGATAAATTAAATTTTAAATCACCCCATACCATATTTTGGTATTAATGTATTATTATGTTTAAAAAATATTTTTCAGAAAAATTATTTTCACTGAATTATCTCATTTATATTCTATATAATATTCAAAAAAAAATTATTTGGCGTTTTTAATAATTGTATTCATATTGGAAATTAGTGGATCCAAATTTAGAAAATTGTTCCCTTTTATTTTAGTTATAAGTAATAGTTACTATTATAACTTTTAATAAAACATTAAAGTGTAAATCTTTCTTAAATCACAATTAATTTTAATATTGTTTTAAAAAAAATTATATCTATTAAATTTTTTGGATAAAAACACTTCTTTTAAAAAATTACTTATTTTTTGGTTAAATTTTGAAGATAATTTTTCTACTTTTGTATATAAAATTATGAAAAAATAATTTTATATCTGGAATTAATGGGTTCAAATATAGTATAGAAACAACTTTTTTTAATACAATTAGTATTAAACATAGTATTTTTTATTACCACATTAATGGGTTAGTAATGTAATTAAGGTTAAATATAATGGGATAATGAAAATAAAATGACCAAATCAATAAATGAACTTTTATTGGATTATAAATAGACTTTCATTATCAATTTATGTTAGGTTATATGACTATATATGACCATTTTATCTATATTATGAACATTATAATATTTTATATAAGAAAATTCTATGTTTTCACCTTCATGTTTTAAAAAACTAGAAACTTTTTAATATGGGTTTACCTAGAATATAAATTCAAGTATAAATTGAATTATAAAAACTAAGAGATTAATATACATCATGGGAATTTATTTTAAATTTTTAGTGAGAAAATAATTACCTTAAATGACAAGACAACATTGATATCATAATTATTCAATCAATAAGGAAACTATATAAATGATATTTAAAATATCCAAAGTAATATAAACTGAGATAATAAAGGTGATATAAAAATCTAATTGATGTATATGAAATATTATAGATTTATTGAAATATGTGATTTGAAGTTAACTGGTAAAATTGATATTGTTAATTTCATTGTAATGAATAGTTTCAAAATTCTTGATATTGATATTTCATAGATTTATTAAATAATGTGTTGATCATTTTATTTTTCAAATAGGTCCTATACTAGTCAACACATGTGAATGTTTATCTAAGGTATCTTTTCCCCAATGGTCATTCTGATATTCTATCTTGAATATATAATTTTAATTCAATTTTTTTTCTTTATCATTTTTGATAAATCATCTCCGACATTTTCATCATGTTTCCCTTATTGTATATGACAATGTTTTCTATTGATGGGGTCTACCTAAATCCCATTTTATATCGAGATCATATCTATAATAGTATCTAAGTTGGGTTAGTACGAAATGGAATAAGAGAAACTTAAGGGCTCATAGGTATTTTAACGTGAGTATTATAGAGGTAGTAACATAAGGAATATGATGAATTATATATATATATATATTGGAATAAATTTTTTTTTGAATCCTATTTTACTAGTGCTAGTCCATGTTTGTTTTTAATTTTCCCAATCAATCTGTTACATTATTAGAGTATTATTACTCATGAATAAATTAAAATATTTAGGAATATGTGGGATTCTATAATATGTAATTTATTTTTTCAATTATTTCATAGTATATATTTTGACTATGTAAAGATTTTATACTAACTGAAACAACATTAGTACATTATTTTAATTTTCATGGTTTTTTAGTGGTGACTACATCAGTAAAACACATTAAATTATTATTTTTGGGTTTAGGTGTTCATTTACTAGAATCCACAAAATAATATTTCATAACATAGTTTTTATAAATTATTTATAACAATTGAATAATTTGGATTGAAATATATGTAAATTAAGGAAATTGGGTATGATATTATTAGTACTGTAAATAATTAAATGTTTAATTTACCATTTCTCGTAAAGGAATATGTTGTTTCCCTTTGTTTAATGTAGATTATGATGATGTGTTTTAATCTTACTAATTTGAAATAGGGTGTAGTGATCATGTCCCAATGATAAGATTTTTTTTAACATTCATGATTTGAGGGATCTAGTGTAGATATTGTAGATTATGGAGAAATGGATTCATCAATCATAACCAATCAAACCCATGGTTTTTCCAACATTTTAGGGTTGAATTTCCCAGTAATTAAAATAAAAAGAGAGTCAATTGATATTTTTCCACTATGATAATGGTATAATTACAAATTAATAATGAGAATAGATATCAATGTTATGATTGGGATTATAAGATTTGGTGGGATTTGATGACATAAGAAGTAAATAATTATGTTTTTGAAGACCTATGATTTTTCCAATTATAGAATTGAGGCTATAGAAAAATATATCAATTTGTGTTCTCAAAAGGAGTCTTGTTGGTGGTGTCTTTTTATCCATTAATTATAGAAGATCTCTTGAGAAATTCTATTGATGATATTATTTAGAATATTACAACAAATATTTCTTGTAAGGAAAAAAATTCATCAAGTGTGAATGTGTATGGAATTATATACGTTACATTCCATATTATACAAAGCAGTTTCATTGGAGTATAAATTATGATCATATCTAATGGTTGAATATGTCTACTACTTCATTGAGTGTTGGAAAATGGAAATATAATAATTAGACCCTACATGTACTAATTAGAGGGTATTCTAGTATTGGAAATCAATATCTTCCTTGAAGATGCACTAATGGTAATAGGAGATTTTGGAAGAGCCATATATCATGGGAATATTTTCCCAAAAATGATTCATAGTCCTAGGTTCCTTATTATGGTTGAGAAATGGTTCTTATAGAGGACACATTGATAGCTTTTGTTGAAGAATTTCTATAAATCATTAAAGGCACTATTCCTATATCATTTACCTTCCTATGTTCTGTACGTGGTATAAAAGATTCATACTCCGTTATTTAGGATCAAAGAGTGTCTATCATGGAATTAATATTTGAATCATATGATTGTATTATGATTATTTATACTCAACATTGTAAAAAGAGGGAAATAAGAATGATGTGTGACTCTGGTCCTCTTTTGATGGGACCATTTTAGTATCTCTTGGATTAATTTACCATAGATGTTTAAAGAATGATATTTTTTGGTAATGATGGGGTTATAAATATTATATCACAAATAAAATGTTATAATATTGTGGAAGTTTTATTTTATCATGATTTAACCAGGTACTATCATGTTTAAGAATGAGATTATCAAGAAAGCTGAGTATGCGGGAACTTTTGAAAGCTATAGTGCTAACCTCTAAAATTGAATGCATAGTTTTTGTGGAATTTGAATAAAACACATCTTAATTTTCATCTCCCATGGTAGTATTCTTCTTAAATTATTTTCCATGATACTTTTTGTGGTTTCCTCCCAATTTTGTTGGGTATTTTTAAAATGTTAATGTTAATGGGACTAAGATTATTACAATTTGAATATATATTATTCAAACGGTATAGGTAAGTGAATATAATTTTTTTTTCGAGGAGATATAGTCTATAGTATTTATATGATAAAATATTTCTCCATGGGTCTTTATAGTACCCTTCATAATGAAGGATGATGGGGAATTACACCTCTGTGTACCTAACATGAATTTGAATATTCTATACCTAATGAATTGTTATAATTTACATTAAATTAATGTTATTATTGAATAAATAAAAGGAAATATATTTTTTAATGTATAATTATGGTTAGGGAATAATTATATATGTGTGAGTCTTGATGAAATTATAATGAAGGATTTTTTATGTACTTCTGATCATTTAAAATATCTAGTCATGCATTTTCTCTTGAAGAATGAAACCAATTTTTTATAACATTGATAAATTTTTTATTATATATATTTGGGAACATTTTTTCCCTTATAATTGATTTTGTTATTTACTATTATACTTTGAAAGTGTAGGTATTACAGCTTCAAGACCTTCTAGGAACACTGTGGGAGCATAATATTAATTAAAAACTCTAAATGTATTTATTTCAGATTAATGAAGATAAATTCATGGTAAATTTTAGGAGAAAAAATAGTATTTTTGTTAGCTATATAAAAGTAGATATTGTAATATCATAACATGTATCTACAAAAAATATTATGGGTAAAAATATCTTAGATATTTATGGGTATTATCATCTATTTATTTATTTTTTCCTTATATAGGTATCCTACAGTAACTCTGATGATGAAAGTTGTGAAATTTATCTTTGTTGAATTAGTGTGATGATGATTTCCAAGAACTCAAGAAGAGCCACCCAATGATCATATTCTATTGCTTATAAATTTATGAAAATATCATGATGTCTTTTATAAGGGTTATTTTGTGTGTTTTTAGTGCTTGAAAATAATTAAACTTAATGTGAAAACCAATGTATCATATTATATATGTAAATTTAAAGGGAGTTTTCTAATCGATGATCTACAGTAGGAAGTGGTAGTTTATTCTCTGAAATGTTGGTAACTTTACATGTTTTTCATGTAGACTATGGTGTACAGAAGTATTCAGGGGCCCAATTATGGATTCCTTTAAAGTGATATGAATCAAAGTTAGTTCTCATTGTTTAAGTATCTATAATATTATGATATTGAGAACATCTACCCTCTTAAAAAGGTGAATGTTGTAACAGACTAACTTAGTGAAATATTATGACATTGTAAATTGAGTGAGTATAAGGATTAATATATTTGTATATTTTTTCAAACTTACCATTGGGTAGATATCATCAAAGATTATAAAAATATTATCTGTGACTTATCGAATATTTATCAGTGGTTGATGAATGGGTAATGTATCCTTATAATTTCTGACCAATAATATATCATATTTCTAGATAGACTCAATGGTGTTGAAATTTTATATGGATTTTCTCATGATTCAGGTCCATTTCATTATATCCAAAGAATATTATATGTTATCATGATTATATTGGAACATGTTATGAGAGTGTATAATTCTTTTTATTGGGTTGTATAGCTATAAATCTCTTATAAGTACCCAGATATGAATTGGATGTTTTGGTGGGATGAAAAAACAAATAGTAGGCAACAAGATTCATGGATTGATGTCTTCCTTATCAATCAGTAAATAAATAAAACTAGTATCCTTTACGTGTTTTGTAGAAAATAATATATGTGAATGTAAATGGGATACAGTTACCATGGATTTCAAGCTGGGATTACCTTGTTCTTTGAAAGGATTGTATTTTGTAAGGGTAACTATGGATTTATTAACAATGAACCCCCATTTCCATTAAATTTTTGGGAAATATTTGGTTCATGAGATAGAAATTTTCTACGGTTTTATTACTGTTGAACTCTTTTGTGTGATGACCAAAGATATATCCAACTACTATCTATGATTCATATATCATTTTTTGACAAGTATTGAAAAACACGTTGGAGTGAGTTACCATGAATGAACTAATTTGATTAATATATTAATATAATATTAATGTCATTAAATATTTATTCATATACTTTCTTTCATGATTATTATTATATGTGTAATATATGTACTAATTTCATAAGGGTATTTCATATAAGTTCATCTCTTTGATGATAACCGTGATGTTTTAAATATATATTCTTAAATACATGTTCATTAGATGAAGGATATTGATTGATGCGAAATGGATGATATAGGATACAATGGTTTTAGGGGAAATTAATACAATTAGATTTATTCTAAATAATATTTTCCTTGGTAATCCAAAGAAAATAGTGTTTTTAATGACATGTCCCATTAGGAAGAAATCCACATTTTTATGGGTCATTAAATATTCCAATCCGTGGACATATGTAATGATATGTATTCTTTGTGAATACTAATAATTCATAACAGAAGTTGAATACTTGGATATATATTTCTATAAAAAATGTTGAAATATGTGAATAGAATGTGTTGGTACATTTGGAGTGTGAGGGAATTTATTAAGTAAAAGAATAATTCAATGATTTTTTTTTCTTCTTTTTCATGTATGTATATATCTATGTTCATTTTATAAAAAATTAAAATATGATAAATCCATTTTCATGGATTGATATATCTATGATAATATCATAAATGTTAAATACATAGAATGTGATCTTATTGGGGGACGACGTAAGTAATTATTCCCTCATTAATTATATATAAGGAGTAATATAAAATATTATATAGTGTTTTTGTTTGGTGGTTTTAGTTATTTGTGACATTTAATTACTTCTATATGGGTTTCTCTCCATGTAGTTAGTCATTTACTTTGGACATTAAGCGGTGTAACATAAATGCACAAAGAATGGGTCGAAGAGGGTCACACACTATGTATATCATGAACCTTAGCTAAATTCTATATTAATAAAATGAGTTGAATATATATTATTCTTGTATATATTTTAATTATTATTCATGTTTGGTTAACCGTAGATATCTATTAATAAGTTATTTCAGAGAGTATGTGTGAGTAAAATATTTAAGAGATATATATTTACTATTATTGTGAGTGTTATATTCATTTTTCATAAGTGAATAATTAAATGGTAGTTATTTATTTAAAAAATAGTAATTAATCGTGGATTCATAAAAATTGAAAGAGTATTTTATGACCAAGTTTAACGGACCCATAAAAAATTACATATTAAACATTTTATGATAAATATTAATTTATTTAAACAATGATATAATAATTATTTCATTTTATTTTACTGCATCTCATAAAATTTTTACTAATTATTATATTCATAATTCAGCTTCGTCAGGGACAATGAGAATCATAGAGGGCTATTTGTAAACATTATTCTCAAATATTTTCTCAATTTTAACCAAATTACGGTATCCCCTATCAAAGGTATTCCCCATCCAATATAATTATTTTTCATGTATAATTCTATGAAAATACTATCAAACACTAAAAATATCATCCCATGGAAGACTCTTAGAAATTGAAAGTGAACCTCATCTTATGACCTCTCAATCATAGAAAGAACAATATGGCTCTTATCAATTGAGAATATTCTTGTTCTGATCCATTATGAATCATGCTAGTGTTATGATCATCCATGATTGAACCCATAGAATTATCTGTTTATGATCATGGATTCAAGGATCATGTGTAGATCACTATAAGATGTTATTAACCACTAATTCAACTAACACAATAATGTAATGTCATTATATTATATTTAAATTGATCTACCTAGAAAAAATTTCAATGTAAAGTAATAATTTATCATAATATATTCATAATAAATTATAAATGATTATTCTATATCAGGGATATCTTGGATGAATTTCATATTAATATGAATTAGAAAAAAAAAGTGTTGACATTTTGTCTTTATTTGTAATGTCACTTACTGGTTATATTATGACCCAGGTCATTCAATTGTTAACAAAGTGGTTAGACATTAATTTGTTATTATTTATAAATTATTTTCTAGTTATAAGTAGTTTTTTTCATTTCACATTCAAACATTCATTAATTAAAAATTCAATTAAGATGCATTAAAAATTTTAATATTCTCGATTAAAGTTTCAAATTATCTTAGATATATTACTAATAAATGTGGAGTAACCAGAGAAGACATCTATAGGTACTACATATTATCAACATTAGAAAGACTTATACATTGTGTAACTGAAATGTAATTTACATATACTACGGTTAATGTCACCAATATGTGTTGAAGGATACATGACATTCTATGTGGTATATTCTTTGTTATATATGCACATTCGCAGCGTGATACATAGAAATAGTATAGGTAAAGGTATCTCTTGCATTTATTAGATGAAACATGAGATTTTTAGACAAATAACATGGATTAAACATGACATATAGGTGGAGTACCCTCTATTTTATCATTACTACCCATTGTAAAAAAAGAAATTGAGTCCATATATCCCTATTCAAAAATCCATTACCTGATAGATAACTATTTGTACACATAATGTAACCATTACCTGTTTATGTGGATTACATTACATCTAGGATGTTACTATGTACATTAAATACATAGATGAAAAATACTAATTATAGAATTAATCTAAATTTCATATAATGTAGCTGGTTCACCAACCATATAATTAGGTTCTATAGTTTTTTAAATGCCTCACTAACATGTAAATTAATATCTATATAGCATGCATGGTTTTCATTCACACCATATTTAATTAAAAGTGTTAATTTTTACACATCACAATTATGAAATGTGAAGTATGTCTTAAATATTCCAAATTTATTCTCCTTGACACACTACGAACTATTCAATAAACACTTTATGTTATATATTACATGATATATTAAATTCACATTAAAAATAATAAAACTATCATTATGTTATGATGGAAATATTTCATAATGACTCTAAGTGAAATTAGTTTTCATCATTTATGATTTATTATTAATGACACTACATAACTATTCACATGGTCATTATGTTAATTGAATTGATTATTTAACTATATTAATTCAATAAATCATATATGAATAATATTGAAATAATTGATATTAATGGAATATATTTAACACTTCTGTATCCATTTTATTTTTCTAGGTGATCATGATCATAGAAGAAACTATGTATGCCATTGGTTCCTTTTAATTTATAATTTTTTCATCTTTTTAATAATTTATTTTGTTAATATTATGCCACTTGAATCATCCATCTTATTTCATTATATATGGGTCAATTTTTTTATCATTTATTTCACATAAAACCCTAAACTAAAAATTTGGTTTCTTTAACCTAAAAGTGAGTAATTCATGTGTATATTATTAATCTCCCATGTGAGTTGATGTAGTTCATGTTTGAATTTGAGGTGATTCTAATTCAGGATATATGTAGGTGGATTAGTTGAACAATAAAGTAGGAACCAATTTATATTCCATGGTTTCATTCCTCTAGGGTCGTGGGTAAGTTTATCATAGTATAGATTAACTAACCATTTGAAAATTTTAATTAGAATACAACATTTATTATATTATTTTTTCATGTTTGAAGATTAATTTTTTATGGATTCATTATCATCCTCACCAAAAATAAGGAATTAAAAACCATTTTGGATTTGTTTTGAATTAAAATATATCATTCATATATTATATTGATACATGTTTAATAAACTCTGTAAAATAAAATGATTATAAACATTCATGGAATAAGAAAAAATGGGAAATTTAAACATGAATGTGTAAAATTACATAATGAAATATTATGTTAGTCAATACTTCCATTAGTTGTAAATGAACGAAATAATTAAACTATGTCTTTTTATGGATGATATCTAGAAACAATTATTTAAGAGCTAATATGATGGTTTTTATTCAACATAACCAAATTTTTATTGACTGTAACTGCCAAAGTCTATTCAATTAGATTTTTGAGGCACATGTTAATGAAATCTAAGATAAATATTTTAGAATAATGGAGTATAGTAAACATATGAAGGGTATGTGAGTTAATTTTATTAGCATTTTATTACTTCTCCTATGATTTCATGTAATTTTCATTGACAATGTTTTAGATATAAAATGGAATATATGGATCCTTTTCATTATAATATCTATATGATAGTATATTTTGAAAATCATATGATATTTTTTTTCTTTCTATAAATAATTATAGATTAAAAAATTATATTTATTATTTAATATAATTTAGTCAACATAACAACCAGAATATAATTTTAATTAATGTATATTATAGTCTGCATTATCATTATAAAATTATAATTATTTAAAGGAATACATATTTTCCTTACTAGAATATATTTTTTATGGAAGGAATAGTCTTTTTATACCATAAAAGGCCATAGTAAAATCAATATAATGTGGTTTATATATACATACTTTTTTAATAAACTCACCAGAAAAGGATTGGTAAAAATGATTCCCACATGATATGTATGAGGGTTCATCATTAGTTAATTGCATATGGCTATCAGTTATTATTGGAAAATTGATAATGAAATATAAGTTCATGAATACATATATATTTTTATATCATCTCTAATATTATGAGTAATGATAAATATTGGATTTTAGAAAAATTTCATTATCAACAAAAAATTCTTCTTTAAATTTGAAAAATTTACTTATATATTGATTTTTCCATGAAATTATGATTTACATTGATAACATAGAAATGCTGGGACTATATATGGACAACAACTTATCCATGTATTTTATAATATCATCATCACCTTCTACGATACCCGTATTCATATAGTTTTATTTTATGATCAAAACAAAATTAGAGTTTAAAAATATTTTATCATTGATTCTATGGGTATATAAGAGTTAGCAGGAATTATGATAAAAAATAATTATGATGAAAAAGACGAAAAATGAGAGGTTCAAATGGCCATGATAAACATTTTTTACTAGTATCTTTTACATTATCATTTAAAGAGTAATATTTTATTTGGATTCATTTTGTTGAATAGCATGTGTTTTCTTCCAAAAATATAGAATGGTAATTTGAAAAGGCATTCATAGTGAATTGAAAGGACAAAAATTATCATATCTCCAAATTCAAAATAATTATCATAGTATATAAATCCCTTATATCACTTCATGGGGTAATAATAATTTTCTGCATTAACATAATAACTGAATATGTAATTCCAGCCCTAACAGTTGTTGATAAATAGTGATTCTTATATTTTTAGTGAGAAACACATGAATTCATAAGTAATGTGTTTTCCAACGTGGTATAGAAATTTTTATTCCATTATCAAAAATTAAAAACACATCAGTTCTAATTTTCCATCGGATTTATTCTAGTCATACTATAATTACTTTTTATGGGTTACAAAACATTTATTTTTGTGTTCAATGTGAACATAACGGGGAATCATTTTTATCAAACAAGTGTTTTTATGGTATCATACATTTAAAAATTCATTAAAACAAGATTCATATAATTTTATTATTGAAAATAAATTCAAAATATAATTATAATCCACTTAACTAGTTAGCATAAATATTTAATAGTCAATTGAAACTATATATATTAATGAATATAAACATTACAATTTAGAGTCTCTTTTGAGAAAATAGAATAGGTGTATGAAATACATATCTTTTAGACTATGTGGAAAATATATATAAATGTATGAAAAAAAAGATTCATGGATTAGTTAATTATTATAGCATGAACTATTCAATAATAAATCTAGAATTAAATTAATTTTATCCATTATAATACTAGATGAATTTTATAAATAATATATAATGAAATTAATAGACCTAGAAAATGATATTAGATCCATGTGGTCAGAATGTTTGAGTACATCATAACCAAATATTAATCAATTATTTAATGTGGATTGAGGGTTTAATTTAATCTACCCAAACTTATGAAAATCATATATATAAATATATGTTTCAAATAATGTCTTATATATATATTATATACTTTTATAATCCCTTCATATATATGTTTTTAAAATATAAACAAACCGGTTAACCACATACCAACTAAATTTACTAATTGACATCATATAATGTTAAATATGAATAAATTATACTGTGATATATAATTTATAATTTTTCTTTGAGATAGTTATATAAATATGTTGAATCCTTCATAGATAAATTATCCAAAAAATGTGTAACTAATTTAATGATCACAATTCTACTAAATATGTTAACATCACTAAGATGTAAAAGGTATTAGTCGCACAAAATATATTTCTACGTGGGATGAATAATTATTTCAAAATAGATATATAAATAAATGATTTAGTTGATTCTTGAATCACTTTTCTACACTTTTAAATATGATCAACAAACACTATATTTGTCTGTGGTTTTAATTGTTCAAGATATGCATACTCTATCAATTGGATAAAATTATATAGGTGGTTTTATATTCATAATTCCATGTGGTATATGTTTCCATTGAATAATATATACTGCAGAAATAAATATGTTTCAACCTATTATGATTTAAAATATATTGTGAATTAAAATATGGTTTATATGGACAAATGTTCATTCTCTACCTTGTTATTTGATGTAAATTCATTGGGGTGCATTTAACTAAAAATATCCATGTATGTTAATGTGAGGTAATTATATGGTCGGATTGGTTATAGTAGTCCATCACACACAAATCCATTTGATTAATATTTGTTATTGATACTATGATTGAAATATTATTCATAATTTTTTAGGTCCACCTCCATTTGAGGTATGATTATGGAACATTTCTATATGATGTTACCAGAAAGTTCAATGATATTTGTGAAATATAATATAGAAATAAGGTTTCATGGATCTATTTATGGGTCTTAACAAGTATAATTAGTATAGAATATTTTTTAATATTATAATTTTCTAGGTGAATATAAGTGGTTACTAGGAGTGCTATAGATTCCAAGACAAATATTTTTAAAACACATATAAAATACAATGATTTTTCTTATGGTTATATAAGACTAACAAATTTATACAAATTTGATTTAAAGATTATTATTTGATATGGGGAATAAGATATCATAGTATAGCTATATGGTTTTCATGATCCAACTAATTATTCATTGATAACATAGAGTTGAAAAATAGAAAAAAGAATTATATACCACTATATATTTCTAGTGTTACATGTTGTTATATTAATGAAATGACTACATAAAAGTATGATTACATTTAAAATCTTTCATACATACAATGATATATGTATATATTTTATCATTTTTATGAATAAATAAATAATTGAAAATATTATACAAAACATTGTGAATTTCATGAGATAGAAATTGAAACAATATAATAACGCTTGATAATGTAAAACATAATGAGTTCATAGTAATTAGTGAATTAGTAATACTATATTATGGGGTAAAACTGGTAATATTAATAATACTTATATCTAGTTTCATTTTTAGGGTAATTAAATATGTATATGTAATTCATATTATATCCAGTTGTTTCCATATCTACATTATAGTATGCATCATTTCTCTTCAAATAGAAATTAAAAATATTTTTTATTAAAAATTTGTTCCATATTTTTCAATTTTGCACAAATTGTAAAATACGAATATATTTTGATTAAATTTAACAATGGATTTATCCATGATGTCAAGTATTATTGGAAAAAATATATATACTCATTGATAGTATCAATTTATCGATTGTCTTAAAAAATACATAGTCATAATGAAATAGAATAACTTGATGTTACTTGTTAAGACTAATTTCTATAACCATTTTTCAATATATGAATTTTTACAATTTGAGGCTAACAAATAGAGTGTTATCACAAGGAACTAGTTCATGTTGGTGTCTATAGAGGTTGGTGACCTAGAACCATCTACTTCATTTATTTGATTACAAGAACATTTATGGTCTTAAATATTTTTTCTATATTATCATGAGATAAATTTTATTCTAGATGAAACCCATGAAATATTATCCTAATACATCATGTAATTATTAAACAATATAATATTTCATTCAATGCTGAGATAATATTAGTGCCAATGAAAATATCTTCAAACACATTTTCTATTTTTGGAAAATATTTACTGGTAGGATATAGATTATTTAATTGGGGGTCATGAAGTTGTGTATCATTTTATTAGATTTTTTAATGATCACAATCACATTATATCATTCTAAAAATTTCAATTGAGAATAATTTTTGAATTTATGTTTAATTTTAATGTAAATAAGTAATCTATTTGAATTAAAGATTTATTAAGGTCTTGGAGATTCATTTTGAAGTCTCTCTATAAGAAACAACATCAGACACACATAGGAAGTCCACTTACCTCCTAGTAGACATTGTAGTGGAACTTAGGCATTGTGTTATGTCATATGTTGGCCTCATGAAAGTTAAATATAATTTGGATACTTCCCAGCTCCACTGTATTATTAGATGGACAAATACATACTATGACATCTCAATGAATCCCACTTGTAATCAAGTCGAGTCTAAAATTTATCCACTAGTTTTTTTCAGAAGGAATAAATAGCCAATGTGGGTAATCACTTCAAGACTATTTTGAATCCAATTGTATAGTTATACCCTTAAGTACTCATGATAAACCAAAGTGATTTTATAGGGTACAAATTTACCACTTATATGGTTTGGACACTTAAAATTTCCAAATTTATCGTTCTTGAGTTCATTTAATCTAATTTCTTATTCTACATGATTTCCCATCCAATTATCTTTCTTTTTTAATTTTCTTGATCCACTTTATTAGAAAGTGGTAATAGTACAAATAAGAATTCATAAACAATATTAATATTATAAAATTCAAATACAAATTCCCAGTCCGAAGTCTAAACCACATTCAAATTAGAAAAATAGAGCACTTAATAACCTCAGTCCCAATGATCCACCATGTGGATTGAGTGGATGAGTCATGATCCCTATGTATTTATATCTCTATTACCATAAAACATTAGTGATATAACAATCCCATCAATGTCATCCAATTCACCATCAATCTCCATTGTAATCAACTTCGAACACGAGTCATCAACCCCACTAGAAAATAATATTTCAAAGATTAAAACTGTAATCACCTTAGAAATTATTACCATTCGATAACAAACTCCATGTGCAATATTAAAAAAACCAGATCCATCGATCAAAACAAATAAAAATTCAAAAAACAAAAAGACCTCCTTCCAAAAATCCACCAATTTAAATGAGCATTAGTCCTAAAAATTCATAAAATCTACTAGGTCGCCAACATGAGTAGCATTGGTATTGTCATTGAGGAGGACTAAAACTGAAAAAAACGACAAAAAAACACCAAAGCACTTCAAAAATATCAGAAATATGGGAAAACAAACACTATTCAAGAGAATGAATTGAGATTCCTGTTAACCCTACTCCAACACCATCCTATGAAATCCAAAAACAAAAATCAAACCCAACCATGTTTGGTCAAGCCTGATGGTTTGGAAAACAAGGTAGGGGATGGGAAGAAGGAAAAAATCTACCACTATCTCCAAACCAAACTAACTAATGTGCATAAACATTGAACCAATATAAAGGTCATATGTGTAGGTAACGAAAGAGATATGGGAGAAGTATGATTTAGGCATCATTCTAGTGAGCGCCACTATGAAATCATGTTAAAGATAAAATGGAATGGAATTAGAAGCTTTGATAGATGAAACAAGGGGAAGATACCATTGATAAGTAGTGAGTCAATGCGAGGAGAAATGAAAGATAGGGGGAAATGGTGGAATCAGGATCACCGCTAACCAATGGCGAAGGGTTTTAAGAGGATACCCTAGAATAATTTAAGGACATGAGGGGTAGTGCCTGGAGAGCAGGGGGTGATCCCCATACAACATTCATTCTCTCAACATTTAAACTACACTCTGTTTTATTTAATCCTTTACTTGTTATAAATTTACAGTGTATTTTAAAGGGTTTGTATGAATAAATCCTACAAAAACATCTTCTTATTGGTTACACATTAACACTAATTTTAGAGTTTTTGTGTTTATTAATTAACTAATCATCAAATATTGTTTTAGGGATTTTCTTTCATTAACCATTGAAAATAATGTGTCCTCCATCATTATTGGTGCCTTGGGTATAATTAAAAATAGTTAATAATACTAACATATCGTGCTTCATGATAAGAGGATAATTAGAAACTCATTTTGAGTATTTTTTAGACTTGTTTAGTAATGTAACATTCATTTTATTTTATATTATTGTGATTAAATGAAATTCATTTTCATTTACCCTTAAATATTATAGATTATGTCACACTCCCTTATTATATTTAGAATATGTTAATTTCATCATAGTATATATATGAATTTTTAAATGGAAGTCCCCGATTATTTTCATCATAAACATATAATTAATTAATATTTAAGTATCCTATGTTTCTAAACCTTATCCAGTTTCAAGAAACAATTATAAGGGATTTCTACTACCTCAATAAAAAAGGATATCCCAATGTACAATCAAAGGTTCTATCGTTATTCATTGATTGATCACACTATATTTATTAGAAAACTAACATGTATATATTTCGTATAATAATTGTTTTTACCATTATTAAATATTTTATACAAGGTTATACATACTTTAAATAATCAATGGAAAAATGGAATATTGATGATATTTCATCCTTTGAGATTTATGGGAAATACATGAGTGGAATTTATTGTGAGAAATACCAAAATTAATAGAATTTTACATACCCTTGTAAATACTAATAGAATATAGGGAAACATCTTGATGTTATATGCAATGGAACTAACATGGTCATAGACCATAGATAGGAAATGTATTGTGAATACATTAGAAACTTCATCTTGTAATATAATGATTCAATTACTATAATGATTATTTATTTTACAAATAATTTTATTTTTCCAAATATATGGGTGATTTTATTAGTATTTGTATGCTTAGTGAGAAAAATATTTCTCATTTTTTGTATTCATGATCACCCATTGTAATGGGAATTTAATAATCAAAGGATATTTGCAATATGATCGTAGAATAACTCATTAGATTAATCATGTATATGATATTACCCAAATGTAGACAACAAAAAATTAAACCATAAAAGATAAGAAACACAAGGAAAAGATAACTATTGACTATAATTCAATAAATTATTACTCTTTTAGTATTGATGTCAAAATTAATCACTAATAACATAATATTTAGAAGATATATTTATAAAAGTTGTCATTTCAACTTTCCAAAAGAGAATATTCATGTGGTGAATCTATGGTATATTTTATTGAGCATAATAATCAGAGACACATGAAACCATAGTAACACACATTAATAGTTAGTATGATAGAAAATAGGAAAAGCACGGAAGCATTCAATGTTTCTAAAGAGAGTTTTATTGATGACTCACTCTCTTCAACTGAATCATGTGTTGATAAAGACAAATGTCTCCTGGTGGAAATTGAGGCATATAAAGATATAATTTATATAATGTCTTCTTGATCTCAAATTCATTCACTAATTTACATCATTTATATTCAAGATAATACCATCGGCGTGTTTTTTTAAATAACTATATAATTCAATTATCTTAATATGAATTATTTCAATGAATTTAAAAGAATGTATCAACAATCTACTGAAATTGGTAATTTATACATAAAATTATATTATAATCCAACTATAGAAATTGTACATTCCAATATTAAATAGCTTATAAATTCTATTTCAAAATTAAACATATTTGTGAAAAATCTAAATAATAAATTTGGTTCTCGATATCTTGGGAAAAACTGTTTTTATTTCCTTTTTATACGAAGACTTCCCTGATTAAAATAATGAAATTTTAATAGGATTATCAATAAAAATTTAACACTCTTAAAAAATAAAATATTCATATTTTGTTAATTTTATTTTAATAATAGTATATATTTTATCCCCAATAAAGAAACTCTCTCTTCAAATATTTCACTTCAAAAATTATATTAACAAAATATGGCTCTCGAAACCTATTTCTACAAACATTGATAGAGATAAATTAATATGTGTATGAAATTACAAATTTTAACTATTATTTTTTATTAAAAACATCCTAATATAAAATACTAAGTAGCTATATTGTATATGGATAGTTGGCGCTTGAGACACCTGTTCGATGAATACTCTACATTTGGCCATCAAGAAAAAGAATATGGAGGACACATAAATATTGGTGATAGTTAATGGATTTTGATACATGGAACATGTGAGATTTTTTTTTAGATTTTCAAAATAAATTATTAATTATTAATTATTGATGGTTTAATGATTAAATTTCTAATTATTAACCAATTTTTTTTATAGTGGTTCTAAATTTTATTTAAAAAATGATATATATATATTGGGTTTTACTTTAATAAAAATAATTTAGTTATATATTATAATTTTAATGATGATTAGCTAATTTATTTTAAATATATTACTGGGTAACTTGTATTTTTTATATGTAAAACAGTATTGATTATTGGATATTGAATATATGACGTGGTCATTGTGACACACACAGACACCAAAACATATCAAACTCAATTCAAATAATATGTATGCAATTTTATTGAAATTCATTAAAAAATTACATTAGGTGTGATACATTACAATTTGGTAAGAAATATAAATAATCTATTTAACCGAAAAAATATATTTAGAACTTTTAAGCCTCGTATCGTGTACCTTGATTTATTTAGGCCTACCCAAGATTCATGAATATAAGGAAAATATATCACATTTTCAATTATATATGGTTATAAATTATTTAATTGGGATTATTTATTCACTTACATAATCATTTATGTTAATCAATTTATTAAAAATACATGTAAAGTTGTAAATAAAAAATTTCAATATCATTTCTCTTTAGATTGATCATTTTAGAGAGTTTATAAATGAATATTTTGATGAAATATGTAATTCATGATGTTGTAATCAATATATCACTACTCCCATGACTCCCTAAAGAAATTATGGAATGATGGAATCGATCTCTTCAATGTTTTTCAAGATTATGTTAAATTATTTTTTCCTTACTCAACATTTTTGTTGTGAGGTGGTCAATAAATCTTAATAATCATTTAATAGTGTTATTATAAAAATCATTTATAAAAGAACACCTAGGTTCATTGGGAAGGATATAAAACTAAAATTTTAAGGATTTTGGGTTTGAATTCTATATTCCTTACTCCAAATACCATGAAGCATAATTTCATAACAAATTTGATAAAGGGATTTTTTTGATACTCTAACTAAAGTAATGTATATCAAATATTTAATAATAAGACAAAAACTACAAAAAAATAAATTCACATTATAATTTATGGTAATTTTCCTATACATCATCCACATTGTGATGATGTTAAGATTAATATTAAAAATTTGAGCTCCAATTATCCAACACATTCTAATGTAATTTAAGATGATATAGAAATAGCATCTATAACATTAACCAAAGAATGAATAATGTCTAAAGATCATCGCTTAGAAAATATTTTTCAGATTTCTAATACAATACTTATACTAGAAGTTATACATTAAATTATGTTAACTATCATATTCATTCACACATAAAATAGAAAAATAATGATGATACTGTTAATGATGAAAATTGGTTACATTCACTGAAAGAGGAGCAGATCCATTACAAGACATAAAAGTTTTAGATTTTTTTGAAAAAATATGGGGATATACATATTTTTTTATAAAATATCAATTTAATGACAAGGTATATGTTCATGGTAAAACCGGTTGTAAACAATCTAGATTTATTGATAACGGATATAATAAATATGAATTAAATGATTATAATGAGGCTAGTATACCCATCATGTGACATGATTATATTATAATCTTATTAGAATTATGCACCAATAAAAATTTTATTCTGTTCTATAAATGGGTGTTAGAAATTCAATTTTGAATGGTTTTATTATCATTTTTTTATTAAAAAAACTATAGTTTTGAGGATTCTAAATAAATGAATCTTTTTAATGTTAAAAAAAGGTACTTATGGTTAAAAAATGATCCCCAATCTTGGTATGTGTAATTACCTTGATTTTGTGAAATATTTTTTATCAAATTTATTTATTCTTTTTGGCATTTTTATTTCATGCGTAAATGAGACAATTGATATATGAAGGCACTACATTTGGATTGTGTTATACACAACACTAATAGCATAATAGAATATAATATCCTAATAAATTAAAATATATATACTATTTTAAATAAATTCGATATACTAAATATAAATTTCAATTCACACAATACCAATATAGCATGTGCCACACACAATAACATGTACTACTAATTACTAGCGTTACACAAATTAATAACTTTTACCCAACAAAAATATGATTTTAAAATATTTTTACATATTATATTAAGATATAACTTAGTAACTATATTGGTAGTTATTAATAGGATTAATTATATTATGAAAATAATTTGTTTACATTAGAAATAAAATGATCTCGTTCGAGATAAATTAATTAAAAACAGTTACCCAACATAATAATTTTTGGTGAACTAATTCCCCCTTAAATCATCATATATTTTTTAATTTTAGGGCCTAAAAATTCCAATTATCATTAATTTTCTTGTGATTAATGACATTAATCAATCCATATAAATATTTACACTTTTCCTCTAAGTCTGTATTTTTCACTTCCCACCTATGTTCTTCTATGTAGAAATCTGTTATGAGTTACAATGGGTAATAGTTATGATTCGAACTATATTTTTTAATGTTTGTTATTTGTATTAATTTTAGTGATGAGGGATTCTATGATCGAGATTTTTTTATTGTTAACCATTAATTAACGATAAGAATTTTGATGGAAAATTCATATTGGGGGGGGGGGGGGAATTTAACAAAAAATTAATTATTGATATATTTATTTTCAAATTAATTTAATATTTTCTATATTTCTCATTTTAGGAGAAAAATTAGCTTTGGTATATGAAAGTGCTATGTTTAGATTGCGTTATACACAACACTAGGCTTGTAAGGGAATATAATATCCTAATATTTTACAATATAGTTCATATTTTCAATATATTATATATATTCTATATATCATTAAATGAACTCAATACTGAGTTAGCATGTGTCCCATACAATAACGGTTTTCGCTAGTGACATGTGTTTTATGCATTACAGTGTTTTACCAAAAAACATTATATTATCCAAATATTATTATTTAACATAATAATATATAACCTAGTCATTAAATTCATAGTTATGAATATTATTATGTAACTTAATAATATATATAGTTCATAGAAGATATAAAATGAATAAATTGGATACAAAATAATTATAAATCGATATATAGAGTAACTAAATATAATGGGAATAATTTTCTAGAAAAATATTTTTATAATCACAATGATGTTTTACCCGAATAAATTAAATTATCTAAAATTAGAGAATGATATTATTGATTTATATATATATATATTAAATCAAATTTTTTTATATTCATCCAATATATTTTGTATGTATAAAATCACAACTAAATTGATATTTCTAAAGAAATCAATATTTCTAAAAAGACATGTCTACCTCCTTTTATCAGAAAATATAACTTAAATCCAATGTTCAGAAATTTTATTGATTATCTATTTAAAAATAAATCATAGATATTAAATTGAAACATAAAAACAAGTTTAAAGAGAATTTTTTCCCTTTTTCAGCGACGTTTCATAAGAAAGATCTTTCTCTAGTGGTATGACTTCTGAGCATAGTACATGTGAAGGATCAGGAATGTACTTTCTCAGGTGGGATACATGGAACACATCATGAACTTGAAAGACATTCGGTGGAAGTTCCAATCAGAATGCAACCTTCCCAACACGATCCAAGATTTCAAAAGGACCTATATTCCTAGGTCACATCTTTCCCTTCTTTCCAAATCTTATTACTCTCTTCCAGGGAGATATTCGTAAGAACACCTTATCACCCACTTGAAACTCTATGTATTTTCTTTGATTGTTGGAATAACTTTTTTGTCAACTCTGAGATGCTCATATCTATTTTTGAATAGATCTTCCATTTTATTCGATTTCAACAACAAGATCAGGTCCTAATAGCTTTATTTCCCCAACATCATCACAACAAGTTGGATTTCTGCACTTCATTCCATAGAGGGAATCATAAAAAGCCATCTGAATACTGAAGTGAAAGCTATTATTGTTATAAAATTCCACCAATGGTAGGTGTAGATCCGAAAAACATTTTAATTCCATAAAGAAAGCTCTCAACATGTCTTCTAGAGTTTTAATTGTACTTTCAGATTGACCGCCTGTCTGAGGATAATAAGTACTGCATAAATTCAACTCTGTATCTAAAGATTGCTGAAGACATCACCAGAACTTCGAGTTAATCCTTGTATCCCGATCAGATATAATAGAAATTGGTACTCATTGCAATATTACCACTTCTTTTACATATATCTTCGCATGTTGATCATTAGATAAATCCACTCTAATGGCAATGAAGTGTGCTGACTTCGTAAGATGATCAAATATAACCCAGATAACATTATTTCCTTTGGATGTATTGGGAAGTCTGGTGATGATTTCCATAGTGATTTTTTCCCATTTTTATTCTGGTATGGGTAATGGTTGCAATATCCCCTATGATTTCTGTCTTTCACCCTTATCTTGCTGACAAACCAAGAATCAATTAACATATTCAGAAACATCTATTTTTATGCCATCCCACCAGAAATATTCTTTCAGGTCCCTATACATCTTCATGCTTCCTGGGTGACCAATGAATGATGAACTATGAGCCTCATCCAATATTCCCTTCATTAATTCTTGTATGGGAGAAACACAATCCTGATTCCTGAACTTTATTATTTCATCATACCCAATGTTGAACTCAGGAACATTTCTCACATTCTATTGTAACTCTACATCTTTTTTCAGTGCCTCTTTAATATTCACATGTATAGATGATTGAAAATTCATTTGAGAAAGATATATTTATCCCATTCCATTATAATTTCATGATCCATCCTTTGCAAATCGATAAATATTGGATCTTTCATGATGCTCATCATGGATAAGATGGCATGGTATTTTCGGATTAATGCATCTACTGACATGTTTTCTTTCCCAGTGTAGTAATGTTTGGAGTAGTCATATTCTTTATTCAACTCCAATCATCTTCTTTGGCACATATTCATCTCTTTTTGTTTGAAAATATACTTGAAACATTTATGACCAGTAAAAATATCACAAATTTCAACATTAAGATAATTCCTCCTTATTTTTAATGTAATGATTACTGCGGCTAACTCCAAATCATGAGTTGGGTAATTTTTCCCATTTATATTCAACTATCGTGTGGCATAAGATATCACCATATCATTTTTCTTGAGAAAACTCACTAATATCTTCTTGGATGCATCCTTGTAGATCACAAACCATTCTCCACTACTAGGTAGTGTGAACACAGGTGTATTGGGTAACCATATTTTTTACTCCTTGAAATTCTCTTCACACTCTTCCACCCAAACGAACATATCCCCTTTTCGAGTCAACCTAGTGAGTGGATTAGATAATCATGAAAAATCATTCACAAAACATTTATAATATCTATCCAAACTAAGAAAACTTTGGATCTTAGTTATTGTTGTTCGTCTTGACCATCTTTCGTAACCTATTTTTTTCTGGATCCACATATATCCCCGCTATTGGGATTATGTGACCTAAAATAAAACATTTTGAAGCCAAAATTCACACTTGGTGAATTTGGGATAAAGCTTATCATATCTCAGCGTCTTCAATACAATTCATAAGTGATCTTCATGTTCTAACTTTCTCTTTGAATATAAATAATTATCGTCTACAAAGACTACCACTAACAAATCAAGGTAGTCTTTAAAGACTCTATTCATTAAATCCATGAAGATAGCAGGGGAATTAGTAAGACCAAATTCCATCACTATAAATTCAAATTTCCCATACCTTGTATGGAAATCCGTCATTGGTATATCAATTTTTTGACCCTTAATTGATGATTCCCTGAACGAAGATCATTCATGGAAATGTATTGAGCTCTGCATAGTTGGTAAAATAATTCATCAATGTGTGGATGTGGATATTTGTTCTTGATAGAGATCATGTTATGTTCTTGATAATCAATGTAGAGTCTCGTTGATCCATCTTTCTTCTTGAAAAATAGAACATGTTCTCCCCAAAGTGATGTACTAGGGAGTATGAATCCATTATAAAGATTATCTCGGAGTTGCTTCTTCAATTCCCTCAACTCAATTAGGGTCATTCTATAAGGTTTTTGAATTGGGCATAACGCCCGGTATTAGTTATATTGAAAATCAACTTTAGGATTTGGTGGAAGACCTGGAAATTCCTTTGGAAGGACATCATTAAACTCCTGTAAAATTGAAATATTCATAATTGTGAGTTTCTCTCCAACCATTTGAGATAAAAACCCTTCATTTATTGGAATCAATACCCATAAGATGGAAGATATTTCCACTGGAAGGTTATATTCATCCTTGCCTCGATAGATGATCATAGACTGATCTAGAATATGAAATGTAACTTCCCTTAATTAGCAATTGATATGAGATATATATAAGGAAATCCAATCCATGCAACTAATCACATAAAATTATATTATAGGAATGATCACAATATTTGTAGGATGTAAATTCCCACAAAATTGAATTAGAGAAGAATTATAAACATTTGATGCAACCATTGTTCCATTAAGAGATGTCATGGCTAAATCAACATCTAATTGTTGATGTAGTATGTTGATACCCATAAAAAAATTTATAAATAAAAGAGTGGGTGGATTCATAATCAAATAAAAAAATTTCTACTCTAGAGTGCATGGTATGTGTACCTTTCACCACTTCGTTTTCGTAATCCACATCGCTGATAGAAATGTCCTGTTACATTCCTTTGTCTTTGGACTTAAGAGTTTCTTGACATCGATCATCATAAAAAACCTTGTATTAGGGAATTGATTAGCATAATACACCATTTCATTTCACTTGTTACACTGATGTGGAGGTGGTGCATTTGGTGTAGCCTTTTCTATGTTTGCATCATTAGACATCTTTTTTCCCATCACTGCAACATTCAATTGCATGATGACATTCTTTTCCACATTTAAAATATTTACTTGTACCTTTAAGACAATAACCTCCATGTTCTATCCACACTTTTAGAATAAGGGAAAAATCATTTAATTTCAGTGTGGTCTTTAGATTTTCCATTTAATTCAATTTTCCACTTCTTATCCAACCCATATGACTGATGGGTTCTTATAATCTCCATATCAACCTTGAGATAACATCGAACAATTTCTTTGTAGCTATTGATGTCCCTTATGGATAACTCCCTCCGAAGACTTGGTTTTAAGCCACTAAACAATCGATCGATCTTACTCTCAGGTTGGATAATAATTCTGGAAGCATACCATGCAAGTCATGCTAAATTTTCTCCATAGGTACCAAAAAATTAATTATCATTTTTATTTAGTTCACGAAACTCATTCTCCATATTTTTTCGTAGAATATGAGGGGAGTAATTTTTGAAAAATATTTTCTGGCACTCATCCGATTCTATGGACTCAATGTCATCTATTTGTCTCGTATTCTCTATAAGATTCCAGAATTGATCAGATTCACCTTCTAAACGATATATTGCTAAGATGACATTATATTGTTCAAAACTGAAAATGTATTTTCTATGGTACTTATCCAATGTTCAGCCACTAAGGGGTCAGAAGACCCACTGAATGAAGGTGGACGTTCCCTCATTATGGATTCAACAGAATGCTGCTTCTTTCTGTGCTGGTTTGGAAGTCCATCATGATTCATAGATTGAGAATGTTGTCTGAGCATGGATACATGATTTTTCATTCCATCCCCCATAACATTTGGTTCTCAAGAGGGAAATCATTTCATCGCCTATCACATTAAGCATTAACACGGTTCCTTTGGGTTCCAACCACTGACTAAAACCAAAAAGCATAGTGCGAGCAACACTAATTACAACAAGAAAACCACATAATCAGGAATAAAATATCACATTTTAGTTCTTATAATATTTTATTAATGGCTATATTTAAAACTCTAGGATTATGTCTTATGCTTAGACATATCCTTATGGTTCTTACTATGGCGTTCACATCTTAGTTTCCAAAGGTTATCTGAACCTTTCCTTTGATACCGAAAACTACGACCCATACATTACATTCATTTTCAATACTTAATAATTGAAGTATATTTATTACTACATATTAAATATCCATGATAGGACCATATAGGTATAATGTCTTTAAAAACTGGGAAACATAAACAATTGGTTCATAAATCTTATATGTTTTCTAACGTTTATATGATCACATATAGGATTTTTTTGGCTTATCATATTTTATACCCTTAATCCTAACCTAGGGAAAACAAACATAAAAAAGGGTGAGCCCAAATTCTCAGTAAGTGTAAACAAATGAAACATCAATCATATCATATTCTTAATATCATAACGTTTGAAAATCATATCACGCATAAGAGTTTGTAATATAATGTCATGGGATAAATCATAAAACTGCAATGTAATCCTAAAAATAAGAAAATAGAACATGAAACATTGTGGCATAAACACATAAGCATAGAAAATAATTTCATATTAGTCAAGGCTCGTTGCTAAGACCATCATAGTGGACAAAGTCTATTACTGAACCGAGTTCACTCTTCAATACAGACCTGTAATATTGAACCATATTTACTTTTTGTTCCAGCCATGTCAATCTCAAGATATTAAAATATTTACCCAATGAATTGGGGAGAGATATAGGTCCCACCCATCTCATAATGAAACCATTATTATGTGTGACACAAAATCATAAATCATATATCAATGTATAACCCATGTAATAGAATGTAATTCTTAAACATCATGCCATCATAAAATAATCCATATAAGATCAAAGGATTTCATATAAATAATTCCATCGTAACATAATAGAATCAATTTAAGAATATTGATAGAAATATAACCCTATATCATCTTATATTTAAAATAATTTTGATAGAACACTTGATCATAGTTCATGATGAAAATATCCATTCTGCTTCAAAAAAATTATGTTTTCAAATTGTCATGAAATTTTAAAATAAAATAAATTAATTGAAAATAATATTGAAAACATGTAAATGAATCTTAATGGAAATAGTGTTCTCTGAAATCATAAATAATATGTTCAGGCCACATTAGGTAAAAAATAGTCTTCTCGTACTATGGATGGAAAAGTCAAAAAGTATCTTGTAAGGAAAACGACAAAAGATTACTTTCATATATTTTTCTAAAAAATAACCAATTGGAAAAATTTTAGGAGGACAGAAATAATATTACATATTGTCTAAACATAGATTTGGATGATAAATATTCCCTACCAAATGCTGAAGTATAAACAATCTCGGATAAAAATGAGATTGTGAGATTTTCCCTTACCATAGGTATGATGTGATTGGTACATCTCCTAACCTCATGTACAATGATTTGAATATTGTAATTGACTTATTAAAGAATAATATTTATTGTTATGATATCATATATGGCCATATTCTTATCTGTTTATTAGTATCATTTCATTGTTACTCGTTATTTGAGTGTTAACTGCTTTATGTTCTTTTGCATGTTTTGTCGAATAAATTCCTATACCTCTTTTTATGTTATAGCTCTATAATTTACAATATGATATTATTATAATATATATCATATTTATTAATTAAATTCATTTATATAATCATTCTTCAATGATGATCATGTAGAACGAATAACAAAACATAGTGGCGACGGTAGGCCGTACGTACGCACAAGTGATGATATCATTCCCATTATTGTAGAATTGTATTGAAGTGTATATTGTATAATATTTCGGGATTAATATAACTTAATAATAATCATATATTTTTATTTCATCCATCATTATACTAATCCAAGCATGTTGGTGATGGAAAACAGATTACACCACAACGTGGAGACGGTAGGTCATACATACGCATGCGTGGTGATTTAATTTAATTTATAGGATGGATAGAAGATGGAATGTTGTTGTTTCATATTCATAATAAAATATCAGTATATATGTGATAATGGATTTATTACTTAAAAATTAATGAACTCATATAGAATAAGTAGAAGAAGAAAAATGTTTGAAAGAATCGGTAAATGATGTTACCTCTTCTTTGGTGTGCCTCTTCTAAACCTCCTCTTAGGGCACTAAGGATGGCCTTATAATAAGACCAGGCCTCTAGTATGTTTCTAGGTAATTTTATTAGGGAAATGGGAAGGGTTTGTCCGAGTTTAAAAGCTCAAAATGGAGTGAAGGGATGCAGGAGGAGGTTCCCTTTTTATTAGAGATTAGAGGGGCACATTTGGAAACTTCCAAAATATTAATTTATAACAAACTCAAATCCGAATTAAAAAAAACCAAAGTGACTCCAATTAGATGATTAGATAACATAAGGTAGTCATATAATTCACCAATCAAATTTATAATTTTTTTTATTTTATTTTAAACCATATAATTTTGATGTATCTTTATTTAATCTATATAATTTTATTTTTGGTAATAATATTCTAAATTATAAAGTGTTATAAATACATACGTATGTGTTTTGAACTTTCCATAACTGGATACATTATGACATTTTAGACTATTTAAATTTAAATTTAAAATATTTAATTTTTTTGTGATTTTTAAACAATTTAATAATATAAAATATCAATAGTGTCAACTTTGACACTATTCATTTATTTGAATTTAAATAAATTACAAACAAAATATTTGTTCGAACCAAAATATTACATAGATTATAATCATATCATGTTTATCTATAAAATTATTAGGGAACATTAATTAGTTCATATAATATTTATTTTAACATTTTTAATACCTTTTATTTGATACTTCTCTTAATAAAATATTTACTACAACATTTTTAAATAATTATTTTATATACATATTTTTGAATAAAAATTAAAAATAAAATACTATGATGAAGATAAATATAATAAATTTAATAAAAATACTTTTAGTTAAATTTATTTTATAAAACAACCAACATTTAAAATTTTATCATTATTAATCGATGAAGATGACTATTTTGACATCATTTAAAATAAAATAATATAAATGTCATAAAATGTTTTATAAGGTTCCAAAGGGTCCACAGGTTGACCCTTGAATGCTTAGGGTATATGTATACTCGAAAAATAAGTTTTGGTTAGTTTTTTGGGCCTTTTGATTGATATTATTATTTTAATAACTATTATATTAATGATTTTTCACTAAATAAATAATTTCTGCATCATTAATGTATAGACTATTAAGGTAATTAAATGTTTCGTAAAAATTACAAAATAAATTACCATAATATGGAAAATAAATTTAGCTTCCAAACGAGTTTTTATAATATAATTTATATTTTGTATAGCCTTATATTAAAAGTAATTTAATTATTAATGTTATAGTGATACATATTTCACTTTCTTTAAATAAAAAAAATTAAATGTCTTAATCACATCCAAGTGGGTTACAATAGATTCCATTTAAACCGAAGTATGCTTTATGGAAAAATATAATGATCTAATTATATTATAAATAGTTTTAGGGTAATTTTTTAATATTATATTCACCCTTAATTACCCAATTTACCTTGAACTATGGTAAATAAAATTTACCATAGTTATTATTCATAATGCTTAAAAATAAAAAGTACCCTATTAACATAATATAGACCTAAAAATTACAAATATGGAATAAATTTTTCAAAATTAAATACACAGATGTTGAAGCATTAAATTTAATATTAATCCCAATGTTTAGAAAATAGTTTTAAAAGTTAAAAATTGCAAAATATTTAAATGTTTATACCTATGAGTTCAAAGTAAAATTAATGATATTGACATACATTATATTAAATGTTATAAATATATTCTATTTGTACTTTAATACTATTCAATATTATAATTTAACCATATAAATTATCTCTATGAAAATAGTTGTTTTAATTAAAATTTAGACTATTTTTACAATTCATCAAATTATGAAATTTATTAGAAAAATATCATAATTTTAACCCAAGTAAATTGTTATATTCTGCTTCCAAAGAAAGTTTTTACATTTTAATGTTAATATTATTAATGATTCTAAAAGTTTTTTACATTAAAAGGTGTAAAAACATTCTTTGAATATCTATTTGATGAATATCTAAAATAACATTTTAATAACATACATATATTATTAATTTCATTCACTAAAAAAACTAATATGACAAATAATTGATTTACATTTGTCATATATTTTTTTAAATGTTAGTTATATTTATTTGTAAAAACATAACGACTAGGTTATAAAAGTAACTTTATATTAAAGGCATCTCACAGTTTGTTTAAAATCATGATTGCGTGCAAAACAAGATACAGAAAAATTATTTCAATATTTTATAAAACACATCGGTGTTACAGTATTTCAATTACAATCTTATTGAAAAGAATCATGTTTTCATGATAAAATCATAAATGTAACTGAATTTTTTGAGGAGAAATTATTTAATTTATTCAAAGGTGAGTTAAATCATGATTCAATATGTTTAATAAATATAAATTGATGAACATAAATGAATGGGAGGAAAATTTCAATAAATTTATATTAGGAAATGTCAAATTCTCTATTTGATTATTTCATTGGAAATTTGAAATTGAATTGATATTTTTTTGAATTTTTATTATTTTATTTAAAATTGATAATAATTTTATTTTTTACATTGAAATTTGGATATTGATTAAATTAGTGCCCTCTATTAATACTTGTTGAGTTTTTATTCTCATGGAAAAGAATTTTTTTTTAATTTGGGGTATTTGACACACACATATTATGTGCAATTTGTATTCAAACTGATAATGATATTTTTATGTTTATCAATGTATAATCCCTTGATTTTGAATGTTTAACTAAATTACTGGGACATTCTAATTACTAATTAATGTAGTGTTTAATTATTAAAATAAGTTTCATGTTAAATTTTGTTTATTCATATATATATCTTATATGTGATTCTAACTCTATGAAGTATTTTTTACAAATGAATAGGGCAACATGAATTACCTCAACCAAAAAGTGGCACACCACATATCCTGCTTGACCACACAACATATAGGGAATCCTCGAAGGACCAGCGAGTGTATGGGTGATCAATCCCTAGAAATGTGGGACATGGGTGGTGAAAATTATTGTGGAATACCTTGGGATAGAGCTGGACAGATGAATGTGTGTTGTGTCATGTAGTTTGTGTGCATGTGAATTCTAAGAGCCATGTTAGCCGCTGGATTTTGAGCTACTAACCATGTTTCGTGGTTAATAAAGGCTGGCAGTTTCTATGGACATTCTGATGTGGGATGAAATCACCTCCATGGTCTGTCAAATCCCTCCAAGGTCCACTGCTATCGCGCATATCCGCTCTATCTTAAAATATTCTCATGCTTCTACACAATTGAGAACCTTTTCCTCACCCCCATAGATCAGTGAAGTCCACCATAAGCCACCATAGATTCCCCCATCAGCACTTATACATCATCCTCTTCCACCCCATCACAATTTCCACCCTCTGGAAATCCCTACTATAGCCATGGAGGATCAGTTCTCCATCCACCTTATATTAGAGCCTCCTCCAACTATTGTGATTGATAGGGGATAAGTTGGACGACCTCTGCTACTTCCAAGCTCTCCACTCTCAATCACCGCTTCATTCCTCCACACTCTTTTTACTAGGCATAACCACCACTACCTTCATCCACTATGGGAAGACACCCTTGAGACATGTTAAGAACATATGGAATTTGTGAAGGCCAAATGAGAAGCATGAGACATCCAATGAGCTACCATCATGACATGTGGCATGTCCACCTCACTATTGTGTGAAACCGAATGCATCTCATGAAACATATTGCGATCCTTTGTCCATTTCAAATAATTAAGGAGGATAAGGCTATATCATTCAATCCCACTAGATTTTCCTTTCATTCGTTGTGGTAAATTAGACCTCTATTTTTTATGTTCACCCACAACCTACACTCTTCTCATCCATCAAACCACATAACCCCACCATAGTCCAAAACCAACATACCGAAGAGAATTCCCCTCCCAAGTGAATGTCCCATGTGATTCCTAAATTCACACACCCCTATCTGTTATATCTTAAAAAATTGTTCCCTTTGGGTATTTATATTTTAAACCCCAAACTATAGACTGCTTTTATAGAAAAGAAAGGATATGGCCTTCATACTCACCTATTAAAGGAGGTGATCCCCTCCTTACCAATTTATGCCATACCAATCAATTGGGTAGAAAGTACCCAAATCACCATTCACATCAAGTGGAATAAAGACCAACTACTAAAGGAGGAGGAAGCCATTATACCAAATGGAAAAGATTCCACATCCCTCTCCAGTTGTTTTTCTTTTCCATTTATTTCCTCACCATTACCCATTATTCATATTATTCATGTACCCTTTTTTATGAACGATTATATTTCACTCTGAATGGGTGAAGGTATGGGGGACTCATATTGTAATGTATTTAATTATGAATTTATTCAATAAAATGAATTAATTTCTTTTAAATTAATTGATATTAATTTAATTTAAGAAAAAAAAATAAATAAAATTTAAGTTTATTAAATTAATATATTATAAATTTAATTGATTCAGTAATTTATTATACCCTTATTTTATTTATTTTATTTGATTATAAAAATTTGTTGATTTTTATATAATATCATGTATGGGAGTAGATTAGTGACTACTAAAAAACGTGGTTAATTTAAGATTGACTAATTTTTTTTGGAATAATAAATACAAGATTTGTTATTTAATGAATTATTCAATGTTATCCCATTTATATTTCAAAAATATTACACAAACATGTAAAAGGTGAAGTCGAAAATTTAATTATGAATAAATTTAATCATTTTAATTAAGAATAAATTATTCCTTTTCTTCATAAATTGTGATTAAATCACTAATTGTAACCCTAAAATAAATCCAATAACTTCTCTCTATTTTTCATTTTACCATGATACAAAATTTATTGTTTTTTTAATCAAATCAATATCGTTATTTCTATATTCATAAAAAAAACCAAGATTAAAAAATTTATCTCTACAGAATCCATTTTGGTTACCACTCATATTACACCCTTAGGGGATCAAATAACTTTTTCCACACCTCATGCTAATTCTGGTTCAGGTAGACCTCAAAGAATGGAGTACATGAATCCTATACAATAGGGCGTACAGCTATGTAGAAATATATAGGACCACACCCTAATATTATTGGGGGTACCACTTAACAAAAAGATATTCTTGGACCAGATCCCTAATGTGGGAATATCTCAGTGTAAAGATAGAGGAACCATTCCCTATCTGATTGGGGGTGGAACTCTACTGATCATTTCTGATCGATAACAACATAAAAAATCACCAAAGTAATAATCAAGTTTGTAAATTCGTGTATCATATCTCAAAAGAAACTCAATAGTCATCCATTTTTTTATACACAAAAACATTTCACATGATACTCAAGGATCACAATTTGAGTCCAAATAAATTAGATACGAGGGGTTAAATTTACCGCAGAAGGAATGAAGGGTTTCATGATGTGTAAGGGTACCCACAAAGTGTGTCGTACCACTCCAATTAATGGCTATGTGACTTTGATACACAACTCTATTCCATGTAGACCTAATAGGTGTGTTTGGGGATCTTGTGATCTGGCATATTCTACTTGATCATGTCCGTGTATTCTTTATGTTTTTTTATTTAGCACAAATTTTGTGACTAAACATGATCATTCCTATGTACAAAAGGAATACATGTTGTTTCCTTAGAAAATGGAAACGTAGTATGTGGGGGTCCCACAGTGTCTGTGATACATATAACACCACAAAATCCTTGTTTCCATGGCCCGGGCCCAACCCCTAGATGATTCTTCGGAGTACAAGGTGTGTTTTAAGTTTTTTTGTTAATTTTCTATATATACACTATGGTTTATGATCTGACCTCACCGTCATGCATCTCACCTCCATGCCTCCCAAAATTAGGCTATATTGATTCTTTTCGTCATTTCATGCATTCTGGTGGATGAAAATCAAATTTTCATTACTTTTTTGGAATATCATACAAAAATACAAGTATCCCACACAAGGCCTCCACTAGTTTGTATTTAAGAACAACCAATTGATCACCTATAACTTTCAAAAACTAATATTCCATCCATGTTTCATGATTCAATTTTCCACATGAAATTCCACCACAAATCAAGGTGTATAAATGAGCTTGGTACCACCTAGAAACATCAATACATCACACTATAGCTTAATAGAATTCAACATAAAGAATAAAATTGATAAATGAACAAAAAAAGTATAAATTCATTGGAAAAGAATTCTTGGTCAATAAAACACATGAATGGGTATTCCAGGAGAGAAAAAAATTAATAATCAATTAAATTTATACATTGGTACATGAAATAATTTTGAACTACTCCAGATCAATGAATTTAATGATCACGATTAATCAGTACAATCAATAAGGGAAAACCCAAATAATGAATGAGTTCAACCTAGTTATAGATCATTCATTATTGAATAAAATTATATTCAAATAATTGAAGAAGTCATTAAATTCTATGCACATTTATCTGCCTCGATCTAGAGTTCATTCATTGTCTAAACCCTATTTTCCAATCAGAAGAGGATAAAATTACTGGTCGATACTCCCAATGTTTTATGCATAACTATAACCATTATTCCATAATGATACATTTATATGTTATTCCATTTAGGTTAGATTAATTAATTACATAATTTAATCAATTAATTAATCAAATAAATGGACCACCAATGAAAATTTAATCTAAATGCACCACTCTCAACTCTTTTATATAACCAAAATGGTAAAAATCACATTTTTGGGTCAACCATTGTCTTATATTTCTGATTACAAATTCCATCATAGAGTTATATAGTTTTATTTAAAAAAGGTTTGTGAATATTATAAAATATATCAAATATATTTATAAAATTAATTCTATCCACATTGAGCATCAAAGTCACATTTTGTCTCAGTGCATGCCTCAAAAAACATTCAATGAAATATTAAAAATTATTAAGAATAAAAAATGGTCTCTTCATCAATAATTTTATCAATTTTTTTGTTCTAGAAAAGTAAAGAACCAAAAATTCATAGGATACAGATCTTGTATCTGACTCTACCACTCTCATGATCTCTCATGCACGTTCTCGTGCTATAAAATCTCATGAAACAAGGGGTGGTTCATCAAATATGGGTATTATCATATAGATCCTCAATCCCAACTAGGATCATTGAAAAAGTAGTCCCATACTCTATGCACATCTTACCCATGTCAAAAATGTTCATGGGGACACACACGTATCTCATCAGCTAAGACATGATGAAAATGTCATGTTCCTGATTCAACTACGGAGATAAGGAAAGGAGGTATGCAACCTCACCAAAACTATTCAATATCCTAAATGTGTTGATAAACATAAATGATAGATTTACTCCTTGACCAAACCACTACAATTATCATCATGGAGCGACTCTAAAAAAAATTCTTTCCTTTCTCAATCTCCAAGGGCCTACTACATTGATCAGTATACTAATTATGCATGATCCGAGATATCCTCATTCCCCCACTGATGATTTGGACCATCTCCATAATCCACTGTATCATTTATGGAAGAAATGGTTATTCCTCAATTATCTATGTCTGGCTTATGGGTGACATTCATAGTATCCCAGAATGTGTCTCGAAAGGTTCAATGGAAATATAGTAATGGTATATATTATTGAACACAAATTACGCCAATGGAATGTGATCCTTATAGAACAAAATGGAGTCTAACACACATGCCCTTATCATATTCTCCAACTTCAGGATAGTGTTCTTGATCTACCCATCTATTTGGGGTGACATGATGTACTCATCATCATCATTATATAAAATTCCCCTACAGATCACTCTACAACAATGATTTTAATCACTCATAATAGTCATGGAAAATTTCCAATGAAATCCATAACGGTGAACAATATCTTGTTTGTATGTTTTCCCCAATCTCTTCATTAAAATTTAGTACCTAATAGTAATATTTTTTTCCAACATAATTTGTTTTTCAATTAAAAACATGATGGAGTATATGAAATCTGATGTCTAATAAATCCCTATAATAAATACAATGTTTGTCTTCAACCATTTCCACTCTCGTATCTCATGGAGATACAAGAATCATTTCGTAACTCAGTGATCAATACTCACAAGTAGACATGTGACCCACTGTGGGAATAAATCATCCACTCTTCATCACAGGTTGGACCACCAAAACTACTTCTAAAACTCTCTGTACAATATCCCTACCCAGGGATGTGAAATAATATGATATGTGTGAAACACCCTCATCACCTCCTCCCAAATCATCATTGGGAATACCTTTCAACATTAGAAGATGGTTACTTGGTTACCTTCTTCAGAAATTACATCAGGGTGAATATTTTTAGGATAAATGGTCTTGATAGACCTCAAAACCTATGTCTCCCAACATCTACTATCTCATATGATGAAGGATTAGATGAATAGATACAATCCAATGAAGAAAATATAAACCATCCTTTTTATCTATGCTCAACTATATGAAATGAAACATCCATCAATCATCCATCACCAACCAAGCATGTGAATTAATAATAGGATAATCTCCAACCAGGTTTCTCTTACCTATATTATAGAATATATCAAATTCATATTACTATAGGAATTAAATAATGATTTCAAACCTCCATTATATGTATCTCAGAATGAATAGAATCTTGAGACTCTAATGGTCTAGATAAACCATGAATCACTATCCCAGAAGATAGTGCATCCACATCTTTAGGGAAAAATTACTACTATAATTTCTACTTCATGGCTCAAGAATTTCTACTCATAGTGTACAAAATGACTTCACCCATATGTGATAAATTCTAACCTCTACATCAAAACACGGACAATCCCTTCTAAATATACATCCCAAAAACTCTTTATCTCCACCCACATGTCTTATTATAGAAAATGTGCACTCATCATCTATATCTATAACTCCTATAAGGATCTCTCTAACTCATAAGTCCAAGTAAATGGATTCCCTTTCTACCTCTAAGAAATTAATGATGATTCAATCTTATAGATGTATGGCATTTGCCTCCAATAGTACCCCGCCGAACCACATAAACTATTCCCCCTAACATGATCTGTGGTGTCTCCAATGCATACACTGCATCGATTATCTCCATGTCTATGGCCAAAACTTGCTCAGAAATGACTTTCCAAATAATGTGAACATAATGAATCAAGAAATTGATCTTTAATAGATAACCTTAATTTTTTTTCTCCAGATGAAAATGATGGACCATTATCATGTTCTCTACATACACATCCTCTATCATTGAGTACATGAGTTTTTCTTCAATAAAGAAAAAAAAATGGTCCATGTATGTCTACATTATCTTGTTCATAAAATTCATAAATATTAAAGGTGAATTTGTCACACATAAAGGAATCACTAGGATCTATTAGTGCTTATAATGAAAATGAAATTCTATCATTGTAATATCATCCTCATAAAATCTCAACATTTATTATCAAGAACTGAAATCAATCATCGAGAACCAGCATATTAGTAGAAACTTTCTAAGAGGTAATCTATTCTAGACAAGGTTTACATGTTCATTATAATTTAGTGGTTTATTTGAAGATAATATATGAAATTACAAATTCATATATCCACCATTTTGATAAAAAACATATGATATGCCAAGGAAGACACACAGGGTATGATGAAATCTTACTCTTTAAGGTCATTCAACTGCAATCGAAGCTCTCATAGCTTGATATTGACCATAAAATATTCCAAAGAAGATATCTGAGTGGTATAATGATTAATATTGATAAAAAACATTATATCCATCCATGAAAAATATCCTAAATTGTTCTCATGGATGACATCCATAAAATCCTCCATGGATTATAGAATCCAGATGGTTGAAGAGACCGATAAACCAAGTGTTACACAAACCAAATGATGGTTGATGCATTGCAGCCTCTTTCTCACAAAACCAACTCATCCCTCCATGAGATCCCTCTCCCTCTCTCATAAGGGATAATTTCACCCAAATAGTTAGAAGTAATTTGACTCATCTATAGTGATAGTCAATCTGGTCTTGAACATTGAAAAATGTTTCCATACCAAATATGATGGTATAGGGTTCAATCACGATGACAAAAATATCCCATGAGTACCTATCACCAACAAATATATACATCAAACATACAGTAGATTAAATTTATTGAAGAAGCATTCTTATTATGAATATCAAGACAAATATGTTGGTCTAACACCTCAACTGGGAGATCCCTTTCTTGCACCATGAGTAATGAAATGAAGGATTAACAAGAAAATGTGTATACTAATAAAGAATAATGAGTATAATAAAAATAATAGTACCTATTATCATCTCCTTGTTTGTTGGATCATATGATTCCATATCATGTTGTTATTTGTGCCCCAACCATAATCTCACTAATCATAATGCGGGACACCTTGTGGCGGTGGTGGAAGGAGCTCATAGTGTCATCCAAAAATCACATCACCTCCTCCCAGAGATCCACCTGGTCTTAGGCCACCTCTATCTCTCAAGGCCTCCCTTCTGAAGGTTGGGATATTCTTGAGCATCGATCCACCTCTTCCATTTTTTTTAATTATCTATTTATATAACATAATAAGTAATTAGGGTTGGAAAGTTATGTTCTATGTGACCACACAAGTCACTAGCATATCACTATCAGTCTCTATGAATATGTGGTCCTCTATGTGGTTTTTGTACCACATGACCACTTGTTTGATTCCAATAGTTTGGAGGTCTCATTTTTAAAGATACTAGTGACTGGAAACTGTTAGTTGAAATATAAGACTCGTCCTTATAATTCCCACTACACGTTCAAGATTCTGATCATCCCACTGAATAAAAAATTCTACTCACCAGTACCCACTCCAACACCCATCATAGTCAGGGATAGAAAATGGTACTACACTTGAATGAATATCGGCATAGATACAATGCTCATACATCCATGATTCGAAATAACAATCTTGTATCATGTCATGTGAGTACATCATATGGTCTATGAACCTTAGGGAGTACTCAGACAATGTCATCAATACTTGTTGTTGATCTATGATTTTATATATATATTCCATGAATAATCAAAAGAGGTAGTACTATAGATACCCAAGCATGAAATACATGGACATTAAATTAATTTTTTATATTACTTAATACATAACAAAAACCAACACCCAAGGACCGTAATAGTTTAGTGTCTTTGTAAACTCAGAACATAATCTTCTAATTATGGTGAATGATCTTGAACATCTCCCATAATGATCTTACACTCTAGTTTTCTTAACTAAAACATATATTTATATCCGGGTGGATGGAAAACATATAAATGGTGATCTAAAATGCTCACTAAGGGTAATAATGGAGAAAATAACACAAAACCATATACATTTGAACATAAAAACATGAACATAATGTTTAATCATCAAAATCATGAGTTTTGAATTAAATATTGATAGTACATAAGGCATAGATCATAAATGAACATCAATCATGATAAAATATCATGGGAATAAAACTTGTAATTATTGAAAACCATTAATCACATGATATGATTTACATAGTATCCAAGGCATTGCTTCCAAGACCATCATAGTGGATAAAGTCCATTACTGAACCGAGTCTACTTGTCGTTCCAGCCCTGTATTACTGAACCAGATTTACTTGCCATTCCAGCCATGTTTATCTCATAAGATATAAATATTTATCAATGCATTAGAGGGAGATATAGGTCCCACCTATCTCATAATGAAATCATTCTTTCGTGTGCCACAAAATAAACATAAATCATTTATCATAACCCAGTGAATAAAGTAGGTTTAATTAAAATCATCCCATCATAACATAATCCATATAAAATAAATGGATATAATTTCATCAATAAAAACAACAAAACATGTAAATAAAAGTGAAATTATACTTGAAACATACCAATATTATAGATGGAAAATAGTTTTGACAAAACAGTTGAAATGAATTGTTGAAGAAAATATCTTTTCTTCTTCAAAATCATCTTTTTTTAAAATATCGTGAAATTTTAAAATGAAATAATTTCGTTGAAAATAATCATTAAATATTGTAAATGAAACACCATAGAAATAAGGCATTATGATACTATAAAATTTCGTTCATGTCGTATAAGTTAAAAAAAATTCTCCTCGTACTTTTGCTATAAAGTCAAAAAGTACCTCGTATGGTAACCAAAAGAAAGGTTCCTTCCATATTAGATAGTAAAAGTAAAAAAGGGGTAAACATGACATTAAAAAAAACATGGAATAATAATATTCATTTTATGAAAACATTTTTGAGAAAACATGGACATGGTTGATAAACATAACACTGGTAAATACTTACGAATAAACAACCTCAGAGAAGAACGAGATTGAAATAATTATCCCTTACATTATGTCAAATTTCTTTCATATGTGTCTGAAACTCCTGTGTAGTGGGTTTAAACATATTATTAGCTTATAAAATAACCATAATAATATTTATTATATCATATATGAATCACTTATGACTTGATATTACCCATTCATTTGTCAATTCCATGTTAAAGAAATGTTTTTGGTAAAATCGTTTCAGTTATCGTACGTGTTTTGACTTGTAATTATTCATATGATTACATAGATCATGATTAATTAATTCCATAATGTAAAACAAGATTTATATATAATATATATTCATTATATAAATATATATATTATATCGATAAATTAAATTAAAGACACCGTTCCTGGAGACGGTAGGCCGTACGTACGCATGAAATCTATTTTCGTTTCATTATTAAATTGAATGAAAGTAAATGAAATATATATATAAATAAATCCATTAGAATTATTATTGAATATATTATATGATTACTTATTATATATACTTTATAATAATTCTTTAATGGTTATCATGCAGAATGAATCTTATCACGTCATGGAGACGGTAATTCGTACATACGCACGAGTGATGAAATCATTTCCATAATTATTAAATGGAATTAGAGTGGATGATATAATATCTCAGAATTATTATTATGTTATAATAATCATATATATTTATTATTTCCAACTTTATACCCATCCACGTATGGTGGTGGTGGAAAAAACAAATTACACCACGGCGTGGAGACGGTATTCCGTAGATATGCACACACGGTGATTTTGTTTTTCGTTGGATGGGTAGAAGGTGAAATAAGGTTGTTTCATATTTATAATAATATATTATTATATGAGTGATACAGATGTTATTAATTTATAATGAAACAACTAAATAAGATGAAGTAGACGAATAAAGGAACCTGAGTGAATCAGTATAAGAGATTACCTCTTCTTCGACGCACCTCCTTTGATAGTCCTCCTCAGGTACTAGAGTTGGTGTTTTGAGGAGACCAAAATATCAAAAATGTTACTTGGGAAATTAAGAAGAGTAATATGCAGGGGTTTTCCAAGCATCAAGGCTCAAAATGGTGTGAGGAGGAGAGGTATGAGGTGCACTTTTATAAGAGAAACGAGAGACACTTTTGGAAACCTCAAAAATATTAATAATAATAAACTTAAACCCCAATTTAAAACTTCCAAAGTGACTAAAATTAAGATATGAGATAATATAGGGTTTTAATATCACCATCCAATCAAATTTAGGAATTTTTTCATTTTAATCCTTATCATTTTGATTTATCCTTATTTAATATATTTAATCTTATTTGTGGTAATAATTTTCTAAATTTAAAATTGTTATAAATTATTACTTTTGTTTTATGAATTGACCATAATTGGATACGTTATGACATTTTAGACCATATAAATATTAATTTATAAATTTTAAATATTTTAGTGATTTTTAAACAATTTAAAAATATGTTATTTTTTAAAAATATCAATAGTGTTATTTTTGACACCATTCAGTTATTTGAATTTAAATTAAATCCACAAAGATGATATGTTCGAAAAAAAAAATTTAATAGTTTTAAATAAAGTAATATTAAACTATAAAATTCGTGTATCACATTACTTAATTCATATAATATTTAATTTATTATTTTTAAAACTATTTATTTTATATTTCTCTTAATAAATTAATTACTACAACATTTCTGAATAATTATTTAATATACTTATTTTTGCGTAAAAATTAAAAATAAAATACTATTATTAAGATAATTCTAATAGATATCATAAGATTAGTTTTAGTAGAATTTATCTTCTAAAACAACCAAATTTTAACATGTTATCTTTATTAAAGTATGAAGGTGACAACTTTGAGATCATTTAAAATAATATAATATCAATGTCCTAATCTGTTTTATAAGGCTCGAAATGGTCTACATGTCGACAGTTGGATGATTATAGTGTATATATACTCAACCAATATGAATTTTTCAAGTGTTTGGGTCTTTGGATGGGTATTAAAATTTTAATAAAAACTATATTATTTATTTTTCAATAAATAAAAAATTTCTGCATCATTAATGTATAAGCTATTAAAGTAATTAAATATTTCTTGAAAATTAAAAATAAATTACCATGAAAAGGATAAACATCTTATATTTGAAATGAGTATTTATAATCGAATTTATATTCTCTATAACCTTATATTAAATATAATTTAATTATTATTGTTTCAGTGAGTCATATTTGACTTTCTTTAAATAAAATAAATTAAAGGTCTTCATCAAATCCAAGTGTGTCACAATAGATTCCATTTCTACCCAAGTATATTTTAAGGCCAAAAATAATCCTCGAATTATATTAATTCAAGTGCTAGGATAATTTTATAATATTATATTTAACCTTAATTACATGATTTACCTTTAACAATAGTAAATAAAATTTACCGTAGTTATTAATCATAATGTCTAAAAATAAGAAGTAGCCTATTAAAAAAATTTCGACGTACTGATTCCAAATATGGAATCCATTTTTACAAATTCAAAACAAAAAAATTTCAGTATTTAATATAAAATTAATCCTACTGTTGAAAAAATGAGTTTTAATTGTTAAAATATTGCAAAAGATTGAAATGTTATTATCTATGAATTCAATGTAAAATTAATGAAAATGACTGAAATTATATTAAATTGTTAAAATATATTCTATTTATACATTGAAACCAATCAATATTATAATTTAATTATATAAATTATCATGATGATAATAGTTGTTTTTAATTAAAATTTAGCGTATTTTTACTATTCATCAAAATATAATAGTTAAGAGGAAACTATTAAAAAATTATCTAGGGTAAATTTTTTATACTTATTAGAATGAATAACATTATTTTTTAAAATTAAACTCATAAACATGTCAAAACTATATTTAAAGTGATTCCGCCATCAAAAGGAGGCAAAACAAATTTTTTAGAAAAATTCATATTTTACCCGAAAGATTTATTTTTTTCTCATACCATGTTCTAGAATATGTGTAAGATGAATGAAAATGTTATAAAATTCAAATTTTGGTTAACACTATTCATAACGGCTAGTTCAAAATAATATTATAACAATATATCACTGTTTAGTGAAACTTGGTATTGCGTACAACACACGCTATTGAGGAAGGTCAGTCTTGCGTACAACACACACGAAGAATAGTGTCTGCATATACTATAATCTAATATGTAGTTTCGTATATCACATGATAATCATGGTGTAGGGTACAACACAAGATATCATCATAATTAAAAAGAATATTTCTCATAAAATCTCAGGGTGTTACATTCTACCCCCCCTTAAAATGAATTTCTCCCTCGAAATTCATCGAGGTTATAAATGGTTTACTACTTGAAATTTTATTTCATAGAAACCCACATTGTAAAAATGAATAATAAAAATTAATTTTAAAAAATAAAGTATGAAACATAATGGTTACCAAAATTAACACATCACTGGGTTTCCACATAGAAGAACATAGGTGAAAATATGGACATGGAAGAAAAATATAACCATCATGTTCTGATGGAGAGTGGTAGAGAACATGGGTATGAAAAATCCAACATTTACAAAGATATAAATTTGTGATGATCTAAGGTACCATTTGATTCATCAGGTATGAGGGTACTAGGACAATGATTTTGATCTTCATGATCATTTCTCTAAAGTTGATGATTTTTTCATAAGGATAAATACATACTTGATTTCAGTGTAAAATCATCATTGGACATTCCATGAACAATTTCCACTTCATCTATTATTTTAAAAAAGGTTGAGTTTTTCATTCTAGAAGTATTAGTAGATCATGCAACCGAATGATAGGACATTCTATCTATCTCGAACAAAATTTTGGAAAAAGTTATTAAATATACAGAAGTCCATCTATGGTGAGATTAGCCATATATGATTGAAAAAATGGACTTATACATCACATATCATACTGCTTAATAAAATAAAACTACTTTCTACTAACCATGGACTGCCTATAGGCCAGTGGTAGGTGATAAAGGCCTATCACACTTTGGTTGTGGGTTCGATTCCCACAGCATTGCCTGACGCGACGGGTTGTCACCCGTCCAACGGGTTGTCCTTTTTCTAAAACTATACTATTATAACATTCAAGAAATAATATCTAAAAAAGTTCTATCCTTAAACAATACTATTTTTATGTCCATCAGAATCCATTCCAACCTTTAGACATATCCCACATATTTCTCTCCAAACTCACAATATAAATAAAAAGATTTCTAGAAAGGTCATATAACAAGCATCTTAATACCATCATTTATCCCCCATATATCATAACATAAATATTTTTGGTCACATTAAAAACATGTGAATAACATAATTCGGTATTATTGAAACATGAATTACCATATAATCTTAGTGAAAACACGATTGCGATCAAAAGTGATCTCTTTCCACATACCAAAATCCCAAAAATTATATATACTCAAATCATGATATCAATTTGTCCTTATATCAGTCATGAGGTCATTAATAATATCCAAAATATTATTTTCTCTTTATCCCTTCATTATGCGCAAATCATCTGCTTTCCAAAAATATTGTAATCACTTTTCATGATTACCGGTACCATATTCTTATAGAAAACCAAAATGGACCAATACATAGATATTTAAGTATACCATAAAATAACATCAACCACATTACTATTGAATTACAATACATAATCCCTTCAATCCATCTTCTTCAATGATTGGCATGGAATTGTCCCTTCCTTGATTTAGAAATAACCTCTTAGGTAAGGGCATTGAGTTGGGTAATGACCATGATCTCCATAGACAAGACACTAAACTTCAATACAGTCTGTCACTCTATGCCCATTTTCCCCACACAGATAACATTTTTCCTTCCATTTGAGGTATTTCTCAAGGTTCTTCTTCCCTTCTTCTTGACATGTAGAAATATTAATCATCCTTCCTATATTTTTCTCACAATTTGAACATGAATAAAAGCCCATTTTCCTCTTATATGATGACTTAGTAATATAACTAATGTTCACCTTGGTTATTTATGATCGTCAACATAATTTTATGACCGTAACCTATTCTTAGATTTAACCTTAGGGACATCCTTAGACATACCTTATAAATATCTATAGGGATATAACTAATGTTTTGGCATCCTAGTTTCCAAAGGTCAACTAAATCTTTCCTCTAATACCAACTTTAGAGACCCAGGCATGACATACATGGACATTGCATTACTTTTGAAGAATGCTTAATACATAACAAAAACCAAGCCCCAAGCACCGTAATAATTTAGTGTCTTTTTAAACTCAGAACATAATCTTCTAATCAAGGTGAAAGATCTTGAACATCTCCCATAAAGATCTTCCCCTCTTATTTTCTTACCAAAACCCTTCCTTTATATCATGGGGAAAAGAAAACATATAAAGGGTGACATCAAATGCTCACTAAGGGTATGAATGGAGAAAAAAACACAAAACCATATAAATTTGAACATAAAAACACGAGCATAATGTTTAAACATCAAAATCATGAGTTGTAAATTAAATCTTGAAAGTACGTAAGGCATAGATCATAAACGAACATCAATCACGATAAAATAGCATGGTAATAAACATGTAATTATGTAAAACCATTAATCACATGATATTATTTCCATAGTATCCAAGGCATTGCTGCTAAGACCATCATAGTGGACAAATTCCATTACTGAACTGCATTTACTTGTCATTCCAGCCTTGTATTACTGAACCGTATTTACTTGTTGTTCCGGCAATGTTTATCTCATGAGATATAAATCATTAACCAATGCATTTTAGGGAGATATTGGTCTCACCCATCTCATAATTAAATCATTATTTTGTGTGCTAAAAAATAAACAGAAATCATTCATTATAACCCAACAAATAAAATGGGTTTCATAAACATCATCCCATCATAACATAATCCATTAAAATAAACAGATATCATTTCATCACAAACAACATCAAAAAATGTAAATAATATTGAAATTATACTTGAAACATACCCATATTAATGAATTTCATTTTAGATGGAAATATTTTTGATAAAACACTTGAAATTAATTCTTGAGGAAAATATCTTTTATTCTTTAAAATCATCTCTATTTTTCTAAAAATATAGTGAAATTTTAAAATAAAAGAATTTCGTTGAAAATAATTATTAAATAATATAGAGGAAACTTCATTGAAATAAGGAGTTATGAAAGAGTAAAAGTCTATTCATGCCGTATAAGATAAAAAAACATTCTCCTTGTACTTTTTCGAGAAAGTCAAAAAGTACCTCTTATGGTAAACAAAAGAAAGATTCCTTCCATACTACATAGTAAAAGTAAAAAAATGGTTAAACATGACATTAAACATACATGGAATAATAGTAAACATTTTATTAAGACATTTCGAGAAAACATGGACATGGATGATAAACATAACCCTGGTAAATACGTACGAATAAAAAATATCGGAAAAGAACGAGATTTGAATAATTAACCTTTACCTTATGTCAAATTTCTTCCGTATGAGTCTGAAACTCTTGTATATTAGGTATAAAAATATTATTAACTTATAACAGAACCATAATAATATTTATTATATCATATATGATTCACTTATGACTTTAGATTACCCATTCTTTTGTCAATTCCATGTAAAAGCAGTGTTTTCGGTAAAATCGTTTCATTTATCGTACGTGTTTTGACTTGTAATTATTCATATGGTTACATAGATCATGATTACTTAATTACAGAATGTAAAACATGATTTATATATAATACATATTCATCATTTAAATATATATAGTAGATCCATAAATTAAATGAAATACCCTATTCATGGAGACGGTAGGTCGTACGTACGCATGAACGATGTTTTCATTTCCTTATTAAATTAAATGGAAGTAAATGACAGATATATATATAAATAAATACAGTAGAAATATTATGTCATATATTTAATTATTACTTATTATATATACTTTATAATCATTCTTTAATGGATAACATGGAGAATTAATCTCATCGTATCGTGGAGACGGTAATTCGTACGTACGCACGAGCGTTGATATCGTTCCCATAATTATTGAATGGAATTAGAGTGGATGATATAATATCATAAAATTAGTATTATGTTATAATAATCATATATATTTATTATTTCCACCATTATACCCATCCATGTAAGGTGGTTGTGGAAAAACAAATTACACCACAGCGTGGAGATGATATTCTGTACGTACGCACGCGCGGTGATTTCGTTTTTCGTAGGATGGGTAGAAGTTGAAATAGGGTATTTTCATATTTATAATAATATATCAGTATATGAGTGATATATATGTTATTAATTTACAATGAAACAAATAAATAAGAGGAAGTAGAAGAATAAAGAAACATGAAAGAATTGGTAAAAGAGATTACCTCTTATTCGACAAGCTCCTTTGAACATTATCTTAAGAGACTAGAGTTAGTCTTTTGAGAAAACAAGAATCTATAAAATGTTACTAGGGAAGTTGAGAAGTGTAATGGTCTAGGGTTGGCTGAGCCTGGTGGCTCAAAATTGTGTGAGGAGGAGAGGGATGAGGTGACCTTTTATAACAGAAGAGAGGGGAACTTTTGGAATCCTCTAAGATATTAATAATAATAAACTTAAACCCCACTTAAAAATATCCAATGTTACTCAAATTCGGATATGAGATAACATTATGTTGTAATATCATCAAACATTCAGATTTCTTACATGTTTTTATTTTATTTTAAACCTTATCATTTTGATTTATCCTTATTTAAAATATTTAATCTTATTTGTGGTAATAATTTTCTAAATTTTATGTTTTTCTAAATACATACTTTTCTTTTGTGAATTGTAAATAATTGGATATTTTGTGACATTTTAGACCATATAAATTTAAATTTATAATTTTTAAATTTTTTTGTGATTTTTAAACAATTTAATAATATGTTATTTTTTCTAAACTATCAATAGTGTCAATTTTGACACTATTCAGTTATTTGAATTTAAATTAAATCCACACAGAAGATATGTTTGAACCAAAATATATAATAGATTCTTAAAAATTCATATTCAATTATAATATTCGTGTAGCACATTAATTAGTTCCTATAATATTTATTTTAAATTTTTTAAAACTATTTATTTGATATTTCTATTTATAAAATAATTACTACAACATTTTTGTAGAATTATTTAATATATTGATTTTATCATAAAAAAATAAAAATAAAATACTATGATTAAGATAAATGTATTCTCTTTATTAATAATACTTTTAGTCGAATTTATCTTTTTAAAACAACCAAATTTTAATTTTTTATCTTTATTAAAGTATAAAGGTGACAACTTTGACATCATTTAAAATAATATAGTATAAATTTTATAATATATTTTATAAGGCTCAAAATGGTATAAAAGTAGACACTTTGATAATTATGGTGTATTTATACTCGAAAAATAAGTTTTGGTCAAGTTTTGGGGTCTTTTGATGGGTATTATTATTTTAATAAAAAAAATATTAATGATTTTTCCTAAGTAAATAATTTCTACATCATTAATGTATAATCTATTAATGTAATTAAATATTTCTTATAAATTAAAAATAAATTACCATTAAAATGAAAAAAAAATATCTTTCAAATTGAGAACTTATAATCAAATTTATGTTCAGTATAATCTTGTATTAAAAAAATATAATTATTAAAGTTTGAGTAAGACATATTTCAGCTTCTTTAAATAAAACAAATTAATGGCCTTAACCACACCCAAGTGGGTTCTAATAGATTCCATTTCGACCCAATTATATTTTAGAAAGAAATAAAATCATCCAATTATATTAATAAAAGTGTAAGTGTAATTTTATAATATTAATTTTACCCTTAATTACCTGATTTACCTTTAACTATAGTAAATAAAATTTACCATAGTTCATATTCATAATGCCTAAAAATAAAATGCATCCTAGTAAAATAACTTGGACCTAATGATTCAAAATATGGAATCCATTTTTCCAAATTCAATACACCAAAAATTGAAATATTTAATTTAAAATTATTCCTGCTGTTGAGAAAATGGTTTTCAAAAGTAAAAATATTTCAAAAGATTGAAATGTTTTCCTATGAATTCAATGTAAATTTAATGAAAATGACTTAAATTATATTAAATGGTAAGAATATATTCTATTTATACTTTAAAACCATTCTATATTATAATTTAACCATATAAATTATCTTGATGAAAAAATTAGTTTTTAATTCAAATTTAGTGTTTTTTTACTATTCATCAAAATATGAAAGTTAAGAGAAAAATATTATGAAATTATAAAAAGTAAACTTTTATATATTTATTGAACCTTATAACTTTATTTTGTCAAATTGTACTCATAATTGTGTCATAAACTAGATTTAATGTGGCTGCGCAATCAAAAGGCAGCAAAACTGCATTTTTTGATAAATACTTATTTTACCCAAAAAAATTATTTTGTTATCATACCATGTTAAAGAATATGTTTAAGATGAAAGATAATATTATAAAATTCAAATTGTGTTTAATACTCTTTATAACAGCTAGTTCATAATAATATTATACCAATATATTGTTGTTTAGTGAAACTCGTTATTGCATACAACACACGCTATTGAGGAAGGTCACTCTTGCATGAAACACACACCAAGAATAGTGTTTCCATATAATACAAGATAATATGGTGTTGAGTATAGTGCAATATAATCATGGAGTAGGGTACACCACAAGATATCAGAGTAATTAAAAATAATATTTCTCATTAAATCTCGGGGTGTTATGTGTACACCTCATGGAAAGGATTATTTATAGTGAACCAGGATTAACATACAAGGATATTACATCATTTCAGATTAATATACAATAAAATTTGAAAATACATGACATAGGACCTTAATTGTTTAGTGTCTTTGGAAACATGGAATCAAAATCTTCTATCATTGTGAATGTAATTCATCATCTCCAATAAAGATATATACATTTAGTACTTCTAACAAAAAATAATCTTTATAACCTAGAGAATGTAAACATAATAAATGGATGATCTCAAATTCTCATTAAGGGTAAATAAAAGGAATTCATAAACATACCATGAACATAAGTGTATGGATGTTGAGCATAACATTTGATTATCATTACTTGAATACTGTAGATCATATAAAATATAGGAATTTCATAAGACATAGATCATAATATAATCATGGGCATAAGTCATGAATGAATAACACATGAATATGATATAGAATTAGTGGCATGAAAATGTGAATAAAAATAAAATGTCAAGGAAACCTACCAAGACCTTTATAACATGATAGGTATAGGCGATGACCCGTGTACTTGTTTTGGGCATTGTCTAACATCCCATGTACCCTAAATTTTAGGGTTGGTCTACAACTGATTTACCTTTTCATCAAGTCTTGGGCTATAACCTATATACCCTTTATCATTTAGACATGTGTACAACCAAGGTACCTTCTTTTTTTTTGTCATTGGATACATTATTTGTAAACTATTTCTTTTACGTTTCGGCTACAACCTTTGTACTTCTTTATTATTGGGCTTCATCTAGAACTAGTGTTCCCTCTTTATTTTTGGGTTGTGCAATATCCCATGTACCTTATCATTTTGATGGGTTGGGTAAAAACCCATGTAACCTTTAATCTAGTATACAACTTACCATTACCCACTTCCTTAGATGTAGATATATGTCCCATGTCACGACCCCCTCCCAACAATGATACCCCTCCTAAGCTGGCAACTGTGAAGAGGGGGATAATTTCCCCCGAGTACCACCTCCAGTAGGCCTCGGGGTGGCGACTAGCAGCAAGGGTATGAGTTTTGACAAATGTCGAAGGAATTACACTTTTTATTATATATGATTGGGAAATAGGATGAGTCAAACAACAAAAAGAAAAAGAAAAAGAAAATGTAAATAAACCCAAAACAATCGCACATGCATGTTTAAACAATTTTGAAACTAAGTACAAGTACAATAAAGCTCAAAATTACAATACCAAAAGAAACAAGAGAACAGTAAACTGAAACAACTCCAACTGCCCCGACTAGTAGGGTCCCGCACGACCCTAGTAATCCTCCTTGAAAACTGAAAGTAAACGTAGGGTGATAATACAAGTATACTCAGTTGGGAAACCTAATTCTCTCGTGCACAAGTGGGGAGACATCCTAATTTCCCATGAGAACAATAGAGGAAACCAATACCTAACAAAGAATTCTATCCAACCAACCTCACCAGCCACGCTCACCAAAAAACACAAACAACAAGTAGTAGTATATAAGAATAAGTGTATTGGGTACCCCGCACCATTTATAACTAGTTAGTTACTCTTCCTAATGGTGAACTTCATGACGCTACCACACACTTCCCACCCGCACACACCTGGGCCTCAAGAACCACATATCCCACACGCACACACATGGGCCCCACAACCACGTATCCTGCCCTCACACACCTGGGCCTCACAACCACCCATCCTGCCCGCACACACCTGGGACTCACAGGCACACATCCCGCCCGCACACACCTGGGCATCACAAACCACATATCACGCTCTCACACACCTGGGCATCATCCCAAAGATTCTTGGGAAATAGTAAACATGTCCGAAGAGTCTTGGGATAAACCACCTCAATCAAAACCTACATGAAGGGTCTTAGGTGTAAGGTCGCCTCAAGCCATCACAACATATGTAAGAAGGAGAAGGAAGAAGCTAGTAACTAAGGGAAAACACCCTCTCCCATGAAATGGGATTGTTCGGCACTAAGTGATAAACATGGGTGGGGTGCGACAAAACACATAGATTTATATATATATATATGTATACCAAACACAGAACCCCAATCTATGGCTTCTAAACAGAGAAACTCAGAATGTGCCTCGGCACTGCTACTACGAATCATGCATACAACTAACAACCCCAACCACAATTTGGTTTTCACGTTTCAACAGAATTATTTTATTTGTTCCTTAACTACTGGGAAAATAACCTCAAGAATCCATATCAATCACACGTAAAACATATCCCTGCCATCCACAAATCAAGTTTGGAAAACACAAGAAACACAAACAATACCTTTCTTATCAACCAACCCCATTGATTATTATTCCAGTTCCATTACCATGCCCCACCATTCATTAACTCTTCCACTTTTATATATTATTCACAACCCATAGTTTTTTCACATTCAAACCCATATCTACAGCCCCACTGCCAACCACCATAACCACAAACACACCGAAACTCGTAAATCATCATCCCTTGATACCATTTACCACAGCCCTGCTGCCCATCACCAACATAGCAATCACACCAACCCACAACCAAGCCAACCGCATCCCCACTACTCACCCGATTTAAAAAAACCCACAAAACACCCCCATCACACACCACGTAAGCAAGACAACACCCACATTTTCATTGTTCCATTTTGTTAAACTGGCGGGATCACCCGAGGGTTCCAGATTATAAATCATCCAAATTTACGTGATTAACCAAATTCCACATTCCACAAAGTTTCATTCACAAAAATGGTCTAGAAATATAGGGAGACATTTAATTGTTCATGAAAAGGCCCCCAACGACCGTGATTTTCAATATGCATAATCCTATCCAATTCACAACATAATGTTACACGATATAAAATAATGTAACTGCATTCACCAACTTTTCATACCCGTTATATAAGCCAGTTATTATCTTTATTAAACCGGTTCAAAATTGTTTCACATAAACAAGGGGACACCCACCCCACATGATGCATAATTTACAGAGACGAAGGTAAGATCCCATACCTCAATAGGATCTGATAACAACGCTCCCCCATATCAGCTTTAGAAGATGTCCGTCGACGTCCGTCACTTCTGTCAAATCCTGGAAAAACCTCCTCAGGTGGAAGCTGGGAAGGAAAGGCTGAATGGAAGACAATATATCTGAGCTCAAAAGTTCTGCCTCGTCGTTACGATCCTGTGGCCGCTTACGGATCGTAAATCGGAGCTCGGACAAAGAAGTTATGGAAGAAAAGAACATGGAGTCTTCTCGGGAGAGCTCTGCTCAAGGGAGAGGGGAGGAGAGGAGTGATTTGAAATGGAGGATAGGACCCCTCCTTTTATAGTCATGATAAACTAATGTACACAATGTTTAATTTATTTTACACGGCGTGTACTTGGCCATTTCACACGGTTGCCATGCGGCTTCCAACATAGCCTTCACCGTGGAAAACAGTCATTGACTGGCCAACACACGGTTTGAGGGTAATGTGTATGCGGGGAGACACTACACGATGTGTAGTATGGGCTACACTGCATGTACTCATTTATTTCACACAGCAAGGACACAGCTTCAACACGATACATGGCCATTGACTGGTCAACAAGCGGTTTGAGGGTAACACGTATGCGGGGAGACACTACACGGCATGTAGTATGGGCTACACGGAGTGTACTAATTTATTTCACATGGCAATGACACACCTTCAACATGGGGTATACCTGGAAAGGTGGTACAAGACATGTACTCAAACTACAAGGCGTGTAGCTACAAAATTCTGAGAAGTGTGGGAAAATTCCCTTCTACCCTCCAGAACACTTCATGACCTTCTTGTCCACAAAGGAATGGGACGAAGAAGTCCGGGACATTACATGAGATACCTTTCAAAATATTATTGTCCCCAAGAATTCAAATCCAACCCAGAGGAACCCAATGAGATACCTCTTAGGGATCTCGTTATAACAGGGACCAACCAATAACCCTAATTATAGGTGTTAGGAATTCTTTCTCCAATTTCGAGATATTATCCGCTTTAGGCAGCGCTGACTTGCCTGCAAGGGTTTAATCGCATATGGATTAATTCATCTCGATTAAGGATTGGGTCTTTCCACTTCCATATATTAAAATTTTCCAACTTACACTGCCCCCAACACCATACAACCAACACACTTCCCAAACACATGGCTTGGGGAATTCCTTCTCCCATGTCGAGATATTATGCGCTTTAGGCGGCATTGACTCTCCTGCACGGGTTCAATCGCATCCGAATTAATGAGTCTCAATTAAGGATCAGGTTTTTCTCTTTCCCCACAAATCCGTACATGTTACACACTTCCAGAGAACATGGAAACAAACCTTGTCACAACCTACAATCCAAGCATTACATATATCAAATGTACAGAGCATAGCATCAAAAAAATGCTCAGAAGAACATAAAAAAACACAAGTAAAAACAACTATGGGTACTGAGAGTGCATATGGGATTCCCGCTCCCAAGTTCTCTCCTCGAGGCCGCCATGCCTCCACAACACACAAACCAAGGAGATGTTTCGTCCACAGAGCACCTTCTCTTTATGATCTTCAATTCTGGCTGGTCGTTCCTCTAAGGTCGCGTCATCTCCCATATCGAGATCTCCCCAGTCGATAATGTGAGAGTCCTCATGTAAGTATCGACGAAGCCGGGTGACATGGAAGGCGTTATGAACCTTCTCCAACTTAGGTGGTTGGGCCAGCTGATATGCCACCTCGCCGACTCACCTCAGCACCTCGAAAGGTCCGATGAACCTAGATGAGAGCTTACTCCACTTCCCGAACCTACGCTACCCCCATCGGGGGGAAACCTTCAAGAACACATGATCTCCCACCTCGAACTACGAGGGCCTCCTCTAATGATCAACATAAAACTTCTGTCGGTCTTGAGCCGTTTTCATCCTCTAACGCACAATCTGAACATTCTCTATGGTTATCTGTACTACCTCTAGCCCAATAGAACCTGTCTCACCAACCTATGCCCAACAAATGGGTGAACGACATGGTCTTCCATACAGAGCCTCAAATAATTCCATGTCAATTGTAGAGTGGTAGCTGTTGTTGTAGGCGAAATATACTAAAGGAAAGTGTCACACCCATGATCCTCCGAAATCCAGAACGCATGCTTGCAGCATGTCCTCCAACGTCTGGATAGTCTCCTCTGTCTTCCCATCAGTCTGGGGGTGGAATGAAGTGTTAAGGCATAACTGAGTGCCAAAATCATGTTATAACCCCTTCTAGAGTAGTGAGGTAAACCGAGTATCCCGATCTTAGACGATATTCTTTGGAACTCCAAGAAAACACACCTCCTCGTCTATGTACCTCTGTGCTAAGGTACTCACTGGGCCTGACTCCTTAATTGCTAAGAAGTAAGCTGATTTCGTCAGTCGATCCACCACTACCCAGATAGCATCATAACCACCCTGAGCTTTGGGTAGTCCTGTGACGATGTCCATTGAGATTTCATCCCATTTCCACTCGGGGAATTCTAAAGGATACAATAAACCATTGGGAACACGGTATTCAGCCTTCACATACTAACACACTAGGCACTTAGCCACAAACTCCGCCACTGCCCGTTTCACCCCCAACCACCAAAACTATTCCCTCAGGCCTCAATACATTTTTCAAACCCCTGGATGTACTCCCAAGTCTGAGCTATGGAACTCATGGAGAACTCCCTCACACATCACCTCTGGAACAAACAACCTTCCATGAAAAAGTATCTGATGTTGGCTGTCCTCTGACCATCTTTTTTTAGCGTTACCCTGATCGACATGATCCCACATTACATCCGCCTCGGAGTCTCCCCACTGAGACTATTCCACCTGCTGCAACAAGGAGGAATGTACTGTCATCTGAAACAAAAAGCCTCTAACACCCTCTACCATTGCATCCAAGTTCAAAGAAGCCAACTCTCCCATTTCTTTCCAAGCATCAGCGGATTCCCGAACCACTTCCTTATGCGAGTTCCTGCTCAGGGAATCAGCAACAACGTTGCCCTTACTTTCAGTGTAAGAGATCTCAAAGTTGTAGTCTTGGAGAAACTCAACACATCTCTACTGCTGTAAGTTTAGGTCATACTGGGATAAGATATAACACAAGCTCTTGTGATATGAGAAGACAACAAAGTGATTTCCAAATAGGTAATCTCTCCACAACTTCAATGCGAACAAAACTGCTGCAAGCTCTAGGTCATGGGTGGCATACTTACGCTTGTGAGGGCGCAACTGCCTAGACCCATAATAGATCACTCCCTTATTCTGCATCATCACACACCACAAACAAATGCCAAAATCATCACAAAACACCTCATACAACAACCCTTCCTCTGAAAACCTGAGTACTGGAGCACTGAACAAATTTTCCTTTAGGTAGTCGAAAGATTTTTGGCACTGCTCGCTCCATAAGAGGATATGATTCTTCCTAGTCAAAGCTGTCAAAGGAGCTGCAACTTGAGGGAAGTCTGAAACGGACCTCCGTTAATAACCTTCCAACCCCAGGAAACTACGAAATTCCACCACGCTCTTGGGTGCCACCCAAGAAACAACTTTATCCACCTTCGACGGGTCCACTAACACTCCATGATGATACACCACGTGCCCAAGGAAGTGTATTTCTTATGTCAATAACTTACACATTGACAATTTTCCATATAGTTGGTGGTGTCGAAGGACTTCTAAGACTACCCTGAGATGCTCAACGTGATCCTCCTCTGATCTTAAGTAGATCAAGATTTAGTCGATAAACACAAAGACAAACCGATCCAGAAACTCTCGGAAGACAAAGGTCATAAGTCCCATGAACACAGCTGGTGCATTCGTAACACCAAACAACATCACTATAAACTCGAAGTGCCCATACCTGCACCTGAAAGATGTCTTCGAGATCTCGTTTTTTTACCCTCAGCTGATGATATCCAGATCGTAGATCAATCTTATAAAACCAACATGCTCCCCTCAACAGGTTGAATATATCATCTGTCCTTGAAGGGGGTAACGGTTCTTGACTGTTACCTTATTCAGCCTTCGGTAGTCTATACATAGCCCAAGAACACCATCTGCCTTCTTTACGAACAAAACTAGAGCACCGCATGGCACCACGCTGGGTCGAACAAAACCCTTCTCCATCAGATCGTCAATTTGAATCTGCAACACCCACAACTCTGAAGGTGCCATCCGATAAGGGGCCATCGAAATCGGATGGGCACCAGGTAGTAAGTCTATCCCAAACTCAACATCATGTCGGGGGGGGGGGGTGTAGAGTCACATGTTCCACATGAAGTACATCTAGGAACTCACCAACAACCTATGGGACATCCATCAACTCTGTATCAGCTAAAACCACTGATAACCCTCCTAAAAAGGAAAATGGAGGCTTCACATGCCTACTTCCCACCTGATAGCACCTCTCTCCAGCAAAAGATACATGCTTCCCATCCATGTCAGAGAACAATACTCCTCTTCGGAAGCAGTAGATAACGACACTAACAGAAAACAACCACTCGATGCCTAGTATGACATTGTATGGCTTCATTTGTAGCAAAATAAGGTCCCCACTGGATCAATGCGGTCCCAACGTCATCCCAGATCCCCAGAAAACACAAGATACACTGGTCTGGCATCCAACGGGTGTACTCAGCAACAGTGGTACGAAAAGTCTCTCTACGTCTAGTCCCAAATCATGGGATAGAATAGGTGCAACAACGGAGTGAAAAGATCCTGAATTGAACAAAGCAAAAATGAGAGTGCTGAACAAACAAATCATACCTCGAACCACCTCTAGTCTTGCTAGAGCTGACAAATCTGCTGTGTGCAACTGTCCACGCCCAGCTCCATTGCCTCTCTAAAGTCGACCACCTCCTCAGCCACACCCTGGTCGAGGTCCCAGAGAAGCACCCTAAGTTCGGCCTCCTCCTGCAAAGTCTACCCTCGGAGGAGCAGGGCCCTGCTGCTTCTGGAAGGGCCTCACCGGATACTGGTGATGCTGAGGTGGGCGCTGAACCTGACCACCTCCACCGTACTGAGCTCGGGTCGAGAACCAACAATTAATGTGCCCGAAACCTCCACAAGAGAAACACTTCAGTCTTGGTCTCGTTAAAAATGGACGAGAACCTGAAGATCTGAACAGGAACTGCTGGGGCCTGCTCCCTACTGGCCTGAATCTGAATGGTCCCATCACAGGAGACCTACTGCTGACTACCTTCCCCTTTGATGAACCCGGCTGGATCCCCTCACGTGGTGAACCTCCCTACGAGTGCATCCTCTCTACAACCTATTCCTTTTTTTGTACTTCCAAGTACGTCAGAAGGGTGAAGGGGGTGACAACATACTAGAGAGAAGGATGAAGCGCCTCCTCCAAACATCTCGCCCGAGACTCCTCATCTGGAAAGAGATTCAGATCAAAGCATAGGAGATCCTTAAACTTGATCCCCAACACTCGTACAAATAAACTCCCATGCTGGAGGGAGAGTAACTCCTGCCGCATCTCCACATTGATCATAGAAGAAATGAATTACTCTCGGAATTATTTCTCAAAGTCATCACACGGAACCTCTTCCTTTGTCCTCTCCCAGAGGTTGAGCGTTCACCACTGACGCGCCGCACCTCTCAGCTGACTGACTGCTAGGGGAACCCAGTACTCCCTCGAAGCACGGATCAAAGTAAAAGATATCCCTACCTCCTCAAGACACCCCTATGTCTCCATATATTAAGTACTACCATCGTAATTCTTGAGGGTTTTCCACTGGATAGAATGGAGAGTCTTCTTCCACTGGGTATCTTCCTCCTCTCGGTCAATCGTCAACTGATCGACTACCTGAATCTGCTGGTCCTCGGCCGTTTGAGTCACCTGGGGATGACGTCCAGGTTCCAGAGTTGTACGATAAACAATGATAGCCTAAGCCCAAGTAGAAATGAAGTTCTTAGGGTTTCATTTTATCAACTTAATTTAATTTATTTCCCAGAACACCTAAATCAAGTAAAAACACAATCATTATGATGCATGTACCTTTCCTAGGGTCTCTACCCTGCAATAAATGTAGTCTCACTTGGTCATTCTGTAGGCTGAGAGTTCTTGCATCGAATCATGGGGGGCCGTAAAATATCATGTCCTAGCCAGTCTTCCTTGGCCTATGTCACACACCAAGATCAACCAACACGGTTACCCTACCATCCCATGAAATCCTCACTGTGCCTAACTCCAGACTCCATCCTATCACTTAACCTCACCTTTGATACGATTCAATCACCACCCCCTCCCACCAAAGATACCCCTCCGTAGTTGGAAATGGTTAAAGGGAGATAATGACCCCCCGAGTCCCGCCTCGAGTAGGCCTCGGGGTGACGACTATCACCAAGGGTATGTGTTTTTAAAAATGTGGGAGGCATTACCCTTTTAACTATTTAAGATCATGAAATAGGATGAGTCAAACACCAAAAAGAAAAAGAACAATTAAATGGAAATAAACCCAGACCAATCCCACATTCATTTTTAAACAATTTTGAAACTAAGTAAAAGTACAAGAAATCTCAAAAGTGCAATACCAAAAGATACAAGAGTACAACAAACTGAAAAAACTCCAACTGTCCCGACGTTTAGGGTCCCGCAAGGCCCTGATATTCCTCCAGGAAACCTGAATGTAAACGTAGGGTGAGTATACAAGTATACTCAGTAGGGAAACCTAAAGCTCTCATGCATAAGTGGGGAGACATCCTAATGTCCCGTTAGAACAACAGAGGAAACCAAAACCTAAAAAGGAATTATATCCACCCAACCTTACTATCCACACTCACCAAAAACACAAACAAAAAGTAGTATTATATAAGAATAAGAGTATTGGGTACCCCGAACCATTTCCAACTAGTTATCTTCTCTTCTTAATGGAGAATGTCCTGACGCTACCACCCTCTTACCGCCCTCACACACTTGGGCCTCACAACCACGAATCCCACCCAAAAACACCTGGGCCTCACAACCACAAATCCCGCCCACACACACCTCGGCCTCACAACCACACTTCCCACCCACACACACCTGGGCCTCACAAACCACATATCCCGCCCACACACACCTGGGTCTCATCCCGAATATTCTTAGGAAATAGTAAACCTGCATGAAGAGTCTTGGTCTAAACCACCCCAATCGAAACCTACATGAAGGGTCTTAGGTGTAAGGTCACCTCAAGCCATCACAACCTCTGGAAGAAGGATCAGGAAGGAGCTAGTAACTAAGGTGAAACACCCTCTCCCATGAAATGGGAGTGTTCGACACTAAGTGATCAACATGGGTGGGGTGCGACAAAACACAAAGATACCGATATATATACGTTTACCAAACACACAGCCCCAACCTATGGATTCTAAACAGAGAAACTGAGCACGTGCCTCAGCACTGCTACTACAAAGCGTGCATATAACAATCAACCCCAACCCCATTTAGGTTTTCACGTTCCAACAGAATTATTTTTTTAGTTCCATAACTACTGGTCACATAACCGCAACCATCCATATCAATCGCTCATAAAACATATCCCTGAAATTGACAAATCAAGTTAGGAAAACACAAGCAACATAAACAAGTCACTTCTTATCAACCAACCCAATTGATTATTATTCTCATTCCCTTACCATGCCCCAAAATTCATTTACCCTTCCAATTTTATTTATTATTCACAACCCATAGTTTTTTCCCATTCAATCCCATCTCTACAGCCCCGCTGCCAACCACCATAACCACAAACACACCGAAACTCATACATCATCATCCCTTGATGCCATTTACCATAGAAACGGTACCCATCACCAACATAGAATTCACACCAACTCACAACCAAGACAATCGCAGCCCCGCTGCTCACCCGATCCACAACAACCCACAAAACACCCCCATCACACATTACGTAACCATGAAAACACCCAAATGTTCATTATTCCATTTTTTTCAACCTGGGTGATCACACAAGAGTTCCAGATTTTAAATCAGCAAACATTACATGATTAACCAAATTCCACATTCCACAAATTCCCATTCTGAAAAACGGTCTAGAATGATAGGGAAACATTTAATTGTGCAAGAAAAGGCCCCCAACAACCATGATTTTTAGTAGGAATAAGCCTATTCAATTCACAGCTTAATATTAAAGGATATAAAATAATGTAACTACATTCACAAACTTCCCATCCCTGTTATATAAGCTATTTATTATCTATATTAAACCAGTTAAAAAGTTTTTCACATAAACAAGAGGACACCCACCTCACATGATGCACAATTTAGAGAGATGAAGGGAAGATCCCTTACCTCAACAGGTTCTGATAACAATGCTCCCCCCAGATCAGCTATAGAAGACGTCCGTCAGCATCCATCACTTCTGTCAAATCACAAAAAACCTCCTTGGGTGGAAGATGGGAAGGAAAGGCTGACGTGAAGACAATAGATCAAAGATCAGAAGTTCCGCCTCAACGTTACAATCCTGTGGCCGCTAGCGGATCGTAAATCGGAGCTCGTACGAAGAAGTTATGGAAGAAAGTAACTTGGAGTCTCTCTCGGGAGAGCTCTTCTCGAGGGAGAGGGGAGGAGAGGAGTGATTTGAAATGGAGGAGAGGACCCCTCATTTTATAGACGAGAAAAACTAAAGTACACGGCGTGTACTTGTCCATTTCACACGGTCGCCACACAGCTTCCAAAACGGCCTTCAACGCCGCACACGGTCGTTGACTGGTCATCACACGGTTTGAGGGTAACACGTACGCTGGGAGACACTACACGACGTGTATTATTGGCTACATGGCATGTACTCATTTATTTCACACGACAAGGGCATGGATTCATCATGGCACATGGTCGTTGACTGGCCGACACACGGTTTGAGGGTTATGCATACGCGGGGAGACACTACACTGCATGTATTATGGGCTACACAACATGTACTCATTTATTTCACATGGCACGAACACGCCTTCAACACGGGGTATACCCAGCAAGGTGGTACACAGCGTGTACTCAAAATACATGGCATGTAGTTACAGAACTCTGAATAGTGTGGGAAAAGTCCCTTATACCCTCCAGAACACTTCATAACCTTATTTTCGAAAAAGGAATGGGCTGGAGAATTCATGGCCATTACATGCCACCAACAGAATGAGATTGTACATACATATACCAAAAAAAAATAAACAACAATATCATAACCCATGAAATTAAATGAGTATCATAAAAATGTAAACATATCATATCCTATGGAAAAATAAAAGTTACATCATCATTTCATAAAAAGAATATATATTGAAGGTTAAATGGATTTCATAAACATATAACCCATGTAATGGAAATGAGTTCACTAAAGAACATGAAAATAATCATACCCCATTCACAGAAGAAATATGTATGAAACATGTAGATCATTTCATATAATATAATGAGTAACATAAAAGAATCCTCTTAGATGGAAAATAAAATTGAAATATCATTTTAAAACTTTTCTTGAAGAATATAATCATTCTACTTTGAAAATTGATTTTTAATATAGAAAAAAGTTTATAAATAATTTTCGTAGAAAATTTCCTAATAAATTATAATGAAGACTTGAAACCATTTTAAAGACATTTTTTCTTGAAAACATTGAAGTTCATCACCAAAACATTTCAAAAATAATTCTCTTTGAAAACACATTGATGATGTTAAAATCAATCATTAATATATTTGGAAACCCATTTTAGAAAACATTTCTTTGGAAGAATATAGAGTTCCGAAAAAATAAGTACAGTTGAACTCTCTTAGAAATACTTTTAGTACTATATTTGGTACAATATACTATAATAATGGTACCGATACCTGAATATATCATTAATATATATAGGAAAATAAAAGTCAATGATTTTCATGAGATATGGATCAAATTATTCCATTAATTGTATCCAAATTATAAATAATCAGGAAAAGAAATGAGATTGTTTCAATAAACTGTTACCACATGATAACTATGAACCATTTGTAGCATGTGTGAGTGTGAAATTAAATGATGAATAAAATGTATGAAATGTATGGAGATTCGCGATATTTATTTATATACACCACAAAACTAATTTAGGTACATAACAACCCATGAGTCTCAATGTAAGAAAATTTGGACAAAACTATTTTTCTGATTTGGTAACCCTTGAAACATAATCCTAGAGAAAAAATGTCATAGAAATGATATATAATTACCAAATAATTTTACTATAATCCATGTTTAATAATTTCATGGGCATTTTACACACCCCAAAAAAATAATGGGTTTTTAATAAATCAAGTATCTCATAAAAAAGGTGAGATGAAATCCCCTTACCTTGTGTCTTGATTCTAATTGAACTCATACAAGATTATTGAATAATAATTTTTTTTATTATAAATATTTTAAAGAAAAATATTATTATAAATAATAATATATATGGTCTTAATATGACATTATATGACTCGTTAATAATTTGATGTTATATTTTATTTTGTGTAATATTTTCTTTGTTCTTCGCATGTGTCTTAATTTGTTATACCATCAATCATTACACATATTTCATGATTAAAGAATGAAAAACATTATATAAATATAATATATATATATATATATATTATTTTTATTATAAGAATCTATAAAATATATATGTATGAAAAGGAATAAATTATTCATGGAGATGGTAGGTCGTACGTTTGCATGAAAGATATTTTTATTTAATTGTCATTTTGAAAGAAAGAAAGTAAATGACATATATGGGTATATATATCTATATATATAAATACTAAATTATATTTTTGATATAATATATATTCACTAAAAACATCAATAATAGAATAAATTTAGTGTATGAATGAATCATATCTATTTGAGGCGGCGGGAGTCCAAACATCCTAAAACGAAATTACCGTATTTAGACAAGATGGAATAAATAGAGGCATGTTTCAAAAAAATCATTAAAGAATAAAGAAATTATGAAATTAAGATATATTATATATAAATATATTTTCCATCATAATGGCCACTATGATAGGTTATAATGGAAAAAACAACAATCACCATTAAGTGAGGTAGTGGGTCGTTGTAAAGAGAAATAGTAAGTGCGTTTCCCATTAGATGGAGGTCTATTTTAGTGTAGTTTAAACAATTTAAATAAAAAAATCCTAGTATATGGAGGATAATATTGTTATCATATAATCATATAATAAATAAATTTGGATGGTTGGGGAAGGAAAATAAAATAAATGACATGAGAGAAGGTATTATCACTTAATCAAGTAACTCATTTTAGTTTTTGTCAAAAGGATCCATTGGATTGTCTTCTGCCAATGTGAAGGTATCTATGAGGACATGAAGATTGTTGGGAAGTGGATATTGTATTTATTTATTAAAATTATTAGTTTTTAGAGGTTTGATGATGGGGGAGGTGTGGTGGATTATTATGGGGAAGGAAAAGGACTCACATTGAATTTTTAGAGACATGTTTTGGGTACAAGTGTTCTTACAAAACAAATGTCATACAATACCAAAAACATGTAATGACAGTAATTTTTATAGATAAATTATGGAAATAAAATGGGTTTTGAAAATGTTTCTAGATCATTTGGGCCCTTAATTTTAAGGTGTAGTCCATAATTAAACATAATTTAGACTTAATTATTGTGATTAATATTAATAACATTTACTAATAATATTGTTTAAAAATTATGATTTTTTTTATAATTTAAATATTATAATGAATAAATAGTTGAATGTCAGTTTTTCAAAATTCAAATCAATGAAATAGAATAATTATGATTAATTCTCATCCCACTCATATGATGAAATAAAGTAGTTTTTATGTAGATAAATGTTCAAAAGTTTTTTATGATTTTATATTAAATTTTAACATGAAATTGATTAAAATAAATTAACTTTTATTATTAGATGAAATATATAAATAATTTGACCTTATAACCAATTTATAATATCATTTATTATTAATAATTATTTAAAAAAATGTTTTTTAATTAAAAAGCAGTATTTTCACTATTCCTACAAAAATATTGTTACTAAAAAAATCCCAAAAACTAAAGCTAGGATAATTTAGACATTATTAATTCAAAAATGAAGTTTATTCTATCATATTAAATTTATAAATGTTTCTAAAATTAATCTTATTGATTAGAGAGGTTCATTAAATGAAAAAATGTTTTTAACAAAAAGGGTCATTACCGAAAATCATATCGTACCTTATCAATATGTTATATTTATATAAATAAATTAGAAAAAATATTTTAAATTTAATTATCATTATTCATTTAACTTCTTTTAACAGCTATGTTACAATTATCTCAGTTAAATAATTATTTAAAAAATAATTTTCTTATAAACTCAGTAGTGTGTGCATCGTATGCCATGTTGGCGTTGCGTGTAATGTATACCAATTCATGTCAATGATAAATGAATATTTAACATAGTACACTGATAAAAAAATTAAACTTTAATTTATTACCGTAAAATAGCATTGTGACCATAATCATATTTATTTTTATAGTCAATGGGATTTAATATTCAATTATAATTAATTTTTAACCATGAATTCATATTATATTTTATAAAATGTGTATTATCCTATATTATTTTATACAATTCATAACATACATTTTAATTTCATTGATTTATATTTTTATATTACAGTGTCATATTTTTTAATATATTATTGTTCAATAAACCTTGGTGTTCCTTGTAAATAATGCTAATTTTTATGTTTCATATAAAGAAGGATTATCTTGGTGTTGAATATAACATAGTCTAAACATTGTTCTTTAATATAAATTAAGTAATCTTCATTGTTTAATGAAATTAAAAATATAAAAAATGATAAATTAATTTGAAAAGCAATAATTCACAAAATCCCAGTATGTGAAATTCTTCCCCCTTAAAATTAATTTAACCTTCAAAATTAGTCTAGGTTATCAAAGTATTACTACTTGAATGTTTTATTCATATAAACCAACACTTTCCAATTGAATACTAACACTTCTTTAATGAAGGGAATGTTGGAACCATAACGGTTACCCAATGTAACATATAACTAGGATTCCTTCTAGGAGAAGATATATTAATATGTGAAGACGTGGACATGGAATAAATATCTAACTATCAATTATTAATGGATACAGATAGTTAACAAGGTCAGTAGAAAGTTAACAATTAGAAAGCCATAAATATGTGATGATCTAAGGAAGAATATTATTCATTAAAAATAGAGTAACTAGGATAACATTTTTTCAGGATCCTTTTTCATAAATATAAATAATTTTCATAAAAAGATAAATTTTCATGATTTCAAGACAACTTCACCCATTGTTATTCCTTATTACACTTCACACCTCATTCTCTAAAAAGGAAGGTATCTTTTTCAATCCTAAAGTGCTAACAGATCCTTAGATCGATGATATGAATTCCCATTTGATATCAACCCAATTTAGTTTGAACATACTATTCAATATGCATAAATCCCCATCTAGATAGATAACTCATTAATATTACAAAATTAATTTGTATTTCAACATAATATTTCTAGGATTCGTTATCATTATATCCATTCTAGTATATTAAAATTTATTGATTTAGAAGTAATGTGGTGAAATCATCATAACAATGATCCCATTATTATTTCAAAGAAACACATTTTTTTCACATTCCAAACAAGTGAATACCCTTATTGTATATTCTCATGGATCATGGTAATAACTTTAGCAACTATAAATTCAATTGGAAAACATTAATTATTCATTATTAAAAGGATTAATATATTTTTTCATTAAATCCAAGAATTTGTAAACATCATCCTTGAGGATATAGAACAATTTTTCAATAATCAGTTAATGGGTAATCCATATTGTCCAATTTACATATTAACATCCAATAAAACATTATCCAAAAATCTTTATCTATACTTCAATCACTACATAATGGTTGGATATTGTTAATTGAAATATCACCTTTATATGGATTCACATTTCTATGAATTTATCACCATTCAAAAGTTCCATTTGAATATTGAATAAAATAGTATAATGAAAATAAATATGAATTAAATGATTCGTATGAAATAATATATGATTTCAAAACATAAATACTTTATTAATCCAACATTATTGTTAAACTATTCCTCATTCATCATCAACTTATTCCCTAATTTAAATTTTATAGAATATGATATATGAATCATGTCTTATGGTTCCTCAAAATCAATCTGATCAATCATCATATGATTAATCCAAAAAATATTAGAAAAACATCACATAACATTTAGACTTTGTTTGCGGTCTCTTATTTTCATTATGTATAACCAATAAATATAGAACCATCTTGATTCACATGAGATATTACCACTTTAAAAGTAAATTCACATAATACCCACACTTTCTAAATCTGAAAAATAAAAGGTTATCCTTATTCCTTCTATATATATCTGTTGGATTAAACTAAATGGTAGAGATTTAGAAACATTTATCATATCGGGATACCATACAATCATGAAAAAATACTTATAGGTCACCTAAATCATGGATCCAACTTACTTAATTTATGACACATTAGGTTTAACCTAGGTTATTCATATTCATCTTCTATTCACATCCTTCATTATGTACCATGAAGAGTTTTTGAATTCAAAAATCATATCCACTGGGAGGTTCAAAATAGGTGTGTTGTAAGGCTCGTTATCTTGTACCAGATTACCAGAAATCTGGCCTGAAAAATAATTTTAGAGTTGTTATTACAAACTACATCTAGGCCAACACCACATTTACCTGTAGTATCTTGAGATAGATTCATTTCTAGAAAACCAAATACTCTATCGTTTTAGGAAATTCTACGAATTTTTTTTAATGTTAACACATCATTATCCTTATCTTTATATACATCCTTAGACACATCCTTATAAATATAACTAAATATCTCACAAATTGTTTCTCATCCTAGTTTCCAAAGGTTGACTATAATCTTTCTTTGATACCAACAATAGATACCCATGGCTAACATATATGGATATTACATAATTTCATATAAATATTCAATTAATTACAAAAATAAAAGCATGAGTACTATAACACTTTAATTTTTTTGGAATCATGGAAATATAATCTTCATTCCTAGTGAAAGATAAAAAATATCTCCCATAAAGATATCCAACTTTAGTACTTCTACCAAAAACTATTGTTCATAACCTAGTGAATGGGAAAAAATGGGTGAGCTCAGATTCTCGGTGAGGTTAAACAAAAGAAATGCATATGAATAAGATGAAAAAGGCTATGGATCATGAGAATAACATTAAAATATCATACCTTGAATATTAGAGATCATAATAAATAATTAAATTTTTATAAACATAGATCATATTATAATCAAGGGAATGAGTGATGATAGAATAACATTGGAATAAAAATGGAATTTTTGGAACTCACATAAGAATAAAAAATCTTAAGTCAATACTACCTATAAAGACCATTATAATGTGTTAGTATTTTCCTATGACATGAGTACCAACTAAAGGGTTGGTCTAATAACCCATGTACCCTATTTCTTCTTTTCATGGGATACAACCCATTTACCTTCTTGTTTACAATCATGGGGTATAACTTGTATCCCTTTTTTTTATTTTAGACTTGGTATACAACCAATGTATATTCCTATTTTAGGGCATGGTAAACAACCCATGTTTTATCTTTATTTTAGTTTTGGGCTACAACCAAAGAAACTTCTTGTCTATGGGAATATGATACAACCCATGTACCTTCTTGTATATAGAAATTGGATAAAAAAAATTATATCATCACAATATAAAGAAAAATTGAGATGGGAAAACATATTTGGGGCACAAATACAGAACTTTGGTTGAGTACATAATATTGATAATGAATTATATTGGGGAAAAAAGAGTGATAAGGCCTGACCTAAATGAATTTTTGAGGTTTGTGGAGAATTCAATACCTTATATATGAAAATTTCACTTGAACATAATATAATAAATAATAAAATTTTATTTATTAATAATTAAATTTTCAAACCTATTAGAATTTTATTTTATATAGTATAATTTTATTACTTTCAATTATGGCATTTTTTAGGAGTTATAAGATTTATTTTCATTGTTTGATCGTGTTCTTTCTTTGTTTTTTTATGATTTGTTCACTTGAATACATGTATGGATGTTCATGTAAACATGTGATTATGTCTACAGAATTGAAATTATATGTCATTAAAGAAATTGAAAAAGATAAAGTATCCTTATATATATTAATTTTTTTCTAGATATGAGGATGATTAAACACATAAAATATTAATGATGAATGTTAATTTTTTTTGTGAATTTTAGAATATCAAGTACATGTTTTATTTTATTAATTAATTTAAACTTGTTCAAGAACATTGTAGGACATATAATATGTGAAATAAAATTTTCATCAATAACCATAATTATTTTAGGACGTTCCTTGATGGCGGTAATGGAAAAAAAAAATGCATCACCCGTGATTTCTTTAAATCGGTACAACACAGATGATATATTAAATTATCGAATAAATGGTCGATGAGAATGGATTAATGATGGATTTTACAATAAAACAATAATATTATAGTATATATAACATAATGTAGTTATAATTCCTATATGTATAGAGTATGCAAGGGAATGATATGAAAATAAATGAAATTAAAAATAATAATGGGAAACCAAATAGGATTTACCCTCTTGAATTTATCTACCATAAGGGCATCCTTACTAGGAATGTGATTGATATTTTGATAAAAAAAAATGATACATAACATGGGTTAGAGATATTTGAATATGATTTTGAAGGAATTGGACAATATTCTAGTGTCACGAAGTGTGAGAAGATGAGGTGGTGGGGTGGTATTTATAGTGTATGATAGTGGTTTTTATCATTATTTTAATAATTTGTTTATTCGGTTGCCTCAATACTATGAATAGTTTGATAATTATCACAAAGTATATGAAAATTAATTATGGTGATTTTGATATTATGGGCATACACTTCCCATGTATCATTTATGAATAAAAAATTTACATATCGTACTTATATTGTAAATTAAAGTATTTAACTATTCACATAAATTCAATTATTTTATTTGAATCTAAAAAATTCACCTTAACTATTTATTAATTAGTATAATTAAAAAATTATATTACTTCTATTTAAATATATCTCAATATTTGAGAAATTTAATTTTTAATTAAATTCATCAATCACTTGAAAAATATCAATTTTAAAATTATAACTTATTTTATAACTCACTTAAAAACAAATTACCATTTCATAAAATTATCTTATAATAATAATACATCAACATATAAATTTATGAATAAATTTTTTATAAATTAATTTCATTTTAAATCATTATATTAAATATAAAATTGCGTAGAATAATATAAATTTATAAAAAATATCAACACATACTTAATAATTTCTAAAAAATTTATTTACCTGTATTATGAAATTATTATATTATATTTTCATTTATAAGATTCAAGAGAAAAAAAATTATACTTCTATAAGAGAGATTAATACTCAATTCTTCTAATTACGTCCAAAGTGTCAGATTACTATTCCAAATGTCAAGTAACTATTTAATTGATATATGTTATTTAATTATTAGAAATACGATCTTATTTAATTCATTTTACATTTATATTTTTTGTTTTGTGTTCTCTATATGATTTAATATGATTTATACAATATGAAAATAATTTTTTTCCAATGTAAACCATTGAATGAATTTAATTTAATTAATAGGATATATAAAATAAAATATAAGCGTGTTATATTCTTCCCGTCATCAAAAATTGAATACATAAAATTTTTCATGAATATTTCCCTCTAAAAATATATTGTGGTTTCTTCCCTATAACATCCTTGGGATGCCACATTGATTCTGCATTTTTATTGATTCTCCAAAAACCCATTCTTAGTTGAGTAATATTATTTCTCAATACTTTCACTATTATATCATGAATATCCATAAGATCTTCATTGTAATAAAGACTAGGTACGGAAAATATTTCATCATAGTTGAGTACATGAGTTAGGTGTGGCATGTACTTCAATAACAATGATATATAGAACCCATCATTTACTTTGGAGAGACTTGAAAGAATTCTTAATTGATAGGATATATATTTAATAATCTCCAAAATATATAGTTTTCTGATGTTCCTGGATATTAGTTTCATTTTATTACTAAATATTATGACACCAACCCATATAGATACGTTTAGAAAGACCTGATCTAACATTTGAAATTCCAAATATATTATTTTATTCATTATAATACTTTTTTCTACATTAAAACACTTTTATATGAGCCTAAATAGACATTAACTTTGTAGGCGTCTCATATATAAATTCATGGACTAAATGTTTTCCTCTCACCATCTTCATTACATCAATATGGATTTGGACATGTATTACCATATAATGCTCTATATGGCACTATTTGGATATAATAATGGATGCAATTATTGTAGGAAAATTACACAAAAAGTAAATAGTTATCCCATATACCTTGAATATCAGTTGATCATGATACCAACATGTCTTAAAATTATTGAATAGTCCTTTCATATTGTCTGTTTAGTTGAGGGTGATATGAAGAACTCAATGAAAGCATTGTTTCCAAATCCATTTGAGGACACTGCAATAATTTTGATGAAAATCATGGATCTTGACAAGAAAATATTAAAATATGTACCAAAAAGAGTCTTACAACACCACTAATTTAGAGACATTATAGATTCTATAAAGGTAAAAATTCCTTTATAGAATTAAATTGATTCATTTGTTAATATTTTCAACAATATCCTATGTTACACAATTCCTTCTATGATTCTTTAAGTGTCTTATGAAAAATTCCATCGTAATGTCATTCCACTTCAATATAAGAATAGGTATAGGTTTCATGACTCTTCTATGATGTTGTCTCTAGGCATCCACTTTTGAAAAAACTAGGCATCTTGACACATAGTCAATCATTTCCATTCCCATGTTATCCCAAAAAAAAATTCATTCATTGATCTATATATATTTGTAATACATGGGTGTAAAGAAAAATTTTATCTATTAACACTATATAATAGTTCCCTTTTTAAGTCATGTGTTTATGGAACATATAATTTCCTTAAAAATTTCATAATTACATCCTTATACACAATGTCTTCCAAACATCTGACCTTAACAACTATAATTTAAATTTAAAAATTCACATCATTACATTAATATTTTATTATATTCTCCATTAATGCTGTTTTACCAATCATTTTAAAAAATTATTAATGTTTCCCTTTCCTAAAAAATCTAAATATACATATTTACAAAAACCATGAATATATGGTCTTTCTCTGTCCTCATTTCGGTATGAATTCTATTATATATAATGTTTAATGCTATACTACATTATTTTATTCTTCTAGATGGTATTGTTTTGATCAATAATAATATTTTAGTAACTCAAATTGTCTTCTTATCCTCATTTTGACAACATTCAATGTAAATATTAATTCTAAACTATTGTGTTATATATGTATATCACAGCTTCCATTATATAGGTAGTGTCTCCATATCATTATATAAAATATTAAGGAAGCTAAATCAAGATCTAAAATTAGATATTTATTTATGATTCTTCATCTTTTATGATGAATATGAAATAATAGTATCATTGTGAATGAGTAAATAACCAATTCCTTTATTTGATACATCAATGTGTACCAAAAACCCATCATTTCATGATTATTGATTCAAAATCAAAGCATTAAATAATCTATTCTATAATTCTAAAAAACATTCATCACATTATATTATCCCTGAAAACATAACCCCTATACGTGTAGACTTGGTTAATTATTTATAAAATCATGAAAATTTAAGACTGAAACACTATAAGAATAATAAAAAACCAATAATACTATGTTCCTCAGTTATGTTCACTAGTGTTGAAAATTCCTGGTTGGACTTTTTCATCAAAATGCCAACTATGATTCCATCCATAGAGACAACATTGAAAATAAAATAAGCCAGATGAACAAAGAATTCAAACTTTATAAAATTACCATATAACTCTATCCTTTCGATAATCTCAAGAATAATTCTCAATTGACTCTCATTGTCATCATAGAATTTAGAATACACCAGAACATCATCAATAAATAATAAAACAAAGCATCACAAAATTACATGAGTACTCTATTCATTTTATCCATGAAAACATAGGGATCATTAGTCCATATAGATCATTGTAAAATAATAATATATATACTCATTCAAAAAGAAATCATCATAATATATTTCTTCATTGTATAGAATTAATTATGGACAAAAATGGTAAATCTTCATGAAATGTTGAACACCATGATTTTGATAAAATAAATCATCATTGGGAGGAATGGGCCATGTGTTGTTTATACTAATAGTATTTATTTCTACATATTCAATCAATAGACTCAAGTATCCATATTTCTTCTTCTCAAAGATAACAAGTGCACCCCATGGTGAAACAATATGGTGAATAAATCACTTTTACTCAGCTCATCCAATGGTTTCTTCTATTAGCTTAATTCATCAATTGAAAATCTATAATGAGACATTTATATTTTTATCTCATTAGGGATTAAATCAATGGTAACATTAACCTCACTCTTCATGGGGTGCTTAGGTAACTCTTTAGAAAATGCATTAATTTATTCCTATACAATTGGTGCATTCTCAATTTGAAGATGGATTTTCTCATCACATGATTTTTATCACTACATACCATTAATTTCATTTATTATACATACTCAGGGATGATCTAAATAATAATATGATGTTTTTTAAGCTCTAATAATACGAGATTATATATAATCCTCACAAATCATTATTTCCATATTCTTGAAATAATATTTCCAAACTGTTTTTGAAATCCAATAACTACTAAGTATTATTTGAATATCAACCACATGTATGATGACATTTTCATAAATAAAACATGTTAATATGAAATAATAGTAACTTGTGGAATGATTTTTTTGTAATGTGATTTCCATATGAGTTTTGACTATCATCTCCATTATTATATCTAATAGTAAATGTATAATATTCATGTAAAATTATGTAGATACAAAATATTGTGATAATGCATAATAAAATAAATCATTGTATTGATTTCAATTTAGTATTAATGTACCTACATCTACATCATTAGGTATATATATATTAGCTGTAGTGATCACAAAAGTGTGGACATATCCCCATGGCCTCTTTTGTGGAAGATTCAAATAATAATTGTGATATTGATTTGAATAATTCCTCCTTTCATAAGAACTTTTTCATTGAAAAACATTGATTTCATTCTTCCCCATGGAATAATTAGCTTGATGAATCTTTTATCCTAACATATAAAAAATGACCTTTCCACACTGGAATTTACCAGTATGATTCTTTCCAATAATTTCTTATAATGGAAACTAATTTATTCCCTTATTCTATAATGATGTTTCACTTTTTCCATGGTAATAAAAAGGATTTTTTTTTCTAGATTAACATCGATCATATAAGATAAATAAAAATTGTTCATGTTTTTGAATGAACATTATACTGTTTCATCACATGATGAAAATATAAGAGAAATGAGTTCCTTTTGGGGAAATGGCTTACGAACGTCAAAAAAATATATCTTTTCTTCCAAATCATGTTTGTAATAAATATCATTTATGTATTTTATAGTTATGGTATCCTCATAATCCGAAACACAATCATCTTCCACTTGTTTCATGATATGGAATTTTCTCGAAATTTCAGTATGTTTCACAGATCTAAAATATTTTTTGAAGAATATTCCATTAAATGATCTGCATTCTAGGTATTCTATTTCATTTTCCTCTTTAGTATTATTTTTCATAGACAACCATTGATAAATATCTCCATTGTGATAATAGAATACCGATATTAATTTTTCATTATCATTACATCCCAATACTAGAAATATATTTTCAAGATACATGACCCACATCTCACCTACCAATATATTTGTATTCCCACTAATCTAGGGAGGATTCATCCACATTAATTGATCCAAAAAAGTTGTTTTATGGTTATTTTTCAAAACCTATGAAAGCAATCATAATATGGACATTATCTACTTTGTTTCAACATAAAATAAATGGAATTTCATAGTATGGTAATCCCAACAGTATCCACAGGTATTAATTACATTAATTACATTAGGTACCACCATTAAATAGTGATACTCAATATGTTAGAAAATTATCTTCAGGATTATTAATTAAAAATTCACTACAAGGAAATGTTATATATCTCATTTTTATTTCAAATCATCTTCCTAAAATGTTTTGTCATTTTATTACAATATAGTATTTTCAAGTTATCATATCACTACTGATTGATCATTTTAGTATTCTTGTGAAATTATATACATACGTGGTTCTCTTATTATATCTGTAATTAAGCATGGAAAATAACAAAAGAAAACAAACTTCTTCCTATCAATTATTCAAATATTTCATTTTTAAAAACTGGGAGAGTAAAAAAAATAAAAGTGTGAGATCAAATGAACATTAAATGTTATATAAAATAGTAACAAGGGTGGTATTTTCATTATGTGATATACATTATTCCATTGATCAAATCTAAAAAACACCTTCCATTAATACACTAAAAATGAAAATTCATCAAATTATTTTTTTCATAGTAAAAACCTCATGGAATGAATTAACTAAATACTAAATGGAAAAAAAAGATTATTTTTTATACTTTATGTGTTTGGTGAATAAACTAATATACTATCATGATGGTTTATTTATGTTTTTAAAAACAATCCCAATTCTTTTTTGAAACAAGCATGATGTTTCTTTGGCCATCTTTTTTGTCTTATGATACCTATCGATGTATCAATCGTCTATCGGTAACTAGGCCCCACCCATAACTAAAACTATATATAATTATTAACACATAGATTAATTTAAATAAAAACATTCAATGGAATCTCAAAACATAAAAAATGGTATACATCTATGACAATTATCATAGATATAGGTATTTACTTATTGATGATCATACAAACACCACAAACATGGAATATGTCCTCAATGCGAATATAATAATTATTTCAATGAATGAATGGACTTAAACCATACATAGATAATATATAGTATAAATAGTAATATATCATGATGAAGTATTTCCAACTAAATTAAAAAAAATGTAAAAAATGTTTTTATGAAACTTTAGAAAATATTCTCTTCAATGCGATTAATGAAAAAATATAAAAGAGTCTTTAAATAAATAAAATGAATAATTTATTGCATAAGAATGATAAAGGATAGTTTTTTATGGTATGAATAGTTATTATAGAAAAGTATTGGTGACATAAAAAGTATTCTGGAGTGTGATTTAAAATTGGTAACAAATTGGAATGTTCTTTTAATTCAGGCTTACTTATCGTGTGGAATTGAAAAATAAACCTTATGAAACATTAATTTACCCAAAACAAATTATGTATTAAAATATTTTTTGTACATACACACAAAAGTTTGGAGGAAAACATAAGAAGAGTAATGAATTGAATTTGGGTAAGGAGAGTGAGGGAATAACCCGAAAGGAAAATAACTTTTCCGGGAAGATCCCTTACCTTATTTCCAAATGCATACTGTACTTGTACTTAATCTCCTAGATAATGAAATATTATTCACTAATAATATATTTCAGAACCAATTAAAATTTTAATTGATTTAATATTATTTTTTATGTTCATTTCATGGCCTTTTCATGAGTAATAATATACATTTTTGTTATTTGAGAGCGTTTAATTCATTAGTTTTCATGGATGGTTCACTAGTATACATGTACGAATGATCATTTAAATATAGTATTAATTATCAAAAATTGAAATTATTTTTTATTGATGAACATAAAAGGGTTTATTTTGTTTTATATATCATTTTTCATCCATATATAAGGATTATTCTGTAAATAAAACATAAATGTGAGAAGTTAGTTTATTTTGGTTAATTATGGATTATCGTCAACTAGTTTGGTTTTATTAATAAATACCATATATGTATATTTTTTTAACAAACACTATATTACATATAAAATTTATAATAAATTATTATTTAACAAAAATATTTTTTTTATGGAAATAAATAAAAAGAAGCTGTGGAAAATAAAAATGCATTGTCCACTATGGTAGAACATCGGCACATCATGAACTATATTTTAATTTTTAGAATAAACAAGTTAGGATAAGGTTATTGATGTTATATTTTACATTAACAAAATAAAATAAAATAATATATAATAAAATATATTTATTATTTATGTTTTTATATAGGAGGTTAGGTAGTGATAAGTAAATAAATGAAATTGAAAATAAAGGAAAACAAAAGAAGAATTATCCTCTTGATTTTATCCTCCTTGATAACCTCCAAAAAGGGATTTGGATTTTTATTTTGGTGAGAAATGAATATCTTTTATTTTTGAAATTTATATAGTAAAGGGATTTGGAAGAAATATTACATGATTTGTTGACCAAGAGTTGTTCAGATAATATGTGGTGATGGGTCGTATTAATAGTTAGAGAGAGGGTGTTCTCTCATTATTTTAATGATTAGTTTATTATTATTTCTCAATACTATGAATTGTTAGTGAATTATGAATAAAATTATAGTAATAATGATTTATAGTTCAATTTTATAGGCTTAAATAATTGATACATCATCTATGGCTCATTAATTCATATATTTTTCTTATACTGTACATTACCATATTTCACTATTTAAAAATAATTCAACTAATTTCATAAATTCCGAAAAATTCCCTATAATAATTTTTTGATGTGTAGAATTAATTTTTTTTCAGTTTTATAAAAAAAAAATCGTATATGATAAATTAAATTTTTAATTAAAATTTTCATTTTAAAAAAAACTCTAATTTAAAAATTGTAAATGATTTTTTAACACTTTAAAATAAATGTATTATATTATAAAATTATCTTTTTATGATTAGAAAATAAAATATTAATTTACAAATCAATATTTTGAAAATTATTTTTCTTATAAATCTTTATATATATAGTAAAATTTACAATGAAAATTTATGTTTATAAAATATATGAACACTTAATTATAAATTTATAATAATTTATTTTCATCTACTATGATATAATTATATCATATAACCATTTAAAAGATTCAAGAATTTTATTTATATAATAAGTAGTGAGGTCACTATACTATTTTCTCAATTACTATTCCCTAATGTCCACATTGCAATCCCAAATGAAAAAGTTAACATTTCATTAGCATATGTTCCTCAATTTCTATAGAACCCCTCTTATTTCATTCATTATTCATTTATAAAGACTGTATTGTGCTCTATGAATGATTTTAAATTATTTATACTCTATGAAATAATTATCTGTGAAATGTAATTTATTAAATGAAATGAATTTATTTAAGATGATACACACCATTAAATCGTGGGGTGTTATAGTAGTTTCTCTCAATAGGAGATTTTCTCGTAGTTGTTAAGAGAGGAATTGGAGAAGTTGGCCTAATTGAAGTTGTACTTAATACATGTGGATGGTACAACATTCTTCCTGTCAATGGTTATTACCCCTCTACTTCACCTTTTTTTACAGTGTCTCATAATAGAGATTTCAAATGTTAGATAATTCATGTTCATATATTTACTAAATGTACTATTTTTGGATTTTTTGAGGTGGGGAAAATTTCATCCTTTAATAAGGGTTAATGATAGTACCAGTGGATAATCAAAGAGGTTTCATGGAGTTTTATACACCCCTTATGTCATATATTTAGTATTTAAATATTACCTGGACTGAAGACGTTAGTTCCGATGGCTAGTCATGATGAAGTGGTTAGTAATGATTGTCACTTGATGCTTAAATGGTCAGTAGGTGAATGTTAATCTCTAGGATCTATCATTATTATATTAATCCCTTGTATTATAGGAATGTAATTGGGATTGTGTCTCTATTTAATTCATGAAATTGATTCCACAATTTTCTAGAGGACATGATTTTACACAATATATCTTAGACTGATTCACCAAGTCGTCACACTTTTTTAGACTTATGGGATTATTGTTCCATAGAAATCTTGGGAACCCATTACATGGAGGATATATTTTAGATTCACATAGATCACCTGACGATGATTTTAGAAAATTGTGATCTCTTCAAAAAATAATTATAAAGTGTGTTGTAAGAGGATTTTTGGATTAATTTGTTGTTGAGCAGAATGTTTCACCTAAAGATATACATCCAAACATAGTAGACTATTCGGGTTATAAAGGATGTGCTTTGTGAATTAATGTGGGCATTGAAAATATTTTTGGGTTTCAACTTCCCTTATTGGATCATTCATATAATAATAATTACCACTCCACTATTTGTATTACAAAAGTTGAGGCCATGTATGGGAGACCATGCATGTCAACACTATACTAGACTGATCCTAGGGAGTCAAAATTCAGAAGGTTAATGTTGGTCTATATGGAAATAGAAAAGTTGTAAATTATCAAGGAGTGTAATAGGACTATCCTTATCCATCATAATTCTTGAAAATGACAACATAGTCCTTTGATGATTGAATAGGGGGACCATGTTTTTTTGAATGTATTTGGTGAGGATTACTAAAAATTGACCATGATGTATAGTTATCTCAATGATTCATTATCAATTTTTAGATAAAATATTGGGTTGATGAGGTGACATACAAATTTTCCCTACTACCACATTTTGGATGATTACATGATGTATTCCATATCACTTTTATGAGGACATAGGTATATGACTAGTTTCATGTTCTCAACATCAATAAACTATATATTGAGGATGATGTTACCTTTAATGAGTACCATGGATATATTGAGAATTATTAGGACACTATCCCTCATTGGTTAGTGATTTGATTAGTGAATGTATGATAGAAGAACTATAATCATTAAGAGTTCACTTGGGAGAAGGGAAAACAGAAGAAAGATTAATTTCCACATATTTTTTACTATGATTTATTATTATTTGGATGAAAATATATATGATGGGATGTTTGTATCTAATTGTTTTTCCCTTTATAAAATTTAAATCATTTAATAGAATAGTTTCAAATCAATGCACTGATTCAGTGTGGGATTATGGGGCCCAAGGTGCCATGACGTAGATATAATAAAAATATAAATATATTATATCATGTGTGATATTTTTTTATAATATAATTGAAAAAATTCATACTAATCACTCAAATAGGATATTTTATAGCATTATTAAATACATAATTTGGATTTATCCTACACTCAAAAAATTATTTTCTACATCATTTATTTTTTCAAATGATTTTTTTTGGAGGGTAGTGATTAAAAAATTATTAAAAAATCTATTTTTCTAATATATTTAAATGAACAAACTATAAAACTATTTAAAACTAGTTGTGGTAAAATTAATGTATTATCCACATAACCCTATTTGTTATGATGAATTGGGGTGGGGTATTTAGTGAAAGAATAATGGGTCATGGATTAATGATATATACTGATGAGTATTCCTTCATCTAAAAAGTTCATAGATATTTTCAATGAAAATACCCTAGAAAATTTCAATAATAAAAACTTTTCTGATATCGTGACACGATGCTGGGTCATATTATATTGATCTTGTATTTAAATCACCATGTAAATCCTAATTTATGTACATACAAAATTAATTCTCTAGTCGACAATTGGATTATATTTGATGAATTAATCTTATAATCTTATATTGGGATAATTCATCATTATCCATTTCATTCATCATCCCCCTTAAAAAATATTGTGGCTTTCCTAAAAAATGGATGATGTTCATTGCTCTTGTTTTTTGAAATATATCCCATTTTTCTCTTCACATCCATCATTATTGTTTTATTTAGACTATGTTTTGAAAAATACATAATAGATGATCATTTTGAAACCATCAATTGGAGAAACAGATCATTAACATGTGTTCAGGATTGTTACTGACATAGAAATTTTGTTGAAGATGGGATCTGTAATTTAGATGAGTGGAGGATATGATGATGAATAATGAGTAGATTTGTGACGAGAGTCTTTTTACCTCTGTAGATTGATGTTATGTAAAATAATATCCAAGCTAGACAAGTGATAATCATTGATGGAATGAAAGAGTATATGGAATGTGGTGAACATTTTATAGACATTATAGTTCTTGATAATACCGTTATATATTTCTTGCGCATTAGAGAAAAAAATTTGCGTCATCCCCTCCAATGGAATCATGGAATTCAGTGTAGAGATAAATATCAAATTTCACATTTCCTTAAAATGAATAATGATTCCCGATATAAATGAATCACTGTAATCCACATGACTACATGGGAATAGATATAGAATGGGTACATGTTCATGTCCAGAGTACATGAGAACAAGAAAACTCACACATGCATGGGACGGAGTACACATTCATACAGAATGTAGCTAAAACATTTTTTGTATACCCCATCCATCTCAAATACATTTTTTATGGTAATATGAGTCCATATTTGTCATCAACATATAGTAGTATATATATAGTTTCCCCCTGGTCTGTCCCTGTGTTGTTACTATGAAACAACATTTCCTGACTATAGGATATGCTCCCCACTACTTGATTATTGTATGATAATACATTTAATCCATTTAATAGGCCTATATTTTAACCCTCTATCATTTATTCTTTCTTAGGTTTGTTTATGAATCATATGACTTATGTACCAAGGTACGTGATCGGATTCCTAGTGGGTTATCCTTGTTTGGGTTTCTAATCCCATATAGTTAATGGGTGGGATCCACTATATGCGTAAAAATAAATGTTGAGTTTTAGTGTATCACATCTTCTAGGGGAGCTAGGATTATCATGACCACTTGAATGATATCTATATGTGCTATCAGGATCAGAGGGTGTGTTTACCTGAACGAGTGTTACATTCAATCCATAGGAAGAATCCTAGAATAGAATATGGTTGTAATTTTACATTTAGACTTGGTTTATATATTTAGTGCATCTAGGTAATTATTATTATGTATCATATTCTTATTAACATTCTATTATGATGATGATCAAAAAACTCTCTTAATGCTATATGTTTGGAAATTTCATTCTCTATTAATAGTAATGTACATACTCACCCTACATGAGATGTACCCACACATGTCATGTATTATGTAGATGACAAGGCTAATGAAAGTATAATGTGTGGACCAGGATTAGGCATATCATAGTTGGGATAGATGGTCTATAGTCGGTCCCATTAGTTATATTTGAAATAAGTCCCATTTTTCTTGGTATATTTGACAATTTAAAAAATATTTGGTTGAATTTTTTTTGGTACATTTATGAATTCCCATAGTTTTTTATACACTAATTTGGGATATAGTGTATTTTCTTCTTTTTAGTATCAATTGTATATTCCCCTTCAACATTTTATTGTTATAAAGAGACATGTGTATGTGTACCAGTACCATAGTCTTAAGCCTTCTATGTATATGATATTAATACTCTTAACATTTACACATCTTCTATCCAATTGGATGTGGCGTTAGGGTGTTACACTTAGAATACCGTCATAAAAAAAGGCGCGAATGAGTTGGGTTATAAAAGTCATGTTCCAAATATCATCAAATTATAATTTACAAGTGGTTTGCATAGGAGTACCACAACTTTTATTACTATCTATGGGGAAAAATAAAATATCTCTTTTTAGTTTTTACTAACATTAAATAATATCCTATTTGTTTTAACAAATATAGGAAACAGTAGTTGAAAATAACACACTCATTAATCTCTTTTCAAATTCATTTTCTATAATTTTAAAAAATTCAATAATTTTTTTAGATAAAAAAAACATAAGATAATGATGACTTATCCATAAAATTAAAAAATATTTTGAAATCTTATTATAAGTACTTCTATATTACCTATTTAAGCTAAAGAAATATGATATTAATAATGAATTTATCCTGTAATACTAATATCTTAGAGACTATTTGAAACAATAAATATAGTTTTAGAGGTTAAAAACATGATTCGGAAAATTTGGATTTTTCAAACTGAGGGGGGTTCTCAATATAAACAACATAAAAAATATTACCTTTCTTATATTCACACTTGATATCCAACTGATATAGTATGATACTAAAACTTGGATATTAGTTTTGTAGTATGCTAATGAAAACATTTAAACTTATTAGTTAAAAGGTCTATTTATAATCTATTTATTCATCTAGACTATAACATTATGAAATTAATTTTACATATTAATATTTTTGCCTTTTAATTCACCAATAATGACTTAGGACGACCATTTAGTTCAAATTCAATTGTTGTATTTTGGCCTCTCAACTAATTCTTATAATTAGTTTCCTTAAAATTATTTCAGTTCTTCTCATAAGTTCATTAGAAAATGTTCATGACTAATTGATTTAGTAATGTTCTTAGGTTCTATATGGAAAAATTTATCATGATTATCAACACTATTTATAAGATATTATATAGTTTTACTCTTTTTATTCATGTCACCCACAACAACATCTATTTGTTCACACATATGGGTCATAATTGTTTTAGTAATCATTGTGTTTGGTTCTCCAACATATTCTTCAAGGTCATGATGGCCAATTTGGATTATGTTATGATATTTTTAATGTACATAATTAGCATAGATAAATATCTTTAATATGAAACACATGTATTTTAGGATATGTTTAACTTTTAAAAAATTAATTTCTTTGAGAGTGTGTGATACACACAACCCTCAGACAAAATGAACAATAATGTAGTATATCAATATTAGGAATCTGTTAAATTTGTTTAGTTAATATAAAAAACTACATTATAAAACTTTCTGTGTACATTAGTTTCTATCATAGTTTTTGATAAATAAGTAATTATTATTTAATAATTTATTAATATGGTTTAAAAACATGTTTTCCAACAAAAATGTTTTAAGGGTTATTGTGAAAAAAAATGTAATATATTTTTGAAAAAATTAATAAAATATTAATAACGAATATTATTTTTTGAATAATTATATCTATGTTAACTTAAGGTTAAATTTTCGAATTATTCCAAAATACTAGATGTTTCAGTAAATTATTAAGTATATAAATTTTACAAAACCATTGATTTCAATTAATTAAATAATGAAATCCAAAAATGACATTATATATTTTTTCATAAAGTGACTTATGATCTATTTTATATAATTTAATAAAATTTATTATATTTGAGTCGGTAATATTCATTTTTTTATATATGTAAAATTTTATTCAAGAAAACACATTTTTTTAAAAATAATTTTTTCAAACATTTTATCATATATAATAAAATATAATAATTTTAATTCTATAAATAGATAATTTTAAAAAAAATTCATATTTGGAATCAATAGGTTCAAGAATAGTAAATTGGTCCAATTTTTTATTATTATGAATAGTAATCAAGGTCACAATTTATCACCATAATGAAGGAAAATGGGTTATTTACTAATAAAACAAATGTTATAATAATTAAAAATCATTAAAAAATAAAATATTGTTTTTTCTGATATCCAATAATTTCATGAATACATGGCCACATTCTAAAATGTTTCTTCGACTAATACATTTATATTAATATTTCAAACAAATTAATACAAAAAGTCACTCCCTTGAATTTAATATTTATAAAATTATTATATGAAGTTTAAAATAGTTTAATTTTAGTTCAATCTATTAATTTGAATTAATATTTAATTTTTATAATCATTTTCATTTATGTATAATTTTTACCCAAAAAATTAATACATTAACATTTTACGCAATGCTAACACAATATTTCTTCATCGAATAGAAAAATAATGTAAATTATTTTAAAAACAATTGTAAATATTTTTTTTAATTATAGGTTTTTTATAATGTTATAAATTCCAATTCAATAACTATCTTGATGAAATTAATGTCAATTTTGGTGAATAGTGTAAAAAATAAGATTATTGATATTTTTTATTAAATTATATATTATTTAAATATTTTTAAATCTTAATAATATTTAATGATGAAAAATTGGAAGAAAAATGTTTTAAAATTATACCTTTTTCCATTAATGATGTAATTGTGAAATTATAAGTAATGATTTAATCCTTTCTAATTTTAAATCTCAAAAACAAAATTAAGGTTTAAATTCATTAGAAAATTTTTTGAAAACAAATATAATATTTAAAATGAAATAATAATTTATATAAATTAAATTATATGAATATAGTATTACATTATACTATTTTAATTATGTTATCTATCCATTAAGATGAATTTTTACGAAGAATGAATTAATTAAATTTAAATATTGTTTTAAATTCATTGTATGTCCCTTATCTCCTTTATAAAATTACACCCCCTATCTCTTTTCTTTATAGAAAATTGAGACATATATATTAAAAAAACCCATCCCAATTATATTCTATAATTATCTATATATTAATTAATCATCTGTTTCTTCTTGATTGACCATTTCAAGGGCCCTACTGTAGGTATCTAAAGGAGACCCACCAATGAAGAGGTAATCATTATATCTGAACTCTTTCAATTTGTTTAATTCATACATTCCATATATCTATAGTATTTATAATAAAATAAAAAATTCATTACAAAAAATATAAATAAAGTCTCTTATTTGTATATATCTACCATAATCAATTCTCTTTTCAATCTAATGGGAAGTGAAAAGAATGGTGCATGCGTTCATGTGCTGTACCTACTCCATGTAACGATAAAATTCATTTTCATTCATGATATTTAATTATTTGTTATTATGATGGATTTTATTTTCTATTTAATATTTATTATTTAATTATTATTATTATTTAATTATAATTTAATATCCACCTTCTTTACATTCTAATCCATTTGAAAATTATAAATTCTCTCAGACCTAGTTGTGGACTACAACCTCCATGAAACTATGTGATTATTTGTTTATTTTTTAATATTTTAGAAAAAAAATAGATATAATTAATTGATATATATGATATATATATATATGGTATAATAATTTTATTTATGGTTGGTTATTATTAACCAATTTTTTATTTCTATTTATCAAAATGTTAAAACATTGTTCATACGTATGTATGACATACCATCTCTATGAATGGTGTAATTAATTTTTCAATAAATATAATTTATGGATGACAATAAATATAACTATAAATATTTTATTTTAATTTTATATCATTATTAATAAAATTGGATGATATAACCATAATAAATTTACATATACTAGAACCATCAAACCAAAATTCTCTTAAAAAATGAAAATTTTAATAGACAAAATTGAAATTCTAAAAAATTATTTTAAAAAATTGTTGTTAAAATGTTCATCAATAATTTATATTAAATAATATTTATAAAAATTATTATGTTCTATATTTATAATTTAAATGAAATTATTATACTGGTTGTTAGAGTTCTAGCAAATCATATCAAATAAGAGGTGTGAGTTTCTCTTCTATCATTTATTTCTGTGTGGAATATTCAAAATTCCTCATTTATTTCCACTACATGATATATATACTAAAAATGAATATATATCATTATTATTCACAAGAAAGTCATCTGGTTTTAAAAACCCTTATTTGGTTTTCTATTTCATGATTTTTTGTTTTGGATGTTTTTAAAGGGATAATGGATTTATATTTCAATGTAATTTTAATCGGGAATGTTAATTATTGAATTTAAATTGAGGGATATTATAATATACGTAAATACTAATACCAATTAATTTTTTTATAATATGGGTTTTTAATTATAATACATCTTTCATTTTATTTTTCCCACATTAAGTACATAAGAGACCGAAATATGTTTTTAATGAAAACTGAATTTATTCTTTTCTTGGTCGAAAAACCTATTTGATCAATATAGATGTTTTTTGATTTTTTTTGTGAGAATTTATTCACTATTGTAGATTTATTGTTTAATGTAAAATTCAACCATGTTTTCCTTTTTAAAAATTGTATAAAAACATTCTTTTTCCATTTTTTGAATGAAGTTATTTTGAATTTTTACTGAAAGCGTAAAAGGTGTTTTTGTTTTTTCATAAACAATATAAACTGAATTTTTTATAATCATGAACAATATATGATTATATGTTTACTTTATTAATTTACAATGTTATTTTTCATATGAATTATTCATTTAATATTTTTTAAGTCATTACAGTTTTTTATTTGATTTAAAAATAAAAAGGTCAATTTTCTTGAGAAATATTCAGGTAAATATTTCAAGTAATTATTCTTATATGATAACATCTTAGATGAAAATTACACTAGAAAAGGGATTTTATTAAATGGTATTATATTTATTTTTTAATAGGATGGATTATGGTTATGATGATGAAATATCTATGAACCCCATTTTATTTTCAATAGGTTAAATAATGATGAATGTCTTTATGATCTTGTGGCATACATATATATGAATTTATGATTATGTGAATGGTAATACTATATTTATATATATCTACAATGAAATAGGTACAGAATAATTTTTTATGATCTAAAATGGTAAATATGGGTTTTCTTATTCATGTAATATCGTACATCAGTAGATATCCAAATTTAAAAATAGGGTATATGGTTGGTTATTAGAACCCAATAATATGGTACATGGGAGGTTTTAAAAAGACTGATGTAGGAATGCATGAATTAATCCAAATATTAACATATTATGAATTTATTAGAATTTATACCTACCATAATATTATTATGATTATGATAATGATATGCAATATTCATCTCCTTTATGACATGATCTTATTATTATATATTGTTATCACGTTTCATGTTCTTTGATCCCTATATGGATAATGTATTATGGACTACTTAGATTTATAAAATTACTAATATTAATAATATATGAATAAATTTTTATGGTTTTCAAATGTTAAGATCATGTTATCAAAACTCTATTCCCATTTTATGAATAAATTATCATTGATATCTCGCACGTTTACCCATTCTAAGAAACATTTCCAACCCTTTATTTTGATTTTTTATAACCATGATATAATTAAAATATTAATCTAATATATTTATTAAAAGGGTTTTATTTGTGATGATAATAGTTGGGTGTGATTTAGATGAATTTTGATACATTTTCCTGTATCGTAGTTACCATGACAATATTTCTTTATGGTTCTTGTATTGATCGAAATGTTATATAGTGAATATTCATATATAAATATATAATATTTATGTATAAAAATTAAGTCTCAATATTTATGGTAATAAAAAATCATTATAAGCTATTTTAAATTTTGATGATAAAAAATTGGGAATCATTAGTATATTCACATAAGTATTTGATAACATCATTTTTTCGGTAATGACAGGATTGTTGTTTCTGTAGAAAAACATCCCATTATAGATGGTACATGTGGATTTGATTTTTCAATAGATGAATCAGGGAGAAATAACCTATAAAATAGTGAATCATGTATATATCATCCATCATTATGGTTCAGAGAGTGTGTTCCATTATTGCAAACTTAGATTGACACTCTTGGTGGAAATTCATGGTGTAAATCACAATTCCAATTTGAAAAATAATGAATAATTTGAATAGAAAATGATAATGGGTGAACAAATATAAACCGTTAGGTTTTGTATAATGAAAAAAAGATTCCATGATTTATACATCATTTGAATTTTTATTCTGCATTGATCATTTTGATCAATACTAATAGATGGTCTATTATTCCATATTTGTTTTAGTAAGGGGTTGAAGATAGAAAAATGAAGTTGAGGTGACAATAAGTATGATTAGATATTGATGTACCATATTTCATCGTAGTTATATGAATTTATATATTCTAATAAATATATCATTTAATGAAAATTGATTACTTTGATTATTATATTTTTAAATAATAGTGAAAACCCCAAATGGTATAATGATCACATATAAATTATATGATTCTTATTTAATTACTATTTGAAGGTTTTTGATTCCAGTGTATCTCATTACTCACTCTATAGCATTATTTTATTTCCCCTTATAAATGTTTTGGATTTCAATAAAATAAATCCCCCTTCAATTATTGATGAATTGAATTCATGTCTACCATTCTGAGTCAACCTATGATCATCTATCACTATGATGATTAATATAAACATCCAATTTAAAATATTTATATTTTATGGGTCTTGGTTCTAATTAAATAAGGATATTTATCTCATATGGTTTGTGATAAAGTAAAAATTAATGATATTATAATTTGATGAGTATATATTGGTTTCATTCTGGAAGAGTTCCAAAATTTTTCTATGAACTAGAATGTATATTTTTCAGTAGAATTTGCACATGATGATACACCCATTTCAATGTCTCTATATAGAATAGATATGATTAAGGTGTAGTAATTAGAGAAGACACTCCATGAGAATATTTATAAGGGATTCATTTGGCTATGTTCATTAGTATGACATACACCTATTCAATCTTTTAGGAAAGAAGATTGATTGTTCAAACATTGAATTTATTACATAGAATAAAAAAAAGGATTACAATGATGTTCATGTGTCGTTTACCTCGTATTGATAGAATTATTGATCAATTAAACAAAGCTCATTTCTTTTAAAATTGATACCTTTTTCTTGTATATCATCATTAAAGATTATATTGGAGGATGTAACCAATATATCATTTAGTACTATGTGTAGACCCTATATATTTGTAGTGATTCCATTTGGTCTTTTTAATTCCCCCTATATCTACATAGATTAAATTTATATTATCTTTATAGATTACCATTTTCAATTATTGGATTTATTTGTATATTATTTTATTATATATTAAAACCACAAAGAAGATAATGAATATTATATAATGATATTATTAAAACCCTAAAGAATATGTTTTTTTAAAATAATAATGTTTGAATTTTTATTTGTAAAATGATTAAATTTTATTTTATATAATCACATACGACTGTATAATGGTGTATCCATCAATGAAGGATTTTGTTATTTAAAAATGTCCCCATCAAACAACTAGTAATTGGATTCTTATAATTATAGGTTATATGGGATATTATCTCCTCATTATGGAAAATTTCTCACATTTGTCTAATACACTCACCTTTTAATCTCCATAGAGTTTCATGATCATTTGGGATGATTAATTTGATGAGTGTTTCACATAATTTAACATATTTTTATGTTGAAAATGGTTCTTACACTACCATATAGTCAATAATTTTTTTTATCTATATTGATGGTTCAATGAAAGGAATAGGATGCATCATAATGCTGAATAATATGGTGATATCTTATGCCTAACAAATATTATTGGTTCACAATGAATATTAATTTTCCACTTATTTATAGAAATCTATGGTATGATTATTATTATAGAGATGGATTCATTATATTTATAGTGAAATGTTGGATATATATATATATATATTGGTTATTAATATTTACATTATATTCATTCAAAAAGAGTGAAATATACACTATAGAAAATGTATAGAGATGATTGAAAAATGTCCTCACCACCCTTATGGATCCTCAACCAGGTGGTGTATTTCATGAACCTCAGCTATAAATCATTACTCCATAGTGGTAATATTGTGTTGATGGTTTTATAGTGATTTATTTGTTAGTAGAGGAGCTATGAGTGGCATTAACCTACCATGATTTATCACTTGTTGCTAAATTTGGATAGAACAAACATTCCATTTATTTTAGGGGGTATATGAACTCATGAGACCTTAAAAACCCAGTAGTGGTTTCAGATCTATAATGATATTCCTTTTATATTAATATTTTTAAAAAAGAGTAATTTTTTTTGTCCTTGTCATTGGGGGAGTGTCAGTGTAGATCATGTTGATTCACCCTCTCCCACAGGTCATGGGATATACACGACAATAAGGAATCGAATAGGGCCTCAGTATAAATCTGACTTCCAGGCCTTCAACTATTTCATAACAATCCTTCCATCATGAAATTCATTACCAATTTCATGAGAATATTTTTCTATATTAATGATGGAACTCATTGTATGCATGTGTCGTTGATCCCTTGTTTATCCATTATGTTGCACCTAGTAGTGAATCATCCTTCTCGTACTCTGATAAGGGTCCGTGACAGTTTTTTGTGGTGGAAATAGTTGTTATATCTAGACTTACCCCATTTCTATGTGGCCTAGGGCTCATAAGGGAATTTGGTTCCTAATTGTAGAAAATGCCACATTGGATTGAAGGTGAACAACCCTATTATTTATCCCTCTTACCCATCTTCTCCATGACTTCTTAATGACCAAATGATATTATATTTGGACTAAGAAGTGATAAAAGTGTACGTTCTCGGGCCAAATCCCTACTTAAATTATCTTTCAAGTGATGAAGTGTCATATCCCATAGTAATTGTTTCAATTTTTTATATTCCTATGTATGAATCAAACAACTAGTTTGACAATTCTATTACCCTAATGATTTTAGATCTAATCCCCCTCATAATGTTTTAGGGAATGAATTATTAATTTATTGTTCCCCTGATACTAGTATTTCCTCTACCACAAAATATATCTCCCTTCCGTATTCATCCATGATTCATCTTCCTTTTGTGTCTCTATTCCCCATTGATCCTTCTAAAATGTTATTAATTAAACAATGATATCATATTTACTCACTTGAAGCCTCATATCCAATGGTTTTATTAAACCAAGATTCAAAGGAGGAATCTATATTATAGGTAGTTCTTAAGGGTGTGGTTAGGAAGATCAGTGTGTCAAGATCCTTAATGGATGGGTTGATTATTATTTCCTAATTTCCTAATGTTTTTTAATCACCATCTTAATCTCCCGTGGGAAATAGTTTTTAGATATAGGGGAGGAAAAATATGATGCAATGAATTTTCTGTCCATTTTCATTAGGAACACAATAATTTCTTCTTTGGGTTTATCAGTATCTGATATGAGGCATGCATCTAGATAAATTTTAATGGAATCATCTAATTTATGGTTGGATATAAATATAGGTATGTTAGACTGAAATTACACAAGATATGTTTGTTGTTTTTTTTATTTCCATATATAACTGTGGTTTCAAGAGGATGTTGTAATGGGTTTATTCCATGCCTCTGAATCCAATTATCTGAATGAGCATAAAGTAGTTTTCCTAAAGCTAAAAAATATTAAGTTTGAATTATATTATTTTCCAAGAGCTTGGGATAATCCAAATAAATACAATAATGATCTTTCAATAGATATATTTGGATTTTAAAAAAAATCAAGAATCATGTTGGAGAATGTTGAGGAATCTTTTCACATCATTACTACAAATATTATTCCAGGATGAGATGAATCTACCATTTCTTTTATTGTTATAATTTTCGTTGTTTTATAAAAAATCATCTACGAGAAGCATCACTATTATTTTCAGGTTGGTTACCTTCCCCCGATAATTAGAGGAGATTTTAACTCTATTATGAAATGTTTTGAGAAACACCCAATCACTAGATTTTCTATTATCTGCATAATTTATTAAAAATATTTTTCACACTATATTGATGAAAAAAATACATGTCTATTTAGATAAAGTAGGGGGAATTAAATACCTTTTTTTTCTACATTCATGAAGGAGAAAATTTGTAACATGAGGATCATATTTAAAATTGATGATGGGTCTTTCAGTTTGGATATGGATGTGGTTAGAATGTTATCTCTAGACTTTTTTATTGTATTTTTTCCAATACAAACAACATTAATGAATAAAGTCAAAATAGAATAGAAGTATATGAGAACATCATGAATGGTATTAAAATAATAATTTTCAAATAGGGAATATGATGCCTTTATAGAAACACCAAAATAATAAGATGTAAAGAAAGAAGTTTTCATCATGAATCAATAGAGTACCTCTGGTCCTGATGGTTTCATTGGAGCCTTCTGTATTTTAGCCTGGTATATTATCGTGATCCATGTGATAGAGGTAGTGTACGGCATTGTAAGAGTTGATTTTCTGAATCAGACTATTATTTATTCTAAACATGTTCTCATTCAAAAACATAAAGACCCCAAATTTAAAATAAAATAAAACAATATATTTATGAAACTTCATATATCAATTCCTTATAATTTCCCTCAATAGAAGGCTCTACAATGTCATCCCAACATCTATTTCCAAAGAGAAGCATGGGGTTGTTCAATAGTGAAACATTCAGGTGATATTGCTATCACCAATTAAATTAATAACTATATCAACAATAAAATAGTTATGTCCAACATTATGATAATGGATTACATAGACAAGGCCTATGATAAAATCGAATGGAGCTACACTCATATTTTCATGAGGAAACATAGATATTAAGAGTTATTTGTGACTTATTCATCAGGTGATATGCCTCACCTTGTATTTCCATATCATTAATGATAATGGCCTTAGGGTTCATTTATATTGACCTATTATATCATGAAATTGGACTCTTTATTGACCACTCTATTAAACATTCCTTAGTATGTTCTTTTAAGAAACATCCATCAAGGCCTTGTGGATGGGAATTTGTGGAAATATAAAAATTAGTTTTGGAATGGAATTTTATCTCACATCATATTATATAATGAAATGTTTTTTATCATCAATGATAGGTAATGATCAATCTATAGGTTTTCAAAAATCATTTAAACTTATGTCATGTTGAGTGGAAAAAGAATTAATCATAGAAATATACTGTGTTAATATTTAACATGTGATCGGGTAGATGAAGAAATGAAATTCAATTCATGTTTGGAATACAATAGGGAAAAATCCTAAGGGCCAATATTAAAAACAAAATCTATAATTGTAGGGATAAACATGGGGTTCATTAAATAAATCATCAATCACATTACATGGAGAATTATTACCTAAAAGAATCAGTTTATATAGTTCTGGGGAGAATAATATTAATTAATAATGTTCGCATGAAAACCCTATTTCATGTTTAATACACCATTATTCCCCAGAAAGTGAATATTAAAAATTTGGAAAAAGTCATATCATCGTTAATATAAAATGTAAATCAGACGGATCAATGTCGTTGGGCCTAATCGAAACGAATCAAAAATCCATTGGTTGAAGGTGGTATTGGACTTTGATACATGGTGGATACCATACATTCCATGCAAGATTAGTATTATTGTGACATCATTAAAAGGAAAACCTTTTAGGCTATGTTCCTGATTTATAAGTGCGATAATGGATGCAGGATCTAGTCTATTCAGCCATATAGTTTGTCTAGAATTGTTGGATACATGATTGAATGAATAAAGTAAATACATAGGGGATGATCATTGGATTGATGGTTGAGATTACATCAACCACTGGAAAAATTTTGGATAGGTGAAATACTATATTTTTTAGGATGTCCTTCTCCGACCGTTTCAATCATGAAAACATCCTTATTTTTTCATTTACTTTGAACTCTTTTAAGTCTTGATCAGAAGGCCACTTACGAGAGTATCATATTTGTTGAGGAGGAAAATATACATATTTATATGAGCTCCGACATTGAAAGGTTATCAAGTAAGGCCTTTTAGGATGTGACTCTTATCTATAGTGACATAGATATCTTAACCTTACATCTATGGTTATACAAAATTCCATATAAATTAAATTTTATTTTTTGGATATTATGAAATTACGAAAGAAAAACTAATGGGAATGGTTAGAAAAGTGATTTCATTCTAGATTCACATTTTCAATGCTTCTCTCAACTACAACACGATACAACTTGGAACATTTTATTATAGGGAAAATGGGAGATAGGGTTTAAATATTTGTTATTATAGTGGGTGAACTTAAACATTAATAGTGATTCTATATTGGGTATGCACCATCCTAGTTCTGACTCCTGGGATAATATGGGAAGGAATCATTGTTGTGTGGTTTTGTGTTTTAAGTGGATTGCTCGTTTTAGTTGGATTATAGGAATAATTAATGTAAATGTAATAAAAATTATACTATTTTCTTCTTGGTAGATGGTATGTTGTTTTTGGAGGAGGTGGGTACATTAATCTAAGGTGCTATGAAATATTCTTTTGGAAAATAATTTCATTCCATGATACTTCAAGAAAACAAATGTCAATTATGAAAAATCAGAAATATGGGTAATATGGGAAAATCTTATTTTGGTTTTTGAAATGAATGATTATAGTTAGTGTCATTATAGTGATATGCAATGAGGTTTCCTATTAAGACATTTTAGGGGATCAAATATTTTAGATTTCAACTCTATTGGACATGTAAATCATTTGGTATGGATGCCAAATCCATGGCCATGGTTGTTTCCTTATGTCACTTCATGAATATAAGAATTGTGTAAACTGAATTTGATGTTATGGTACTGATAATGGCTTTATAAGAGAAGGTAGATTTTCCTTGGGCATTGATTTATATTTTCATAATTTTCTAATCATACTTCTACAATAATACTCACATTATTCCTTGGAGAGAAGAGAATTGATCAGATGATTTGTTAGCAAGAAAAATAAGGAAAGTATAATGACTAATTCTATATACCAGTTTGAGGTTTTTTCCAAAAGATTGTATACTTATTTTTAGTAATGAATCCCTTCACCATCATTGCATTTGGCCACCTTGAGATTGTGTTTCCTTTTTTGATTTCGTTCTTGTACTCTTTTCATGAATAAAATGTTAATTATTATAAATATTATAATGAAAAATAAAATATGTTGATGAAAAAAATAATATCCAATATTTCTAGGTTTTTAAAGGATGAATATGTAAGCCATGATTAAAGGGATGAAATCTTATCTTTCTTAATTAGAAAATCAACCATATATTCACATGAATATTAATGTGGTTAATAAGGATGATTTTGGTATGAAAATGATAATAAAAAATATATTATGATTATCATTTATTTGTATATATTAATATGGTTTAGGTACCATTGACTATTTCTATAAATACACAATTTGAATAAGATGATTTTGTATGAAGCTCATAATTCATCATTTTCTATTCATCCTATATATGTGAAGATGTATAAATATATGATGGAGAATTTATAGTGGGAAGACAAAAACATATATACATTATTGTATATAATTATCATTAAATTATATGTCATTATGTTATGGCTATGAGAAATAATTCTATGGTGATGTTATTTTGATTTCCCACACCATAATGGAGGAATAAAAAATCACCATTATGTTTTGTATTGTGCCCCATATAATAAAACATGGACCTACTGCTTTTATTTTTGTATTTGATCACCTAAAATTTTAATCACACTTGATTACTATCATAATTTACATTGTTCTTGATCATCATTTAAGAATTTAATTTAATGATTTTGTAAGGTTTGATAGAGTCTGATAGTCTGTATCTGATTGGGATACATGGTTATCATGGATGTTTTGGAGATGTCTTCAATAGTATTGGGATATATTTTTTAGTTTTATTTATTCTTATCATACTTATATAGATGTTATTTCTAATATAACCATTCAATACCTTTTGGATAATCTAAGATCAATTTTTATGGATTTTAATGTTTTTTAATATCAGAACCTTCCTTTAGAAAAGATTTAATCCAAAAATTTATTTCACTCAAATATTCAGATGGAAAATTATGAATCCCTCAATATAAATTCGTGTAGAACACCATTGTTCTTGGATATACTAATGAAGAGAAATATATTGGGACATAATTTATCTATTAAATAGAAATTGAAATACAAATATATTAACAATCACAAGAAAATTGATTAGAGTTGATGTAAAAGATATAATGGAAATCATCAGTGAAATATAAAATTTGAAATTGGTGTGAAGGTATTCCTATGAATTATTTTCTAGATGTTGGTTATGGTATTTTGAAATATGGATAATTTAATCGCATGTTATATGGGGACCATAATTATTATTGAATAGGTAGGGATGTTTGCTAATCCTATAGCACTTTCATCAATCCTCTCTAATTTTCATGATGTGTTCAATTTATCTATCTTGAGGAGGTACATAACTCATCCTACACATATAATTAATTAATATACTATAGAACGAATGAATCATTAGTAATATGAATAAAAAATGGTTGAAATTTGGTTTTATATAGATAATGTTCTACAAAAAAACACTTACACATCTGGTTAATATTATATGGAGGAAATAAAAATTTAAAGACGCTACTTGGGATCCTAGGGACGTGATGAAACAATGATATACACATTTTTATAACACTTGAAAAATATACAATGAAAAATTCCTTTCAAGGGGGTAGAATGTAAGAACCTGATAATTTATGATATATTTTACTTTCAATAAATTTAATTTATTTTATGACGTTCGATATAGACGACCAATTGACTAAATAAGCCATAGAATAGTATATCACAATAACATACGCATTATATTATTTTATTGAATAGGAATAACATATATATAAATTAACATATAAATGTCTTAGATGAATCAAATATGTTGATAAATAAGTAATCTATTTTTAGTAATGGATTTATATGCTTCAAAAATATATTCATCATAATAAATGATTAGTCTATCATTTTGTGAGAAAATTATATATTTGTTTTTTACCACTTTTCTAAAATTTAGTTGGTAAATGGTTTTTTAACTCATCATATGAAAATTAGTGTAGGTTGAAATTTATGATTTTTTACAAATATATAGATTTTTAGTGAATAATCAAAATTACAGAATTATGAAATACTATCATTTCTTTTTATATAATTATGTAAATAAAAAGGCACATTATCATTTTCATTTTTTCTAGATTTTCCATATTATCCATCTAATTTATAATAATCCAATTAATTTAAATTTAATATTTAATATTCTTTATTTTGATATAATAAAAATATTTTTCATAAAAACCCCGATTTTCTAAAACTCAATTTTATTACATTTTACACATTTATATTGAAATTAATTTTTGATAAAATTTTATATATTAAATATTAAATAATAATATTCAAATTTATCATTAGGGGATTCAAATTTTTTTTTAAACATCCCTTTTATTTTTTCAGTATGAATAGTAATCACTTTAAATTTTTATCATCATGGTAAAGTAAGAAATTGGTTATTTTTGTTCAAAACTAATGTGATGAGGCATAAATTTCATTTTAAAAAGTTAAATTATCATATTTTATGAGTATAATTCAAAAAATCCCATAATATATCACATATATATTGTAACATTGTGCCATTTTTCTTTAAATATGTCATTTAAATTAATTTAAAAATTCAATAATTAAAAATTTTCACTCATTTAAATTTAAAATTTCATAAATTGAAACATAAGGATGGAAAAAGTATAATATTGATAATAAATGTTTCAGTATAATTAGAAAAAAATAATAATCATTATTTATTTATGAAATTTTGTGATCAAATAATTACATGAAATTCTTACATAACAATAATATAGTGTTTATTTAGTTAAAAAAATTATTTTTAAAATATGTAATGTAATTAAAGTTGGATGATATTTTATGATAAAAGAAAATTAAATATAAATATAAAATTTCATTGATCTGTGAAATAGTTTATTTTAAAATTCTATAATTACCATGATGACTTTGAAGTCAATATAAATAAATAGTTTCAAAATTCACATTAATGAAATTTTTGGTATGTAATAGATTATTAATTTACATGAAAATAATAGTAAAAATGATTAAGTCAATTATGCTGATAAATTTTCTATCCATTCTCTAATAATAAATTTATGATCCACTTAAATAATAATAATTAAAATTATAAGCATTTATGATTGAAAAAGTCATCATCTTATTTATTGATAAAATATCTTAATAATGGGGTTTACTGAAAATATAATTTTTAAAATGAAACCAGAACATGTATAAATTTACTAGGAGGATGAAATCAAGAACTCATTGTATTTATTTTAATTATATGGATATTTTGAAGAATTGTTTTTGTGAATGATGAAAATATATTTTAACCATTTTATCAATTCCATTAGTGTTATTTCGCTCCATTATAAAATGGAACCCCTTATCTATATTATTTATACCAATGTGAGTCATATACCTAAACCAAACCTAGAATAAGTATCATTTTAACATCAATATTAATTAATTAGTAGTTTTTTATTTTTTTTAAATACTATTCCAATGGTACTTAATAATGGATTAAAATGAGGCTTACAGAAAATATGTAATATTCCTACCAAACTCATTCTATTTAATTTATAATGTAACTTATAAAATTCTATGATTATAAAAATAAAATAACTAATGCATAAAAAATGTAATTATATTTTATTTTTATTATGGAACTACCATTATCCACCATATTTTCTATTAGATGTGATGTGAAAATTATTATGTGTGCATACATGTATACATCCTCCTCCACACAACGATATATATGTATCCACTATCACTCTATTTCATAAAATTATAGATTATTTATTAATTTTTATATATTATATTTATTAAATAATCATTATTATAAAATTATAATATCATGTTTACCTTTCTACCAAATAATCTGATGGAAAACAAAAAAGTCACTTGTGTGTACATGTGAGCAACCACATCCAAGAAGAAATTTGATTCATTTTTATATTTGGATTTAAATGGATTGTAATAAAAAATATATAATTAATGTATGTGATATATATGATTTAATAATTATTATGTAATTGTGAATTATTATTTACTTTTCTTTCAATTCATACATTTAAAAATTAAAACATCATTCATGTGTAGACAGAAGAAACCATCTCTATGAACGGTGTAATTGATTTTTCCATATACATGTTTTATTGATGAATAGAAATATAGATATAACGAATATATATATATATGATTTTTATATCATGATTCAAATTATAGAAATGATTTAACCATTATTAAATTATACAGCCCAGAACTAACGAACCAAAATTCCTATGAAAAATGAAACGTTTAACACCGAGAAAAACGATTTTCAAAAATAGTTATTAATAAATTTGCATTAAAATTTTATAACTGGATCATATACGATTTGTCAATTATTTCATTAAATCTATTATTAGTTTCATAAAAAATATATTTATAATTCATGATGTTAGAGTTCTTTCAAAGCACGTCAAATATGAGGTAAGGGTTTCCCATATTTGTTATATTTCAATGATACAGATCAAATATTGAAATATAATTTCATTTCTGTGGTATATATACACACCATGAATAAATTTTAATCTTATTATCATTAATATTTTTTTTATTTTTAAATCTAATGATATATCTTTTATTTTTTAGAATTTGAAAGACCCCAAAGATGTAAGTCATTTGTGTTTTAATATAATTTTATTCTGAATTTTTTTGGTTGAAAATCTTTTGTTAGAGATTATATTATCATTTTTTGAGAAATAACTTTATTTTTTTACCCTTTAGTTATTTGATGAGAATATATTTTTTCATTTCATTTTCAAATCATTAATTACTCAAAACTAAAAGGAAATTTTCATGGGAAAGGACTTTATTTTTAGATTAGATTAGAAATACTTTTTATTTCATGTCTATGTTTTAACAAAATTTTTATTTCTTAATATTTTTCTATTATTCTTAAATCGGTTTTATTAATTATTATATTTTATTTTTTTACAGGGAATATTAAATTCATTTTCGAAATAAATTACATTGGAATTTTACAACAAATGTTAAAGGAATATTTGTTTTAACATACTTGAAAAGAATAATATTTACCTACATAATGACCAATAAATGATTTCAGTCATCAATTAAAAATTCCAAGGTTATCTTAAAGGAAAATTTTTCCCAAAAAATTTGGAAAAAAATCAGATTTTAATATTTCTGTTTCATATCAAATTTTTATTTCCCCCATGATATATTTCATTCATCTTTTTAATAAATTTTTAAAAATTTATAAATTCAATTAATGATTTATATCCTTTACTAAGGATATTATCGACTGATATAATATTTATCATTTCCTTATGTGATTTATTGTCATAATGATGAAATATAAATAAACAACATTTTCTTTTCTATATGTTATGTTATTATTACTACCTTTATGATCATGTGGTATTCATATTAACTGATATATGATCATCTGATGGGTGGAACCATAATATATATCCCCCTGATTTATTAAGAAAGTATTAATGTCCTATCAAATCAAATGGGACAGAGGTGGTAATCCTATGACCTAAATAAGATACATGGGAGGTTGTCTTATTTCTGATAGAGGGTGCATAATAGGATATCCTAAGTCAAAAAATAGGGTGAATAAGAGGTTATTCAAAACCTGAAGCATGTAAAATGTTATTTATCCCAATACTAATATATTATGATAATAATTTTAGGTATACTTTGAGTAATAGTTCTATCCATATGATTATACCACACTTTATTCCACACTTTTATGAAATGATCTTATTCCAATTATATGTTCTTATGGTAAATGTTCTTTGATGAATTAATGATTCATGTATTATTATCTAGTCTGATTAATTGCATGATTCATTTTGTGATCTATGAAATTATAGGTAGGTTATTATATGGTTGAGATAATTTTCACATATCATTTACCTACATGTTATGATTAAATGATTAATAATATCTCCACAGTTTACCATTATTGTGAATTTTTTTCTCACCATATTTTTCATTCATTTCTTCACACATAATATCAAAGATTTTATTAAAAATGGGAAGGAAATAGTGTAGAAGTATCAATGGTTCCTATAAAATTGGATACCCAGAGCATCCCCTATGGACATATTATCACACTCGAGGGGAAGAGAGACCATTCTATTATACACTATGAAAGGTTCTGTATTTTCATTTTCTCATGATAGGAATAAATGTTTTAACCATGATATATATAACAATGGTTTTAGTAGAAAAAATATGTGGGAGATGATGAAGATCTATTATGAATCAGATTTTCAAATATCCAATTTTCAGTGTCTATAAACCATTATTGTTTTCATGTGGATCATAGTGTAATATAATTGATATATATCTAAAAATATTTAATATATACTTAATAAATGTATGGATTGCGATATTAGAGGTATTATTTAAATTTATATTCAAAATATGAATCTCAACATTTTTAAAATATACATTATCTTCATATAAATTTATCTCATCAAATGTGGAAAAAAATAGTTTATTCCTTAATAAAGTTTTTTATTAAAAACTATTTTTGATTTTCTAGAGTTCAAATAACCAAGAAAAATTCCCACATCACTATTCGGTGTAAATTTAACTAGATTCTATTTTGTATTAAGAGTACATACATTACATCAAAAAACATTTAAATTATTTAAATTAATATTTATACCCCCTCAATAATTCATATGGAGACGTCAATAAAATGGTACATATTAGATCATTAATAACTATATAAGAAGATTTATTCATATAATCTTCTATAAAATAAAAATGTCTTTCATATTCACTAAAAAAATTTCAAATATTTCATAGAGAGTTTTGTTACATGTTTTATCAAACCCATATTTTGAGGTTTATAGGGTTAGAGAAATTATGAATACATACATGTTGTGGTCACAAATATAGTGTATCACTAATGTAGTATCCATAAAGTGGTTTTTACTTTTAAAAAAGTTTCTATAAAAAAATATTTAATTTTTCACTTACATTATAAATTTAATTAGTTTCATTAATTTTAAATTATTTCTGTTTTAGGATTATATAATAGAAACTATTATCATTATCCATCAATCTGGTAGGTATATTTGAAATCATTTCCCATTATTTTTCCCATCCATATGTTTTCTAAGTATAATTTTTGTATTATTGATGTAGTTGAAAGTCAAATACACATCCAAATTGGTTTTTTAGGGTTTATCATAATGGTATTATATTTTTTAGTATAATTATTTCTACACATTTCATTAAAATATAATTTATCTTCATTTATGACATCAAGAGTTTCAAATATTTCAAATGAAGTAAAAATAATAAAATATTTCAAATTATAGTTATCCTAATGTAGAAAATAAGAAATTAAATTGATTGTAATTACATCCATACATATCCTTAATTTCATTACTCTATGATTTACTTGAAATTTTTGTTTTTCTATTTTTCAATTTAATTATTCCCAATACATCATTTCTGATGGTTTAAATATAAATTATCAATTTGATTTCCAATTGAGGAATGTTTTGACCATTAAATAGAGAAATACCGGTATCAATTTCATCATTTCATGGATAATTGATAATAGTATATTATTAAAAAAATAAAAATAGAGATCATTCCCTACATACTATATTAAGGTCTAATGAATATTAAGATAGTTAAAAAGAAAAAAATAGTGGTATATTTAATGAATGTTCTAGGATATCAAATGTTAGTCCAGGTTGGATACTTTATTGGGGTGGATTGATCTTCTAATAAAAATATTTTTTTAGAAATTTCTATATCTAAAATCCCACAATATTAAAATATAACATATTAAAAAATAATGTAATTATGTATATTATTATGAGTTAAAATAATTTCATAATGGATATGGCCACTATGTGGTTAAAATAAATGATATTATTTTAACAATGAATGTAAAATAATTTATTTTCATGAGTATGAATAAATCTTCAAAATCCTCAAGTGGATAATCTTATACACATGTAGTCAACTATTGTAGCATATGGGTAATCTAATATGCATGTGGGCAATTAAGTTCATTGGAAATTTCTCCCTTCTATCAACCACCCGTTTATGGGATAAATCTAGTTCTACACATGTCCAATCTAACTCTTAGAATAACTTCAATCATAAATATTGTACGGTTTAATATCCTTCTATTTTGTTTGCTGTTGGTAATATGATAGGCCGATACATTGTCTCTAATCATAGAATGGAGGTAGTATTTCAACTCATTTGTCCACGTATTTATGTTGAGATCGATGTTGTGAGGCCTCCTGTGAGTTGGGTTTGGATAACAGATGGGAATTTTTTTTGGTGGAAGCAAGATGTGAGATTCAAATCACTAATGCTCTATTGTGTTGCATGTGGCTGATTTCCGAATGATAAAATAGTATGTTTCACCAAGGGAAGGGATATGGTTTAACATGGGGTGATGTTGATGGGTAATGGTTTCTATGGTGCATCTATTTGGACCATTCCATTGTTGAGGGATCTGCCTAGGTGTACTCCGCCGAGGCATGACTCTGTTGAATGCTCTCGAGGGCAGGGAGTGTGTGTGGATGCAATTTCCATAGAATAGGTAGAGTCTGAGGAGAAATATCATGAAAATGTGTTTTACGGTGCATAGAATATTTCTCTCATAGTGATCAAATAACACGATAATGATCAAAATGAGGGGGAAAAGAGGCCATAAGAACCATCATTTAGGCAGGTTTTTGATCACCTAAAGCATGATCTTGGTATTAAGAAAGTAATTATAGTTTAAAATACTGTAGCACACTATTCCTTAGGATCAGATCATGTGACTGGGGCGAATTTTGACTCTATAGTTTCTTAGGATAGTGTTACCATGGGGCTTTGGATTTCTATGATGAAGAGTTTCATGGGATAGAATATGATGATGAAGGTGTGATAATCACAGTTTCCACTAGTAATTACTTTCAATAATTGAAGTATTAGAATAACTCTCATGTTGAGGAGGGTACTCCAATGAATGAATATTGAAATATATAGCCATATTTATCTTCTTATAATTTTGTAACTAGAGAATGTGTAATGAATAAGGAGAAATATGATGGTCATGAGTTTGTAGAACACCCACACTCTCTTTCCATGAATGATACTAACAGTAAATTTTAGTAGGAATGAAGAGTGAATGAGGGTTACCCCAAGGTTCATATCTCTAGAAAATGAGGCGATATTTTGATAGTGATAAGGAAATGATAGTGCAATCGCCTGGCCTTACTATCGTGAAATTCCTTAGGTTGGGAAGAAGATGGTTTCTAAGAACGAGGAAGCTATGAGTGCCCTCCCACGAAGAAGTCTGACGAAAGAATGTTTATATCTTCCAAAGCTCGTGTCTACAAGGTCGTCTATCGGGTAGGGATAGGGTACTAAATATTTTAAATAGTTACAATCATCGGATAAGCAGAATCATAGAAGGAAGTATTATAATATTCTAATGCACTATGAAAGCTCATAGTGGGAATTATCTACTATAAAGGAAGAAATATATCATGGATGTTCTGAGAGGTATGATTTTTATGATCTATAGTTGTATTTTCTTCCTTGTAGTACATTATTTCTGTACTTTTCATTTATTTTAATAAATGTTCTAAGGCCTACCCCAGACTGAGCTTTTCTAGTAATATAATATAATAATAAGAAATATGATTTTGGTTTTTGAAATAGAAAATTATTAGACTAATCCAACAGTAATATTCATTAATAAATACTTTCCCCTTGAAAAAAGAATTTTTTTTTGGAATCAAAATTCATCAACATATTAATTATTTCAAAAAGGAATTAAATAAAAATCTAATACTATAAGGTTTTTAAGTGATTAAATTGATTATGTATATCATTCAAAACGTAATATTAATCACAAATTTTATGTGATAAATCATTACGTTCAAAAGGAATTTTTCAATTAATAATTATTATCATATATGGATATATTATCTAGTTCCATAATTAAAGTGAAATAAATATATAAGCCTTATAATTATAAATGAATTTATGAAATAAAGATGATTGTTAAGATATATATAATATAAAAGTTGGTTAAGTGGAGAATGGAAGGGTAGAATTTATAAATATGTAATAGTTAAAGAAATGAAGCACATTGATTAATGAATGAAAGAAGTGGGTGTCTTCCTCAAATGTTTTTAAAAACTCCAAAATTATCTTGAATATATAGGCAAATGAGAAGCCTATAATGTTCAGTGATTTAACTGTACGTAGATGGGACAATATTCCAACTAATGATGAAAAAATATTGGTTATATACCTAAATTAGGATAAGGGAGTAATGATGAAGATCATCCCCTAACACTATGATAAAATATTAAAATATCATGATTCATTATTGAAATAATAAAAAAATAAGTATATAAGGTAATCTCTATTATGATTCAATGATATTCCAATGATTCCCAAAATATTTTTAAACTAATGGTTGACTTTGATATTATAATTTTTATCAGTTGGATCTCAAAATATATTAAATAATATATTACAAATAGAAGGAAGGTAACTTTTTAAGATGAATAAAATTCATAATTTTTAGAGGCGATATGTCATTTTCTGAATCATTTCCATGTCCAACTCTAGTAGTTAACATTATTGGAATTATTGGTGAAAAAGAAGACAAATCACAATTGATTTATGGTAAAAAATCATATGAATAGAAAATGTGCTGAAAATTCAAGAATAAAATGATGTATTTCTAGAGAAAACTTATAGATGCCCTTGGGATCTTAAATTATTGTTATCCATTGATCTTATCCCTAATGAAAACCCAATCTGTAAGACTCCGTATAAAATGGATCCTATTGAATTGGGTATGTTAAAGAAATAAAAGTATTTGGATTAGGATATGTTATTTGTGTACCAAAGTGGTTCACATTGGGGAGCCCCTATCCTATTTGTGAATATGAAGGATCAGATTATATGGTTATTCAAAAATTAAAAGGAAACATAATCCATTACCGTTATGAATTAGTATCATTTAAATTTTTTTGAATAATTATTGGATTAACATCTGGGATATTAATATTTTTTATACATTTATCATCATTATGTTTATCATAAGTTATGTTAATATATAAATAAAATTCCAAAGATAAAATTATGTTCGAGGTATGAACATTTTGATTTTGAGATAAATCCCTTTGGATTTTCTAATAGACCATCTATGTTTATAGATAAAATGTAGATAGTATTCAATAATTTTCTTGAAAACAATATGGTGGTATTCATTGATAATAACCTGATATTATATAAAATAAATGAAGGTAATTTGAATCATATATGAATTATTATTGAGAAACACATTAAAAAATAACTAAAATGGAAATTTAGTAATTATGAATTTTTCTTCCAAGAAGATTCTTATCATTTTCATATTATCTACAATGATGAAATATCTATTGATATTTCAAAGAAAGAGGATTTCAAGGAATAACACACACCAAAGAATATAACTAAGAAATGTAGTTTCCTTTATTAAAAATGTTTTTACCAATAAATTAATGAAAAAATATTTAATATAAATTTATTATCCAAGATAAAATGTAAATTTGAAAATTTTCATGCTCAAAGGAATGTTAAAAATGTTTTGAGGAGATAAATTAGATATTGGTCAGTCCATCAATATTGACATCACTATTAAGAAATGAAGGATTTGTAATATAAATTGATTTATTTAATAAATATTTTGATTTACTCTTTATGAAAAATGATATTTCAGTTTCCTATGAATCATTTTAGTTAATTATCAATAAAAAACAATTAAAAATAATGAATTTTATTTTTCAACTGTAATCATTGAATTAAATCGATGATGGAACCACATCAGTGGTGAATTATTTGACATGTGTATATAACATAAAAAATTAATTACATATTATCTAAAAAATATATACCCCTAAGGTAATAGAGATGGATATAACTACATAATCACTATAACTACTCTATACACTACATCCCAAGGAACAAAAATTAGTAGTTTCATTCTTTTTGTATGAATGACCATGGATTTATGACCACAATGAGGATAATCAAGGATCATAAATTCATGGATTTATTGTGGTTTGATATTTTCATTTTTATCAATGGGGAAAATAACTAATTTTATAAGATATTATTAAACCAACATTAGAGGATTGGGTAATGATGTCCCATTTAGATAATTGGAGTTTATATAAAAAATCCAATAACAATGAGAAATTATTATACTTCATGAATGAGGTAACATCACAGGTAATTATAGAATATTAATTTTTCATATCAATTAATATTTATGAATTAGATATTAATTAATGATTAAATATGACACTATGTTTGATACCATACCCTACATTCGACAATGGATTTATCTGAAATCTTACGTTGCGTAGAATAATGGGTTATACCAAAAAAAACTGTATTAGTATTATTATTTTAAATGTTAGTTAATGTCTCTCCATTGTATTGGGGTGAATTAACTGAACTAACTATATTATGTTTACATATGTTTGTTATATTTTTATACTTTATTAAAATAAATTTAATATGCATAAAATGAGAATAAATCCAGTTATATGTATCAAATACAACATTATATTTAAAAGGTTGTTTTACCTCTATTTGGTGGAAGGAATATTTTAAATTTTGGTTTTTACACCATTATATATTATCTTAGAAATAAATGAATTTATTATTTGAAATAGGGACATCAATATTTACTTCGGTATAATTTTTGGTATTTTTCCCAAAATATTAATTTTTATTTGAATAGGGAAAAATAATACATTTTAATTTAAAACTTTTTTCATGTATGTTTTATTTATAAAGTACTGTTATCCTTTTAATTAGTTTTAAAGTATAATTATATTAATTTTTTAATAATTTAATACAACGTAGCTTATTGCATGTTAATTCGTATTGACATTTTAAGTAAACAAATGTCAATCATTTGACGGTTTTTATTAAAAATAATGTTTTCTCTTTTGGAGAACATGGATTAATTTAAATTATTTACAGAAACATCTATGTTTAAAACATTTAAAAATGGATTCTGAATTTGTAATTCATATGTTAAAAATTAGTTAATATGTTACTTTTATTTTTTAGATATTATCAATAGTAACTATGGTAATTTTTTTACCGAATTTAATGCTAAATTAGGTAAATTTGGGTAACAAACAATATGATAAGAACATAAAAATTACCCTAACAACATCCAAAATTGTATTGGAAGAATTAAATTCGACCTCTAATGCCTAAGAAACAAAATTTATTTTTTTAATTGACTCTCTTCAATGAACGTGATATAATTTTTATTAAAAAAAACAAATATAAAACATATCACCCTATTTTCACATATATGTATAATAATTATAATGTAGTTTCGAAATTTATGGAAGATAAAACATAAATAGTCACTATAAATCTATTTAAAATAAATAAATAATGTGAATTTATTTAAAAAATTTAGAGATCAAATAATTACAATAAATATTGACATAATAGTGATAGAGTAATTATTTTATTAAGTGAAATTTCAAATAAAGGGTATTAGAAAAATTGAAATAAATATTATGACATAATTTGTGTCAGGCATATATTTAAAGGGTTACTATGACATCTTATAAGACTGTTAAATTTATTTTTAGAATGTTATCTCTTTGTATGATTTTTTAAAATTCAATTAAATGAATAGTGTAAAAATTGACACTATTCATAGTTTATAAAAATAATAATTTATTAAATGATTTATAAATCATAAAAATATTTTAAAATAATAAATTGGTTATTATAAGGTAAAAAATGTTATTAAGTGTCCTATTATGTTTAATTTTCCTTATATATATAAAATTAATAGCCTCTTAGTAATTAATTTTTTTTACCGCAATTAAAATTAAAAGAGAATAAATAAGGTAAATCGATAAGATGTGGGCTAAAATAAAATACATAAATATATAAAAATTATGGAATGATAGGATATATAATTAAAATCATAATCTCTTAGAAATAAATTAATTCGTATCAATTTTAATTAAAAAAATAATTTACATTAATTTAATAATATATGAGTTTCCAAGAGTTCCCCGCCCCTCTCCTATAAAAATAACCCTCTCTTCTTCAATAATCACACATCCAAAGCCTTTTGGTTCAGAATATATCTCCCAAAAACTATTTAAGAGTCCATCCCCATGTTCTAGAGGCCATATTTTTGGCATAACACCATCTTTATTAGTGTTGAGGTATTCTTCAGTGGGGATCAACCAAAGAAGAAGTATCATTTTTTAATTGTTTCTATTATATTTCTTCTTCAAATTCCTATAAATATTATTCTTATATGATTAAATAACATATCCATTATCCTTGACATAGAAATATGTTATTATTATTTTTTATCTTCACCTAAATTCATCGTCAATTTCAACAAATATAGAATGAACACTGCGTTCATGTGTATGGTAGATTACCGCCTAACAAACAGATATAATTTATTTTTAATTACCATCCATAAAATAGTTATAATGATGGAATAAATTTATATATATGATATTAATTACATATTTATAATTTTAAATTAAAAATACTTCAATTATGTTCTATCTTCCCATACACATGGAAATGATAACATCGTTCTTGCGTGTGTGAAATATCACCTCCACGAAGCATTTTGAATCATTTTTATTCACCACATCACTTGTATGATATATAAATATATTAAAATTATTATTATTAATTTTAGTATATTATGATAATTTTGTAAATATAATATAATAATTTCTTTGTTTACATAATGATCAATGGATAATATAAAACATACTCATTCCAACGTACAACCTATTGTCTCTATGATTATCTTGATGATCATTTTTAATACCATTAATAAATAGTTTGATTTTAAAAGTATAATTTATTTAAAAAATTATTATTATTTCATTAATATTATTCTATATATTATGGAATTAATACCACATGGACTAGTAACATCAAAATCAATGTAGATTTTCAACTAATGTACCAAATATCGATAAAACATCCAATATGAACATAAATAATTATATAATTTTTGTACACTCTAATAAGTGATAATGGAAAACAATAAACATGAATAAGATTCTCATGAATGTATAAATTAATATATGTTTTTTATTTAGTAATATACTGATTATACGTGATGCATCAGACTCATGGGAAGAGACATCGTCTCAATATCCTTTCATTGAGTTATATATTGATGTTTTTTACCTTTATTATCCTATAAGGTGTATATAAAACCATATAAACACGTTATATCTTGAATTATTATACTCTCATGATATTTAAATATTTATTTAATTGTAATCCTTAATTATTTTATGTGTTTCCTTATTTGTAAGGTAATCTTTAACTAAAACATCATTCTAAATGTTATAATTATTTATTATTATATAACCTTATATTTTATGTGAATGATTTTAAAATGGGTTTTATGAATTTATTTATATAGATATGAATGTTTTTAAATCTCTATTTCTTGAAAATGATTCAAATTGGTATGAGACACTTTGATTCCAAAGTCTTAGTAATAAGTGTTTCTAATGGTTTTGGAAATTGATTGAATATTTTAATATGTTGAAAATATTTCTTGTGATTTAATATTTTATAATGAGTTTTTCATAATTTAAATATTTTTATGTTATGATTATATTATGGTACAAGGAAATTATATGGGTGGTTGTGGGATAAAACAATTATGAGTGGTTATATGATTAATCACAGAAGGTTGGTTTTGTGATAAACCAAGAAAGGGTGGTTATGTTATGACCCTCAATGCATTGGATATAGAAGTCTGTCGTATGGTTATTTGAACCAGTTATACGTGTGTAAGTCATCTATATGGTTATTTCATTTAATTTTGATCTTTTTTGAAGTTACCTTTATTTGTTATATGTAATTTCTGTGGGTTTTATGGTAATATTTTGATTAAAAAAATTGTATGTAATGACCTTATATAAAGTGAAGAGTATTTACTACTTCCTAAAGGTGAAAAGTATGAATTTATGATAAAATATTCATGGTTTTCATGTTTTTGAAAGAATAACTATTTTTATTATTAATGTATCCCTTAATAATATTTTTATGCTCATCCCATGTTTTGAATGGTTTTTCAGAGGACATAATGATGACTAGAATCAGGGATGAGTTCAAAGAAAAGTTATGATTAAAAATGAAAAGAAACCACATTTCATTTTAAAACTTTATGTTTTATAGAAGAAGTTTATACTATTGGAAGTGTCCAAAATTTCAATATTTTGTTTTTTTATGTACTATTTATGGAAAAATTACTTATGTCTGTAAACCAGAAAAATCCTCGATGTGAATGCAAGTAAAATTATTGACTTATCTCATGACTATGTAACGTTTGCGGATGAAGCCGTATAGTTGGAATAAGAGTATGGTTTAGAAATATTTTGTTATTAGGATGTTTCCTTAAGAGTTAGGGATATCATAATGGGTTTAGAATTTTATGGTTTACCAAAATTTCAATATCTTCAAAACCCCTTTCAGGATTTCTGTTATGAAATATTAAGGCAGGTAACGATTTTTTTGGAAAAAGTTTTCCATTGTGAAAATTTTGGGATGTAAAATATGGAGTTTGAAATAACCATTGAGTTTAAAAATTGTAATGGTTATTCTTGAGGTCTTTCGAATATTTTTTGTATATTATAAAAATTATATAGTTTTTGAAAAAGGACAACCCATAGAATATGATACAACCTATCACGTTCGACAAGGCTATGAGGATCAAACCTGCAACTGAAGGGTGAGAAGGGTTTATATCCTACAAATTCCTTACATGATGTCCCTAGTTAGTATGACTTATTCATTTTTGTTATATTATTTTATTCATTAAGAATATGTTGATTTTGGAGACATATATTTTATCAAAAATATAACCATGGTATTGGATAATGATTTGGTGATTATGTGATTAATGTTAATTTAGAATACGTTCACTATATTTGGAACCCTAAATGATCATGTTAAATATAACAAAATGGAATTTTTTATTTGAGGTGTAATGGTTGAATTTTATTTTGGAAGATTATACATTTTTATTTTGGACCTATAGAGATTTGGGTTAATTATTGAATGGATTTATCTATATTGTAGAATATATGGTTTTGGAAATTAATTTTTGGTGTTTAATATTATGAGTGATTAATGTTATTTGAATTTAAATGGTAGAACATATCTTGGAAGATTATTTGTTAAAATCATTCTGATTTTTGGTATTTAATATAAGTTATAATTTTTTTGAAAACATTTAAGGAAGTTTATTTTTTTAATGTTATTTTTTGAACACTATGTATTACTATTAAATTTTGGAGATTAAAAGTAGTATTTTTCTTATAATGGATTATTATTTTTTGGGAATTATCTAATCTTATACTAATTATTATAGTTTAGGTAAATGATTCAATAGATTATAAATAAATAGTAAAAAAATTTCATTATGTGATTCTCTAGTAGTTAATAATACTGCTTTAGTCGTGACAAATTCATCACGAATATTCATTGTTTTTTGGAAAATATGATGTTTTGGGTGAAATTTATTAAAGGAAAAAACTCTACATGACATGTAAGTATGTTTACTTATGTTATTATACATGCATATAAATAAATTCATCAAATTTATGAAAAGGAACATAAAACAAAAACGTTTTTGGTTTAATTTTCCTAACGAGAAATGAATCATCATTTAACACACAACATGTTTTTAGTTTTCTCATTATTATAATTCGCCTATTAATGTTTTCTATCACTCTCTATTAGAACAAGATGGTTAGTATTTAATCTATATCAATGTTTTTTATAAGGAATCCTAGTATGTTTTATCTTGGGAGTCCTTTGTACTTCAATTTATTTATTTTAATGTGGTTGTTTTAATAACAATTTTTTAAGGTGGGGTTTCAATAATGGTATTTTTAAAAGTGAACACATTGTTACTAAGTCCAAAATTAAAACTGTAAAGATTTACTTTTCAAATAGGGGGAGAATGTAACATCCTAGGTAATTATAGAATAAGAATTTACCATATCTATTAATATTTATGAATTATATACTAATCATAGTTTAAAGGAGACACTATCTAGGATATTATAATGAAAACACAATAATGGGTTTTTATAAGATCATAAATTGCATACAAGAATGAGTAATATAGAAAATAATAAAATATTATTATTGTCAATATAAATGGTAGTTAGTGCCTAACTGTTGTATTGGAAGGAATGAAAAGAAATAAATATATTATATATATATATATTAAATGTTTTTTACTTTCATATTGAAAAATTTAGATTCTTAAAATGAGAATAAATTATGTTCTAGGTATAAAATACTTTAATATTTTAAAAGTTATTTTTATTTCCTTTTGATGGGGGCCTATTTCAATTTTTTTACACAACTATATTTTATATATGATAAAAATAAACATCTCTTTTAAAATCAAGACATTATAATTTAATTTTGTTTTATTTGTAATATTTTTCTGACAATATTCATTTTTTAATGAATAGAGAACAATACTACATTTTTTTTCAAACTGGTTTCTCATTTAATTTATTTGTATAGTATTTATATCATTTTAATTTGTTTTATAGTTTAATTATATTATGTTTTTTCATTTAATCAAATTTAGGTTATTGGAAATAAATTCAAGTTGAAATTTTATATAAACACATGTCAATCTTTTGATAGTTTTTATTAAAAACCCTATTTTCTCATTTGATAATGGGGATCAATTTTAAATCATTTACTGAAATTTTTTTGACTTAAATCATAAAAATTGGAATCTATATTTGGAATAAGTGGGTCCAAATTATGTGAATAGATTACTTTTATTATATGGATATCAAAAATAATAACTATAATGATTTTTATTTACCACTGTTAATGGTAAATTCGGTAAAAAAGTGTAAAAAACAATATGATTTGGACTAAACAAGTATCCTCAAAACTGAAAAAATCATATTGGATGACTAAAAGTAGACTCATAACACCGATGGAAAAAAAGAATCATTTAATTTACTTTTTTATACAAAAGTTATATAATTATTATTAAAAAAAGAAAGTGACAACATGTAACCGTCTTATCTCTTGTAAGTATAATAATTATCATGTAGTGATATACATGATGAAACATGAAAAATAAATAGACTATAGAAATATAATTATATTATCTATAAAATTGAAATTTATATAGAATTTTTAGAGATTAAATAATTTTAATAAATATTGACAGAACAATGATATTGTATTTATTTTCCTAAGAGAAATATCAAATAATTGATATTTTAAATATTAAAAAATATATTTTATAACAAATTTATTCCATCCATGAATTATATAGGTAAATTTGATATGTTTTAACAATATTAAATAATTTTTTTCTATGTAATCACTTTATAAGTATTTTATTTAAATTCAATGATATGAATAATATTAAATTTTAACTATTGATATTTTATAAAAATAATATTTTATTAAAATATATTAAAATCATAAAAATATTTTAAAATTATAAAGTTGATAGAATAAGGTCTTAAATTTTATTATGTTTTTATTTATGGGAAATTAAACACATATAAGTAAAATTAATAGCCTCTTAATAATTAAAATGTGGTTACCACAATTAAAATCAGATGAGATTAAATAAGTGTAAAATGTAAAGATAAGGTTTAAAATAAACTCAATACCTTTATAAAAAAAATTATGATGGGATTTTGAATAATCCTCATGTTATCTTAGTAATATCTCATGTTTGATCCAATTAAATATAGAAAAATTCTATTAATTTAATAATTTAACAGTTTCTAATGGTACCCCTCCCATGTCCTATAAAAGGTACCCTATCTTCTCTTATAATTGTAATGCCCCGACCCCAGTTACCCAGAGTCAGTGCACTATTGCGTAACATTGGCAATGTCACAAAGATCAAGTTTCGAAAGACCGGTTAGTTTAGTAGCATTGGAAACACTAGATACATTCATAAATGTTACATTACATCATAAATTGAAAAACTAAAATAACATAGTCTCCAATTTCCACACTCATATCCCCTTCAGACTATCCCTACAGGTCATTCATAATATACTTCTTCACATCCTGGAAAAATTAAAACATTGGATGGGGTGAGCTCAGATTCTTAGTAAGGATAAAAATATATCAGAAGTTTTCATAAACAAAAATAAACATTTAAGGCAATGTATGACTAAAACAAAAGCCTTTTAAACATGAACTTCAACATAATATGGCAAAAGTAATATGAGATAATGCCATTTACTTATTCACATGGATATTCTACTGGTTGAATAATCACATGAAATATCAATAACCACATTCATAATGATGGAATGCATAATGACAGAATATCATAACCACGTAGCCAAGGCCTCGTGCCAAGAATAAAAATAAGATTTTGTCAAGGCCTCATGCCAAGACACTAGTTTGTCTCATGAGACCTGCTGATGCATCAAGGAGCTATAGCAGGCTCCACCCGTCACTTATTAAGTCCAATGCATTCCTCATATGAAAAGGATTAAACATATCATAAACCATATCATTATCATATCACATAAAATATGCGTAAATGAAACATAACATTTCCACATTTCAATCCCAAGATATCAATACAACACATTGATATATTAAAAACAATTTCAAAACCATTTTCATTACCAAATTAAAAGAAAATTAAAACTTGATATTTATTTTTCATTTTTAAAAAATTTATGGCTTGTAGAGGAAGCCGAAACTAAAATAATGGTCACGGCAGTGGGGAAGTTGTTGTCGATGCATACATAAGAAAAAATCATTCCTTTTTCCTTTTAGTAAAAACTCTTCATATAAAAAGATTCCTTTTGAATACAAGTAAAAGTCAAAGGGGTTTATAAACCATATAAAAGATATTTGTGTATAAAACAAAATATGCCTCAATGAAAGGAGATTGAGACGAAGTCCCCTTTAAAGATCATTTTTTAAAATAAAATAGATCTATTATGTGTATTCACTATATTTACACATAAATAAAGTATAAATACAATATAGGACATAATAATATCATGACATAATTTGAAAGTAGGAGATTAACCCAAAGAATGGAAATTGGTTTAAGAAGTTCCCTTACCTTTTGTCCGACTTGACTCGACTGCTCTTGAACCTCCTGAATAATAAACAAGATTTAATCTCAACTTGCTTAAGAACATTTTTCAAGTTCATCATCCCTTTTATATCACTTATTACAATGTTATGAACATTATGTAATTATTAAGTTAATAACAGTCATTTTGTCGATCTTTGGTACTTGAGTCAAAAATAAACTTCTCATAATTACAAGTTGTTCATGTGGTGAAATATCCATTATATCACGAATTATATTCATGATTTAGATATCATATATATCATATATATCAAGTATATAAATTCATTCATAATATTACGTAACATTTAGAAGTAATAATTGAAATGCATCGTTCATGGAGACGGTAAGCTGTACGTATGCATGAACGCTACTTTCATTTCTATTTCATATTTAATGTAATTAAATCATAATGATATAAAGCTAAATTATAATTCCATTATAATATCATATATAATATCATTTACTCCTCCTTGGGAAGACTTCTGCCCAAGGTGAGGCTTCTAGGAGTAAGATAGGGATGTTGAGAGAGTATTTGGGAAGAGGTTGTATGAGCCAAATGGCTTGGAAGGTGTAAATAAGGTGGTAGTGGTGGGGGTCTTTTATAAGAGGAGAGGAGGGTACTCTAGGAATGTAATGAAATGTTACTTTATTATACAATGAGTTTCGGATTTTAAAGGTTCCAAAGTTATATATTTAGAGTCTAAGGTGATAATGGTTCGCAATATACTCATCCAATAGGATTTTGACATGTGTAATTCTTATATTTTACATTATCCTTCCATTTTATTAAATCGTTAATTAATAAGGTAATCACTGCATCATCACGGTGTCATAAACAATTTAATTTATTTAATGTCTAAAAATTTTAAAAAAACTATCATGATGTAGGAAATATTTTTAGATTTCTAATGAATATTTATAGTCAAAAATATGACTTGTATAACCCCGTTTAAAAATTGTTTTAGTAAAATAACTTATGTTTGTGAAATTTTTATTTTAACTTTAAATAAAAAGTTATGTATGTCATTTTCCTACCAATGTGGCTCCATGGGGTACCCAAGTTGACCCATGGATTTTCTTGGTCGTAAATGACACATCCAATAGGGGTAGGACAAGTGTAAAGGGATTTTCATATTTTTTTAATATCATTTTTGCCTTAAATTTCACTAATTACCTTTAATCGCAATTAATTAAACATAAAAGTTACTATTCACCAAACAATTATTTTAATGCCATTGAACCAAATTTTAATTCATAATGAAAACCATGTATGCAGGGTTTTTGAAAATCAAATCATAGAAGTGGTAATCTTTCATTTAAACGAAAAATCAGTTTTTTAACTTCCACTTAGTGGTTTCACTATTCATCAAAAATTGATGTTTTTCAGAACAATGCCAAAATTTCACCCTAAGTGATAATTGATAATATGAATTTAAAAATGATTTCCATTTTAAAAAATTCCAAACATATAAGTTTCAATAATTAATTTTATAATTAATTCCCGCTCTCACAGCAAATAGCGTGTTTTTAAGAAACAATATATATCAAAAGATTGATAATTGTTTATGTCCAATTTCAAAGTGAAATTAATTCTAATGACCACCATTGGATAGAATCGTAAAAATATATTCTAATTACACTTTAAAACCACTCAATAGGATAATTTATAACTATAAATTATTTTATTAAAAATGTTTTTTTAAGTATTTTCACTATTCATAAAAAAATTGGAAGTTCTCAAAAAAATACCAAAAATTCAACATAGGCTAATTTCGATATTACGAATCAAAAAATGAAGTCCATTTTGAAATATATAATATATATAATTTCAAAAGGTGGGTATTACTATTCATAATGGCTATTTTGATTGGTCGCGGTGTGTTAGAATCTCATACTTGCATACAATGCAAGCAATTGCATTATCGAAAGAGAAGCGTATCGTGGAAGCTCGGGGTGTTAAATTCTCCCCTACTTCAATAAATTTCTTCCTCGCAATTTTAAATTTTCTTTGAATATAAAAGGTTGAAAATAGAAAATACCTTTGTGGAAAACCCACATCGAAAATAAGGTTAATAAAATTTAGCCTTAATAAGAGGGAAATGGAAATGAAAAAGTCACCACCAAATTATGATCTATATAAGGAGAACATTGGTGGAAATTAGAGACATATAATTGGAGGAAAAACATAAATATTTGTAGGGAGTGATTGAGGTCATCAATCACACACAAGTGTAAAATTGAGGGCCTCAAAGCCTTCAATCTATGTTGATTTAAAATATTATCAGTTCAATAAGACATAAGGTATTAGGATAACACATTTTATATGTTTTAATATCCCATTACTAAAGTTTAAGAATTAATTTATTAATAGAATAAGAGATAGGTATATATATTTTCTTGACAAGTATAGCTTCAACCTTCAACTAATTTCTACCACAAACTCATCTTTCACTCAAGAAGATAATGGAACTCAAAAATATTATATTCATCCTAATCGTACAAGGTTCAAAGTATTAACACATACCATTTATATTAGAAAAACTATTTTTTAATAACCAGGGACTTCCTGTAGGCTAGTGGTAGGTAATAAAGGCCTGTTGCACTATGGTTGTGGGTTCGATTCCTGCAGCTTTGTCTGACGCGACGGGTTATCCCCCAACCTACAGGTTGGCTTTTTCCTAAAACTATAGTATTATAATGTTCCAAAAATAATATTCATAAATGATTTACCCTTAAACAATACTATCCAAAGATCAACTTAATCCATTCCAACCTTTATAGTTATCCAAAATACCTCCGTCCAGACTTTTTCTAAAAGGTCCATATATTCCAAAAATCAATTGTAACATTAGATTCCCCAAACAATGTAATGTTTCTCTTATTGTCACATACTAAAAATATGATTACCTTCATCATATTAAAACCTTGATGAAAACAAGAAGTACTACAGTATAATCCTTATATATATCACATTATTATTATAACCAGAATATATTCCTTGAGTCTAGAAGCACCAATACATTAATTATTCCACTTCAACTATAGTAACAGCATAATATTGTCCTTGATCCCTTGGCCTTTTCTGAGGTAACTTTACATGATTCTTATGATATTTATTGGCATAATACCCCATTTCCCTACAATTGTAGCATTCAACATTGATAGCCTCTTTATTTACCTTACAATCACGAGCCTGGTGACCTTTTTCTCCACATTTGTAACAAACCCCCATTACCTTTAGAAAAGTACTAGGGTGATTCTTCCCACAATTATCGCATAATGGAAAATCCTTCTTTTGCTTTTTTCCCTTTATCTGTCTCTTGTTCTACCATTCTCTTCTTCTCTTACTTTACTTTGTTGTCATAAGACTTAGAGAATTCCTTTTCTGTCTTGATATCACAGGAGACTATATCTTCATATGTTGAGAAAGATTTTGATACTAAAGCTCGACGGAGAAATGGTTTTAACCCATCAAAGAAACGATCAATATTACTTCTTGGGTTACGTAGATAATCTGCAGCATGCCTCGTTAATCATGTAAAGTTAGCCTCATACTTTGTGACATTCTCATCCTCCTTCTGCCATAGACTCAGAAATTGCCTTTCCATATCTTCTTGATGGTCATGTGGATAGTATTTTTCTAAGAAAATTTCCTTAAACTCCCTCCATTCCATACTTGATACTTCTTCATCCTCATTTTTGTTTTGAATCAGCGACCACCATTGATAGGCATCTCTAGTGAGGTGGTAAACGGCCATGACAACATTATCCCTTTCGCTACTCCCTAAGGCGTGGAATATTTTCTCTAAGGAGTTTATCCATTCCTCAGCTACTAATGGATTTGTACCCCCATTAAATGTTGGTGGTTGTTTCCTCATGATGCGGTCTAACATTGATCCTCCATGTTGCGGATCAGGGTGATCTATACGAGTAAGGTTATTATTCATAACCTGGGTGAGTTGTCCCAGTATGGTAATAAGTTGATCAGCACCAGTTGTATCTTCAGCTCCATAATAATTATCTTGAGTAGGAGGTTAATCCCTACACGGAATGCGTGAATTGATATAGTTTCCATTCCTCCTACTAGGCGCCATTTATAAACAATGGAATAAAATAGATTAGTTTATGAATTAAAATACATAATTCCATACTTATAAAACACATAACATAAATAGAACTATTTATGGATATAATCCATAATCATAAAAAAAATTCTTTGAGGAAGTATATACTCATAAGCCCTTCATAAAGGGTTTTAAAGAAAATGATAATTATCCTAAGCATATCCCCCGGGAGTGTCATAACCAAGAGTACATAAAGGCCCGTTGTCGTGCACCAGTTCCCATTCGAGTCTATCTCAAAGAGGTGTTTTTGGGTTTTACCCCTAGGTACATCTATGCCAGAGCCACCTCTACCTACTCATATCAAGACAGGGATGAATTTCTCGGAAAACTCACAAAATATCTATATTATTAAAGTTCTTGGAAGTTCTTCTATACTAATCCTCAAAGTCTATCTTAGGTCTATGTGATCTAATCAGAGTTTATCTAAATCTAGCTTCCAAGGTTAGTACTAAACTACCTCTAATACCAACTGTAACACCCCGACCCCAGTTACCTAGAGTCGGTGCATTATTGCGTAACATTGGCATGATCAAAAACATCAAGTCTCGAAAGATCTATTAGTTTAGTAGACTTGGAAACACTAGATACATTCATAAATGTTACATTACATCATAAATTGAAAAAATAAAATAACATAGTCTCCAATTTCGACACTCATATCCCCTTCAGACTATCCCTGCAGGTCATTGATTGTATACTTCTTTACATCCTAGAAAAATTAAAACATTGGAAGGGGTGATCTCAGATTCTCAGTAAGGATAACAATATAGCGGAAGCATTCCTAAAAAAACATAATCATTTAAGGAAATGTATGACTAAAAAAATCCTTTTAAACTTGAACTTCAACATAATATGGAAAAAGTAATATGTGATAATGCCATTTACTTATGAAGATGGATATTCTACTGGTCGAATAATCACATGCAATATCAATAACCACATTTATAATGATGGAATGCATAATGCCATACTATCATAACCACGTAGCCAAGGCCTCGTGCCAAGACTACAAATAAGATTTTGTCAAAGCCTCATGCCAAGACACTAGTTTGTCTCATGAGACCTACCAATGCATCGAGGAGCTATAGCGGGCTCCACCCGTAACGTATTAATTCCAATTCATTCCTCATATGAACAAGTTTACACATATCATAAACTATAAAATAATAATATCACATAAAATATGCATAAAGGAAACATAAAATTTCAACATTTCAATCCCAAGATATCAATACAACAAATTTATATAATAAAAACACTTTCAAAACCATTTTCAATACCAAAATAAATGAAAATTAAAACTTGATATTTATATTTCATTTTAAAAAAAGTTATGGCTTGTAGAGGAAGCCGAAACTAAAATAATGGTCATGGCAGCGGGGAAGTCGTTGTCGCCGCATACGTAAGAAAAAAACATTCCTTTTTTCGTTTAGTAAAAACTCTTCATATAAAAATATTCCTTTTGAGTAAAAGTAAAAGTCAACGGGGTTTATACACCGTATAAAAGAAATTTGTGTATAAAACAAAAAGGCCTCAATGAAAGGAGATTGAGACGAAGTCCCTTTCAAATATCATTTTTTAAAATAAAATAGATCTATTATGTGTATTCACTATATTTAAACATAAATAATGTATAAATACAAGATAGGACATAATAATATCGTGACATAATTTGAAAGTAGGAGATTAACCCAGAGAATGGAAATTGGGTTAAGAAGTTCCCTTACCTTGTGTCCGACTTGACTCGACCGCTCCTTAACCTCCTGAATAATAAACTAGAGTTAATATCTACTTTATTAAGAAACTTTTTCATGTTCTTAATCCCTTTTATATAACTTATTACAATGTTATGAACATTATGTAATTATTATGTTAATAACGGTCATTTTGTTGATCTTTGGTACTTGAGTCAAAAATAAACTTCTTATAATTAAAAGTTGTTCATGTGGTGAAATATCGATTATATCCCGAATTATATTAATGATTTAGATATCATATATATCATATATACCCAGTATATACATTCATTCATAATATTACGTACCATTTAGAGGTAAAAATTGAAATGCACCGTTCATGGAGACGGTAAGTCGTACGTACGCAGGAACGCTACTTTCATTTATATTTTATATTTAAGGGAATAAAATCATAATGATATAAAGGTAAATTATAATTACAGTATAATATCATATATATTATCATTTACTCCATCCTTTATACATCCCACATATGGCATTAACGATTCAAATCACTTTGAGGGAGCGGCAGTCCGCACTTCCAAGAATGAAATTATCGCGTTTACCCATAATGAAAACCATAAATGTATGACATAAATGAAAAATAAAAAAGCTTAATTTAAACATAAACATATCATATATCATATATAAATATAGTGACATATTAATGTCAACCTTTGAATGTGTTATATGAGTGTTGAACAATCATCATTTCGTGAGGCAGAAATTCTCCATTCACAGAAACAGTATGTTCTTTAACCATTAGATGTCGGTGCGTGTAAGTGTAGCTCGAATAATTCTTATAAAAACATCCTAGTATATTGAGGATACTGGTTTGGTTACAAAATAAAGGAATAAAAATAGTTTATGGGGTTGGAGAAGCAAAATCAAACATAAGAACACAAGAGAAAACACTACCATTAAAACGGGTAACTCTTTTTTATTTCAGCTCAAAGGATTCCTTGGGAAGACTTCTGCCCAATGTGAGGCTTCTAGGAGTAATAGAGGGACGTTGAGAGAGTATTTGGGAAGAGGTTTGCCGAGCCAAATGGCTTGGAAGGTGTAAATAAGGTGGTAGTGGCGGGGGCCTTTTATAAGAGGAGAGTAGGGCACTCTTAGAATGTAATGAAATGTTACTTTATTTTATAATGAGTTTCGGATTTTAAAGGTCCCACACTTATATATTTCGAGTATAAGGTGATAAGGGTTTGAAATATCCTCATCCAATAGTCTTTGGACTAGTTTAATTCTTATATTTTACATTATACTTCCATTTTATTAAAATCGTTAATTAATGAGGTTATCGCTGCATCATCACGGTGTCATAAACAATTTAATTTATTTAATGTCTAAAAATTATAAACAAAATATCATGATGTATGAAAGATTTTTATCTTTCTAATGAATATTTATAGTCAAACATATGACTTTTATAACCCCATTTAAAATGTTTTTTAGTAAATCAACTTATGTTTGTGAAATTTTTATTTTAACTTTAAATAAAAAGTTATTTTTGTCATTTTCCTACCAAAGTGGCTCCATGGGGTCCCCAGGTTTACCCATGGATTGTATTGGTCGTAAATGACACATAAAATAGGGGTAGGACAAGTGTAAAGGTATTTTCATATTTTTATAATATCAATTTTTCCTTAAATTTCAATAATTACCTTTAATCGCGATTAATTAAACTTAAAAGTTACTATTCACCAAAAAATTATTTTAATCCCATTGAACCAAATTTTACTTCCTAATGAAAACCATGTATGTCGTATTTTTGAAAATCAAATCACAGAAGTGGTAATCTTTCATTTAAACGAAAAATCAGTTTTTTAACTACCACTTAGTGGTTTCACTATTCATCAAAAATTGAAGTTTTTCAGAACAATGCCAAAATTTCACCCTAAGCGATAATTGATATTCTGAATGAAAAAATGATGTCTATTTTAAAAATTTCCAAAAATATAAGTTGCAACAATTAATTTTATAATTCATTCCCGTTGTCCCAACAAATAGCATGTTTTTAAGAAACAATATATATCAAAATATTGACAATTGTTTATGTCCAATTTCAAAGTGTAAATAATTCTAATGATCACCATTGGATAAAATGGTAAAAATATATTCTAATTACACATTAAAAACATGAAATAGGACAATTTATCACTCTAAATTATTTTCATTAAAAAAGTTGTTTTTAAGTATTTTTCACTATTCATAATAAAAATTGGAAGTTCTCAGAAAAATACCAAAAATTCAACATAGGCTAATTTCGATATTCTGAATCCAAAAATGAAGTCCATTTAGAAATATGAAATATATATAATTTCAAAAGGTGGGTATTACTATTCTTAATGGCTAATTTTATTGGTCGCGGTGTGTTAGAATCTCGAACAAGCGTACAGTGCAAGCTATTGCATTATTGAAAGAGAAGCCTATCGTGGACGCTCGGGGTGTTACAATACTCACACAACCCGAGAATTTTGGTTTGGCCAATATATTCCCAAAACCCTTCCTAGAATACATCCTATGTTCGTGTGGCCATATTTTAGTCATAAAACCCTCCAATGTGGTTTTGAAGAGTTTTTCAATAGTGATCAACCGAAGAAGAAAAATCATTTTTTAAGTGTTTCTTTTTTATTTATTCTCCCACTTATTATAAATCATATTATTATAATATGAACTAATAAATACAGTATCCAAAATATTATTATATGTTGTTATTATTATATCATCACATTAGTTTATCTCCAATTCCATTAAATAAGAAATTATCATTTTCTTCTTGTGTTTGGAAGACTACCACGCCATGAACTGATATAGTCTTGTTTTAATTATCATCTATCAAGACTGGTTATAATTATTCAATAAATATTTATATATTATATTAAGGAAATATTTATCATCTTAAAAAACTGATATTTCAATTATTTTCTAACTTCATATGCACATAAAAATGATAATGTCACTATTGCGTATGTGTGAACTAACACTTCCACGAAGCGATGTACATCATTTTTATTCACCACATCACTTGTATAATATATATAAGAATATTTAAATTATTATTACTATATTTATTATATTTTTATCATTATGGAAATAAAACTATTCCTTATTTTCATAATCATTAATGAAAAATGGAAACATTACTCATGCGTACATACGGACTACCGTATCCATGATTATAGTGATGTTAATTATTCAAAAGAAATATCGATTTTAAAAGAATTATTTATTTATAAAATTATTATTATTTCATGAATATTATTCTTGAGATGATGGATTTGTGACCACATAGACTGGTGTTATCAAAACCATGTTCTTTTTCGACTCAATTACAAAATATCGAAAAAGCATTCGATATGATCTTAAATAATTATAAAGATTTTATAACATACTAATAATTGATATAAAATAATTAAAAAAATTGAAAATTGTTATCAAGAAAGTAGAAAATAATCTAACTTTATTATTCATAAATATAATGATTGAACATGACTAGTCGGGCTCACGGTAAGGGACTTCATCTCCATCACATTTTATTAAGGCATATCTTGATGTTTTCACCTTTATTATCCTATAAAGTGTATATAATACCCATTTTACACGTTATATCATGAATTATAAAATTCTCATGAAATTTAATGTATTATTTAATGTTATTCTTTAATTATAATTATGAAAGTGTTTCTCTTATGGTAAGGGACTCTTTAACTAAAATATAGTTTTAAATGTTTGAATTATTTATTCTTCTAAAACCTTATATTTAATTCAATTTTTTTAAAAATAGTTTTTAAGAATTTATTTATAGGGACTTGAAAGTTTTAAAATTTAAATTACATTCAAATGATTCAATGTGGTATGAGACACTTTTTTTAAATAATTCTCTTCATTAAATGATTTAAATGGTTTTGGAAATGAATTGAAGATTTATATATCTTGAAATGACATCTGGTGATTGAAATTTTTATTGGTGAAATGTTGATAATGAAAATATTTTATGTGTTATGATTATATAAGTGTATATGGAGATTTGATTATTGGTTACATGATAAACCAAATATGGGTGGTACATAAAAACCAATGATGGGTACATTCTTGATAAACCTATAATGGGGGGTTACGCTATAACCCACAATGCATTGGATATAGAAATAGGTCATATGAAAATTTCATTTAGTCACATATGTGTAAGTTGACCATATGTTTATTCCATTTATGTATGATTATGTCTAATGTTACCTTTATATATTATATATTATTTATCTGGGTTTTATTGTAATAATTTTATTACAAAAATGCTAAATAATGAGCATATATTAAGAGAAGAGAATTTACTACAACTGAGAGGTGAAATGTGTTACTTTTAAATAAGGCATTCAGGGTTCACATGTTTTCACAAGAATTACTATTAAAATTATTTATGTAACCATTACTAAGCTTTTTTATGCACATCCCATGTTGTTTAAAAATATTCATAGTATTTAAAGAAGGCAAGAGTCAGTGATGGGATCAAGGAAAATTTATGAGTAAACATTAAAAGAAACCACATTTAATAATGAATTTTTTTTCTATATAAGATGAGGATACTATTGAAATCAGGAGTTAGTGATGGGGTAAATGAAATTTTATGATTAAGATCCTCAATGTGAGTGTATGTCAAATTATTGACTTATCACAAGACTGTGTAATGTTTTATGGTTAGGGAGTTATATATGATGATTGTGTGTGACTGTTTGGAATTCGGAAGATTCCTTGAAGGAATGATTCTATATGGGTCATTTGGAATCACCATAACAAGTATTTATGATTCAAATAATTGTTTGTAGATCTATCTGTTGAGATCCTTTCAAAGACCAATATTAATTTAGTTTTGAGAATTTATAGTGAACCATTATCAATTGTACCTATACATCACCCTCTATTCCCATATAAATTTTAGAGCATTATTTAGAATCATTTTAATAATTATTATATTTGAGAATGGAATATCATCCTATAAGTGATGGGATGTCAAAAATAAATGTTTAAAATTTAAAATACATTTTGAGATCATGATTTCTTGACATTAATTGAATATTCGAAACCTTTTTGTCTTTCCTAGAATTTGAATTTAATAATATCTTCTACTCAAGAATATAGTAAGAACTGTATGAAGAGTTTTTTGAGATAAGATATGGTACATGAACATGTTGGGGTGAGTTTGGTGAGTCGAATATAGATTTTATATAACATATTGATGATAATATTATCATGGTATAAGCTATTCATAATTATATAACAACAGTAAAAGAATATTAAAAATCAATGTCAATAATCAGATGAAAGAATTTTAATTTCACATGGGGGATCATTTATATCTCAATGTATCTCAATGTAAGGTAGTTAAAATTTTTGTTATGAAGTGGAAACTAAGGAATATTTAGTTTAGAAGTTTTATTATTTTTGATATAATTGGATCTATGTACATACATATATATAATCCATGCAACTACTCTAATGTGCATGACCTCTTCTATGTTTTGATGGTGATAAATTACATGTGAGACAAAACCCGAGTACACACCATTGACGAAATAGAGTTCGAACTATGCATATCATAAGGTGATGATCCGATCCAAATTCATATCACCATATATCTTGTTACACAGAATCATACAACACAACTGTTGAATGTACTTAGGAGGAATATCATGATAGAGGATGCAACCTGGGAACATGAGGAACCGGTAATGAAGAAATAGACACATTTTTATGTGAACTAATGTATATCCTATATTTTTTGGGGAAATTATTATATGGTAAGAAAATATAGTACCCAAGACTCTTCAATAGTATGAAATCACAGCATATATATACTATAATGCAATACACAATCTAGTATATCCCCGTTATAGTATTGGTAAAATTGATCAATCTGTGATTTTTTTTAAAAAAATATTCCTAAATTCAGTAGTTTTAATTTGATAATATGGATATCATTTTTTGACTCATTATGTAAAATATTTCTTAAGGTTAATTTTTAGGGATTTTTTTCAAAAAATATTTTGATGTGAATATAGAAAAATAGCATTATACAAATTAACGTAACATTTAAGAAATCCTCACATTACCCAACATAAAATTATATATGACATTTTTCTATAAGAAATATTTATATAAGGATTAAAATAAATAATATGAATATATGTTTAATTTTTAAACCCATTCGTAAATATTTGGTACATAACAAATTTTTACTCAACAAAAAAACTATTTTGGTAATTTTTCTTGAATGAAGAACTGAGAATTGCCCATTATATTTTTCAATGATATTAATGTCAACAAATTATTATTTTATTAATAAAAACCCACGAAATTTTATGGTAATTAATATTATAAATGACTTTTTATCAAATTAGTATTAAACAAAAAATATTATTTTAGAAAAAAAAATAGTGTTTTATGTAAAAATATAATAAATTTAATATTTACCCTCTATTTATAAGTAATTATTAAAAATTATTTACAAATTTTTAATCATAATATTAATATTATGTAATATGTTCCACTTCATTTTCTATATAAAAATAAATTTCCATGGAAAAAGTTTACTAGCATAGTAAATGTTTAAATGGATAACAAGGGGTTAAAAATAATGTATGTGGAAAAAATATCCAAAATATCGTATCAGTAATTAATTTTATGAAGGTATAATATCAACTAAACTATCATTTATTATATCCATTACTAATTCCATTCCATTTTAAATAAAAAAACATCCCCCATTTTTTTAATAAGAAATGTATTTATAAGTTTCACCCTCATCACATATAAAAGGATCCCTCCCAAAAACATTTATATTTATAAAAAAAATATTATCCATAGTCATTAATATAATATATTTACTAACGTAATAAATCCACCCACCCCATAATTTTGAGTTAATGGTCCTAATTGAAATCCCCAAAACTCTATTTTTAAATAGGTCCTTCAATAGAAGATTTTTTCTATAAATAGAAGAAGTAAATTATTTTTTATTATTCCCCTATATCTAATTCATCTCAATATTATTTAATTATATATATATATATTAAATTTTTTAAAAATTAAAATTTTCTTCTTGTGGGGTTTCATCATTATGAAATAATTAATTTCTAATCATTCAGTCATTATAACATTACCGTGTTTGGATCAGTTTTATTGTAGAAATGAATGATGATTCAATATTTATATCATTAATGATTATTGGATGTCAAATAATTATAATATTGTCTAAATTAAAATAATCTGTGAATTTATAACGAGTAATTAATTTAAATATATATACACTCTGGTAAAATCCATTCATTTCATGACATTGAAATTAATAAAAAATGATATTTTTTATCATTTGATGAAAATATTTACCATATATTCTAGGATATTACCAATGGGATCCAAAAATATTTAATATTATTATTCTAATACTTCATTAAAATTCATTATATAATTAAACCATGGACAAGGTTCAAGGAATAGAACCTATGAATTGTATCATTCATTGAAAATGAATAGCTTAAATATAATATTATTTAAAAAAATTATTATAGAATGGTTAAGAAGAAAAAATAATTGAAATGTATCTAGTATATGAAATGTAAATATGAGTCAAATAATGTTTTATTATAAACTAAATTACATTATATTGAAGACTTACATTGTGTTCTACTATGAATAAATTTGATGTAAGAGTCTATATTGAAGTCTAAATTTTTTTAAGATTATATGTTATTAGATTTATATTTGGGTGGTTATATAGAATTTATACATTAAAAAATTCAATTATACATATTAAACATGGATTCTTCAAGATGACGTGTTACCTTCCAAATTAACCATGTCTCCTCCATATAAAAAACCTCCTATGATTTTTGATCATCACACGACGTGCAGTGCATATCCCATATGATACCTCAACCCCTCCCTTATGTTTAGGGTTTCCATGGTGCATCATTTTTCTACGACGATCAACCAATGTTCTTCCCATCTCCTTCCTCCACTTTCAATTCACCCTCCATGAGCTTCTAGTTTCCACTATGCGACAACTCTTACACAATGAAGCTTACATTATCATTTTTCCTACTGTAGGGTTTGTGATCCACTTCTCTTAAAAACATTTTTATTCTCGTATCTCTAATCATAAACCACACTATAGTTCCGATCATCCCTCTATCATAATATATTCTAGCATTTCTAAGCTTCATCGGGACCATAAACGATCTTCCGACATCTATATGTCTGCATATCTACAATCTCGTCGATCCTACTAGACCTACCTCTTCGCCTATTTTGTGGCCCAATTCTTCAACACATGCATACAAATTCATACTCTTTATCCCCTATAATGTTCACTGAATTCTTATTATCGTGTATCAATTCTCTTGAAGTTCAACACCAGGAAACATCCCTATCTCACACAACTACTTCTACCATTGTATTAAAATTACACTAGAAAACACCACGTCCATTTTAGTCATATTCCATTAATATCATAAGATTCGAAAATTAATTTTGGTCCATTAAAATTGAAAATTTTTCTGATTTCATCTATAACAAACTATATAAGAGGAAAACCCACAATCTATGGTTTTAAAATTATACTATAAATACAATATTATTATGTGTATCATGCTGCAATTCCTACATCATAAATCCAATGTCTGCTTTAGGTGGAATACCCCCATATTACACATTATAGTAGCTATTTTTCACGTATAACATATGATAAGTTCATCTATAGCACTGCAATAAATTCCATCCAAAATTATTTAATAGGTAAAATAATTCTCATTTTCTCTAACAACCCAGTTTACTACATTATTGTATTTAAAATAAATCCCTAACATGTATCAATTAGTTTGTAGTTAATATTTCCTTTATTGATTCAACAAGAAACATTTTAATAATATGCATTCACAACCTACCATGCATTACCTTATAGACTTTTCAATTAGAAAAACATGTTACAATATATTTATACTAGATATACAATTGTCTTACCATTGTATTTTTAATTTAAACTACCAACCCATATACATAACATGGATTCCTTAAAAAATTTGACAATTCAACCAAAAACCCAATACATAGATGCAGACAACATCAGCAATGAGAGATGCAAGGTTTAAAAGTAGACTACCTATGAGTGAATAAAAAAAGGTAGATAACGAATTTATCTTCATCTAATAAATCCATAATGTAAGCTACTATTTTTCAAGTTCGTACATGTCCCGTCAATTCACCTACAGACAACCATCACCAATGTTCTACTACAACATATGAAGCAGTAAAACTGAATTCTAACATGAACATAGGAGCACACGTACCAATGTCACCATTATCTAGTAATGTTGTGTTCAATTTAAATTGGCCAAAAAATTTAAATACAAATGATATGTTACTTCTAAATTACATAGAATACTTTACTTATTCAACAGTTGAATTCATAGAGCTCTATGAATGCAGAAATTCAGCACCAATATCTTTTAGAATAAGAAATATAAAAGGTTGTCATTAAAAAATTAAATATACATTAAATAATTACTACTTCTTTCATTGTTTGAAAAGATTTGTTTAGTTTATTAACATTTCATACATATAATGGCTATTGTCCTATTAACTATACTAACCTGTGTTGTACTAAAACATCTGAACCCCTAAAACATATTTTCACATCCAATGGAGGAGAATGCATATAATTTTCACATGTATCATTGATTGGAGAGTTCAAATACAATGTCACAGTACATTGACTAAGAATATTACTTTTACAGAATCTTATCATTGATTAGTTAGTTAACTATTATATTTAATTAACAGATCATCATGACAATGCAACCTTGTCAACAAATTATGTATGATGTATGAAGAGAAAACATATATCTGAATCCAATGTGGAAAATTATGTCCCCACTGGTGAGGATTCTATCAACCTATTCTTGTGAAAAAAATTCAAGTTTCATGTTCCTTCTATTAAATAGTTAACTATATATTCATTAAATATGCTATCTATAATTCTAAATTACCCATCGCCAGCCACTTTTTGAGAGTGAGAAAAATTCATTCCTTTAAATGATTTTCAATTTTATCATAATGTAAATTGTTCAATTATACATTCACAACAGATATTTTTTTTATTACACTACTGGAAACGATGAAAAATTTCTCAGCACAAGTGTTTTATAATGTGTTATCCTGATTTCTTATTAATTTTTATTTATACACAGATATCTTCATGCTTCTGGAATTCAATAGTAGTTTAAATATATATTATACCCAAGAACCAGAGGTGTCAACTACATGGACTCATGTTAGATCAGAAAGACATGAAACAATAAGATAAGAATGACAGGATGCAAGAAATCATACAAGAGTTCTTTCAGGTTTGAGTTACTACATGTTAAATTGTTAGTGTACAATGATTTTGGATTAATTATCATTCTACCTTTTGTAAATGATGCTGTAGAAAGAACACAAATTCATCAACACGCATAAAATGAAGGTCACTGCATTGTTTTTACCAATCAGTATACTAGGATTCAATTCATGACGCATTTATGAAATTTATAGTTCCTAACTTATTAACACCTTCTATTTAATTATTATTCACCAAAATATTATTTTAAATAGTGGAGATCCTCTTAATGTATGTTAGTACTATGGTTTCATATTTTTGTTTGATGAGAGAAATAAAAAATTCAGTTCCAAAGAAAACCATGATATGCTCTATGTTTCTCACTTAGTAATATTTATTTGGAATTAATCCCATAATTTCCATAATACCATAGAAAAATAGGGTTGAATTGCAACTCCTCAATGGTAAGAGAATTCTAGTAAAATATGCATATTTACAATTATACGTTTCTATGCACCTCAATGGGTGGGTAGGTTGATAGTTCACTCAATAAGGGTAGAGCACCAAATATACTCAGATTGAATGGTCAGAACAGCCATCACATAGGTATTTTGTGTTTCCCAGAGGGATAAGAACCAAGGTTAGCTCAGCTTTATGTGTATGATAATGATAATTACTCCAAAAATAGTGACACCCCAATATTTCATAGCATGTTACCTCTTAAAAGTAATTTAATAACTTACAATACATGCAACACCGAGTTCAAGTGCACCACGACTTACCAAACATGTCATTGAAAAGTGGTTATGAATAATATTAACTGGATTATGAATTTTATATATTCCATATAATTTTAACAACCATATTATGTGTTTCTTAAACCTAATATAACAATAAATTCAATTTTACTGATAAAGGACCTATTTTTTATAAAATGCAATCTTACCACCTTTTAATTGAGAACCCCTTTTAAAACAAATATTTAACACTTTTATATATTAAATTTTATTAAACTAAATTCTTCTTGAGATGTAGGACATAAAAATTTAGTTTGGATAATTTTTTGACAATTTTCTGATAACGTTCATATTTTGATGAATTATGAAAAATACTTAATTTTAAATGAAAACAAATTTATAATAGAAATAATTTATAGTTATAAATTATGCATATGAATGGTTTGGAAGTATAAATAGATTATATTTTTATCATTTAATATAATTTTTGTCATTATATTTAATTTCACATTTAAATTTTACATAAACACATGTCAATCTTTTGATACTTTTTACTTTTTAAAAATCCTTCCATTTGGTTTTAAGAATGGGAAATAATTTAAAATTATTTAATGCAAATTCAATGTTTCTAATATGGAAAATTAGAAATAATTTTTTAATTCAGAATATCAAAAATAGCATAGGGTAAATTTTTTGTATTTTTTTAAAACATTCAATTTTTGATGAATAGTGAAAAACACAATGTTATTGTTTAAAACCGACATATTTTATAAAAGTATTAGTTATTTTATTTTAATTTATTTTAGGTCAATATAGATAAACAAAACCTATATATGTTCAATTTAATTCATTGAATTATTTTTATAATAAAAATAGACATATAAAATTTTATTGAACTTTTTACCATCTTTTACCCTCCTTATAGGAGGATTTGCAAATTTTCATAAATCTAAATTTTACAGTAAGAAAATGAATCATATTTTTTGGTATGTTTTCCTTTTTAAATTTTTTTTGAGAAAAAAAAAGAGTTTTGGTAAATTTCCTAAGTACAGGTTGTGTACTTTATGAGTACACGTTGTGTACTCGGTTACTGCCAGTAGCATTGTGCTGGTCATATAGCGGCCTTGCAGGAAGCTGTGTGGGTTAATATGGATTCCGTCTAAAGATAAGTATGGAAAAGGTGAGTACACATTTTTTACTTCAAACATACATGCAGTGTATTTTGTTTTTTCATCAAACGCAATGGGGTCGCGTCTAATAGTCAGAATTGTCTTAATTATGGTTTCGTTCGGTCGAGAGCTCCCGTATGGCCGTGATCTTCATCCAAGCCCGGGCCTCGATATGATATCCGATTAAACTTTCGTTGATTGCATTGGGATCACCTCGGTAAGCTCTCTCTTCTGCATGATCCTAGTTTCATGATTCTTATTTATTCCCATGTTATCCTCTGTTGAACATTTTATATGTTTTTGTAAATCTTCTTCGTTCTAGGTCATTCAAGGCCTAAGGATTACATATAGTGATCTCCTAACACCGAGGTAGGTGGTTTGTTCCTTTTTGATAAGATTCTATGAGTATTATGTGCTATTTTGACCAATACCCTTGAACGGGCTATTGCGTGTTTACCATTTTACCCCAGTTTATTGCCTTCCATGATTGTATGATTGTGTAGAGGTTAATTAGAAGTGAATAGAGTGGATTGCGATGATTTGGATGTTTTTCCCATGCATTTTCTATTTATGACTATTTGGTCCTATTTAGCCTATTTGGTTTCTTTTTCATGTATTTCGATGCCTAGTGATTGTAGGATGGAGTGTTGTATTCTAACATGCCTGATATGTTGTGGACTGTTTAGCCAAGTAGTTCTGAGTTTTACATTGGATGTATTTCATTACTATGCTCGTTGACTTACACAGGGCCATGAGAACATGGTGTAGTATACTATAAATGAAATTGACCGAGTGAGCTTCCTCAGTGAGTCTCTTGAATTAATTTCGTAGACTATAATGGTATTTGACCTAGTGAGCTTCCTCAGAGATTCTCTTGAATTAATTTCATAGTCTATATGGGGAATTGACCAAGTGAGCTTCCTCAGAGAGCCTTTTGAATTAATTTTGGGCTATAAGGGGAATTGAACATGTAATCTTTTTCAGAGAGTCCTTGTCCACATAGACTATAATAGGAATTGACCGTGTGAACTTCCTCATATAGTCTTAAATCACTTTTGAATATAAGGGGAATTGACTATGTTAGCTTCCTTAGAGAGTCTATATATTCCTAATCTGAACCATAGGGGATATGTTGTGTGTACGTCCCATAGGGTTAACTATTTGTTTAGCTGCTTACTTGATATATAGAGTTGTTTATTTCTGAGTACTTCCTTGTTTACTGCCTTCTCTAATTTTTCTTTCTATATATTCACTGACTGTTAGGCACAAATCATTGGGTGGTTTCCTTCTTGGATTTAGTCTCAAACCCTATTTGGGTCATGATTTTGGGCCCAAACAGATTACGTTGTTGTAGATATTGAAAAGGACAAGCACCCTTCTACTTCCGGTTCTTGATTGACCGTGGAGCTAGAGAGCATGGGACCATGCTCTGGATTGCATGCTGATGAGCTTTTTTTCTGGATTCTTTCGTTTATTGTTTTAGTACTGTTTTTATTATTTCATTGTCACTTTTTTTGTTGTTTATCAAGACATATGTGTCATGAATCATTCTTATATATATGTGTGTGTATGTGTGTGTGTTTGTGTGTGTGCGCTTCAGTTTATTACTTCCAGTCTTCTACTGTTTACTGTCGTTGGATATTTACTACTTCTGCTATTGTATATTTATTTCTATTCCATTTTGTTTCTCTTCCAATGAGGATATAGTTTCACCACTATCACACCCAAGTCCCTCACTGTTAGTTGGCAGCCTTTGGCGTTCTGGGAAATGTGATGAGGCCATGTGAACAACAGGGAATGCGGCGCCTTTGTAAAGACCCGTAAAATTCAAGGGAAATTTTTTCTTAATTTTCTTTAGAATTTTACAAGAGCGTGGTGTCAGACGGCACCTGATTCCGAGGCCCGGAGTGCCCGGAATCAATTTCCGAAGTTTGGCTCGGGTACGTTCAGTGAACGAACGAGCGGGAATTCCTAACTTTTGATCCGGTGCTCGGAATTGAAATCCGAGGGCACCGATGAACTCGCAGCGCCGATATTCGCTTAAAGAGACCTTTTCGGAAGTTGCATTTGTTGCGGGACGAAAGTTAGTTTTTGGGTGAATTATAAAAAGTTGAATAAAAAAAATGTGGAATTTTTTTTATTTTACTTTTGTAGGTTAACTCCTCTCAAAGGGAGTTAGGGGTGGGACCCACACCCACTTAACCTCCCTTGAGAGGATTAAGTGTGGTGGGACCCACACGAACCTAAACCTCTCATCTTCCCCCTTAAACTCCCCTCTCTCCCTCTTAAAAGTTTGTTAACTTAACATCTAATTAATTACACATGACATGTATAATTAATTAAGTGTTATGTTTTTGAATTTGAAGTTTTGAATTCCTTGGCTTGGTAAATAAAATAAGGAGGAACCTTATTTTATTTGGTTAGTTTTGTTTGTTCATCTTGAGAGGTTTGAGAGCTTTTTCTTCCTTCTTCAATTTTTTGACGAAGAACGCTCAACTTGATGAAGAACGCTCAAGCTCCGACGAAGAACGCCGCTCCTCTCTTCCTCGTATTCCGTGTCAACGAGAGGGTACGCCGCTTCCTCCCCGGACTCCCTTCGTCGACATAAGAAGATTCGCCAACGACGTATCTCTTCGGGCGTATCTCTTCGTCATTGGATTTGACGAACGACGACCGCGACGCCCGACCTCCGCGACGTTGTCTTCCGCGGGACGTTGTCAAATCTTCGAACCTATACCTGAGGTAGGGGTTGTTGTATTTTGTTTATTTATTTATCCTTGTTCGTGGTTCATGCATGATTAACGAAAGGATATTTAACGGCATCCGAAGAAGTATACATGTGTGAGCTGAATCTTCTATTTTACTCGATAGAGGTGGTGCGCTTGGTTGTAGCGGCAGACCCGCGATACTGGAGACGAGCGTACGGAGTACGGAGACCGTGTAGCCAGCTGAGACCTGAAGACTGCTCGACCGACTCGACTTGGAGTGAGTCGACTAGCCCAGTGGACGGAGCGCCCGGTATTTGGCGGCAGACCCACGGCGGACGGAACTCCTGGTAGTTCGCAGCAGACCCGCAGTACTCGACTGGAGGAGTACCTCTGTAGGCTATTTGGGTGAGCGCCCGGTATTTGGCAGCAGACCCTCAGCGGACGGAGCGCCCGGTAGTTGGCGGCAGACCCGCGATACTCGACAGGAGGAGTACCTCAGCAGTCTTAGGTTAGTGAGCAGTATCTCAGAGTCGTGACAGAACACTGTACACTTCAGAGATGTGGCTCTTCAGTAGTTACGTTTTTGGTAATGAAAATCTTGTGTGAGATGAAACCTATTGCTTTCCTGTGTGGATTGTGTTGTGCAATCCTGTGTGGATTACGTTTTGCTTTCTTGTGTGGAATACGTTTAATTTCCTGTGTGGATTGAGTTGTACTTGGGCTCGGAGGTTGGAGCGTATTTGAAATTGATGACTTAGGTATATGTATGGGCATATACCTAAGCAGTGTCGGTTGTTACTTCGTGATTGTACCTTTCTTCGTGGTTTATCCTTTGTGGATTTGAGAGACCTTCAGGGGTCTCAGGGTCCCTACTGAGTAGCTTATACTCACCCCTGCACGGGCTTTGCCCGCACTACGTTGTGTTGGTTGCAGACGACGGACATCGTTGATCTTAGCTGAGGCTTGCAGAGCAGGACAGTACCTGGAGGAGGATCACTGGGTGAGACGTGCTCGGAGCGGACGGCGGGACCCGTGGAGTAGTGGAGCTATCTGTACCCACCCTTCAGGTGGGATTTCCAGTGGATAGCTCGGTGTAGCGGCTTTTACTTTTCAGTTGTTGTTTTCCCTTTCGAGTTACACTTTACTTTCAGTTTGGGTTTGTATACTGGCCCATTTACCTTTCCGCACTTTCAGTTGTACTCTACTTTTGCTTAGTATTTACTTTCCTCTTGCTTACTCTGTGGTGTTTGTTTACTTTACAAAGGCAATGCCTTCCCTTTTTACCGGGATTTACGCCTTGGTGCTAGTCGCCAGCCCCTGGCCTATGGAAGGAGGGCTTGGGGTAGTCACGGCACGGACCCCGAGGGCGGGTCGTGACAAATTGGTATCGGAGGAGTTCGGTTCTACCGCGAACTCTGATCTTTTCTATGTGAAGCAATAATGTTTAGCGTATTGAGTGTGGTTATCAGTCCAGGGAGTCCAGTGTTGGTGCGGCGGCCGACGTATCCGTACACCAGGACCCTGACTTCTGATTTCCGACTTAATGCACGAAAACATTGATTGCGTGTGTGTTTCAAAGTTTTCTTTGTGATTACTTAAATCATCTCACCAGGTATACTGTTCTGACCGTGGCGCACCTGTTTCCTTTTCAGGATGGCCCCACGACGGCAGCCAGCTAGGGTTCCGAGAGTTGAGCGTGACGACAGCCCACCGAGCGACGAGGCCTCGGTGCAGGGCCCTTTGTCAGCAGTGGCACCGGCGGTAGCACTACCCGCCGAGCCCCCGATACTTCCAGCACCAGCCGCTGACGATGCACGTCGCCTCAGCGCACTGCATGAGTTTCAGCGCCAGCGACCACCCAGGTTTCGCGGGGAGACGGATCCCCAGGCAACAGAGGACTGGATGGAGGCAGTGGTACGAGTGTTTAGGCTAGTGAGGACACCAGCAGACCTCATGGTGATCCTCGCTGCGAGCCTACTACACGCAGTAGCAGGACGATGGTGGAGCTTGATGCTCTAGGTGCACGATGAGGCATCTCTACTTTGGACGGACTTTGAGAGCCTCTTCCGCTCGGAGTTCGTCCCAGCCACCCTTCGTGCGGTGCGTATCCAGGAGCTTCTACAGCTGCGGCAGGGCAGCATGACGGTCGTTCAGTACTCGGCGAGATTTACCGATCTCTTGCGCTACTCGACCGACATGGTACGGGACCCATTCTTCTGGGCCCGGACCTTCGAGCAGGGTTTGAGACACGAGATCAGGGCATCGCTGATCTCCCTCAGCATACCGACTCAGACAGGAGTACTGGAGCGAGCCCTCCTGATCGAGAGTTTCCTGGCTGAGTCCATAGCGAGACCTACCGCAGGGCGGCAGATAGCGGAGTCTTCGGCAACAGGTAGCCGACGGATGACTTAGGGTTCCAGGCAGACCAGACCTACCGGTGGCCGACTGCACGACTCAAGCTCAGTTGTACGGGGAATCCTGGGTGGAGTCAGAGACAGGCGTGCCGAGAGTGGGCAGTGTTACTCCTGTGGCGGGATTGGTCACATGGCTCGTGACTGTCCGACCCGCCATGATGATGATCAGCAGTTAAGTGAAGAACCTCCCAGGCAGAGGCAGAGGTTCGACCATGGCGGTCCGCAGGGAGGAGGCGGACGAGGCAGAGGAGCTGGAAGAGCAGCCGGTGGTGGGCGACGCTTTGAGGCTCTTCCACCACCACCACCAGGAGGTCCACCCCGACCACAGGGAGTAGGTGAACATGCGAGAGCTCAACTTCAGGCAGCCGAGGCCTTCGATCATGGAGCTCTGGGAGCTGATGGATAGGAGCAGTACTAGTGGATACATCCTTTGTACTTATGGTTCCTTGTTGCATTTGTGTAGCGTCTTGTATTATGAGCTGCAATAATAAAAGACGCATACCTTGTGATATTTTCGTTCCTGTCCTCTTTCGTGATGTTACTAAGAGGTTCCAGTTTTGGCTGTTGACTTGACCCTCACTTGTGAGACATCTACTGGAGGAGACCCAGTTACCACACACTGATTCCGACAGTGTGACTCAACCCTTGGAGGCGAGAGTAACGGTTGAATCTCTTAGTAGTAGCGTCGAGGCCTTACGACGTCATCCTTGGTATGGATTAGTATCATCCATGTTAGGATTGACTGTTTTAGGCAAAGAATGTGGTTCATCCAGGGGATGGGACCAGATTTCTCCTATCCGTAAAGAAGAAATCTTGCAGCTCTGGTGGGACCAGAGATGGTCCAGGCCACGACAGAGAAGGTCCAGGTCATCCAGGAGCGGATGAGGACAGCACAGAGCCGGCAGAAGTCATATGCTGACAGGAGGCGGAGGCCACTAGAGTTCGAGGATGGCGACCACGTCTTCTTGAGGGTCTCACCACGACGTTGTATTCAGAGATTTGGCTGAGGCGGCAAGTTATCTCCGCGCTTCATCGGACCCTTCCAGATTCTCAGCAGGATTGGTGAGGTGGCTTATCGCCTGGATCTACCACCTCAGTTGCACCGGGTGCACGACGTCTTCCACGTGTCTCAGCTGAGGAGAAACGTGCACGACCCGACGCACATCATTGATCATGGGGAGCTTGACGTTGACGATGGGGTGACTTTTACGGAGGTCCCGGTGGAGATAGAGGATCGACAGGAGCGGGTCCTGTGTGGGCGATCAATTCCTCTTGTGCGCATCAGATGGCAGCACGGGAATCTCCAGGAGAGAACATGGGAGTGGGAGGCTCAGATGCGTGCTCAGTACCCTCATTTGTTTCCCTAGTTTTTGATGTATCTTTACGGGGACGTAAAGCCCTGAGGTGGGAGTAATGTAAAGACCCGTAAAATTCAAGGGAAATTTTTTCTTAATTTTCTTTAGAATTTTACAAGAGCGTGGTTTCAGACGGCACCTGATTCCGAGGCCCAGAGTGCCCGGAATCAATTTCCGAAGTTTGGCTCGGGTACGTTCAGTGAACGAACGAGCGGGAATTCCTAACTTTTGATCCGGTGCTCGGAATTGAAATCTGAGGGCACCGATGAACTCGCAACGCCGATATTCGCTTAAAGAGACCTTTTCGGAAGTTGCGTTTGTTGCGGGACGAAAGTTAGTTTTTGGGTGAATTATAAAAAGTTGAATAAAAAAATGTGGAATTCTTTTTATTTTACTTTTGTAGGTTAACTCCTCTCAAAGGGAGTTAGGGGTGGGACCCACACCCACTTAACCTCCCTTGAGAGGATTAAGTGTGGTGGGACCCACACGAACCTAAACCTCTCATCTTCCCCCTTAAACTCCCCTCTCTCCCTCTTAAAAGTTTGTTAACTTAACATCTAATTAATTACACATGACATGTATAATTAACTTAGTGTTATGTTTTTGAATTTGAAGTTTTGAATTCCTTGGCTTGGTAAATAAAATAAGGAGGAACCTTATTTTATTTGGTTAGTTTTGTTTGTTCATCTTGAGAGGTTTGAGAGCTTTTTCTTCCTTCTTCAATTTTTTGACGAAGAACGCTCAACTTGACGAAGAACGCTCAAGCTCCGACGAAGAACGCCGCTCCTCTCTTCCTCATCTTCCGTGTCAACGAGAGGGTACGCCGCTTCCTCCTCGGACTCCCTTCGTCGACATAAGAAGATTCGCCAACGACGTATCTCTTCGGGCGTATCTCTTCGTCATCGGATTTGACGAACGACGACCGCGACGCCCGACCTCCGCGACGTTGTCTTCCGCGGGACTTTGTCAAATCTTCAAACCTATACCCGAGGTAGGGGTTGTTGTATTTTGTTTATTTATTTATCCTTGTTCGTGGTTCATGCATGATTAACGAAAGGATATTTAAGTTGTGTTATCTTTTAACGTGAGGGGGCCGGACCGCATGAACATGGCTGAACCCCCTCCATCGTTCTTGTTGTTTTACCTTGCGGGTGGAAACAAGGTGGTGTGGTGCCGTCGCACCACGCGGTTAATCTTGCAATTATATTACGTGACGCCGTCGCGCGCGCGCCATGGGAGAATCATCAAGAACGCGACGCCGTCGTGCCGCGTTGAAGGAAATCAAAGGCACGACGGAGGGACGCGGTGCCGTCGCACCGCGCTGGACGACGAACACCGAGGCCGGTTCCGGGCCGCGGCGGAACGAGAAGACCGGCGGCCGGGCCGCCGGCGTCGGAAGCCGAAGAGGGGACCGGATTTTCCGGTCCCGTTGGAGAAAACCGGCCAGCAGTTGGCCGGCCGGAAGGACAAAGGCCAGGGGAAATAAATTCCCCCGGCCAGCATTAAAACCCTCCTCATTTAAGAGGAGGGCGGTTCCCTTGAGGGGGGGGGGGGGGGGGGGGCAGGAGGCCCCCCGGTTTTTCTTCAAGCCGGCCCCCACGTGGGGGCCGTTTTTTTTTTTCAAAGGGCGCGGCATATAGCCGCGCCGCCCCTTCAATCAAGTCGGGGATTGATTCCCCCCGCGTGCCGCCTCCCTGCGGCGCCAGGCCACCGCGCCGCCGCGCCGCCGCGCCGCCGGCCGGCCGGCCGGCCGGGTCGGGTCGACCCGGTTCGGGCCGACCCAGGGGGGGTCGGGCCGGGTCGGCCCGGACACGGACCCCCCGTTTCGAATCAGTTTTGGTCTTTTGGCCATATCTTGAGCCACGGACCTCCGATCGACGAACCGTCTACGGCAACGCGATCCTTGGATCGAGACGGTCGTTTCGGTTTATCGCACTCAAGGTTTCGGATTACTTTGAGTTCGACCGGGTTGGTTCGTTCACGAAACCAACCGGGCCTTCGGAGCGGAAACGCTCATATCTTGAGCTACGGACGTCCGATTGACGTGACGTCAGCTGTGTTGTGTTCCTCTTAGTGAGACGGATCTTTTGGCATACTCCGTCCGAGGTTTGGACGCAGGTGGAGTACGGTCGAGTTGGTTTTTCCTTAAAAACCAACCGGGCCCCGGGTGCAAAAATGTCAATAACTCTCAGACCGGGCGTCCGATCGACGCGCCGTCTGTTGCGTTGAGTTCCTGTTGACGATACGGAACTTTTGGATACATCAACTCTAGACTTTGTGACAGTTGATGTATCAGCCTCTCGGCTCGTGGAGCGGACCCTCCGAACGAGCTTGCTGTGTGCGGGAACCCTAGTGCTGGCTGCGACTGTTACTGTGACTACTACTGCTACTACTGCTACTACTGCTATTGTGACTGCGACGACGACAGTACAGAGATCCTGTGTGGATTCGACGACGACGACTACAGCACTCAGCGATCCTACGTGGATCAGTGCTACAGGTCCTGTGTGGGTCCGATCCTGTGTGGGTCCGAACCTGTGTGGGCTCTTGCGCTTAGCGGTCCTGTGTGAACCAGCGCCTACAGGTCCTGCGTGGGCCCGATCCTGTGTGGGTCCGATCCTGTGTAGGTCACTGCGGGGGTTAGTACCTATCGATCCTTCGTGGGTCCGACGACTTAGATGGTTCTTTGATCATCTTTAACGGCATCCGAAGAAGTATACCTGTGTGAGCTAAATCTTCTGTTTTACTCGATAGAGGTGGTGCGCTTGGTTGTAGCGGCAGACCCGCGATACTGGAGACGAGCGTACGGAGTACGGAGACCGTGTAGCCGGCTGAGACCTGAAGACTGCTCGACCGACTCGACTTGGAGTGAGTCGACTAGCCCAGTGGACGGAGCGCCCAGTATTTGGCGGCAGACCCACGGCGGACGGAGCGCCTGGTAGTTGGCAGCAGACCCGCGGTACTCGACTGGAGGAGTACCTCTGTAGGCTATTTGGGTGAGCGCCCGGTATTTGGCAGCAGACCCTCAGCGGACGGAGCGCCCGGTAGTTGGCGGCAGACCCGCGGTACTCGACAGGAGGAGTACCTCAGCAGTCTTAGGTTAGTGAGTAGTATGTTAGAGTCGTGACAGAACACTGTACACTTCAGAGATGTGGCTCTTCAGTAGTTATGTTTTTGATAATGAAAATCCTGTGTGAGCTGAAACCTATTGCTTTCCTGTGTGGATTGTGTTGTGCAATCCTGTGTGGATTACGTTTTGCTTTCCTGTGTGGAATACGTTTACTTTCCTGTGTGGACTGAGTTGTACTTGGGCTCGGAGGTTGGAGCGTATTTGAAATTGATGACTTAGGTATATGTATGGGCATATACCTAAGCAGTGTCGGTTGTTACTTCGTGATTATACCTTTCTTCTTGGTTTATCCTTTGTGGATTTGAGAGACCTTCAGGGGTCTCGGGGTCCCTACTGAGTAGCTTATACTGACCCCTGCATGGGCTTTGCCCGCACTACGTTGTGTTGGTTGCAGACGACGGACAGCGTTGATCTTAGCTGAGGCTTGCAAAGCAGGATGGTACCTGGAGGAGGATCACTGGGCGAGACGTGCTCGGAGCGGACGGCGGGACCCGTGGAGCAGTGGAGCTATCTGTACCCACCCTTCAGGTGGTATTTCCAGTGGACAGCTCGGTGTAGCGGCTTTTACTTTTCAGTTGTTGTTTTCCCTTTCGAGTTGTACTTTACTTTCAGTTTGGCTTTGTATACTGGCCCATTTACCTTTCCGCACTTTCAGTTGTACTCTTCTTTTGCTTAGTATTTACTTTCCGCTTGCTTACTCTGTGGTGTTTGTTTACTTTACAAAGGCAATGCCTTCCCTTTTTACCGGGATTTACGCCTTGGTGCTAGTCGCCAGCCCCTGGCCTATGGAAGGCGGGCTTGGGGTAGTCACGGCACGGACCCCGAGGGCAGGTCGTGACACCTTTGGGTGGCTTTCAGAACCTGTATGTTACAATGTGGTATCAGAGGAATTATTTTCTTCGTGACTTACTTTTTAGAGCCTATAGCCATCGATAGGATGAAATAGGTACTTGGTAATAATCTATGCATGAGAGTATCTAACCCATGTATAAGTAAAATCCAATCTACGTCATTTATAACAGTTTTTCATGTTTTGAAATTTGTATAGTTTATTTGATTTCCCCATTGGGTGATTTACATGTTCTGTGTTGTTACTGTTGTTGTTATTGAGGTTATATTTCTATTGCAACCCAATCAGATGAGGGTATTCCATCTCATGCATCATATAGGAAATTTCTAGAAATCACATGTAATGCATTATTGCCATGCCATCTAGGAAGAATTAGTGATTCCATGTTGTTGTGATAGATGTTGTGTAGAATATTCATGATGTTGTGACCGATTCCTTGATAAAATTACCTAGAGTTTGATAGGGTATTGTTTGTGTAAGGTTCTGTTTAAATGAGTGCCAAAATTTGGATCTTGAGGTGTTGTGATCCCACATGGACTGGAATTTGGTGGATCGTTGCCTTGTTTTCATTGTTATAATATTTATAAGATTCCAATATTTTATTTTCATGATGTATGGTCCCTCAAGGATCATAATTTGGCACTTTCAATGTTCGTTTCAGTGATTTTTTGGGTTCCAGACAACTTTCTGAGGCTTACTTTCTGGAGAAACCCAGAATACACGCCGTGTAGTTTTGACTACATGCTATGTCTTCTTCTATTTAGGAAGAAACTATATTACTTAAGTACATGCCTTGTACTATATGTACATGTCGTGTAGTCTCTAACCATGTAATAGGTCGTGTGAGAAGAGACACGGGATAGGGAAATTTAGGTGGGAATGCATCATGTACCAGTTGCACAGGTTGTGTAGTGTTGACCCAGTGTCTGCACGTGTAACTAACTACATGGATGAATAAAACTTATGTTATACACGTCGTGTCTGGATTGAACACGTCATGTAGTCTTACCTAGGTAGTTGGTCGTGTAACCAACAACACGGGTCAGGGTTCACCTTTGATGTACACTACATGTCCTCCATGAACACACTATGTAGTGTGATCCGTGTGTCAGGTCGTGTCACTACAAAATGGGAAAGTTGAAGCTTTACTCGTGCATGTTGTGTCTACATTGAACACGCTGTGTAGTATTTTCTTAGGAAAGTCATGTGGCTTAACCATGTAGAAGTACTCGGACAGGGAAAGACGATTCATGTACACGCCATGTGTTAGCACAAAACGATGTGTGTTTGGGGTGTTAGACGACCAGTTTTAGTTGAAGTACCGGCCTATGTGAATGGCAGCCATGTTGAAATTTACACACCATGTAGTCATGTTTTGTAAAACATTTGTTCTTTATTTATCATGTTCACTTTGTACACATATAGTTTTTAGTCCATGAAAATCTTGTTTTAAGTTGTGCGCTTGACCTTGAAAAATCATGCCACCAAGACGTCCTCTGATTGTACGCTTGTATCCAGGCGGTGATCAGACACCGGACATGGCTGATCAGGGACTACATGCAAATCCTCTAGTTGTTCCAGTCTTGGAACTAGCCGTTATACCTGTTGTATTTACTGATGCACAGTTCAGAGAGGGATTTTTTTTGGATGATGCAGACCTTTCAGAAAGTGCTTCCTTCTACCCCATCGATGGAATAATTGATGTGGGTATCTTAGTATAAATATCCTCCCACATTTTCAGGAGATAGAGAACCCCAGTCTGTAGAGTCACGGCGAGATGCCACGCTAACGATTCTCGAGCATCTATATATTCCTCGAGAGATAAGGGTAATGCTCGCTACCTACATGCTTATAGACTCCTCCTTGAGGTGGTGAGATGTGATCGCATAGGCAGGACACCAGTATAATATGGTTTTTCATGTGTTTCAGCACATCTTCAGCAATTACCTCTATCTATAGACCTTGAGGACCAATCGAGTCAGAGAGTTCATGAGTCTGGAGAAGGGTGCTCTTTCTGTTATGGAGTATTCCTCTCGCTTCACCGAGCTATAGCAATTTTCACCCTTTCTTGGGGGATATGAGTTTTTCCTTGAATAGAAGTTTGAGGATGGTCTCACGAAGGACATCTTATCTCAGGTGAAAAGTTTATGGTTGGATTCGATATCCTCTATCATCAACCAAGTGTGGATCATGTAGCGTAATCTAAGGGATTATAGTGTTGTGTTCTTGGAAGATTATTTATCTAGAGTTAGTGATTCTCCAGCTGATAGCAAGAAGCACCATAGGGAGTCTACACATGGAGATCTGAGGAAGCGAGAGACACCTTAAGGTAGCCCGGTGGTGTGTTACCAGTGCGGGAGGAGCGGACATACGAGGTCGTGGTGCCATAGAGACCAAGTGGAGTTCCAATCTTGCAGCAAGATGGGTCACCTTCAGTATTTATGAACGGTCTTATCAATAGTATCAAGTGACCGAGTTTCATATATGACTCCTCGCACATGAGAAACTCCACCAGTTTCTCAGTAGTCTGGGAACCGGAGTTCTTCCGACTGTTTAGACAGAGGTAGAGGTTGGGGTCATGGTAGCAAATCGCCCAGTTTTCAGTGACAGCTGGGTGGATCATCTCAGAGTGGTTAGGCAGGGTCATAGAGTCACGGTACATGCCAATCATATGCAGTGGAGCAGACTCAGTAGGAGCAGGATCTCGGACCCTCTCTAGTTCTAGTTATGGTCCTAGTTTCCTCCATTTTAACCTTTTCTCTTTTTGACATAGGGGTTTCTCGTAGTTTTTTATCTATTGTTGTTTGGGAGAGCCTTGGGCTATGTACCCTTTCTTCTTCTAATTTTATGACACTAGACACACTATTGGAGATGAGAACATCTAGTGTACGACAGTTCAAGGAGGGCCCCCTTGAAGATGGTGAGTGTCACTTCCTTTGGGATCTGTATGTCATAGAGATGACTGGTTATGATTTTATTCTTAGAATGAACTATTTTGTTCCCTTCTAGGCTGTCGTTGACTTCTATCATCATAGATTGCGTTTCATATCACCATAGGGAAGATCGTTTATTTATAAGGCTGAATGGGATGTCCAGGAGAGCAGAGCTGGACTAGAGAATCATGGGATTGGAGGAGTTACAGACCAGATTTCTAGTCTATATCTATATGTCCAGGGGACTTCACATATGGAATTTCCTCAAATGGTGGAAAATTTCAAGGATGTCTTTCCAGAATACATTTTATGTTTCTATCCTGAGTGAGAGGTGGAATTTTCCATTGAGCTTGTGCTAGGAGCGGCACAGGTTTCTATTCCTCCTTATAAGATTAATACACCAGAGTCACATGAGCTTAAGAAGTATTTGGCGGAGTTACAAAAAAAGGGTTTCATCCGACCCATTAATTCTCTTTGGGGTTCAACTGTCCTGTTTTCAAATAAGGTAGATAGTACTCTCATGCTTTATGTGGATTAATAGATGTTTAACCGGTTGACGGTCAAGAACTGATATCCCATGCCGAGGATTGATGATCTCTTTGATTAGCATCTAGGATCTCGAGTGTTCTCTACGATTGTCCTGTGATCTGATTACCATCAGTTACACAATAGACCATCTGATATACCTCTAACAAATATCCAGAACAGGTATGGTGTATACGAGTATGTGGTTATGCCATTCGGTCTCATGAACGCTCCTGCAGTTTTCATTGAGCTCATGAACCGAGTGTTCCATCCACACATGGATACTTTTGTGGTAGTCTTTGTGGACGACATCTTGGTGCACTCTTACACTCGACAATACCATGCTACCCATCTTGAGATTGTTCTGAGTACACTGAAAGAGCATCAATTATATGCTAAACTCTCGAAATTCCACATTTGGATGGATCTGATTCTCTTATTGGTTTATGTTATCTCATGTACATGATTATCAGTAGACCCAGAGAAAGTGAGATCAATAGTTTCCTAGGAGCAGACGAAGTACATCATTGAGGTGTAGAGTTTTCTACGGTTGGATAGATACTAAAGACGTTTCATACATGACTTTTCATGATTAGTTGCGCCACTGATGTCCCTAACTCAGATGGGTGCAATGTTCTTTGGGTCAGATTCTTGTGAGTCAGCCTTCCAGGAGGTGAAAGGGAGGATTACTTCAGCATCAATACTTTTATTTCCAACGCTGGGAAAAATCTATACTATTTACTGTGATGCTTCATGTATAGGGAAGAGAGTTGTGCTTATGTAGGGAGAAGGATTCATTGCATACTGGTCTCGGTAGTTGAAGCCACATGAGAGGGATTACCCAATCCACGATCTCGATTTGGCAGCAGTTGTTCATGCCTTACGCTATTGGACTTATTATCTCCTGAAAGATAATTTTTTGGTTTTCACCAACCAAAAAAGACTCATGTACATTTTGACTCAGCGTGATCTGAATTTGAGGACCTAGATACAGGTAGTTCAGGAGGCCAGTAGTGAGTGGCAGTGTATGGCTCAGTTCTTTGAGATGCATTTGGAGGTTTCCGAAAGATAGGGGCATATGTTTCATTCTTCTATATTTTTTATTTATACTATTTTTAATTGAGTACGAATGCAAAAACTATCAGATTCTGGAGGCCTATACTATGGAAGAGTGTGTCAGGAGGGGACATTATTTCTAGATGGACCATAGGAGATGATAAGATCATGCATTTCCAGGGGCGCGTATGGTTTCCAGTAGACACATGCGGTCAGTTAATGTGGTACTTTCATTCCTCAGTCTGGGAAGTTCATCTTGGTGTCCCCAATATGTATCATGATCTACACTATCAGTATTGGTGGCCAGGCATGAAGAGAGATGTTGCTAGTTTCATCATGATGTGTTCCACTGGTCAGCAGGTGAAGGTAGAGCATCAGCGACCACCAAGGCATTTGCAGTAGTAACCCATTCATAAGCGGAATTGGAATGATGTCGTGATGGATTTCGTGACTAATTTGTCTAGGTATCCTTGAAGGAATGATGTTGTTTGGGTTTTCATTGAAAAACTCACGAAGGTTTCTCACTTCTTGCTGATAAAGGAGAGCTTCAGTGTCGATGGACTGTGATGGTTGTACATCTGAGAGATTGTACGTTTTCACTGAGTTCCACAATCCATTATTTCATACGAGGATGTATGTTTTACTTCTTGGGTCTGGAAGGGGAATCAAAAGGCTTTGGGTACACATGTAATTTTTAGTACAACATACCACACTAGAAAGATGGCAAGCCCGAACGTACGATTCAGGTGCATGAGGACATGCTCCAAGCATGAATTCAGGATTTTAGAGTTTCTTGGGAGGAGAATATACCTCTTGTGATTTTTTCCTACAACAATAGTTTTCAAGAAACTATCCAGATGGCACCTTATGATGCCTTGTACGCTAGGCCATGATGATCACCCTTATATTGGATGGAGGAAGGAGAGGTAGCTTTGCTGGGACCTCGTCTGGTTCAGGAGACCAAAGAGTAGATAGAGTTGATTCAAAAGAGGATGGATACTGTGAAGTCTCGATAGAAGTCTTTTGCTGATCTGAAGAGACGTCCTATGGAGTTTTTGGTCAGGGATCAGGTTTTCCTACATGTTACACTGAGGTTGGGACACATGATGATAATGAGACAGGGTAATCATTCACCAAGGTACGTCGGGCCGTTTGAGGTGTTGGAGAGAGTTGGATCGAATTCCTATCGGTTGCAGTTACCCCAGAGGTACTGGGCTATGCATGATGTTTTTTACATTTCTCATCTTCGATGTTACTTTTCAGACAGGTATCATGTCTTTCATCCTTAGGAGGTTGATCTTGAAGTGGATGCGTCATTGAGGAGAATCATATCCAGAATTTTTATCGTTGTGGCCGATATGTTCCTCTGGTACGAGTGTTATGGATGCACGAGTGGGTACAAGAAAAGTCTTCGGAGAGGGAGGCCGATGTATGATCATAGTGGATGGAGTTGTTCGAGATTTCTTCTTCTAAACCGTGCTAGGGAAATTTGACGACGAATTTCTTTATAGGGAGATGATTGTAAGAACCCAGATCTTATTTTCATGTATGTTTTCCTTTTTCTGGTGTTTTTTAAGAAAAATATAACTTTCTAGAAATTCTCTTTGTATAAATCATGTACCTTATCATTTCACATTGTGTAGTCTGTTACCGTGGGTAGCTCTGTGTTGGCCCTGTAGCGCCCTTACACACGGCCGTTGGGGGTGACTTAGAGGCAACCTAATGTATAGTATGGAAAAGGAGAGTACATTCCATGTACTTAAAAATTACATGAATTGTATTTGTTTTCATTAAATGCACCTATGTTGCATCTATATTCTAAAAACATCTTCTTCTAGGTTTTGTTAAGCCGAGAGCTCCTGTACAGCAGCGATCTTCCTCCAATCCCCAATCCTCCGTCCGATCTCCGATTAAACCATCGTCGAATGCATTGGGATCACCTCAGTATGCTCTCTCTTCTTCTTGAGATTCGTTTCATGATTCATCTTCTTTCTCCAGTTATCCTCCATTGAATGTTTTAGACATGTTTGTAGATCTTAGGCATTCTAAAGTGATTCATGACCTGAGGTTCACATATAGAAATCTCCCAACACTACAGTAGGTGCTTTGTGACATTTCATTGAATGTATTTGAGTATTATGTGAAACTGTTACAAATACCCTTGAACAAGGTATTATGTGTTTACTATTTTACCCATGTTGATTACCTAACATGATTGTATTCATGTATAAAGGATAATTGTATGTGGAAGGAGTTGATTTATATGCTTTAGAATTTTTCCCATTCATGTTTTGTTTACTTCTATTTGGTCTAGTTCAACCTGTTTGGCTACCCTGCAGATCTTCCCATGACTAGTGATTGTAGGATAGAGTATTGTACTCTAACATTCTTGATATGCTGTATACAATTTAGCCAGGTTGTTCAGAGGTTTACATTGGCTGTATTTCATTGAAATGCTCGTTGACTTACATAGGGCTGTGAGAACCTAGTGTAGTAGACTATTAGGGGAATCGACCGAGTGAGCTTTCTAAGAGGGTCTCTTGAATTAATTTCTTTGACTTTAAGGGTAATTGAATGAGTTAGATTTCTCAGAGAGTCTCTTGAATTACTTTCATAGACTGTAGTGGTAATTGGCAAAGTGAGCTTCCTCAGAGATTCTTTTGAATTAATTTTGGGCTATAAGGGTAATTGACCTTGTGAGCTTCCTCAGAGAATCCTTGACCACTTTGACTGTATGAAGAATTGATTGTGTGAGCATCCTCAGAGAGTCTTAAAACACTTTTGAATATAAGGGGAATTGACTATGTGAGATTCCTCATGGATTCATTATATATCCATGAACTGAACTATATGGGATTGGATTTTGTACTTCACAGAGTGTTAACTGTATGTTCAGCTACTTACTTGATATGTAGAGCTGTTTATTGATGAGTGCATTTTTTGTTTACTGTATTCTATACTTTTACCTGCCATATTTTCACTGACTGTTAGTCACACCTCTTTGTGTGGTTTCTTATTGGTATTTATTCTCACACCCTCTTTGGGTCATGCTTTTGGTCCCAAACAGATTACATTTTTGCAGCTATAGATAAAGGAAAACTCCCTTCTACATTAGGTTCTTGATTGACTGTAGAGCTGGAGAGCATATGACCAAGCTCTGGTTTGCGATGCTAATGAGATGTTTGTCTATTTTCATTCATAATTTTTTTAGTACTGTTTTTATTCCAGCGTTGTAACTTGTTTGGCTGGTTTCCTAGAAATAAGTATAACGCACCATTCATATATATATGTGTGTGTTTGTGTGTGTGCTCTTGTTTATTAGTTTCAGTCTTCCACTGTTTACTATTGTTGGAAATTTACTGCTTCTACTGTTTTATATTTATTTCTATTCTGTTGTGTTCCTTTTCCAATGAGGGAATACATTCCCCACTATCACACCCAAAGCCCTCGCTGCTAGTTGACAGTCTTTTTCATTCGGGGAAATGTGCTTGAGGCCATGTGACCAACCAGGTACGGGGCGCCTCTGGGTGGCTTCGGGAACTGGGACTATACATTTACCTTCTATGTGAGATGAATTTCAAAAATATGAGAGAAAAATTGACATCATTATATAAAATTTTGTTCAATAAGATAATTTTTTTAATAATATTAATGTTTGAATTTTATTTACCATGATTTAAAGTAAATAGTTTAATTAAAGGTAAAAAAATATTAAAATTACCCTAACACATGTCATAATTGTATTGGATAAGTGTAATTATATGAAAAACAACCTTATGAGTAAAATATGATCCTTTTGGTCCACTTATATTAGATTAGAAATATATTATTATTTTATTTAAAGAAGAGTTAAAAGTGTTAAATTAAATGTTTAATGACTAAACCATATTTAATATAAAGATATATAGAAGTTAAATTTGACTATAAATATTAATTAGAAAGCTACAAATATATCCAATATCATGGTATTTTATTTTCATTTTTTAGACAAAATGTAATTTAATTAATTAGTGACACAATGATGATGCACTAATTACCTTGTTAATGAAATAATACTATAAATTTTATTATAAATATTAAATGAAATATACTTTCGATGTTTTTATGAAATCCAAGAATTTTATAGGTGAAAATGAAATGTTAGGGTAAATTCAATGTATCTATTTCAATGTAATCAATTTGTGATAAATTTTAGAAAAACCGAAATACTAAATAGTGTCAAAATTGACATAAATTAGTTTTTTTTTAAAATATTCTTTTATTAAATTATATAATATTTCTAAAAATAGAACATTTGGGAAAAGGGCTTAAATAATATAATATATTTCATTAATGAACCACTTGAGGTTCTATTGTATGTTTAGAGTGTGTTTATTAACCATATTGTGTAATAATACAAGAAGACATGGTAAAAGATAAACTATTTAACTAATAGTTAAATCTAAAAGATTAGGTTAATATGGTATCCTAAACTTGTATAAAACCTATTGGTTGAAATTATTTCGACCCATACCCACATTTTCTTCGAAATAAATCAATTTTGATCAATTATAAACCGAAAATGATTTTATAATAAAATAATACTTTAAACATTTCTTAAAATGACCCTAACCTCTATTATAAAACGGTACTTTCCCTTCTCTTAATTTAACACCTCCAACGCTATTTTTCCCAACCAAAACCTACCCTAATATCTTCCCAACATTCATTAATTCATTTGAGAGGCCATACTTGGATCATAAATCCATCCAATGGATCTATTTTGATCATCTCAAAAAGAAAACACCCAAGGAAGAGGTAATAATTTCACCACCGTCTTTTATGTTATTTTCTTCTTCCACTTTTTCATTCTTTGTTGTTTCTATTCCAAATTATAAATCCATTACCTTATGAAAACTCTTATTTTATTATAAATATGGTACAACCATATTTGTTATTCTATCCATATTATAAATGACAAGGTCACCATACGTATGTACGTGCAACTTACGATCTCCATGTCATGGTGTAGTTTGTTATTCAACAACTTTATTATTTGGATGGGTATAATGAGTTAACTGATTTAAATAATACATATAACATGTTAATGATTATTATATACAATAAACCATTCATTTAAATATGATTTAAATTTCAATATAATGATATTGTCACTCGTGCATGCGTATAGATTACCGTCTCCACGAACACGATGAGATTCATTCCTCGTCCTAATCATTCAAGAATAATTTTAATTTTATGAATAAAAATAATGTTTTATAAAATAATATTATTTTTTATATGAATCAAATACATCATATCTATAACAAACATCACCTACGTAACCAAGCATATAAAATAAAAACAACTCAGTTATCACCTGAAACGATGATACTACTGAAATGTCATTAACAAATTCAATATTAGAGGATCATATATGATATCACATTTATGTATATAGTTATTGTATAAATTAATATCAATTTTTTAACTATTATACATAAGGTTAACATACCATCGACTAATGAAAAGTACAAGTTAAGGGTTAATTCTACAATCTCATTACTTATCTGAGGTTGTTAATACACAACTATCTACTGGGACCTCTTTATCATCCACATCCATGTTTTATTAAAAATGAAATTTAAAACATTTTTACTATTTACTTGAATATTGTATAATTTATTTTATACCCTTATTTTACCATATATTTTATGAAAGGAATCATTGCGTCATTTTATAAACAACCTACTTTAAGACCTTTTCGAAAAAATATAAGTTAGAATGTATTTTTTTTAATTTATACAGTGAGTGCAGTTATTTTTTTCCGTTATAACTTCGTCGAATATTTCTATTCCAGCTTATAAGAATACTTTAAAAATAAATGTTTTCTTTTATAATTATGTGATGTTTAAATGATTTTAAAGTATAATGTGGTATTTATTTCAAATAGTTTTCATTTCATAAATTTTAACATCCATTGATGTATTTACAACTTTTTGGATGTTGATTTATTATGATAAACATATTATATATTGTATTGATGGTTTTGTGATATTCTTTACTGTGTATGTGTTATTTTTATTCCATTCAAGGTTTATGGTTAATGTATTAAGATTTCATATGATCGTTTTAATATGAATATTTATGTTATGTGTAAACCTTTTCATATGAGGAATGCATTGAACTTAGTAAGTGATGGGTGGAGCCCGTTATATCTCATCAATGCATCAGTTGGTCTCATGAGACAAACTAGTGTCTTGGCATAAGGCGTTGAAAAAATAATATTTGTAGTCTTGGAACGAGGCATTGACTATGTGGATATGAAGTCTGGCATTATGCAATCCATCATTATGAAATTGGAAATTTATATTACATGTAAATATTCGACTAGAAGAATATCCATTTGAACTAGTAAATGTAATTATTTGATTTATCCTTTTATTATTATGGAGATGTTTTAAGTTGAAAAGGATTATTTTATTCTTATAAATTTCTATATATGCTTATTATTATATATGAATGTTTCCTCTATATTGTTATTCTTACTGTGATTTGAGCTCACCCCTTTCTATGTTTTATTTTTCACATGATGTGTAAATGTATAATATGACTGACCTGTAGGGATACTATGAGGGATATGAATGTGTTCAATGGATACAATGTTTTTGTTGTTTTTCATTTTATAATATAATGTACAACTTTTGAATGTATGTACTACTTCCAAGGATAATAAACTGACCTGTCTTTTGGGATTTCATCCTGTGTGATCTTTCCAATGATATGTAATAATGCACCGACTCTATGTAACTGGGGTCTGTGTGTTATAGTTGTTATCAGAGGAAGTTTAGTACAAACAATGGAGACAATATTTAGATAATCTATGATTACATCTCATTACCCAAAATGAACATTGAGGATTAGTATAGATGAACTTCCTTGAATTTTGGTAATGTAGAGATTTTGTGTATTTTCCAAGAAATACATCCCTGTCTAGATACGAGTAGGTAGAGGTAGCTTGGGAACATAAGTACCTAGAAGGGAATACTCTGACATAGAGTTTCGGGCTTGTCCCCTGGTATCATGGTACATGAAAATGGGTCATGCTGCACTCTTGGTTATGAAACTCCCAGGGCATATGCTTAGGGTAATTCACATTTTCATTACAAGCCACTATGAAGGATTTTAGAGTAAATAATTCCTTAAAGAAAACATTTTATGAATATATATTTTATGAATAATCTTTTCAATTTAAGGTATCTATTTTACAAGTTTGGAAATAGATATTGCGATTCATAAACTTACCTAGTGTATTCCATTGTTTAGAGATGGTTTCTAGTAGAAGAAATGAGAACTCCAGAAATACGCATGATCCAATGATTAAGAAGGATCATATCTTTCATGGTATTAAGACTAAAATTACAAGGGAAATAGTGTCCCTAGTATTCTCATCATGTGAAGAAATATTATCATGTGTTAATAATACAATTAAATAATTATCTGATTTTATGGCATTTATGGGATGCAAGATAAGAAAAGGATGTAAGAGAGAATGATGGATAACGGGAAGATGGGAACGAAGTATTTTCCCATATGTGATAATTATGGAAAAAATAACCTTGGTAAATGCTTGAAGGGAATGTGAGTTTGTTATAAGTGTGCATAAAAAGGAATCAAAGTATGTGATTTCAAGGGTACGACAATGGATTCAAATGTATAATGCATAATCTGCAAAGAGTTGGGACACTACGTGAATCATTGTCCAAATCATCAGAGTATACCCCAAATACTGAAATTAGATAATCATCAAGTTATGAAACAACTGAAGATGAAGAGGAATGATTATATTTCATGTGTTGTTATTAAAGTATTGTGTAATTTTAGTATTTTATTAATGATTTACATGTTATAAAACTATAGAGTAGATGCGGATTGTACTGCAATACTATTTCATTAAGGACGTGAGATTGTGTGGAACCAAGAAAAGCGACTCAATAGCCAGTTAATTTATTTTTAAAAATATATAGTAGAGAGAACAATAAACCTTAATATGGTTCTGATACTGAGGTAGTGATTTTGGTATAAGGTATGATTTATTTGTTTAAATTATATTGGATATTCATGACTACCTTAAAACTGATTACGGATTTGTATATTTCATCATTGTTGGAGTTTACAACATTTTTGGATATAAAGAGTATATCTAGTATTCTATAAGGAATAAGGGACTATGAATGTAAAAAATATGGTTTTATGGTAATTCAGGGTGATACCATGTTTTAAAAGAATACATGATAAAGGTATTCACATGTTATTATGTAGAAAAAAGGATCTTTACTGTGTTTACCTTCCTTATAAATATGGGACCGTGAGTTTCGAAAAAAGTATTTTGGATAAGACTAAAGGTTGTAATGGATTATGTTAATCATTTGATACTATTTTTTATGGTTAAAAAAACATCGTAATATTATATTTTGGATTGTTATAAAAAGGACAACCTGAAGGTTAGGCGACAACCCGTTGCATCCAGCAAGGCCGCGAGAATTGGACCCACAAAAGAAGGGCGACAAGGGTGCATCACCTACCACTGGCCTATTTGATATCATGATTTGTGTAATGTAGATTTTTCAAATATTTTGACAAATGAATTAAAAATTAAAAATTATAGAAACCTTATACGATTATGATAAATAGAATATTTTTTAATTCTATTATCATTTAGAGTGAAAGATGATTTTTTTGTTGGAATTAGTTGAAGGATGAAACTGTACTTGTAAAGTATATTTTTTCCTCTTATTATTTGAATAAATTGAATCATAAACCTTAGGTAATGGATCTTAATACCATAAATGTGTTATACTAATATTTTATGTATTTTTTGAACCCATCATATTTTAAATCATCATAGATTGATGGATTTGAGACCATTAATTTTACACTTGTTTTTGATTGATGACCTCAATCACTCCCTACAAATATTTACATTTTCCCTATAATTATGTGTCTATAATTTACATCAATGTTCTCCTTATTGAGATCAGGATTTGGTGTGGACTTTTTTATTTCCCTTTCCCTCTTATTAGTGCTAAATTTTATTAACCCAATTTCCAATGTGGGTCTTCGACCAAGGTATTTTTCTACTTTAATCCTTTTAATTTCAAAGAAAAATTTTAAATTATGAGGAAAAAATTTATTGAAGAAGGGGATAATGTAGCACTACAATATTTCATAGTATTTTATCTCTTTAAAGTAATTCAATAACATGTTCTACATGCAACACCGATTTCAAACGCACCACGAATTACCAAACTAGCCATTCAAATACGATTCTGAATATTATTAACTGAAATTTTGAATTTTATTTATTCAATATAATTTTAAAATCCATATTATGTGTTTCTAGACATAATATAATAATAAAATAATTTTTTTAGATAAATGATGTCTTTTTCAGAAAATGCAATTTTACCCCCTTTTAATGGTGAACACCTTTTAAACTAATATTTGAAACTTTTATATAATCAATTTTATTAAATTAAATAATTCATTAGAATTAGGACATAAAAATTGTATATTTGATAAATTTTTGATCTTTTTTGATGACATTCATATTTTGATGAGTAGTTAAAAATACTAAATTTTTATTAAAAACAAATTTTTTAATCGAAATCATTTATAGTGTTAAATTATGAATTTGAATGGCTTGGAAGTATAATTAGATTATATTTTTATCATTTACTAAAATTTAGGTCATTATAAGTAATTTCAAATTTAAATTTGACATAAACACATGTCAATTTTTTAATAGTTTTAACTTTTTTAAAAACCCACTTTTTGGTTATGACAACGGGAATTAATATTCAAATATTTAATGAATCTTCAATGTTTTGAATTTGGTAAAATATAATTCATTTTTGAATTCATAAAATAAAAATTAGCTTAGGGTGAATTAATGATATTTTTCCGAATGCTTTCAATTTTTGATGAATTGTGAAAAACACTGCGTTATTATTTAAAACTGATATTTTATTTAAATATTTATTTATTTATTTTTTAATTTATTTTAATTTAAAATAGATAAAAAATATATAAATATGTTCAATATAATTTCTTGGATTCATTTTCTAAAAAGTTCATTTATATATAATTTTATTGAACTTTTTCCAGTATTTTACCAACCTTCTAGAAGTATTTGCAAATTGGCATGAAACTAAATTTTACCTCTTTTGTGAGTTGAATTTAAAAAATAAAAGAGACACGGTTTAAATCAGTATGAAAATTTTGGTTTAATAAGATGAAATTAATTTTTGGTGAATAGTAACTTTGGAATTTTCATTATCACCGTTAAAAGTAAAAATAGGTTAATTAAAGGTAATAATGATATTATAATTATCCTAACACAAGTCTTTATTGTATTGGATAATGTTAATTCAACCAAAAAAAGCATAGGAATAAAACATTATCCTTTTGGTCTACATGGATTAGAGTAGGAAAATTTAATATTATTTTAGTTAAAGAAGATTTAGAAGTTTTGAATTCAAAGTTTAATAATTAAACAATTTTTAATATAGGGTTATACAAAAGATTACTTCGACAATAAATCATATTTAGAGATATAATAATATTTCCTAAATCATTGTATTTTTTTATAATTTTTAGACATTATATAATTAAATTTATTTATGACACGATGATGATGTAGTAATTACGTTAGTTGTGAAAGAATAAAATAAATGATATTAAAAATATTAAAATAAATTTAATTTTAATGTTTTTATGACATACAAGAATTTATCTAGGGAATATGTCTTTTTAGGGTTGATTCAAAGTATTGTTTTTGAAATAATCATGTTTTCATGTCTTTCACAAAATCCATAAACTGAATAGTGTCAAAATTGACATAAATGAGTTATTAAAAAAATTTCTATTATTTAATTATATAAAATTTATAAAAAACTAAGGTTCATAAAAAGTGATTAAATAATATTATATATGTCATTAATGAACCACTTGATTTTCTCTTTCATTTTTATAGTTAGTTTAGTAACCATATACTGTTATTATACAAGAATACATTGTAAAAGTGAAACTATTTAACTAATAGATAAATCTAAATAATAAGGTTAATATAGTTACCTAAACTAGTCTAAAACCTATTGGTTGAGAGGATTTCATACCATCCTCACCTTATCATCGATATAAATCAATTTTAACCCATTAGAACCCAAAAATGATTTTATAATAAAATAATATTTTAAACATTTCCTAAACTCACCATCAACACTCTTATAAAAGGGTACATCCCCTTATCTTAAATTTACACCTCTAAAGCCATTTGGAACTGTCAACCCGTCCCTCAATATCTTTTCAAAATCCCTAAATTTAACCTATATGTATTATTTTGGTCAGAAATCCATCTTAGGGTTCCCTTTTGATCAACTCAAAAAAAACATCCAAAGAAGAGGTAATAATTTCACAACCATATTTCATGTTCTTTTCTTCTTACACATCTTCATTTGTTGCGGTTTACATAACAAATAATAAATATAGTACCTTCATCATACCGTGATGTTATTATAAATATGGTATAACCATCCATCATATAAATGACAAAGTCACAATACGTGTGTACGTACGGCTGACCATCTCCACATCGTGGTGTTGTTTGTTATTCAAACACTTCATTATTTTGATGGGTATAATAATGAGAATAACTGATGTAAATAATAAATATAACATGATAATGATTTTTTATTTATTATATATCATCCATTTACATATGACTTCACCATCAATAAAATGATATTGTCGCTAATGCGTAAGTACGGATTACCATCTCCATGAATGCGATAAGATTCATTCCCCATTATAATAATTCAATAATAATTTTTATTTTATGATTAAAAAAAATTAAGAACATAATATCATTATGTATATGAATCATATACATCTTATTCATAACAAACATGAATTACATAATAAAGCATATAAAGGAAAATGAATCAGTTAACAAACTAAATGATGATACAACAGAAATATTGTTAACAAAATCAATGTTTGAAGATCATATATGATATCATATTTATGTATATAGTTATTATATAATTTAACAATATTGATTTAACAATTATATAGGAAGTTAACATACCATCTACTAAGTAAAAGTACAGGGTAAGGGTTAATTATAAAATATCATTACTTATCTTAGGTTGTTAATACACATGTATCTATTGGGACCTTTTTATCATCCACATATGTGTTTTCTAAAATAATATTTGAAAACATTTTTACTATTTACTAGAGTATAGGTTAATGTCATTTATACCCTTATTTGACCATATATTTTTTGAATTTAATTTTTCCATCTTTTTCTTAAATAGGTACTTTATGACCTTTTCAACAAAATTAAGGTAATAATGTCTTTTTTTAACGTATACGACGGGTGAGGCTATTTTCCACCATTATAACATCATTGATGTTTACCATACAATATTATAAGAATATTTTGAATATAAATGTTTTCTTTTATAATTATGTGACTTTTAAATGATTTCAAAATAAAAAGAGGTATTTATTTCAAATTATTTTCATTTCATCTACATCAAAATCCATTGATGGATATTAAACATGTTTGATATTGATTTATTATGTTACAAATCTTCCATATTTTATTGAAGGTTTTTTGATATGCTTGACTATGGATATGTTATTTTTATAACAGTCAAGGTTTAGGTTAATGTATTAGCTTTTTGTATGTTATTTTTAATACGAATGTTTATGTTATGTTTAATCCTTTTTAATTGAGGAATGCATTGGACATAGTAAGTGATGGGTGGAGCCATCTATAGATCCTCGATAAATCAGTAGGTCTCATTAGACAAACTAGTGTATTGGCACAAGGCCTTGAAAATTTTTTATTATTAGTCTTGGAACTAGGCCTTGACTATGTGGTTATGAAGTCTGGCATTATGCATTCCCTCATTACGAAATTGACTATTGATATTTCTTGAGATTACTCGACTTGTAGAATATCCCTGTTAATAAGTATATGGAATAATTAAAATTATTTTTTCCATATTATGATGATGTTTAATTTTAAAATGCTTGTGTTTTAGTCTTATACATTTTCCTAAATGTTTATGCTTATTTATAAAGGTTTCTGTTATATTGTTATCCTTACTGATCATCTTAGCTCACCCCTTTCTAGGTATAATTTTTTCCAGGATGTGAAGAAGTATATTATGACTGACCTATAGGGATATTATAAGGGATATTGATGGGATAAATGGAGACAATGTTGTTTTTGTTTTTAATTTAATAATTTAATGTAAAATATATGAATGTATCTAGTACTTCCAAGGCTACTAAACTGATCGGTCTTTCGGGATTTGATCCCTTTTGATCATGCCAATGTTATGTAATAATGCTCCGACATTGGGTAACTGTGGTCTGGGCATTACAAAAGCAGGATTCAGAGCATTATGTAATATTTACAGTCATATGTTAACTGATTGACATGATGGTGATATTTTCACTACATTTTTAATTTAATTTAATCTGTATTTAAGAAAGTGAGAATTCAAAAACAGGGGTCAATTATAATACTGTTATCAACCTACAAAATATTCTCTATGAAAAAATGATTTGTCTCTTCATTTTAGAAGTTCAAGGGATGTTCTTGATCTTTAAGAAATTACATATTTAAAATTTTGACAACATAAGAGAAGACAAACAAATGAAATGGCATACAACATGCATACTACTTATAATATTGCAATGCTTATTGTCAGTGACATAAAAGATATGAATAGTGAAAGAGATATTATCATTCAATGAAAAAGTGGTGAATTACAGTGGATTGATGAGCTTCTTCCCTTGTATATTCCAGTTAAATTTCCAATGATTTCAACAAGTGGGAAAGATGGATATGCTAACAACATTACTAATTGTTCTAAATCATTGAGTACAAATACAAAGCTTCAGAAGGTTACAATGTGAGAATAATTCTCCTATCACTTCGAGTGTTGTTTCAATGATACGTCAGCATTTCAACATTCAAGAAGATTGTTGAAACAGCTTTTTGTTGATTCTTATAAAATTATAGAGTCTTAGAGACTATAATTAATTCAATTAAATAAAAAATGTTTGATGGTTGAGTTTTAAAATGGGTTGCGAGATGATTTTCTTCGAGGTGAATGTGATGGGTACGCTTGTGGGAAGAGAATTATTTTACTATCTACATTTATTGGTGTTCCCAGGTATAAGCATAAAAATTACCAAGATGCTATGTTAGTTTGTAATTGGTAAGGATATCCAGATTTGTTTTTACCATTTACTTTCAATCACTATGGAATGAAATCAGTAGATTTGTTTCACATTTCAATATTCATCCATAAGACTGTCTGCACATTTTATCCAAAGTTTTCAATGTTAAGGTTTATCGTTTAATGAATCATTTACGAGACAAGTGATTCTTTTGGGATGTCATGATTATGTAATAAAACTTTATACCAATTAGTTATCAAGTTATACATTTTCTTATTTACGGTATCGATTATAAAACTTTTTCATTAAAATCGGGACTTTATGTATAGTTATTCATATAGTGGAATTTCAAAATCATGGACTGCCTCATGTACACATTTTAATATTTTTATTTCGAAAAAAAAAGTACTCCTGCGTGCTTTGAAAAAAATGTTTATGCTGAAGATTCAAATCAATGTAACTTACCAAACTTCATGAAGCTTTTAAAATGATAATTAAACATGAACTTGTAGTGATTCCAATCGTAACTCACTTTGTATGAAGTATGGAAAATGTACTAAATTTTATCTAATAAAATTAGTTCATGTTACCATATTTGATGACGATGGGTATGTTCTATATCCACGATGAAATGTTGGATGCACTAATGTGAAAAATGGTGTCCCTTTGGATAATCGTTTTGGGGTATTATATAATCCTTTCTTGCTAATGAAGTATCAAGATCATCTGAATATTGATGTTTGAAATCAATCAACATCCATAGAATATAATTTTATGTACATTTTCAATGGTAATGATCATGTTATAGATGCATGTATCAGAACAACAATAAAGAGTTTCTAGGAAATATTGGAGACAAGATTAAGATGTATTATGATTGCTGATATATCTCTCCCTGTAAGGCTTCCTAGATGATATTTTATTAGGATATCCACTATAGGTATCCTCCACTAGAAAGGTAGAATTTCAATTTACCATGATAAAATAATGTTACATACACTCACGCCAATCATATTGAGAATTTCTTGAGAAAGAATAACATTTTTGAATCAATGCTTACGATGTGGTTTCATGAAAATGTTGCTTACCAGGAAAGTAGATGTATCACACATGCAGAATTTCCCACAATATTGGTATTCCATCAATGATAAAAAATGGTATCCAAGTACGAATGATTTCAGTATTGGTAGAATTAACTATGTGTCACCCACAACTAGAGAGCTATACTACCTATGATTAATTCTCACAAAGTTCATAGGGGAATCTTCATTTGGCAGTATTAAAATTGTGAACAACATTACTCATGGTACTTTTTAAGAGGTGTGTTATACATTGTTACTTCTTGCTGATGACATGGAATTTATTGAATCTACAAAATCAGTATCTAATCGGGAAACAAGAAATTATATGCATAGACTTTTTTTCCAGAATTTTTTTTGTCAAACACTATGTCTCGGCCAGATATTGTGTGGCATGAAACCTGGAGGATCATTAGTGAACACATTATTTATGTGAAAAAATAGGCTACAAATTCCATGAATAAATTTAAACTGTTTATTCTATAGAATCTTTCCTTTGTAATTTTTCATTATGTTAACTATAATAGATTTAGTAAAACATTATAATAATTATATAACACGATTCATGAATTTCATTTAGATTTGATACCCACAGGTGATCAAAAAATAGATGTATTCATTGCTTGATATAGAGAAACATCATTAGAGGAATGGTAGTTCTCTATATTCGAATCCACCAATGCAGGTTCAAGATTCTAAAATTGTTTCTAAATGAATTAATTTGGTATCAGATAAAAAAAATTATTATATATATAGCCTTTAGAATGAATATATGACATTGCAGAGTAAGCTTATAGTTGCTAAGAATGATGTGATTACTATCATTAGGTCTTCATTAACAACATGTGTTTGTGGTTTCTTTTTCTTGCATGGACATAGAGGCACAGGTATAAACATCCATTGGAACGTATTGACTTATCTACTATTTTTGAATGGTAATATCATTCTAAAAGTTTCATCCATTGGAATTCAATCCTTACTACTACCTTCTGGGAGGACCTAACATTCGAAAATTTGAATTATGGTATCTATTTCAGATAACACTATTTTCAATATTCAACAAGGGAGTGATGTTGTAGATATTTTATAATTAACAAAGATAATTATTTGGAATGATGATCTTATGATTCATAAGTACTATTTTGAAGCTCTTCCTAGTACATTCAATGATATAATGTTGGAAAAAAGTGAAAATTCATCAAACATACCATTAGATGTAATAATGGTTGTCTTGGGTGGGGATTTCAGGAAAATTCAACATGTAGTAACAGGTAGTAAAATAAATAAAATAGTTTTCGCAGGTATAGAATCTTCATACATGTGGCCACTTTGTCGTGTTCTAACACAAACAATGAAAATGAGATTGCATAACAATTTTGAGGCAGTCGAAAAAGAAGTTCATGAAATTTTTAAATGGAATCTAAATATTGGTTGAGTTCACTTTGGAGAGCCAAATGACAGTGAAGCTATAATTCCAATTCCATCAAAATATCTTCTTTCTTATACTACAGATCTGATTTCTGTAGTTATTGAACATACTTATCCCAATTTCATGGGTAACTATGCTAATTTAAATTATCATAAAGACTATGCCATCTTAGCTCCAACTTCTGATTTTGTGGAATATGTAAATGAGTACAAGATGTCTCTCAAATGATCTGAAGGAAAAGATTATTTTAGCTGAGATTCAGATTGTGATGCATGTTTTCATACAGATAGGCCCAAAAACATTGACACATCTGATATGTTAAATGGGATTAATGTTTCTGGGAAGTATTCCCATTAAATTACACTCAAAATTGGGGTGTACATCATGTTTCTTGGAAATTTAGATCAATCTATTAAATTTTTTAATGGGACTCGCTTGATTGTTACACACTTGGGTGACAATTTCATCGGAGCAAGAATATTGTGTGGCAGTAATTTTGGATATATTTCATTCATTCCAAGATTAAATATGACCCACTTTGATTGTCTATAGCATTTCAAATAACAAATAATACAATATCCTTTGATTTTTTCATATGCTATAAATATAAATAAATTTGGAGGGCAATCATTATATTTTGTCGGATTGTATCTCTGAAAACCTGTGTTCCATTGTGGTCAACAATATGGGTCTATATTAAGAGTCACATTACCAATAGGTTTAAAAATAGTAGTTGGTGATAATAATCCCACATCTTTTGAATCGACAAAAAATATTATCTATGATAAAATATTTGATAGATAGTTTTAGGAATATTTTAAATTAAATGTTAAACTCTCTGTGATGAGTTAGTTCTACATACTTTTCTATGATTTCATGAATATTAGGGTTACTAAATATGATCTCTTTGTACACACATTCAAACAGTACATATTTTCAAACATGTCGCGATATATTACCCCTTTAAATGATATCACACCTAAGACTTATGAGACATTGAAGTTAAAAGTGCATATTTTATATCTGTGGTGCAACACATCATCCAGGTACACCAATGATGTTGTTTCAATTGATATGATTCTTGGATAACAACAGGTGACTTTATATTTAAAATATACTAAATTTTCTTATTCTTCTTTATTTATATATTAATTTTATCTATACAACCACATTTTCTACTTGATTTTTCTAATTTATAATTATTAACAATCTCAAGGAAATCATTCTACAGGTAACAAAGATACATTGTACTATTATTGTTCTTCAAATTCTGATTATGTTCAAAAAAATATTGTGTGAAGGAATATGGTACGTTATACACAACATCCAAATATCTATTAATTAAGGTTGATAAATAAGAACAAGAAATTCTTGATGAATATTGTTCTTATAAAAAATGCATGATGGACCTTGAGATGCACCGCTACCATATTTTTGCGTCTATTTTACTTCTTTTGAAGACAGAAATCAGAGAAGGGTTCTAGAGAAAAATTTAATAGATACAAATTTATTTATGTGTTTCTAACAATATTAAAAAATTTATAATATTCATATATAGATCATTACATATATTAATGAAATACTTCAAACTAAATATAAGTTACATTACAAAACATTTAATCATTCTTATCGAATTTAGAAATAATTAGACATTTTCATTGGTCACATGTTCTTAATAATTTGGGTAATAATAATTCATTAGATATAGATAGTCTTATAAGATCAAAGGTTAGTTATTATGTAATTGTTGAATAAATGAGTAGCTATTTACATTTAACAATATGTTTTACTTATTTTCAGACTGTCAGTTGCAATTTAAAAAATGTTTATGAGGTGACTATACCCATCATATGTAACATTACTTGGGATATAATATTGGGTCATCGACAATTTTAATATTTAATAATTTCAGAGTGATGGAATTGAATAGTAAGATTTTAAATAACAGTATTATATACTACCATTTATATTATCCATTGATTTTTTAAGTTATAAACCTTTTTTCCAGTTGAATTGGTTTTTAAACTTCTTTCAGGATCTGTTATAATAATAATATCCATTAATGCGAAATAAATCCTTTTACACCTTTATATTGTAGATGTAGAAAAATTCAGAAAAAGGATCTCTAAATACTTAATGGAACTGTGAATTTTGTATCAGTTGTCCAATGGGTACTCTATCATTAGTGTATAGATTCTCTTTCACAGTTTACAAGTACTATTTATCATTCAGATGTGGATTTATAATGGAATCATAGAATCATAGTCCAACACCAACATACCCAACTTCTCCCTCTTCATCAATGCTTTATTGAAAAAATAGAAAAAAAACCATTTTGAAGGCAATAATTGTGAACAAGTATGTAATATATGGTCAAATTATAAATTTACTTATGCATTTTAATATATTGTATGTGCATGTAATATATTTTACAAAATAATTATTTACTATATTCATAATGTTCCAAAACATACAAAATACTTACTTTTAGTTACAAAACTAAAAATTTAAACCACTCACATCAGTTCTATGAATCATGCAATTTTTGTATGAAAAAAGATCAGAATGTTGATGGAAATATTTTGTGCAATAGTTGCAAAATTTCTCTATATTTCACTAATACCATGTATTTATCTGTTCTCTTACGTAATAGTTTATTAATCATTTGATATTTTAATAGTTATGATTAATTTTACTAATCTATAATTATTTTATAATCACATTTCTAAATCAATCGATTTAGAGTGCAGCTACTTCTGATTTATATCACCGAGTCATTATCAGTAGTCCTATTTGATAAACAAGTAATTAAATTTGTATGAAAACAACTACAGATTTGAAAGGATCATGGTTAAAGGTATTACTGAAAAATAAAACAGTATGATTGAAAAATATGATCTCTTCATTTTAACTAACAGTTACATTCTTTTTCGAATTAGGATGATGATGAGTATTGATTTCCTACAGATTCAAATGTTTTAAAATAAAAAATGGTATTGCTGTCAATTGATGTATCATATTTTAATATTCAAAATTTTCACTTTTCAATAGAAAAAAACGAATATAAGTTTCTATTCATCAACGAAAATGAAAACTACATGAATAATTTTAATTACAGATTCACATAAAATCATGTACTGTCGATTATATATTCCACATTTCATTAATATAGATAAACTGAAAAGTGTTAATCCTATTATTATTTTTATATAGGATCATCATAGTAGTGGTTTTACAAATGTAAGTTATGGGTATGATACGATTCAGGTACAATATATTCTATTATCTTCATTTTCTTTTATCTTCCTGTAAATTACATGTAGATAGACTATTTCTTTTATCAATCCATCATATGATTATAAGTATTTGGATTCTTTTCAACCCAAGGAAAAGGTTGACTCAGGATTTGTTACATCATGTATGGTTTCATCAATAATTCAGGTATATATATGTCATCTTCTATATGTTATGTTTAAAAATACATTATTTTAAATCATCAATGCAGTTCTTGTGAGAACCACTATTTAAGTTAACTACATTCTATATGGAGAAAAATCTGCTGACTAAATTTTTTATTGAAGATGTTTTTGAGGAATCACATCATTTACCAAAACATAGTTTGGGTAGAAAATTCCAGACAAAAAATCTAGAAATCTTAATTAAGGATAAATTAAAATACAGAATTGAAAAGAATGACCAATATTTTCAGCCGATCTAGAAGGTAATACAATATCCACGATTTAATTCTTATATTTTTTACTTTGTAATACGATTAAATATTACATTCATTTCTTGTATTTTTCTTTGTATTTCACATTACTATTAAATTAAATAAAATCTGCAAAAATCATACATAGAGTGATATGTGTTCAACAATACTACAAAAAATACAGGATTTACACCATATATTTATGTTGTTTTGTAAGGATTACTATGTATATCATTATTTTTTTCATATTCAAGATACACTATTAGAGTTATATTCCTTAACATTTTTTTATCAATTATTTACATTTTATGTTATAAATATTAATTCTGGGTATCATTACTGGGTTTAATGCAATAAGGATTATTATATCATCATTATGGATATATACTACATCATCAAAGAGACAAGATGTTAGGGGATGCATGAGAAGTGGACCTTTTTCTAATGACTATGTCATTAGTTTTTTCTACCATTATTACATATTAGTCATCAATCATGTATTTCACAACTCAACTATTATCTTTTACATTACTGATCAACCCTCTTAACTAAAGGCTTTATATTTCCATCACTTCATTTGTTAAATCACCCTTTTATAGGTCTAGTTGAACATTTGACAATGTTCAATAGTCATCCTACATTTTTCATATAGGTGTACCTTACATTTTTCATTTTCCCACATCCATGTATTTCCGTATTTCTGTTTATGTTGAAGCAGTTCTCAATTGTAAGCATTCTTACTACTTTTCTATGTGTTCAAATTCATTACTATTATACTACCTCTTTTCACACACGTATACCTGAAAATTTATAATTTCTCACATCCACGTATTTCTGTATTTCTATTTATGTTGAATCATACTTCATTGGTAGGAAGTCTTACTGCCCTTAAATGTGTTCAGAATCAATACAATGATCATGTATCCAAATGTTCTTCTACAGTTTTTCCTTCACATATTTATGTTATGTCGCTTGAATTAGTGAATTTATTTCATCCCCATATTCATGAATAAATACTTATTCACTTATGCGGCATGGTATGGAATTCGAATCCCTGCATCACTTTCATTCATTTCCATCATTAACAAAAATGTAACATATGGTAATTTATTTTCCACTCAAAACATGCTAACTAAATTTCATTGAAATGAACATATCATAGTAATAAAAGGTTTTTAGTATTTTTTAATAGGATGATATTCTATTTTATCTTCATCCCTGGTCATGCATTAAGGCGGGTTTGAAATTATTTTTATTTAAAGGTTGTCATAATAGGTTTTGATTGACCGGAATGTTTCCAATTGACTAGACTTAGATGTTACATTAACAGACTGACTTTTTTCATGCACATATACTTTCGTCATATCAAATGCTTTAAAAATTTATAGTTTTGTTCATAAGATGGTAAATAATACTAGAAATGCCATGGTATAGAAGGAGGTCTCAAGGGTAAATAAGGATTATACAGTGGATAAAGTGACAAGCCTGTTGGTTTAATCACCAAGTTGAGTGCATTGGTGGAAGAGGAAGAACATCAACATATTTGTTCAGCTGGCCCATATGATACACAACACACTCCACCTGACACGGAGTGCATGGAATTATGATTTTTGAAATAGAAGGTGTCTTATTGATGTAATGTTCTTCCACCAGAATTCCTAAGATACCCCTATAAATAGATGTACCTGATATTGAACATAAATGTATCTCTACAAGAACTCTCGAACTATCCCTATAAAAGGAACAAACTATTTTTGGATTCATAAGTACCATGGAATATGAATCCAATTTGAATTTTCTAAATAACTCTTTCACGAAGTGAAATAATAATTATCACCGGGATGAATTCACTACTATGTCATTACTACATCCTCCAAGATTGAGCGGGGAATGTGATAGGTCCTTTATACTATCTAATATTTTAATATCTAATTTTTATTTTTATGGACTTTAATTTCTATCATTTTTCATTACTGGGGATCAGTGTATGTTTTTAAATAAGCTAGGAATTTCATGATAACTATTACAATTGTTCTGATAAGCTTCTATATGGTTGGTATAGAGTGATTCAGATGAAACTTCAGAGGTTGTAATATAAACCGTTGATTCATGTATTGCTTAGAATCTATAAAAATTATTAAAATAAGACAAAATATTATGTTTACGGAATAGTTATAGATTGAAATTTAGAACATCTTCTAATTGCTTGAAAATTTCTCTAAGTCTAATCATCACAACATCTCAGTTTTTGGAAAAAAATTGGTTTTTATGTTTTATAATTATTCCTCCACACATCTAATATTATTTATTAGAATAACTCCCCTTTAATTAATTTATCTTGTAGTATGTTCTTCATAGTATTTAATATTTTTTCTCTAAATGTAGGTCATATTTAAGTGAGGTTTCCATTCATAACTATTCGAATGTGTTTCATATTAAAATTAATGTATCTTATTCGAACTATTATAATGATGTATTTTAATTAGAGTCACTTCTATTTCAAAATTAATCACCACATATTTGTGATTAAAATACATTACATGTTACTGTTTCTTCGTAACTATTACAAATAGTACAAGCTTATTGAATTAATAATAATTACATATCACCATGAGTACAAACAAGCGAGTACTAGTATTTTATTAATCAAATGTTTTTAGTGACTTCATCTCCAATTAAAAATTTTCCCCTATTTGGTTCCAAATCAAATAATAGAATATTTTTAATAATTATAACTTTGTTTCTTCTTTTCAGTGTGGAATATTTCTCTTACTTAAATATATTCATTATTTTTGTTGAAAAATAAATTCAATATACTGTTATTATTATTTCTGGTCTAGTTTCAATGGTCTTCACATTATTTATAATGTTTCAAAAGGAAACATTTTAATGGTATTACCTATGATCCATCTACAAATATCTTTGTAAATGTTTAACAAGCATATTTATTATGATTTACCTTGACATCACCTTTTAACTATATTCCAAAAATAAATTTTTAATAACATTCATTTCTATGTTACAATGGTTTTTCTATGAAAATAAAATTCCAATTGTACTATGAATTTTGTTATAAAGATAATAAAATTGATATTACACCTTGTTTCTAGAGAAAAACCGGGATTTCGTTTTTAAAGGGACTTTATTTGTGTAAACAACAATTAATGTTAATTATTATATAGTGATGATAAAATATAATAATAACATGAACTTTAGTTCAATTGATGTATTATGATAATGTTATTAAGATTATTGACTGAGAAAAATAGTGACATTATTTTTCTAGTTTCCCAATATGAATGTTTATTAATTTCTAACATGTGTTGATTATCTATTGTATGGTTTTCAAATAGTTTATTATTTGGATTAATTTATTAGTGGGTGAGACCTAAAATTAATTATCCAAAATATGCATCGATTTTCCTTGTGAGAAAAATTATTCTAGTTATTTAGAATATAGATTAATTAGTAATAATATATAGGCATGTGTCATTGAATATATTATTAAGACATCATAATAAAAAAACTCTATTAATGTGAAACATTTTTTTTAAAGTGAATATTTTGGTTTCAATTCCATTCAGGGAATGATTCATCGTTAGTGATATTATTTATATAGAAAATTTTATTATTTTTTATCTCTTCTATATTATCGCTTCTTGTTTATTATACGAGTGTTTCAATTTTACACAAACAATACTGAGATTCTAAGATCACCTTTTTATATATTTTTTTATCCAAGAGGTAAGTAGAATTTAAATATTCATTTTTAAGGATATAATGTATGAAATGATTATGTTGTCACAATAATTTTATTTTTTATGTTTTTTTACAACTACAATGTAATAACCATTTTTGAATCTAGTCACTACAAATAATAAATTATTAGATGCTTTGGGAAGTAAATAACTATATTCAATACAAATGTTTACTTTATCTATTGCATCCTTGTTAATGGATTTAATTTTTTCACAATGCACTATGAGAAATAATTCAAACACATTGAGGTAATACTAATATATTCTATCCATCGTATTTTGAATAGTTTTCCATTTTTATATACTTGATATATTTATACCTAACTATATATTCATATTTTTGAAATATAATATAGTTGTATATTACAAGGATATTAATTATAAAATTATTTTGGGTAATATACAATATATTAAAATTTGATAATTGGAAATATTTATTATTGAAATTAATTTTTGAGTTTTTTATTATAAATGAATCATTTTATGATTTAAAAGAGGATTTATTTTTTATAGATATATAGGAAAGTTTCACCAGGATAATAAAATATGATTAAAAATTTATATAACCTATGTGGTAAATTGATACATTATATGGGAAATAATCACTCAATTAAAGTGGATATCTGAACAACATTGAAGTAAATATTAATATTGAAAATCATGATTATTATGGAAAAAGGGGAATGACATCGATTAACATATATATTGATATTATAAATGTGGATATAATTATAGATTTGTTCTTGTATTAAAAACTATATAAATATAGTTTGATCGATAAAGTGTAGTGGTTCATGGATACAAGGACTATAAAGCATCAGAAACACATGTGGACAACACGATTACACCACTATACATTTTTATGATCATTAATAATGGATTCATTCTTACTGGACTTCAACGTATTGTACTATACTAATTATATAGTGTTCTTGGATGACTCTACATTCAATAAATTATAATATAAAGTCTATTTATATAGTATTTTATATTTCATATACTTTTTAAGTAATTGTAAAATATTTTTGATGAATTTTCTTTAAAAATTTAGAATATTGTATTGTAAATTAAAATAAAATCATTGATTGGTTGTTCATGTCGGTAGAAAAAGGTTGGAATATTAGGTTCATGACTCTAGGTTAAGATAGTGTATTTCTAGAATTATGACTAAAGGTTGAAAAGGTTAGTTTTTAATGGGTTGTGAATCCCCATTAAGATTTGGGTTATTTTTTATGGCTCTAAAATCTATACATGTTCCAATAGGTTAACAAACCCGTTCAATTATATTTTTTTAAAAATGACCCATTTTATTAGCGTATTGTTATAGGTGAAGAATATATGTTGGAACACTTTGGTCTAATATATTATAAAAATATATTTTTATCTTATTTCTATTACATATTTTATAACACTTTTACACTATTGAATACATATAATTTTATTAGCTATCCAATTAACTTCCCCTTAACTATTCATCCATATCCCTATCCAGTAATTTTTTTTGTATCAAAAATGAATTTTCACTAATATATATTAATTTTTACTCACATTTTTTTAAATATAATCCTATATGTAAAATTTTAAGGGTAAATTCTATTTGGGATTGAAGGTTGAAGTGTTAATGATGTTTTGATTCCTAATAGACAACCATTCATTTATGGTATTCACATTGGCTATAAAATATTTATAACATAACCATTCTATAAATAGGTAACCATTTATTGATAGTGTATTACTGTAAAAATTGTACATTAATTGAGATTGAATCAAATATCTAGACTGTTAATTTAATTTTTTTAGATTATTTTAATTATAAGGTGTTAAAAATTTCCTCTTTTGAAACTATTTTGAATGTGTATAGTCATATATACTATTGTAAAATTGATCATTAAATTTGTATAAACATGTTTTTTAGATATGTTAAAAGTAAATTTCAAAAAAATAATTCCATCAGTTTATTAGTATTTTAAATGGAATGACTTATTTTGGATAATAATTAGATAATCTTCTTGTATTGAAATATTTTTTTATATTATCACATAATTTCTTTTCAAAATGTATATTTATTGTTGAATATAAGAATTTATAAAATTATAAAATGATGAACTTATTGGATCATTATTGAAATATTAATTACAATATAAAGCCCATGATGAAAAATAAACTACAATGAAAAAGTTGTTAGTTTAAAATTTAAAATAAAAATCACTTCTGACCCTTATTATTTTGAGTTTCATGGAAGTGAAAGAGATTAATTTTCCCATGTAATAGAAGTATTATACAACATAATTAAATGATACTCATGGTTATACAGAAGATATTTCTTTATATATGATCATAAAGGATTTAGAAAAGTTAATAATAATTCTAATGATATACCAGAAGTAATGTTTTAAAAATACAAACAAATATTACATATAAATATAGAATTTAGGATTCTAAATAATGAAATAATTAAAAATGGAATGAATAACAAAGATAAGAGATCCATAAATAATTTTCATATCTAAAAAAATATTCAAAAATATAATGATGAATATTGGATTGAAAAATATCATATAACATGTGTCTTAGGGATTCATTAAATAATTTTAGTTAAATTGGTTTTGATTTCAATAAACATTATGATGAAAAAATTATTATTGTTGATTTATATTAATAGATAGAGATATTTTAAAATGGTATTTCTAAAACATCTTATCAATACATAGAACTTAAATATAATAATCAAAAACATGTTTCATAAAAGCATTGTGTATCTTTAAGTAAATGAAACGTTATGAAATATTTCTTCATGGATTAATGATGAAGTATGAAAATATTTAGTGTTTAATCAAATGGGAAATGAAAAATAAAATAGTGTCTTTCAAAAATAACAAGAAGTATAAAAATTCAATTTCGTTAAAGAAGAGAAGGGAAGGCTTGTGAAGGGAATTGAATGTTCAAATTCAAATAAGTCGAAATTTTTTTGTGGTAGAGATTTCTATAATAAAATTATATCCACAAATAATGTTAATAAAAATTAATATCAAAATTGATATTGAACTGAATTTTATAAAATATAGAAGTTAGTCATTGTAAAAACTGATAATGGAATTGTATCTACAGTTACATGATTTACATTCATGATAAAATTTCATTATTAATTTTAATGATCCGTAATGTTTCTAAAATTTATGGGAAATAAAATATTATTTATTTATGAAAAACTGTCTTTAATATTTTCTAGTAATTTTTTTTAAAATCTACATGGTTTACCATAAATACATTTTCAAAACAGATTGCACCAAAATTTTAATTGGCAGTAAAAGTATCTTAAATATATTTTTATAGTGAATATTCTATAAAATTAATACAAAATAAACTATGTATAGGTATAGTGGAAAATCACAATATATGATATAAGATGCATTATACTATTTTTTATACAATATATATGAATCTAGAAATGTGACATTCAGTTACAACTCAAAATATATGGTAAATTTATGTAGATAAGTTGGTACTTCAAATTAATGTAATATTTGTTAAATTTAATTTTATTAATTGTTAAAACATAATTGGATGAACATATCAATGTTAATTGATGAATGAATGTTTAAAAAATTATTAATTAAGGGTGTTTTTTTACATATGAAACTATTTTGTTTCATCTTAACAAAAAAATACAACAATTATTCCGACCATTCTATTTAACTAAAGGATTACAATAAAATGTGTTGAATTATTTCATATTCCCAAAATATTATCTGATATAGGAATCTAGGTCATGCTAATTTTTTTCTTCTATAAATGTTGTCCAAAAATAGACATGATCTATAGATTTATATGTTAAAACTGGGTTAAAGACATGTTTTTTATTCTTTTATGAAAGATAAACCACATAATTAAAATTTCAAAACTATTAGTGAATAAAATATATTAAACCCTTTGATCATATTTAACATGAAGTATTCCGACCTATAAAAACAATTCTTCTTAGTGGTTAGAAATATATTTATTTTAAAAATCATATTATTAGTTTTACATAGATTTCATTTCATTAACTTATATAAGTATTTTCCTAATGATTATTATTATTATAAAAAATTTCAACATAATAATGGATATATAATTATATCAAATAATTTTCATAAGGGATGATAGATTGTAAATATAAAATTTTATATTTTTTCTGATGTAAATTAAAATATACATAAATTTTCAAAAAATTTAACAACCCAACAAATTATGTAGTTGAATAAAAAGAATTTAATTTTTACAAAATAAATAAAACCATGTTAAATTAAATAAAAAATAATAAATTGTTTTTTGAATAATCTATGAATTCAAATTAATATGTTTCTAATATATTTCAGTGAAGAACTATTTAGAAGAAAACTACTTATGAACTTTTGAGGGGATGGAAGCCTAAGGGTGATTATTTATGTGTTTCTGATTAAAATTTTATTACATATAATACTATTGGATCTTTGGATAAATCAGATACATAATATGGTTAATGAATAAATATAGGATAATAAAATCTTAGAAATTTTATATATTATAAAAAAATAATGATTTTTCAAAATTATATTTAGGCTATTTTCAATGGAAAAGAATTAAAAGTGAAATCATTTAATCGAAAATAAAATGGATGAAGAATATAGGGATTTAATTTTTTATAGAAGATACAATTTTGATATTTAATACAACTATTATTATATAGAATTACACTCAATAATGTTCCTATAAATATTCAATATTTTACCTTATTGATAGAGTTATAGATATATTCATACTAGAGTTCAAAAACATAAATTACTAAATGAATTTTTTTCATAGATTGATTTTCATTTTAATTGTATACGTTAATATATTTTTAAAAATAAAAATTATTATAACTAAAATATTTTTATTGAAGATAAAAATTTATATTATTATTTTTAAATAATTTTTGGACCTCTATATAATTTCTATAAGATTAAAAAATAATCCTATAAAATTGGATTTTTAAATATAAACTTATTGAATCAATAAATATTATATGTAATAAATAGTAATGAGTTTATAAAGGGTATTTTAAATATGATGGTATATTATATATTGAATTTTTTATTATGATTCATGATTACAAATAATTTTTATATTTTATTATATTATTTCATTCATGTCTTTAAATCATTTTAAATGGATTCCAAAACTAATGATATATATGGATTCATTTTTATAGAATCCTAGTTAAAATAATCCTATTTTTTTCAAATATAATGACACCAAAATCTATTTTAAAACATTATAAAACTATTTGTTGAATTAAAAATGGTCTATGATATTAGAAAATATGATATTATATTCATTTCACATGAAATATAGTTTTTTAAAAGGAAAAGTATATCAATCTATATTTTTTTTAATATCAATCATAATATATATTTTTATTCAAATTTATATTCATGATATTATATTTTGAACCAAAATAAAGATTATTTGGAATGAATTTTTTTATTTAATGAATACTTAATTTTACATGAGTTTTATGGGAGAATTGATATAATTTTTAGAACAGCAATCATTTCAACGAAATGATGAAATTTTTATAAATGAGTATATGTATGTTATATAATTATTTAAAAAAATTATACATGATTGATGTAATGAAAATATACCCCCATGAATAAATTTTGTAAACATAATTATGATAAATAGATATTATCAATTGAATGAAAAAATTATAAGAGGTATTATTGGTAGTTTATTATAAGTAACTTATTTCAGAACTAATTTAATGATTATTGTATCCTTTTTTCTTCATTTTTATTATTAAACTATGTAATGTCACTTGAAATATGTTATGAAAACTGCCCAGTATGTTAAAGGCTCTATAAATCATGGTTTATTCTAGATTATGTGTTTTTTAATTTAAATGTTATTATAATTTTTTTGAGGATGAAATATAGGTAGGAAGAGTAATAGTTTCATATGTATTTTAATTAGTAAAAATTTTTCTTTACGGAGTGAAAAGAAACTATATTTATTTTCATTATCTACACCTGAATAAAATTATACTTTTAATGCTATAGGTTGTGCTAATATTTTATATATCAATAAAATTTATTTATTTGATATATGTTTTCTAGAAAGATGATTATTTTATTTGATACATAATCTGAAAATTATATTTATTATAATCCTTTTTATCACAGTACAATTAATCGTATTGAATTAATATTTTTTTATTGTCAATCATGTAAAAAAGATGATAACATTTCAGAATATGTTTCAACATATTATTAATTAAGAAATAATTTTTCAAAACATTTTGACTTGATTAAGTTTCATAAAATAAGAAATGATCATGGAATGATGGAACCATTAAATATATTATTTTAAATGTCTCTGTATAAATGTATATTAATTTTTTAGGGTTATTTAAAATATGTTAAAAACATTAATTTATTGGTTTTTTCTTTATCAACAGGTTACATATCAATTCCTTTAATATATAAATTTTTTTGGGGATCCAAAATTTTTATAGAATTTTTAATAGTGGAATTATAACCATTTTTTACATGAAATAATTCAAATATATAAACATTCGTTTATATCTTATATCATATTTAATAAATTGGTATTTTTTTATTATATATTAGTGTGGCACTTTTTTTAGAATATAAAAATTTTAGGGGATCACTACTATTCAAATCATTATTTAGTAGTTAAAATATATAATATTATATTTATATTCCAAGGGTTCCTTATTTTTCTATTGGTTTAATATTATTTTAACTTAAGGTCAGTTATCTTTAACAATTGGATGAATTAATTTCTAAAAGAAACTATTTAATTATTTCAAAAGGTAGTTGTTCTATAATAAAATTGTTATTTTTATGAAAAAGTAGGTGTTATTTTTTATAGTTAATTTTTGTTCTTTTTTCTTATTAAAAAAAAGAGTATATTTTTTTAAATTTTTAACTGTTTATATAATTATAAAAATGGGAATATTTCTGAGTGGCTCCATTATACTTTATTTTTTTATTTTTTATTATTACAAAAAATATTATTTTTATTTTTCCAAAATAATAATATATTCCAGAAGAAGAAATTTATTTTATATGTTTGAATCACTAATATATTTTAGAATAAATTAATGATTTTGAATTGATGATTTTTTTATTATATAGTTATCAATTAAATTTTCATGATTTATTTTATTTATTTTATTTTATTTATCATTATATATTCTCAAATTGCCTTTGTTTTTTTAAGATTATTTTGAATTGATTTTTATGGAAATTTTAAATCAAAATGAGTTGAAGAATGGAACATTCAAATAATGAATTAATTTTAAATTTTCAAAATAAATCGACTGTTATTATTGTTACATAATCATATTAGAATTACTTATATAAGAATTATGAGTTTCTTTAAAGTATTTTGAATCAATATTATTAAAAAGTTAAATGAAATGTATATAATATAAATGATTTATATGTATAATTAATGACTCTTACAATGAAATGTTCAAAGATCAATGACTCGTGCAAAGAAAAAAAATAACTCAAACACTAAATAGAAATTTTCAGGTACATAGATGACTCATAAAAAGTTTTAATAAAATGATTCATACATATAAATGTCTATTAAATCATACACTAAGGATGGATTAAAATTTATGTTTTCGCCTTTTGAAATTATGTATAAACTATGGTAAATGAATCATATTCCAAAAATACATATGAAGTAATTTATTTTAAATATTTTTTATTTCGCTATTTCTTTATTTAAATATTATTATCTGTATACCTAATTTAATTTGAATATTGTTGGTTATTTTGTGGAGATAAATTTACTAGAGATATGTGAATTATTCATGTGATTAAAGTTATATTAGTGGATTTATATATTATTGTAAATAATTATTGATTTATTTATTTATTAATAATGAATCACTATATATTTCCCAGGAATATGTATTTTTTACAACTATACTAGAATGAGTCACAAGGAGTTTAATGGTAGTTGGAAAATTATTAAAATTGTAAAAATGTGGAAAATCATAATTTGGGAAATAATCATTCATTTATTGTGGAGATTTAAAGAACATTGAAGTAGGTCAATGTTTTAAAATTCATGATTGATGAATTAGGAAAAAAAACTACAATGGATAGTATTTATGATTATTTTATTCATGAAACTATATTTTTTTTATTTATGTTTAAAAAATAATTAAATATGTTTTTAGAAAACTAATGTGTTTTTTTGAGAATAAATGAACTATGTATCTAGAATATTTTAGTTTTTTAGAAAAAATATGCCACAATAATCTTTTGTGAAAACTATTGTTGGAATCAAATGTGATATAATTTATCATGGTGGACATGGATTCTCATAGTTTGATTAATGACACATCATCTTTCAATATTTATATATCTATATGTTACATCCTAGGTAAAAAAAAGAATATGACCATTTCATATTTATTATCTTTTTAATAAAATATTAATTATACTTTAAAAGGGCTTCTCTGTTCGATAGCGTACCCGATACGCAACAACAGGTTTCATTGAAATCTTACGTTGCACATTACTAATATATTATTATTTTAAATGGTAGTTAACTCCTAGCCGTTTTATTGTCGGGAATTAACATAACTAATTAAAATATGATTATATTTTATTGTTAAATGTACTTACATTATCCAATAACAAGTTAGAGGCTTAAAATATCAATGAATCCAATTTTAAGCATAATGTACATTTAAAGGATGATTTACCACCTTTTAATGGAGAACCCTTTTTGAAGTTAGTTTTGGTCACTTTAATACATTATATATGACCAAATAATATCCTTCTTTAGAATGGGGCATCAAAATTTTCTTTGGGTAAATTTTTGGAATTTTTCCGATAAAGATCATTTTTAACGAATATTGAAAACATTGTATTTTAATTCAAAAGTATGTTTTCATCAAATTTATTTCAATGGTTAGATTATCTTTTTAATTTCTTTTAAAGTGTAATTATAATATATTTTTACAATTTAATCAAATTTTGGTTATTTGAATTAATATCACTTTGAAATTGGACATAAACAAGTATCAATCTTTTGATAGTTATTGTTTTATTAAAAACAGGCTATTTGTTTTGATAACGGGAATTAATATTAAAACTAATTAATTAAAATTATATGTTTTTAATTTGAAAAAATAGACATCATTTTTGAATTTGGATTATCAAATATATTTTAGGTTTAAATTTTGGTACTTTTCTGAAAAAACAACAATTTTTTATGAATAGTGAACCCACTTAGTGGTAGTTAAAAAAACTGACCTTTTCATTTGAATGAAATTTTACCACTTATGTGAATTGAATTTCAAAAATCCGACATACATGGTTGCTATCAAGAAGTAAAATTTGGTTCATTAAGATGATAATAATTTTTGGTGAATAGTATCTTTCGACTTTTATTTACCGCGGTAAAACGTAAATAGGGTACTTCAAGGTTAAAATAATTTTATAATAATTCAAAATTTTTTTAACACTTGTAAAAACATTATTGGTAGAGTCAGTAACAACCATGGGCATATTTGGGTCGGTTTTGGGACCCGATTGAGCCACATGGGAGTGATAATGTCAATTTAGATTAATTAATTTAATGTAAAGACAAAATTAACATTAACAAAAATCATTTAGTAATTAATATTTATATGGTGTTATATAAGTCATATTTTTTTACTATAAATACTAATTAGAAATATGGAAAGATTTTCTACATTATATTATTTCTTTTATAATTTTTAGACATCATATAATTTAAATTATTTATGTCACAATAATGATGTATTATTTACCACATTAATAAATGATTTAAATAAATAATATTATAATGATTAAATTATTATCCAAAACCTGTCAAATTCCTATTTGATGATTTTATTTCTTCCATGAGTCATCTTATCTTAATTGTTAATGATTTTTGGACCCTTTGAAACCAAAGATAAGTTTATAATAATATAATATTTTCACATTTTTCAAAAGAGCCTCTCCTTTCCCATATAAAAGAAGACCACTTATAACCAATTTATCATACCTCTCAAACCATTTGCCTCATCCAAACTCTGAAAAATTAAGCTCTATACATCCCTATCCTTCTCTTATAATCCTTTAATTAGGCCGAAGTAACTTCAGGAAGTCCTTTTGTTCAAACCAAAAAGATTTTCCCAAATTAAAGATGATGATTTCTCGTAATTTTTTTTATTTTATTTTAATTGTCCAACACCTAAAATATTTTTATTACATTATTTTGTAACATCACCAGTATCCTCAATATACTAGGATGTTGTTATGAGAATTATTCGAACTACACATACACACACCTCCATCTAATGGGTGAAGAACATAATGTTTCTATGGATGAAAAACTAACGCCTCACAAAACAATGATTGTTTGATTATCTCATACCACCTCTCATGGTTTCCATTATGATCGAAATTTAGTTATATATGATATATATTATGTTTATTTTTTCTTTAGTCTTATGTATTTTCCATTTATATCACTCTTTTATGGTTTCCATAGTAGGTAAATACGATAATCTCATTTGAGGAAGTGCGGACTACCACCCCCTCAATGTGATGTGCCTCATTAATGCATTATGTGGGATGTATATAGGATAGAGTTAATGATATTATATATGATATTATATTTAAATTATAATATATATATTTATAATTATGTTTTAATTCCATTTAAATACGAAATAGAGATGAAAGTAGTGTTCATGCGTACGTACGACTTACCGTCTCCAGGAACAGTGCATTTCATTTCTTACCTCCAAATGTTATGTACTATTATAAAACCATGTATATACTAGATATATATGATGTATATGATATCTAAATCATGAAAACAATTCTGGATATAATGGTCTATTGACCACTTGTAAAACTTGTAAATATAAGGTGTTCAATTTTTTTACTCAAATACCAAATATCGACAAAACGACCATTATCAACATTAATGATTACATAATTTTTGTAACAAGTTAACAAGTAATATAAAAGTAATAATAAAAATTAAGAAAAGGCTCTAAATGAATTATAAATTAAAATTAGTTTATTATTCAGTAGATTAAATAACGAACGGGTCATGTCGGACAATGAGGTATTGGATTTCTTATCTCACTTTTAATTCTGTGAGATTTCCATTGATCACCACTTATTTATTGCATGTATTGTTTTTTATACTACCATTTGATATATATTACCATGATTATATGTATATTCATGGTATAATATGATTCATTTTGTGTTTATTAACTTTTTTTCTTACGACTTGATTGATTACAACGTGGTAAAGGGTTTCATCTCACTTTTTATTCCCGTGAGATTCATGATATATTCACCACTGTTTCCTTTTTGGTGGTGTATGTAATGACCATGATTGTAATCTTTCTGTAATATAATTTCATTTATATGTATTTATATCATAATTTTATTATCCTTCTATCATATGGAATATGTTTTGTATGTTACCAAAACGGTAAGGGAACCATTCACCATCCTATTTTTAAAAGACTTCTTTTGGTGATGTCATTTAATTTAAATCTAATGAGGGTGGGATGTGTTATTATACATCATTATTGATGTAAATTTTATGTTAAAGTGATGAGATACCATTTTCTCTCTCATCAACTAATTTTATAAATTTTAATGTGACCCCTTTAGGCTGTAGATATGTTGCAAGGGAGCATCTTAACCCAATTTCAATTATTTGGGTTAAACATTTACTTCTTGAATATATCATCTTATAAATATGTGTGAATGAAATCTGATTGTTTTACACTTAATATCATCTTATATTTTGTGTATTATTATTTGTCACACATAATTATGTAATTTATTTTTCTATAATCAAAGGATACTATCTTTATAAGGGATTTCATCTCAATTTACATTTCCATCGAGAATTCATTGTTTTTATGCACCAATTCTCTCTTATATGATGTATTTAATGCCTTTTTCATATTATATGATGAATCCCTTTATTCTCATGATATTATAAAGTTCTTATTAAATGGTATTCCTCAATTATTTGTATTCAAGCGTTTCTCGTTTTGTTAAAAAAAACTCTTTAACTAAAATGTCGTTTTAATTTTTTTGATGATTTATTATTCTAAGTATTTATCATTAATGTCCATGTTTTAAAAATGGTTGTAATGATTTATTTATAGGGACATTATTGTTTTAAATTGTTAATTCCTTTAAAATATTTAAAGTGGTATGGGACAGTACGATTCAAAAAAATCACTTTATTAAATGGTTTTGAAAATGGTTTGATAAACCATTGATTTTTTCAATATCGTAAAATGATATATAGTGATTGAAAATGAAATGTTAATAGTGAGATGATTGTATTTTCAATATTTTATGTGCTATGATTTTATAATGGTACTTTGACATTTGACGGGTGGTTACGTGTTTAACCAAATGACGGGTGGTGCTCTAAATACTATGGACGGGTGGTTATGTTATAACCTCTAATGTATTGGGTATGGAAGTTGGCCATATGACTATTCCATTTAGTGATATGTGTGGAAGTCTACCGTATGGTTATTCCATTTAAGTATGTTTATGTCTCATGTTACCTTTATATGTTATGTGTTCTTTAAATGTGTTTTATGGTAATCTTTTGGTTACAAAATGGTAAGTAATGATCTTTTATTCAGTGAAGAGTATTTACTACATCATAAAGGAAAAAATTAGTAATTATGTTAAAGTATTCATGGTTTATATCTTGTTTTGAAAAACTAATAATTTTCCTTCTTTGTGTATCCCTTACTGAGCATTTTATTCTCATTCTATGTTTTTGAAATGTTTTTCACAGGACTTAATGTGGAATAGGGTTAAGGATGTGATCAAGGAAAAGTCATGATATCTTAAACATGGAACTAGACATTACTCTTTTTTTCAAGAGTTCATGTTTTGTTAAAAAATTGGAAACTGTGTAGAAGTTTATAACTTGTAAATCATTTGAATTGTAGAAGATATGGCCTAACTCTCTAAAACACTAAACCTGAAAAGATCCTCAATGTGAATTATTCCTTTAATTCAATATTATGTAATGTTTTAAGGTCGGGTTCTTATAGTTGACATCAAAGGTCGGTTTAGATAACTTTAGAGGTTAGGGTATTCTTTAAGCATATGTGAAATTACCATAATGATTAGGATATCTGAAAGAGTCATAGTTTTTTAGATAATGAGAATTGATTTAAGATAACCTAAATAAGTATATTACAGTGTTTACCCTCCTCATAAGATATTATATGATGACTTTACTCATATACTCACACTACTTTTTTGGTTTTAGTAAATGGATGGATCAAGCAGGCACCGAAGTAACAGTGGATGTGAAGAAAACTGTGATGGTTTTCTAAACGAGCAACTCAATGACATGGGAACTGCAATGAAAAAACTTTTGGTTATTCTCAACCTACTTTCTGGATTCATGATTAACCACCTGAACCTTAGTGATCATAATATGGCATCATATATTTGAGAAACAAATCCCTACATAAGTTCAGGTAAAAATCATAAAGGTAAGTGTGTTCAAAAACCTATATGTCAAAGATATGGAAAGAAACACATAGGAAAATCGTTCAAAGGGACAGAAAGATGCTATAGATATGGAAATGAAGGTCATAAAGCAAAAACCTTCCATGGAAAAAGAAAGCATCTAGTTGACTCTAGGAAAGGGAAAGAAGTCCTTTCCGAGGGACCAATTGATTGTTTTAAATATGGCGTGCATGGTCATTATGAAAACACATGTCCTACAAAGATGATTCAGGAATGGGATCACCAGGATCATACAATTTTTTTTTAACAATACCTAATGCCATTATGATTGAGGACGAAGAAACCGACAATAACCAATGAAAGGTATGGATTATTTCAAAACATATGTTTTCCTATTATTGAAATATTAGGATATGATTCATGATATTGTTTGTAGGAAATATGTATTTCGGAATATGTTTGAAATGAATGTTTAATGGATCATGAAGAATGTTGAATGAGTAAGAACTCAACATATAAGGGAATCATGATTTATGGTAGAATTTATGATGGTGAAATACTTAAAAGTATTATGGCTCTTGTGATGATGGGATTAGATTAGAATACCTTTTATAGTATGTGTAACCCTGATGTTTGATATATGAAAATTTTATTCATGGAATAATTATCTTCTCTATTGTGGATATAGTTATAAAGAACAATTTGGGTTTATATAATCCTTGAATTTGAGGCAATTACAGGTTAATACTTTTTGGGATGAAAAACGAATGTTATTAAATAACATTTGGGGTTAAATTATGTTATTGTTATTTTTGATGAATTTATATTTTTTTGGGAATGTTATAAAATTATATTATTTTTGAAAAAGCACAACACGCAGACCGTCTGACAACCCATCACATTGGATGAAGTTGCAGGAATCGAACCAACAACCAAAGTGCGGCTGTAATTTATTGACTACCACTAGACTATGTGAAGTCCCTGGTTAGTATGACTTATTCCTTTTAGTTAGATGTTCTTATGAATCAAGAATAAGTATATTTTGGGTTATCTATGGAAATTATTAACCTATCATTGAGGATATGTGATTAGATTAATTACTTTTCAATATGAGACTTTAAGAGTAATTGATTTTATTTGGAGAGAAATGTTATGATTTATCTTGGAAGACTATGCTATTAAATCCATCAGATATTTGGGTTTCAATCTTAGTTTGTATTACTATGAATAATTTTATGGATATATATTTATTGATTGGTCTTTGATGAACATTGTGTTTTTTGGACAAATTTTGGAGATTAAGAGTAGTACTTCTTTTTATAAAGGATTATCCTTTTGGTGATTATCTAATCTTGTACTAACAATTTTGGTTTTAGTTGATGTCTAAATACAAGGGAAATTGATAATAATCCTTTTTTTATTATGAGACTCTCTAGAAGATGATTCTTGTTCTTTTGATGTGACCAAATATTTTTGAATGTTCATAGTTTAGAGAAATTAAGTGTTTTGGTAGAAACTAATTAAAAGATGAAACACTACTTGATGGTAAGTATATTTTCTTATGATTTTATTCTATATAGAAGCTGAATTCCTCAAAATTATGAAAAAGAACATAAAACAAAAACGTTTTTGGTTTACATTTCTTAATAGGTAATCAAAGACTGTTTAAACACATCATAAGTTTGTGATTATCTTGTTGAAAACATTCAACGAATCATGTTTTCTATCACTCTCCATCATAACATGATCCTTCCATATCCATTTTTTCATGGAATCTTAGTATGGGTTAACTCAAGTGACCAGTGTACTTCACGTTATTTCTTTTAAAGTGATAGTTTTACTAACTCTTTTTCCGATATGTGACTTTTAATAATGTTTCGGAGGCCAAATTTTAAAATTTCTAGGACGCAATTACCATGTAGCGACTCGGGTTTTTTTTTTGGCCCTATCAGATTTGGAATATTTCTACGAATAATTCCAGAGCTAGGCGCTAAGACGGCGTGCGATTCCGAGGCCCGGTGTTCCCGGAATTAATTTTATAAAAATATTAAGTATTTTTATACTATGCACGTGGCGGGGGTGTGATATCTCCTAAACGGTAACTCAGAACAGGAATCTGAGGGCACGGTTGCGTCCGGAACGTGCCGTTTACCCTAGGCAGGGGTAAACTTTGCGGGCGCGGGCCTGCGGTGAGAACGCCACCAGGGCGTTTCCGTAAATAAGTAGCAAGTTAGTGGGCAAGCGTCGGCTCGAATAACTTCTGAACGGAGTCTCAGATGGAAAATCTGAGACCGCCGTTGCGTTCAGATGGTGTGTTTACCCTAGGGGTGACCATACTTTTGTTCGCATTGGGCGTCGAGTCGGAGGCGGGTTTGGCGCCGGCGGGCCGCTGATATAAATATCACCCCCCCTTTATCGTTCTTCGCCATTCTTCACCGTTCTTCGCCGCCACTCCGTCGAATCGAGCCAACGGAGCGCCCACGAGCTCAGAATTCGACGGCGGACGTTCCAGGAGCGCGCAACGGAAGCTCTGGAGCGCGGATCTGAGGCAGAACGTCGGCGTTTCGCCTGCGAGGTAGGAGGTTTTGAGTTTTAACCCCTGATCCCGTTTTTGCTGTGTTTTTCTACAAATTGAACCCGTAGCAGTGTAGATCGGGTCCCGAGGGTCGTGTAGACGCCTCCGGACCGCGAAACGGACCACCGGGGTGCTCCCGGCGGTCCGCGAAAGGTCCGCCGGCGCGGCACCGGCGCGGCGGAGCCGCAGCGGCCGGCCGCCCTGCGCGGCGGCGCGCGGCGGAGGCCGCCGGCCAGGGCGGGCTGCGGCGGCGGCGGCGTCCAGGCCGGCCGGTCCGGCCACTTTTCGCATACGGGGGTCTTTAAACCCCCATATCTTGCACTTCGGAGTCGGATTCGCACGCCGTTTACGGCGACGTGACTCTGACGACGAGGCGAACCCTCCGGTGTGGGTTCGAGGGTTTAAAGGTTCGGGATTGTGGTCCGGGAGCTAGAAATGTCGCATAAAATAATATTATTTTATTATTTTACAACTTCGGGCCGTTGTAACTTCTACCCGGAGCGTCCAATTGACGTGCCGTCAGTGGCGTTGGGACCCTGATGGTATGACGAACTTTTGAGATGGTTCCGGTTGTTGGGACTGAGAACGGGCTGTGGACCCCACGAGCCCGGGTTTTGGCGTTTGTGGGAAACGCACCTTTGCACCAGGAGTCCGTTTTTGGCGGATGAATAGTCGATCCTGTGTGTTTATCCGAGTGGATCGCAATGGTGCGTTCCGTTCGATGAGTTTCGGAATCCAGGCGTGGTCCCCACCCGAGCTGGCCTTCGGTGAATAGTACCTTTTTCACCGGGTGTCCGTTTTGGATGAGCAAGTAGTCGATTCCGCTTGTTTTTCGAGGCGATCGCTGTGGTGTGATCCCCTCGATGGGTTTCGGGATCGTAGCATGGGCCCCGCGCGAGCTAGCTACGGTGAATAGTGCCAGTTTTCACCGGCTGCTCCGTTTTGGGCGAGTAAACAGCCTATCCTGCGTGTTTTTCCGCGCTGGAACGCGATGGATGGCCTCGATTTTGGCCTAGGAGGTGCGCAGTGTGGCGTTGTGGCGAGTCGCTCGGGTTAGCGACGTTTGGACCAGCAGTGGTTGAGGGTTCTCCTTTGGTTGTTTTCTACGAGGGTTCGTGTGGTATCACAACCTTCGTATGGGTTGTGATCCTCTCGATGGAATGTTTAAACTGTTAGAGCTTGTGGTGTCCCTCCGGTGGCTCGGAGTGGATCCTCTAGCATCTTTACCCTAGATCGGGTTCTTGGTATCGCTGTGACCGATTATTTACGGGCGGCGATCCCCTGTCTAGCAGGTTAACCCCCGTAGGGTTCTGTGGCATCATCAGACATATGATCCCCTACGCGGTGGGTCCGTGCACAGTAGGGTTGTGGCATCATCGGGTATACGATCCCCTACTCAGCATGTGGTTTATAGTAGGGTTACGGTATCATTGGTTATGTGATCCCCTACTCAGCGCGTGGTTTCGGTAGGTTGTGGAATTGTCGGTTCGATCCCCTACATCATGAGTTATACCAGATAGGGTTCTGGTATCGTCGTGACCATCTTTATATGGACGATGATCCTCTATCTGAGTGTTGAGTTTCTGACGAGCGCCAGATCTAGGGTTATGGTATCCCCAGCGGATCCTGGGTGTGATCCCCTATCTGTGAGAACTACGTATGCCAGATCGGGTTCGTGGTATCCCCCAGCGGACCGTGGGAGTGATCCCCTGTCTGGGAGCTACGTATACCAGAGTGGGTCTTGGTATCCCCTAGCGGACCCTAGCGGCGATCCCCTATCCGAGGAGTTTGGAGTTTTGTGTTGTTTCAGCGATGTTTCCTCAGTGATGTTGTCCGACGAGCGTGGTCTCTCGGGTGAGAATCTGATATGTTTGTATGGGACCAAATGGAGTGTATCTCTCGGAGTGAGTGTCATTTGGTATGACAGTGTTCGTGGTGTACTCTCCTGGTTGTGGACAGTGCTGGTGATGAGTTCAGTACCTCTTGTGGCTTTGTGGCGTGAGCTGTGTATATCTGTATTGTTCAAGGTGTATGTATGGGCATACACCTGGGCTGAGCTGAGCTGTCTTGTTGTGTTTATCCAAGGATGGTCACGAGATGGAGTTTCTCTCTCATCTGGGTTCCCTCTGGCTGGGTTGAGCGGACTGTTGCCTTCAGTTGCTCCCTTGGGTTTTGGGTTTTTTGGGGTGCCTACTGAGTATGTTTATACTCACCCCTACACAGGCTTTGCCCACACATGTTTGTGTCTTGTGCAGACCACAAGGCCTTTTAACGGAGTCCCAGGAGACCCGGAGCAGGCGGAGCTTAGTGAGCGTGTTGACCGGGGTGTTTACCGGAGCTATGCCGAGGGAGCTTTCTGGCGGGTGTTTGTGGCATCGTTTCCCTTCTTCAGAGCAGGTTGGACCGTGCTTTGTAGTTTTCGTTTGGTGGGCCCTGGTTTGCCCCTTGTACTTTTGCTGTTGCACTCTGTTTGGGATAGATTGTATGCATGCATTTACTTTTCAGTTTCTATATCTCTGCACTGTTTCATGGAGGTGTTTGTGGGTGTATGTGTACAGGTACCATAGGCTAATGCCTCCCTTGTGCGTGTGATATCCAACTCAGCGCTAGTCGCCAGCACCTGGCCTATTGGAGGCGGGCTTGGGAGTCTCAGGCTCAAGCCCCGTTGGGTCGGGTCGTGACAGAGTGGTATCAGAGGAGGTTCCACCTTTGGGATCTCAGAGTGTAGCTGGTCTAGCTGTGATCTTGGTTTGGGTTGCATAGTGGCAGTGTTAGGGTGTTTCGAGCTCGGCTTTCAGGCCAGGGACTCCAGTGTTGGTGCGGCGGCCGACGTATCCATACACCAGGACTCTTGATAACCTGCCTTTCGACTCGGGACATTCGTACACTGGTCGCGGGGGACATAATGGTACATGCATCATATAGGACTGGGTTTTGGTTTTTCCTTGTCCTTCTTGAGTCAGCTCTCCAGATATACTCTTTGACTATGGTGCGTCTTGAATGTATTTCAGGATTCCTCACGAGGACAGCCAGCGAGGGTTCCGCAGTAGGATTGTGTTGATGACCCGCCCCATGTAGTGGATGTGGAGCAGGGCGCAGGTTCTGAGGTTGCACCTCCAGGTGGTCTGCCAGTTGAGCCACCACCTGTTGAGCAGCTGGTTGTGTCGGCGGTGCAGGACGAGGTTGCACGCAGGCTGAGTGCGCTACACGAGTTCCAGAGGTAGCGACCTCTGAGGTTCCGGGTGATCCAGACCCCCAGGCAGCTGATGACCAGCTTGAGGCAGTCACCCGAGTTTTCCGCCTAGTGA